>CM066992.1:102852449-104142449 GCA_033977485.1 Hydrangea macrophylla | reverse complement strand
TGACTATGTAGCATGGGTACGGAGACGTGACACGGGTACGATACGATACGGATACGGGGGTACAGCAATTTCCAAAAATGTAGGGTACGGGTACGGCTAGAGTACCTTGAATAAAAATACATTTTTAAAAATTAAAAAAAAAAAAAAAGAAGAAGAAGATTGAATAGCACAACAACATATTAATCCACATATTAGCAAATAAGTAGTTTTAAGGACTAAACAACATTGTTTAGCATTACAAGTCCATAACATTAAAGAAATAAAAAATATAAATAAAAAAGAAGAAGAAGAAGCAAGTCCACTAAGTGCCCACGACGTACCCACGAAGTATCCACGCCGTACCCACGAAGTACCACCCATAGTTGTACCCCCCATAGGTTTAAAAAAATGCAATCTAACCCCCGTGTCGTACCCACATTGTACCCACGAAATACCCATGCCATACCCACGCCGTACCCACGAAGTACCCGAGCCGTACCCAAGTTGAATCATTCACTTAACAGTATCAGGACACCGCTAGAGGGGTACCCGACACGTACCCAGGAGTATGGTACGGGTGTCGGTGTTCCCCAAGTACCCGGTACGGGTACTTCACTCAAAATGGAGTACCCATGCTTCCTAGAGTGTTGACTTTGGCGGCGAAAAATAAATTTCCTCGCCTAAATTGAGTTGTAAAAATAATTATTTCCCTTTTTATTTGGGGACGAAATAAATTTCCTCGCCAAAAGTGTATGCTGGCGAGGAAACATTATTTCCTCGCAAAAGGAGAAGTTATAGCGACAAAACAATATTTTCCTCGCCTAAAGTATTTTATTTGGTGACGAATCTAATTTTCCTCGCCTAAGTTGTGGTCTTAAGAAAATAGGGAAATTAGGTGATAGACCCCTCAATATTAGGTGTATTTAAAACTCACACAATTTGGCCTTTTTTTAACAGATAATATTATCTGACAGCCTTAAACTACTATAACTCACTCATTTTTTTAGCCTTTTGTTGGGTGAATTTTCATTTTTTTTTTTTTTTTTTTTTTTGGATTTCATGTATTTGTTTGACATCTGCGCATTGGAATTGAAAATTGTACCCAAAAAAAAAAATTAGTTCGAAACCGTGTTTTTCGATTTTATCTGTCGAAGTAGATGATAATATCTGTGGACAGACAGATAATATTGAGTTGAACTACCATAATTTTCTCATTTTTGGCCTTTTTGGATGATTTTTTTTTGTTGGTATTTCATGTATTTTTTCGAGATCTACACAACGGGAAATTTTACCAAAAAAGATACGTTGCAACCTGTTTTGAGAATTTATCTGTCTAACAGATACTCTCTTGCAGACAAAAATTATTAACGACAATAACTTTCTAAATTCTTGGGCTTTTTGGGTGATTTTTTTTTTTTTTTTTTAATTTCCAGTATTTTTTTGAGATCTATGCACTAATGGTGCCAATTTTATGAAAGGAATATGTTTTTGTTATATTTATGGGGAAAAAAAAAAACAATGTTTTCTATATTTGTTTAATATTTTAGTTATTTTTTCCCAGTAATTCATGATCAATATTGATCTCGTTTGATAGATCTCATTTTGCTGATTCTAAAACATCAAATTTTACGAAAAAAACAGACTTGTGGAACTTGGGTTTTAACTTGAAAAGGGTAGGGGCCTATGGCGGAAGCTCCCAAAAAAATATTTTCCCTTTTTATTAAAACCAACTTTAAACAAATTACATTTTTCTTAAAATTATTTTCTGAATAAGAGAATAAAAATAAAAAAAACACTGAAAAATAATTTTTAAAAAGGTATAAGTCCGTTTTTTTAAAGGTATAGAAATAAAAGAAAAATATAACTCTCTAACTTTAACTCTCATATTTTTTAGTACAGAAAAAATATATTTGTTTGAGATCTGCCCTATCCCCTCTCTGCTTCTAGCTTTCCTCTCACTGGCCACTAATCCCGGCCTACCTCTCTCTCTCTCTCTCTCTAACCCAGCCTCGTCGCGATCTTCTGCCACACTATCTCTCATATATATATATATATATTTATTCGCGTACATCTATTTTGATGTTTGTATAGAATGTTATGGCTGTTGTATCGAATTTTCTCATCCAAAATCTGAACTATTTTTAGACCCTAACAGACCGAAACCTGCAGAAACACGGTCTGTTTAGTTCGGTTGGAGCTTCTTATTGATGAATTTAGGGAAAACCCCAACCCTAACCGCTCCATATTGATGAATTTGAGGTAAATCCTATCTGCTCCATATTGTTTTTCAAATTGTTCTCACAATTTTCTACAAATGCACGGTGCAATTCAAGATTAGAAAGCCTATAAGGAATTGTAGTGTTAGTTTTGGACTTGTAGCAAAATCTATGTTCACAGTTCTCTTTATTCCACACTGCTTCATCCAACTTGATAAGAGAGTTCATATGAGAATGTCTAGCTGGTTGATTTTACAGTTTCTAGTGGAATTTGTAGATTCTTGTGCAACAGAGAACCACTCGTATTGGTGAATCTGAAAAATAAGGTATAGAAAAAAGTTTTTTTCTTTAAATAGAGTTTTAGCTTTTTATCTTGGAATGGTGATCATCAACACTGTTAGAACTAAAAATTGAAACAATTAGACGAGTTTCAAGTCTCCCTGTAATATACCTATAATTGTTGTATCAACTAGACGAGTTTTGGCTTACATTATTTCATTTTGTTTTGCTTCTATAGTTGTTTTTATATGTTTAACTGCAGCAAATTGGTGTTTATTTTGAATTGAATTAGCTACAATAACCATTTAGCAAGATAAGTGATGAAGTTTGATTGAACTTAGACAAACCTGAAACTCCTTACCTAAGTATTTGGGGGGGGTGGGTGTACCTTGCAATTCTTCTCTATCTAAGCTTTTTTAGATGGTTTAACATTACGCTTTTCGTACTACACTACTAAATGTAGTTTATTTCAGCAAGTTATTATAAAGTGTGTCTACTTTTTATAACCATCTGCCATGGACTGATTTCAATTTTTGCAGTGCAAAGTTCTATATACTTGAAGTTGAAGCCCCAGGCTTTTCAGGTTCATTTGGATTAGAACCTTTGTTCAATGAAAAATAGATTAATTACTGTTAATAGTGTGTTAATAGTGTGTATTATTGTATTTCGGGTTGTACCACATCGCTTAGTTAGTTTATTAGTCTAGGTGTTAGACGCCTATATATAGGCCCTTGTATTCTTCTTCTAACTATTCAATACATTGTGATTATACACACACATTTACATGGTATCAAAGCACTCGTTCTTGGGTTTGCTCATCTTGCTGATCCTTGATTAGGATTCGAGAGTCCATCGTCATTGCCAGATTTCCGTACGAAGTTCGAGAGTCTCCTTTTTTGTTTTTCCTTTTTAGCCGCAACCCACACATCGAAACCCTAACCACACTCAACAGCAGCCGCAGCCAAACCTGTCCAAACCCTAACCAAAACACAGCAGCCGCAGCCCCTACATAGCAACCGCAGCACAATTCCTTCAGCCCACCCTCCGGCGACCTTCGCCTGAGTACGGCAACCCTCGCCTGACTCCGGCGACCCTCCAGCAGCTCCGGCGACCCTACAGCAGTCTTTTGGCTCCTTTTTCAAGGTTTTTTCGCTCCGATCTGCTTCTGTGCTACGCTTTTTGGCTTCTTTATGCTTCCATTTTGTTTCTGTCAATCTCATGGAGTCCAAAGCTCTTCCTCAACTCACAACTAGGAAGTTGAATGGATCCAATTTTCTCCAATGGTCTCGGGCTGTCAATATTGCTCTTACTGGCTTGGGGTTTGATGCTCACCTTACCGAGTCTTCTCCCACCACCGATGACAAGGACATCAAGACATGGAAACAAATAGATGCCCAAATCGTTGCCCCCTTTGGAACTGTATGGAACCACACATTGCGGATATGTGCGGTCACTTGGGCACTTGTAAGGATATTTGGGATTATACACATCTCTTATTCTCTAGCGATCTCACTCGGATGTATGATCTCTCCTCTCAGTATTTTCAGCTGCAACAAAGCGATCTCTCCGTTACGGATTATTTTGCCTCCTTCAAACGGTTAGTTGAAGAATTGAACGGCGTTATGCCTATTACTACTGATGCAAAGAAACAGTAAGAACAACGGGAACAAAATGGCCGTAATGAAGTTTCTTGCCGGCTTAAAACCTGATTTTGAGCCTGTTCGATCCCAGATTCTAGGGGGTGCCTCTCTGCCTTCTCTTGCTGAGACGTATCAGCGTGTTCTCCAGAGTACATCTCGTGATTAGGGCTCTAATTCCTCTATTTGATCATTCCGCCTTAGTTACTCAGGCTCCACCACCCACTGCTGGTCGAGGTGATGGTAATCCCCGTCGTGGCCGTGGTGGTTACCGTGGTGGTAATCGTGGTGGATATTGGGGCCGTGGTGGTGGTGGTGATGGTCGTCCTCATTACACCAATTGTGATAAGGACGGTCATTATAAGGAGACATGTTGGGATCTTATTGGTCGCCCTGCTCGATTTGCACATGTTGTTGTCTCTAGTGATAGTTCGTCATCTTCTCATGCTCCTACTGCGGGTGATCCGATTTCCATCTCTGGTGAAGAGTACTCTCAATTTCTTCAGTTCCAGGCCTCCCAGCATGCTTCTGCTCCTAGTACATCTCTTGCTCAGAAAGGTACCTCCACTGTTTGTCTTACTTCCCGTACTCGTCCTTGGGTAATTGACTCTGCTGCCACCGATCATCTCACAGGTATATCCACCATTTTTTCGTCGCTTGAATTGTCCTCTTCTTTACCTCCCGTTACTTTGGCAGATGGCTCTTCTATGCCCGTTGAAGGCATAGGGACTGTCCAATTATCCCCGTCTTTGTCCTTATCATCTGTCCTTTTTATACCTCGTTCACCCTTTAACTTGATATCTGTTGGGAAGTTGACTAAAGATCTTAATGTTTGTGTTTCTTTTTTCCCTGATTCTGTTCTTATTCAGGATTTGACGACTCGGAGGACGATTGGCGTAGGGCATGAATCCGAAGGTCTTTACTACTTTGATGAATTGCCTGCTTCTTCAACTCCAACAGCGTGTCCTGCCACTGTGTCTCCTCACCAGATTCACTGCCGTCTTGGTCATCCTTCCTCGGCCAATTTGAAGCTACTAGTACCTAATTTAAGTCATTTATCTACTTTAGAATGTGAGTCATGTCAATTGGGGAAGCATCACCGTGTCCAATTTGCTCCCCGAGTTAATAATCGTGTGTCTAGTCCATTCTAATTAGTGCATTCAGATGTTTGGGGTCCACACCGTATTACTTCAATTAAGGGGTATCGGTATTTTGTTAGTTTTGTTAATGATTTTTCCCGAACTACGTGGCTTTATTTAATGAAAAATCATTCTGAGTTATTTACTATATTTTCTACATTCTGTAATGAAATTAAGACTCAGTTTTATGTTCCTATTCAAATTCTCCGTAGTGACAATGCACAAGAATATTATTCCCATCCCTTCACAACATATATGGCACAACATGGCATGCTTCATCAATCCTCGTGCGTTCATACCCCTCAGCAAAATGGAGTTGTAGAAAGAAAAAACCGTCACTTATTAGAAGTTACCCGAACATTGTTATTTGAGATGCGGGTCCCCAAGACCTTCTGGGGAGATGCAGTTCTTACTGCTTGCCATTTGATTAACCGTCTGCCATCTTCCATCCTAGATCGGGGCACACCCCATACCACCTTGTTTCCCACTACTCCACCTTTCCCTGTTGCTCCACGTGTGTTCGGGTGTGTCTGTTTTGTGCATCAACTCACTCCAAGTATCGACAAGTTGGATCCCCGTGCTATTAAGTGTGTTTTCTTGGGGTACTCCAGAACACAGAAAGGTTATCGTTGTTATAGTCCTTCCTTGCATTTCTTCTTTCTTTCGGCTGATGTTACCTTTTTTGAATCCAACCCATATTACTCTGAGTCTCACTCTATTACTGATCCCGACTTTATGGTTCCTCTTCCCCTTCCCCTCTCCCTACCTCCCAAAGCTGGTTTGGATGACCTCTGGACATACACTCGCCGTCATCCGACTGTTGAGACTATTCAAGATTCAGCTACTACGCTTGTGACCTCCGTGTCTTCAGATCCGCCTCCGTCAGACTCAGACCTTCCGATTGCTCTCCGGAAGGGTAAGCGTACTTATACTTCTCATCCTATTGCAAATTTTGTATCTTATGATCATTTGTCTCCTACTTTCTCTTCGTTTGTTGCCTCGTTGTCTACTTTTTCTATTCCTAAGTCTACTGCAGAGGCTCTTTCCCATTCAGGATGGAAACAAGCTATGGAGGATGAGATGCTTGCTTTGAGAGAAACTGGTACTTGGGAATTAGTACCTCTTCCACCTGGGAAGTCTGTAGTTGGGTGTCGTTGGGTGTTTACTGTTAAAATGCATCATGATGGCACTCTTGATTGGTTGAAAGCACGTCTTGTTGCCAAGGGCTATACTCAGGTTTATGGTCTTGATTATTCTGAGACATTTTCTCCGGTTGCCAAGATTGCTTCTGTTCGTCTCTTTATCTCCCTTGCTGCTACTTATCACTAGCCGTTACATCAGTTAGATGTCAAAATAGCATTTCTCAATGGCACTCTTTTAGATGAGGTATATATGGAGCAACCACCTGGGTTTGTTGCTCAGGGGGAGTCTAGTATGTTTTCTCGGTTGAAGAAGTCTCTATATGGTCTGAAACAGTCCCCTCGTGCTTGGTTTGGAAGATTTAGTGAAGTTGTTACCGAATTTGGTCTCCAGCAGTGTGGTGTTGATCACTCTATCTTTTATAAGCATTCTTCAGCAGGTAAAATCCTACTTGTTGTTTATGTTGGTGATATTGTTATAACTGGAGATGATTCCAAGGGAATTCAGGAGTTGCAGACCTTCTTGCAAAAGCAGTTCCAAACTAAAGACTTGGGACAACTTAGGTACTTTCTGGGCATTGAAGTGGCTAGATCTAGTGAAGGGATTTGTCTCTCTCAAAGAAAGTATGTTCTCGGTCTCCTCTCTGAAACAGGCCTTTTAGGGTCCAAGCCCTTGGATTCTCCTATGGATCCTAATACTAAGTTATTACCAGATCAGGGAGAGCTCATTGATGACCCAGGACAGTACAGACATCTGGTAGGGAAGCTGAATTACCTAACAATAACTAGACATGATATTGCATTCGTTGTGAGTGTGATTAGCCAGTTTATGGATTGTCCTCGAACAACCCATTGGGATGCAGTGATACACATTTTGAGATATCTCAAAGGCGCTCCAGGACGTGGTTTGTTGTACAAAGATCATGGCCACATACGGTTGAAGGTTACACTAATGCAGATTGGGCAGGTTCTCCTGGTGATAGGAGATCCACTACTGGCTATTGTGTAATCGTTGGAGGCAACCTTGTTTTATGGAAAAGCAAGAAACAAACTGTGGTTGCTCGATCTAGCGCAGAATCAGAGTACAGAACCATGGCCCACACTACTTGTGAGCTAGTATGGATGAAGCATCTATTAGACGAACTTGGGTTTACTCAAACTACTCCAATGAGTTTAGTTTGTGATAATCAAGCTGCAGTTCATATCGCCTCTAATCCCATCTTTCATGAAAGGACAAAGCACATTGAAGTCGATTGTCACTTTGTTCGAGAGAAACTTTTGAAAAATGTTATTCATACAGTGCATGTGAAGTCTGCAGATCAATTGGCTGACTTGTTCACTACAGCATTGGGAGGGATTCAAGTGAAATATATTTGTAACAAGGTTGGTGCATATGACATGTATGCTCCAGCTTGAGGGGGAGTGTTAATAGTGTGCATTATTGTATTTCGGGTTGTCCCACATCGCTTAGTTAGTTTATTAGTCTAGGTGTTAGACGCCTATATATAGGCCCTTGTATTCTTCTAATTATTCAATACATTGTGATTATACACACACATTTACAATTACAAACATTCATGACCCTTGATTTGTGCTGATTTATTTATTTAATGTATGCCATTATCTGACATACATGAACATCGTGTGATTTGCACTGGACTTGTTGAAAATTTTGATTTTTTAGCTCTGCAAATTGAAGTGGTAAGGGGTTTTCATTTCAATTCTTCTCTTTTTTCCTCTTGCTTAATTGTTTCTTTGTCAAACAATATACACATTATGCTATCAAAAGAAAGCATTGTGTATTTGAGGAAATATTTAATTTGTAAAAAATGTGTCTTTGAGGAAAAATCAAACATTATATGTGGCGACATCTAACTTGTCATATTGGATTTAGAATTGGACAAAATTTAGTACACTTGAGATTGATTGGAATGTTGAGCCAACTGCCAAGCACAGTGTGATTCCAAGGTCGTTTTGAATTTCATAGCTCTAATGGCCTTATCTGATAGTATAAGTGGATTCAAATCTCTGGGTTGAGTTGTATATAGAAAGAAGGCAACTTTGGCTTGTATGTATTATATATATATATATGTATGCCCGTTCCATTAATAAAAAATAATGAAACTAATAATAATAGTTCTTGATGGGTAACTATGAATATTCTGAAAATAGAGTTGTGAGAGTTCTTGTAAAATACTCTCTTTGGATTCTCATTAGACAATAGAGTTGTAATAGTTTTGTAAAATTCTCTCTTTTGATTATCATTAGACATGCTTGTGTATGTGTACATATACTCAATATGTTGGCTTGTTTTTTAAAAACTTATTATATTCTAATAATTTCAATGTGCTTTTGTCGCAGATTCGGTATATACGTTGTTGATTGGTGGAGGATCGACTACATTTTATTTTGTTGAGGTGTTATGAACAATGGAAAACATTAGTTCATGCTTCTTCTTTTTTTATATATTATATATATCCATTAGTTTATGTTTAAATGGACGCGATGTACTAGTTTGTTAAGGGTTTTTTTTTTTTTTTGTAAATAGACCAAGCAAAATTTATTCAATGAAATTTGTTCAGTTGTGGACATGATTTTGTAATGATATTTCTTTTAACTACTATTATGTGATGGGTATAGAAACAGGAATAAAAACAGGATTATTTGAGACAAAAAAAATAAATAAAAATTTTAGGGTAAAAGGCATTTTGCCCCCTCAAACTATGCACGTTTTTGCAATTTACACCCCGAACTTTAAAAAGTTGCAATGTCCCCCCTAAACTATCTTCAGGGTTGCAATGTCCCCCCTGAACTTCAAAAAGTTGAAATGTTCCCCTTGAACTATCGTCTGTGTTGCAATGTCCCCCCTGAACTATCTTTTGTGTTGCAATGTCAACCCTGCCATCACATTCCGTCAAGAAATGTGATGGAATTTGCTCGTGTGGGACGCACATGCTAAATTTTAAAGGCATTTATGACATTTTACTATCCCCATCTAAATTAACAATCATAAATATTTGAGAAAATTACACTTTAGTCCATCATACTATACACTTGTTTTCAATTAGGTCCATAAAGTAATTTTTTTTTTCAATTGGGTCCTTGAACTTCTAAAAATCATTCAATCAGACCCAAATTCTGACACTGTTAGATTAAATTATTAGATATTGTCACTTACGTTGCGCGTAATGCTTACCTATCACATGTTAGGTGAAGACAAGCACGGGAGATTGTGAATGACTAAAAAATTATGCGATTTTTGGTATGATTGAATGCGATTTTGGATCTAGTCGAATGTGTTTTCGAATTTGATTAAACACGATTTTGGATCTGATTGAATACGATTTTTTGTACTATTCACAATCTTCCATGTTTTTCTTAACCTAGCATGTGACAGGTAAGCATTACGTGCAACATACGTGACAATTTCTAATAATTTAAGCTAACAGTGTCAGAATTTGGGTCTGATTGAATGAATTTTTGAAGTTCAAGGAACCAATTGAAAAAGAAAATAATTTATGGATCCAATTGAAAACATGTATATAGTTTGATGGACTAGACTGTAATTTGCCCTAAGTTTTATGATTGTTAATTTAGATGGGGACAGTAAAATGTCATAAATGCCTTTGAAATTTAGCATGTGCGTCCCACACGAGCAAATTTTATCACATTTTTTTACAGAATGTGATGGCAGGGTTGACATTGCAACACGAAAGATAGTTCAGGGGGGACATTGCAACACAGCCAATAGTTCAGGAGGGACATTTCAACTTTTTGAAGTTCAGGGGGGACATTGCTACCCTGAAGATAATTCAGGGGGGACATTGCAACTTTTTAAAGTTCGGGGTGCAAATTGCAAAAGCGTGTATAGTTTAAGGGGGCAAAATGCTTTTTACCCAAAATTTTATTTGTAGATTTTCGTCGCGAAAACTATTTAGTAAATTTTGTAAAAACTCATTAGCAAGGAAATATTTCTTCGCCAAATATATTTTTGAAAAATTATTTAGAGAATCTTCGGCGAGGAAATTTTTTGACAGCAATGATCAAATTTGTGACCACACAATCGAATTTTGGCAACGATTTTTTACTCAATAGCGAGGAAAAAGTTTGTCGCTAAAATGCTTCCATTGGCGAGCAATGTTTTTCCTCGCCAGATACTTTAGAACACAACCCTTTTGTGGAAGGAAATTATTTCCTCGCAAAAGGCTTTGGCGAGGAAATACCTACTTTTGGCGAGGAAAATCAATTCTCACTAAAACCACTTTTTGTTGTAGTGCACATTAACAAACGCAACACAACCAAACACACGTGGTAGCAAGGAAAACAATGATTTATCAAGATATAAAACTGAATGAGGTATGCCACCACGTAGAATAGATCAGGGCATGCGATTTATAAGATGACATGCAGTGAGAACCGCATCCCCCCAAAACTGTTTAGGAACATGAATATGCATCATAATAGTACGTGCAACCTCAAGAAGATGTCGATTTTTACGTTCAGCGACTCCAGTCTGTTGTGGTGTATAACCACAAGAGGATTGATGAATTATCCCCTAAGAATCACAATAAGACTGAAGAGGTCCTTTAACATATTCTAAAGCATTATCAGATTGTAAAACCCGAACTGTACAATCAAATTGAGTCATAATTTCCTTATGAAATAATTGAAAAATAGAAGACATATCTGAACGTTCTTTCATTAAAAATATTCAGGACATGCTTGAACAATCATTCACAAAAGACACAAAATAAGAAAAACCTAACATACTCTTATGTCTAGACGGACCCCAAACGTCGGAATGAACCAACTCAAAAGGAGTGGCCCGACGGTTATTTTGACGTAAAGGAAAAGACACTTGATGGTGCTTACCTAATTGGCAAGCCTCACACTCTAATTTATTCATAGACCTAAAAGAAGGAAAACAAGCTTCAATGACTGTAATGACGGAACCAAGCCGACAGTGCCACTGATGAGGTGAAACTGCTGCGTGGAAAGCTGCAGAATTATTTGCAGATGGATGTTGTTCAAGGTAATAAAGGCCATCCCGCTCACGACCTCCACCAATCATCTTCTTCGAGCTGAGATCCTGAAAAACACAAAGAGAGGCATAAAAGGTTACAGAACAATTTAGAGATTTAGTGAGTTGACTAACTGATAAGAAGTTAAAGGGAAATTGAGGAACATAATTTACAGACGACAATGGAAGAGATGTAGTAGGATAAACAAGGCAGTACCAAGAATAGGACAATACCTACCATCGGCCAAAACAACTGAGGACTGTGTGGGTGGACTAGCCAATTGTGAAAATACATTGGATTTACCTATCATATGGGTCAAAGCTCCGGAGTTGATGACCCATGGGGAAGGAGCAGATGAAGAAAAACAAGCAATATTACCTGACTTAACATAACCAGTGGAATCATATGAGAACTGTTGTTGCTGTTGTTGGACTAAGGCATTGTACTCCTCCCGAGAAAGAGTGATAGACTCACTAGAAGATGCAACAGCTGGTGGAGGTAGACTACTAGAAGGAGCAACGGCTAGCGGAGTGGGAGCACTAACTTCCTTGTGACGGCCAGAAGAATCATCATAATTGAACAAACGCTGGATTACTTTCCCAGGGCTTACCATAAAGGTCATAACATCAATTGACTGTGTGATTGTCACCCCCACAATGGGTGCAATGAAGAAAGCCAGTCCTACCCCGACCTCAACCAAAACCACAGCCACGATTTGAATTACCCCCTCGTCCTCGATTGCTGAAACCACGACCACCACGACCACGATTACTAGGAGGAAAATTGCCTCGTCCATGAAAGCCCCCCTGATGTCCGGTAGATGTAACTAAAGCAGAATTATCTTTTCCCGATGACTCAGAAATGGAAGAAGACTCAGTAGTGACACAAAGGATGCGAGAATACACATTACTCAACGAAGAAAGGCTACCAGCTCCCGCCAAAATTTGGGACTTAACAGACAGAAGAGAAGGATTCAACCCTGCAGGAAATTTAGAAACATAAAATTCCTCACGTTGTTTCTTAATCACATCCACATCATTGGTAACCGGATGGTAGTGGGTCAACTCATCTAATAAACCCCGGAATGAACTGTAGTACTCACTAACCGGCTTGTCATTCTGTTGAAGAAGGAACAAACTTTGATAAACATCATAGACCCGAGAAACATTCTGATCCATTGAAAACATCCCATGAATAGACTCCCAGATTTCCTTGGCTAAAGATAAAAACATCACATTTGAAGAATCGACTCCTCCATACTGTTCCACAACCAAAACATTAACAATATAATTTTCAAAAACCCAATCTTCGTACTCTTTACTATCCGTGGAGGGAGGATCAGACATAATATACTTGAGTTTCTTTCGACCACCAAGAGCAACCTTGATAGCCTGAGCCCATAACAAGTAGTTGGACCCATTCAATTTAGTGGTGGTAATTGCATACTGACAACATCAGACGAGGTCTTGGTCGAATCACACATAATGAAATCAATGGACAATGAGAGTCTTAATACCAATAAACATATTAATACCAACAAGCCAGAATCAACATCAACAGAATAAACACAACTTGAACCAACCAATTAGGTCCATAGGTGGACCAGGACACCGCGGTTAGATGAAACACCTATCAAAATAGGGCAGTCCCTGTCAAACTGGATGAATCTGCCCTAATATCTGTCGGAGAGGAAGAAAAAATAAAGGGAGAAACCAGGGCAGGTTTCGACTAGGGTTTGGAGGGGTAGAAATATTGTCGGCTGGGGTGGGTAGGGTTGTGTAGGTGTGCGATTAGGTCATGGGGGTTATAGTGGGGCTCGGCTTGGGTTGGGTAGGGCTGGGATGGGTTCGAAAAGGGTTAGGTAGGGTTAGGTGGCTGTCGGCTGGATGTGGGTAGGGATTGGCTAGGGTTTTGGGGCCATGGGGGGCAGCGAAGGAGAGAGGGAGGGGCTGGGTAGAGTTGGCTGGTGTGGCGGTGCAGGGAAGTGATGGTGGTGTTAGGATAGGCTCTTGATACCATGTTAAAGAGAGAGAAGATAGAGAGAAAATGAAGGCTTAACCTTTAGGTTTAGCCAACATACATGTATATACTATTTAGCAAAAAAAGGAAGATTACAATAATAACTTTAGTACTAAACTTATAATCTAACACACATAAAACAGATCCAAGCATGTCAATCTTCTCTTTGCAAATCTTCTATTTCTGAAACAAATTTGAGTTACAACTAAAATATCCCATAGAAGGGGAACAGGAAAACGAATACGAAAGCTTAGAATTGAAACTCTAAAAGTAAGCATTACAGATTGCAATTTAACCTGGATCTCTTTTAATCCCGCCCTCCCTTTTGGGACAGGTCTGAGAGTAATAAAACAAGGTGTGGATGGATGGGAAATAAAGTAAACCCGACCATGGTTTGAGACGGTTGGAATTACAGAATCCTGCCCCACTCAATTTACGTACTTGATTTGATGATAGCCCAATAAGGAAAACTTGCCCCTACTTTGACCCACATTGAGATGATAGTCAGCTGAGCGATACTTGCCTCTACAAAAGTATGTGGTTCTCGATTTGGTAACGCATATATAGTGAAAATTTCCCATAACTAGTATCACGTTGGCTAACAACTCTTGTACGGTGTGATTCCTTTTCATCTTGAAAACTTTTTTAAACCATATAGACTATGGACTACCTACTCCACCCCTGTTAACTTTATGTCTTCCACTGTGTTGCCCCTTGGCAAGTTTGGAAAGGATAATTTAAGTATCAAGATGTGGTTGGGGAAAGGATGCACTAACCCACACCCAACACAGTACCATCCCAGTAATATGGAAGCATGCAATGGGGCAGGCTGCTTGATTTTTCTCTTTACAAATTCAAAGAGAATTTGAAACGTATAAAGCCAAAATGTATTCAAAGAAGTAGAGTGTGATATCCCGCATTGGTTAAGACAACAAAAGTTTGGTCACCGCAAGCCTTGCTACTAGTAGCTTGGGCTTAAGCATTTTGGGCCATGTGTTGGATCATTTCTTCATGTTATTGGACCAACAGGCTTGGGGCGTTACAAATGATATTAGAGCGGACCCTGGTCTAGGCAACGTGATAACCTACCCGCAATTACCCACAAGGGGACACATGGCGCACCAACGTGGTAGATTGTGGAGAGTAGGACTGTAAGGAGAGTGGAGGAACGTCAGACATTGACCAACAAGAGAAAGATTCTAGATTATGTGCGTCATGTGATAAGAGGAGAATGTCGCATAATTAAGTGGCGAAGATTGTGATATATAACAAAAGTTAGACAACAAAAGATTGGTTGGCTAATATAACACCACAAGCCTTGCTACTAGTAAGTAGTAACTTGAGCTTAAGTATTTTGGGCCAAGTTAGGCTCTTCTTTAAGTTACTCAGCTCTAAATTAGGCTCAATTAAGTTTGCTTGTTCAAATAATGAACCAAACTCGACCTTTACTTTGAAGGTACACCAGTAACAAGTTAAGGTTGAACGAGCCAAAGCTCATCATTTCAAATGTGCATGTGAATGAATTTTTTTTACTGCAAAGGATGAAACAAACTCAATCCATGTATATAGTATATATACAAAGACGTACATAATACATGCAAGGGAATTCATAAAACTTGTGACACTCATGAATATAAATTACATGTCGCAAGCACCACAATGATCCCACCAAATATTATTTGGATCACAAAGTAAAGGGGAAAAGATGGAAGAGAAGATGCTAATCTGCAAGGAAAAGTATGTTCATAGAAACGACACTAACCTTACTATTGATTCGCTCTCATTATTATTGCCATCCACACTTGCAGATATGTTGTCTAATGGGGAAAAAAAAACCAATAAACCCATTGAAAGGTTAAAAAAAAACACTTACAGAAAAAGTGGGGGAAAGGAAGTTTGAGGCAAGAATGTAAAATTCATATAGAGCCTCCCTCAACTGTGACATTCTAAGGATTTTGAGAAATTAAAATGACATACCAGAGGCATCTCTTGCCTCCAAAGTTCGAGACAGCTTTTCCAGGGTGATGTAAGTAAAATAACTGTAAAACAAATAAAAGATTCAATGAAGAATTTGAGGAGCATTTATAGAAGAGCCCAATATTCTAAAGCAAACGACTTTAGCAAAAATAAGTTGATAATTAAGCTTATCATAATCGTACCGGATATCAATGTACTTGAAATACTTCGACACAAATAAATCTAACAAAACGTCAACCCCCAACGAAAACGGGGAACCAAAAAAAAAAAACAAAAAGAGTTGTAAAAGTGTCTACGCGACGACTTCTTTAACCAAAAAAAACGAAGAATGAAGCAAGTAATAGCATAATGTGTGTGGTACAATTTGGGGAATAATGCATATAACTTACAATGGTCTGAATGAGCGTAGCAGATTGAAACTTTCCACTATTCCCCACTTTTACAAACTCCATTAATGTGTCCAATACAACCTCTTGATCAAATGATTGAAAACATTAATAATCAACAAACAGTGTATACGATTATAATCAAAAGGAACAATTTTTTTTATTATAAAAAAAAAAAAAAAAAAAAAAAAAAAAAAAAAAAAAAGAGGCAATCTAACCCTAACTTCCTAAGTGGGCATTCGGTATCTGGAGAGATGGAAACATGGATAAGGGAGTTGAGGAAGTGGTCGAACTTGGAACGAAGCCATGTTCAGTAGATGAATTCGGGGTCGTTCTGAGAAAGATAAACTTCTTGGGTTGATGAATTATTAATAATAATAATGGAAGGGTGGTTAGAGGAGGAGGAGGAAATTGGGGAATGACAGTAGTGAAGAATGATTGTAGAGAGAGAAGAGATTCGAGGGTATGCTGGGGAGGAGAGGAAGGGGAGATGAAGTTGAGTATGATAGGTAGGTTGTTGATATTGGCCCTTGAAGAAAGAAGGCGGTGGCCTATAGGGTTTTCAGATCTGCAAGACTCCTCTTGTATGTCTTCTCTGATCTCCTCTTCTTCTTCTTATGTTCAATCGACGACATGGGCGCCGCTGCTGGGTTGAGGATGGAGGGAACTCAGCGGCCGACTTCACTAGTTGTGTTGGACTGAGACTGCGAGAGGAGCAAAACCCAAAGGGGGATTTGAGAGAGAGAGAGAGAGAGGCGACCTGACGAAGCCAAACAACTGTCTTTTGTGATCTGTTTGGCACGAGAGTTAGTTACTACGTCAAACAGTCCTGGATTGAGATTTTCTTGCACCCGGTTAAGTAATTCTTGCTCCATGGAAGTTAGTGGGAGAAAATTATGTTGGGTTCATTACATTTTACCTCCACCAGTTTAGACCAATTTTTCACTTTATTCTTCCTGCTGATTTAAAAGTTGATACTTAACACTCTGGCTTTATGCTGGATGCAAATTCTTACTATATTAATTTTTAGTTTCAAATGACATTTTATCTGATTTGTCTTTATCTATAATAGAATTCCTTTACTCTAACCATAACTTAAAAGAAATTTGGTAAAAAAAAAAAACCACACACACACATTTTGGATTGTTTGGGTTTTAAAGGACAAAACTGTGTTGGATAATCCTCTTTTCTTTTCTTTTTTTCTTTTTCTTTTTTTAATTTTAGTCAAAAGTACATGATTAGTGAATTTAATTTAATCAAATCCTTATATTACAAAATTCACACAATTAGCTATATTTCACAATTGGTTATATGAATTTTTCTTTTAAAGGATTTTTTAAACTAAAAGTAAATAAAATACAGGTTAGACCTGAGACCCTAATTTTTTTGTTTATTTAACTTTTGTACATAACTATTGACTAAAATCTCCATGCATTTATACTAACCAAAAAAAATATATCGTCTTAGTTGTCTTTATATTGTTTTTTTTTTTTTTTTTTTTGGGAAAAATTACACTGACACCCCCCTGAGGTTTGCCGCTTAGTCACTCACACCCCCTGAGGTTTTTTAGGTTACACTGACCTTCCTTCAGGTTTGTGGTTGATAACACTGACACCCTCTGCCGTTAACTAGCGTTAAAAAATAGCTGACATCAGCAAGTTAATTTTTCAAAATGTCCAAAATGTCCGAGTGAGTAGGCAGCGCCTACCATTCGTCCTACAATCGCCCAAAAAGGAACTGCAGTGATCTTGAATAGGCCTTTATCTGGTTATCCGGGCTACTTCCCTCTCGACGATGAAGCTTATTGGGATTAGGTCATACTTAAAAAGTATTCCCTTTTCCTTTCCTTTATTATAGTATAGCTGAGTAGCTAAGAGCTTCTGGTATGCCGGTCTTGGAAGATAATGCTTGGCTCTGAAATCGGAAATCAATGTCGGATCCCGGCTAGCTTAGGAGAACTTGTTCTCGTTCCTCTGGTTGGGCTAGCTGTATCCGATTCAATGAAATATCTTAAATCTATGTCGAATTGATAGGTGATCCATTCGAGACATACAATTTCTTTTTCGTCGATACGCCCTGGCTAAAATCACTTATTTTGGCTTTTTTACCCCATATTGTAGGGTGGATCTCGAAAGATGAAAGATCCTGCCCGAATTTTCGTCTCTGAGTGAGAACATGGAAGATCTTTCATACCAGCTTTGTATCTCTTTGTTGGGAATCTTTCTTTCTATCTCGAATTCTTGATCTTTGGTGCCAGTGGAGCAAAGGAAGCGAGAGACGAACTCCTCTATCTACCCTAGAAATGGGTTGGATCTATTGAATGAGATGTTGAAGCTTTTTGATTGATTCAGGGCGTCGCCATCTTTCTTAGAACCCATTGAGGATGCTCCGAAAAGTCACGCTCAGGCATCTTCTCGTGTATTATCTAGTGTTTAGCTCATCACGTTAACCCTTTCCTTCTCCAGGTGGTGGGATCCCTTAATGCAGTCGAGAATTCTTTTTCGTCAGTGACTGTACATCTGGAAGACCTGTCTCCTCCCGAAATAATGAATTGGGTTCGTATAGGCATTTTGGAGGCCCCCCTATTAGTAAGCTTAGATTGAACCTATCCAATTTTTACAGTACGATGGTTGGTTGTTCACGGACTAGTTGTACTTACCCTTTCTTTTTGGGGTCAATATCAGCAATGCAGTTATTGATAACACACATAGAGTTAATGGTATTTCATAACTAATTGATTGGGCAGCAGCTTGTAGACCACCTAAAAAGGAATATTTATTATTTGACCCATATCCTGACATAAGAAGTCAAGGGCGCGTCGGAACGGTCGGTAGCTGCTTAGTCTCATCCGAGAGTCTGTGGATCCTATTTCAATGGGAACTTGATGAGATCCATCATGCTCCAACAATTTAGGCAAAATTTGGCTTAGCGATAATGCAAGCAGAGTGAATTCTCGTCAAGGGTGCTCTCCTTGGCCTTTATAGTTGTATGAGGCCCCCTCTTTCGTAGGAGTCGCAATGTCAATTCCCTTGATCAACGGCCATCTTTTTAGCACAATCACACTGGACTTACCAGCCTTATGTCTCCAAAAATGTACTATTCTATAGTATACTCTTTATAGTTCGCCAGCAAGGCATTTTCCGAAGCAGGTAGGGCTAGAGCGGGGAGAATTGGCCAATGCCAATTTCAATTATAACTCCAATTAGGAGTATATGTAAACCCCAGAACATAAATTGTTACACAGATACCGAATCAGGTATTTTATTTATATATGTTGCCTATAGGGAATTACAGAAAATTCTCGTTATTCAACTTTTCATTAAATAGAAAATAAAAATTTTGATAGAGCACGACTTGTGCTGCCCTGACTAGAACAGCAATAAAGGAGAAGGCGGATATAGCGATATTTGCAAGTGTTTAATAAATACGCCCTTCTTATATATATATTATAATTATATTATACACTTCACAATCTTATTCTACGAATTCTACTAATTTTGAACAATGGAATCCACGAAAGAGGTTAAGTGCTAAAAAAATCGACTCTATATTGTTTCTGCTTGAGTAAGTGCCAGCCATACAAAAGGGTTACTAGGGACTACCTGAAAGCGGGAGTTAAGGGAGGGCGATCGATCAGCAATTAAATAGTTAGTACCATTCCCTCCTTCACTTCAGCTTCAGGTCGACAAAGGGGGATTTCATTGCTTGATCATTCAGGCAGCCTCGACCCGAGCGGAAGTGCGATGTGTCTGGAAACTCGGGATCGTAAATGGATTCGCAGCTGGATGCTACTCACGAGCTAGTCAGGCTTCTGATCAATAGGAAGAGGATGAAAAAAAAGCTTATGATGAGCATCTATTTGAGTCGATATGCTTCAGGTCCCAGTCAGTCTGTACACAAGTCAATCCACATTTGTTAATATCACTATCGTTGTCTGTCTAGTCTTCACTGTCAGAATCTGATATGCTTCTCCTCTCAAATTTGTAGGTCAGTATAGATTCCCAAAGTCAGCCACAGGGATCCCTGTCCTGGGTCAGAACTCAGAAGTTCAAACAGTCATTTGTTCAGAATCAGCCCGCCAAGCTATTTCAACATGTATCAGGAAGAATTGGAAAACAAGGTGTCACACCCCAACCCGCCCCCGCGAGCTAGGACACGTGTAACAAAGACAACAAAGACCAAACAATCAATTTTAAAGTTCCAAAAATTACACTTTTGACTGAAATATCAGGGGTAAAATAACTTTTTATCAAACAAATTAATAAAAATGAATAAAATAAAGTTTTTAAAACCATCAAATGGTACTTGAAGCAAAGTTTCCCCCATTACAGCACCATTCACCATTTTTTTCATAAACTAAAACATTTTTAACCCCTGCTGCACTCTTTTATTTAAATATTCCAAAGCACATCAAAACCCAACTAAAATATATAAATGTTACAAACACATTCTAACATTTATTTCTAAACATATTTAAAAGTATAAACTTTAAGTTTATTACAACCTTATTCAAATCCTCACATATTGTCACACCCCAACCCGCCCCCGCGGGCTAGGACACGTGTAACAAAGCCAACAAACCAAACAATCATTTTTAACGTTCCGAAAATAACATTTTAAAGTGAGATACCAGGGATAAAATAGCTTTTTATCAAATAAATTAATAAAAAGAAATAAAATAAGGTTTTATAATCATTGAATGGTACTTGGACAGAGTTCCCTCTATTACAGCACCATTTCCCCCTGTTAAACAAATATTTCAAATACCAAAATATCACCAAAACACTTGAAAAAATACTTTTAAAACTTCAATCCACAATTTATATTACAGGGATTTAATAAAAAACTAAAACATAAACTTATCTCCAAAAATCCAAACACTAGGAACATAAATACCCATCTAAATCCATTTACATATAAACATATTAAACATTAACCATTTATCTCAAGCTATCCCAGAATCCCCACAGTTTAACGCTTCTCACTGTGATGCTCGTCCGTACCTGCGTGGTCATTAGCCACAAAAATTGATTAAGCTTTCGCTTAGTGAGTACGTGGTACTAATCATGCAATTGAAATATTTAATGCATCATAAACACCAATTAAGCATTCACAATAATAAATGGTCGCCGGCGTGTCAAATAATCAATCACCATCGTATTGGACCCTTGATTCTGGGCCATTCTCACTTTGTCGTCGCTTTAAAAGCGATATCACACACTCTCTTGTGACCGTAGTCAATTCGTCGTGGTCGTCACCACTGTCCCCTTTTCTCTGAGGACTTCATCATCATCCCCCTTTTCTCTGAGGAATGGGCGTCCCTTATATACGGGCTAAATAATGGTGATTATCAATTGACACCCTTTGACCCAAATAAGCACATAAGCAACTCAAACATGTCAACATGGCAATTTCAACATTTTTTGAACATGTTAAATAATAATTAATTACATGCTTTTCTACTTAATCACAATTAAGCATTTTAAAGCATTTAATATCAAATAAATAACATTAAACATTCAATTTTGGGATTATGACACTCACCTCACGAATAGGTTCAAAATAAGCCTAGAATTCCCAAATTCCTTCGCAAAACTAGCTCCTAATGATTCCAATGATATCCCTACACATATATATCACATATATGTATCACCCCTTAAAATGGGTCGCAGAAAAACGTTATCAAAATTGAAAAAGAAAGACATAGAAATAATCATCTCACCTCCACGAGTCCGAATATGGCTTCAGTTCGCGAAATAGAAGTCAAACGGTGAAGAAACGACGACGGAACGGCAGACGAACTCTCGTCTCTTTCTGTTCCTCCTAGCCGAGATACTCTTCATCTCTATACTGTTCCTCTTCTTTTTTTTTTTTAAAACATGGATGGTAAGTCACCAAAAGAGATGTCACCTCCTAAGCCCTTCAACCAACTTTGGGTTAATTCCGTTTACACCCCCACAACTTCTAAAGTCTTATTATGAAATCTCTTAATAGTTATATCAACTACCCAATTATCTAAATGGGTATATGTCTATGTCACGGATGAGTCCCAAACGTGATCCCAAATATTTTATTAAATTGCTAATTAACCTACTGGTTATGAACCATATTCCAATTCGTCCTCACACGAGTACCCAACTTGGCACCATAAAAGGTCATAACTAGCAATAAAATATTCAAAACAATTAAACAATTATTCATTTAATCATATAAATGCAACTAAATGCAATTTATCTAATCTGGACCTCCCGTGGGTCCCATTTCACATCTATCCAACTGTGCCCTTCTCGAAGCACTTATCATATCGGGGTAACTGGAACTTACCCAAATATCACATGCAATTAATTATACTAATTAATGCATGACAATAAACATTACTTCCATTTCCTGGGTACGGGTATTACATCTCTCCCTCCCTTTTACGAAGTTTGTCCCCAAACTTTTCTTACCTCAAGTGTCAAATAGGTGAGGATATTTCTCTCGGATCTCGTTCTCACGTTCCCAAGTTGCCTCCTCTACTGAATGAATACGCCATAGCACCATAACTAGAGGAATGACTTTAGTTCTGAGCACCTAATCCTTCCTATCTAGGATTCGAACTGGATGTTTAACATAAGTCAAGTCTTCTCGAACCATCAACGGTTCCGGAGTGATACGGTGACTCAAATATGATAGACAACGTCGCAACATAGAAACGTGAAACACATTATGAACATTAGCCAACTCTTCTGGTAATTCCAATCGATATGCAACTGGACCAACTCTATCCACAATCAGATAAGGCCCTACAAACCTCGGACTTAACTTGCCTCGCTTACCAAATCGTGCGATACCTTTCGAAGGCGATACTTTCAAGTAAACATAATCACCTACCTCGAATTCCAACGATCTTCTACCTGTATCCGCGTAGCTTTTGTAACGACTCTGTGCTATTTGTAGCCGTTGTTTAACTAACTTGATTTTGTCGGTAGTGATTTGCACAATTTCAGGACCTATAAGTTGTTTTTCCCCAACTTCTGTCCAACACGCTGGTGATCTACACTTTCGACCATACAATGCTTCGTAAGGCGCCATACCAATACTCGTCTGGAAGCTATTATTATAAGAGAATTCCACTAACGGCAAGTGGGTTTCCCAATCTGATTTAAAATCCATAACACAACCTCGAAGCATATCTTCCAGAATCTGAATAACTCGCTCGGATTGGCCGTCTGTCTGAGGATGAAATGCTGTGCTAAAATGCAAGGTCGTCCCCATTGCCTTTTGCAAACCTTCCCAAAATCTAGACACAAATCGTGTGTCTCGATCTGACATAATTGATACCGGTGCCCCATGTAATCTAACAACTTCTCTGACATAAAGCTCTGCTAACTTTGTCTGATCACGAGTCTTGATTGGCAAGAAATGAGCTGATTTAGTCAATCGATCAACGATCACCCAAATACTATCATTAGACTTAGGAGACCGTGGCAAACCTGACACAAAGTCCATCGTGATATGCTCCCATTTCCATTCTGGTATCTCCAATGGTTGCAATTCACCAGCGGGTCGTTGATGTTCTAGTTTTACTCGTTGACAAGTCGTACACTTGGCCACAAACTCGGCGACTTCCCGTTTCATACCACTTCACCAATACACTTCCCGTAAATCTCTATACATCTTGGTACTCCCCGGATGTACGGAATACCTCGTACTGTGAGCTTCTTCCATGATCTTATCTTTCAACTCTTGAATGTTAGGAACACACAGTCGATTAACATACCTTAATACATTGTTCTGGAAACTGAATTCCGGCCGTCTACCCTCAGGTAATTCTTCAACTATTTTCTTGAAATTTGGGTCCAAAAGTTGACTCACCTTGATTTCTTCGATTAAACTTGGTTGTGCCATGATAGCTGCCATTAAACCACCCTGGATTCTGGGAATTACTTCCAATTACAGCTATTCAAATTCTTTTACCAACGTTGCTTGATCTGTTAAAGAATAAACCAAATTTTCTGATGACTTTCGACTTAACGCATCGGCAACCACGTTAGCTTTACCCGGATGATACTGGATCTTCAAATCATAATCCTTCATCAATTCAAGCCATCTTCTCTGTCTCATATTCAGCTCTCTCTGGGTAAATAAATATTTCAGGCTCTTGTGATCGGTGAATATCTCACACGTTTCCCCGTACAAGTAGTGATGCCAAATCTTTAACGCAAAGATCACCGCTGCCAATTCCAGATCATGAGTCGGATAATTCTTCTCGTGTGTCCGTAACTGCCTTGAAGCATAAGCTATAACTTTACCCTCTTGCATTAGAACACATCCCAGGCCTTGATGAGAAGCATCACTGTATATACTGAAACCTCTAGTACCTGACGGAATAGCTAATATAGGCGCTGAGGTCAACTTATCTTTCAACTTCTGAAAACAGTCTTCATATTCTTTATTCCACACAAAAGCCACATCCTTCCTCATCAATTGAGTCATCGGAGTCGCGATTCTAGAAAAGTCTTGAACGAACCTTCTATAGTAACCGGCTAATCCCAAGAAACTTCGAATTTCAGAAACATTTGTCGGTCTCGACCAATTCTTAACAGCTTCTATTTTCTGTGGGTCCACAGAGACACCATCTTTAGAGATCACGTGCCCAAGAAAAGAAACATTTGTCAACCGAAATTCACTTTTCTTCAACTTCCCAAATAGTTGCTTTTCTCTAAGTCGTTGCAAAACCAATCTCAAGTGTCGTTCATGTTCTTCTTGACTTCTAGAATATATTAAAATATCATCAATGAATACTGTCACAAATTCATCTAGATAAGTCTTGAACACCCTATTCATTAGGTCCATAAAAGCGGCTGGTGCATTCGTAACCCCAAATGGCATGACAAGAAATTCGTAGTGCCCGTACCGAGTTCTGAAAGCTGTCTTCTCAACATCTTCAACTTTTACCTTTAATTGGTGATACCCAGATCTTAAGTCAATCTTAGAAAATACTTGTGCCCCTTGCAATTGATCAAACAAGTCATCAATACGTGGCAGTGGATACTTGTTCTTTATAGTCACATTGTTGATTTCTCGGTAGTCGATACACATTCTCATTGTCCCGTCCTTCTTCTTCACAAATAAAATTGGTGCTCACCACGGTGATACACTAGGACGAATGAACCCCTTATCTAGTAAATCTTGCAGTTGAGTTTTCAATTCCTTCAACTCTACCGGAGCCATTCTATACGGTGCCCGTGAAATTGGTTGAGTTCCTGGCATCACATCTATCCCAAACTCAATTTTCCTCTCAATCAGCACACTAGGTAGATCTTCTGGAAAGATGTCTGGAAATTCTTTCACTACTGGTATATCTTCTAATTTCAGTTCAGTACCTCTAGTGTCAAGTATACTACACAAGAATCCCCGACATCCCTTTTTCAACAAACGGTAAGTTCTGACAGCTGACACCAAATAAGGCGGTGGTGCTACACCTGTCCCTTGGAAGCAAAATACATCTTGATTAGGCAATCGAAATGTTACTCTCTTATTCCCACAATCGATAATGGCGCGATTTGCAGATAAGCAATCCATCCCCAAAATGACATCAAAATGTTGAATAACCAATGGCACTAAGTCAACAGTCAAACCTCTACCATTCACATCAATCCCACAAGCTTTAAAGATACCCGAACTTACTAGTGGAGCTCCCGATGGAAGTGAAACAGACAAATCAAAATCTAGTAGTTCTAAGGGTTTATCTAAATATTTAGCAAATGGGTGTGAAACAAAAGAGTGAGTTGACCCCGAATCCAATAATACTTTAGCAGGTTGTGAGCATATAGGAAGTATACCTGAAACCACAGTGTCAGCAGCAGTGGTCTCCCCAGGCTTGAGCTGAAAATACCTTCCTTGTCGTTGCTCCCTCCCTTGAGATTGTTGCTGAGGTGGCCTCTGGCTTGGTGCACTTCCCACAGATGAACTAGAACTTCTTGGTCCTCTCTTTGGGCAATTACGCTCCCGATGTCCCAGGTCACCACACAAATAACACTGTATTCTGCTGTCATTTACACCTTGTCTCTGAGTAATACTCTGTCTTGGCACATTCTGTCTTGATAGATGGGACAATCTCTTGCCACGTGTCCTGGACGTCGACAGTTGTTGCAAATGATAGGAGATAAGTTACACATTCCCCAATGATACCTACCACAGATTTGACACCTGGGCTTGTTGCCCCCACTTCCTGACGAACTCCCCAAATTCTGTCTCTTGAAACTGCCCTGCCCTTGGAATTGACTACCTCCTGGCCTCTTGAATGGTTGACTTTGCCCGGATGACAATACACATCGCTCAGCAATTAAGGCCACATCTAATACTTCTGAATAAGTCGGTAGCCGGAGTGTATCCACTTTTCCCCGAATCTCATCACGGAGCCCTTCCTCGATTCTTCTTGCCCGAATAAACTCGTTCGGAATCAAATCCATTGCAAATCTGGCCAAACTTGTAAACTGAGCTGCGTAATCCCTAACACTCCTATTACCCTGACTGAGGTGAGAAAACTCTCGGGCCTTCTGATCACTAAACGATCGAGGAATATATTGCTTTGAGAACTCCTCCATAAACCCATTCCAAGTAGTTGGTGCTCCTTGCCTTAGGACTGATGTCCACCAATTTTGTGCTTCTTCTTTCAGAGTATCTGAGGCAAACAAAACCTTCTGTTCCTCTGTACATGGCAAAGCACGAAAAATTCTCTTCATATCGGTCAACCAATGGTCAGCCTTCATCGAATCAGGTTCTCCTTTAAATTGCCCTGGCTTTTGCTTGTAGAACATAGCAATAGTTGTTGGTTCTGTTCTTTGTTCTGGATTTGATGAGCTCGGTCCTTCCTCAGTAACTCGAGTTTCAGCCACTTTTACCAACTTTTCCATAACTATTTTAATTCGGTCCATACGGGCCGAAGATGGGTTCTCACCTCCAGACATCCTTGCCTGGCACCCACAACAAAGTATATACATACATGTTACTTTTAAATAAATTACAATGCATGTTAAATAACATTTTAAAGCATGTCAAATAAACGTGTATGCATGATCGCATTACTACGTGTCATTGTGTGCACACTCACGCGTCGAAACTCGTACCCAAGGCTCTAGCCTATTGCTCTGATACCAAAAATTGTCACACCCCAACCCGCCCCCGCGGGCTAGGACACGTGTAACAAAGCCAACAAACCAAACAATCATTTTTAACGTTCCGAAAATAACATTTTAAAGTGAGATACCAGGGATAAAATAGCTTTTTATCAAATAAATTAATAAAAAGAAATAAAATAAGGTTTTATAATCATTGAATGGTACTTGGACAGAGTTCCCTCTATTACAGCACCATTTCCCCCCTGTTAAACAAATATTTCAAATACCAAAATATCACCAAAACACTTGAAAAAATACTTTTAAAACTTCAATCCACAATTTATATTACAGGGATTTAATAAAAAACTAAAACATAAACTTATCTCCGAAAATCCAAACACTAGGAACATAAATACCCATCTAAATCCATTTACATATAAACATATTAAACATTAACCATTTATCTCAAGCTATCCCAGAATCCCCACAGTTTAACGCTTCTCACTGTGATGCTCGTCCGTACCTGCGTGGTCATTAGCCACAAAAATTGATTAAGCTTTCGCTTAGTGAGTACGTGGTACTAATCATGCAATTGAAATATTTAATGCATCATAAACACCAATTAAGCATTCACAATAATAAATGGTCGCCGGCGTGTCAAATAATCAATCACCATCGTATTGGACCCTTGATTCTGGGCCATTCTCACTTTGTCGTCGCTTTAAAAGCGATATCACACACTCTCTTGTGACCGTAGTCAATTCGTCGTGGTCGTCACCACCGTCCCCTTTTCTCTGAGGACTTCATCATCATCCCCCTTTTCTCTGAGGAATGGGCGTCCCTTATATACGGGCTAAATAATGGTGATTATCAATTGACACCCTTTGACCCAAATAAGCACATAAGCAACTCAAACATGTCAACATGGCAATTTCAACATTTTTTGAACATGTTAAATAATAATTAATTACATGCTTTTCTACTTAATCACAATTAAGCATTTTAAAGCATTTAATATCAAATAAATAACATTAAACATTCAATTTTGGGATTATGACACTCACCTCACGAATAGGTTCAAAATAAGCCTAGAATTCCCAAATTCCTTCGCAAAACTAGCTCCTAATGATTCCAATGATATCCCTACACATATATATCACATATATGTATCACCCCTTAAAATGGGTCGCAGAAAAACGTTATCAAAATTGAAAAAGAAAGACATAGAAATAATCATCTCACCTCCACGAGTCCGAATATGGCTTCAGTTCGCGAAATAGAAGTCAAACGGTGAAGAAACGACGACGGAACGGCAGACGAACTCTCGTCTCTTTCTGTTCCTCCTAGCCGAGATACTCTTCATCTCTATACTGTTCCTCTTCTTTTTTTTTTTTAAAACATGGATGGTAAGTCACCAAAAGAGATGTCACCTCCTAAGCCCTTCAACCAACTTTGGGTTAATTCCGTTTACACCCCCATAACTTCTAAAGTCTTATTATGAAATCTCTTAATAGTTATATCAACTACCCAATTATCTAAATGGGTATATGTCTATGTCACGGATGAGTCCCAAACGTGATCCCAAATATTTTATTAAATTGCTAATTAACCTACTGGTTATGAACCATATTCCAATTCGTCCTCACACGAGTACCCAACTTGGCACCATAAAAGGTCATAACTAGCAATAAAATATTCAAAACAATTAAACAATTATTCATTTAATCATATAAATGCAACTAAATGCAATTTATCTAATCTGGACCTCCCGTGGGTCCCATTTCACATCTATCCAACTGTGCCCTTCTCGAAGCACTTATCATATCGGGGTAACTGGAACTTACCCAAATATTACATGTAATTAATTATACTAATTAATGCATGACAATAAACATTACTTCCATTTCCTGGGTACGGGTATTACACATATAAACATATAAGCAAGCTAGACCCAGTCCCGTAGTCTCGATCATTTCTCACTGTGGTATTCATTTGAAACTGCGTGGTCATTAGCCACAAAAATCGAATAAGCTTTCGCTTAGTGAGTACGTGGTGCTAATCATGCAATTGGAGTATTTAATGAATCATAACACCAATTAAACATCACAACAATAAATGGTCGCTGGCGTGTCAAGCAATCAATCACCATCGTTCTGGACCCCTGATTCCGGGCCAATCTCACTTTTTCCGTCGCATATAGCGAAATCACTCTCATTCACTCCTGACCGTAGTCAATTCGCTGTGGTCGTCACCACTATCCCCTTTTCTCTGAGGATTTCATCATCATCATCCCCCTTTTCTCTGAGGAATGGGCGTCCCTTATATACGGGCTAAATAATGGTGATTATCAATTGACACCCTTTGACCCAAATAAGCACATAAGCAGCTCAACATGTCAACATGGCAATTTCAGCATTTTAGACATGTTAAATACAACTAATCACATGCTTTTCTACTCAATCAATAATTAAGCATTTAATAACAAATAAATAACATTAAACATCCAATTTTGGGATTAGGACACTCACCTCTACGAATAATCAAATAAGCCTAGAAACCCCAAATATCCCCTAAATCCAAGCCAAATATGAACCTGTAGTTAATCCTACACAATTTTTGTAAACTAAATGTTACCAACCCATTTGGCTCACGAAAAATCTATCGATTAAACCCAAATTAAATTACACTATAAGGTTAGGCTTACCCCCACAAGTCCAAATATGACTTTATATCACGATTTGGGCAACATACGATGAACCTATGGCATAGAGAAGGTGAAACCCTCCATTTCTCTCCTCTTCTTTCTCGGACTGCTTCTTCCCTGTTTTCTTTTTTTTCCTTTTGGTTCTTTCCTCACTTTCTTTCATTAACTAATATAATATAATATATTTATATATATATGTATCCACACACACAACTGTGGCCCGCCGCCAAACACAACACACTACACTCACGGTTTTTTTGTCTTCTTTTTTTTTCTCCTTTTTTTTTATGATGATGATGAGTCATGGCTGCTGAGGTGTCAACCTCATGCCCTTAAGCCAACTTTGGCTTATTTCGGTTTTCACCCCCCAACATTATTATTAACTATCTAAATATTTAAGTGAGTCTATATTTATATCACGTATGGGTCCCAAACGTGGTCCCAAATATTATATGAAGGCACTAATTAACTTACTAATTATATCACCTGTTCAATTACGCTCTCATAAGGGTACCCAAACTCGTCTCATAAATAATCATGAACTATAATAGAATATTAAAACACTGAACATTTTATCAATTAAACAATCATATGGCATCAATAACTATTATAATGTACACATTTACATTTACATGTCTACCATTTAATCACAGAAATGCACATTTATGCAATTTATATTATCCAAACCTCTCTTGGGTCACACTTTCATATCTGTTCCACCTCTAGTAGAACTTTCAACTGTGCCATTTATCAAGCACTTATCACATGGGGTAACTGGAACTTACCCAAATCATCACATGCAATTGTTTATATTAATTAATGCATGTAAAATAAATATTACTACCTTTTTCGAGTACGGGTATTACATCTCTCCCTCCCTTTTAGAAAGTTTGTCCCCAAACTTTTCTCACCTTACGAATCAAATAGATGTACGTATTTCTCTTCAAACCTATACTGGTTCATATGTGACAACACGATTATAGAATACATTACACCCATTGGTGTGATCACAATCGTAATTGATTGATCCCTATTCTTTTCAATATTTCTCTATTGGGGTACTGGAATTTCAATCTTACTCGGTTCGTCAAACTATACCATTTTCTGAAGATAACTTCTAGAAATTTTTCTCTCCCCACTGTAGTCATTTCCCCCAATCATTCTAGAACATAACCCACTTGCCTTTATTATATTTCCACACCAAATATCAGTGGGTGACAATATCTCGCAAAAGTTCAGTTCCATTTCTACTGCTTCTAGCAAGATTCCAGAACTTCTTCATAATCGACTACTTCCTTCTAGGATAACAAGTACTAGTACCAACATAATTGTGTAATTCTCTACACATATAGGTTGTTTAATCCTAGCAAATCTGCAGTTTCAATCAATACCACAATTTGATTGGATCAACCTGCCCACAAATCATTTATATGACAACACCTAAGTTTTGTTGACTTTGGCAATCCCGTCATGAAATTTAATATGATAACATTCAACCCGAATTATCAATAGTATCAATCACAATAACCCCATGAAGCTTTATTATTCTGCCCTTAAACCACCCATCGCAAGGAATACTTTACATTTTCTCATCTGAAGGCAGCTTTCTCGATATCTTAGTCTTCAAGAAAACTTGTGCTTTTGTGACTAATTATTAAATCATCATATGCAATGAAATGCAATTAGTAATGTCACATACCCAAATTACTAACGTATTATATACTCAAATCTCATTATATGCTTCAATATTTCTTCTGAACCCATTCCCTTGATCTATCTTTACTCGAAGTACATACTTGATCTTGAGATTCTGACACTTTTTACTATAGAGTAGAGCTCAATTACTTTCCTTTCAATATTGTATCACAAATTCCTAAAATTGAAACTCGAACCAATCTTTAAGTCAACTCTCATTCATCTGTTATAATAATACTGGTTGACCTCAATTTATTGTCATCATTCCTTCTCCAATTTATGGAACAAATTTTGGCTTCTAATAGATTTTGAATCTTGACTAAAATCTTTTCTAAACAGTCAATGCGCACACGAAACCCCCGTTGATCTCTAATTCGAGCACCAACAACCATTTTGTCTTCACCTGATTAATATAAATTTCAAACTGTAGCTATCATGAGTTTCAACTGTCCTCCGTACCATCTATTCACTTGTCGTTGTATAACTAAATATTCCAAGTCACGACAAATTTCAGGCTCGTACGAGTATTACTCCCAAATTCTCAATATAAAAAGAATGCCATGAATTCTAAATCTTGTACCAAATAATTCATTTTATGAGACTTCATCCATATGCAGTATAACTTACTATTGCATCAACATATAACTCAATCCCAACACAAGCCTTTGCAATAATATCAATACCACCATAGATCGATGTTCATTTGATTATTGAGAACTTCACTGTAATCGATATAAGTTTCACACGTGTACTTGGGCAGAGAAGAAATCTTCAATGTATTTTTCAATAATACCCAGTCAATCCTGTAACTTCAAGTTCATGTCACCTTCATAAGTCCTGGTTGATTGATTTCCGACGACACCCATGAAATCTCTATCTTTTTAAATCACATACTCTGGAAACACAACTCATCCACCAGATGTTCAACATAAGGCGAAGCTTCACGATTATCAAACTTTTCAGATTGTAGAACTCACTCGTCTTTCGGTTTACGCTGTCTAAGCCCCAATATATAGAAATCAATATACTCATTTGTTTCCTCCTTGTAGCACTTACAATAAATAAGCAACTAATTTTGTCGTGATAAAATTTGAATATGATCCAATACTCCTCAATATCAAATTTTCTCATGTTTACCCAAGTGTGCAATACCCTTTTAAATGTGTCACTTGTATGTAACAAGATCACTCGTTGATCTACGACTGTAATCCCAAGCAACAAGCGATAACCTAAAGATATCCAGAACATGTCTTTAAAATGAAGTGTTTCATTACCCTTGTCATACTCACCTTGTAATCAAGAATATCCCAAAAAATAAATTGATGATCCTTATAACCCATCGACCAAAATCATGTATCCGCAGCCGACAGTATTAAGAATAATATGTAGAATACCACAAGTTACTTTCAGACACTTTTCTTATCAAGATCATTTGAAATTTATTTAAAATATATATTCCAATTTAAAACTAAAGTAAAAAGTAATGTACTCATTTGAGCTTCATGGCCCAATAGTAATTTCATTTAAAATCTCTCCATAGAATAAAAATGTTTAAACAACTATCGTAGAATCAAAATATTCTCCATTAATAACTCCTTTAAAAAAAACAATTGAAATACCTATATTCATTAAAATCATTTTCACTAATTTCCCACTTTTACCCAATTTGGGTCAAATCCAACTACCTCCTTTTTATCAAAATATTTTTTTTAAGTACTTCTTGATTCACAATAAATCAAATTTTTTTTCCTTCCACCCAAAGATGATTTCAAAACATTTTTACTCAGTTAAACATATATATTTAAATATCTCAGAAATTTCGAATACATTATTAGTAGCTAAATTCAAAGTCTGAAAGTTTCTAGTGATATACTAGGATACTTGACAATTGCTACAGTGCAGTGCGGTAGTCAGATCTCAATTACTTACATATAAAGTACAAAGAAATAATAGGAATACTATTACCTGATGCACATGGTAGTTGAACGGATCATGCAGTGGTTTGGATATCAAAGAAATACTAGTTTTTAAACTTGTGAACCCATTTTCCAAATTCAGATCTCTGATAGAAAATTCTGATACCCCGTGTAGCCAATCAACCAAATTAGTTATTCACGCAACACAACTACTTAGTCTTGATCTCAATCAACTGTATCCTTAAGCAGAAAAGAATAATTTATAACTGTAGTCATACCCAATCGATAGAAACACACTATAAAAGTCTGTTACTTTTAGTTGACCTCAAATCTACTATTCATACTGACACGTTGGAGAACCAATCATTATTCGATAATAATAGATGCATCCCAAGAAATCGAAATAAATAAATTTATGTTGAGAGATTCCTCAACAAGCCAATATAATCCAAATAAAGTTGAGAGATTCCTCAACAACCCAATATAACCCAAATAGAGTTGAGAGATTCCTCAACAACCCGATAACGCAAGCGACTGGTAAATCCCCAAATATCTTATCACCTTGACCAACTCAATATTTCACCCTCAATCCCAAGAAAATATATATACGGAGCTCAATAAATACCCCCAAAGATCATTACCGAATAAAATGGGAAATAAGAGATAACGATAATACCATATCTGCTCATGAGGCCCATATAAATCATACGAAATCCAGATTTTTCCCAAACTATAATATTTGAATACTAAAAGACCCACCGTAAATAAAGAAATCCAGATGCCCAATTTCTTGGCTGAAAGTAAGAAATAATCTTCACAAATAATAATAATATTCGGAAAGAAATCCATATCCGCATTCATAACCAAATACTCAATAACCCTTTATCAATTCAATACCCTTGATAAAATGATACCCGCCAAATCATCTCAGGATAACCAACTTAACTCTTGATTTCTGAACCCAAATTCCACAAATATTCCCAAACTCAGATTTTTCTTACTGAATTCACAATCCCCATTTCCAACTCAATTAATTCATCATATGGGAAAACATTTCCCCTTTATACTCCATTTTTTTCACAATGAAGTTTTCAACCATCTCTTCACATATTACAATATGTAGAATGCATGCAACATGATATGCATGTTCAACAACATTTAAATCACGTGCTGTGAACATGTGTGCCTCTACAAGTAGTTACATGTCATGATTATTATATACATGCATTTTATTTCTTTCATTTATTTATTTATTATTTTTTTTTTACGCGTCGTATTCGTCTCTCGTCCCCAAAGGCTCTAACCTATTGCTCTGATACCAAAATTTGTCACACCCCAACCCGCCCCCGCGAGCTAGGACACGTGTAACAAAGACAACAAAGACCAAACAATCAATTTTAAAGTTCCAAAAATTACACTTTTGACTGAAATATCAAGGGTAAAATAACTTTTTATCAAACAAATTAATAAAAATGAATAAAATAAAGTTTTTAAAACCGTCAAATGGTACTTGGAGCAAAGTTTCCCCCATTACAGCACCATTCACCATTTTTTTTCATAAACTAAAACATTTTTAACCTCTGCTGCACTCTTTTATTTAAATATTCCAAAACACATCAAAACCCAACTAAAATATATAAATATTACAAACCCATTCTGACATTTATTTCTAAACATATTTAAAAGTATAAACTTTAAGTTTATTACAACCTTATTCAAATCCTCACATATAAACATATAAGCAAGCTAGACCCAGCCCCGTAGTCTCGATCATTTCTCACTGTGGTATTCATTTGAACCTGCGTGGTCATTAGCCACAAAAATCGAATAAGCTTTCGCTTAGTGAGTACGTGGTGCTAATCATGCAATTGGAGTAATGAATGAATCATAACACCAATTAAACATCACAACAATAAATGGTCGCTGGCGTGTCAAGCAATCAATCACCATCGTTCTGGACCCCTGATTCCGGGCCAATCTCACTTTTTCCGTCGCATATAGCGAAATCACTCTCATTCACTCCTGACCGTAGTCAATTCGCTGTAGTCGTCACCACTATCCCCTTTTCTCTGAGGATTTCATCATCATCATCCCCCTTTTCTCTGAGGAATGGGCGTCCCTTATATACGGGCTAAATAATGGTGATTATCAATTGACACCCTTTGACCCAAATAAGCACATAAGCAGCTCAACATGTCAACATGGCAATTTCAGCATTTTAGACATGTTAAATACAACTAATCACATGCTTTTCTACTCAATCAATAATTAAGCATTTAATAACAAATAAATAATATTAAACATCCAATTTTGGGATTAGGACACTCATCTCTACGAATAATCAAATAAGCCTAGAAACCCCAAATATCCCCTAAATCCAAGCCAAATATGAACCTGTAGTTAATCCTACACAATTTTTGTAAACTAAATGTTACCAACCCATTTGGGTCACAAAAAATCTATCAATTAAACCCAAATTAAATTACACTATAAGGTTAGGCTTACCCCCACAAGTCCAAATATGACTTTATATCACGATTTGGGCAACATACGATGAACCTATGGCATAGAGAAGGTGAAACCCTCCATTTCTCTCCTCTTCTTTCTTGGGCTGCTTCTTCCCTGTTTTCTTTTTTTTTTCCTTTTGGTTCTTTCCTCACTTTCTTTCATTAACTAATATAATATAATATATATATATATATGTATCCACACACACAACCGTGGCCCACCGCCAAACACAACACACTACACTCACGATTTTTTTGTCTTCTTTGTTTTTTTATGATGATGATGAGTCATGGCTGCTGAGGTGTCAACCTCATGCCCTTAAGCTAACTTTGGCTTATTTCGGTTTTCACCCCCCAACATTATTATTAACTATCTAGATATTTAAGTGAGTCTATATTTATATCACGTATGGGTCCCAAACGTGGTCCCAAATATTATATGAAGGCACTAATTAACTTACTAATTATATCACCTGTTCAATTACGCTCTCATAAGGGTACCCAAACTCGTCTCATAAATAATCATGAACTATAATAGAATATTAAAACACTGAACATTTTATCAATTAAACAATCATATGGCATCAATAACTATTATAATGTACACATTTACATTTACATGTCTACCATTTAATCACAGAAATGCACATTTATGCAATTTATATTATCCAAACCTCTCTTGGGTCACACTTTCATATCTGTTCCACCTCTAGTAGAACTTTCAACTGTGCCCTTTATCAAGCACTTATCACATGGGGTAACTGGAACTTACCCAAATCATCACATGCAATTGTTTATATTAATTAATGCATGTAAAATAAATATTACTACCTTTTTCGGGTACGGGTATTACACAAGGTCACTGAGAAGGGAGCAACCATAAACCAGCAGTCCTACAGCCTGGCCCAAGTCTTGAAATTTTGTAACTTTATCCTTCCACTGCGTGTTTAAAAATTAACTTTAAACCGTTTTTCCTTCATTTAGAGCATTGTCCGAGTGAGTAGGCAGCGCCTACCATTCGTCCTACAATCGCCCGAAAAGGAACTGCAGTGATCTTGAATAGGCCTTATCTGGTTATCCGGGCTACTTCCCTCTCGACGATGAAGCTTATTGGGATCAGGTCATACTTAAAAAGTATTCCCTTTTCCTTTCCTTTATTATAGTATAGCTGAGTAGCTAAGAGCTTCTGGTATGCCGGTCTTGGAAGATAATGCTTAGCTTTGAAATCAGAAATCAACGTCGGATCCCGGCTAGCTTAGGGGAACTTGTTCTCGTTCCTCTGGTTGGGTTAGCTGTATCCGATTCAATGAAATATCTTAAATCTACGTCGAATTCATAGGTGATCCATTCGAGACATGCAATTTCTTTTTCGTCGATACGCCCTAGCTAAAATTATTTTGGCTTTTTTACCCCATATTGTAGGGTGGATCTCGAAAGATATGAAAGATCCTGCCCGAATTTCCATCTCTGGGTGAGAACATGGAAGATCTTTCATACCAGCTTTGTATCTCTTTTTTGGGAATCTTTCTTTCTATCTCGAATTCTTGATCTTTGGTGCCAGTGGAGCAAAAGAAGCGAGAGACGAACTCCTCTATCTACCCTAGAAATTGGTTGGATCTATTAAATGAGATCCTGAAGCTTTTTGATTGATTCAGGGCGCCACCCTCCTTCTTAGAACCCATTGAGGATGCTCCGGAAAGTCACGCTCAGGCATCTTCTCGTGTATTATCTAGTGTTTAGCTCATCACGTTAACCCTTTCCTTCTCCAGGTGGTGGGATCCCTTGATGCAGCCGAGAATTCTTTTTCGTCACTGACTGTACATCTGGAAGACCTATCTCCTCCCGAAATAACGAATTGGGTTCGTATAGGCATTTTGGAGGCTGTAGACACCCCATTTTGTCAGCTAACAGATTTAGGAGGCCACAAGCATGTCAAACCTCGATGATTAGAAAGATCAGATCTTTAGAGATTGCCTTTAACTCTAAAAAAGTCAAAGAATTGGTCAAAATGCCCTGAGAGCCCAAAACTCTCCAAAATGGCCCAGAAGCTCAAAAATCATTCGATGTCATTCAAAATAAACAGAAAAGTATTTTTTTTATAAAAAGAGAAACATTTGAAAACATCAACTCCCAGAGGCTCCCGGAAGTCCCGAAAGCTTCCGTTTGACCAGGTTTTACCAGGTTTGACCGAAATTGACCAAAATCACCCGAAAGCTCCAAAATCATTCTAAATCATGTGAAAAGTTTTAAAATATGTTTTAAAAGAAAATCGAATGGAATCGTCACTCTCCGGAGGCTCTCAGAACTTTCCGGAATTTCCTAGAAGTGCACTGTTGACTGATTTGACCGCAAGTTTGACCAAAAGTCAAATTTACCTTTTCGACATTCAAATATTTTTATCACATACTAGAGGTCAATAGCTTTCCAACGGTATATCGCACATAATTTCTGAATTTAAAACGAATTTGATATGAATTTTTGAAGGTGAAAAAGGCAATCAAATCGGTTTTTATCGCGAATACCGCAAAACTTTCCAAAGTGACCCAACTTCAAACTATTTTTTATGGAAAGTAGACCTCAATACCTTTCCAACAGTATATCACAATCTCAATTTGGATTTTGTATGAATTTTCTTCGAATTTTGGAAGAAATAGGGCCATTTCGCGAATTTTGGGAGTTCCGGGGGCCTAAACGCAAAATTTGGTCAACCAGAGGGTTGACTGCCGCGGCGGCACTTTGAGTGATTTTTTATTTTTTTTTTTGTAATTTTTGGTTAATTTTTGGGTTTTAAATTAAATTTCCAACAAATAAAACGACATAGTATTGATTATTCCGGGATTTAGGACCAATTGGAGACTTTTTAAAACCTAAATTACCTCCCCAAATTGGCCTATTAAGGAGACTCATTTGCTTCCATTTAGGGAAGAACTTGGAAGCCATTAGAGAGAGATATAGAGAGTTAGGGAGAAATAGAGAGAGGAATAGAGATTTTCTTCTTCAAAATCCAATCCAAATGTGAGTTTCAATTAGTTTTCTCAAACCTACACTTGTGTTTTCAAGCTTCCAATCCATTTCATTTACATTCTTTGAGTTTCCAATGAGTTAAAGAGATGAACACACATATATACACATATATGAGAGGTTGAATGCTTGTGGTTTCACCATTGATAAACTATTGACTATATGCTTGTTTTTCTTTCCTAATCCCATTTCTTTTTATTTTTCTTTATCATACTTGCATTTCCCCTTTCTCAACCCCATTTCTAGTTTGATTTCTTTACATCCTAGGATAATCTCTTCTCAACCCCCATTTCTATTTTGGTTCATTTTCATTTGCATCAACTATCCCTCATCTCATTTCTATTTTGATTTCTTTGTCATTTGCATCAACTCTCCCTCAACCTCATTTCCTTTTTACTTTTCTTTGATTATTTACTTACTAGTTTATCATCATCTAGATGATGACATGAAGTTTGAGGTGAGTGAATCCTTATGGATAGTAGCTCTTGACCTCAAAAACATGTTTGATAGATGATGATTATAACTTCAATACATTCCTATGTATTCTTGAAGTTATTTCCAAAATAAAAACAACATCTCTCCAACAATCTTGGAGGTTCTTAATATGAGTTTGATGTTGATGTTCCAAGATATTTTAATCTTCACTTAGTGTTGGAAATATACTCCCAAAACCTCTATTTCAAAACCCCTCTAAAACCCCCAATATTTGGGTTCCAAGAAATAAACCTTGTTTTCTAAAAAAATCTCCAAAACAGTGAATGATCTGAGTTCAAAGATTTCTCTAGAACTCAATACTCAATGTATGGTTGTAAGACCACTTGGAAAGTCTTCCTAACTCATTAGAGAACACCCATGATTTTTGGTTTGACTTGGAAACACATGGAAGGAGTCCATTTTGGCTCAAACATTCCTTCCAGACATTCTGTTTTCACTATCACAGCAGCTTGGTTGACTTTCAACTTGTTTTCCAGAAAACCTTTCCAAAAACAATGGTCCCAACTTATTTTTCCCTTGAACTTCAGTGTCTCTGGGAACTTTCTGTATAAAATGGGACCCCAAATATTTTGTTTTCATTTTCAAAGATTTTTCTACATTTCAGTCGACAGTACGGATTCTATTTCTGAGTAACCTCTCTCGTTTATATGATTTCTCCCAATCTGTGATAGTTATTGTAGTTTGGCTTTTTGGGTTGTGTTCTAGACACAATAAGGATGATCTCCATAAAAAATCATGAACTAAAAACATTTCTAACCCCACTTTCCCATTTTTACAAAATGAACTTACTATTCTGTCCACTATTCACAACAAGGATGTTTCAACTTTCTTTCTTTAATTGGATGTTTATATACAATCCAAATTAGCTCATGTCTTAGGAAGTGGTCCATACCACATTTGTACATATCCTACAATAACAATCTTCATCCATTCATGCATATTTATACTTCCAAGTCACTTTAGAAATCTCATGAACACTTGCACACTATTACCTTTGCACATTCTAGGATCATGCATTGCATACATGCAAGATTTAGGGGATTTTGTGACTCCTAATCTAAGAAGATCATAAGGAATGAACTTGATCTCACGTTTATGCTCCCCCCTCAATCAAATCTTCCTTTCTCATCCATCCCGGGGATTGAGAGGTCTTTTTTTCTCAAGAATCAACATGCATCACATAGATTGCTAAGCATGTCCTTGATTTCTTTGATTGTTTATTTCAAGAACAACCCATGTCCCCTTTAGATTAGGGAAACTTGATTACTTGATATGTGATTAGACGATTTCTCCTAGGTTTGTTTGTGTGATCTTTCACTTTTGCATTGTGTGATATTTGGCTTAGATCTTATGAATGATATCTTATCTTTTGATCTTCCAGTTTCAAGATTCTTATACAATGTAATATACTTATCATAAATATTAACTGTCGAACCAAACAATAGTAAAAGATGATTATTTGGATGCTAATTGAGGTCCGTCGAGAGACGGGGCAAGTTGAGGGTGTTTTAGTCATGACAAAGGCTCCTTCCTCTCTCGTACCAAAACCCCGAACCGAGTTCTTTGGTTGTGAAGGGTCGGTGCCCTTTATCCATCTGGGTGAGTCAAAATTAGGTTTCTTGGTTCCTTAAAGACCAAGTGGCGACTCTGTATCTGTTTGCAACAGACCTTTTCTCTTCTTTCAAACACATTTCAAACCAAAAGGAAAATCAATTCTGAAACCCCGCCGGAAACGGGGAATGGACTCCCGGGAGGCCGCTTGTCCACAGAGGCCCCCCTATTAGTAAGCTTAGATCGAACCTATCCAATTTTTATAGTACGATGGTTGGCTGTTCACGGGCTAGTTGTACTTGCCCTTTCTTTTTTGGGGTCAATATCAGCAATGCAGTTATTGATAGCACACATAGAATTAATGGTATTTCATAACTAATTGATTGGGCAGCAGCTCGTAGACCACCTAAAAAGGAATATTTATTATTATTTGACCCATATCCTGACATAAGAAGTCAAGGGCGCGTCGGAACGGTTGGTAGCTGCTTAGTCTCATCCGAGAGTCTGTGGATCCTATTTCAATGGGAACTTGATGAGTCGATCCACCATACTCCAGCAAATTAGCAAGAATTTGGCTTAGAGATAATGCAAGTAGGGCGAATTCTGGTCGAGGGCGCTCTCCTTGGCCTTCATAGTTGTATGAGGCCCCCTCTTCCGTAGGAGTCGCAATGTCAATTCCCCTGATCAACGACCATCTTTTTAGCACAAGCACACTGGACTTACCAGCCTTATGCCTCCGAAAAGGTACTATTCTATAGTATACTCTTTATAGTTCGCTAGCAAGCCATTTTCCGAAACAGGTAGGGCTAGAGCGGGGAGAATTGGCCAATGCCAATTTCAATTATAACTTCAATTAGGAGTATATGTAAACCCCAGAACATAAATTGTTACATAGATATCGAATCGGGTATTTTATTTATATATGCTGCCTATAGGGAATTATCATAAGATTCTCATTATTCAACTTTACATTAAATAGAAAATAAAAATTTTGATAGAGCACGACCTGTGCTTCCCGACTAGAACGGTAATAAAGGAGAAGGCGGATATAGCGATGTTTGCACGTGTTTAATAAATATGCCCTTCTTATATATATTATAATTATATTATACACTTCACAATCGTATTCTACGAATTCTACTAATTTTGAACAATGGAATCCACGAAAGAGGTTAAGTGCTAAAAAAATCGACTCTATATTGTTTCTGCTTGAGTAAGTGCCAGCTAGACAAAAGGGTTAGTAGGGACTACTTGAAAGCGCGAGTTAAGGGAGGGCGATCGATCAGCAATTAAACAGTTAATACCATTCCCTCCTTCACTTCAGCTTCAGGTCGACAAAGGAGGATTTCATTGCTTGATCATTCAGGCAGCCTCGACCCGAGCGGAAGTGCGATGTGTCTGGAAACTCGGGATCGTAAATGGATTCGCAGCGGGATGCTACTCACGAGCTATAGTCAGGCTTCTGATTAATAGGAAAAGGAAGAAAAAAAAGCTTATGATGAGCATCTATTTGAGTCGATATGCTTTAGGTCTCAGTCAGTCTGTACACAAGTCAATCCACATTTGTTAATATCACTATCGTTGTCTATCTAGTCTTCACTATTAGAATCTGATATGTTTTTCCTCTCAAATTTGTAGGTCAGTATAGATTCCCAAAGTCAGCCACAGGGATCCCTGTCCTGGGTCAGAAGTTCGAACAGTCATTTGGTCAGAATTAGCCATCCAAGCTATTTCAACATGAATCAGGAAGAATTGGAAAACAAGGTCACTGAGTTGGGAGCAACCATAAACCAGCAGTCCGACAGCCTGGCCCAAGTCTTGAAATTTTGTGGATGAACTGAAACAACAGCAGCAGCCGCAGTACCCACACCAGGGTTTATGCCACCAGTACCGCCTGGATTTGTACCGCCTCCCGTTGCTGTACATGAGAATGGCGGGGAAGAAGAATGGTTTCATAGGGTCCCGCCACCTGCGTATGAAAAAAAGTTCCAAGAGAAGATGGTCAAAGTTGACAAGCTAGAAAGTGTGTTAAGGAAGAGCAAAGGGGTTGATGACTACATGCTGGACCTGGAAGGCCTTTTTGAGCCTGTTAAGTTGAAACTGCCAGAAAACTTCAAAATGCCTGCCATTGACCGTTTTGACAAAACCGGGAATCCAAAAAGCCATGTGAAACTATGTATGAGCATCTTCCAATCAATGGGCTGCACTCATGAGCACATTGTGATGTTGTTCCCACAAACTCACACGAAGTCCGCATTATCATGGTTCCTTACCTTGGAAGCCTCCAAAACTCGGGCGTGGGAAGACATCGTTCGGGTGTTCGTTGATCACTATTCCTACAACCAAGAGTTGGATGTCACAATCAGGGATTTGGAAACTACTCAGCAAAGCAACAATGAATCCTTCGCTGCATTTCTGAGCAAATGGAGGAATAAAGTGGCCTAAATGACCCATTGGCCGATTGAGAATGCTAATCCAGAATCTGCAACCGCTCTACCATGAGATATTGTTCTATCAGTCCATCTCTACCTTCGAGGAGCTGTTTGAAGTTAGAATCCGGATCGAAGACGCTATCAGAGAAGGGAAGATTAAGAAAGAAGAGTCGCCAAGTCATTCAAAGAGACCCAACTACTCTTGAAATTCCCCGGATGTCAATACCCTTAGCAGCCAACTTATGGCATACCCTCCTAGGCCATACCAATCCCCCAACCAAACCAATACCTCTATCAGTCCCTTCCAGAAAAAGCCTCCCCGTAACTTTGCCAAGCTAGAGATCTCCCTCTCCTCAGCCCTAGATCGCCTACTCAAGAAAGGCCACCTCCAACTACTCCAACCTTGAAACACCCCACCACCACCAAGTTGTGATATGTCCAAGCACTACGCCTGCCACCAAGCCCCTGGCCATAACACCGATGACTGCATGCGCCTCCGCCACGATATCCAAGACCTCATCGACCAGAATGTCATTGAGCCACCTCCAAAGCAGCCCCATGTCACCCAAAATCCCCTGCCAAACCATTAAAACATCAGTCTCATTGAATATAGCCCTATATCCTCAACCCTACCACCTATATCACCCCCTAGGACGACCATTATCCCTCATTGACATCCCTGATACTGCGGAAGTTCATTTGATCGAAGGAGAGGACAATGAATGGCAGCAATAGCTAGATGATGAACAAGATTTGCTCTTCCTCGAAGAGCATGATCTAGGAGCAGTGGACCTCAAATGGTATGACCCAAACCATGAAAGTGATGCCTCCATTTGGAATGAGCTAGAAAAGCCATTTGTAAGTACCGATTGTGATTGGTTCAAAGATGATGGAACTGTTGAAGGGCCAACCCCTACTAAAATTGACCATTTGACCAGGTCAGACCGTCACTACCAACCTCTATAGCTTGCCACCGAAGCCACTGAGAAAGGGCCAATCAAGAATAAGGGAAAAGAAAATATGGAAGAGATCATCGAGGAGGACAATGAGCTGATAAAGCAGTTGAAGAAAACCCAAGCACATCTCACAATGTAGGACCTCATGGTAACTTCCTACAAGCATTGACAAGTTGTGTTGAATGCCTTAACTGGGATCGAGGTCCCCATTGACGCTGCACTGGAAGATATGGTGGCTTTCTTAGGCACACTCACCCTTGATCCAATCATTACTTTCTCCGATGAAGATCTGCCATTGGAAGGGTCTGCACACAACAAAGTTTTGTATAACACTGTCGGGTACAAGGGGCAGTAAGTACCATTTTTTCTGGTTGATACGATTCCGCCTTGAATGTCCGTGCTCTGAGAACCGCCATTGCCTTGACGGTCAATATCCCAGATATCACTGCATCCGTATAATCTGTGAGGGCTTATGACAATACCAAGAGGGCTGTGATGGGGACTATTTCTCTCGAAATCCAAGTGGGATCTTTGATTTGTACTGAGCTTTTCCAAGTTATGGACGTACCCGCCTCATTCGATTTGTTGATTAGAAGGCCCTGGCTACATGTCATCAAAGCTGTGTCATCCACTGTGCACCAGATGATCAAGTACGTTCATGAGAAAAAGATAAAAATCATCTTCGGAAATAGCTGGGGAAATGAAGCCTTTCCAAGCTACGCTCGCGTCTTTGAAATCCAAATACTTGAACTGGAAGAAGAGGAAATCAGAGGATTCTTCATGGAAGAAGTCCACATAATTAGTGATGAAGATAGGTTCCCTGAGATCCACTCTGCGATTGTCAATATCATCCGCAAAATGAACTATTTCCCTGGAATGGGATTGGGCAGACGTCAACAAGGGATCCGCGAGTTCCCTCAGATTGAAGAACAATAAGGCACTTTTGGGTTGGGGTACAAGCCCACTGAAGAAGATATCGAGCTGTAAAAGCCATGGAAAAAGAGAGTGAGGAGTCTCCCGCCGTACCGCAAGACCTTGAACGGACAATTCATCAAGGAAGGGGATGACTTCCCCTACTATGGGTATCCTGAACCTTGGATCCATCAGACCATCGAAAAGAGGTATCCTGGACTTGAAATCTTCGCTGACTGTGATAGGCCCCCTATCAAGATCCGTTCTATCTGGAAGAAGTTGTCAAGACCCCAGAGGAAGACTAGTTGAAGTATCTAGACACCAAGGCTATCGAGAAAATGTGGGAGGAACTTACTGAATAAAAGGAAGGAAAGAGGGCCAAGAGCCAAGATGATCAGATCATGCCGACTGAGGAGGGTCTGAGCAACCAGGCTATAGAGTCATCTGTCTATGTCTCCCTATTCCCTGTTCCCCTGGAGTCTACACTTCCAATTATCGAGTTTGTACCAGAGTTGGCCGCTGTAGGCCCACCACTGTCTGATGTAATCACTCCACCTGTTATGAATAAAATGAAAGACGGTTCTACTTACTTCTCTGTGTCTAATACTTGTGAATGCACAGATCCCTCCGAGGATCTCCCAATCGAACTTAAACAACTAATTGAAAAACCACCTGCTTATGAAATAATCGAAGATACTTTATCGATTAACCTATGTGAAAAAGATATTCCACAAATTGTGCAAATTGGCTCAACGCTTTATAAAGAAGAAAAAGAAAAAAAAAACTGACTCATTTACTAAAAGAATTCAAAGATGTTTTTTCTTGGCCTTACGAAGACATGTCTGGGGTTGATCCCGACATTGTCCAACATCATATTTCCCTTCTCCCTAATTCTAAACTCGTCAAGCAGAAACTGAGGCGCGTGAGGCCGCAATGGGCCCTCAAGGTCAAAGAAGAGGTAGAAAAGAAGTTCAAAGCAGGATTCATCATTGTCACAGAGTATCCGGAATGGGTTGCCAACATTGTGCCAGTTCCCAAGAAGGATGAAAAAGTTTGCGTGTGCGTCGATTTTTGCGATCTAAACAAGGCCAGTCCAAAAGATGACTTCCCACTTCCCCACATTGATGTTTTGGTAGATAACACTGCGTGACATGAGTTATTATCATTTATGGATGGCTTCTCAGGGTATAACCAGATTTTAATGGCACCAGAAGACCGAGAAAAGATGAGATTCACCACACCATGGGGGACTTACTATTACAGGGTAGTGCCTTTCGGGCTCAAGAATGTCGGGGCAACCTACTAAAGAGCCACCACCAATCTGCTGCATGATATGATTCACAAAGAAGTAGAGGTGTACGTAGATGACATGATCATGAAATCCTAAGACAGAGAAGGACACTTGGTAGCATTAGAGAAGTTCTTCGAGAGGTTGAATAAATACAAGATGAGACTGAATCCAAATAAATGCACTTTTCGTGTGACCTCTGGGAAGCTCCTGGGTTTTCTCATCACATAAAGGGGATAGAAGTAGACCCCTCCAAAATCAAGGCAATTTTAGAAATGGCACCACCGCAGAATGAGAAAGAAGTAAGAGGGTTCCTTGGGAGGATCTAATTCTCTTGTTCATATGATTTCTCTCAATCTATAATAGTTATTGTAGTGTGGCTTTTTGATATGTGTTCTAAACACAATAAGGAAGATCTCCATACAAAATCATGCATCAAAAACATTCCTAACCCTCACTTTTCCATTTTTACAAAATCAACTCACTATTTTGTCCACTATTCACAGCAAGCATGCTTTTACTTTCACTCTTTGATTTGATGCTTACATGCATTCCAAATTAGCTCACATCTTAGGAAGTTGTACATACTACATTTTTACATATCCTATGATGATTTGCTTCATTCATTCATCCATATTTTAGACTTCTAAGTCACTTTAAAAAGTCTATGTACACAAACACACTACAACCTTTGCACATTCTAGGATCATACATGTCATCTATGCAAGATTTTGGGCTTTTGTGACTCCTAATCTAAGAAGATTATAAGGAATGAGTTGGATCATACGTTCATGCTTCCCCTCGATCTAATCATCCTTTCTCATCCGTCCTGGGGATTGAGAGGTCTTCTTTTCTCAAAGATTAATATGCATCATACTAGCTTGCTAAGCATATTCTTTATTTTCTTTGATTATTTGTTTCAAGAACAATCCATTTCCCCTTTAGATTATGAAGCCTTGATTAATTGATATGTGATTAGATGGTTTTTTCTAGGTTTGTTTGTGTGATCTTTCACTTTTGCATTGTGTGATATTTGGCTTAGATCTTATGAATGATATCTTATCTTTTGATCTTCTATTTCAAGATTCTTATGTGATGTAATATATCTGTCATAGTATTAATTGTCGAACCAAACATAGTATAAGATGATTATTGGATACTAATTGAGGCCCGTCGACTGACGGGGCGAGTTGAGGGTGTTTTAGTCGCGACAAAGGCTCCTTCCTCTCTCATACCAAAACCCAGAGCCAAGTTCTTTGGTTATGAAGGGCCGGTGCCCTTTATCTGTTTGGGTGAGTCAAAATTAGGTTTCTTGGTTCCTTAAAAACTAAGTGGCGACTCTGTATCTGTTTTCAACAGACCTTTTATTTCTTTCCTTTCTTTCAAATTATTTTCAAAGAGGAAAATCAATTCCGAAACCCGGTAGGGGTGGATTCCCGGAGGCCGCGTGTCCACAGTCCTTAGTGTGGATGATGCAATAATGGGGTGTCCATAGAGTGGACGATGCAAGGGTGCCTCAGCCAGAGGGCTTTGCGACATCTCCGTGCGTAGCTCTTCGCGTGAGCTAGGTGGAGACAAAAAGGGATTGAGCCACTTAAGGCGAACTATGACCGGGAGATGCAGTGATGAGCTAGTTATGACGAACATAACGAGCATTTGCAATATCATTACGGGTGCTGTGCATAGTAGAGCCTTGAAAGACAAACTACTGTTCTAAGTGCGGTGCATAGTAGAGCCTTTAAAGGCGAACTACTAATCTAGGTGCGATGTATAGTAGAGCCTAGAAAGGTGAACTACTATTCTAAATGTGATGCATAGTAGAGCCTTGAAAGACGAACTACCATTCTAAGTGCGATGCATAGTAGCGCTTGGAAAGGCAAACTACTATTCTAGGTGCGATGCATAGTAGAGCTTCCAAAGGCAAACTACTATTCTAGGTACGATGCATAGTAGAGCCTGGAAAGGCGAACTATTGTTCTAAATGCGATGCATAGTAGAGCCTAGAAAGGCGAATGTAACACCGGTAATTTTCTGTCATTATAATATCAACTTTTTCGAATTTCTGTATTGGACCGACTATAATATTATATTATTATTTTAATTACGTGTCGGTATGGACGTGTTGTATTATTATTACCATATAGCCTGTAGTAACCATACCGACTCGACCATAATAAGATTTAACTTAGTCCCGTACCCGGACCCGGACATTAGAAATAATACCCGATTGCACGTAAATCGAGACTGACACGTATATCGAGGAACTTATGCACGTAAACCGAGGAAATGGCACAAAGCCCAAGGTGGGACCCACATGGCCGGCCACATGGCAAGTCCCATGCATCATCTCCTACACTTTTCATCACTCCATGTGACATTTGTCCACTAGATGGACACATGGCCCTCCATGCACACATGCAAGCATGCATGGAGACACATGCCCCTCCTCCCTTGCTATATAAACATACACATGCACTCATTTGACATTTTTAGTCTTCATAATCTGCACCTAAGTTAAGAAAGAGAGATGGGAGTTATAGATCCCATGGAGATATAGAAGAAAAAAATAAGGAGAAACCAAGCATTCACCCCCTTCCCTTGTATACACCTCACATGCAAACACATATACACACCCATACACCTACATACACTACCATGGGAACCTAAGAGCTGTGTTTATAAGTCCTAAAATCTCAAGAAAAATCCCAGCAGTAAGAAGAATCAAGAAGTTAGAAGAAGAAGAAGTTCATCCTTGGAGTTTGAGTTCAAAGCTTCATCAAGTTTCAAATCAACATCCAAGCTTAATTCTAAGCTTTGGTGAGTAAATTGTGAGTAATTGTGAGTAATCTAACTCAATTTAGAACACATATAATATGTACTAATGTTTGGTAGAAGTTGATGTTGTTGTGTTGAAGTTTCCATGACATGCAAGACAAATACATAAATCTGAGAAACTGAAACTCTCAGCAGAACATAGTTTAGTAAAAGGAATGTTTTGTGTAGCTCAAAAATCCGAATTAAGCTAGGTTTTTTTGTGGTAAAATCTAACTCATATATCTACAAATAACTCTTCTATATCTCAGTCTATAAATCAATCCTTCATGGGTGAAATGCATGTACAACGCAGTGTTATAAACCTGGGAAAACAGAAACTTCCAGCAGAACGTAGTTTAGTAAAATGGATGTTTTGAGGAGCTCCAAAATCCGAATTAAGCTAGGTTTTTTTGCGTAGAAATATAACACATTTATCTACAAATAACCCTTCTATAGCTCAGTCTAGAAATCACTCCTTCATGGGTGAAATGCATGTACAACGCAATGTTATAAATCTGAAAAACTGAAACTCTCAGCAGAACATAGTTTAGTAAAATGAATGTTTTGTGCAGTTCAAAAATGAGAATTAAGCTAGGTTTTTTTGTGGATAAAGATAACACATTTATCTACAAATAACCCTTCTTTAGCTCAGTCTAAAAACCCATCCTTAATAGGTGAAATTCACGTACAATGCAGTACTATAAATCTGGGATAGAACAATCCGAGATATAAGATATGTCTTGTAAAATAAATAGTTTGAGTAGCTCAAATATGTAATTAAAGCTAGATTTTTTTTGTACATGAAGATATTCCTATTATCTATAATGTTTTAGTTTTGAGTTTGATCCACAAAGCAATTTATCATGCCTAAATAAATCATGTTAATTCAGTCAACACAGTGAAAATGTATCCTGGCAGATTGTGTAGCTTTTTGTATAATGTTTTGTTTATGCATGGTGTTGATTGTTGATGCTAGTTTTCCGGTACATGTGTTCTTATGAAAATCTCATGCTATGGTAGTGCTATCGTGTAGATGATGATGTTAAGGGTTTCATCTATATGTTTTATTGGTATTAAATCCATGATTATAAATCCATAAGCTACGTGAATATAGTTTAATGACCGTTGGAAAGTTCATACCCAAACTATAAGTATATTGTATGGCACGATTATTGCGTTGATAAATGATCGGGAAAGTTTCCATCGTAATTATATTAAGAGGAAAATAGAATGTTGGACGTATAGAGAAATATTAACGGTTATAACTGGATGATATTAATGAACTAAACTACGAAACGTGCGAACGCGTAAAATAATGATAAAACCTTCGATAACAGATTTAATATGAATAAGGGACATTGGGCCTCGTATCTAGTCGTGTGTCTACCGGTCAAAGTTGATTCGTGAACTTTTGTGTCATGTTTGGATAATTCTTACAAAGTTGGTCTCTCGATTATTCCGTGGAGTCGATTGGTGAGTTATGTTTTGTTCCTTGATCTGAGGATCGGCATGACGTGTTCGGTCAAGTGCGGATGACCTGAGGATCGTCATGACGTGTTCGATCAAGTGGTTGATTATTTTTCCGCACCCTTGGACTGAGGATCGGCATGAAGTGTTCGGTTATGTACGGGTGACCTGAGGATCGGCATGACGTGTTCATCCAAGTGATTATTAATTTCCCGTACCCTTGGTCTGAGGATCGGCATGACGTGTTCGGTAACGTGCGGGCGACCTGAGGATCGGCATGACGTGTTCGACCAAGAGATTGTTAATGTCCCGCACACTTATGCCATTTGGGCGACAGTTTGAGTGCCTGTTGGGCGACAGTTAACTATTCATTATTGAGTGTTGTTCTTTCTTGACCAGTAAATGTGTTTGGAGTTAAGTCTTCTTTCAGTCAATGTCATTGGTCAGTTCAGTTTTGGGTTAAGTTTCAAAGGGAATGATTGGGTTTAAATAAGACATGGTTTTGAGAATGAGAAAAGACGAACAAAGCATAGTATCGAGAATAAGAAATGATGAACGAGATATGGTTTCGAGAAATAAGAAGAGATGATGAATAACTTACCTTAAGTGGTGGTAACCTTAAGGGGACCCTCACTTAGCTTAACCGCTAACGGCTTTTCATGCCGCTGGACCTTCCACGTCCAGCGTTTGCAGGTCCAGACGGAACCGACTGCTATCAAGATGCTGCCTTTACTACTGAAGACTATGCTGGTGAAGACTACTACGAGGAAGGCTACGGTTTCGCCAGTTGAAGACTTTGGAGCTTTTCTTTTGTTGTAGTTCTGTTATTATTATGTTAGTAATGTAATAGTTTAGCTGGTCTTGTAATGTGTATCTTTTGGATATCTTTTTGGCCTGTAATATACTACTGATGTAAGACTTGGATGTTTTAAATTTCTACTTCCGCTGAACTTAGTCACTTTCCCATATCACATTACTGTTATAAGCATGTTTGGACAATCAGGTGACACTCACAACCAGTCACGTGTCTACGAACCCATAAAGGAAATTTATTTTTCCCTATTTTTGGTACTTCGGGGCGTGACAGCGAACTACTATTCTAAATGCGATGCATAGTAGAGCCTAGAAAGGCGAACTACTGTTCTAAATGCGATGCATAGTATAGCCTGGAAAGACAAACTACTATTCTGAATGCGGTGCATAGTAGAGCCTGGAAAGGCGAACTACTATTCTGAATGCGGTGCATAGTAGAGCTTCGAGAGGCGAACTACTGTTCTAGTGATAACTCTGCTGGGGAATAAGGTACTCGTGGAGTCTATTCGAGACGAACCACAAAGACCATGCGGGATTCAAAGCTTATTCAATTCGACTGGTGTAACAATGCAGGAGATTCTTGAAAACTAATGCAATGCTACTGAGGCTAATTACTCTCTGGGGATTCAAATGTGCAAGCAATGTGCTCAATAAAATCAATATGCAAATGCGGGGGTTGCCCGCTTAACAATCAATACTGTGTAGATCCTGGAAGGTGAACTACTCTCAAAGATACGCAATCATAGAGCCATGAATGCAGTGAATGTCTCAAAAAACAGCTGAATAGATATGTTCATGCAAATATGAGGGATGCTCACTTAGCTATCAATAACATGTAGAGCCTATAACGGCCAACTACTCTTTGGGAAAGCACACAGTCGACCCATTTAAGGCGAACGAGTGTGGTACATAAAACTATAATATGCAATAAAATTATCATGCTATGCAGGGGACTCCCATTCAACTATAAAAACCATGTAGAGCTAGTAAAGGTGAGCTACTCTAAAAAGGGAAAACATTAGAGAGCCACGGAAGGCAAACTATATATACATTGCACAACCATTGTTATGGATATCCTTGAAATCGTGGGGATTAAATTTATGAAATCTGAGAGACGGGAACATTTTCCCTAGTTTAGATGTTCATGCTTGATGATGCAATGATGCTGTGAACATGGCTCATTTCAGAAGATTGTGCAGATGCTCATGGACTCCTTTCTTATTTGCATTACCATTCTCAGAAAAATAATTTCATATTCCATTGCTCACAATACACCCATAAAGTCTACGGCTCTACGACTCAAACCTGAAACACTAAAAACAATCAAATCATACATCTTTTTCTATTTTCTTTTGACGTTGTTCCTCATTACGAGTGAGGTACCTTGCGCATGATCTAGATTATTCTTTTTTATTCACCCAATTATTTGAAATGAGACTTCACACATAAATTCAAGCTTGAAAATTTCTCCCTAATCATGTTCTTAATCAATTCATTACTCTCTCCGCATTATAGCCATCAAACTTTCATTTCCAATCAAAGAGCAAAAATACGACTCTGTCTAAACTCACATGAAGACATCACCTCAGGATAACATTGCCCCTTGTTTATGACAAAGGACTTGGGCATGGCTTATCCCTTGTGTACGACAAAGGGTTGGGCTCGACTAAACAAAAAGGGTAGAAGGGGATTGCCCCTTTTATATGACAAGGGGTTGGACTCGATCGGATAGAACGGTAGTATAGGGATCTTGCCCCTTGAGTGTAAATCAATGAGTGAGGAATTCTTAGTAATCAAACTAAACCCACAGAGTGAAGGGCTTGCCCCTTGTGTACGATTGATATGAATTTAGGATAAGGGCTTGCACAGGCTAAGTTTGAAATTGAAAGATACTCATCGACCGGGGATTTGTCCGTCACACAAATTTTTGGCTTTGAAATTCATGATGGGGCCTTGCCCCTAGTGTGAAGGGCAAATGATTATGGGTCAACGGCTGAGACCGAAACTTTTGAGAGGTTGCCTACGTATTCCCTAATGGGAATCAGGTCAAACGTAGTTCAATTATGGAAATAGTCAAGTTATTTTCAGATTATTTCCAGGTTTTTCTTTTACTTTATCTTTATTTAATTGTTTATTAGTGTAGAAGTTATGATTGCTCTAGTTTGATATTTCTGCACTAGTTTATTTATATTTTTGTAGTTTAGAAGTTGGGAATATGTGATGAACGTTGATTCCCAGCCTCTACCATGCATGCTATAGAAAGCCTGCGTTCGATCGATCGAAGATATTTCGATCAATTGAAATAGAGCCATAGTCAAGCGATTGAAGGCATTTTGATCGATTGAAGGATAATGCAGTGCGATCGATCGAGAGTGCTTCGATCGATCGAAACTGTTAATTTCTGAGATGATTCTTGTAAGCATTCCTAACTTTTTGTTTTAGAAATCTGTCATCAAATTGTTCCAGTAAGTTTAGTTTGTCATAACAGGTTTTAAAACTTAAGCCTTAAGCTTTTTCTTCAATGACTTTTGAAAACCACTTTGAATGCTAACACCATTTAGAGTGCAAGTATTAACCATTATTTTAAACTGTCTTTTAAGTATTTTAAATCACTTGTGATGATATAGTCCAGTCATGTAAGGACTATTGATTCTTTATCTTTAGAAAAATACGGAATGCTGAAAAGGCATGAACTCCAAGAATATTAATGAGTATGCATGGTAGATGGTTAGGATCAATGTGGATTCACGTGTTTCCAACACCTTTAATTTATCTGTTTAATTAGTTATGTTTCTCTATGCTTTAGTTTATTATTTAGTTTAATTTAATTAATTAGAATTTGTTAGAACCTCCACTCTTACATTCATCTTTTCTTTTTCTTTAGGTTGTAACTTAGTACATATTCTTCCTATTCCTTCCCTGTGGGATCGGCCTGGACTTATCCAGTATTACTTGCACGATCACCTGCACTTGGGTGTTGCACAAGAGCGCACAACTTTTTAGTCGTGTCAAGTTTTTGATGCCGTTGTCGGGGAAGGCAACTAGGTTAGGATTTTACTAAGTTATTTTCAATTTTTCTTACTTTTCAAAAAAAAAAACTTTGGACTTTTTCTCCCACAAAAAAATAATAAATAAAATTCTATTGTTTTAATAATTTTGGATAAACATGTCATATCCATATTATCCTCTATACAACATAAACACCACGAATAGGTACACATTAGGTAATCAAAATAGTTATCCCCCAAGTTGGCAAGCACCCGCGTGTGATGCGTATTATCAACCCGAGTGCTACCAATCACCATAATGGGGAAACAATAGTATTAGTCCCCCACGTTATCAAACATATCAAGAACCTCCATATGGAGAGTTCCATCAACCGTAATGGGGATATCATGAAAATAATAGTGTAGGATATAGTAGTAGTTCCCACAATTACCAAATGCACAAAGACTTTCCTTCTGGGGAGTCTTGTACACAAACATTATGGGAATGGGACTATCATCAACAACAATAGGGCAAATAACCAAGTTGAGGATAATGGTATATTAGAATTATTGCTTAGTGAAATGAAAATGCTAGATAGTGCAATTGATAAATTAGAAACTAGATATCAACAAGCATTTTCAAGCTAACCTATAGAAGACTACATCAGTCCTTCAACACTATGACCCAAATTTCAAGACACTAACAATAGAATGGAAATGGAGGACAATGACGAATTTATACCGAATGAGGTTAACAACTCACTCGAGAAAGTGATAACCCAACAAGAACTCCAAAACCAAACCATTGAGCAGGAAATTGTAGAACCATCTTCTCCTCAATATACACCCCCAGACATCAACTCACTCACTGCCTGGATAAAGTTGCACAATCTCTTTATCCATAGCACCTCAATAGATGACATATATAGTGAGGAAAGTTACAAGGATGAGAATGAGGTTTTAAAAGATAATCAGAGTTTAGGTGATTGCACGCAATTAGGAAAAGAAGAGTCCATTGTTGACTCTACCCCTACCTTTGATAGTGACCCTAGAGAGGACGCAATTGAAAAATCTAAATCCGGTTTAGATTCATGAGATATTCATGAACCCTCACCTCTTTCGGCCGAAGAAGTAGTGTCACCAAGTTGCCCATCACTGATCCTCACTATCAATCAAAGCTCTCATCTTGAGCTTGAAAGTCCTGTGTACCCCAATATTGAACAAAAATAATGTGTTGTGGACGAGGATGGTAAGGATTCTAGCACATGCACTGTACAAAATTTTAAATTTCAAAATTCTTTGAGAGAGGGCTTAGAAAATATTGGACACACATTAGATGATCTTAAACTTCAACAAGAAGCTAGTAATCTTCTAGACTGCTTGACCTTCTTGAGTAATAATGACATTGAAGCCCAAATAGATAGCTTTATCCAAGTTCAGTCCAAAACTATTTACATAGAACAAAAATTCAATTCCTATGATCATATCTCCATAGATTTTGTTCTAGGACAAGAGGAGGGTAATGAAGCTTCATTAGAACATCACTTAGACCCTACCCCTTTTATCGAACTGTGGCCACCTCCTAGTATTAAAATAGAGGCTGTTATAGGAAATACCAACACCAAAGATCGTTTCTTGCATATAATTCCTAAAAAGTGTGGTATACCTCTTTTAACTGTCCACAAAAAATCGGACGCCATAGGTTTTGCATCATCTCTTCTGACCTTGAGCTTAACATTAGTTGGGGGGAGTTATATTTTTATGAGGATCCCCACATTCTTCTCACTGCTAAATTATTTTATTGAGAAGATCCTCAAAAATTTTGGTTATTACTCTATGATAAAAATCTTGATTAACCGAATTTATTTACTGAGTAGTTGTATTATATTCTCTATTTTTCCTTGTTTCTACTAATGATTTTGCAGGTAACTTAAAAATAATGAACAAAAAAAATTAGATATTAACGTCTCGAGGTAACATCCTTCCTTCTCGCGCTTTACTTTATATGTCCATTGCTTTAATGTCAATATACCTGCTTAGTAACATGAATCAGTAAATTAAAAATCGTAAAAAAAAAATTTTAATTTTAATTTTTAAAGATAATAAAATAGTTTTTGTATTTCTCTCTTAATTAATGTAGTTAGTTATGATGCATTAGTATAATTTTCTGTATGTTATTAGTATGTAACACAGTATGGTAGTTTCTTTACTATCTTAGTTATAGTATGTTTTATACTTCTTAATCTTCAAATAATTTGAGCACGTTGTGACAACCTTATACTTAGCTAAAATAGAGTAGTAAGCAGAATTTAGGTGACTTGAGAGATTGTAGTGGAGACTGATCTCGTCAAAATCAAGATAGAAAAGTATGCTTACTTATGCTTTACTTTCAAAAGATTTGCAGGGTGGAAGTAAAGGTCGAACCCACAGAGATTGAATACTAAGCACTTTAATTTTTAAAACCTAAATTTAGTTAATTAAGAAAAATGGATTTTGGATTTAATTTGAATTAAACTAATAACAATAAAAGTAAATCTAAATTATGAAAGCAATTAAATATTTATTTTTATAATAAGTTTAAGGAACCTAGGATTGCAAATCCACCACTAGCTTCATAATAAGGGTATTTACGAATTACTTTAGCTTATTAAGTTGGATGATAATGGAGAATTGTAGCTACAAGCCCAATTCCTCCCTCAAGAAAATAACTATGGTTCAAACACCAACATAATCCATCTTCGGTTAGCACGAATTATCCCACACTAAACTAGGATTGTGGTATAATCCGTCTAATCTAGGCATGGACTATTCGGATACTTGATAGCATAATTCAATTTAAGCACCATTACATGTAAATAATCTAAACAAGCACAGCAAGCATAGATCATTGAGCACATAACCATCAAAATAGATCTAAGACAAGAGTAAACTTTGAAAGTAACAATTTAATCAATAAAAGCATGATTTATTTATAAAAATCCTCGGAACATGTAACTGTCATCCATACATAATAAAACTAAAATAAAAACATAAAATACACCCTATTACTTAGCTAGGGTTTCATTGAAACCCTAGATCTTGAGTTCAGTTGGCCATAGAATTGATGAACGGCAAGAGGTTGATGGAGGAGCCCATGGGAATCCTTGGTCTTCTTCTTCTTCTCCTTGCTTTTCTCTCTTCAAATGACTGAAGTTTTTTTTGTTGTATATGGATGTTTCTAATGTTGTGTAATGATGTGTAACCACAAAATTGATTTAGAATAGGATTTATATAGAGTTTGGAAGGATTTAGGAAGCTTTCCTAAGTCAAATCACACTAAAACTGCTATATTTACGTTTCTGGACGTCATATGCACAAACCACCTTCGCTGGGCAATTTAATTTAACAAAATACGTGTTTTTGGTTTTTTCACAGGTCGCTCGCGCGGCCCGCTTGCGCGAGGTACTTTTCGCTGCACTGCGCAACTTTTGTAGAATTGTGATAACTTTTTTCTCGGAACTCGGATTGACTCGCTGTTTGCGGCCACGCGCCCGTAACTCGAAGATCTACATTTTATGTCTCTGGAGAAATTTCTCAAATCCAAAGTATTCCTTGTCAAAAATGCAATTTACCGAGGATGCTACTGCATTCAGCTTTCACCGGAATCACCGTTTGAGCCCAGAATGAAATCCAAAGCCACTAATCATTGGATTTTTGTGCATTTTCAAGTTAAAGCTCCAAAACCTACAAAATTTAGAATACTTATTAAAAAGCAACTAATAACTACATGAAATGGGCTAACAAAGCGTATTTTTAGGACTATAAATGGCAATTATTCGTCGCCGATCAGAGACTAAGAACCCAAGTGAGCTTTTGAGCCTTTCTTTTTTCTTGGGGTTTTAGACAATTACTCTTACTTTCTGTAAAGCATTTTAATTCGTTGAAAGTCTCATTTTTCTTCTTCATTTTGACTGATCAATAGAAGAGAATGTTCAGGATTTACCAAAATCTAGAGCTTTTGAATTGCTGAAATGAATAATTCATTAAACTTAGAAGATGATTTAGGCCATCTTTTTACCATACATGCAAAATACAACATTGGCCTACCTCTATGCTATTCCTCTACTTCACCTCTTGAGCTTATCATAATCGCCTTGTCTTCATAATCCTAAAGTTCATACTGAACTCAAAATTAGGAGTTTAAGCCTCAGTTCTTTATTTAGGTGTGATTGGGATGTGTTGCGTTGACAAGAAATTTGTTAGTGTGAATAAGGGAAAGTTGACAAAGCAAAAAAAAAAAAGACAAAAAAAAAGCATTAAATAAAATTTTAAAAATGCCAATGGTTTCTACAAAAGAAAAAAAAAATAATAAAAAGAAGAGTGTGAAAAAAAAAGAAAAAGAAAAAGAAAAGAGAGAGAGAGAGACTGGAGATGTGGGGAAGTTTGAAAAGTTATAGTAGATATTCCAATCAAATCCTTTGACCCAGTTGAAAATCAAGAACCTCTTTCTTCTTTCACCTAACACCTCTTTTTCAAAGACCTAATGATTCTAGGTAATTAAATTGGATTTGAAGTTAAGGCAATGAGAGAGTTCTCCACGGTATCTCGCTCTTCAAGTGAAAAGTATCATTTCATGAGACTTTATACACTAAAATGTCCATTTTTTCAATTTAGATATGAGAAGCATTAGATTCCATTCCATTCACTCTTTATAGCTTCCATAGCATGAGTGATAATTATTACACCAAATTCGGAGTGATTTCATCTTGAGAGTGTAATCCCGGTAAGAGTTGAGTCAAAATGAACGTCTTGATAACATCTTATGTTATGCGAGCTTTGAAATTAAAGTTTTGTATTTTGGTTGTCCATTCACACACACACACACTTGATGATTAATAGGTATGTAATATTCTAATGACTTTGATAATAGAATTAACTTTAATGTGTGTGTTGCATGGCTATGGCATACTAGAGAGTTTCATTAGATTGTTGAGCTTATCCACATTGCTAAATGAGAGAGGAAAAATTTCTTGAAAATGTTTAAACGAGAACCATTACAATAAACATGAATTTTGTGGGTAGATTCACTACAGACCCTCACGAGACAACACTCGTCCACTAGGGGGAACCTAGGGGTTTAAAGGCTTGTTGCATACGCTAAATGCAATCGCGATTCCTGCGAAAGTTGTCACGACCCATCCCGCTACGCGCGAAAATAGGACACGTGGCACGCCACTAAGGCTCATACAATTCCATTAAAGTAAATAACAGTGGAAAAATATAAGTATAATCCATAAAATTTATAGTTATAAAAAGTTTTGCGCATTTGAAAACACTTAAAGAAACATCATGTTCGAAACCCACAATCCAGTCGACTGATCAGAGGTCCAGTCGACTGGAAATGCAAGATATAGAGAGCCCAAATTCACAGCAGTCAGTCCAGTCGATTGCATCGGGGACTCAATCGATTGGGGTCTCAGATTGTCAATCGACTGGTACCTGTCCAGTCGATCGTTTCTTTCACAGAACCAAAAATGACATTTCCACCAAACCCTCCAGTCGACTGCGTCGGGGACCTAATCGACTGTTCTTCAATATATTATAGCAGTGGCTGATTCAAAACAGGGGTCCTATTGACTGCCCATGTTCGAGTCGACTGTTTTTCTAATATTCCGGGGCAGCAAGTAGTTCAAACAGGCCTCCAGTCGACTGTTCCAAGGACCAGTCGACTGTTTTACCTCAGCTTGCTAAAAATTATGTAGAATTCCAACTATGGTTCTCCAATCCCACATCCAACACATTCACGACTATAAATCAACGATCCAAAACGTAATTTAGAAGTTTTACTACTAATCCATTCCAAGATTCTATTACCACATATTACAAACTTTCCAAAGTTCTTATTACAACATTGGGAAAGGAAAACAAAAACATTTACAAGCGCGATCTCGTTGCCCTATCGACCTCACTCTTCATGTTTCTTCTTTCCTATCTTCTTTTCACCTGCAATGGAGTAAAGCCACTGCTCAACTATATGCTGAGTTCACAATTCTAAATATATGCTTATATGGAAAATCATGCTATAAACATCAAAACACATCAAAATAGTCTCTAGGGTGAGTGGTACGCATTCAAACGGTAAATGAAACCGATGCCGTGGAAGGCACACCTTTTCCACACACCCCGTACTCTGGTTGGGCCTTCCTCCATACCAGGTACCGTGTCCTGGTTGGGCCTTTCTCCATACCAAACACCACACTATCAATATTACAATCCTCAAACTTCAAGGAGCTTACCCCCAGATGAAATTGCACCAAACCTCCCTTCGACCTAAGTAGACACATAGCATGCTCAAATAAATAGTTATACCTGTTTTTAGCGTAGTTTCATGTGCATAATTAATGAGCCTAATTAATACATAAATCTCGCCCGGATCCAAAATATCAAACTCGATATTTAAAACATGTAAATATCATATAATTCATAGATCTAGAATTCATACCTCTTGCGATGCCTCCCTAACTTTGAAGGATGAATACAGAGCCCGGATTAAACGTCGAATCTCAGATTTCAGGTGATTCCTACAGGTTTTACTGGGTTTTCCCCAAATTCCTAGAAATTAGATTTTTATAAAAAGTTTGCCAAACATGGCCTAAGAGGTATCAAAACGAAGCCTTTACCTCGAGGAGTTCAAATATGAAATCTGGTCGAAATCTGACAGACGAACGATCGTCGTATGTCATCGCAAAGCTCGTGGCCACGAATCCCCTTTTCTCTCCCTCTCTCTCTAGATATTTCAAAGTTGAGATATTTATGAAACTATCTTGACTTCTCTATTTATAGGCACTATTCTCAAAAATTGCGTTTACCTCCCCATGAGTTCTCAAAACTTCTAATTAACTCCTGAAACGTCGCACACGCCCATTTTATGACTTCACGAGTAAAAACTATAAATTATAAAAGTTTTTTTGACTAAGTTCCGTTTGGGTCCGTAATTTACGTTTTGAAACCAATTTCCATGGAATCTCTAAATGTCCTACCTTTTATGCAACGTATCACTCACGTTCTTACCACAGTATTCAAAACAATCTAAAATGAAAATTAAAACTACCAAAAATTATACTACACAGGTATAATTACTATTCACACAATACCAGATAACTCAAATAACATTTAAATCATATAAATGTCAATTAGCCATGTCAATGCATCATGACTTCTCCAATTGCCGTGTCCTCAACTGACAGCTCACCGTTGACCCACCGTCAACCTTACCACAATTATTAATAAACCATAATAATTCACACAATATCAAATATGCATTTTAAAATAATGATTTTCCGGGACGGGCGTGACAACTTTCCCCTCCAAAAAGGAAGTTTGTCCCCAAACTTATACCTCAACGGTTGAAAAGATGCGGATATTCATTCTTCATTTCGTCCTCACCTTTCCACGTAGCTTCCTCAATAGTGTGACTAAGCCATAATACCTTTACCATTGGAATTGTCTTAGTTCTCAACACCTGCTCTTTTCGATCCAAGATCTCTACCGGGTGCTCTACATAGGTCAAGTCTACTTGGATCTGCAACAGTTCTGGCACTATGATCTTACTCATCTCTGTCATACACCGTCTCAACATAGACACATTGTGGATATCGCAGTTTTCTTTCTTTTACCCACAGCTTTTCAAAATCAATTTAAAAAATAAATGAGTCGCCACTTAATTTTTAAAAGGGAAAAATTAAGAAACCATTTTAGAAGCAAACTGATCTTTTAGAAACCAGAGATTAACTAGGTCCGGCGATTATGGAATGAGAGAGGAAGGAGCCCGTCGGATTAAAACACCCTCTCTCATCCTATCTTGCGATAGGCCTCTACTCAATATCCTTCTAATCGAATTATTAATTTAAATGTGCCCTCAACTAATATATATATGTATAGATATACGTTACAAAAAGCATGTTTGTAAAATTGCAATTGATAAAATATCATTCAAAAATCACATATTTCAAGTAACAAGCAATATGATATGCATTAGGGAACAAGAGAACTTACCCGGGATCTAGCGGCGATATTAAACGTGCAATGCATTCAAACAAAAGAAAATCCTAAAAAAAAAGTCTCTAATCACATATACATATAAGGCAAGATCCTAATTCTAATGTGTCGCTCATGGAGTCGAAAATCAATAAAATCAACAAATAGAATAAACTAGAGAAGAGATGCGAAATTGTACCTCAAATGCGCTACAAAACAATGAGTTAGTCCACATGACATACAAGATGTGAAGCCAGAAATAACAATCCTAAATTTCTAGCTTAAACCTATCAAGCATGAAATCCAACTTTATTCAATAGCTAGTTCTATTCATGAGCATTAAATGTACATGAATGAATGAATGTGAACAAGAATAGGACATGGATTTATTCACTAATTTGGGTCACTTAGCCTCTAGATTTAAGCTAAATTATCATTATTCAAAGTATGATTTGGGTCTCAAGACATTAGGGGCCATTTGAGTTAAAATAAATAAGATTAGACAAAAACAGTAGTAGTTTTTTATGAATTACAGAGAGCAGACCAGATCTTAAAAAAATGGAAAACCATACTTCCAACGGTTGGATCTTAATCATTTTTGGATATGATATGCCTCTATGAGTCTAGTTTATAACACAAAAAGAAAATCAAGGTTCTGAACGGTTAGATCTCCGGGAATATGGAAAACACTAGATATCACTCAGGAATCTGCAACTCTCTGTCCAGAGATCTTGTATGATTTTCTAAAAATAGAAAAAAGATGAGAAACACTTAGATATTTTTAGGGGATCTTCCTGACACATCAAGGTGCCTAGAAAAAATTATTAAAGACCCCGGAAACTCCATTAAGATTCTGATTTATGAATTTCAAAATGAACTTACTGTTCTAAAATTTTGGACAGAGAGTTGCATGTTTTAAAATCATAGGACCAAACCATCTTAAGCATGGAATTTCGTCAAAACAAAAATTACAGTGGTAAAACATTGTGTTATTGACATTTTCCCGTTGGTTTCACTTGATTCCAACGGTTAGATTTCGAACTAAAAATCCTTGATCGAAAACAGTTTGTGAACTCACTGTTTTCATTTGTCAAGTTCAACTTTTATTTGTTAACTCCAACTATTGAACCATGAAGTTGGACTTAAACTAAACCATCTTCTCCTACCATTTGATGGTCATTGGAGACTAAAGACATGACTATACTCATGAGTCTCAAAGGAATATAGAAAGGATTTCATGAAACATCAAGTTTAGAGGATCCAATTCATGAGTGTGGACTTAGATCCATCTATTTGCTTATGAATGGAGTGATGATCAAACTTTGATTCCCATGTGAAGCACAAGCTTACATGGGATTCAAAAGATCATGTTCAAGAGATTTCAAGAGAGATATTGAGAATCTCTAAGAGTCTCAAGAAGGAAATATAATCAACAAAAGAAATGGAGCAAAGAAAATAAAAAAAGTTTGAGGATTAGAGATTCAAAAAAAAGGAAGAATGTAAATAGACAACTTATGGTTAGAGGATCACCTCCAAACTATCCTCAAAGTTTCTCTCCTTTGAAGGTCTTCCAAACTCTTCTTCAAGCTCTCCAAAACTCTCTTTTTTTCTCAAAAAATATGTTGGTGTAGTGGTGGTTATCTCTCATGTATTGTGTTGTATCTCTCTCCCATGTATTGTGTTGTATGGCTTTCTTCTCCTCAAGGAAGATCCTCCCTCTTTATAGACAAAAATTACCAAGTATTTTCAGTGAATTCGGAGTAAAAGACAGGTGTAAACATCTCATTTGGTGGTACAATACGTACTTCCTGAAATTAGACAGACTGCTACCCAGGGCGACAGTCAAAAATCATCTACGGCAGTCCGTGGATGCCACCGCGACACTCTGTGACTGCCGTTGCGGCACTCCGTGACTGCCGTGCGGCTCTCAGTAAGTGCCGCGCCAAATTATTGATTGCCGTATTTTCGTCAACCTTACTTTATCAGTTTTTTGTTTTTATCCGCATACATATACGTATTGTACCACAAAATACGGACTTTAAAAGCAAACGGCAGTCAGAAAATGTCGGTGGCACTCAGTAAATGCCGGGCCGGCACTCACTGGATACCGTTCGGCACTCACAGAGTCACTGAGTGCCGCGGTATACTGCCGTGTGCCGTTTTCTGTTGAACTTCCCTTTTCAGGTCTTTTCTTTCTTCCCTTTTTCTTAAAGAAACTTATTTTTGAAGATCTTTTCCAAAAATGGTATTTTATACCTGAATTCTCCCAAATACCTGGTATTTTCTTCTTTCTGTGAAATTTTATCGCGTTTGGAGAACTTTCTGAAGAGCTTGGAATACTTCGAATCTTTTCGGTCCTTATCATCATTGGACGTGGAGGTGACGCTCTCCTAAATTCGACGGTCGGTCAAAATTGGGGTGTCTATAGTTTGCCCCTCTTTGACAGAACTTGTGGGGCAACGCGTCTCATAAGTGAATGTCAAAGCCTGTGTGAAGACAAGCCTTTGACCAGACTGTCGAATTTAGGCAAAACAAAACGCGTTGCAAAAACGGCTTCACAAACGGTTCATGTTGGTCGTGCTCAACGGTGAGCTGCCTACGTATCCATTCAGGAATCAGACCAAGACGTAGTTCAGGCAGGAGCCAAACATACACAAGCACGAGTAGCCATACGGATGAATGCACCTATCTTATCGTGATACAAGTGCCATGCAATGGTATTTTCCGAATTGACCTGGTCATACAAGCGCCATGATCATCATGTTTTCCCTGCGTACGACGCACTTTACGTGACGCGTTAGTCAGGGAAGATTACCTAATTTCGTGACTGATGCGAAGATCTGTTACAGGGGTCATGATATTTTTGATTTGATTTCGAGGGTAAACGCAAATCTGTTGCGAGAACCGAGAATATAAATCCGTTATATTCCCAAAGCGAGGGTAAACGCAAATCTGTTGTGAGAACCGAGAACATAAATCCTTTATATTCCCAAAACAAGGGTTAACACAAATCTGTCACGAAAACCGAGAATATAAATCTGTTATATTCCCAAAACGAGGGTTAACGCAAATCTATTACAAGAACCGAGAATATAAATCTGTTATATTCCCAAAACGAGGGTTAACGCAAATCTGTTGCGAGAACCGAGAATTTAAATCCGTTATATTCCCAAAACGAGGGTTAACGCAATTCTGTTGCGAGAACCGAGAATATAAATCCGTTATATTCCCAAAACGAGAGTTAACGCAAATCTATTGCGAGAACCGAGAATATAAATCTGTTATATTCCCAAAACGAGGGTTAACGCAAATCTGTTGCGAGAACCGAGAATATAAATCCGTTATATTCCCAAAACGAGGGTTAACGCAAATCTGTTGCGAGAACCGAGAATATAAATCTGTTATATTCCCAAAACGAGGGTTAACGCAAATCTGTTGCAAAAATCGAGAATATAAATCTGTTATATTCCCAAATCTTTTCTAGTTTTCAAAAATCGGGAACCCATGGGCTCAAATATTTTTCAATTCTCAAAAATCGGGAGCCCACGGGCTCAAATATTTTAAATGTTCAAAAATCGGGAGCCCACGGGCTCAAATCTTTTTTCAATTTAAAAAAAAAACGGGAGCCCACGGGCTCAAATCTTTTTAATTTTCAAAAATCGGGAGCCCACGGGCTCAAATCTTTTTCAATTTTCAAAACGGGAGCCCACAGGCTCAAATCTTTTTCAATTTTCAAAATCGGGAGCCCACGGGCTCAAATATATTCCTAAATTTTAAAATTTGTAGCCAATTTGAACCTAAAAACGACCCCGAGGGCCAAAAGTGTAATGAGGACAAATTTTGGGGGCCTCAAATTCAATTTTTGGGACTTGATTTAAATTTTGGGGGGAAATGAAGGATCTTTGAACCGACTTAACTGCGGCACACGCGGATTTTTGCGGCAGTCCGTGACTACCGGGCGGCACTCACGGAATGCCGTTGCGGTAGTCAGTGAGTGCCGCGCGGCAGCCCATCAACTGCCGCGCACGGAAAACTGAGTGCCCCGTTTGAGCGGCAATGGCTAAAACCACCGGGTTCAATTCATTTTTCTCATTCTCTCGATCTCTCTTGAACTCGAAATCCCTCTGGAGAAAATTTTTCTCTTCCTTTCCTTGCTTGGATTGATCTACCAGGGACTTATCAGGTTCGTTCTACTTGACTGAAACTTGATTAATCTCGTTTATTTCCTTGTTTTTCTAAAATTTTCACGAATCTAACGCTCGAATTCTCTCTTTTCTTTGACAGATTATGGCGAGTGGTTCAGGGCGCAAAAGGAAGGCTAAGTATACGGCCACTCATCATCCAGACGCCACACTCTTATTGCGGGATCCTGATGAGCACTTATCTGCCCGCGCGTTCAAGCGCGAGGTAAATGCTCCCCTTTCCCTTTCCCTTTTTTAATTTTCTTTTTTCCTGTTAAAATTTCACGCATGTATAGTGAATCATAGCTTTGAACATCTCATTTTAGATACCAATGCCATGGTTGTAGCGTTTTCATGCGTACTTTATTCAAAAGTTTGCATTTCATTTTACTTTTCTCGAACTTCGTGAATATCATGCTCAATGAATCATAATTTATCATTCTCACTCGTGTTTACTGAACTCGTGGGTTTTCTTGAGCGTTCCAAACGCCTTTTATTATTAAAATTGATTCTTGACCGCTTGTGATCACATACTTCTCTTTAAAACTACACTCAAATTTCTTTTGCACCTTTACATGTTTATATATGCATGTATTCCTGAAAATGCGAACAAGTTATTCTTTTCTTTTCTTTTTCTTCGAAACCTTGCTAGGACATTGGGTGCTTTCTCTTATTTCTTCTTATTATTTTGTGAACATCTGCTGAACTGAACGCAAACGAGTGCCACGTTTGTGAAATTTCTGCGAGTATTTCTAGATTTTTTTATTTCTTTTCTTTTTATGTCGCATTTCCTTGTCTTTTTGCTGCCACATGTTTATTTACCTTTTCTTTTATCCAATTACTAATATCAAAATTTGTGATTCTTTCTTGCATCTGCAGCCTAAGGTGCTGAAGGGGCATGCATGGTAGCCTCGCGCATGGGTATGAGTGGTATACACAGTTGAGTGAGACAGTGAGGGCTTTGGTGGATGCGGCCGGGTTTGGAGACTTCATCAAACTCTTGACGAAGAGCTCCAATGACTTACAGCAGATACATGCACTGGCCGAGCGGTGGTGGGATACCACCAGTACCTTCCATTTTGACTTCGGGGAGATGACGATGACTCCCTTGGATTTCTCAATGATCACCGGGATTGCCTTTGGTGGAGAGCCTCTGCGATATTTGACGGATCAGGAGTGGGACCAGGTGGAGCCTTTGCTGGGAGTGGTCCCGGAGGAGTCTCTGGTCATAGCCCGATGGTTTATGGACACGTTTAGGGGCCAGCCTGGTTTTACGGATGAGCAGATGGCCCAAGGCTTTCTCATGTACTTACTGGGGTGCTCCTTGCTGAGCACCAAGGGTGATCGGGTCGATGTTTCCCTGGTAGCGTCCCTGGAGCATCTGGACCGGGTCGAGGAGTATGATTGGGCTGGTGCAGGACTAGCCATCTTGTACATGCATATGGGTGACATCTCCCGGGACAGACCGGCTTCCATCAGTGGCTATTGGAGAGCGTGGGAGGTATACCTTTTCTATATTCCATTACTCATTTCATTTTCAGGAACTTATTTAAATTGTGAGACTAACCCCTTTTTCTCTTTTTTTTTTTTTTTTTTTTTTTTTTTTTTTGCAGATTTGGTCCCACGAGTATCTCCGTATGATGTCTCCTGAGACACGCAGCGCTGACGCCCTTATCATGCTCCAGGGGCTGAAATGGGCGAAGGATAGGGTTCGGCGGAAGACCGGGGCCCACGACTTCGTTTCGTTCAGGAACTTCCTGACGAACTTGAGGGAGCAGCACGTTCATTGGCAGCCCTGGCTTAGGGTACTTCCTGAGGCTCGTGCGGAGATCCGAGAGTCGGCTGGATATGACCCGACGAGGCGACTCCTTGGTGGGCCAGAGGGCCAGGCGTGGTACTTAGGAGAGAGGGTGACTAGGCAGTCACTGGCGGCCCCTGGATTCTTCGTGCCATTCCCTCCTCCTGACTCTATGAGAGCCACGGACACACTCTAGGGTAGCGAGCTGACGGCTGCTCTGATGGGCTTGGGTATTCACGGCTTCCTGGATCCCCCTACAGGATATGCGGCGTTCCGCGCTGCTAAGCTCGCTAAGCTGATGCCGAACTTCCCTCTGATGGAAGTGACTCGGGTGAGTATATGATTCCTTTATTACTATTTTTATGAATTTCCTTTTATTCTTTATTCATGCTTTATTATTTTTCGTTTGCAGCCTGTTCCTGCTGCGGCTCGTCCTCCTGCCTTGCCTGAGTGGGATTGGACTATATCGACCGTCTCGTTCGGCGAGCCCTACTCGACGACGATCCCCTGACTCACATAGGGTGCCCCCACTATTCCTCTCCATTACGACGTTGTCCCGCGTGCTTACACTGAGGAGGGCTTGACGTACGCCCACAGCGTGCGGCAGTGGGTTCTCGGGCGAGAGTGGATGGTGAGAAACTTATTCCCGCCTTTCACTTTGACTTTGATTGCCTCTTCTTTTACTAGCCTTTATTCTTGGTTCTTGTTTTCAGGCTGAGGGAGCTCGGGCGACTGCTGTGACTCAGTTGAGGGCCCATGTATGATCTTTATCCTTTTATTCTTAGTATTTCATTCATCCTTTCAACACTTTCTGGACTTATCCTCTCTTATTTCAGACGGAGGAGATCAGAGTCCTGTCCCAGCAGGTGGGGCAGCTCCAGCAGTTCGACATTCCTCTCAGCGATGCCCCTGGAGGTAGCGGCGCTGGACGTGGTGGAGGCGGCGGTGAGGGCACCAATAGCGGCAGAGGCAGAGGCGGTAGTAGCGGCGGACGTGGAGGGAGCGGTGGAGGCAGCGGGACAGAGTCGGAGTAGGAGCCCCTCAGGCGTACGACCCGTCAGACTCGCAGCCGGGGCCGAGGCTGATCCTACTTTTTCTTTTTTATTTCTTTTGAGTGTTTTCTTGGGAGGATGCATACTTTATTTGATGGATTGTATATATATATATGTTCACTCTTATCTTGACGATGGCTCTACGATAGCCGGTAGGATAGGCACTCTTGATACCTTTATTATTATATTTTTGCTCTTTTATTCACCGTACGTGTGACCATAGCTTGGTCCTTTTGCCGTATGTGGGACCATAGCTTGGTCCCTCCTTTATTTGATTTTTTTTGAATGCTTTTATCTTTTTTATTTATAATGAACAAATGAATGAAATGAATGTATGCGATCATGGCTTAGTCTTTGTTGCACGTGCTGCATGAAGCGCACGTTTTACTGTCTTTTATCTGGTTTTTTTGTTTGCAGGTGGGCTAAACGTGTTATAAACAGACCCTGGCCAATGAAAAACTTGGAATGGCACTCGGTGAGGTCTCTACGGCACTCAGTGAGAGCCGCGGCGGCAGTCAGTGAATGCCGCAACGACATTCACAGACTGCCGTGCGGCATTTCATTGAGTGCCGTTGCACTTTATCGAGTGCCGCGGGTAGGTAGGCAGCTTTATTCCCTTATTTATACCCGTTCTTTCTCAAGGCTCCGCAAAACACTTCTCTTTTCTTCTTTACTTTCTTCCCAAATGGCCTCCATCAGCTCCCAAATTCTTTTCCCATGGATGGATACCCTTTCCGGCGTTGATAGGCTCAACTTTGAGTGCTTCAGGCTAAATGATCTTTTCTCTTTCCGACGGATGAATTTGAATGAGGGCCTACTTCGAGCTGCCATCCAATGTTGGGATCCTTCTTTCAACGTCTTTTATTTTGGCTCTCAGGAGATTTGCCCCTTGTTTGAGGAATTCAGCGCCATTCTTCACACCATCCTTCTGCTGAATTGACGGTTCCTCCAGTTCAGGCTGGGTATGTCCGGGATTTAGCTACTCTTCTCCACACATCTCGGAATGCGGCGGGCTCCTTTATTTGTGACAGGCAGATTGATTTTGAGCGCCTTTCTTACGTTTATGCTCCCATAGGGGACCCTTATGATGGTGAGTATCAGATCATCCGACGTAGTGCCCTGTCAATTGCTATGCTCTCTTACTTCCTCTTTCAGTCATCTTCTGACACTCTTATACCCATTGCCTGTGGTTTGCGGGAGATGAAAAGTGTTGTTATGCTGGTCATTGGTGAAACTCTGATTGGATTGGGCCATGCTCATGCTACCGGGGCTACGTTACCTGCCGGGGCACCTTTTGTTTTGCAGATTTGGCTCATGGAGCGTTTGGATCTCTTTATACACCCTTCCCATTTTCGCGGGTCACTTTCTTATGATCGTATAGAGATTCACAGCTTATTTCAATCCGTCGATGCATGGCTTGGTTGGCTTCAGGACCTCTCTTCTAGTGATACCTGCTGGGTTTATCCGCAGTGGACCCATCGCTCTATTGCTGTACGCCTTCCTGGGCGACCTGGCATCTGGCTGCCGGGTTTGCGTACTACTACTTTCTACATTCCCGATCGGGTGGTCCATCAGTTTGGACTTTTGCAGGATACTACTGAATCTGTGACTGCTGATTTCACCAGGGGGTCCACTTTGCGCCCTTCTATCGCGAAGGCTTTCATCGAGGCTTGGCACAACAGGATGGCTGCTTTATGCCCGAGGATTCCTGCTCTGACTATGCCTACTGTCCAATACCTTCTAGAAATCTAGGCCTTGGTTGCGAGACGAGCTTAACAGACATATGCATAATAAAGTAGACGAGAACAGGGAAAAGCTTGCCATTTTTCAAAATTTTCTGACAGACCCTGCCTACTCCTTTTTTTACGCTTTTGAATGTGATTTTCCTTATTATTATTATTAAATTTTTTTTTTTTTAGAAGTGCTGTTATCTTTAGGAAAGTTCTAACATGCTTAATCAAAGTGCTCACTCCTTCGATTAATCTTTTATGAAGAATTCTCCTTTTAATGTCTTTACTTGGCTCTTTACTTTGCTTTTTGCTTAAAGCTTTACTTCTTCTATACCATGAATTCTCATTTGTTTATTTATAATACTTATTTTGATAGCCAGGTGATCTAAATGAGGGTCTTGTATCTGGGTTCTTCGGCCAGCAAACGAAGTTTGCCCCTGGTTTTAGGGCTTCGAAGTGGTTCTGGGCAAATGCCAGTTTGCCCCTAGTTTAGCACAGTCTTTTTTGAGTGGACCGAGGGCTTTGGAGAGCCTGCCTACTTATCCCCGAGTGGGCGTCAGGTCCTAAGTAGTTCGGCTTAAGGCTGCAAAGAAGAGTGCCAATCAGGCAATTATTTACTGACCGAACCGAGTAGGTTGCCTACGTATCCCCTAACGGGAATCAGGTCAAGCGTAGTTCATCGAGGTAGGAGGTTTTGAAAGAAACGGTTTCAAGCAAAGTATTTCTTGAGGCGATCGAGGTTAATTGGTTTCTTAAATTCAACCTCGTCCAGGTCCATGAGATAGGCCGCTCCTCCAGAAAGGAGGGTCTTAATGATGTATGGTCCGACCCAGTTGGGTTTGAATTTTCCTCTGGGGTCATAAACATGCACTTTCAGTTCTTTGAGGACCAGGTCACCCTCAGCAAGCTTCCTTGGGCGGACCTTTTTGTTGAAAGCACGAGCTATCCTCTTCTGGTACCCCCGAGTGTGGTTTACTGCGGCCAGCCTTTTCTCATCGAGTAACATCAACTCCTCATACCTTCCTCGTACCCATTCCAATTCGGTGACTTCGCACTCTGCCAAAACCCTAAGAGAGCGTATTTCTACCTCGACTGGGAGAACGACTTCCATCCCGTAGACTAATGAGTACGGCGTAGCACCCGTTGAAGTTTTGACCGAGGTTCTATATCCCCATAAAGCAAATGGCAGCTTTTCATGCCAATCCTTATATGTATCCGTCGTTTTTCCCAGGATTGCCTTAACATTTTTGTTCGCTGCTTCTACTGCTCCATTCGTTTGAGGCCTATACGGAGATGATTGATGGCGAGTGATCTTATACTTTTCCAAGAGCGGGATAACCTCTCCCTGGAAATGACTGCCATGATCGGAGATAAACTCATTCGGGACCCCATACCTGCAGATTATGTTTTTCTCGATGAAACTCACCACGTCCTTGGCTTTTAAAGTTGCATATGAGGCTGCCCCTACCCATTTTGTAAAATAATCAATTGTCACGATTATATATCGGTGCCCATTGGATGCCTTCGGAACTATCTCACCAATGATATCGATCTCCCATACGGAAAATGGCCAAGGGGTGGTCATGCTATAGAGCTGTGACAGCGGGGTGTGCATTAGATTCGCATGAATCTGACATTTGTGACACCTTCTAACATATTCGCAACAGTCTTTGTCCAAGGTCATCCAATAGTACCCTTGTCGGATGATCTTCTTTGCCAGCATGTGCCCGTTCATATGGGGCCCACACACTCCCTCATGTATTTCCTCCATCATTCTCTTAGCTTCTTTTCCATATAGGCACTCCAGATTATACCCAGTGCAGGATTTCTTCCATAGCTTATCTGCGTAAATCACAAATTGAGCGGCGAATCGTCGAATCGCTTTTCTGTCCTTTTCTGAGGCTCCTTCGGGGTATTCTCCTTCTTTAATGAACTTCCACACATCCACATACCACGGTATTTCCTCTTCGTCTTCTATAGCCGCGACCATTTCAAATGACGGTTGGTTCCTCACTTCTATGGATAGCGGGATCATGGCAGTTTTGGAGAGGATTTGGATCATGGAGGCCAAGGTAGCCAATGAGTCGGCTAGTTGGTTTTCTTCACGAGGGAGGTAGTAAAAAGAAATCTTTTGGAACTACGCTTTCAGACTGTCACACCCCAACCCGCCCCTTGCGAGTTAGGACACGTGTAACAAAGACAACAAGGACCAAACAATCAATTTTAACGTTCCAAAGATGAACCTTTTGATTGAAATATCAGGGATAAAGTATCTTTTATCAAAAAAATTAATAAAAAGGAATAAATAGAGTTTTAAAACCGTCAAATGGTACTTGGGCAAAGTTTCCCCTATTACAGCACCATTCATCCTGTTTTCATAAACTAAAACATTTTTAACCCCTGCTGCACTCATTTATTTAAATATTTCGAAATACATCAAAACCCAACAAAATATAAATATTACAAACTCATTCTAACATGTTAAAATCATAATCTCTAATATATTCTTATACATAAAAACTATAATCATTATACAACTCCCAACATCTCTAACTTGTAATTTAAAAATAAATAAATAAATAGATAAGGTGAATATTACAAAATCCATCTTAGCAAACCCAGCCCCATAGTCTCGATCATTTCTCACTGTGGTATTCATCTGAACCTGCATGGTCATTAGCCACAAAAATCGAATAAGCTTTCGCTTAGTGAGTACGTGGTGCTAATAATGCAATTGGAGTATTTAATGATTCATAACACACAACAATAAATGGTCGCAGGCGTGTCAAGTAATCAACCACCATCGTTCTGGACCCCTGATTCCGGGCCATTGTCACTTTTTCCGTCGCATATAGCGAAATCACTCGCATTCACTCGTGACCGTAGTCAATTCGCTGGTGGTCGTCACCACCGTCCCCTTTTCTCTGAGGACTTCATCATCATCCCCCTTTTCTCTGAGGAATGGGCGTCCCTTTTATATGGGCTAAATAATGGTGATTATCAATTGACACCCTTTGACCCAAATAAGCACATAAGCAACTCAACATGTCAATATGGCAATTTCAACATTTTTGGACATGTAAAATAATAATTAATCACATGCTTTTCTACTTAATCACAATTAAGCAATTTAAGCATTCACGAACAAATAAATAACATTAAATATCCAATTTTGGGATTAGAACACTCAACTCCACGAATAATTAAATAAGGCTAGAAACCCCGAATTTCACCTAGATTCAGCCCAAATATGAACATGTAGTTAATCCTACACAATTTTGGTAAACTATATGTTACCAACCCATTTGGGTCACGAAAAATCTATCGATTAAACTGAAAATGAATTATACCATAAGGTTAGACTTACCCCCACGAGTTCGAATATGACTTCGTATCGCGATTTGAACAATATACGACGAAACTATGACATCAAAAGGGTGAAACCCTCACTTCCTTTTTCTTCTCTCGGCTCACTGATCTCTCTTCCCCTCTTTAATTCTTTCCTTTTTTTTTTTTTTAATGGATTATCTTAACACACACATATAATATATATAATATATGTTTTTCCGCCGCCGCCGCCTTCTTACACACTACACACACGTTCACTTCTTCTCTTTTTTTTGGAGTCCCATGGAATATTCTCAGGAATATTCCTTAACTTAGTTCTATTTCTATTTACACCCCCAGAACTTCTAAACTTCTATTATAACACCCAAACTAATTATATTAACTATCCCAATATCTAAATATGTCTATATCTATGTCACGTATGAGCCTCAAACATGGTTCCAAATATTATATGAAGGCACTAATTAGCCTACTAATTATGTCACGTGTTCAATTACGCCCTCACAAGGGTACCTAAACTGGTCCCATAAATAATCATGAATAATAATAAATATTAAAACACTGAACATTTTATCAATTAAACAATCATATAGCATCAACAACTATTATAATGTACACATTTATATTTACATGTCTACCATTTAATCACATAAATACACATTTATGCAATTTATATTATCCAAACCTCTCTTGGGTCACACTTTCATATATGTCCCACCTCTAGTGGAACTTTTAACTGTGCCCTTTATCAAGCACTTATCATGTCGGGGTAACTGGATCTTACCCAAATCATCACATGCAATTAATTATATTAATTAATGCATGCTAAATAAATATTACTTCCATTTTCCAGGTACGGGTATTACATCTCTCCCTCCCTTTTAGGAAGTTTGTCCCCAAACTTTTTCTCACCTTGCAAATCAAATAGATGTAAATGTTGCTCCTCAAATCTCTACTGGTTCGTATGCAACAACACGATTATAGAATACATTATACTCACTGGTGTGACTACAATCGCAACTGACTGATCCCCAATCTTTTTAATAATTTCAATTGACGTACTGGAATTTCAATCTCACTTGGTTCATCAAACTATACCCTTTTTGGAGATAATACTTTCAAAAATTTTTTTCTCCCCACAGTAGTCATATCCCCCCAATCATTCTGGAACAAATCTTACATGCCTTTATTATATTTCCTCATCAAATATAAGCGTGTGATAAAATGCTTGCAAAAGTTCAGTTCCACTTTCATTGCTTCTTGTAAGATTTCAGAATTTCTTCATAATCAATTATTTCCTTCTAGGATAACAAGCGCTAGTACCCACATAATTGCATAATTCTACTCACATATAGGTCGTTTAATTCCAGCAAATTCGCAGTTTCAATCAATAATCATAAGCTGATTGGATCAACCTATCCACAAATCATAAATATGATAGCGGCTAATTCTTGTTGACTTTAGCAACCCTGTCATGAATTTTAATACGTTAAACATTCAACTCAAATTGTCAATAATATCGATCACAATAATCCGACGGACCTTTATTATTTATGTCTTAATATCATACATCGCAATGATTACTTTACACTCCTCATCTGAATGCAGCTTTTCCGACATCTCAATTTTCAAGAAGACTTGTGCCCTGTAACTAATTACTAAGTCATCATATCAATACAATGTAATTAGTAGTGTCGTATACCCAGTTACTGACGTATTTATTCTCAAATCTCATCATATACTTCAATATTTCTTTTGAACCCATTTCCTTGAGCTATCTTCACTCGAAGTACATACTTGACTTGAGATTCCGAAACATTTTACTGTATAGCAGAGCTCAATCACTTTCCTTTCAATGCTTTATCACAAATTTCTAAAATAGAAACTCAAATCGATTTTTAAATCAATTTCCGTTCATCTATTATAATAATGCCGGTTGACCCCAATTTATTGTCATCACTCCCTTGCCCAATTCTCGGAACAAGTTTAATTTCTAATAAATTCTGAATCTTGACTCAAATCATTTCTGAATAGTCAATGTGCACACCAAACTCTCATTAACCTCTGAGTCGAGTACCAACAACCATCTTGTCTGCACCTGATTAATATAAATTTCAAACTATAGCTATCATGAGTTTCAACTGTCCTCCGTACCGTCTATTCACTCATCGTTGTATAACTAAATATCCAAGTCACGACAATTAATATAAACTTTCAGCTCTTACTGCCAAATACTCAATAGAAGATGAATGCCATAAATTCTAACTCTTGTAGCAGATAGTTCATTTTATGAAATTTCAACCATGTGCAGTATAAATCACTGTTGCACCAACATATAACTGAATCTCAACACAACCTTTGCAATAATAATATCTATATCTTCATAGATCAATTTTCTTTGATTATTGAGAACTTCACTGTAACCGATATAAGTTTCACACGTGTCCTCGTGCAGAGAAGAAATCTTCATTATATTTTCAATAATTCCCAGTCAACTCCATAACTTCAAATTCATGTCACCTTCATAAGTCTCGATTGATTAATTTCCAACAACACCCACGAATATTTATTCTTTTCAATCATATATTCCAGAAATATAACTCATTCCCTAGATGTTTAACATAAGGCAAAACTTCACAATTCTCAAATTATTCAGATTGTAGAACTTGCTTGTCTTTCGGTTTACGCTGTCTAAGCCCCAATATATAGAAATCAATATGCATTTGTCCCTTCCTTGTAGCACTTATAATCAATAAGCAACTGATTTTGTTGCAATACAGCTTAAATATGATCCAACACTCCTCAATCTCAAATTTTCTCCTATTTACCTAAGTGTGCAATACCCTTTTAAATACATCACTTGTATGTAAACAAGATCACTCGTTGATCTCCGACTGTAATCCCAAATAACAAATGATAAGCTACTATTTTATGAAGTGCTTCATTCCCTTGTCATACTCACCTTGTAATCAAGAATATCCCAACTCAGTTCCCAAGAATAAATTGATACCCCTTCTAACCCATCAACCGAAATCATGTATCCGCAACAAACAGTATTCAGAATAATACATAGAATATCACAAGTTACTTTCAGACTCTTTTTCTTACCAAGGTCATTTGGAATTCATTTTAAAATATAATACTCCAATTTAAAACAAAAGTAAAAAGTAATGTACTCAATTGAGCTTCCTAGCCCAATAGTACTCATTTGAAATCTCTCTCCATAAAATGAAAATGTTTACACAACTATCATATAATCAAAATATTTTCCATTAATAACTCCTTTAAACAACAATTGAGATACCTATATTAATTAAAATCATTTTCACCAATTTCCCCCTTATCCAAGTTGAGTCAACTCCAACCATTTTCTTTATCAAAATATTTTTAAACACTTCCTGATTCACAATAAATCAGGTTTTTTTTTTCCTTCACAAAAGATGATTTCAAAACATTTTCTACTCATTTAAACATATATAACTCACTTAACATAATTCAAATATCCTAGAAATTTCTAATACATTATTAGTAACTAAATTCAAAGTCTGAAAATTCCAGTGATATATCAGGATACTTGACAATTGCTACAGTGCAGTGCAATAGTCAGATCTCAATTGCTTACATATAAAGTACAAAGAAATAATAAAAATATTATTATCTGAGGCACATGGTGGTTGAACGAATCTTGCAGTGGTTTGGATGTCAAAGAGATACTACTTATTAACTTGTAAACCCATTTCAAACTCAGACCTCTGATAGAAAATTTTGATACCCCGTATAGCCCGGCAACCCAATTTGGTATTCGTACAACACAACTACTTAGTCTTGATCACAATCAACCATATCCTTGAGCAGAAAATAATAGTTTATAACCGTACTGATACACAGTCGTTAGGAACATAATAGGAAAGTTTGCTACTCTGAGTTAAACCCAAATCGATTATTCATACTGACACGTTGGAGAACCAATCATTATTCAATAATAATAGTGTCTTTCCAAGATATAGAAATAAATAAATTTATTGCCTTTAGTCTTTCCTTAGCTTCATTGGGGAGAGCTCCCTGCTTAAGCTGAAAACCGCTGACTTGCGGCATGGCCCCACTGATTTGTTTTCGATCGGAGCACAATCGATCCCCGAGAATCTCTCGTTTTAATTGGTCCTTCCTGGGCATGTGCATCTCTTGTAATCCTTCCAAGCGGTCGAATTGAATTGGTGGCATCTGCCTTCCCATTTAGTGAATCTCTAAGGGGCGTAATTAATCAAATTTATCAATCGGGTATCTCCTCGTCTGTCTTAGTTTTCTCGTCTAATGTAGGGTTCTCTGTTGGTTTTTCTTCTTCCTGTGATTTCATCTCTTTGTATCTCTCGGCAATCTCTCTTTCCTTCTGAGATAATTTCTCATTGAGAATGTTATTTTCAGTCTGTAGTTGAGAGATTCCTCAACAGGCCGATATAACCCAAATAAAGTTGAGAGATTCCCCAACAACCCAAGATATCTTAAGCGACTGCATAAATTCCCCAATATCTTATTACCAGGACAAACTCAGTATTTTACCCTCAATCCCAAGAGAATATAATGAGCTCGATAAATACTCCCAAAGATCATCACCGAATAAATTGAGAAATAAGAGATAATATTAATATCGTACCTGCTTATGAAGCTCATAAAAATCATAAGAAATCCAGAATTTCCCAAACTATAATATTTGAATACCAGAAGACCCACCATAAATAAAGAAACCCAGATATCCATTTTCTTGACAGAAAATAAGAAATAATCTTCACAAATAATAACAATACCCGATAATATTCGGAAAGAACTTCATACCCACAATCATAACTTAATACTCAATAACCCTTTATCAAATCAATACCCTTGATAAAATAATACCAATCAAATCATTTCAGGATGATCAGTTCAAACCTTGATTTCTGAACCCAAATTTTACAAATATTCCCAACATCGGATTTTTCTTACTGAATTTATAACCCCCAACTCAATCAATTCAACGTACATATGAGAAAACATTTCCCTTTATACTCCATTTTATCACAATGAAGCTTTCCAACCGTCTCTCCACATATTACAATATGTAGAATGCATGCAACATGATATGCATGTTCAACAACATTTAAATCACGTGCACTGAACATGTGTGCCTCTACAAGTAGTTACGTGTCATGATTATCATATACATGCATTTTATTTCTTTTATTTATTATTATTATTATTTTTACGCGTCGTATTCGTCTCTCGTCCCCAAAGGCTCTAACATATTGCTCTGATACCAAAATTTGTCACACCCCAACCCGTCCCTTGCGAGTTAGGACACGTGTAACAAAGACAACAAGGACCAAACAATCAATTTTAACGTTCCAAAGATGAACCTTTTGATTGAAATATTAGGGGTAAAGTATCTTTTATCAAACAAATTAATAAAAAGGAATAAATAGAGTTTTAAAACCGTCAAATGGTACTTGGGCAAAGTTTCCCCTATTACAGCACCATTCATCCTGTTTTCATAAATTAAAACATTTTTAACCCCTGCTGCACTCATTTATTTAAATATTTCAAAATACATCAAAACCCAACTAAATATAAATATTACAAACTCATTCTAACATGTTAAAATCATAATCTCTAATATATTCTTATACATAAAAACTATAATCATTATACAACTCCCAACATCTCTAACTTGTAATTTAAAAATAAATAAATAAATAAATAAGGTGAATATTACAAAATCCATCTTAGCAAACCCAGCCCCATAGTCTCGATCATTTCTCACTGTGGTATTCATTTGAACCTGCGTGGTCATTAGCCACAAAAATCGAATAAGCTTTCGCTTAGTGAGTACGTGGTGCTAATAATGCAATTGGAGTATTTAATGATTCATAACACACAACAATAAATGGTCGCAGGCGTGTCAAGTAATCAACCACCATCATTCTGGACCCCTGATTCTGGGCCATTCTCACTTTTTTCGTCGCATATAGCGAAATCACTCGCATTCACTCGTGACCGTAGTCAATTCGCTGGTGGTCGTCACCACCGTCCCCTTTTTTCTGAGGACTTCATCATCATCCCCCTTTTCTCTGAGGAATGGGCGTCCTTTATATATGGGCTAAATAATGGTGATTATCAATTGACACCCTTTGACCCAAATAAGCACATAAGCAACTCAACATGTCAATATGGCAATTTCAACATTTTTGGACATGTAAAATAATAATTAATCACATGCTTTTCTACTTAATCACAATTAAGCAATTTAAGCATTCACTAACAAATAAATAACATTAAATATCCAATTTTGGGATTAGAACACTCACCTCCACGAATAATTAAATAAGGCTAGAAACCCCGAATTTCACCTAGATTCAGCCCAAATATGAACATGTAGTTAATCCTACACAATTTTGGTAAACTATATGTTACCAACCCATTTGGGTCACGAAAAATCTATCGATTAAACTGAAAATGAATTATACCATAAGGTTAGACTTACCCCCACGAGTTCGAATATGACTTCGTATCGCGATTTGAACAATATACGACGAAGCTATGACATCAAAAGGGTGAAACCCTCACTTCCTTTTTCTTCTCTCGGCTCACTGATCTCTCTTCCCCTCTTTAATTCTTTCCTTTCTTTTTTTTTTTTTTTTAATGGATTATCTTAACACACACATATAATATATATAATATATGTTTTTCCGCCGCCGCCGCCTTCTTACACACTACACACACGTTCACTTCTTTTTTTTTTTTTGGAGTCCCATGGAATATTCTCAGGAATATTCCTTAACTTAGTTCTATTTCTATTTACACCCCCAGAACTTCTAAACTTCTATTATAACACCCAAACTAATTATATTAACTATCCCAATATCTAAATATGTCTATATCTATGTCACGTATGAGCCTCAAACATGGTTCCAAATTTTATATGAAGGCACTAATTAGCCTACTAATTATGTCACGTGTTCAATTACGCCCTCACAAGGGTACCTAAACTGGTCCCATAAATAATCATGAATAATAATAAATATTAAAACACTGAACATTTTATCAATTAAACAATCATATAGCATCAACAACTATTATAATGTACACATTTATATTTACATGTCTACCATTTAATCACATAAATGCACATTTATGCAATTTATATTATCCAAACCTCTCTTGGGTCACACTTTCATATATGTCCCACCTCTTGTGGAACTTTTAACTGTGCCCTTTATCAAGCACTTATCACGTCGGGGTAACTGGATCTTACCCAAATCATCACATGTAATTAATTATATTAATTAATGCATGCTAAATAAATATTACTTCCATTTTCCAGGTACGGGTATTACACAGACTTTCCAGATAGTCATGGTAAGGTCTCAGTTTCTCATGCTTTACCTTCCAATCTCCTCGGACTTGGGATATGATCAAATTGGAATCTCCGAAGACATCAATCCGTCCGATTTTCAAAGCCAAGGCTGCTTCCATCCCAATTATGCACGCTTCGTACTCCGCGGTGTTGTTGGTCGAGTTATACTTGAGTTTGACGGCTAATGGGGTAGGTGCCCCATCGGGTGCAATGAGAATGATTCCAACTCCGTAACCTAGTTGGTTGGCTGCTCCATCGAAGTACATTTTCCACAAATCCTCCTTTACCTCCATTATTCCCTCATCCGGGAACTTGAATTCTCCCTCATCCTCGGATTCTATGGCGAGGTCGGCTAAAAACTCAGCGACAGCCCTTCCTTTTACAGACTTGGCAGTGACATACTTGATGTTGAATTCAACTAGCATCATGGTCCAACGGGAAATCCTACTGGTCAAGACGGGTTTTTCGAATAGGTATTTTAATGGGTCCATCCGGGATACCAGGATTACAGGGAAGGCTAGCATGTAATGGCGAAGGCGACGGGTACACCAAACCAAGGCCCAACAGGCCTTTTCCAAGGGCGAGTACTTTAACTCATATCCGACCATTCTTTTGCTCAAGTAATAAATGGCTTTTTCCACGTGCCCCTCTTCTCCTTCTTGGGCCAGCATACACCCCATCGAGTCTTCAGATACGGAGAGATAAAGTAACAGGGGTTTCCCAGGTAAAGGTGGCGATAGGACAGGTGGGTTTTGGAGGTAGATTTTGATTTTGTCGAAGGCTTGTTGGCAAGGGGCGTCCCATTTGAATTTCTCTCCTTTTTCTAAGCAGTTTGAACAGTGGGTCGCAGGTTAAGGTGAGTTTGGAAATGAAGCGGCTGATGAACTGTATTCTCCCTAGGAAACCTCTCAGTTCTTTCTCATTTTTTGGCGAGTTCATTTCGGTTATGGCTTTTATTTTGGTGGGGTCCACCTCTATTCTCCTCTGAGTAATAAGAAATCCCAATAATTTCCCGGTAGTGACTCCGAACGTGCATTTCTGCGGATTCAGCCTCATTTTGAACTCCCTCAATCTCTCAAAGAACTTTCTCAAAGCCTCTATGTGCCGTCCCCTCTCTTTGGATTTCACAATCATATCATCCACATACACCTCCACTTCTTTGTGGATCATGTCGTGTAGTAAAGTGGTGGCAGCCCTCTGATAGGTCACACCTGCATTCTTAAGTCCGAACGGCATGACCCTATAGCAATATGTCCCCCATGGAGTCATGAACGTGGTTTTCTCTCTATCCTCGGCTGCCATGAGGATTTGATTATACCCAGAGAATCCATCCATGAAAGATAGAAGCTCATGTCCCGCGGTGTTATCGACCAACACGTTGATGTGGGGTAACAGGAAATCATCTTTAGGGCTTGCCCTGTTTAAATCTCGAAAATCAACGCAAACCCTAACACGACCGTCCTTCTTTGGGATAGGTACAATGTTGGCAATCCACTCAGGATACTCGATGACCATCAAGAATCCAGCCTTTGATTGCTTTTCAATCTCCTCTTTTACTTTAAGTGCCCATTCTGGCCTCATTCGCCTCAATTTTTGTTTTATGGGTTTTGAATTGAGAAAGAGAGGGATGTGGTGTTGGACTATCTTTGGATCAATGCCTGTCATATCATTATAAGACCATGCAAAAACATCTTTGAATTCATTTAATAGATTGATTAGTTATTTGCTTTCTTTATTGCTAAGTGTGGAGCCAATAAAGACATTTTGAGGATTATTTTCATTTCCTAGATTAATCGTTAGAGTGTCCTCAATGATTTTACATGCAGATTCTTTTTCTTTTTCAATTAATTTTTGCAACTCATTAGGTATTTCATGATCATCACATTCATCACATTCATTAAGCGCGTTCGAGTAGGCAGAATCAGTCATGTTTTCATTGATTTTGTTAGGAGTGATTACAACAGACATAGCAATAGTAAGATGCCTCATTTAGGCCATTACAGAATCTGGGTGAGGGGGATACTTATTACTAGACTCAAAGACTCACTCCTTGTTGACTCCCTGCTTGAGCTCCATAGTGTTACAACCTGGCAGTCCCCCGGATTCCGTCTTCTCTTCTTTTTCTGGCTTCGGCTCTTCTTCCGGCGCATCCTCATCATTCCCCTCTTCAACCTCGACTTCCAGGCCCTCGTCTTCTTTCCCTTTTTCTTCGGCTTTCGCCCCTTCTTCGCTCAACAGGTCCTACATGACCGGTCCATCCAGTACACCAATCCAATCGTTGACGGTAGCAGACTTTTCAGGCATTTGCAAAAATGGGTCTTTGTACTCGGAGAATTCATAGGAGAAAAAGATCTCGAACCCCGGTTTAAACACTTGTCTTTCTGGTCCATCCATGGCTCTGGGAAGCCACAGAAGGGGAAATCTTCTCCTTCCTTTACGAAGTAACCGTTGAGTGTTTTTTGATATGGGTCCATTGGTGCATCCGTTGTCTTTTTCCTTGCCCTTAATTCCTTCTTTGTCGGCTGGTACCCCAGGCCGTGAGTGTGAGTCTGAGTCGGAATGAGCGGGAATTCAGGCATGCCCTGAAGGTTCTTCCCCAACCCTATGTTGGAAAAACAGGTTTAAATGGAAAGTTTAAACACGCAGCGGAAAAATCAAGTTATGAAACTTTATTGGCATGCCCGGATCTACTACTCGTCAATTCTACAGATGCGCACAAGAGGGGACACGAGTTATACCTTAATGTCTTGAACCCAATTCTGATCTTCAACTTCCAGCAGCCTCCACTAGATGATCTTCACCCTTATGACTCCTGCGGATGCCTGCCAGAAAGACTAAGGTTGGTGGGAACCCTAATGGAGAGGATAGAGAAGGTTTTGGGACTCCAAAACAGTTTCTGCAGCTTCTGACGTTCAAAACGACGAACAACCTTTTCCAGAACGCAGCTGCCCTATTTATAGATTCCCAGAACCGACCTAGACTTCGAGCGATCGAAGTGCCTTCGATCGATCGAACATTCGATCGATCGAACCATCTTCGATCGATCGAACCTGCAGACTTCAATCGATCGAGATATCTTCGATCGATCGAACCTGTCTGGACATCATCCTCAAGCATCTTTCCAAGCATCCTGGCGGAGCTAAGAGTGGGACCTCCTAGGCTCTTTATTGTTGGCTCAGACCAGTTTATTAATTACCATGACCAAACTCTTTGATCAGCAAACTAACCAACTGGTCAGTTAACGTTTACTCCACTATAAAACGATAACTGAACTCCAACGCAAAAGAACATATCCGAAGCGATAACTAGACTTGTATGTTGTACTAATGTCCCTCTACCGTCAGCATTCGTAATCATATTCAGGTAGTCAGATAACTGTTACTGTCAACCTGAATCATGATTACTTCTTGTATTCCTTGAGTCCCATTCACTACTCATGATTACCAAACATGTTGATAACTCTTATCAACAAGACTGCAGTACTCAGTAATCGACATGGTGACATTCTCAAGGGAATGCTTACTCTGAAACAGAGGGTAGATTCTATCTTGACAATATATGTTCACAACCCTATGAATATGACATACCCAAGATACCCAGGTGTTGATCTTTTATAGACCTCACTGATTGGTAAGTCAAAGCAGCCATATCCACAGTCTGTGTTCATAATCGTCTCAAGATTGAGAACACATACCTTATACAAGTTATGAGTTCCTATTGACTGTTGACAGCATTGAGCGTCAATAGGAAACTCAGGTCCGTCAATGCACTATAAGCACTAGCATATTAACCAAGAGTCACACTCTAGTGATTGAGATTTATCACTCCATCCAATGGTAGTTAATGATGCTACAGTGTATACCTGATGAGATATCCAGTCTCATCATCCACTGTGACAAGCTTTAAGTATCAAAGAATAGTAATTCGTATCTCATTGTATGTATCTCATACACACACGAAATACTTACTATGCTACTTATGGAATAAACAATCATCTCATGAAAGAAACATACATAATGAAATGTAAAGCTGATATCCATATATTAAAAAGTCAATGTCTAATACATATAGTAATGGTTTGAGGGCACAAACCCAACAAACTCCCACTTGCACTCATAACCATTCAGAACTACATCTAAGACCTAGACTATCTAGATGACGATCAAAGACCTTCTGTGGTAAGGCCTTTGTAAACGGATCAGCAAGATTGTCAGCGGTGGCAATCTTGGTGACAGTCACATCTCCACGTTGAACTATATCTCGGATTAGGTGATATTTCCGCTCTACGTGCTTTCCCTTTCCGTGGTTCCTTGGCTCCTTGGACTGAGCCACTGCCCCACTATTATCACAATAAAGCGTAATAGGCGACAGCAACGCTGGTACCACCTCGAGTTCCATAAGGAACTTCTTGAGCCAAACAGCTTCCTTTGCGGCTTCACAAGCAGCCACATACTCAGCTTCTGTAGTTGAGTCTGCAATGCATTTCTGCTTAATGCTCCTCCAACAGACAGCACCACCTCCCAAGGTAAAGAGATGACCGGACGTCGACTTCCTCGAATCTTTATCTGACATAAAGTCCGAGTCAGTGTATCCTACTGGAATTAACTCACTACCACCGTACATAAGCATGTAATCTTTAGTTCTTCTCAAGTACTTAAGAATGTGCTTAACGGCTGTCCAGTGCTCTGGACCCGGATTCGACTGATATCTGCTAACCATGCCAACGGCAAAGCAGATATCTGGTCTAGTGCATAACATCGCATACATGAGACTTCCCACTGCAGAAGCATAGGGAACTCCTGTCATGCGATTCCTCTCCTCCTGTGTCTTTGGACACTGGTCCTTGGAGAACGCTAAACCATGCCTGAAAGGTAACAAACCTTTCTTCGAATTATCCATTGAAAACCTAGTTAGCACCTTATCGATATAACCAGCTTGAGATAATCCCATTATCTTTCGCTTGCGATCCCGAAAGAGCTTTTTCCCAAGAATATAGCTCGCCTCTCCTAGATCCTTCATATCGAAAGTACTAGCTAGCCAAAACTTGACCGTTGACAATGCCGCTACATCATTTCCAATGAGTAGAATGTCGTCAACGTAAAGCACAAGAAAAGCCACCACTTTTCCTTCACGTTTCTTGTATACACAAGGCTCATCCAGATTCTGTATGAAACCAAACGACTTGACCGCTTGGTCAAATCGGATGTTCCAACTTCTGGATGCCTGCTTAAGCCCATAAATGGACTTTTGCAACTTGCATACCAAGTTACCTTTCCGACCAGCTATGAACCCTTCTGGTTGTTGCATATAGATGTCCTCCTCAAGATTGCCATTCAAGAATGCAGTCTTGACGTCCATCTGCCAGATTTCATAATCTAGGCATGCAGCAATGGATAAGAGTATTCTGATGGACTTGAGCATGGCTACCGGCGAGAAAGTTTCCTCATAGTCAATGCCCTCCCTCTGAGTATAGCCTTTCGCCACAAGCCTTGCCTTAAAGGTCTCAACCTTTCCATCAGATCCTCTTTTCCTCTTATAGACCCACTTGCAGCCAATGGGTTTAATATTGGCTGGAAGTTCTACAAGATCCCAGACCTGATTGGAATCCATAGATTCCAATTCAGCCTTCATAGCTTTAATCCAATGAGCTGAATCAACATCAGCCATTGCCTCTTCGTAAGTGGTAGGATCAGATTCAGATTCTATGGAGACAGCTTCAAAAACTTCTCCTAAGAACATGTATCTATCAGGCTGGCTGATAATCCTCCCACTACGACGAGGTACCGGTGCGGAAATGGTTGAAGAAGTGGTATTTTCTTGATTTTCATCGTTATCAACTGCGGGTTGGACTGAGGGCTCTCCTTCTATCTCTCTAAGATCTATCCTTCCCTTAGGTTTATGGTTCATGATATAATCATCCTCTAAGAAAACAGCATTTGTACTAACAAACACTTTCTGTTCTCTTGGATCATAAAAATACCATCCATAAGTACCCTTTGGATACCCTACAAAGTAACATACTTCCGATCTAGAATCCAACTTGCTCATCTTTCCTTTAAGCACATGTGCCGGACACCCCCATATCCGGAGATGTTGCAAAGAAGGCTTGCGCCCAATCCACATCTCTCGTGGTGTCCTGGGAACAGATTTGCTTGGTACTAGATTTAGTATGTATGCAGCGGTTTCCAAAGCATAACCCCAAAGGAATAATGGCAACTCTGAATAACTCATCATTGACCTAGTCATGTCTAAAAGAGTCCGATTCCTTCTCTCCGCTACACCGTTCTGCTGAGGCGTACCAGGTGCAGTCAACTGTGACAGAATCCCATTCTGTACGAGGTGATCAATAAACTCATTAGAGAGGTACTCGCCACCTCGATCAGATCGAATGGCTTTGATATGTGTGCCCGATTGCTTCTCCACTTCAGCCCTAAACTCTTTGAACTTTTCAAAGGCTTCAGACTTGTGCTGCATTAGGTACACATATCCATACCTAGAGTGGTCATCGGTAAATGTTATGAAATACTCATAACCACCCCTTGCTCTAATATTTATTGGTCCACACACATCAGTATGAACTAATTCCAACAATGCATTGGTCCTGTTGCCCTTTGCAGGAAAGGGCCTTTTGGTCATCTTACCCTCCAAACAAGATTCGCAGACTTCCATTGGTTCGAGAACCAAATCGCCTAAGACCCCTTCTTTGACTAGTCTGCCAATCCTATTCAGATTGATATGGCCAAGCCTCATATGCCAAAACCTTGTTGGATTAGTGGAAGGTTCCTTTCTTTTAGATGGTAAAGTTACCACTGAGTTATTAAGTTCCAAACAAGAATCTTTTGAAATATTGGGAGTAATCACATACAAACCATTTGATTTAACACCAGAACATATAAAAGAACTGTTTCTTTTAATGACAACTTCAGTTCCAAAATGAAAGGAATAACCATTATTCGTTAAATTAGAAACTGAAATTAAATTACGTCTCATTAAAGGGACGTAAAGTACATCTGATAAAATCAAAACTTTATTGTCTGAAAATTCTAAAACTACGACTCCTATAGCAACCGCAGATACGGTTGCGCTAGAACCTAGAGTAAGCACGATCTCCCCATCACTGCATTTCCTGGTTGATCTGAACCCCTGCAATGAATTACAGATATGGTTAGTCGCACCAGAATCAATGCACCAAGTGTTTGAAGTATCCGTTATAAAACTTACTTCAATCACATGTGATTCAATCATACCTTGAACTCTTGTAGCTAAGAATTCTGGACAGTTCCTCTTCCAGTGGCCCTTCTCACCGCATTGGAAACACTTTCCTTTGCTTTGGCCACCCACCTTCCCTTTGCCCTTACCTTTTCCCTTAGATTTTGCAATCTTAGGGACCGGTCCAACACTTGAACCTCTAGTGCTAGCCTTCTTCTTCCCTTTCTTTCCTTTCGGCACAGATCGGGAAGAGGAAGCGCTTTTCTCAACGTTTAAAACGCTGCCCCCAGGTTTGATCACCCCTTCTGCTGCCAATAAAGAGCTCATCAATTCGCTCATTGAAAAATCCATTTTATTCATATTATAATTCAGTTTAAATTGAGCGAATGATGGCGACAGCGTATTGAGGATCATATCAACTTGGGTCTGTGCATCGATGTTGGCACCTAGGGTCTCCAGCTCGTTTAAATAACCAATCATTTTCAAAACATGTTCTTTGACTGGAGTCCCTTCCGACATCTTAGCACTCATTATCTTCTGCATAGCTACCTGTCTGGCAGGCCTGCCATGCTCCCCAAACATCTTTTTCAGGGATTCGATAATGTCACTGGCGGAATTGTTCGACTGGTATTGGTGTTGTAACACATTAGCCATAGAAGCCAATATGTAACAACGAGCCATCCCATTCGACTTTTTCCATTTATCGAACTCGCGTCTAGCAGCAGCCGAAGCATTTGCAGCGGGTTCTTCGGGGCATGGGGTGGTGAGGACATATATGTGATCCTCCGCAGTTAACACGATGTCAAGGTTACGTTTCCATTCAGTGTAGTTGTTTCCAGTTAACTTGTTTTGAGTGAGTATGGTGGCAAGTGGACTAAATGCAGATCCAGACATTATGATTTACTGAAAAATCAAAAAACAAAATAAATATGGATATCAGAATTTGACAGTTTGAAATAAAAGAATCCTCTTAAAACTCTTATTTTAAAACAAAGTCGCCGGAATATCGAAACGAAAGAATAAAGCCTCCGTGTGGTGGTCAATGTTCGATCTTTCGATTTATCATAACTTATCCGCTATGCAACTCTTGCAAAACAAGTTATGACTTCCGAACCTATTTGATCTCTAAGTTTCTGAATAATGCCCCGTGTGGGATCCCTTATCCATAGCTTAGCTAGTGTGTACCATTAACTAGGATCCAATCACAACCGTCTCAAGTAGCGCCTCCGTATGGTGGTCACCCTCTAACACGTCTGATTGATCCTTATCAAAAAGAAGTTCACATCTAGTAACCAATGAGTAATGCATCCTCCGTATGGAATGATCACCCCTGGCGAGGTGACACAGAATGCATCACTCATCTTACAGTGAACCGTTAATGGAAGATCGTGGGTGTAATTAATAAGACCCTCTCCCACTAGATTTAGTAAAAAAGGATTTTGCTTTTTGAGAAAATCTGTTTCTACACACTTCCCATAAACATCTAATGTTTACTAATGTGTTGAAAACGGTTTTTGAATTTTATTTTAGAAAACTTGTTTTGCGTGCATGCAACAATGTATTATACGCCAATCACAAACAAAGCACATAAAACAAAAAACTAAAATGAAATAAAAGACATCCAAACGATGCCTCTATCTCCCATGGCTCTATCTCCATAGAACCTGCTTTTGGTTTGATCGCCTCCAGCTCCATCTTCATGGACAACGGCTCCTTGCTCCATCTTCATGGATATTCTAATTCTATTACATTGAACCTATGCCTCTTTTGAAGCTTACAATTTATCTAGAAATAGAAATAGCAACAACAAAATAAAAGGCTAGGGAAACCGGTGCGACTTTCCTTTTCGTAGGATTGAAGTCGCAGTGCCCTTTACATATGCCTTAAAACCAAACCAAACTTAAAACAACACACCAATCTAAAACATTCAAACACAAAATTAAATGCTCTTGGCGCCATGGGAGATAACGACTAACTTTTGCTGCAAAAGGTTAGTTGAACACACATCCACGCATATATATAACAAAATATAACTATTGGAACCCTTAATTGATTCACACAGTATATAAACTCTTTACATACTGAATTAGAACTCAAAACAGCATCTAACTTCTCTGTCATAGTTCGATCGATCGAAGACCGTTCGATCGCTCGAACCTTCGATCGATTGAACACTGTTCAATCGCTTGAACATTCTATTTCACAGAATGATTAAAAATTTTGCAGAATACGTTAAAATTAAACTTTTAATTTCAAAATACTTTTAAAACTGTGAAACAAAGATCCTGACAAAGAGTCTGTCTCGATCGATCGAACTCTGTTCGATCGCTCGAACAACAGAAGGTTTCGATCGATCGAAACCTGTTCGATCGCTCGAGTATAGAGCGTTCGATCGATCGAGACTACTTCGATCGATCGAACCCATCTTGCATCCAATGCAATCACAGATTTGTATACTGCTGCGATAACACTGCAGAAACAGATCTGTGACGATGCAGTTTCGAAAGCAGTTCTAAAATCAACATGCAAATCAAAATAGTGTTCCAAAAAACGCATCTATGGATCCAAACGAGCGTGGCTCTGATACCAATTGTTGGAAAAACAGGTTTAAATGGAAAGTTTAAACACGCAGCGGAAAAATCAAGTTATGAAACTTTATTGGCATGCCCGGATCTACTACTCGTCAATTCTACAGATGCGCACAAGAGGGGACACGAGTTATACCTTAATGTCTTGAACCCAATTCTGATCTTCAACTTCCAGCAGCCTCCACTAGATGATCTTCACCCTTATGACTCCTGCGGATGCCTGCCAGAAAGACTAAGGTTGGTGGGAACCCTAATGGAGAGGATAGAGAAGGTTTTGGGACTCCAAAACAGTTTCTGCAGCTTCTGACGTTCAAAACGACGAACAACCTTTTCCAGAACGCAGCTGCCCTATTTATAGATTCCCAGAACCGACCTAGACTTCGAGCGATCGAAGTGCCTTCGATCGATCGAACATTCGATCGATCGAACCATCTTCGATCGATCGAACCTGCAGACTTCAATCGATCGAGATATCTTCGATCGATCGAACCTGTCTGGACATCATCCTCAAGTATCTTTCCAAGCATCCTGGCGGAGCTAAGAGTGGGACCTCCTAGGCTCTTTATTGTTGGCTCAGACCAGTTTATTAATTACCATGACCAAACTCTTTGATCAGCAAACTAACCAACTGGTCAGTTAACATTTACTCCACTATAAAACGATAACTGAACTCCAACGCAAAAGAACATATCCGAAGCGATAACTAGACTTGTATGTTGTACTAATGTCCCTCTACCGTCAGCATTCGTAATCATATTCAGGTAGTCGGATAACTGTTACTGTCAACCTGAATCATGATTACTTCTTGTATTCCTTGAGTCCCATTCACTACTCATGATTACCAAACATGTTGATAACTCTTATCAACAAGACTGCAGTACTCAGTAATCGACATGGTGACATTCTCAAGGGAATGCTTACTCTGAAACAGAGGGTAGATTCTATCTTGACAATATATGTTCACAACCCTATGAATATGACATACCCAAGATACCCAGGTGTTGATCTTTTATAGACCTCACTGATTGGTAAGTCAAAGCAGCCATATCCACAGTCTGTGTTCATAATCGTCTCAAGATTGAGAACACATACCTTATACAAGTTATGAGTTCCTATTGACTGTTGACAGCATTGAGCGTCAATAGGAAACTCAGGTCCGTCAATGCACTATAAGCACTAGCATATTAACCAAGAGTCACACTCTAGTGATTGAGATTTATCACTCCATCCAATGGTAGTTAATGATGCTACAGTGTATACCTGATGAGATATCCAGTCTCATCATCCACTGTGACAAGCTTTAAGTATCAAAGAATAGTAATTCGTATCTCATTGTATGTATCTCATACACACACGAAATACTTACTATGATACTTATGGAATAAACAATCATCTCATGAAAGAAACATACATAATGAAATGTAAAGCTGATATCCATATATTAAAAAGTCAATGTCTAATACATATAGTAATGGTTTGAGGGCACAAACCCAACACCCTAATCCTGGAAAGAAACCCATTCTCTTCATGATCCCTGCGACCACTGGACTGGCATACTGATCAAAATGGAGTGGTAGAAACTCTCTTGGCTTTCCCTCTTCCAGCATGCTGATGAACTCGAACCCTCCCATATTTGCTTCTTCTTCTTGCAGCTGTAATTCTAGAATCGGTGCACTTGATGATGCTTCGGACGAACGAACCCAGCTGTCCCTGAGGATATCACAGACTTTATTCTCCCAGACATACTTAACCTTTTGATGGATCGTTGATGGTATAGCACCCAAACTGTCCAACCAAGGCCTACCCAGCAACAGGTTGAAGGAAGCGGGGATGTCGATGACCTGGAATTCAGCTTCTTTTCCAAAAGGGCCGATAACGAGACGAAGAAGGACTATCCCCATGACTGTTCTCTGGGTGTTGTCATAGGCTCTTACCCTTTGCTCCGATGGTGTAAATGTCGACTCATCTAGGCCCATTCTCTTAGCCGTTCAGAAAGGACACACGTTGAGGGTTGACCCATTATCAACCAAGCAAGTAGGCATGATGTTCCTGTAGACACCCCATTTTTTCAGCTATCAGATTTAGGAGACCCGTAGATTGGTGGTTCACAATGATCGTAAAAGACTCAAAAGGACTCCTGGAAGTCAGCTCTATCTCTCAGAATGCTCAGATTGACCAAAATGCCCCTGAAAGCCCGAAGACTCCCAGATTTGGTCCTGAAGTTCTGAAAACATGCTATGTCGTAATAAAAATGATAAAATGAGTTTTTAAGTAAAACCGGAAGAAATCGTCAGCTCCCAGAGACCCCAGGAAGTCCCAGAAGTTCCCCGAAAGTCCCTGTTGATCGGTTTGACCAAGGTTTGACCAAGTTTGACCAAGTTTGACCGAAATCGTCCGAATTCACCAGAATCATTAAAAAAGTATTAAAATGAGTTTTAAAAGAGAATCGAGCGAAAACGTCGGCTCCTGGGAGCTCTCGGAGGTTCCCAGAACTTCCCGGGAATCCCAAGTTTGACCAGTTTGACCAAGATTTGACTTTGGAATTGAGGCACTGAAATAATTTTCAAATATTTTTCATGGATACTAGAGGTCAATAGCTTTCCAACGGTATATCGCACATAATTTTCAGATTTAAAACGAGTCTATTATGAATTTCCGAAGGCGAAAAAGGCGATCAAATTGGCTTTTATCGCAAATGCCGCAAAACTTTTCAAAGTGACCTATCCCCGAACTATTTTTTTTATGTAAATTAGACTCCATTACCTTTCCAACGGTATATCACAACCTCAATTTGGAGTTCATATGCATTTTCTGTGAATTTCGGACGAAATAGGGCCTTTTCGCGAATACCGGAACCTCTGGGGGCCTAAACAGCATTATCTGGACGAAGGAGGAGCAGTGCCGCCGCGGCACTCCCCTCCAGAATAGTGTATTTTTGTAATTTTTCTTGGGGATTCATTTTGATTAATTGAAAACCAAAACGACGTAGTTTTATGTTCACAGATGTTTGGGACCAATGGGAACACTTCTAAAATCCCAAAACCACCCCAAATTGGCCTATATAAACCCCCCATTGCTCTTCATTTTGGGGGGGGGGGGCAAGTGTAAAAGCTTGAAAAGTTGTAGAGAAGAAGAGAGATAGAGATAGGTTTAGAAGAGAGAAAAGGAGCTTCCTCATACTATTTTGCTATAGAAAGTGAGTTTTAATCTTGTGTTCTTCCATTACCTCTCTTATACTTCACATCCCAAACACCCCCAATCACCATTCTTGAGCATTCTTGAGTTAGGAAGCTACTTCCATGTCCAAATGTCAAAATCTATGAGTGAAACACCAAGCTACAAGTCCAAAATCACATTGATTATCATCTATTGATTGTTATTTACTTACTTGTTCATATTATGTTCATCTCTTTTTGCCTCATTTCTTTTTGATTTTCTTTATTTACTTACTAGTTCATCATCATCTAGATGATGACATGAAGTTTGAGGTGAGTGAATCCTTATGGATAGTAGCTCTTAACCTCAAAAACATGTTTGATAGATGATGATCATAACTTCAATACCTCCAAGGTATCCTTGAAGTTATGTTCAAATGAAAATAAATCTCTCCAACAATCTTGGAGGTTCTTGATGATGAGTTTGATGTTGGCATTTTAAGTGGCTATGATCTTTATTGAGTATTGAAAATACATTTTCAAAACCTCTATTTCAAAACCCCCTTCAATCCCTCTCATTTTGATCTCAAGAAAGAAAACCTTGTTTTTCTCAAAAATCTTCAAAACAGTGAGTCAAAATAGTGAGTGATCTGAGTTCAAAGATTTCTCTAGAACTCAATGCTCAATGTATGGATGCAAGGCCACTTGGAAAGTCTTCCTAACTCATTAGAGAACACCCATGATTTTTGGTTTGACTTGAAAATACTTGAAAATGGTCCATTTGGACCCAAACATTCTCTCCAGATATTCTGCCTCTGTTGTCACAGCAGCTTGGTTGACTTCTAACTTCTTTTTCAGAAAACCTTTCCAAAAGGGGTGGTCCTAACTTATTTTTCCCTTAAACTTCAATGTCTTAGGGAACGTTTTGTATAAAATGGGCTTCCAGATCATTGTTTTTCATTTTCTAAGATATTTCAACATTTCAGTCGACAGTACGGACTTTGTTTCTGAGTGACCTCTATTGTTTATATGATTTCTCTCAATATGTGATAGTTATTAAAGATTGGCTTTTTGGATTGTATTCTAGACACAATAAGGAACATCTCCATAAAAAATCATGCATTGAAAGCATTCCTAACCCCTCTTTTCAATTTTCCAAAGATCTAGTTACTGTTCTGTCCACTATTCACAGTAAGCACATTTTAACTTTCATTCTTTGATTTATTCTTATATGCCTTCCAAATTAGTTCATATCTTAGGAAGTAGTTCATACTACATTTGTACATATCCCATGATGATTTCATTCATTCATTCATACACATTATAGACTTCTAAGTCATTCTAGGAATCCATGAACACAAAGCACACTACAACCTTGGCACATTCTAGATACATACATTGCATCCATGCAAGATTTGGAGCCTTCATGGCTCCTAATCTAAGAAGATTATAAGAAATGAACTTGATCACACGTTCATGCTTCCCCCGATCTAATCATCCTTTCTCATCCATCCCGGGGATTGACAGGTCTTCTTTTCTCAAAGATTAACATGCATCATACTAGCTTGTTAAGCATATTTTGATTTCTTTGTTTATTTGTTTCAATAACAATTCATGTCCCCCTTTAGATTAGGAAGTCTTGATTATTTGATACATGATTAGACGATTTTTCCTAGGTTTATTTGTGTGATCTTTCACTTTGCATTGTGTGATATTTGGCTTAGATCTTATGAATGATATCTTATCTTTAGATCTTCCATTTCAAGTTTCTTATGTGATGTAATATACTATCATAATATTAATTGCCGAACCATACATAGTATAAGATGATTATTTGGATGCTAATTGAGGCCCGTCGAGAGACGGGGCGAGTTGAGGGTGTTTTAGTCGTGACAAAGGCTCCTTCCTCTCTCGTACCAAAACCCCGAGCCTAGTTCTTTGGTTATGAAGGACCGGTGCCCTTTATCCGTTTGGGTGAGTCAAAATTAGGTTTCTTGGTTCCTTAAAGACCAAGTGGCGACTTTGTATCTGTTTTCAACAGACCTTTGCTCTTTCTTTGATCAAAATCAAACAAGTTTCAAAAGCAAACAAAGCGGTGGAATCCCGGTATCCACAGTTCCCCAAGCATTCGACAGTGAGTACAACGTTTTGTTGTGAACGGGCCCTCCCGGAGGCAGGTCATTTGACGAGAAGGTAATAACTGAAGTTGGAATTTTACCGATCAGCCCTATGAGGTCCTCCGGGGTAGTGTCGATAGACACGTCAGATTGGTTCAGAGCATCTAAGACCGCCTGCCTATGACGTTTGGAGGCAATCAGCAACCCCCAAATGGTGATATTGGCCTGAGTTTTCTTCATCTGGTTTAGAACCCTGTCTTCTTCATCTTCTTCATTCATCTTCCCTTTTCCTTTGTCCAATTCTCTCCCAGGGTGATCCTCCTCTAGCTCATGTGGTTTAAAGTGTCTGCCTGACCGAGTTAAATGACTGATTTCTTCTCTTGCCCACAGATTGTCAACTTCTTTATCAACTTTCAAAGTACCCTCCACTATCTCTGTTTCTTTATCGCTCTTATACCAGAGGTCATCTTCCACCTGGCTCACGTCTTGATCGTCACTCCCTTTAACCCACCAGTCTGACTGCCCTATTTCGTTCTCCTTTGGCTGATCCTCCAAAGCACAGATTGTCGAATCCTTGGGCAGCTGATATGGCTTTCTTGGTGTCCCGGCCTTAGTGATTAGCCTAGACGGATCGAAGGTTGCTTCTTCTATCCCAAGAGGTAAAGGCTTTGTGGTGGTGGCACAGCTCGATGATTCGGAAGCGGATTTCTAGTAACATTCGGAGCTTTGGTGGGAGGTTCTGAAATTACCTTGTTATCAATGAGATCTTGACTCTCGTGCCTTAATCTCATACACCTATCTGTCGAGTGACCCTTCTGCTGATGAAATTTGCAAAAGAGGTCGCCTTGAAAATTTGGCGGAAGCGGACTTGGTGGAGGTCGGGGTTCCAACTGACGGAGATGCCCCTTGGCTAACAGCCTATCGAGGGCGGTTGGCAGTGACACTCCCAAATCTGAGAATTTCCTTGGTGCTTTATCCCCTCCTCTCCTCGGTGCTATGTCGAATTTCTTTTCTGGCCCATTCAGTGCATTGACATCGGTGGGGCCAGAGTGACCCCCCGTTTGTCCTCCGTTGGACCCATAGTTTGGCCTCCTGTACCGGTTTGGTTGCTCATCCTTCTTGATTACCCCTTCTTGGATTGTATCCTCTATCCTTGTCCCGACATCGAAAACCTCAGCAAAGGTATTGATCGACTGGAATCTCATCTTTTCTTGATACACTGGCTGTAGATTCTTCATCAGTATTCGGATCTAGTCCTTCTCAGACGGCCTCTGTACCATTTTAGCTGCCTTTCCCCTCCATCTGCTCAGGTATTCGGCGAATGATTCTTTGTTCCCTTGCCTAGTGGTCTCCAAATCTCGGACAGTGACATCCAAATCTTGATTGTATTCGTACTGTGCCACAAATGCCTTAATCACTTCTTCCCACACCCTGGTTTTGCTTGGTTCGAGAGTAAGATACCAGGACAGAGCAGCTCCAGTCAAAGTTTGTTGGAATAGGACTGCCATCATAGTTGTGCTCAAGCCGCTAGGTTGGAAAGCCCCAATAGACATTCTTAAATGACTGCGGGGATTTCTGGTGCCATCAAACTTATCAAAGACCGGCATTTTGAACCCGGCAGGTAGTGTCTCGTGGACCCCGTCATACAGGCCTTCTAACTCCATTAGATAGGTATCAACCCCCTGAGCCTTGCGCATCACCCTTTCCAGCTTCTCTATTTTCTCGGTCAGTTGCTTTTCTTTCTCAGCTTTCTCTCTGTCTCTGTTGGCCCACAGTGCATCAGTCCATTGCGCTTCCTGATTGTCGAACCAATCTCCTTCTCCTCCTCCCAAAGGTGGGTCTATAACGGGCGGAACTACATGTGGTGGTCGACAATTCAGTTCTTCTATCATCCCTATCATACGGTTCATGTTTTCCACCTGTCGCCTCATTTGCTCTGCTTGTTGTTCTACCAGTATTCTTAACCCGGCCATTTCTTCGTTGTTTCTCTCTTCGGCCATGTCAGCGTATTCTCTCCTTACTAGTCTCGCCGTGGGATCCCTAAACCACGCTTGATTTGCTATTTTTGCTCCAACAAATAAATTTGAAATGTCCTCTTTTAAAACCCTTTTTATCTTCATTTTATCACACAAAGTCATTTAAACCAAAACTTTCCTTTTGTATGTCACGCGGATGCAATGCATGTGTGCGTGTGTGCCTACTCTATATGCCAAATAAAAGAAAATTCTAATCCTAACACATAAGCACATAAAATCCTCGCCCATGTCAAGTGTGCTGATTTCTTCTCTCATTGTGATCCTCACTACCTTCTCAGAGGTTGGTCATTTCAAAATTTATTTGAAAAGCATTTTTTTTTGGGTAGTAAAAAGGCCTTTGAAAACAATCCTTGAGAATGCTTTTTGAAAACATTCTTCTACCAAAATAATTTTCAAGGGTTTTCGAATTTTTCTTAAGTGAAATATGCCTTAACAAAGGTTAATGTGGGAATTTTTAATTGAAAATAGGAAAAGGTTTTTTTTTTTGAAAAGGTAATCGAAAACCTTGAAAAAAACCTTTGGGTAGGGGGATCACATGACCGGATTATCACCGTACTTTCCATGAATTCGGATACATACAAGGTCAATGATGCTTAGCTAAACATGATATAAGAAGTATAATCTTAGAATCAAGGTTCGGCATGTTCTCCAAATGTCGTGGAATATGAGGAGAAATTGCTAAAAGGTGATTAAAAGATTATACATCTTTCATCAAGCAAGTATCGTCATCATCTCAAGTAATCCCTTCCGGGCATACAAAACTTCCTAGCACATAATCCTAATCAAGAATTGATTTTCTAAGATTGAAAGGTTCTATAGAAACTACTATGCAAAAGCTGGGTTTTGGTCAAACAAGGGACCCTTGACACACACCCGATAGGATGATTCATTTACCAAAACATGGTACAAGATCAAGGGTGATCACACAGTCCCATGATGACTTGACCGACCGGGTTGCCCCGAGCCTCCAAGGTCATAGTTCCGCGCAATCGACTGGCTGGACATGCAAGTGAAATGCAACAGGCACACAAAGATTAATTAATTTGATTAAAAGGATATTTTTCAAGTCTAATCCTCAAGTGAACCCAAAATCAAAAAATTCTGGTCTGCGAAACCAGAGATTATGGGTTCGATCCCCAGCAGAGTCGCCAGATTGTGGATATCGCAGTTTTCTTTCTTTTACCCACAGCTTTTCAAAATCAATTTAAAAAATAAATGAGTCGCCACTTAATTTTTAAAAGGAAAAAAATTAAGAAACCATTTTAGAAGCAAACTGATCTTTTAGAAACCAGAGATTAACTAGGTCCGGCGATTATGGAATGAGAGAGGAAGGAGCCCGTCGGACTAAAACACCCTCTCTCATCCTATCTTGCGATAGGCCTCTACTCAATATCCTTCTAATCGAATTATTAATTTAAATGTGCCCTCAACTAATATATATGTATAGATATACGTTACAAAAAGCATGTCCAAAGGGGTGTAAAATTGCAATTGATAAAATATCATTAAAAAATCACATATTTCAAGTAGCAAGCAATATGATATGCATTAGGGAACAAGAGAACTTACCAGGGATCCAGCGGCGATATTAAACGTGTAATGCATTCAAACAAAAGAAAATCCTAAAAAAAAAAGTCTCTAATCATATATACATATAAGGCAAGATCCTAATTCTAATGTGTCGCGCATGGAGTCGAAAATCAATAAAATCAACAAATAGAATAAACTAGAGAAGAGATGCGAAATTGTACCTCAAATGCGCTACAAAACAATGAGTTAGTCCACATGACATACAAGATGTGAAGCCAGAAATAACAATCCTAAATTTCTAGCTTAAACCTATCAAGCATGAAATCCAACTTTATTCAATAGCTAGTTCTAATCATGAGCATTAAATGTACATGAATGAATGAATGAATGTGAACAAGAATAAGATATGGATTTATTCACTAATTTGGATCACTTAGCCTCTGGATTTAAGCTAAATTATCATTATTCAAAGTATGATTTGGGTCACAAGACATTAGGGGCCATTTGAGTTAAAATAAATAAGATTAGACAAAAACAGTAGCAGTTTTTTATGAATTACAAAGAGCAGACCAGATCTTAAAAAAATGGAAAAACCATACTTCCAACTGTTGGATCTTAATAATATTTGGATATGATATGCCTCTGTGAGTCTAGTTTATAACCCAAAAAGAAAATCAAGGTTTGAACGGTTAGATCTCCGGGAATATGGAAAACACTAGACATCACTCAGGAATCTGCAACTCTCTGTCCAGAGATCTTGTATGATTTTCTAAAAATAGCAAAAAGATGAGAAACACTTAGATCTTTTTAGGGGATCTTCTTGACACATCAAGGTACCTAGAAAAAATTATTAAAGACCCCGGAAACTCCATTAAAATTCTGATTTATGAGTTTCAAAATGAACTTACTGTTCTGAAATTTTGGACAGAGAGTTGCATATTTTAAAATCATAGGACCAAACCATCTTAAGCACGGAATTTCGTCAAAACAAAAATTGCAGTGGTAAAACATTGTGTTATTGATATTTTCCCGTTGGTTTCACTTGATTCTAACGGTTAGATTTTGAACTAAAAATCCTTGATCGAAAACAGTTTGTGAACTCACTGTTTTCATTTGTCAAGTTCAACTTTTATTTGTTAACTCCAACTATTGAACCATAAAGTTGGACTTAAACTAAACCATCTTCTCCTACCATTTGATGGTCATTGGAGACTAAAGACATGACTATACTCATGAGTCTCAAAGGAATATAGAAAGGATTCCATGAAACATCAAGTTTAGAGGATCCAAGTCATGAGTGTGGACTTAGATCCATCTATTTGGTTATGAAATGGAGTGATGATCAAACTTTGATTCCCATGTGAAGCACAAGCTTACATGGGATTCAAAAGATCATGTTCAAGAGATTTCAAGAGAGATATTGAGAATCTCTGTCACGACCCATCCCACTACGCGTGGAAATAGGACACGTGGCACGCCACCAAGGCTCAACTCAAACAATCATATAAATATACGCAGCGGAAAGAACTTTAAAACAACCCTGGGTATATTAAAACTTAGGAAACGTTCCCCTCTGTGTTGTACAATACATTGAAATTAGAGTCATAAAAAGTTTTGGCCAAGTGAAAACGCATTCAAAAGAAAATAGTTTTGAAAACAGAGGTTCAGTCGACTGCCCCGTCGACTGCACTAGGGTCCAGTCGACTGCTCCGTCGACTGTGTTAAGCAGAACCAAAAATACATCATCTTGCAAAGAGGTCCAGTCGACTGATCTGGGGATCCAGTCGACTGCTTTTCAATTAATGGAAGCAGTAGCTAAAATAAACAGTGTTCAGTCGACTGTCCAAGGGGTCCAGTCGACTGCTTTTCTATTATTCCCTTACCGTATCTCAATCCCACGAGGTCCAGTCGACTGATCCGGGGCCCAGTCGACTGCTCCCCTGCTGACAGCCCTGTATTGAAATATTAACAACTCATGCCTCTCAACACCCACAATAGGTACAACCATAACCGATTTTTAACGTATTAAAACATAATTGCAGACGTTCAATTACAAGATTACAATACTATAGAGCTAATCTATGGTTCTATTACAACATATTACCAATCCTTACACAAGTTTCATGATTTAAAATAAAACAACCAAAACATATACAAGTGTGAAATCCCCGGCGTTCCTCGGCCTTACTCCTCACGATTCTTCTTGTCTTTCTTCTTACCTGCAATGGAGTACATCTCCACTGCTCAGCTATATGCTGAGCGTACAATTCTAAATGTATGCTTATATGACAGTTCATGGTTTAAGCATCTAAATCACATAGAAATAGTCTCTGGGGTGAGTGGTACGCATTCATCCGGTCGATGCCGTAGGAGGCCCACCTCTCCCACGCATCTCGTACACTGGTTGGGCCTTCCTCCATACCAGGTACCGTGTACTGGTTGGGCCCACCTCCAATCCAGACACAACCACAAATTCCAATTCCAACAAGATCACAATCCTCAAGGTTCGAGGAGCTTACTCCGAATGAATTTGCACCAAACTCCCCTTTGACCCAAGTAAACACATAACATGCTCACATAAACGGTTATACGTGCTTTTATCATAATTTCACGTGCATAATTAACGGGCCTAACTAATACATGAATTTCGCTCGGATCCAAGAATATCAAAAGTGATGTCCAAAACATGAAAATCCATAGATTTCATAGATCTAGAATTCATACCTCATGCGAATCTCTTCAAACTTTGAAGGATCGTTTAGGGGGCTAAATAATCGTCGGATTTCGAATTTTGTACGATTCCTACAAGTTTTACCTGATTTTTCCCAAAAGTCCAAAATTAAGATTTTACAAAAACTTGGCCAAACACGGCCTAAGTGGTACCAAAACGTAGATCTTACCTCCACGAGTTCAAATCTGAAATCTGGAGAAAATCTGACGGACGAACGGTCGCCGTTTGTCGTCGCAAAGCCTGAGGCAGCAAAATCTCCCTTCTCTCTCCTCTCTCTAGATATTTAGGAGTTGTGGATGAGATTTGAAATCTCATACTCATCTATATATAGGCAAATTTTCGGGGAATTACGTTTACCTCCCCACAAGTTTCTCAAAACTTCTAATTAACCCACGAAACTTCGCACACGTTCATTTTATAACTTTACAAGTGAAAACTATAAATTTCAAAAGTTTCCGACTAAGTTTCGTTTGGGTCCAAAATAACGTCCGAAAACTATATTCTGTGAAATCTCTACACAACCTACCTTTTTAATTAGCGTATCTCTCACGTTCTCACCACAGTTCTCAAAATGATACTATTATATCCAAATTTACCAGAATTATACTACACAGGTATAATTACTATTCACAGGAATACCAGATAAAGTCAAATAACATTTAAATCATATAAATGCCATTTACTCATGATTATGCAATATGAACTTCCATGTTCCCGTGTCCTCACTGACACCTTACCGTTGACTCACAGTCAACCTCAATCCACCATTATCAATTAACATTGATAACTTCTCAATTTACAATTATGCATGATAAAACTATAAATTTTTGGAACGGGTGTGACAACTCTCCCCTCCAAAAAGGAAGTTTGTCCCCAAACTTTACCTCAAGCGTCGAACAAGTACGGATACTCATTCCGCATGTAGAGGTGTCAAACGGGCCGGGTTGGCCCGGCCTGGCCCGAGCCCGGCCCGCTTTTTTCGGGCTAAAAGCCCGGCCCGGCCCGGCCCGCCACAAGGCCCGGCCCGCTAGGCCCGGGTCACATACCCCGGGCCGGGGTGGACACACATTCTCCCGTCCATGGCCCGGCCCGAAATGAAGAAAATGCCCGGCCCGGCCCGACCCGAAGCCCGCCACTTTTAAGGCCAAAAATCAAAGGAAGCCCGCTAGCCCGTCCGGCCCGGCCCGATGTCCGGCCCGCTAGGCCCGGGCCACCGGTCCGGGGCGGACATCCCCCCTCCCTTCCCAAGCCTGGCCCGGCCCGGCCCGATTTTAAGTGAAGCCCGGCCCGGCCCGGCCCGGCCCGAAGCCCGGTCAAGCCCGCTTTGACCGAGCCCGGCCCGGCCCGGCCCGGCCCGTTTGACACCACTATCCGCATGTCTTCCTCACTTTCCCATGTAGCCTCTTCCAATGTATGACTACGCCATAGCACTTTCACCATTGGAATAGTCTTGGTTCTCAAAACTTGTTCTTTGCGATCTAGAATCTCCACTGGTTGTTCCAAATAAGTCAAGTCCCCCTGAATTTGCAACGGTTCAGGTACAATGATCTTACTCGTGTCAGTCATACAACGTCTCAACATAGACACGTGAAACACATTGTGCACATGTTCCAACTCGGATGACAAGGCCAAACGATAAGCTACTGGACCAACCTTCTCTAGGATCTCAAAAGGTCCTATGAATCTCGGATTGAGCTTTCCCCTCTTCCCAAATCGCACAATGCCTTTTGAAGGCGATACTCGCAAATATACAAAATCTCCCACTTCAAAATTCATCGGTCGTCGTTTAGAGTCTGCATAACTCTTATATCGGCTCTGAGCTACCTTGAGTCGCTCTTGAATCAACCTCACCTTTTCGGTTGTCACCTGTATTAACTCAGGTCCTAACAACTTCCTTTCTCCAACCTCGGTCCAACAAACTGGTGATCGACATTTACGTCCATACAAAGCTTCGTACGGTGCCATCCCGATACTTGACTAAAATCCATTATTATAAGCAAATTCAATTAACGGCAAGTGGTGCTCCCAATCGTTCCCAAAATCTAATACACAAAGTCTCAACATATCCTCTAACGTCTGAATCATGAGTTCTGACTGCCCATCGGTCTGAGGATGAAATGCAGTACTGAAACTCAATTTCGTACCCATAGCTTCTTGCAAACTTTCCCAAAACCTTGACATAAAACCACTATCACGATCTGATACAATCACAGCTGGGACTCCATGTAGCCTTACAATCTCTTTCACATACAATTCCGCTAACTTGGACGGTTTAGTTGTCTTGATCGGTAGAAAATGAGCTGACTTTGTTAATCGGTCAACTATAACCCAAATTTTATCATTCTTATTGATTGATCGTGGAAATCCTGAAACAAAATCCATCGTAATCTCATCCCATTTCCATTCCGACACTGGCAAAGGTTGTAGTAACCCTGCGGGTACTTGTCTCTCAGCTTTAACCTGTTGACATGCCGAACATTCGGATACAAACTTGGCAACTTCACGCTTCATACCCTTCCACCAAAAGTTTTCCCTCAAGTTTTGGTACATATTATTACTTCCCGGGTGCACTGAGTATCTAGTACTATGAGCTTCTTCTAAGAGTCGTTCCTTTATGTCTTTCACATTCGGTACACATAACCGATTTCCCAGTTTCAACGTTCCTTGTTCTAATACAAAACCAGGTCGTTTTACCAAAGATATCTCATCTCTCATTTTACAAAAATGAACATCATTAAATTGTTCCTTCTTGATCTCATCAATAATGTCTGGGTGTGCTACAATCGCCATCATCAAGCCATCGTTGGTCCCTGGAATCACATCCAATTCTAAGCGTTCCATTTCTTTTACCAACTCTTTTTGTTGCGTTAGCTCGTCGGCTAAGTTCCTCGGCGTCTTCCGGCTTAATGCATCGGCTACTACATTCGCCTTTCCCGGATGATACTCAATCGACAGATCGTAATCCTTCATCAATTCCAACCATCTTCGCTGTCTCATGTTCAAGTCCCGTTGGGTGAAAATATATTTCAAACTCTTGTGGTCTGTGAATATCTCACACTTTTCTCCGTACAAATAATGTCTCCAAATCTTCAAGGCATGAATTACTGCAGCTAATTTCAGATCATGAGTCGGATAATTAATCTCATGTGTCTTCAACTGTCTAGATGCATAAGCGATCACTTTACCCCCTTGCATCAACACGTATCCCAACCCTTTGTGTGAAGCATCACTATAGATCACAAATCCCTCGGTTCCGGATGGTATTGTCAAAATAGGCGCTCTCGTCAAGCGTGACTTCAACTCTTGGAAACTGTCTTCACATTCCTGACTCCATTCAAATGTAACTCCCTTTCTCATTAACTTTGTCATTGGCAATGAAATCTTTGAGAAATGTTCGATAAAACGGCGGTAGTATCCCGCTAATCCCAAGAAACTTCGAATTTCAGATACGGAAGTCGGTCTTTGCCAATTTGATACAGCTTCTATTTTGTGAGGATCAACTGATACTCCATTCTTGTCAATCACGTGACCAAGAAAAGTAATACTAGGTAACCAAAATTCACATTTCTTGAATTTCCCAAATAACTGCTTTTCCCGCAGTCTCTGAAGTATCAATCTCAAGTGGTTCTCGTGTTCTATCTCACTAGGTGAATAGATAAGGATATCGTCAATGAATACAATCATAAAGTCGTCCAAATAATCCTTGAATACTCGATTCATAAGATCCATGAACGCGGCTGGTGCATTGGTAACCCCAAATGGCATAACTAAAAACTCATAGTGTCCATAACGCGTTCTAAAAGCTGTTTTCTCAACATCTTCGGCCTTCACTTTCAACTGATGATAACCCGATCTTAGGTCTATCTTGGAGAATACTTGTGCCCCACGAAGTTGATCAAATAAGTCATCAATTCTGGGTAGTGGATACTTATTCTTGATTGTCAATTTGTTCAGTTCCCGGTAATCAACACACATACGCATGGAGCCATCTTTCTTCTTCACAAACAATACTGGAGCTCCCCACGGTGATACACTTGGTCGAATGAAACCCTTGTCAAGTAACTCTTGCAATTGAACTTTCAGTTCCTTCAATTCTACTGGTGCCATTCTATACGGTGCTTTGGATACCGGCCTTGAGTCTGGTATAACCTCAATAGTGAACTCGACCTCTCTCTCAATAAGAACATCTGGTAGCTCATCAGGAAATACATCTGGATATTCTCGCACTATGGGAATGTCTTCTACATTTAATTCGGTCGCTGAGACATCAGTCACTGAACATAGGAATCCTTGACATCCCTTTTTCAATAACTTTCCCGCTCGGATAGCTGAAATCAAATATGGCGGCGGTATAACCCCACTTCCTTGAAAACAAAAGTTCCCATATACCGGTGATCGAAAATTAACCTCTTTCCGTTTACAGTCTATCGTAGCTTGGTTAAGGGCTAACCAATCCATTCCCAGTATCACATCGAAATGGTTCACTACAATTGGTATAAGGTCTACAGTCATCAACTTCTCGCCTAGTTTGATTGCACAGTTCTTATATATAGTAGATGTCACTACTGACTTACTAAGTGGCACAGCGATAGACAATTCATATCCTAGTGGCGCGGACTTAACATTCAAATGTTCAACAAAGTTATGAGATACAAACGAATGCGTAGATCCCGAATCAACGAGTATGCGTGCTAAGTGCGAACATACAAGCACCATACCTGAGACCACTGTATCAGTAGCAGCCACGTCTCCAGGGTTCATCTGGAATGATCTTCCCTGACGTTGCTCCGTCCTTTGTCCCCCGTCACTAGACTGCTTAGGCTTCGAACCACTAGAAGCCATAGAACTTGCCCCTTGTTGAGAACACTTCTTTGGGCAATCCTTCGCTCGGTGTCCCAAGGTACCACAGTCAAAACACTTGAGTTGCGGGTAGGTCGCAGAACTCACACTGTTTCCCCCTGTAGATCTGTTCTGAAAGTTGGTCAGAAAACATCGACCGGTGTGTGGTCGGTTGCAAAGTGAACACAACGGTATGTTACTGGGTATTCTCTTGGAATTATTAAAATCAGAACTAGAGCCTCGTGAAAACGGCCTCTTAAAAGATCCACCCTGACTTCGGTCACCACCCTCATGACTTCGCTTTCCTTGGTGATTTTGTCTCGATCTCTCTATTCCACTTTCGGCTACAAGCGCCGTCTGCTGTACTGCTGCAACAGTCGAATGTTCGTAGGTTTCTACCCTCAAACGGATATTTTCCCTTAAGCCTTCTTCAAATTTCCTTGCCCTATCTTCCTCTCCTGGCACTGAACCTTTACCAAATCTCAACAATGCATTATACTTGGAAGTATACTCCGTCACCGTCATGTCTCCTTGCTTCAAGTTATCAAATTCTCTCTTCTTTACATTGTAGGCGGCTCGCGGAAAGAACCGGCGATTGAATTCCGCCTTGAACCCTTCCCAAGTAATCGGTGCTCCCTGATCTAAAACGTTTACCCACCAGTTCTGGGCTTCACCCTTCAGTACATCGCTTGCGTTATCAATCTTCTCTCTATCTGTCATTGGAATAGATCGGAAGATTCGCTCCATGTCCATTATCCAATGTTCTGCTAACGTCGTATCGGGTGTTCCATGAAATTCCATCGGTTTCTTGCGAGTAAACTGTTCAGATATTGATCTCATACCCCTATTTTCGGGTGCATGTACTACAATTATTGGTTCCACTTCGATGTGGGGTGTGGGAGGCAGTCGCTCCGATATATTCCGTATCATTTCCCCCATATTCCCCATCATCTTTGCCATCTCATTCATACGTCGAGTGTGTGGCGATAGTTCTCGCTCTTCGTCACTCATGATTTCAATCCTGTAGTTCTCAATGCATAAACACTATGCATGTACAACAATAACAATAGTATGTATGTAAAACAACATCCATATGCATCAAACATCTCTAAGATGCATGAATGATATTGAAAATATGTGGCAATTCACTCAACACTCCACTCGTCGTCGAACGTTCCCAAAGTTTTGTTACCTCTAGCTCTGATACCAATAAATGTCACGACCCATCCCACTACGCGTGGAAATAGGACACGTGGCACGCCACCAAGGCTCAACTCAAACAATCATAGAAATATACGCAGCGGAAAGAACTTTAAAACAACCCTGGGTATATTAAAACTTAGGAAACGTTCCCCTCTATGTTGTGCAATACATTGAAATTAGAGTCATAAAAAGTTTTGGCCAAGTGAAAACGCATTCAAAAGAAAATAGTTTTGAAAACAGAGGTTCAGTCGACTGCCCCGTCGACTGCACTAGGGTCCAGTCGACTGCTCCGTCGACTGTGTTAAGCAGAACCAAAAATACATCATATTGCAAAGAGGTCCAGTCGACTGATCTGGGGATCCAGTCGACTGCTTTTCAATTAATGGAAGCAGTAGCTAAAATAAACAGTGTTCAGTCGACTGTCCAAGGGGTCCAGTCGACTGCTTTTCTATTATTCCCTTACAGTATCTCAATCCCACGAGGTCCAGTCGACTGATCCAGGGCCCAGTCGACTGCTCCCCTGCTGACACCCCTGTATTGAAATATTAACAACTCATGCCTCTCAACACCCACAATAGGTACAACCATAACCGATTTTTAACGTATTAAAACATAATTGCAGACGTTCAATTACAAGATTACAATACTATAGAGCTAATCTATGGTTCTATTACAACATATTACCAATCCTTACACAAGTTTCATGATTTAAAATAAAACAACCAAAACATATACAAGTGTGAAATCCCCGGCGTTCCTCGGCCTCACTCCTCACGATTCTTCTTGTCTTTCTTCTTACCTGCAATGGAGTACATCTCCACTGCTCAGCTATATGCTGAGCGTACAATTCTAAATGTATGCTTATATGACAGTTCATGGTTTAAGCATCTAAAACACATAGAAATAGTCTCTGGGGTAAGTGGTACGCATTCATCCGGTCGATGCCGTAGGAGGCCCACCTCTCCCACGCATCTCGTACACTGGTTGGGCCTTCCTCCATACCAGGTACCGTGTACTGGTTGGGCCCACCTCCAATCCAGACACAACCACAAATTCCAATTCCAACAAGATCACAATCCTCAAGGTTCGAGGAGCTTACTCCGAATGAATTTGCACCAAACTCCCCTTTGACCCAAGTAGACACATAACATGCTCACATAAACAGTTATATGTGCTTTTATCATAATTTCACGTGCATAATTAACGGGCCTAACTAATACATGAATTTCGCCCGGATCCAAGAATATCAAAAGTGATGTCCAAAACATGAAAATCCATATATTTCATAGATCTAGAATTCATACCTCATGCGAATCTCTTCAAACTTTGAAGGATCGTCTAGGGGGCTAAATAATCGTCGGATTTCGAATTTGGTACGATTCCTACAAGTTTTACCTGATTTTTCCCAAAAGTCCAAAATTAAGATTTTACAAAAACTTGGCCAAACACGGCCTAAGTGGTACCAAAACGTAGATCTTACCTCCACGAGTTCAAATCTAAAATCTGGAGAAAATCTGACGGACGAACGGTCGCCGTTTGTCGTCGCAAAGCCCGAGGCAACAAAATCTCCCTTCTCTCTCCTCTCTCTAGATATTTAGGAGTTGTGGATGAGATTTGAAATCTCATACTCATCTATATATAGGCAAATTTTCGGGGAATTACGTTTACCTCCCCACAAGTTTCTCAAAACTTCTAATTAACCCACGAAACTTCGCACACGTTCATTTTATAACTTTACAAGTGAAAACTATAAATTTCAAAAGTTTCCGACTAAGTTTCGTTTGGGTCCAAAATAACGTCCGAAAACTATATTCTGTGAAATCTCTACACAACCTACCTTTTTAATTAGCGTATCTCTCACGTTCTCACCACAGTTCTCAAAATGATACTATCATATCCAAATTTACCAGAATTATACTACACAGGTATAATTACTATTCACAGGAATACCAGATAAAGTCAAATAACATTTAAATCATATAAATGCCATTTACTCATGATTATGCAATATGAACTTCCATGTTCCCGTGTCCTCACTGACACCTTACCGTTGACTCACAGTCAACCTCAATCCACCATTATCAATTAACATTGATAACTTCTCAATTTACAATTATGCATGATAAAACTATAAATTTTTGGAACGGGTGTGACAATCTCTAAGAGTCTCAAGAAGGAAATATAATCAACAAAAGAAATGGAGCAAAGAAAATAAAAAAAGTTTGAGGATTAGAGATTCAAAAAAAAGGAAGAATGTAAATAGACAACTTATGGTTAGAGGATCACCTCCAAACTATCCTCAAAGTTTCTATCCTTTGAAGGTCTTCCAAACTCTTCTTCAAGCTCTCCAAAACTCTCTTTTTTTTCTCAAAAAATATGTTGGTGTAGTGGTGGTTATCTCTCATGTATTGTGTTGTATCTCTCTCCCATGTATTGTGTTGTATGACTCTCTTCTCCTTAAGGAAGATCCTCCCTCTTTATAGACAAAAATTACCAAGTATTTTCAATGAATTCGGAGTTAAAGACAGGTGTAAACATCTCATTTGGTGGTACAATACGTACTTCCTAAAATTAGACAGACTGCTACCCAGGGCGACAGTCAAAAATCATTTGCGGCAGTCCGTGGATGCGGCCGCGGCACTCTGTGACTGCCGTCGCGGCACTCTATGACTGCCGCGCGGCTCTTAGTAAGTGCCGCGCCAAATTATTGATTGCCGTATTTTCGTCAACCTTACTTTATCAGTTTTTGTTTTTATCCGCATACATATACGTATTGTACCACAAAATACGGACTTTAAAAGCAAACAGCAGTCAGAAAATGTCGGCGGCCCTCAGTAAATGCCGGGCCGGCACTCACTGGATGCCGTTCGGCACTCACTAAGTGCCGCTCGGCACTCACTGAGTGCCGCGGTATACTGCCGTGTGCCGTTTTCTGTTGAACTTCCCTTTTTAGGTCTTTTCTTTCTTCCATTTTTCTTAAAGAAACTTATTTTTGAAGATCTTTTCCAAAATTGGTGTTTTATACCTGAATTCTCCCAAATACCTGATATTTTCTTCTTTCTGTGAAATTCTATCGCGTTTGGAGAACTTTTTGAAGAGCTTGGAATACTTCGAATCTTTTCGGTCCTTATCATCATTGGACGTGGAGGTGACGCTCTCCTAAATTCGACGATCGGTCAAAATTGGGGTGTCTACACACATGAAACACATTGTGCACATGCTCCAACTCAGATGATAAGGCTAGTCGATAAGCCACTGGTCCTACCCTCTCTAAGATCTCAAAAGGTCCTACGAATCTCGAGTTAATTTTTCCTCGCTTTCCAAATCGTATTATGCCTTTTGAAGGCGATACTCTCAAGTATACAAAGTCTCCTACCTCGAATGTCATCAGTCGTCGCTTAGAGTCCATATAGCTCTTATAACGACTCTGAGCTACCTTAAGTCGCTCTTGTATTAGTTACACCTTCTCAGTGGTCACCTGTATTATCTCAGGTCCTAATAATTTTCTTTCCCCAACCTCGGTCCAACAAACTGGCGATTGACACTTACGCCCATACAAAGCTTCATACGGTGCCATTCCAATACTTGACTGAAACCCATTGTTATAGGGGAATTCAATCAATGGTAGGTGCTTCTCCCAATCACTCCCGAAGTCTAGAACACATAATCGAAGCATATCTTCCAGTGTCTGAATCGTTCGCTCTGACTGTCCGTCGGTCTGAGGATAAAATACGGTACTAAAACTTAACGTCGTACACATAGCCTCTTGCAAACTTTCCCAAAACCTTGATGTAAAACTACTATCACGATCTGATACAATCACTGTTGGAACCCCGTGTAGTCTTATGATTTCCCTCATATATACCTTTGCTAACCTCGAAGGTTTAGTCATCTTAATCGGTAGAAAATGAGCTGACTTTGTCAATCTATCAATTATAACCCAGATCTTGTCATTCTTGTTAGTCGAACGTGGAAATCTTGAAACAAAATCCATCGTGATCTCATCCCACTTCCACTCTGACACTAGTAACGGTTGTAGTAGTCCTGTGGGTACTTGTCTTTCTACCTTGACCTATTGACATGTTGAACATTCTGAAACGTACTTAGCTACTTCTCGCTTCATACCTCTCCACCAAAAGTTCTCTCATAAGTTCTGGTATATCTTATTACCTCCCGGATGAATTGAATATCTGGTACTATGTACTTCCGCTAGGATTCGTTATTTCAGGTCCTTCAAGTTTGGTACACACAGTCAATTCCCAAGCATCAATGCTCCTTGCGTCAACATAACTCCAGATTGCTTTCCCAAAGGTATCTCGTCTCTCATTTTGCACAAGTAGTAGTCGTTGAATTACTCCGCCTTGATCTCATCTAAAATGTCTGGGTGAGTTATGATTGCCATCATTAAACCACCATTCATCTCTGGAATCACATTCAACTCCAAACGCTCCATTTCCTTGACTAATTCTTTTTGTTGTGTTAGCTCGTCGACTAGGTTCCTTGTCGTCTTCCGGCTTAAATCGTCTACATTAGCCTTCCTTGGATGATACTCTATCGTAAGATCATAATCCTTCATCAACTCTAGTCATCTCCTCTATCTCATATTCAAATCTTGTTGCGTAAATAGGTACTTCAAGCTCTTGTGGTCCGTGAAGATCTCATACTTTTCACCGTATAAGTAGTGCCTCCAAATCTTCAAAGCATGGATTACCGCGGCTAATTCAAGGTCGTGAGTCAGATAATTAACCTCATGTGTCTTCAACTGCCATGAAGCATAAGCAATCACCTTGCCACCTTGCATCAGCACGCATCCCAAACCCTGATGCGACACATCACTATAGATCACAAATCCTTCAGTTCCGGATGGTATCGTCAAGATAGGTGCTCTTCCCAACCGCGACTTCAACTCTTGAAAATTATCTTCGCATTCTGAACTCCATTCAAAAGTAGCACCCTTTCTCATCAACCTTGTCGTAGGCAATGAAATCGTGGAGAAATTCTCAATGAATCGGCGGTAGTATTCGGCTAATCCTATGAAACTTTGAATTTCTGACATTGAAGTTGTCCTCTACTAATTAGATACAGCTTCTACCTTGTGAGGATCAACTGAAACTCCATTCTTGTCGATCACATGACCAAGAAAAGTAATGCTAGGTAGCCAGAATTCACACTTCTTAAATTTCCTGAATAGCTGCTTCTCTCGTAATCTCTGAAGTATAAGTCTCAAATGATTCTCATGCACTACCTCACTCGGTGAGTAGATAAGAATGTCATCTATGAATACGATCACAAAGTCATCTATGTAATCCTTAAAAACTCGGTTCATAAGATCCATGAACGCGGCTGGTGCATTAGTAACCCCAAATGGCATGACTAGGAATTTGTAGTGTCCGTAGCGCGTCCTAAAAGTTATCTTCTCAACATACTCGACTTTTACTTTCAATTGGTGATAGCCCGTTCTAAGATCGAACTTGGAAAATACTTGTGTTTCACTTAGTTAATCAAATAAGTCGTTGATTCTAGGTAACAGATATTTGTTCTTGATCGTTAACTTATTTAATTCCCTAGTCAAAACACATTCGTATCGAACCATTTTTCTTCTTTACAAACAATACTGGAGCTCCCCATGGCGATATGCTAGGTTGAATGAAACCTTTGTCAAGTAATTCTTGTCGTTGGATTTTCAATTCTTTCAGTTCTACAGGTGCCATTCTATACGGCACTTTTGACACAGGTCTCGAGTTCGGCGTTGTTTTAATGGTGAACTCAATCTCCCTCTTAATAAGAACATCTGGTAAGTCATCGAGGAATACATCCGGATACTCTCGTACTACTAGAATATCTTCTACTTTCAATTCAGTCGCTGAATTATCAATTACTGAACATAAAAATCCCTGACATCCCTTCCTCAACAACTTACCCGCTCGGATAGCTGAAATCAAATACGGTGGCTGTGTAACCCCACTCCCTTGAAAACAAAAGTTCCCATGCACTGGTGATCAAAAGTTTACTTCTTTCCGTTCACAATCTACTGTGGCTTGTTAAGAGACAGCCAATCCATTCCTAGTGTTACATCAAAGTGATTCACCATAATCGGTATAAGATCTACTGTCATCGCCTTCTCACCTAATTTGATCTCGTAGTCCTTACATATCGTAGATGTCATTATCGGCTTACTAAGAGGTACAGTAACGGACAATTCATATCCTAACGGCGCCGATCTAACATTCAAATGCTCAACAAAATCATGTGATATAAATGAATGTGTAGATCCTGAATCAACAAGTATGCTTGCTAAGTGCGAACATATAGGCACCATACCTGAGATCACTGTCTCTAAAGCAGCCATATCTCCTGGGTTCATCTGAAATGACCTTCCTTGATGTTGCTTTGTCCTTTGTCCCCCGTCATTGGTCTGTCTAGGCTTTGAACCACTGGATGCCATAGAACTAGCTCCTTATTGAGAACGCTTCCTCGGACAATCCTTCGATCGATGTCCAATGGTACCGCAATCAAAGCACTTGATCTGGGAAGTTGGTATAAAACTTGCATTGTTCATTCCTTGAGTTTTGTTTGGAAAGGTTGTCATAAAGCATCGGCCAGTATGTGGTCGATTACAAGGTGAGCACAACGGTATGTTACTTGGTGTCCTCCTAAAATCACTAAAGCTATAACCAGAGCCTCGTACAAACGGCCTCTTGAAAGATTCGCCTTGGTTCTGATCTCCACCCTCATAACCTCGCTTGCCTTGCTGATTCTGTCTCGATCTCTCCATTCCACTTTCGGCTACTAACGCCGTTTATTGTACTGCTGCTACAGTTTAATGTTCATAGGTCTCTACCCTCAAACGGATATTTTCCCTTAAACCCTCCTTGAATTTTATTGCTCTATCCTCCTCCTCTTGCACTGAACCCTTTCCAAATCTTAACAATGCATTGTACTTGGAAGTATATTAATTCGGTCACAGTCATATCTCCTTGCTTGAGGTTATCAAACTCTCTTTTCTTCGCATTGTAAGCGGCTCGCGAAAAGAATTGGCTATTGAACTCCGCCTTGAACCCTTCCCACATTATCGGTGCCCTTTGATCTAGAACATTCACCCACCAGTTCTGGCCTTCACCCTTTACCACATCACTTGCATCTCTATCTTTTCCCTATCGGACATCAGAATAGATCAAAAAATTCTCTCCATGTCCATAACCCAATGCTTTGCTAGCGTTGTGTCAGCCGTTCTATGAAATTTCATTGGTTTCTTCCTTATAAACTATTCCAACACAGATCTCATACCCCTATACTCCGGTGCATGTACCACATCTATTGGTGCCGGCTCAAATGGAGGCGTTGGAGAAAATCGCTCTGCTATATTTCGTATCATATCCCCCATGTTTCCAATCATTTCTGTCATTTGGTTCATTCGACGAGTATGTGGCAAAAGGTCTCGGTCTCCGTCACTCATGATTAATATTCTGTCAATCTCAATGCATAAATGCTATGCATGTAGGACAATCAACATAAAACATGTATGTATAACAACATACATATGCATCAAACATCTCTACAAGATATGGATGCAATCTAGAATATGTATCACGGTCACTCAACACTCCACTCCACTTGACGTCGAACGTTCCTAGAGTTTGGTTACCTCTGCTCTGATACCAATAAATGTCATGACCCATCTTACTACGCGTGGAAATAAGACACATGGCATGCCACCAAGACTCATACAATTCCATTAAAGTAAATAGTAGCGGAAAAATACAAGTAAAATCCATGAAATTTATAGTTATAAAAAGTAGCGCGCATTTGAAAAACACTTAAAGAAACATCCTGTTCGAAACTCACAATCCAGTCGACTGATCAGAGGTCCGATCGACTGGAAATGCAAGATACAGAGAGCCCAAATTCACAGCAGTCAGTCCAGTCGACTGCATCGGGGACTCAATCGACTGGGGTCTCAGATTGTCAATTGACTGGTACCTGTCCAGTCGATTGTTTCTTTCACAGAACAAAATATGACATTTCCACCTAACCCTCTAGTCGACTGCGTCGGGGACCCAGTTGACTATTTTTTAATATATTATAGCAGTGGCTGATTCAAAATAGGGGTCCAGTCGACTGCCCATGCTCTAGTCGATTGTTTTCTAATATTTCGGGGCAACAAGTAGTTCAAACAAGCCTCAAGTCGACTGTTCCAAGGACTAGTCGACTGTTTCACCTCAGCTTGCTAAACATTATGCAGAATTCCAACTATGGTTCTCCACTCCCACATCCAACACATTTACGACTATAAATCAACGATCCAAAACGTAATTCATTCCAAGATTCTATTACCACATATTACAAACTTTTCAAAGTTCTTATTACAACATTGGGAAAGGAAAACAAAAACATTTACAAGCACGATCCCGTCGCCCCATCGGCCTCACTCTTCATGTTTCTTCTTTCCTCTCTTATTTTCACCTGCAATGGAGTAAAGCTCCACTGCTCAACTATATGTTGAGTGTACAATTCTAAATATATGCTTATATGGAAAATCATGCTATAAACATCAAAACACATCAAAATAGTCTCCAGGGTGAGTGGTACTCATTCATCCGGTAAATGAAACTGATGTCGTGGAAGGCACACCTCTTCCACGCACCCCGTACACTGGTTGGGCCTTCCTTCATACTTGGTAACGTGTCCTGGTTGGGCCTTCCTCCATACCAGACATCACACTATCAATATTACAATCCTCAAACTTCAAGGAGCTTACTCCCGGATGAAATTGCATCAAACCTCCCTTCGACCCAAGTAGACACATAGCATGCTCACATAAACAGTTATACGTGTTTTTAGCGCAATTTCATGTGCATAATTAACGGGCCTAATTAATACATGAATCTCGCCTGGATCCAAAATATCAAACTCGATTTTTAAAACATGTAAATCTCATATAATTCATAGATCTAGAATTCAGACCTCGTGTGATCCCTCCCTAACTTTGAAGGATGAATACAGAGCTCGATTAAACGTCGGATCTCAGATTTCAGGTAATTCCTACAGGTTTACTGGGTTTTCCCCAAATTCCTAGAAAATAGACTTTTATAAAAAGTTTTTCAAATGTGGCCTAAGAGGTATCAAAACGAAGCCCTTACCTCGAGGAGTTCAAATATGAAATCTGGCCGAAATCTGACGGACGAACGGTCGTCGTATGTCGTCGCAAAGCTCGTGGCCACAAATCCTCCTTTCTGTCTCTCTATCTCTAGATATTTCAAAGTTGAGATATTTATGAAAATATCTTGACTTCTCTATTTATAGGCACTATTCTTGAAAATTGCGTTTACTTCCCCACGATTTCTCAAAACTTCTAATTAACTCCTGAAACGTCGCACACGCCCATTTTATGACTTCACGAGTAAAAACTATAAATTACAAAAGTTTTTTTGACTAAGTTCCGTTTGGGTCCGTAATTTACGTTTTGAAACCAATTTCCATGGAATCTCTAAATGTCCTACCTTTTATGCAACGTATCACTCACGTTCTTACCATAGTATTCAAAACGATCTAAAATAAAAATCAAAACTACCAGAAATTATACTACACAGGTATAATTACTATTCACAAAATACCAGATAACTCAAAGAACATTTAAATCATATAAATGTCAACTAGCCATGTCAATGCATCATGACTTTTCCAATTGCCGTGTCTTCAACTGACACCTCATCGTTGACCCACCGTCAACCTCACCACAATTATTAATAAACATTAATAATTCACACAATCTCAAATATGCATTTAAAATTATGATTTTTCGGGACGGGCGTGACAAAAGTGAGTTAGGATTTTTTGCTTTCTTTTGTTTTTAATTTTTACAGTTCGAATAAACATTGCTGTAGTTCACTTCATTGCTAGGGACTAGAAATGAGCTAGTTAGGGGGTATGATTATAGGTAGAAACTACATATTTATAACACAATTTACGATTATTTGTGCATACTTTTATTCCCAAGTCCCTAGATTTAGATACATATCAATGATTAAGTGTTTTCTATGATGTTGAGACTCAAATAATGTTTTTTACACTATTTTACAGGTCATGGAAAGTAGTTATTACATAAAAAGTGATTCTGGTGAAGAGAACAACAGAAGCAGCTAAGAAAATGCCATTTTTGACATTGAAGACCTCATTGGTGCCATTTTTGACATAGATTTATGAGTTATGGTCGCGTGGAAGTAAACCGGAGGTCAATCCGAGGTCCGTATGAAGAGATATGGTCAATCTCCCATTAGTACGCAAAGCTGTCAAAAGTAGAAAAGTTCAAACAATTGAAGAAGCTTCAATCGATTCAACCTTCGATCGCTTGAACTTGATTTTTTCCCAAAAGTTGCGTACAGTCTGCGGGAACCCTATCAATAAGCTATTATGATAGCAGACTTGAGGGAGACGCTCCAGAACACGAAAAATAGCAGTTTTAGGGTAGTTTTAGGGTTAGTTTAGGAGTAGATTAGGTTAGTTTGATGTTCTTCTTCCTCTTTTCCATTGTTATACTCAAGATTATTGATGATTTCAAGTTATTTTTAGATTATTTTCAGGTTTTTCTTTTCCTTTATCTTTATTTAATTGTTTATTAGAAAGTCTTGAAATTTTTAAAAGAATCATCTTAGGATTTAACAGTTTCGATCGATCGAAGCGCTCTCGATCGATCGCACTGCATTATCCTTCAATCGATTGAAGGCATTCCGATCGATTGAAGGATAATGCAGTGCGATCGATTGAGAGCACTTCGATCGATCGAAACTGTTAATTCCTAAGATGATTCTTTTAAGCATTCCAAGACTTTCTGCTTTAGAAATCTGTCATCAAATTGTTCCAGTAAGTTCAGTTTGTCACAACAGTTTTTAGAACTTAAGCCTTAAGCTTTTTCTTCAATGACTTTTGAAAACCACTTTGAATGCTAACACCATTTAGAGTGCAAGAATTAACCATTGTTTTAAACTGTCTTCTAAGTATTTTAAATCACTTGTGATGATATAGTCACGGTCATGTAAGGGCTATTGATTCTTTATCTTTAGAAAAATAAGGAATGTTGAAAAGGCATGAACTCCGAGAACATTAATGAGTATGCATGGTAGATGGTTAGGATCAATGTGGATTCACGTGTTTTCAACAACTTTAATTTATCTGTTTAATTAGTTATGTTTCTCTATGCTTTAGTTTATTATTTAGTTTAATTTAATTAATTAGAATTTGTTAGAACCTCCACTCTTACATTCATCTTTTCTTTTTCTTTAGGTTGTAACTTAGTACATATTCTTCCTATTCCTTCCCTGTGGGATCAACTTGGACTTATCCAGTATTACTTACACAATCACCTACACTTGGGTGTTGCACAAGAGCGCACAACTTTTTAGTCGAGTCACTTTGATGGTACATTTGGGCATAGAGCGAAGGATTATCTAAGGAAGTGACCCCAACAAGGAGCGAGCTCTATGGCTTCTAGCAGTTTGAAGCCTAGGCAGTCTAATGGTAGGAGGCAAGGGATTGAACAGGGAGAATGGGGATCATTCTAGATGAATCCAGGGGATGTGGCTGCTACAGAAATAGTGGTCTCAGGTATATATGGTGCTTATATGTTCGCATCTAGCGCGCATACTTGTTGATTCAGGATCTATGCATTCATTCTTGTCGCATGATTTTTTTGAACATTTGAATGTTAGATCGGCACTGTTAGGTTATGAACTGTTTGTTGCGTTACACTTATCAAGCCGATAGTAACATCCACGATATACAGGAACTGTGAAATCAAACTAGGCGAGAAGTTGATGACCGTAGACCTTATACCGCTTGTCGTGAACCATTTTGACGTCATTTTAAGAATGGATTGGTTATCCTTAACCAAGCCACGATAGATTGTGAACAGAAAGAAGTCAATTTTTGATCACCGATGAATAGAGACTTTAATTTCCAAGGGAGTGGGGTTACACCGCCACCGTATTTTATTTTGGCTATCCGAGCGGGTAAGTTGTTAAGGAAACGATGTTAGGGATTTTTGTGTTCAGTGATTGACACGGCAGCGACCGAATTGAGAGTAGAAGACATTCCAATAGTGTGAGAATATCCAGATGTATTTCCTGATGACTTGCCAGATGTTCTGATTAAGAGGTGGGGGAAGTATTTTCCAAGATAGATCTTAGACCGGGCTACCATCAGTTGAAAGTAAAGGTGGAAGATGTTGAGAAGACAGCTTTCAGAACGCGTTACGGACACTACGAATTCCTAGTCATGCCATTTGGAGTTACAAATGCACCAGCCGCGTTCATGGATCTTATGAACCGAGTCTTCAAGGACTACTTGGATGATTTTATGATAGTGTTCGTCGATGATATTCTTATCTATTCACCGAGTGAGGTAGAACACGAGAAACATTTGAGACTTATACTTCAGAGATTGCGAGAGAAGGAATTATTTGGGAAATTTAAGAAATGTGAATTCTGGTTACATTGTGTTACTTTTCTCGGTCATGTGATTGACAAGAATGGAGTTTCAGTTGATCCTCACAAAGTAGAAGGTGTATCTAATTGGCAGAGACCGACTTTAGTATCAGAAATTCGCAGTTTCTTAGCATTAGCCGGATACTACCGCAGATTCATCGAGAATTTCTCCAAGATTTCATTGCCTATGACAAAGTTGATGAGGAAGGGTATTACTTTTGAGTAGAGTTCGGAGTGTGAAGATAGTTTTTGAGAGTTGAAGTCACGGTTCCGAGGGGTTTGTGATCGATAGTGATACGTCGCATCAGGGTTTGGGATGCGTACTTATGCAAGGTGGCAAGGTGATTGCTAAAATTTTCGTACAACTATTTGAGAAAATTCACAAAGTATTCAAAATTCTGAGTTTGGAAATTTCACAAAATTTCAAAATGTTGATTTTTCGAGAAAAAAAATATTTGTTTGAGAAACTTCACAAAGTGTTTAAAAATGTTTTTTTTTCCATAAATATGTTTGAGAAAATTCACAATGTGTTCAAAATGTTGATTTCCCCCCAAAAGTGGTTGAGAGATTTCACAAAATGTTCGAAGTGTTGTTTTTCCCCAAAAAACTAATTGAGAAATTTCACAAAGTGTTTAAAAAAGGTTGTGTTTTTTAGAAAATTATTTGAGAAACTTCACAAATGTTCATAATGCTAATTTTTTCAGAAAACTGTCTGAGAAATTTCTGAATGTGTGCAAAATACTGTGTGTATAAATATGTTTTTCCAGAAAACTATTTGAGAAATTTCACAAAGTACGTTTTGAGAAGAATAACAATCTATTTAGCTTGAGAAATTTGAAAAATTGACCAAACATGGCCAAATAAAACTCAAAAAAGAAAAAGAAATAGCACACATGTCTCTATGTGTGTGGGTATATATATATATAATTATATGCATATATGCAGTATGAAAACAAACACATTAAAAATCCGAGAAAAGATAGAAGGCTAAAAAAATAAAGCAATTAAGCATACCTATATATGCAACAAAAATAACGGAAAATTTGCCACCAGTGATTGAACTTTCAAGTTCTAAGTCTCGGTTGTACTTTCATCTCTATTTGTATTACATATGTGTATCATATTGATAAGAGTATTTTTTTTTTTGAAAACATAGATAAGAATATTATGGAGAAGAAAGTGATTATGTATATGTGTGTGTGTGTATATATCTATAAAAGTCTTTAAATTGATAATAATTCAAATTTGGATTACCAAATTAAAAATGTGTTTTTTTATGATATGTCTTCTTGCCTTATTTAACCAGTCAAAGGGTATATTAGTCACGAAACAATCCTAAAAACTTAAATGAGGACCTTTTACATCTAAAGTATCCTGCAGGGGCTTTGCCATGAAAGATGAAATGAGAATTTTCTAGTAAAAAACTCAATTTTCAATTATGTTCTACATCCACACTATTATAGTAATTGAAGGACTATGCACTAATTAATGCTAAATATTTGCTACTCTTCACTTTCCCAATAGTACGATTCAGTGGCATGGTCACAGTTTGAGAACTGAATACAATTGAACCCAATCAAATTTTGAAGGGAAAAAATTTACATATAGCTTTGTATGTATTAACATTGTTTTTTCTATAATGATACAATTAAAATAAAAACCAAACAAAGAGAAGGGTGTCATTTTTGTCATTTAAGGGTGTCATTTTTATCATTTGACTTGGTTAAAAATTAAATTTGAACTCATCCTCCACAAAAATATAGCTTGTGTTTGATAACCCCAATTAAGTACTGAAAATAAAACATTTTAGTACTTGTTTTTCAGTACATTTGATAATATACTGGGAAAAAAAACCTAAAAATCAACTGAAAACTTTTAATACAAATATTTTACCCCAAAAAATCACTGGATGCAGCCTATTTCAGTTCTTGAAATATTGTTTCTAGTACTACAAATTCAATAACGTAGAATTTTTTTGCACTAATAAGTTAGTATTTAATTTTCGCTACCTAATTTTTCAATTTTATCAAACGGGCCTAAGTTATTGATTGATACAACTGAACTTAATTCTTGAGTACGCCACTGGTAAGGATACTCATGGGTGTTGGAGAAAGCAGCAAACATTACAGTATTCCTTTTTTACAAGATATAGTTGGGTTTCAATTTTATGTTTCAAATTATCTATTATATATAATTTTATCACAATTTATTTTCGTTGTTCAAATTTATAAGACTTATATTGACAAATTTTAAAAATAAACTATTGATGTCAATCAAACTGCTTTGTTTATTAAAGAAAACTAGCCGAACACCCGTGCATACGCACGGGAATTTGTCAACAAATAGAAATGCATAACAAATCTGTTATGTACAAAGACCGAAGTAAATGAAGTTTTACAAACTTCCACATCATCAACTTATACACGGGTTGTACAGTAAATTAACCCATTGCCAAACAATATAACACTTCTTGATTTAAAAACTAAAATCACTTCAACATGTATTTAACCAAATGTATAATAAACGAAGCATAGGTAATGAAATTGAGTAGTGCTACATACACACACTTTTTGACACACTTTTTGACACACAACTTTAAATGCATGTACCTTGTGCTATGTAAGTGGTGCACAAAAAAGTGTAAAAAATTCAAACAGCACAAAGTACATGTGTTTAAAGCATAGTGTGTCAAAAAGTGTGTCAAAAAGTGTGTGTGCCAAACATTTCCCAATGAAATTACAGAATTTGTGTTTAATACTTATATTTGTCGTAGCAATTAAAAAAATATTTTGCTTTTGTTTTTCTTATCAATTGTACTAACTGAATTTGTTTGGTCTTAGGGCCTTCGCTTCTTCCGATTGTCAAGCCTGCTGGTTTTTTAAGCTTAAAAGTCCAGTGCACTGATCTGCGGATTTTTTAGGCTTAAAAGCCCAGTGCACTGGTCAGTGCACTTACCCAGTGCACCAAAGAGCCTTTCCCTATATATATATAGATATCTTCAATTAGCCGACTTGCAAATGTTCCTACCATCTGACTATAATCAGATTAGTAATGCTACATTTTCCAAAGTTGAATCCCAAATTAATTTAGTTCTAAAATGTTTTATCATTGATACCATATGCAATAACACATTTGTACCATACGTAGTAACACATATGGTAGCAATCACTACCTCATAATGTGGTATAACTATTAAGTAGGGGTGACAATCGTGTCGGGTCGAGTCATTTACGAAAAACGGACTTGTAGAACAAAAGTTATAGTAATTTAAAGTTGTGTAGGCATAAAAAAAAGACCTAATGAGTTAAAAGAAAGTAACATGGGTTTAGTATTTGAGTGGGCTATGGTTGAAGTCTCCCCAAAAATGCTATAAATATCTCATAGTAAAAAAAATAGAAGTGTTTTTTTATAAACTCAATAGAAACGTGCTTACAGTAGAAAGCTGCATTTGATCTTACCAAAAAGGGCAATGCTAAGATATTGAAAACATACAAAAAAGAAAAAAAGGATCATGGGAATGATAAAAAAAATACCAATCGCTACCACTACATGTAATAAAACCGTTAAGCCATATTGCAATCAAAGTTGGGAAGTATCACATTATTTGACCTTCTAATTGCAAACCAGGAGTTGGAAGACAAAAAACATACACCACTGCTTCTAACATTTTCATACAACAATGTGATCAAATCCAAAAAAAAAAACAAATAAATTAACAACTAAACATGAACATGAGGTTGACCATGAAGTTGTCAAGGCAACCAAGATTCTCACTGATTTTTCTCTCTATCTCTCACTCCGCCTTTTTTTTTTTTAAGAGAACTCTCTTTTGAATAGACATATCATTTGTACCCATTCAGCAAGAGATCACATTAGCACGATATCAAACGAGCATAGATAGAAACTGTTTATGATTATAACTAATGAAAACAGGAAAATTACACTTGGACATAAACAGAAAAATAAACAGGAGGATTATCAAACCGAGGCCTGTGATTTTATTCACAGTTTCCTTAAAACAGATTCGCCGCCTCACTGGATGTGCTTGAGGAAATCGTCGGGGTCTGTCTCCCAGGATACAGCGGCTTCTAGCAGTAGTACTTGCACAAAATACAACTGCTCCGGCGAACTTTTTATGCTTCGTGCTCTCTCAGGAAACCCAGGACAGAACATGACAGTAGAAGAAGACTCTGTAATTTCGTATATCTAGATTGAGGGGGAGCTGTGATATATATAGGATAGTCATATGCCTTTCTATTTTCTGTAACTACAACCTGTTCATATCTTGCAACAATTTAGAAATCCCAAAGGTTTCTGCAATGCAAAACATGTGCAGAAATTCCAAGGGTCTCTCATTACAGATTGGAAAAAATTAAACTTGAGGGGTCTAAAAAGAAATATTCTGTGCGGGCCGCACCCGCACCCGACCCGGTCGGCGGCGCGCGCACGCGTGTGTGGAGTAAACCCAAAGGGCCTTAGGTCCTCCCCCTTCCACAAAACTGGGTACCCCTTGGGGCCCAAACCCAAAACATGAAGTAGCCTTATAAATACACTAAAGGCTACTTCTAGTTTTCCTATGTGGGACAAGCCAAGTTGTGAACCTCTTTCATTTGAACAACTCCTTGTATGGGGCAACCTTTAACCATTAATTTCTCATTCACTCATCAATAGTTTTGGACATGTGAATATCCAAACTTCATCTCCTCATGGAGGAGAACACAAATTCACAAGGACCCCACTTAAACTCTAAGTGGGTCCCACTTTTATTAGCCCTTAAACATGGCCAAAACACATATTTATCCAACAGAAATGTCACATAGTATTTTGCCACTGTAGCAAATGCTAAAATATATATTTGGTATGAAAAAAAATTACATTTGGATTTGGCATGGGAGATGCTCTGTACCGACAAAGTGCTTCAAACTTTCAAAGTATATTAAGGCTTAGTTTGGCCCCCCATGTAACTTTTTAAAACTGGATTATGAAATTTATTATTGAGTTATTTGATAATTTTGTACAAGTGACACATTACTCTTAAAAAAAATCACGAAATAAAAAAGCAATATTGAGCTTTTAGAGCCACCCCCCCCCCCCCCCCCCAAAAAAAAAAAAAAAAAAAAAAAAAAAAACCTCTAAGTTTAATTTTTGCAAAACTTATAAACTAATTATTAAATGAATTTACATGAATTTGTGCTTCAAAAAAGGAGAAGCAACAAAGTGGATGCCAAATTAAGTCTAAGAGGATGGTGTAAGGCCCAAGGCTATGGGCCTTGGGCATGGTGGGTTGTATACTTGTAGTTCACTTTTAGTTTAACCTCTCACTATGGGCGCCAACTAGGGTGTCATCTTTTTGGGCCTTGTCCACCCTGCCAGCCTTTAAGAGTGGCTGGGTTAAGTACAAGCTTGGACGGGCTTTGCCTAGGTTGCCCCATAGCTTTGAATTTGGTTCATTTTTTGGTTTGATTAGTGAATTTGGTAGCCCAATGAAGATGCTCTAAAGTATGACATAAAACGGAACACATGCTTGCTGGTGCATGTGAATCGTTTGATAGAGACAAAAAACTTCTTTTACGTACCAAAAACCTCGCCACATATATATAAATATATACACACACTTGCTGTTGCTTCTTTTGGATAAGGTTCTGATACCTCTTCCAATTCATTTCTTTTGGCTTGGATATGATGATTATGGTGATGGTTATAATATGTTCTTTGCTGACGATGGCGGTGACAATAGTATGTATGATGATGGTTCTTGTAATGATTGTTATGACGTTGAAACTGATGATTTTGACGACGACGATGACTACGCCAACAATAAATTGGATTATTTTTTAAGTTATATTCGTATATGTATATATTCAAGTGGTGGTGATCACGAGGCTTGTGGTGATGAATTTGAGGTTTCTGTATCTAGGTGAGGCCTAAGGCAAGAGGGTGGATATATCGAATTGCTTCACCCCAGGATCTGATGCTTCAATTATTTTCACTTCAAAGGCGGAGGACGGCAAGTCCAGAGCCTAACGGTGAGAATTCAACAGCAGCGACTGATCTTCTGGAGCTCATGTTGTCATTTGATGCCAACGGCTCTGAATACTCGGATGTTGGTGGAGACACTTCCAGACCTGAAGACTACTTTAATTGAATGATGATTCCGCAAACATTTTGTTTGTGAAAAGGTTTAGTATGTTTCCATATATTTTTAAGGGACATAATTTCAACTACTAAGTGGTGTATGTTTCTTGTCATTTTGTTTTTGTTTAAGCATTATATTTTTCAGTAAATGAGTAGTTTCCTTAATTAATTGTTTGAGTATTTCTTGTCCTGGGAGCAAAATATTGTTGGGTGTTCTATTATGGTTCGTTTGTGTTATTGCCATTTTTTTGGTTCTCTCCTCTTGCTCTTCCGAGAGACATTGTTTGTCACTTCAGGAAAAATGGAACTATTTTGTAACAATTGAGGGATATATTGCTGAATGGGAATCTCCTCAAGGTAGGAGGCAGTATATTGAATTTGTCAACCGAGTTCAGTATTCAACACCCCCGCCCCCTCCAAAAAAAGAAAAAAAAAAAATATACATATATATATATATATATATATTTTACACTGAGCTAGGATTAAAGCAAATTCTATGATACATCGGGATGGTTTAGGAGTTATCATGCATCCTTGTGGTGTTGGTGCTAAAAATAATGTTATTGATTGTCAAAAACACTTGAAATGTTGTAGCATTTTATTAAATAATGATTTTCTAAATCAAAGTGATAAGTAGATTACTTAGAACTCAAATTTATCTAGTGTTTGGTTGATTTTTATTATTTTTTTAATAGTCAAAATTGCAATTTTACACAGTTGCGTGTACATTTAGATGTAATATATGCTTCGTCTGGTATGAAAGTAACTTTTTTTTGTAGTACATGGATATTTCATTTTCCTCTGAACTGGTAATGTCAAAGCACGATTTCTCAATAAATTTTGTACGATTTCAAACCGACTTTGTAAAGAGTTTTACAACAAGTAGGATTCTAATATTCTATGCTATATTTGATTAAACAAACTCTTTATACCAATGGAGATGCTCTAAAGTATGACATAAAACGGAACACATGCTCGCTGGTGCATGTGAATCGTTTGATAGAGACAAAAAACTTCTTTTACGTACCAAGTTCCACGTGAATCGTTTTCTTTGGAAATTACACCAAAAACCTCGCCACACACACATATATATATATATATATATATATAAACACACACACACTTGCTACTACAATAAATACAAACCTAAAAACGTAAGTCGCGGCGGATTGGTACTCCTTGTATGTCGTCTTCGCGGCCACCTGTTCTCTGTTTCATTCTCAATATTCCAACTAGGCGATAACCCGTGCTATGCACGGGCTGTTTTATCCTAGACATGAATTATAAAAATTAAAAAAAATTTAATATCTACATTTCAAGAGACCTCTACGAATGAATCAATAACTTTGTGATATTTCCAACATTTGGATGTTAGAGAAATAAGATTATAATAATCAAAAAACATACAAGATTATTAAAATTAGAAAACATAAATATAGTACACTTGTATTGACATAAATATGGGCCCGAATTGTTAACATGCATGCCTTGTACATTAATCTTCACATGTGCGTTTGATCTATTAAGTCTTCGTTAAATACGAAAATAACTTTGTCATCTGGGAAAAAAAATTTCTAGAAATTTTAAATAATAATAATAATAATAATGTACAAAGAAATCATATCATATATCGTGTATGACTGACTCACACATTGAATGGTAACATGTGTATTACAGTACATCAAACATCTACTATAAATTAATAGTTATCAAATCAATTCTTTCAACGCCATGAAATGAATAAACACAACCAGCGAGCAATAGGTCGCTAATGAATCAAGGCTTTTACTATACTGCCCCATGCAACTGGTTGAAGCTACTGGCAGAAATGGTCGGCCTGCAAATAAATTGAGAAATCATAAGTGATAAAGCACAATTTGAGGAGAGAGAGAGAGAGAGAGAGAGAGAGAGAGAGAGAGAGAGAGAGAGGCTTCCTCTACAACCCCTAAAACTCCTATGAGGACCAATCTATTATTTTGCCCAAAAAATTCTCAACCCAAACTGACTGTAGTATTGGTAAAGAGATGTAGTCAGCTATCGTTGATTTAACACCAGCACCGAGAGAATAGGGTACTTGTGCTTTCATATATGTAGAATTTATTCTATTTTTATGGATAATGCTATGAGTTCTAAATTTGAATCACAACTTTGTTCCTTGAATGCTTTACTTGTACCACATATAGTGCTATGTACATGGTTCAGACAAAAACTTTTTTTTTTCCTTCTACATTGCAGTTAAGAAAAATAAAGTTGCAGCTAAAAGAATGAAAATACAATTTTGAAGGAAAACTTACATGTATCTATTAGTTTGTAATGTATTTGGGGAAGTCTAGAACCGCCTACGCAGTTCGCAAGTGAACGATTCTATGTTTTTTTTTCATGTGTTTGGTAGATGTAATTTTATTGCATAGGAATTTGTTCCCCCATGGGCCCCATTTAATATACTCTTAAAACTTGTTATTAGTCAAACCAACATGAGAATTGGTTTTCATAAAAACCATATAGAAAATGACAATAGGAGTGATCCTGATCCTATGTTATGCATTTTGCAAGCAGACCCTTAGGGTGTGACACATGCATTGTATGAACTCTTTGACTGCAATTCCAAAAATAAATAAAAATTCCCCATATGATAATTTACACAGTCTCATGTATATATATATATATATATGTGTGTGTGTGTGTGTGTGTGTGCGCGCGCGCGCTTACATTTTATGTTTGCAGGAGAAGTTGATCCACAACTCTATGCCCTTTTGAGTATATCCTGGGATGCAGGCATTTCAGAGTGAACAATCCCTCTGCCATGAATCATCCACTGCAAGTCACCAGGTCGTATGGTCCCCGTGTGTCCCTCAAAAGCTTCATGTGTCATAGCTCCCTGTTTGGGCCATAACAAAATTTCTAGCTAATTAGGTGAATATATTACTACTAAGTGAAAACTTAAAATAAAACATTCCTACCTAGTTTTTTTGTAAGGATTGTAAAAACTTCAATAGACTTGATGAAAGAGATGGAGATGCTAACATACAAGTTGGACCCCAAGGTCCCCAACTTAATATGAGATTTTAAGTCATTAGGTCTCGGACCCAACTATTAGTTTACCTTTTGTCTTATTTAATCCTAGTGGGACAATTAAATTCCTACATATAACATTTATTTTTTCTAACATTTTGTATATTGTTGGCAAAAAAAAAAAAAGCATTATGAGAAATTCATTAGAAGTTACCACAATACCTGCAACATGTTGGTGACTGTTTCAAAGCCTGTTAAGGGAAAAAAAAATTAGAATAATTGTGATGCTTGAGTGTTATTATAACAGTCGAGTGGTTTTTTTTTGGAAAAAATTAGTGGCACCATTTGGAACATCACAGATCAATTCCATGTATACAATCTGAAAATATTAAAAATAGAAATCCAATGCATGAAGCACTTGTTAAAAGAATAAGAATGTAGTCAAATAATCTTAAAATATAGAAAAAAAATCAACTTCCTAAGGCGTCAATAAGCTGTGTAAAATGACATGTCTCCCCAAAGCTTGGTGCATAGTTTTTCACAATGGCCCACACACGTGGTTTTTTTTTTTCTTCATAAGAGCGTAGACCAATATGCAAAGCCAACTAATATCAGAGGTGGACAATCCATCGCTTTTAGTACACTTCTCATCAAATAGGATAGTCACCAGTAGTAACAGTAAACCCACATTTCACAATGCGCTTCGATGCCATAAACACAAAACCAAAACTCGAAATTAAAATCGAATAGAGAAAGAATCTATGATAAAACATGGAGAAGCGAAACCTAGTGAGGTCAATCAGTAAGGATGAAAATGTTCATAGTCACAGTTTCATCAACTTCTTTGCAAGAACAGTGTGGAAATTTGTTTGTGACAGGGGAAAAAGGATGAAAGAGGAATTGGCTCCACTCGGTAAAGTAGGCTGATTCGTAAAATATGGGAATTCAATTGGTTGACCAACTTTGCCTACTTTGTGAAGTTGGGGAAAAAGAGTTTACAACTAAAAGGAAATCCGAAATTCCAAAAGCCAGAAAAATGAAAGAGTTAAAAAATAAAAAGAAAAAGAACGAAAGAAAGAAAGAAAAAGCCAATGAGAATTCTAAGAATGTAGTAACATCAAGCAAAAATAAATACTCCAATTTTGACAACTAAAAAGAAGAAATCAAAGGGTGATATGGGTATTCTCCATTGTAGGTTTGCAATTCAATATTACCTAAATTGAAAAGATGAAATAAGAAAGTACAGGAAGTGCAAAATTGGAAAATTCAATAATAAAAAGAAGAAGTTAAACCCCATGAGACCTAAAGCAAAGTAAGCATGTGGGAAAAAATAAATAAATAATGAACAATTAGTTTTCCAAGAAAGGGAGATATGGGTATTGCCTTGTGTAATGGTTCGTAAGGAATTTGCTTACTACAGATGGAAAAATTTTGTAATTCAAACTTCGCCCAGATTGATAGGTGGATAAAAGAAACAATTACTAAAGGAAATAAAATTAAAGGCCCGAAGGAGCATAAGAAATAAATGAAGCGAAAAAAGAGTCCTCTAGTGATGTATTTAATACGCTACTACAATCTGGTTTCAAACACTCAATGATATATTTTTGAGAGGCATACATGGAAGTCAATTTTTAAGTTTACGATTTGATTTAATTGTATATGCAATGTAATATGTATCTTAGTTCTCAATTTTGTCATCTAATGAACCAAAAGGCTCTGCTATTCATCTTTACTACACTAAACTTCCAATATATTATATATTTCATTGGATACGAAAAAGATAAAAAAAGACTCTGTTTACATACTCCAATACATATAACAATGCAGTGTTTTTGGCAAATTGCAAGTTTTTGCAATTGTCTCACATTAAATCGCAAAATTTGGTTTACTAAAAACTGTTTCATTTTAGATTTTGAAGGTTCAAAAGTGATTATGGAACTTCAAAACTATTGCCAAACACACCCTTAATGAAACAGAGCAAAACAGGTAGAAACCCACTTGAGAATTCATCTAAATCAATGAATGGATCAAAATATTTCAGCTCAAACCTGAAAAATTACAAAAACCCATTCAGCCAAACAACTCAACTTCTTCAATTTCAATGGAAAAATCAACACACACACACGCTTGCTTTGTTTCTCTTACCTTCCTATAGTTCTTCTAACAATGGTTCCAACTCCTTCATGCTGAGGCCTAGCCAGATATTTTCTCACCACAATGCGAGGTTCTTTGAGGCCATTGGATACATTTGTTTCCAGAAATTAAAAAAAAAAAAACTAATTCTACACACATAATTTGGGAAAATTAAAAATGGGATACCATTTCCTAAGCATGAAGTCTTGTTAAAAGAATAAGAATGTAATCAAGCAATCTTAACACATTAAAAAGAATCAATTTTTGTAACGCATCAATATGTGCAAGTTCTAACCATTGTAATCAACAAATCCAAACAAACAATTGAAAGCTAAAATGCTACCTAAAAGAATACCGAGCCATGGGTTTACCACTTTCACGAATGCTCCGGTTTCTCTATTATATTTTTGCCTACCTGATTTTTATTGGAGTAGGATTAGATGACCCCATTGTCACATAAGTTAGGAACCAAATTTGGGACGTAAATTTAGAATTTTTATTTTTTTTTTGGACAGAGAATTTACAATTCTTAAGTAGCGGTAAAATAATTTTTTTTTCTAGCAGTAAAGACAAAATTGTTGATATTAGCCCATAGGACCCGCTTGCACCCAAAAGCCAAGAACCCCAGAAAAATACCACCACTCTCTTAGATATTTTCTCAAACATCTGGTCAGCAAACAGGGTGAAGGGTGAATCAAATATGTAATGTTCTAAGAAAAACTGAATAAAATGAAAAAGAATAAAATCTACAATTTTGTAAAGACATAATTTCATTGTAACGAAATACAAGGAAATAAAAAGCAGCAAGAAAAAGGAAAGCCAATTATTTACCTTCTTTGTTTCATTGACACCAATTCCTTAAGCAACTGAAGCTCAATCGAATATAATTCTATCAGAATAGCAAGTTTTTGAGTTGCATTTCCGAACTGATTTGCATGCGAAAGGGCTGTGTAGATTGTGTTAGCACACGACATCACAGCAGGAGTCAGAATGAAACATTGAAATTGAGCCTATACATAACAATATGTGCTAAATATAAAATCTATATATACATACGTATATATATATATAATTATCTACCTTTTGTACAACTTCAGAAGAAATTCCAAAACCCTAACAACAGAAATCACCCAAATGATTGTACCCGATGAAACCCCCACACTCACAAAAAAAAAAGGGGAAAAAAAAAAAAAAAAAAAAAAGGAAGAAGAAGCAGGAATCAATAATAACCAATTGGAGCTTTCCCTTGATCCTATAGAAATTGAAGCCCAAAGGGATTCAAATGGGTTTCCCATCAAATCACTTGGGTTTCACGTTTCTTTCCCAACTTTCAACAGACAAAACAAATAATCAAGAATTTCAAATGGGTTTCTCATGAAATCGCTAAATCTGAATTTCTAAGACAATTAAACATTGGAAAAAAAAAAGTAACTTGTCTTGATGAAATTGAAAAGGGTTTCTATTTCTAACCTCAAGTCCTTGGCTTCCCAATTTAACTCTTGGAATCTCAACTTTTCGTCCCTCCGTCATTGTAATCGCCTCTGCTATTCTCTGTTTGGATGATTGGAACTCAGATTGCACTTAATTCATGGTCGGTGCCGGCAGAGGCAGAGGTCGGACTGTGGTGTGAATAAAGGCCTAAGAGGTAGGGGAAGAGAGAATTAGGAAGACAAAGAGAGAAGATGAGAGAGAACCTTACCGTAAGTTGTACGACTGTTGAGCTATCATGGCGGAAGAGGAAGGGATTACTTGGAAATAGAAACAGACAGAGAGTGAGTTACGTTTGAGAGGGTGAGAGTTGCAACTCTAACGTAAATGTTGCCAGGTAGGATTTTTGCTTGAAATATAGACTGCTGATCTGGTGAATTATAGAAGCAGGATTTGCTTCAGCAATTATATATATATATAATAGATATAATAGATAGATAATAGATTTCTCAGCAAAATTTAAAGCCTTTTAATGGCAACATCCCTACACGCGTCCAAACCATATTATATATACATATACATACATACGTACGTACGTACAGAATTCTTGTCAATATTTCTAGCTGGTATGATAATAGTAATAAATTATACTAGTAGAAAGTTTCCATAACTGAAAACAATCTTAATTTGTCATATACTTTTTCCGATAGTAAAACGAAAAATCTTTATTTAATTTTAATGGACTTCTCTTCTTCGTTCAAAAAATCGTTTAAATCTCATGCCTCCTACAATAATAATAAGCATTCAAGAAAGATTTCGGTAAGTGGGTCCGACGATATATACCACGAAGAACACCCGATTCTACACGATCACCAAGAAACTGAAGATCATCATCATCATCATCATCAACCGATGAAGACCGTTGATCTCTCCGACCGCCGTGAGGTCATTGTCAAGATTGACGGCGTCGATCGCAGCACCGATGTTGTGGGACCAGCTGGTACTGAGAACAAGATTTGGCGGGAGTCGAGTTACGATTTCTGGAAAGACGGCGGCGGTGGTGGAAGCGGAAGCGGCGTCGGCACCGGCGAGGGTTTTTTTTTTCCAGCAATGCACGGAGGACCCACCTTCGAAGCTGATTGGTCAGTTCTTGAATATGTAGAGATCGGCGGGTACAGAGATGGCCTTGGACATGGATTTAGAGATGGATGAGATTCAGCTTCGTCACGATCATAACGCTCGAAACTTGCCCCCTGTCGCAGAGAGTCCGATGAACAAAAACAATAATAACCCAAATCGAGTTTCCACCTCGAAAGATCTCAAAGTGTCGTTTCAAGCACCTTCGTCCAATGTGGTCGATACAGGCCCACAAATTGTTGAGAAACGATATAGTGATGAATCTTCTTCTGATGATGATGAAGATGACGATGATGATGAAACTCCTCAACATCATCAGTATCACAGTCGACGGCGGTCCAATTTCTGAATTTCAGCCGATAACAATGGTGGCGGTGAAGTTTTGAGGTGTACCTCTTTCCAGAGGAGACAGAGTGTATTGAGGACGAAGACAAGGTCCAGATTGATAGACCCGCCCGAGCAACCAGAGCGAAGATCCGGAATGGAGTGTAGATCTGGACGGGTCGGGAAATCGGGTCCTTTGAGGTCCGGAATGCTAGGGAGGGCCTCTGGAATGGTAGCCAAACCCACAGAGGATGAAGAAGAAGACCCATTGTTTGATGAGGATCTTCCTGAAGAGTACATGAAGGCCAATCTCAATGCCTTGACTCTGCTTCAATGGGTCAGTCTTGTTTTGATTGTGGGTGCTTTGGTTTGTAGTCTTTCAGTTCCTAAATTGAAGGGTATAAGACTTTGGGGCCTACAATTATGGAAATGGGAGGTTTTGGTTCTGGTTTTGATTTGTGGTAGATTGGTCTCTGGTTGGGGGATTAGAATTGTTGTTTTCTTTATTGAGAGGAATTTTCTATTGCGTAAAAGGGTTCTGTATTTTGTTTATGGGGTGAGGAAAGCAGTTCAGAATTGTATTTGGTTGGGTCTGGTTTTGATATTTTGGCATTACATGTTTGACAAAAAAGTTGAGAGAGAAACCAAAATTAAGTTTCTTAGGTATGTGAACAGTTTTTTGATCTGTATGTTGATGAGCACACATTGTTATGGCTAGTGAAGACCCTCATGGTGAAAGTTCTTGCATCTTCGTTTCACGTCAGCACTTTCTTTGATGGAATTCAAGAGTCAATCTTCAATCAGTATGTTATTGAAACTCTCTCGGGTCCGCCTTTGATTGAAATAAAGAATAAGGAGGAAGAGGATGAGAGGACAATGGCTGAGGTTCGGAAGCTTCAGAGTGCAGGTGTGTCCGTGCCTCCAGACCTCAGGGCCGCCACGCTCCTCCCACCAACCAAGAGTGGGACGATTATAGGAGGTGTTGGTGGGCCCCGTAGAATCACGAGCGTAAAGTATCCTGAAATGGCTTCTAAGAAGCAAGAGGAGGGGATAACAATTGATCATTTGCATAGGTTGAATCCTAAGAATATCTCTGCCTGGAATATGAAGAGGTTGATAAAAATAGTTAGGCACGGCGTCTTGTCTACGCTTGATGAGCAGATACTAGATTCGACAAATGGGGACGAGTCTACGGTGCAGATCAGAAGTGATATTCAGAAATGTGGCAAGATATGGTTCCAAGTATGTTTCCTTTTCTATTCCACCCCATAATTTGATTCTATTAATGTGCAAGTCAGAATTTACTTTTAATCCTGCTTTTCATGGTAATTTTATATCTTTGGGTGAGATTGAGAAAGGGCGGAGGTATTTTGATACTGGCTTAGGAGAAAAAGGTAGAAGAAGCTGGATTTAAGTCCACTTGTATATATTAATAGAACACACAGATATCCTTTGTTTCCCTGGAATGGACTATGTGGTCCCTTGGGGGATAGTGTCAAGTTGGACACAGACTCATAGTTGACTATTGTGTGTCTTGGCAATATGGTCATTTCTCTTGTATATGTGATAAAGACAGCTAAAAAAGCACTTTATAAGTCACAATTATTTGGATATTGAGCTGCATTTGAAGTGCATTCTTGTAATGCTCTTCTCTCAGTGGCTTAGTTAGTTTGGACTAGTAATGTCACGGGACACGACGCCCAAAAAAAAAAAACAATGCATTTTCAGCATATTTGATTTGTTTAATTAATTACTACAATCTTGAAAGCACCAAGAGATTTCACTGGCATGTCTAAATAAATACTGAAAACAAGAATAACACAATGTTAAAACATTCATGTTTTTCACAACTTAATAACTATTTATCAAATAAACACTATTCTAGAAATCTAGTAGTCAACCAGTGCGAGGATGTCGCACTACCATAAACATCCTCTGAGCCAAGTTTCACTTTTATTCTCAAAAGCTGCATGAAATTAGGATACATGAGCACATTTTTCCATCTCCAACTCAACTATCAAATAATTCTTATTTTTCCATCTCTATAAACTAATGAGTTTTATAGCTTCTCTATTTTTACATCTCTTTTAATCACTACTGATGATCATGAATTGAATAGTCTATAGAAGTAAAAGCTCTGTCTTGATATTCCATAAGTGGGCACGACGCAAAAGAAAAAGGTAAAAGAAGCTACGATAAATGAAGAGTTTGGTACAACTAATACAAAATTGTGACTAAAATTTGTAAGCAAAATCTGGTCACAATCCCTTGGAAGCTAACTTAGTCCATTTCTTGCATAAGGATACTAAATTTCATTCGTTTTATCGTTTGCATTTTGCTATAAGATTCAAAATATATTTTGAAGTTAATCTCATGCTCCAAACTTTCTGAACATGAGGATCATTTGTTATAGTAAAGTTGGAACTTATTCTTGTAAACTAAACTAAAGAAATCCAAGTTAACCTTTTTTAGCAAACAAAGAAATACATGACCTACAATGTACAACTTTCGAGAACTTTCCTGAACAATTAAATAGACCTCATCTTTAGACAAATTCATTGAATCATAGATCATTGGTTGTATGAATCAACACATTGATGTTTCAAATTTGGAAAAAGACCCACCTGCTGCTGGGTGAAAGATGAAACCATAAAATGAGTCTTAGACTACAGTTGAATTACCAGAATATTTTTTTTTGTAAAAAAAATTATGAGCAGCAAAATATATCTATCTTCATAGAAGAAATGCTAATTCATACCTTGTCTTGATTTTTAGAGGGTGGTAAGAGCAACCTTGCCTTTTTACACCTGTAAATTGATAAAGTTAGAAAGTTGTTATCTCAAAATTACAAATCCAATGGGTACTACTCAAAAGTAACAGCATTGACATCATCCAAACGGAAAAATACAATAGAAAGCACTTTCTATGCTTTTTTGGTACTTTCCCCAGAACCGAAGAGGAAAAAATAAGATAGGAAGGACAATGTGTTTCTCACCATTGAAAATGCAGTGAGCATGAAAATAGACTATATCAAGCTATAGGGCTAAAAGGTAATGCTAATTTGATTTTGCTTTGCAGACCCAAAACTTAAAAGCTAATACTGATTTATTCTTACCTCAATTTTGATCAAAGCTTATCGCTTACCATTTTGTTATAAGCACATTTAACTTCACTTTGACTGTCAGTATAATGCAGCCTCATCTTGGTCCACCCATCATGAATACCACTTTTGTGTTGTCCCTGGAAGCTGCCAACTGAGAGATAAGAAATGCCTCAGATGCAAACCCTTAAGAACAGTCAATTTATCTTTATTACATCCTTATTTGTTATACCTTTCTTGCAAACCAAATTTGATAGAGGTAGAAACTACAAATTTGGAAAAAGAGCAAATATAAATGAGGAAGAAACAAAGTAAAAGCAATTAGATAGAGGTATAAACTAATTCAAGTAAAAGCATATAAAAAAATATTTAGAACAATAGTTAAATGAAGCTCATAACTTCAAAATAAGTAACCTCAAATGATGATCTAAACTTTAAAGAAAACGAACACGAACACGAAGACTAAATTTTATTTTTTTATTTTTAATACCAACACAAAGACTGATTGAATTGAACCTGCAATGCAGTATTATACAGATGGAGAGAGAGGGAGGAAAGAGAGATATAAGTATTGTCTATGCTCGTTTGATATCGTGCTAATGTGATCTCTTGCTGAATGGGTACAAATGATATGTCTATTCAAAAGAGAGTTCTCTTAAAAAAAAAAGAAAGGCGGAGTGAGAGATAGAGAGAAAAATCAGTGAGAATCTTGGTTGCCTTGACATTTTTAAAATGTAACATATGCCTTGCTTGCCTTTTTTTATTTTTTTTATTTTGGTCAGTGTTATGACTTGCAGAGAGAGAGAGAGAGAGGCACAAATCACTCCTACGGACACAGATTTGATACCGTATATCGGGTGCGTTACTCTTTTTGTGGGACAAACCGTCCAACGGATTAAAATATAATGCACTCTTGTCTCAACGGTTGAGATTGAAAGTTAGATTAAAAAGAGAGGGATCCACACCCCTAACTTATTATATAGATGTTTGTCTAATGGTAATGGGACCGAGTATCGTTTATTGGAGTTATCGTTACTCTTTTTGATGATGGTTCACCTGTCACGTGTTCCAGAAAATATTCATTTTTCTTTGTGTTTGTTTGGATTTATTAAGGATCTTATATTTCTCTGGCAGGTTCATATACCTGAATGACCTGATGCGTTTCATGAGAGACGATGAGGCCTTGAAGGCCATGAGTCTCCTGGGAGGATCTCCTGAAAGTGAGAAAATCACCAAGTCAGCCCTGAAAAGCTGGGTGGTAAGAACCGGGCATTCGGCTAATTCAAAATAAAATTTATTTTACATTTTGTTTATTGATCCTGCCCTTCAATCAAGTATTAATCTCTTTTTTTTTTTGGACAGAAATTAAATATTAATCTACGAATATGAAGTTTCTGTTTTCAGCCTTTACATGGATAAATATCTGTGTTTTTAGACACAACCGAAAATTATGAATATTCTTGCGTGCTCATTCACTCACGAAAAGTATGGTAATCTGTTCAACTGATTCTTGTAGGTGAATGCTTTTAGAGAGCGAAGAGCACTTGCCTTGACACTGAATGATACAAAAACAGCTGTCAACAAACTTCATCAGATGGTGAATGTTTTGGTTGCCATCATCATATTGGTTGTCTGCCTTCTAATTCTAGGAATTGCAACCAGCAAATTTCTACTTTTTCTAAGCTCTCAGATCGTGGTTGTGGCATTTGTATTTGGAAACACCTGCAAAACGATCTTTGAAGCGATTATCTTCTTGTTCGTGATGCACCCGTATGATGTGGGTGATCGGTGTGAAATTGATGGGGTTCAGGTACAAACAGTCAAATTTGAACTTAAAAGTACACAATTGTTCTTGCTTTTCTGTGTTTTTGATTACATTTCCATTTTTTTTTTGTGCTAATATTTGTTTCGATGTGTTTCAGATGATAGTGGAAGAGATGAATATCTTGACAACCGTCTTTCTGAGATATGACAACCAGAAAATCATATTTCCAAATAGTACTCTTTCTACCAAGCCTATTGGTAACTACTATCGGAGTCCAGATATGGGAGATGCAGTTGAATTTTGTGTCCACATTGCAACCCCAGTGGAGAAAATTGCTATCATGAAGCAAAGAATAATGAGGTATGTTCTTAGCTAAAAAAAAAAAGAATAATAAGGTATGGAAAGATCTCTCAGTATCCGTTTCTATTTGTAGCGCTATTCTTTTCCTCTTCTCTTCCTATTTATTAAGCTTTCTGCTGCCAATACTATGGAAAGGACAGTTTTTGTAATTGGGATATATTCATCATAGGAACAACTGGCCTTCAAAAAACATGAGATATGACTCGTATTTTTTCACAGATCTTTCCTAAATCACATTAACCGCATAAAAAGGTCTATTTGGATTACGCATATTAGTTTAGGCTTCGTTTCGTTTGCAGATTAAAGAAGGGAAAGGAAAATGATTTCCCTAGCATCTTTTTCCAAACAGTAGACGACATTTCCAATTATTTATTTTTCATATATAATCGAACTCAAGAAAAGAGGAAGGGAAGTAACTCGCAAAATTCGAACATTTTACTTTATTTTTTGCTGCATTTTTGTTTCCTTCCTATTTTCCCATCTTTTCCCTCATTAAACAAACAATGAAAAGTGTTTCCTCCGTGTTTTCTTTTCATTTCCCTCACTGAATCCATAACCAAACAAAGCCTAGAAGATGCAAAAAAAAAAAAAAAAACCAAGGCGTTTGATAATTAAAGAACTTAGATCATTCAAATAATCTGGACAAGAAAATTGTAGTGCATGTGTAAAATAACCCACGATCCAAAGCTTTGAAATTTCTAAGGACCACCAATTCCTGATCCTCTCGCTGTTGCTTCTAGGGTAAAATTCATATCTTTCTGGAAAACTACTGTAGCCAAAATGATCATGTTTAGATGGATTCACGTAGCTTTTCCGAAGTAGTTAAGAGTGGCCATCGTTACTTGGATAATCAAATGAACAAATGAAGGGGCAATCACCCTGTGGTGGACCCTCTTACGTAGGGTGTTAAGGTAGATTGGAGACAAGACCTAATTTTGTCGCGAAATGGCTCCTCTCGGAATAGTTGGGAGTAGACTTTTTGGTAGGCTACCGTCATCTTCGTGCATTTTGCTGTCTCATTGATGAGAAGGATATGTGTATTTATTTTGTTCAACAAGGAAAGTTACACAAGCACATACCCTAATTTCAACGTACGAATTATTTCTAGAAGGATGAATGTGAATTCGGGCAATTTTCAGTTTAGATGCTTCCTCGTGAGCCAGTTAGTGTTTCGTGCTATTGAGAATATGAATACTTAAGTTCTACCCTCTCTAACAGCTTAAGCTTTTAGGTTGGATTCAAAGTTTTTTCTTGGTATCAGAGCCTTCGTTGTGGGAGGTCGGCTCCAAGTGTGAGACGTGATCACTCGCGAGGGAGGGTGTTGAAGCTTGATATACATTGTTAGGCCCATTCTCTAACAGCTTAAGCCTTTTGAGTAGATAGTTGTTAACAGGTGCCTATTTATCAATTATCGGCAGTTATGAGGTATATGAAAAAATACCAGTCCCAATTGTTCACACGTGGTTATGGTTTGAACTTTGACCTATTTGCTCATCGTCTTGAATTTGATTCCAAGATTCAATCAACCCCTCTTCGGCTGGTGTTTACAGGTGGACTTTCAGTCCCTTTTGAACTACACAATACCTTTCCCACTTCTGTAGCTTGAATATAAATGTGATTTGATTCTTGAATCAGTGTAGACTCGAGGATGTAATTTGAGCTATATGCACATGTCAAGGGATGGATTTTCGTCTATGGTTACAAATGTATCCAAATTTCAAATTGTTTTTTGAATTATTATTTATTTTTTAAATATTTATTTTTTTATATTTGTATAGGACTTGAATGGAGTGCATTGCATGTTTGTTTTTACCTGCACACCTGGATATAACTAGAAATGACTCAAGTACAGTGTATTAGTGACCATTTTTTTACAGGAAGTTCTCTCTGGGAGATTGACACCCTTCGTCACCACTATTGTCCTCCCATTTCAAGGTGCAGATTTCACCTTATTATCTGTCTCTCTCTGACCCCATTTGTATTTGCCTACTGTATTATCTTGTCGGTCCTTGCTTACAATGTCCTTTTTCCTGGCCTATTAGATTTGTGTTACCGCCCGAGAATGATTTGACAGGCAGAAGCAAAACCTCTGAAATCGCAGTAAAAGATTTCAGTTCTGGCTCGTATGCCACAATATTTGGAGAGGAGGTATATTTACATCTGTTAGAAATTTCAATTATGCTTTCATTGAACTTGTACGGATATTAATAAAAGAAAAGTTCATACCGCTTTTTGTGTTCTCTTTGAGATTGTCAGGTTTTCCACTTACTGTGCATATGGAAAATTGAAATCTTCGGAAAAAAACTTCAAATATGAAATGCAGATTAGGAGGAGGGTAAAACAGGTTCCACTCGCATTCTACACGGCAACACCCACGTCTTTGTTCTCAGAGTCCGATTTTACTGGTTGGATGTTCAAATGTCCAGATCAAGAAGAACCTGATAAAGGGACTACAAATATACTTGAAGAACATGGCCATAATTCTGTGAAATGACAGCGTATAGAGTGTTCATGACGCAAGTGCTCTCTGTCTCATGGAAAATTTTTGACCAGTTAGATCTTGCTTGTATTTTGCACGCTGTACACTGCAAAAAGTTATCTTTATCCATTTTAATCTGTTTTCTTTTCTGAAAATCCCAAGTTTTTGAGAATAATATTTTGTAGGGACAGTTACTCCGGCCTTATTGGGTCCATTTTCCAACAGTTGATGATGCATATTACAAAGTGAGCACCTAGTAGAAAATGGAAGATCTTAAGTTCATGGATCTGAGTCTGCACATCATGTATGTAAATGTATGTGGCAACGCATTGAACTGTTGATTTATTGCATCTCTGCTATTCTTATGTAATTCAATTTTGATTGTATCATGGAAAGATTAGGAGAATAAAAATGCACCAGGAGTGCAATTGCAAGGTTGAGATCTTCGGTCTTAGCTACTGCACTATCTATCAGTACCAGCACAAAATTCAAGATCACTTGAAGTTCTTCCTTGGTTAGCGTTGAATGGAAACTCCAGCATTTTTGACTGAATTACCTCTCTCTCTCTCTCTCTCTCTCTCTCTCTCTCTCTCTCTCTCTCTCTACACTATTTATTCTCTGTGAAGATAACTAACTATCACATGTTAACATGTATAAGATGAATCACCTTCTCTACATCCTCTCTCCAACTGAAAATACCAAACGGACGTGCAAATGTCATGAACATACGGGTGTATATATACACTAAAACTCTGTATGTAATGATGGGTAATGGGTGTGGCTTATCTTGAAACAAAACTGAATCAAGTGGTGGGAGTTGTTTGAGCAAAGGAAGTATGGACCAAACAATTGAATCCAAAGGCAAAGTTTGTGACGGGTGCATCTGGTTTTCTGGCTTATTGGTTGATCAAGCGTCTCTTATTGTTCGACTATCATGTCATTGGGATTGTCAGGGATCCTGGTGTGTGTGTGTACCATAAATAAACCTGCAGTCGTCATAAAGTTTAGTTTGGGTTTAATTAGAAAGTAGAAGCTCATCTTGTGTGATTAATGCATGCATGGGGCAGGAAATGGTAAGAAATTAGAACATCTATGGAGGCTTGAAGGAGCAAAGGAGAGACTCCAATTGGTGAGAGGTGATCTAATGGAAGAAGGCGGCTTTGACGACTCAATCATGGGATGCCACGGTGTCTCTCACACCGCTTCACCTGTGCTTGGACGAACTGCATCCGATCCAAAGGCATGACAAATTTCATCTTCCAGCTATATATATCTATGTACTCATAGTGTTAAACACCCACTATTTATATATGTATTTTTGGATATGCTGAAATCTTGAAACCTGCAATCGAGGGTACATTGAATGTGCTACGTTCATGCAAGAAAAATCCATTACTGAAGCGCGTGTTGCTCACTTCATCTTCTTCAACAATAAGGGCAAGAGATGATTACGACCCTGATGTACCTTTGGGTGAGTCATATTGGAGCTTTGTGGACCTCTGCGAGAGACTCAATGTAATGTTTATTTCTATTAATTGGTTTCAAAGTCAGCTCTAAAATACTGAATTTACAATGCCATTCATTTATATATTTTTACACATTTCAATTGGTGCATATATATACATGGAAAGATATGGTATGCATTATCGAAAACTGGCTGAGAAACCTGCATGGGAATTCTGCAAGGACAACAAGATTGATCTGGTGACTGTTATCCCCTCCTTCATTGTTGGACCTAGTTTGACACCTGAATTATCTATTATTGCATCAAATATCCTTGGCTTCCTCAAAGGTAACCAACCTAGTGATTCACTTATGGGGTGATTGTCAATTTCAAAAACCAGTGATTATGGTTTTTATATGTTCCCAATTTAACTAACAGGGGTGAGGGAGAGGTTTGAGTGGCATGGGAGGATGGGATACGTTCATCTAGACGACGTAGCACTCTGCCACATACTTGTTTATGAGCATGAGAATGGTTGTGTACGCTACATTTGTAGCTCCATTGTTGTTGACAACAATCATTTAGCTTCAATACTATCTGTACGTTATCCCGCCTTAGCCATCCCTAACTAGTCTGTAATTCTACATACCATGTACATATATATTGACTAGTATGTGAGATAGGACAAGAATTCTTAGAATGGAGGAAAAAAAAACTCGCAATTTGTTGATCAACAAAAGAAAAAAAAAAAAAAAACAAAAAAAATAAACCTCACAATTTCTTCAATTTTACTGATTTTACAAATTGGAATGTATTTTTCTGGTTTGAGGCACTTGATCGACCATCGAAGTCTGCCTGATTATTCAAGGAAAAAAAATACAAAAAAAGAAAAAAAGAGAAAAAAAAAAAAAAAAAAAAAAAAAAAAAAAGAAGAAAAGAAAAGAAGAAAAGAAAAGAAGAGATCTGTAGGGGAGGAAAAAAAAAAAAAAAAATCAATACTTCCAAGTTGAAGAGTTTAGGATTCAAGTTTAAGTCCATTGAAGAGATGTTTGATGATTGTTTTGCATCTTTAATGGCTCAAGGTCATCTTTCTTTAGCCTAGCTACATTTCCGAAGCATCATACAGACATGTATAATGCTGAAATTTAGTTTCTCGTCTCATGCATTCCTTTCGACCTTTCCAAAGCTATATGATAATTCTCTTTCCCCATAGAAACCAAGAGAGAGAGAATAGTTAAAGACCACCACCTTCATTTGAAAGGATTAGGTAGTGTAATCTGGTTAAACTTTGCAGTAGTGGTACACCTTGAAGATAGTTGAATATGTAGTGTAATCTGGTTAAACTTTGCAGTAGTGGTACACCTTGAACATAGTTGAATGACACACCACGCCATAAAATCAATGGATTAAAAATAAAAATTAGAAGGGTTACACTAAAGCTCAATCCAACTCTTGGATAATTTGAGTAAAGTAAAAGTTCACTTTCTGTCAGAGATTCCTAGATAGATTGGTCAAAGAATATTCCAAATGAATGTAGAGAAATACATATTTCCACTAGAAATTACCATTTGGACATTTTGAGTAATATTTCTTCTTATTCTTCGAGGTTTTTTAAAGAAGATTGTTCAAAACAATGAGGCATACTCCTCAAGTCCAATAACATTTTATCATGGGATCTGTTTGCACCAAGTGAAGGTATTTCCTCATGGATTTTTCTTAACAAAAAATAAATGCATAATAAGAAAAAGAAGACATTATTTATATCATCTGCACATAAAATATAAAAATTGCCTCCAAACCCCGTTACTCAGCTACCCCCAAGCGTCCCCAACTTGAAATTTCTACATCGCCCTGAATAGCCTTGTGCGAAAAATGAACCATGTTCGTCCAATTTGCGTTATAACTACCCAAAAACTCAACTTTTAATAGTCTGATTCAATGGTTAAAAATCAAAAATAAATTCATTGTTTAGCGTCGCTTAATATCTTTTTTATAATTGTCGTGCCAACTGGCATAGTCATTACGAGTATGATAAAATTTAAAGAAGGAAACATCAACTTCAAGAATTTTTTTTTCCCTTAAAAAGCAGTTGTTGTGCAACAGAGCACATGAAGTACATCAGACTACATTGTATGAAAACAACCAACCTGTAATAACGAAACACATATATCATATCCATATCCAACACGAGAACTAACACCACTGCTAGTAGTAACAACTTCACATAATAATAATAATAAAAATAATAATATTCTTCTCAGCAAGGTCTCCAAGTGACCTTCACCCGGATCTCACCATACCTGCCAGAAATATTCTTCTCCGACGAAATACACTTTGTTTGAGGAAGGAAATCAACAGTGCCCTTGGCGATCTCAACGTCATGTTGAGAAAGGTGTCTGTCGCGGCAGTGATTGTACAATTCTACTGAAACTTGGAGGGAAGCCATTTTATTGACGGCTACTATTGATTTCGAAAGTGGAATGAGCTGACCAGGACGTACATATATGGAGTCGTCACTTTTCTTCTTCTTCTTCTGGAAGAGCACACTCCAACAGGTAGTGTTGCCACAGGTATTGCCGGCTCGAATCAATCCATAAACATTGGCCCCATCAGCATCTCCCTTTAGGAGAGTAACCTCCACAGTGGCCCGTACACCGTTGAACCACATAGCGTAGTATAATGTGACTGAACCAGACTTGCAATTAAATTTGGTGGCTAAAGGTTTGTCAAACATTTTGTTAACGGGTTCGTAGTAAATCACACTTGAGACCTTCCCGTCCTCGTGCTTTTCGGCAAAACCATATGGAATGTCCCAATAGATCGTCCCACAACAGAAGACATCATCATCTGGAGACAAGTTTCTATCCTTAAGAATCACATCGATGCGGAAAGTACTACAGGCATATAAGGCCTCGGACAGGCCAGTCAGCAACAAGGCAGTTTTATTACCACCATCACCTGGGAGGGAGATGGATTCGGAATCCTCTCTTTTTGTATTGTAAATGTATTCATGAGAAAGTTCATCATCGACAAAAATTGTACCGTAGAGTGATGATGATGATGATACTCCACCCTCATGATGACCCGCAGGTGGCTTCTTCTCGATGACCACCGAAAACACCTCCACTAGTGGGAATCCATGGCGTGGTGCTCTTGTTGTATCTACTCCTAAACGCTCCAAATCATCAGTGTCAAACACCAATCCTGAAAAACCGTAATCTCCCCAATCCCAATCGTTGTTACCTTCTTCTACGTGTATCGAATCAGTGGGTGGACTAGATATGGAGGAATTAAAAAGATATTCATCCGTTACAGGTTCAATTTTCTTTGATAGAAGATCAACCATGGCGGTGGGGGTTGTGACAGAAACAGATTCATGATTGGAACATAAATCTGTTACATATGTCCTCCTCCTCTTCCAAGTACCTTCTCCTCCACCTCCTATATACGTCCAACATCCAAAAATAAAAAATAAAAAAAATTACATGATTGTGGAATAAAGCCGCCGTCTTTAAAGGAATTAAAATCACTTTTTTACAGATCCAAAGAGAGAGAGAGAGAGAGAGAGAGAGAGAGGGCTGCTTGCTTACCTTTGGCTTCGGACAGAGTGACGCCGCCGCGCAGAGAGAAATCGTGGCCTCTGTCGATCTGAGGGAAATCGTGGCCGCCGCCGCCGTGTTGTTCGGCCGCAAACACATCGACCGACATCCTGTTACTATCGGCTAGGGCAAGGGAAGGAAAAGATTGACAGGGAATATGGGAGGGATTAGGGTTACACTTGCACAATTCTGTGCACGACTCACGCCTATTAATATTAATATATACTAGTACTCTACCGTGGTAATTGTCACTCACGGCGCAAGAAAATAATTTGGGTTAAATACATATTATTTTTGTGGTTTGATTTATTTTTACTTGGGAGTTTCGGCCATAGCCCATTCAAATAAAACTCTTCAAAACTAAATTATATGTTAGTTTTTTTTTTTTTTTTTTTTTATCGTATTAGACTCTTTTTACACTTAAATTGCTATAATTTTTGTTATACAAGTCTGTTTTTCGTAAAATTTGATATTTTGAAATCAGCAAAATGAGATCCATCAAACGAGTCAATATTGACCATGAAACCGAGAAAACCGAAACCAATTGCACCGACTGACTTATGGTCAGCTTCGGTCCCCGTCCCCGGCACCCTGACCACTTCGGTCCGGGGGAAATTTCGCCTCCACCCCGACCGAAACTGACCGATGAACAGCCATTGTGATTTGGAATTAAAGTAAAACTGTTAAGATTTTTTTTCAAAATTGTTAAAAATTCAAAAATTAGCCAAAAATATTATGGGAAAATTAGATGTGGATCCCTAGTTAGAGAAATATAGTGGTTTATGGACAACTAATTATTTGTGCTTTGATTTAGGTCCATCATTAGCGCAATTGGGTAATTAAGGTCCCTTAGTTTCCTTTTACTTTTAGATAATGACAATTATACCCCTGCCCTATATAAGGGAATAACACCATTCTCATTTGAGTTTGCTTCACATTTTGTTTAGAGAGAGAGAGAGAGAGAGGTGATACAAAGGAGTAGACTGACTGCCGACGAAGAGCCGAAGACAAGGCCAATGAACTACTGAAGAAGAAGCCGATGAAGAGCTGACAACAAGGCCAACGAACGGCCGAAGAAGAAGCCGACAAAGGGTTGACAATAGTTTTGAATTGAAATATAATCTAAAATCCAAGAAAGAAATAATTTTTTTTTTCATCTTTGTGTTGTAATGTGATTCTAACTAAAACAAAGAGTTGCAATTGAACTAGAAAGAGCTCTAAATGAATCCACATATTGCCATTAAGAAATTGTTAGTTTAGAGAGGTCTCCGTGTATGATGAATGACTTAGTGTTGGTATGATAGATAATTGGGCATAATTGGTTGATATTATATTGCTTCATCATCTACTTATTAATTTTGAAGAACTTAAATTGATAAAGTGTTCGGTATTAGTAATAATTTTGTTTTGACCATTATACCCTTGTTAAAAGTGGTGAAATTTCACCACATTTTGAAGAATGGTTAAATTTTATCACATTTAAATAGTGGTAAAAGTTTGATAAAAAAATGGTTTTTTTTTCGTTTATGACGATTATACCCCTGTTTCAAAGTGGTGAAATTTTACCAAAATTTGAAGAGTTGTGAAATTTTGTCGCAATCCATTCCGCTACGCGCGAAAATAGGACATGTGGCACGCCACTGAGGCTTATCCAATCCAATTAAAGGTCATAGCAGCGGAATAACATAAGTAGCATCCATAAAATCAGAGTTATAAAAGTATTTCTCATTTGAAACCACTCCGGCCAAGAAAACAATTTATTTTGAAAGTAGCAATCCAGTCGACTGTGTCGGGGTATCAGTCGGTTGGGGTGTCAAACTTCCAATCGACTAATACCCATCTGGTCAATTGGAAGGAATTGAGCAGAAAGTCTTGTTTTGAAATACAATCCAATCGACTGTTTTTCAGCCTTAGTCGATTGTTTTCTGAAAACTGAAGAAGACATTTTGTTTAAATAGCGTGTCCAGTCGAATGGACCCCGGACTAGTCGACTGTTTTGCCAATTACTGCACATCCTGCATAATTCCATCTTTCTAAGGTTGTTCAATCTCATTCAGGGATTAACCACACATACCAAACTCAAATCATAGAGATCCTAACTGTATTACAACATCTTTAAAGTATAATTATAATCCTACGAATCCATTCCAAGATTCAAGTTAAAACATAATTCTAATTCTCAAAACTCATATTACATTCTTGGAATTGAACAAAAACATATACAAGAATATCCCGTCGTCCCACCGGCCTCACTTTTCTCGTTTCTTCTTTCCTTTCTTCTTATCACCAATAATGGAGTAAATCTCTACTGCTCAGCTATATGTTGAGTGTACGATTCTAACATATATATGTATGGCAATTCATGCTTTAAACATTTTAAACAAATCAATTAGTCTTCACGGAGAGAGATACGCATTCATCCGGTATATCGGCAAATCCAATGTCTTAAACCGCAATGCCAATGACAAGTCCAAAGTCTATCAACCATTGCACCCAACTGCTCTGGCAGGACCGGTTCCCAAACCAAGCAAGTAGGTGTTGCTACTATAACTCTCAAACAACGAGAGGCCCCGGCATAATGCACCCCCCAAAGGGAAATGTGCTACCAACCAATAGCCCCTATCGGGGCCTGGTAAGTAGTTGTAAACACACAAACACCTATAACATGTGGGATATGATATGACACAATAACATTGGTATTTGAAATTTGACCAGTCATCTTCCCATCCACGTGCCAAGGCAGAACCTTAACCAACCATCCACGTCTTCCCTTCCCTCGTAGGATCCAAGTGTCAATATTCTGAGCAGTCATCAAGAAATACACCATATGTAATTACTAGCACATCAAAAATGTGACCAACCCACACGCAATCAAAAGGCAATAAATGAGACCCTTAGTCTCATCATAGCATCCCCCATGAAACCAAAAACATCATCTGTTTTGCATCCATGATCCATAAAAGCATGCGCAAACCAAAGACATAGTTCCCTATGCGCTAACTTCTTTGGACAGCCAGCTAGTAGGCGGCGCTTGAGGGGAGAAAAAGCAAAAGCTGAGAAGCCTCATCAAACCCAACATCATACCTCATACAAGAATACGTGTTGCTGAAAGAAATAAGTAAAGCATCCGAGAAACACTAGATCAAACCCCTTTCCATCTTCAACCTCTCAGCCTCTAACAAGCCATGAGGACCTGCAAGGGGACTATGCTGAGGATCTAACCTTTTAATGTGTTTAGATTTTATTGAAATAATATAGTAAAATTTCACCACATTCATAGTTCTCAATTATGATTAGGAACTAATTCAATCTGGGCAAATTTTATGGTATGTTCGCAAAGTGGTTAAATTTAGGTTGTAAATTTTCACCAGTCTTTTTTGTCAATTATGACTTCATTCATGAAAATTATCACATGTGGTGAAATTTGACATGTTATGAACGGTAGATTTTGAAGTGTTCAATTTTGATGATGATAATCATGTGGTAAAATTTGAACAATAGACAACGACAGACAAAATTATCATATTTCTTCATTCACAATGCCCCCTATCTTGCTATCTCTACAAAGCCACACACAAAATTTGAAGTCAAAACCTACAACAACAAACCAATTTTAGATCTGTGAAGAATTCGACGAACCCTCTAAAGATTGTAAGACCTCGATCTTACTGAGCCATAAGTCTCCAGCCATCGAACATGTTCTTCGGTTCGTCACAACGTACCGATTCGGATTGGGGACGGTAATGTCAATGATGACTTCTCAGGCAGTGAAAGAGGGTTAAAAGGCAACGACGATGCTGTCTTGGTGCAAAAAAGAAAGAAGCTTCGACGGCGACACCAATTATGACTTCGCAGGCGGTGGAAGAGTCTTCCACTGTGACGGCGATGGCGATGGCGATGGCGATGGGGCTTATGTCAGCTTAGAGATGGTGAGTTCGTGACGGCGACGGCAATGGAAGCGTAAAAGAAGAGTCATAGATGGCGATGAGACTATAAGCCACGGTGATGGTGATGGCGATGGCAATGGGAGCGTTAAGCGACTGCGACTGCGACTGTGACGGCGATGGGGGGTTAGCGACAACGATGGTGATGATATGTTTGGAAGAGAGAGAGAGAGAGAGAGAGAGAGAGAGAGAGAGAGAGAGAGAGAGAGAGAGAGACATTGGGATAGAGCAAATAGAGTGGTGTGAGGTATGTTTGTCCAAAAAAAATTGAAGAACTTAAATCAACATTTTTTTTAGTTGTCATTAAACCAACATATTTACATTAGACTGTACTTATATCTAATTGACCCATTTATAAAATCAAAGAAGAAGAAATTGATTGGTGTGTTGTATGGAAAGTACCTTGGCTCTCATTGTCACTACGAAGGATTGGCAAACTATCCAACACTCTTTAGCATTAAAGTCCGAGCATGGACAATCAAGGTTAGATTAACTACCTGTACCAAAAAATCAAAAAATTTGAACTGCAAGGATTAAATACAGAGCATGGTTAATCAAGGTAAAATCACTTTTCTTTTTAAATAATGCAACTGTTCCCAAAACTGGATACACAAATGTTTTGAGAGTAATGCTATACTTCCCAAATCCCAAATCCACACCCCAAATGATGTAGCAGTGCTTTATTTGGGATTTGGATTTGGGAAGCATAGCATTACTCATGTTTTGATATGGATGTTCATTCCAAGATAAGTTAGTTTTACCACGACTTGTGATTGCAGTAATTTATTTCTTGTCTAATATCTGTTGTATACTTGTTACATAGAATCTAATACATTCATTTTTGTTTTTGTTTCAGTGTTACATAGTTAGACTATATGGAACAAAGATTGGAATTAAGTTGATGTACTAGCGGTGATTGAAGAGTTTAAATTGACATTCTTGTTTTTTTTTTTTTAACAACAATGTTACATATATATTATTGGTTTGTTGGTTTAATACATACTTAGTGGTTACTATTACATTTTTCTTGTACATGATTAATTATTAGATTGATGAATGAAAAATTTTGGTTGGAAGGATGATGATTGAATATGGTTCTTGAGCTGATTTGTGCATATATATTCTAAATTGTGTAACAGGTTTTGATGTATCTGAATATTGTAATTCTTGATTATTGGATTATCAACAAAGCATTTTTTTTTAAAATGTGTTTTACATAATATATGACTGTTTCTTAAAAACAATCATAAATTAATAATAGTTTAGTAAAGTCATAAAAAAGTGTGATTATTTATGACTTTTTTTAGAGATTATTTATGAATTTTTGAAGATTATTTATGACTTTTTAAAAAGTCATTTACGACTTTTATAAAGATTACTAGCATAGAACCCGCACAATGCGCGGGCACATGATATGCCACCAAGTGTAAGAGAGAGATAGACACTCTGCAACACTTCTCTATATATCTACATTATATTAAGAGTTAAGTGATTAACATGTAGATGACAGAGAAAGCCGGACAAAACTATCATATGTCAGCATATTTTGCTCCTCTAAGGAGCAAAAAGTAGAGAAGGTTAAATCAATATATGTTCCACAGGAAAAGCATTAGATTGTGCAACAAAAACCAAAAAGAACTCTTAATTCTTTTGCAACATGACTTCTAGAATGTAGTTGGACTTCAAATTCTCTTATCCTTCAGCTGTTGGAGGTCTAACTTTGTTATTTCAAACTCTTCTTGTAAACAGATGTTGTATTTTCTCTTGTTCTTTAAAGGCTTAGCTTTATGTCCTCAAATCTTAGCTGTCACAATTCTAGCCTAGAAGGGCCATGGCAATTTTAACTCGCACCATCTTGCATCTGCATACAAATAAGCAAGATATTTAAGAAGAGATAAATTATTAAATAGAATATAAATTGATAAAAATTATCCCACATCAATCTAGAATTTGTGGTTTTGGCTAATCCAAGTTGTTAATCAAATTTAGGCTTATGAAATTCCTCTAACAAATAAAGTTGTATTATAGGTTTCTTAATGTTTCTAGCAAGGATTCAATAGAATGCTTTGCAAAAAACTGTATGTCATTTGATCTGGCTATATACCCACAATTTTAACTAAAGAAAGAACCAAAGTAGCAAAATTAAAACTTGAAGGGGTCTTACTTTTTTAATTTTTGTATTATCCTTTGTTCTATCATTGTCGGTGACTTGGTAATATCTTAAGAGTGGCAACTTGAAACTTGATGTCAAGGCATAAGCAAGAGTAGAAATGGGACTTACATCAAGCAGGTTGATTTTTTTATAGCTACTGGAGTTATCCATTCTTCCCCGTCTGTGCAATGTCACAGCAAGTTAAGACAGTAATCCCATAAAATAATTCTAAAATAATCTAATAGCCATGTTAAGGAGTAAAAACACGCCCCTCAAGTATAAAAGCATTTTGTTTTGTGTGTGTACAAAATGCCAATCATGTTAAATCCAAATATAATTCAAATTTTAGATGATCTAAATTAATTCATCCATGTGATTAATATTACTTTAATGCTATATATGGTAGGAGCAATGAAGCACAAAGTCTTCTAAAAGGTCAAAGAATCCACACCCAACGCATACCAGCACTGGTGCATATTATTCTCGGATGTAGTGGGGTTTTTTTTCCCTATTATTTTTTAAATAAAAAGGAGACACTACCATAATTTTAGAGACTCTAAAGTCAATTTAAGAATGTCGCGAATTGTATTACATGTCAAAAGGTTAGTATTGTTTATCTACGCTTGTTATTTACTTAACTACACAAAAATCAAGACAATGTGTAGTTTATGAAATTATTCAATGGCGTATTTTTAAATTATTTATAAAAGTACCCCCGCACCTGCTCCCTCAATTTTTTAAAAATTGGTGAATCCCACGCGCCCACATCCCGCATCCGTGTCAGTGCAATTGCACGGATTCTTTTGTAGGGTAGGAGGGGCAAAAAAATAAAAGGAAGAAAGGGTATGGGGGACGTAAGAGGTATCCCTAGGAGAGGAAGAAAGTCTTTGCCTCTTTTGTTTGGTTAGATAAGAAGGAGGTGAGAAAGAAGAGAATAGATTGTTGTATTTTTTTTTTTTCTATTTTGTCCTTACATTAACAATGTATCATTTTCTTTGGAGGGTAACTAAGTCAAAAGATAAGAGAAGCTTTTTCTCTACCTCTCTCTCACATGCATACCAGACATATTTCAAGATACTATCAATCTTCAAATTCATGTAACAACTAAGTATGCGATAGCTCTATTCATAAATTGGCAAAAATCATAGTTTATGCCATTATCGGTTCCCAACAAAATACAACCAATTTGTGAAAGATCATAGTTCTGGATGGCTTATACACATTACACCAAGATAACCCAATAATCAAAATGCTAGCCAAGAGCAACAAAAGCAAAAAGAAGTCATTGGATAATTGAAAACTTAGAGCCCGTTGGTATGCTGTGGAGTAATGATTTTGCCTTAAAGATTTTCAATAAGCAACAAATTGCCGCTTTGAATTTAAGTTATTTTATCATCTTTGCCGTGAACTCGATTTTTGAAAAAGTTGTGAAAGGTTTTTGCCAAACAGGCTCAAATCTCTAAATTATCCCAAGTAATTGATTGTCTGTCCCAAATAAGCTAATACAAACGGGCTCTTATAGAAATTTAGACAAAGCCATAACCTCAATTCCCATAAATAAAATAAGGGTAAATATCACCTGCAACCCCTGAGGTTTGGCCTTAATACACATATCTCCCCTGACGTTTCAGGAATCTCACTTACCTCCCTTATTTTTGAATTTTAGTGTTAAATTCCCTTAAATTTTCTAACGATTTGTTAAACAGAGGGGGGAAACTGATACTAAAATTTAAAAATAAGGGAGGTAAGTGAGATTCCTGAAACGTGAGGGGAGGTATGTGTATTAAGGCCAAACCTCAAGGGAGGTTGGTGATATTTACCCATAAAATAAAGAATAGTTTTGCACTTATGAAAGGAACATATAAAAGATACTTCTCTTTATCATTTCTCAATGGACAATTTCTTTAGCAAAAAATTATTGGCTCTAGATATGGCTTTTATTGCTAGTACTGAGAACTTATAGATAGTTATACATATATAATTATAAACATATAATCAACACCCTCTGAAATAAAAATCCACATTGGCAGCAGGAACATTAGAATAAAAAGTAGTGTATCAATTGCTATGCAAAACAAATAAAATTTTCATACCAGCAAATCATGTGAAGGCGTCCTGCGATAGCCAATAGAAATATTGATGTTTTTCCTGAGGTTGGAGGACCTAAGAACAGCATCAATCTGGAACATAACATTCTGCCTCATCATAAACTTAATTAAAATTTTACACATTATGCGTCATCAAATATTTAATTAAAAATTCACATTGGACTTGTCTTTAAATTTGGTGAGTACCTGGGAAGGTCTTTATTTCACTAATACACGATTGAAGGGACAGAAAACACAATAAGAGGCAGAAAAGATGATAGAGCGTCATCGTGCGTTTGATCTTCCGGATCCCAACCATGTTGTCCTCTCTCTGTCTTCGAAGTTCCCTCTCTCTGTCTTCGAACTTCTTCGGCATGGACGACCACCTTGTATCGGTTCCGGTGAACCTCGGTCATTACAGTCGATTTAGTGACATGGTTATCAACCTAGCTATTGAAACCCTAACACTGCATACAAACTACATATAAATGAGACACAAATCAGTAAATCCATACACAGATAACAAAACCCCTAAAATGAACGTTAATCACACCTAGAGAGAGAAGATAGAAAAGAAAGCGAAGAGACGGATAGATTTTTGGAAGGAACAACACATCAAGATAGAGACGTTTAAACATCCAGGGCAATAAAAAGCACTGCCACGTGTCAATACCTGGTGCATTCCTTCTCTCACCTTCTGCTATTAGTATTTTATATAGATATAGATTTATTCCTGTATTAATTAAAAAATAGTCATAAATAATTTGAAAGCATTCATTTTTTTATGACTTTTTTTTAGAACTGTTGTAAAAGTAATAATTATTTATGACTTTTTTTTAACAAACTCGAACTTGTTTATGACTGTAATGTTATGACTTATTTTAAAAGCTTAAAAAAAAGTCATAAAATACACATTTATGACTTTTTTTTAAAGTCATAATAAGGGTTTTTTGTTGTAGTAATCCCATGAACTTAAAGCATTTGAACCCAATTTGAATCCAACAATGAATTCATCCTTGGGTTATGCTTGATCCCTCTCTCAAGTTAATGATCCTTGAGGAATGAAGACTTACTTTATTTAATTCTCCTCCCAAGTTAATGGTCCTTGAGACTAAATATGACCAATCCATATGAACCTTAAAGAATTCCATGAGACTTCCATTTAGAGGACCCAAACCATGAATCAAGACCTAGATCCACCAATTATGTACTCACCATGATTGACCTTAATTCCCATCTAAATCATAAATTTACAGAGAATTAAAGGATCAAAGACTCGAAGAATTCAAATGAGACATTAAAGATCTCATGAATCCCAAGAGGAGAATATAAACAAAGGGAGATCAATTCAAGATTCAATTGATGATCCAAATTAAATTTCAATTTGAAAGTTTATTTGATCTTAAATCCAAAGCTATTTAGATCCAAATCAATGAAGACAAATGAGACCTCAATCATAATTCTAGTAGTGTGTGATGAAATGAGGTGGGAAGAGACTTTTTGAAAATTGTGTGAAAGATCCTAAAATTCTATGAATTGTGATTAAATTCTTGACTAAATCTAATTAGGATTAGTGGATTATCTCCAATAACCTCAGGTTTTTTTTTCTTGTTTTGGTGAAGATCCTTAAACTCTTCAAGTTCTTCTTCAAGTTCTTCAAATTTCTTCAATGGTTTCTTTAACTCTCTTCACAATTCTCTCTTACCTCTCTCAATTGTATGTATTTTCAATATTTTCACTAACCCCCCATAATAAGATGAACATTCCCTTATATAGACCAATCCGGAAAAGAGTTAATTCAGTAATTTCGGGGTAAAAACCATGTGCAAGGGCATTCAATTCGTATCTTCAAAAAACAATCTGTTACAGGCCGCGACAGTCAGTGAATTGTTCGCGACACTCAGTGAGTGTCGGCATGGCACTCACTGAGTGCCGCAATGAGTGCCTCCGGCTTCGCCGCGTGCCACCCTGCCTTCTGTTATTTATATAAATATAAATCTTTATATATATATGTATCTATTTTTGATTTCTTTTCTTTTCAAATTTTCTTTTCTTTTATTTATCATTTTATTTTCTTTTTTATTTTCTTTTCGAAGAGTTTTCCAAAATCAAATTTTCCAAACTATCTTTTATTTCTCTTATACGTATTTTACACCCGAATTTACCTGAACACCCGGCCTTTCTTTCTCTTTCTTTTGAAAATTTTATCAAGACTGAAGAACCTTCTGAAGAGCTTGAATCACTTTAGAAATCTTCGAATTTCGTCGGACATTGTCGTCATCAGTTTCGGAGGTAATCAACCCCTGGCTTCGACGGTTGGTCAAAATTGGGGTGTCTACAATCAGCCCCTTTTTCGGCAGAGCTTGTGAAGCAACGCGTGTCGCAAGTGAATGTCGAAGCCTGTGTGAAGACATGCTTTTGACCAAGCTGTCGAATCCAGGTAAAAACAAAGTTGCGTTGCAAAAACAGGCGCAAAGAGGGTCGGTGCTGGTCGTGCTAAACGGTGAGCTGCCTACGTATCCCAATGGAAATCAGACCAGGGCGTAGTTCGGGTAAAGGAGCAACACCTATGCACAAATAAACACACGGATGAATGCACGTATCTTATTGTGATGCACATGAGCATGCAATGCTCCAAAAGGAGTGGAAATGAATATGGTTATGCTAACATGATGGTGAAATGTTACGCTCACCCTATTTTAGGTTCTAATTATGTGATGCATGATGCATGATACGATGACCAGAGATAACTGACTGACTAAAGTTTGGCCGATGCAAATTTGTTGCAAGGGTAGATTTTGATTGGGAAATTTGATCAACGTAAATTCGTTATGAGGATTGAGAATGTAACTTCGTTACACTTCCTAGGCTCTTCATTACGCGAATTGAGAATGCAAATTTTTTACACTCCCCATACTTTGATCAACGCAAATTTGTTATGAGAACCGAGAACATAAATTTGTTACGCTCCCTAAACAGGTCAATGCAAGTTTATTACAATGACTAAGAATGTAAATTTGTTACACTCTCAAAATAGGTAAACGCAAATTTGTTACGAGGACCGAGAATGCAAATTTGCTACGCTCCCAAAACAGGTCAATGCAAGTTTGTTACAATGACTGAAAATGTAAATTTGTTACTCTCTCAAAACAGGTAAACTCAAATTTGTTATGAGTACCGAGAACGCAAATTTGTTATGAGGACCGAGAACGTAAATTTGGTACGCTCCCAAATAGGTCAATGCAAGTTTGTTACAATGATCGAGAATGTAAATTTGTTACAGTCTCAAAACAGGTCAACACAAATTTGTTACGAGGACCTAGAATGCAAATTTGTTACGAGGACCGAGAACGTAAAATTGTTACGCTCCCAAATAGGTCAATGCAAGTTTGTTACAATGACCGAGAATGTAAATTTGTTACACTCCTGAAACAGGTCAACGTAAATTTGTTACAATGACCGAGAATGTAAATTTGTTACACTTCCGAAATAGGTCAACGTAAATTTGTTACGAGGACCGAGAATGCAAATTTGTTACGAGGACCAAGAATGTAAATTTGTTACGCTCCCAAACAAGTTAATGCAAGTTTGTTATAATGACCGAGAATGTAAATTTGTTACACTCCCGAAATAGGTTAACGTAAATTTGTTACAATGACCAAGAATGTAAATTTGTTACACTCCCGAAATAGGTCAACGTAAATTTGTTACGAGGATCGAAGTTTGTTATGCTCCCAAACAGGTCAATGCAAGTTTGTTGCAATGACCGAGAATATAAATTTGTTACACTCCCGAAATAGGTCAATGTAAATTTGTTATGAGGACCGAGAACGCAAATTTGTTATGCTCCCAAACAAGTCAATGCAAGTCTGTTACAATAACCGAAAATGTAAATTTGTTACACTCTCAAAGCAGGTCAACGCAAATTTGTTACAATAACCGAGAATATAAATTTGTTACACTCTCCAAATTATGATATTTTGATTAATGTAAATTTGTTACGAAAATCGAGAATGCAAATTTGTTACACTCCCCAGGCTATAATAATTTGATCAATGCAATTTTGATTTCCTTTGAAAAACAGAACCATTTAGGCTCAGGGAATTTTAAATTTTCTAGAAAGTAGAGCCACTCAGGCTTGAAGTATTTGAATTTCTTTGAAAATGGGCCATTCAGGCTCAAAGAATTGGATTTTCTTGCAAAGGGAGCCATTCGAGCTCAAAGGATTGGATTTCTTACAAAGGGAGCCATTCGGGCTCGAAGAATTGAATTTCTTTCACAGGGAGCCATTCAGGCTTAAAGAATTGGATTTTCTTATTAGATAGAGTCAATTGGAGCTGATAAAATTGAATTCCTTACAAAGGGAGCCATTCGGGCTCGAAGAATTGAATCTCTTTCAATGTGAGCCATTTGGGCTCAAAGAATTTGAATTTCTTAGAAAATGGAGCCATTCGGGCTGAAAGAATTAAATTTCTTGCAAAGGGAGTCATTCGGGCTCAATGAATTTAAATTTCTTAGAAAATAGAGCCATTGGGGCTCAAAGAATTATATTTTCTTGCAAAGGGAGCCATTCGGGCTCAAAGAATTTGAAATTCTTAGAAAATGGAGTCATTCGGGGTCAGAGAATTGAGATGGAGCCATCCGGCCTCAAAGAATCGGATTCTTTACAAGATGGAGCCGTTCGGGCTCAAAGGATTTAAACTTTTTCATAGGGAGCCATTCGGGCTTGACGAGTTGAGATGGAGCCATCTAGGCTCAAAGAATTGGATTCTTTACAAGATGGAGTCGTTCGGGCTCAAAGGATTTGAACTTTTCCACAGGGAGCCATCGGGGCTTGAAGAACTGAGATGGAGCCATCCGGGCTCAAATAATCGGATTCTTTACAAGATGGAGCCGTTCGGGCTCAAAGGATTTGAACTTTTCCACAGTGGAGCCATCCGGGCTCAAAGAGTTGGATTTTTTTTAGAGAGTGGAGCCATCCGGATACAAAGGATTTGAACTTTTTTTCACAGGGAGCCATCCAGGCTCAAAGAATTGGATTTCTTACAAGATGGAGCCGTTCGGGCTTAAAGGATTTGAACTTTTTCACAGGGAACCTATAACGCCCCAAAATCGATGACACGTGGACGGGTCAAAGAGTCCAAGAAAGAGGTTAAAGAAGAGGAAATGTCCTGCGTGGACCAATCAAGAGGTACAGAAACAACAAAAGAATCCTATGTGGATTCCAATTATAGTCGATTAGTCAACGACTAACCTCACACTGACCCAACGAGTCAAAGAGGGTCAATGAGCATAGTTTTGACTCGTGTTCAATATTGCATTCTTAACTTCATGATTTTACCCGTATTGAGCACGAATTAGTACCCAACTGGGAGATTTAATGGATAAATTGTACCTTTATTAACATTCATTGTTACTCTCTTTTTGCTAATAATGATCTCTTTCTTGTAGGTTTGGCAAGCTTGGGTGAAGTGGAACCTAACCCTTGTGGCATTCATGTCATAAAAAGTACAAAGAATGGATCTCAGCAGGGGCGGATCGATCCGGCTTACAGAGGGGATTGATCCGCGGCTACTCGAGGGAACATCAAGGGCTTATATGAAGGGCGGATCGATCCGACATTTAGAGTGGATCGATTCGCGACTGCTGACTTCTTCCCCTTTTAATTACAAGTTTGCCATGGTGTGAAGGTAGTATATATAGTTAGAGATAGATTTTTGTTAGGGTTAGCTTATATTTTACTTAGTTTTTTTTAGGTTGTAAAACTCTCTCTCTAATCTCCTCATGTAACACCCGTACCCGGAAAAGGTTTGGTTACTACCTTAATATGCATTGATTTGTATAATTAGTGTATATTTTGGAATAAAGGGAGGCTTTGGACTCGCCCGTATGAAAAGTGTTCAGAGAAGGACACCATTTGGAAAAGTCCCCAGTGAGGTGGGATAGGTATTGGAATGGGACCTAATGAAGGGCTAATTAGTAATTTGCATTTTAAATGATTAAATGCATTTTATATGATTACATGGATATTTGCTACGTTGCTTTCATATTATATTGTTATGTGTTAGCATTAGTTTAGACACCCAAATAAGGGTATAATTGAAAAAGATTTATAACTAGTAGGTACGATAGCAACTTCACAAAATATTTGGGATCCACGTTGGGACCCGTGCGGAACTTAGTCAAATACTCATTGGATAATTGGGTAGTTAATGGAATGTTTGAGGGATTTCATAATAGGAACTTAAGAAATTCTGGGGGTATAAATGAAAAGAGGTGAAAAATGGGGTTATGACACCTCATGCTTGTACATGAGGGTGTGTGTCAAAGCATGAGCTTTGTCTCAAAACATTTACAGAAAAATTAAAAGAAAAGAGAGAGAAATGGAGAGAGAGAGAAGACGAACACGAGACGCCGATGTTATTTTTCCGCCGTTCCGTCGCCGCCGTTTGTCGAATTCGCGAACCGAAGCCGTTTTCGGACTCGTGGAGGTGAGACGATCGTTTCTATACCTTTAATTTATGCTTTAATCGTCGTAATTTTGGTAGCTCACGTTACTCGGTGACACGCGATTGCCGAATTCTTGTAAGATTCACTTTGGAGTAGAAATTGAGGTTGGATTTGGTGCAATTTAGCATTTTCTAGCTTAATTTGGGTATAATCTTGCTAAGGTGAGTTTTCTAACCAAAAAGTGATTGTAGTTTAAGGTGTTCAGTGATTCTATTTATGCTTTGAGTTATGGAAATGATGCTTAGAAGATATGAAATTGTTGGATTTATGGTTTCATGTCAATTATGTGAAAAGTTGCCATGTTTATGTGCTTATATGCTTATGTGGTAACCAATTAGCACCGGGAAAATGATTCATTGTTGAGGAAGAATTCGAGAAATACGGAAGTCCAAGGATTAGTAGTGACCACGAGACCAAGGGAGGTCTTCGGATTTGAATGAATCATTGAACCGGTGACACGGCAATTACGGATATGAATTATGCGTTAATTGTAGCATTGCACATGTTAAACATTCAATCATGTTTAGATTATTCACTAAGCGAAATTCTTAAGAAAACCATTTTCCTTTTCTATTGTGGTAAATAACAATCACCGCAGGTACGGAGCAATATCCGGAGAGGAAGTAACGTGCTCGGGAATGGGGAGAGATTTGGACTTTTTCATATGTTCTTAAACTTGCAATATGATATAACTTGTGGTGAAGTCCTTGACTTGTGTTGTAATATAGGTGGTTGGGAAGTTGTAGTTTCATTTTGACAAACTTGTGTATTTCTTATGTTGTAGCAACTATGGGTATGTGAGTTGGTTGAGATTGGACCTCTCCGGCAAGTTCGAAATAGTGTCACAATCATTTTAGGTAAGGTTTGTATGCAAGCAAGTGGGTTGCAAAGTTCTTGAATCCATATCTTCAATAATTTTCATTACTTATGTTAGTTTTACCAAGTATGGGGTTTCCATGACTCAATTCGTTCAAATGAAGTTTGAGTTATATCTTGATTGTGTGGAGGTATTTAAATACATTTATTGTCATGGTTATGAGGTTTTAAAGACTTTGAAATGCTTGAAAAATGATTTTGGAAGTGTTCTTGGGGATTGGTTTGACTTTAAGTTCATTTCAACAAGTTTTAGGAAAAATGTTAGTTTTGGATGAAGATTTTGTTTCAAGAACTTGTTTTGATTCCATTGAGGTTATGTTTTAAATGTTTGGAGGAGCTTAACTTGTGTTTAAAAATGTTTCAATGTGTGTGTGGATGGTTTGGAATGGTTTCTTAAAGTTTCATCTGGTTTGATTTGGTTTTGAGCATGTTTAAAACTTGCAGCAGGGAAAAATGCTGCTAAAAATCAGGTTTTGCAGGAACCGGATCGATCCGGGTCTTGAGCGGATCAATCCGGAGCTTCTGGAGGGACTAGAGATGACAATCTGTTAAAATCGGATCGTCCGGTTTTGGGCGGATCGATCCGCTGGTCAAATTTCAGCCAGACGGCTTTTACGGAAACAGACATAACTCTCTCTAGAAAATTCGGATTCGCGTGCCATTTTTTTTTGCTTTGGAACTGGTACTCAAAGACCTATCTTTTGGTATAAAATTTGCTATACTTTATTAATGATCATTTTTCCCTTGGGGTTGTTTTTGTCACCATAAAGTTCTTTTATGTCATTTAACACACGTGTTTCTTAGTAATTAGCGTGTTTCTTTGTTAATTCGTATAGTTGAGCACTTGTATCATTATTACACGTGTCCTAATCCGCACGAGGCGGGTTAGGGTGTGACACCTCATCTCCCTCATCAATTACTTCTCATCTACCCACATTCATTGCATTTTAGTGTTAGAGAGAGAGAAGAGTGTGAATGTATTGAATGATTGAAGTTTTTATTGAAGAATTTCTTGGATTTTCTATGGCATTTATGATGGTTTCCTCTAGTTGGTATAACCTCTCTTTCCCTCTCTTTAATATTAATGTCATTATAGTTATGAGTAGCTAAATCATGTAGGTTGGGGATCATTAACCCATCATTGGACCCATGTGTGTTTTAATGTAAGACTTTCACACTTTGTAGCATGTATAGAGTTCATGGGTGCTAAAGGTTTGATGTCTTGAGACTCAACCTACAATGTCAAGCATTGAAAGTCATTAAATCTCTAAACTTCAAACCTATACTCATGTATTGCATTGGAACTTCTATCTAGCATGTAGGTTGACCACCACATGTTTGATAGTTTGTCACAATGGGATTCTCTACTCTAGAATGTGCTACAAATATGAAATCCATATGTTGGTTGGTCCAAGATGGGGGAATGCTCCCCAACCTTGCTTTCTCCATTTACAAATCCCCCAATTTTTAATTAAACTTAGCTTTGTTCAAAGTTTACTTTCCATTTTCTTAATAGTTATTGTAGTATAATTTAGTACAACTTGAATCAAACCCAAAGTCGAAAAGACTCAATTTTATTTCGTAGTTTGTTAGTTACTCCTCGCATTATAATTGGTTAGTAAGCACCCACCAAGCATTGTTGCATTCCAATCCCTGTAGACTCGACACCCTATTTCCATTGTACTATGTTATTAATAGGGTAACAAAAGAACTTAATTTTGACAACATCAAAATGGCGCTGTTGCCGGGGATTGGCATTGGCAACAACCTTCGGTCGCTTTGTTTCTAATTATTGTGCTTTTACTTTTAATCTTGTTTTCTTTCTTGTTGATTGCTTTTGAAGGAGTAGCCTTCAGTTGAGAATCGACAATCTTCTACGATGTCCAACCTGAGCAATCGAGGTATGACTAATCCCTTTTCTAATCCAAATAATGCTAGTTCGAGTTCGAGTGGTAGTGGTAGTGGTAGTGGTTCATTTTGGCGGCCTCCGTCGTCCCAAGCAAACCCTTACCCGAACGACCTCTCACCCTCGAATTCTCTGAATTCCTCCACGTATGGTCACCAAGACCTCGATTGGGACACACCCATGGACCGTGCGACTTTCGCCACAGTTAGTGTGAATCCCGATGGATTCCCTCGTGAGCAATGGAGTCAACACAACCCCATACCCCCTCCCGTTCATCTAGCATATCCACCGCATGCACCACCACCTTTACAACACTGTTACCCTCTTCCACACCCTCCCATAGATCAACATTTTGGGAGAACGATTGGGGATTATCTCCAACCCGAGACCGTGTCGTCCCCATCTTGCATAACATTCCCGTATAATGCGGGAGTGTTCCGTTTCAAGCCCGGTATGATCAATCTCTTGCCCAATTTCCATGGACGAGAGAATGAGGATCCCTACAAGCATATTAGGGAGTACGAGGATATATGTGGGACATTTGAACAACAAAGATGCACACCCGAGCTAATAAGGCGCAAATTGTTCACTTTCTCACTCAAAGATAGGGCTAAAGATTGGTTAGTGACTCTTCCTCCGAATTCCATAGGCTCATGGCCGGAACTCCAAAAGCAATTCTATAAGGAGTTTTTCCCCATGCACAAAACACAAGCATTGGTCAAATAAATTCAAAATTTCTCCCAAGTAGAACACGAAACCTTTGCGGAGTGTTGGTTGAGACTCAAGGAACTCCTTAGGAAATGCCCGCACCATGGTTTTGACAAATTCTGTCAAATTTCCATTTGTTATGGGGGGTTACAACCCAACACCAAACAGTTAATTGAAACTATGTATGCCGGGAGTTTCTTGACTCTTGAGGCCGAGCAAGCCGAAGCTCATCTTGAATATATTTATGAGACTTCTCGCGGTTGGGGTTCATCTAACCCTCACGACCGAACTTTGCCGGTCACCATTGCCGCATTGAATCATAATCTCTATCAAGTGTCAAGTGAGACCGATCCCATTTCCGAACTCACTAGAAAAGTGGAAGTCTTGGAATCACAAAAGAGCACCATGCCCATCACTCCTCCCCCGATCATTGCACCGAGCAATCTGTCACATTGTTACCTATGTTATGATCCGGAGCACTCAACCAACTAGTGCCCCGTGCTTCCTATCCTTCAAAATCAAGCTTTAGAGCAAGCATGTGCACTTGGGATGACATTAGGCCCATGTATAATCCTTTCCAAAATGATGCCTACAATCCTCCCGGGAGGCGGAGTGCACCGGGACATAACTACCACAGTAACAAATGGGTGATTGTAGCTCCCAATGTTCCTCCACAACCATACTACCTGCATCAACTGCCCCCACCACCTTATGCACCTCCAAATTTTGGTCCACCCGCACCTCAACCTCAAGGACCTCTTTTCGTCCAAAATCAAGTGGCACAAAATCCTCCACCCCCTTATGTGCCTCCTCACAAGACAAATTTTGAGGACCCTAATCATGGCTTGTCCCAAAGAATGAGCCAACTTGAGCAATCCATACAAGTGATTGCAAGCTCAATTGGCTCAATTGCTCTAAAATCAACAAGTTGTTGATAAGGGAAAGCTTCCCGCACAACCATTTTAAAATGCTAAAGGTCAAATGAATAGTGGAGCCTCAAATTCCAATGGTCCCATCGAGCATCTAAAAGGAATCACTACTCTTCGTAGTGGAAAAACCGTGAACAACAAGGTCCAAAAGCCTTCTCAAGAACCACAAATCAACAATAATCTGGTTAGAGTTGAGGCCAAACTCGATGAGGGGGACTCATTGTCCCCTAATGACATAGATTTGGAAGAGGACTTACCTAAAGTCCTCGATTTTATGGATCAATAATTTTTGAATCCCGCTCCTCCGTTTTTGCAAAGACTCAAAAAGAAGGCCGAGAATAACAAGAATCATGAATTCTTGGAATTGTTTAACAAAATTGAAATCAATATTCCTCTTTTGGAGGCCATTAAACAAGTTCCGGCCTATGCAAAATTTCTCAAAGACCTTTGCACTGTTAAAAGGAAACTCAATGTCAAAAAGAGTGCCTACATGGCCGCACATGCGAGCTCTGTTATCCTTAACGAAGTTCCTCCAAAATACAAGGACCCCGGTTGTCCTACCATAGCATGTGTGATTGGACAACACCATATCGATAGAGCCCTCCTTGATTTGGGTGCTAGTGTGAATCTACTTCCTTATTCGGTGTTCGTCCAATTAGGCCTCGGAGAGCTTAAAGAGACCCATGTCACTTTACAAATGGCTGATAGATCCGTCAAGATGCCACGTGGTATAATAGAAGATGTTATGTTCAAGTTGGTAATTTCTACTATCCGGTGGATTTTATTGTACTTGACACACAACCCGTTGTGAATGAGCAATCGCAAATTCCTATCATTTTAGACCGCCCATTCCTTGCTACTGTTAATGCCTTGATCAATTGTAGGAATGGTCTCATGCGATTAACTTTTGGTAATATGACTGTGGATGTGAATATTTTCTCCTTCTTTAAGCAACCGGATCTCGATGAGGAGGACAACGATGAAATTTATGAAATCTCTCTCATTGATTCATTGGTCCATGATTTTTTCAATACTTCTAGTGATTCTAATGTTAATGATTCTTGCATCATCCCTTCCCTTGATCATACATGTGTGCTTAATAATAACATTTCTAGCTTTGAACATGTTGAAAAATGCTTAACTATTGATGATGTCATTAGTAATTGTGATCATGAATTTTGGAGGGAGGAAGAGATAAGTGAGGACAAAATTGTGGTTGAGGAGAAGTTGGAAGTAGAAGGGTTCTTAAGAGAGGCCATGTAGACCTCCAATTTTGAGAGACTACCCTTGAGGGATAGTTTCCCTCTTCCTTCCAATGTTGTTACACCAAAACTTGAGCTTAAAGTCTTACCGAGTGAGCTCAAGTATGTCTTTTTGGGAGAAGATGAGAGTTTCCCGGTGGTGGTGTCTTCACGACTTAACCCTTGTCAAGAAGGGAAATTGGTGAAAGTTTTAAAGGCACACAAGAATGCCCTAGGGTGGTGTATTGCCGACTTGAGGGGAATTTTCCCTACCATTTTCACCCATAGGATTTATTTAGAGGAGGACGCCAAACCGTCTAGGCAAATGCAAAGACGGTTGAACCCCAAAATGAAGGAGGTGGTGATGACCGAGGTCATCAAGTTGCTAGATAATGGGATTATATATCCCATTTTTGATAGCGAATGGGTGAGTCTGACCCAATTGGTTCCCAAAAAGTAGAAAATCACGGTCGTAGAGAATGAGAAAGGTGAGCTAGTGCCTACTAGGACTACCACGGGATGTAGGGTATGCATTGACTATAGGAAGTTGAACACGGTCACTAGAAAGGACCACTTTCCCTTACCCTTCCTAGATCAAGTCTTAGAGAGAGTTACCAGACACAAACACTATTGCTTCCTTGACGGATATTCGGGGTACAGTCAAATCGAAATCGCCCCCGAGGATCAAGAGAACACTACCTTCATATGGCACATTTGCCTATAGGAGAATGCCTTTTGGGCTATGCAATGCACCTGCGACCTTCCAACGGTGCATGCTTAGCATTTTTAGTGATATGGTAGAGAAGTTCCTTGAAGTCTTCATGGATGACCTTAGTGTGTTTGGCGATTCTTTCGATGAGTGCCTCGAGAACCTTGAGAAAGTTCTCGAGCGATGCATAGAAAAAAATCTTGTGCTAAATTGGGAAAAGTGTCACTTTATGGTGACACAAGGCATCGTTTTAGGCCACATTGTCTCAAGTGAGGGGATACAAGTTGACAAGGCTAAGATTGACGTCATCTCTAACCTTCCGCCCCCAAAAACTCTTAAGGACATAAGGTCGTTCTAAGAACACGCAGGTTTTTACTAGCGGTTTATTAAGGACTTTAGCGCTGTTTCACGGCCCATGTGCCAACTCCTCGCGAAAGATGTCACTTTTGAGTGGACCCCCGAGTGCCAAGAGGCATTCGATAAGCTTAAGGATGCACTTACCACCACACTGATTATGCAAGCCCCCGATTGGAACCTCCGATTCGAGCTCATGTGGGATGCTAGTGACTACGCCGTTGGGGCTGTGTTGGGGCAAAAGAAAGACAAAAAACCCCATGTCATCTACTATGCGAGTCGCACGTTAGATAACACTCAATCGAACTACTCCACGACGGAGAAGGAATTACTCGCCATAGTTTTTGCTCTTAAAAAATTCCTGTCATATGTAGTAGAATCTCCGATTACTTGTTTTACCGATCATGTCGTTCTTAAGTGTCTTTTCTCCAAGAATGATGCTAAAGCGAGGCTCATCCGTTGGATCCTACTTCTACAAGAGTTTGACGTGTCCATCAAAGATAAAAAGGGGGTGGAAAATGTTGTCGCCGATCATTTGTCACGTTTGACATTTGATCACAATCATATAGACCCCGTACCATTCAAGAATGTTTTCCGGATGAGCAATTGCTCAAGGTCTCTACTCTCCTGTGGTATGCGGGCCTGGCAAATTTTCTTGCCACGGGAGATTTGCCTCAAGATTGGTCTACTAAAGACCGAGAGAGGCTTATGTTGATGCCACGATCATTCTTTTATGATGATCCTTATGTTTTCAAGTATTGTGCCGATCAAATAGTTAGGCGATGTGTGCCTAATGATGAGGTACTGAGTGTGTTGTCTTTTTGCCATGACCAAGCTTGTGGAGGTCATTTTTCTTCGCAAAAGACCGCTTTTAAAGTTCTCCACAGTGGTTTGTATTGGCCCACAATCTTCAAGGATGTGCATGCCTATTGCAAGGCATGCCCTCGATTCCAACTACTCTGTAAAGTCATCAAGAGGAACTCCATACCTCTAAACCCCATTCTTACCATAGAAGTTTTTTATTATTGGGGGATAGATTTCATGGGTCCTTTCCCTAAATCCAATAGCTTTGAGTACATCTTAGTGGCGGTTGATTACGTCTCCAAGTGGGTGGAGGCCATAGCAACTCAAACCAATGACCACAAGGTGGTTTTAAAATTTTGAAAAGAACATATCTTATCGAGGTTCGGGACCACCAAAGCTTTGATTAGCGATCAAGGAGTGCACTTTTGCAACTCACCATTTACCCGGTTAATGGAGCAATATGGTGTCACCATAAGGTTTCCACCACATATCACCCGCAAACTAATGGCCAAGATGAATTGGCTAATCGTTAAATTAAGGGGATTCTAGAAAAGACGGTCGATCCATCGAAAAGGATTGGTCTTCTAGGCTAACTGATGCGCTTTGGACGTACAGGACGGCCTATAAGACAAATATAGGAATGTCCCCCTACCGGCTAGTTTACGGGAAAGCATGTCATTTACCCATTGAGATTCCTCCTACTCACCGTGATTATTGGGCCATTAAGAAGCTCAACTTCGATGTTGATGAGAGTGGTGAAAGGAGGAAGCTTCAACTCGATGAGTAGGAGGAAATTCGAAGTGAACTCTACGAGAGTTCGAAAGTGTATAAAGCACGCGTTAAAGCTTTTCATGACAAACACATTGTGCGTAAGCATTTTGTAGTTGGTGACAAGGTGTTATTATATGATTCACGGCTCCATTTGTTTTCGGGTAAGTTAAAATCCCGATGGATTAGACCTTACGTTCTGCATTGCATTTTAGTGTTAGAGAAAGAGAAGAGTGTGAATGTATTGAATGGTTGAAGTTTTTATTGAAGAATTTCTTGGATTTTATATGGCATTTATGATGGTTTCCTCTAGCTGGTATAACCTCTCTTTCCCTCTCTTTAATATTAATGTCCTTATAGTTATGAGTAGCTAAATCATGTGGGTTGGGGATCATAAACCCACCATTGGACCCATGTGTGTTTTAATGTAGGACTTTCACACTTTGTAGCATGTACAGAGTTTATGGGTGCAAGGTTTGATGTCTTGAGACTCAACCTACAATGTCAAGCATTGAAAGTTGTTAAATCTTTAGACTTCAAACCTATACTCATGTATTGCATTGGAACATCTATCTAGCATGTAGGTTGACCACCACATGTTTGATAGTTTGTCACAATGGGATTCTCTATTATAGAATGTGCTACAAGTATGAAATCCATCTGTTGGTTGGTCCAAGGTGGGGGAATGCTCCCCGACCTCGCTTTCTCCATTTACAAAACCCCCAATTTTTAATTAAACTTAGCTTTGTTCAAAGTTTACTTTCCATTTTCTTAATAGTTATTATAGTATAATTTAGTACAACATGAATCAAACCCAAAGTCAAAAAGACTCAATTTTATTTCATAATTTGTTAATTATTCCTCGCATTATAATTGATTAGTAAGCGCCCACCAAGCATTGTTGCATTCCAATTCCTGTGGACTCGACACCCTATTTCCATTGTACTATGTTTTTAATAGGGTAACAAAAGAACTTGATTTTGACAACATTAGTTTTGTTTAGAAACGTTTTAGGAACAAAAGAAATTAAATCGTAACTGGTTTAAGGAATTGAAATTCATTTGGACCTCTTTTACGAAAAAGATTAGTTTTAAAGAAATAAATTTAAATAAAAAAATGAAAAATAAATAAAAAAAATAAAAATAAATCCGTTGGAACCAAATTCTAGCACTTATAGAGCGGTTTTTGGCTGTCCAAGGAAAAGTAAAGAGCAAACAAATGCAATTGTAAGGGCAAGGGTTGGAACAAAACTACAACAAAATCAAGCCTAAAGCAAATACCAAAGGAAACTATTAAGTAAGACTTGTTAAGGTACAAACAAGCTTACTCAACACACAAAACCAACACTAACGTTGAACACGAGTTTCCCAAAATGATATAATCACAAATACCCATGATTCAATAGAGTTCTTGTGTAATTCACATTCTAAATAAACATCAAAGTGCTTCAAGTCCTTAAATGAGTTCCAATACGAGGACTCTACTAACATTAACAAAAGCATAATGCAGCTAACATGTGTCCAAGCTAGGTCATAGCTTAAAAATAACATAGATGAAAGAATTTAAACCAAAGCACTTGTAAGTTCCATAATTCGATCCTAGCATAAATGATATCGAATTACAACTATTACAAGTTTGACAAAAGAACTATGCTAAGTAACTTCAAAATAATAAGATTTCTCGCGAGGAGCTTTCAAAAACATGAGGTTTAAGCATCGAGCTATCCGTGGGCCGGCTTGCCCCTATCAGGATCACCTGAAAAGAGTTTTTATAGATTTTTTGAGCACAACGGCTTAGTAGAAAACATTATAGATATACAAGATGGATCCCATAACCAAAAATGAGATGTGGTGCCATGAATATTGCCTAAGCAATGCAACTAATGAGCCCTCGGGCCATGCACATGTGTTCACTCGCCTCATTACCGGACTGTGAGCCACCCCCCACTGGGAATATAGCATACCGACTTTTCGATAGCTAGTCGAATATAAGTTAGAGTTTGGCATGTTCTTAGGTACGTCCACCCTGTCTCACTAACACAACCCACATCCGGATTTTCTTATCCACTTTTATCCCCCTTTATTGGGGTCGGATTTACTTTTACCCCTCTTAGGGATTACTCAAATGTCACCCATGCTAATGCTATGAGGTGTGCCCACTTGGCAACAATGCACATGAATTCTATGATTCGAATGCAAGTGTCATATATCAAGACTGTAATCAATATTTTCATTAAACATTGGCAACAATTGAACTTTCACAACAGTCAAGGTAAGCATACGTACTACCATTCGGAGAATTTATACTAACACCTAATCATGTTTTCAACTAAGCAATAAGATTTAATATATATGAACAACTTAGCTATTAATTAACAACTAAGCAAAAAAGCATATAATCTCCTTTGAGCATCTAGTCAATTAATTAACAACTAGGCATGTAAGTCATATAACATGTGTATTAGGGGAGAATCATAGGTAATCCATATATTTGCTAACCCTAGCCATAAATCATAAATCAATTAAAGAGATAGGATTTCATATGTATATAAATAATATAATCTACCTTTGCTCTTGAGAATATAAAGTGTAAGAGAGAAGAATCCAAGAGAAAATAAGAAGGCCCAAGTAGTGGAACTTCAAGAACAAGAAATAAGAAAACCCTTCTTCTTCCTTCACTCCATAGCTTGAGCTAGTGGTCACCAAAATGGAAAATAGAAGTACCCAAATTGAGCTCTAGATGAGGTGATGATTTTTGCTTCTAATAGCTATGCCTCAAAAACAAATTCTTGAAGTCTAAATGAGAGCTTGAAATATAAAAACTAAAGGGGTTTTGTTCTTCCTAGCATAGAGAGATATAGAGAGAGAAGGAAACAAAAGAAAAAAAAATGAAAGGGGGGAGAGAGAGAGAGAAAGATCCGGATGGTGAGGGAAAGGAGGTGAGAGAGTACAAAGCTTCTCTAGGAAGCTTGGGGGGCTGTTTGGGGATGGGTCCCACTCTTGTCCCCTACACACACACACAATTATATAACATATATACACACACACACACATATGGTAAAATCAAATACCAAGTGGTACCACAAGACCAAAAGTTAGGCATTAAAATGTACAAGTCCAAATTGGGTCCAAACATTGACCACCAAATTACCAAAATACCTCAATTAAATTTCAAAACATTACAATCTACCCCCCTTAAAGAGACTTCTGTCCCGGAATTCGGAAAACATACCTCAATCGGGGAAAAGGTAAGGATACTTCGATCTCGCCTCGGTCTCGTCTTCTCACGTCAACTTCTCGACTCCGTGGTGGTTCCAAAGTACCTTAACCAAAGAAATGGTCTTACCTCGTAAGACATGCTCCTTCCTTTCAAGAATGCGAGTAGCTTGCTCTTCATATGATGCGTTTTCATTGATGGCTAACTCGATCCAATCCAAAATATGTGACTTATCACGATTATACTTACGAAGCATAGAAACATGAAAAATATTATGAACACTAGAGAGTTGAGGTGGGAGTGGCAAACGGCAGGCCCCCCTCACCAACCTTATCAAGAACCTCAAACGGACCAATAAATCACGGTGACAACTTCCCGCTCTGTCCAAAGCATAGCAAACCATGTCGAGGGGCAACCTTGAGAAACACATGATCTCCAACGCTAAAAGATAAGGGTCGTCGGTGATGATCGGCATACGACTTCTGACGACTCTGAGTGGTAAGCAATCTCTTCCTTATAACTTTGATCTTCTCAGTCGTCTCTTGAATGATGTCGGGTCCCAAAGCAGATGATTCTCCAATCTCGTTCCAACACAAAGGTGACCTATACGGTCGACCATACAAGGCCTCAAACGGTGCCATCTGAATGCTAGCTTGGTAACTGTTATTGTAGGCGAACTCCACTAAAGGTAAATGATCTTCCCAACTGCCTTTGAAATCTATTACACAAGCTCGAAGCATATCTTCTAAAGTCTGAATTGTACGCTCGGACTGCCCGTTTGTCTGAGGGTGAAATGATGTACTCAATAAAAGTTGAGTGCCCAAGGCCTTATGAAGACTCTGCCAGAATTGAGAAACAAACTTAGAATCATGATCAGAAACTATAGTAACCGGTACGCCATGGAGTCTCACAATTTCCTGAATATATAACCTGCTAAGGATATCAGCTGAATCTGTAGTCTTGATAGGTAAGAAGTACGCGGATTTGGTCAGTCGATCGACAATGACCCAAATAGCATCATGCTGGCGAAGCGTCTTACGAAGTGCTGTGACTAAGTCCATCGAGATGTGCTCCCACTTCCATTCTGGAATCCATAAAGGTTAAAGTAAACCTGCTGATAGTCGATGCTCAGCCTCCACTTATTGACATGTCAAACAACTAAAAGCAATGTTGGCTACAGATCTTTTCATACCCTTCCACCAATACTAACGGTGCAAATCTTGATACATCTTCGTGCTTCCCGGATGTACCGCTAAACGAGAGTGATGAAATTCCTTTAAGACGTTGTCTCGGCATGCTAAAGGGATGAAACGCCTGCCTCAAAATCTCAAGCCTCTGTCGGAATCAAAGGTCCAACCCTCTATCGCTTCTTCACTAGTAACACGCAATTGAAGTTGTTCGACCTCTTCATCGGATTGTTGCATCTCTAAGATACGATTCAAAAGCGTCGGTTGTGCGGTCAAACTGAACAAGGTAGCATGATTGGTGGACTCAGTAAGATGAACATCAAAATTGTCAAGTTGCTCCGTCATCTTCCATTCTCTAATGGCTAAACAAGCCAAAGTGTTGTGAGGTTTCCTATTAAGAGCGTCGGCCACAATGTTGGCCTTCCCCGGATGATATTGTAAGTCAAAGTCATAATCTTCTAAGTACTCCATCCATTTTCTTTGCCTCAAGTTCAAGTCGCGTTGCATGAATATATACTTAAGACTCTTGTGGTCAGAGAAGACTTCAAACCTTTCGCCATAAAGATAGTGCCTCCAACTCTTTAGCACAAAAATGATGGCGGCAAGCTCTAAATCATGGGTAGGATAATTTTGCTCGTGTGGCTTCAACTATCGTGAACTGTAAGCTACAACTTTGCATCCTTGCATTAGAATGTAACCCAAACCCTCATGAGAAGCACGCAATAAACGGTGTAGTCCAATCCTCGTTCCAGAATGACCAAAATTAGTGTTGAAGTTAATCGTGCCTTCAATTATTGAAAAGCCCTTTCACAAGACTCACTCCACAAGAACTTTGTCCCCTTCTGAGTAAGTCTCGTCATAGGCATCACTAGACATGAAAAGTCCTCTACAAATCGTCGATAATAGCCCGCAAGTCCCAAGAAACTCCAGACTTTGAAAACTTTGTTCGGTGATTGCCAATCCATAACAACTTCAATCTTTGATGGATCCACAGATACTCCGTCCTCCAAGACAACATGGCCAAGAAACTTCACTTCCGGTAGCCAAAATTCACACCTAGAAAACTTAGCATACAATTGGTGCTCCCTCAGAATTTGTAAAATAATTCAAAGGTGCTCCTCGTGCTTCTCACGAGAAGGCGAGAAAATAAGGATATCTTCGATAAAAATAATGACAAAACGATCAAGAAGCGGACTAAAAATGCGATTCATTAAATCCATAAAAGCCGCGAGCGCATTCGTAAAACCAAATGTCATCACAAGAAATTCAAAATGACCATAACGAGAGCGAAAAGCTATCTTTGAGATGTCCTGCTCTTGAATCCTCAACTGGTGGTAGCCCGATCTCAAATCGATCTTGGAAAAACACATTGACCCACGAAGTTGATCAAACAAGTCGTCGATCCTCGGTAGCGGATACTTGTTCTTTACTGTCGCTCGATTAAGCTTGCGGTAGTCGATACACAACCGAAGTGACCCATCTTTCTTCTTTGCAAAAAGGACGGGTGCTCCCCACGGTGAAGTACTAGGATGAATAAACCCCTTTTTCATCAAGTCTTCTACTTGAGTCTTCAACTCTTTCAGTTCCGCGGGTGCCATACGATAGGGAGGAATAGAAACAGGTAACGTGCTCGAAGCGAGGTCTATTGTGAACTCAACTTCACGAATAGGCGGCAAACCGGGTAAGTCCTCTAAAAAGACATCCGAGTATTCACAAATAATGGGAGGAAACTCTTGTCGAATCACCTCACCCTCATCAAACACCAAACTAGCCAAACAAATAAAATGACTCCTCTCACACAAACTATGCAAAGAAGAAGTCGGACAATCAAAGCGATCTCCAACAAAGCGACAAGGATCCCCCGATGGGGTAAGAAAAGTAACTCTCTTTCTGAAGTAGTCAATAAAAGCTCGATAGGTGCATAGCCAATCCATGTCCAAGATAATATCAAAACTGGACATATCAATAACAATAAGATCAACAACAAGGCTCCGGTCAGCTATCACAAGCTAGCAACTCCGACACACTCGATCCAAAGGAACCAAACCTCCAACAGGAGTGTCTACAAAAAGCGTAGAACCCAATTGGCTCATTTCTAAACCCAATGCCGATGTAAATGCAAATAAGATGAATGAGTATGATGCTCTAGTATCAATAAGAATTGAAGCTCGAGAATTATACACAAGAAGAATACCTCTAATGATTAAGGACTCGGGGATATCCACAGGAGTAGTAGCAAGATTAAACAGATTGGAAGGAGGCCTTGGAGCCTATTGTCCTCCCCCACGATTTCCCTGATGGTGGTGCTGGCCCCTAGGAACATTTGGCATGAAACTCTGAGCAGATTGAGTTGGAGGTGGTGGTAAGAAAGGAGGTCTATAACCCTACTGCGATGGCCCAAAAAAAGGAGGTTGAGTCTGAGGAGGCCCAACCGCCGCCGGTGCAGCTAAAACAAAAGGGCAATTCTGAATAACATGGCTAGGATCGCCACATCCAAAGCAAGCCCGAACACCCATATTACTCCCACCACGGAACAAGCCAGAATGCTTAGAGCCCCGAGACTGAGAATGCTGAGTCTGAAACTGAGGGGTTTAGGGAACCTGAGAGGAGTGCTGAGAAGAAAATAAGGGCTGATGATGAGCTGGCTCCTATTTTTGCTTCTTGGAATAGTGCCCACTAGATGAGCCCGATTGGAAACCTTTCACGGGAGGATGTGACTCCTTGATCTTCTTGGAACTAAGATACTCCTCTTTAAATATGAGTGCCTTAAGCACTACCTGACTATAGGTCAGAAGCTCAAATCCGATCACCTTGGTGCGGAGACCCGCTCGGAGTCCTTGTTCGAAAGTCCTTGCCTTGGTAGTATCATTGGTGGTGATGTCCGGTACAAAATGGGCTAAGTCCCCAAAACGTGCTTCATAATCGGTAACTGATAGATATCCTTGCTGAAGAGTCAAGAACTCGGTCCACTTTGCATTATGTGCCACCGCTGGAAAACACTTGGCGAGAAAGAGACTAGTAAATGTGTCCCAAGTCATTCCCGCAAGAGGATGGGTTGTGAGAGTAAGCTCCCACAAAATCTGAGCTCTCCCAGCAAACTGAAAGGTCGCAGCATTGATACGAAGGTGGTCCTCTACGTCCGATATGCTCGAAGATGCGAACAATCCTTTTCAACCATAATTCGGCTTGAACCGGATCAAGATCCCCCGAGAAAGTAGGAGGTTTTCGCCTCCCAAACTCTCTCATAGCTGATTGAGCCCTCGGCTCCGCTGGTGCAGCAGGTGCTACGGGTGCCACCTCAGGTGCTACGGGGACCACAGGTGCCACAGGTGGTGGTGGTGGTGGTGATGGTGGAACTCCATTCCCTGCTGCTTGAGCGACTTGGGCGAATCCCCACATGGCCTCGGCCATCTGCTGAAATAAATGAGCTCCATCAGGGACTCCCCCTAGGGCAGAAGTGGATAAGGATGCCTCAGCCCCGCCACGGCCTCTAGCATGACCTCTGGCTCAGCCTCCAGCGCAGCCTCCGGCACGTCCTCTAACACGAGGAGGCATCGCTAACAAAGCATGACAATAATATTCAATTAAGTAAGATTGCCAAAAAAAAATAATAATAATAAATCAATGGGCCACAAGCAATTAGTCCTTATGCAAGTTCTTGTGTTACGTCTCCATGAATTTAAAAGCATGAGCAGGGAATTAAATAAACATATAATCATGTAGGCATGTAACAACTAAGCATGCTCTTTCAACTTCATGAACTTATAGCAATGCATAAAGCAATGAACTAAGCATAATTTAAAACTCAACGTGTCTAAAAGAAGTCATGATTAAACCAAGTAAACTCCCAGAGCACCAAGTATTCGAACCTGGTAAGCTCTGATACCAATCTGTAATGCCCCAAAATCCACGACAAGTGGACGGGTCAAAGAGTCAAAGAAAGAGGTTAAAGAAGAGGAAAGGTCCCGCGTGGACCAATCAAGAGGTGCAAAAACAACAAAAGAATCCTACATGGATTCCAATTATAGTCGATTAGTCAATGACTAACCTCGCACTGACCCAACGAGTCAAAGAGAGTCAATGAGCACAGTTTTGTTTAGAAACGTTTTAGGAACAACAGAAATTAAATCGTAACTGGTTTAAGGAATTGAAATTCATTTGGACCTCTTGTTAGGGATATATACTAAAAGCCATGCTTTATGTAGTTGATTTATTATTCATTTAATAAAATCAGTTAATCCATTTTTTTATGAGAATCTGTGTGGGCAATGTTTGTATTATATTATTTATTTAATATTATGCATGTGTCTCTCTCATTCTATATAGTAGGTAGTTTGGTGTGTAGAGTTTGGCTTACATACGGAAGATCAGGCCATCAAATATTATAGAATGTAAGATTTTGGTTTACAGTCTTAGATGGGATTGGACACACCATCGGTAGGACAGCAGCATGGTGTTGTAGTAGGTTTGTCTTGACTACGGAAAACGGTAAAGTTTCAACTCACTATGCTGGTACACTTTGTGTATTAAACGGGACTGACTTGGGGTAATTATCTTTGTACTGACTTATAAGATAATTAATACCTCATGGCTATTATGAGTGCTTATGCTCTAAATCCTAAGTTAATTTGTAGACACGTACATTTGATATTTACACTTTGATCCCTAAAAGGGTGAGATCCTTAAATGGGTCAATATCTCATTGGATTGGGTGGCAATATTAATTGTGTGGTGGATATTAATTAATGATGGAATCCATGTCTCAATTTTGGGATTGATGATATCCCCTTAAGAAAGCTTATAAGTTTTGATTATGTCAAACCCCTGCAGGTGGATTTTGTATCCGACATATCAGATAAGTTAAGCAGCGGATCTCAAGGAATTTTAAGAAATTAATTAAATATGATTGTCAGTAATTATATTTAATTAATGGATATCTGTAATCTTAACATGGGGAGATAATAAGCATTTAATAACATGGAGCTCGAAATATATTTTTGAGATAAGGGTAGGAGTGCAATTATAATTCTTTAGTGGTATGAGTTATAATTTATGAAAATAGGAATCTGATTCAGTTCGAATTAGGGTTTCCTAATTCCATAAGGAAGCCTATTCCTTATTGACTTCTTATGGTCCCTATCGTGGCCTATATATATGCTGCTTTGGTTCTCTTCTCGGTTTGCGTTTTTCTATATAGAGAATTATAACTCGGAATAGAAAAGAGAGCAAAAAAGAGGGAGAGCAGAAAACAAAAAGTATTTCGAAAGAGCCCACACTCAGTTCGATATTCTGGCAGCAAAGGAATACGGTAGAAGATCGTGAGCTGTCATCGAGCCCGTGTTCTCGATTCGTCTACTACAGCAATCCGTTTTAGCAGTTTAAGGTAACCCTAGTTCCGCCCTTGTAGGGTTATTGTAGTTTTTACGTAATTTTTTTTTGCAGTACCAACTTATACGTACTGGTCAACGAATTCTGGAAACGCAGTTTCCTAACAGTGGTATCAGAGCAACGTTGATTCTGCGTATAGGTTGGAAGCAACCATGTTGTCCAATAAAACATATCTTATGCGTGCATTGATGGATGGATAGAACGTAGATCTGTGCTAACCCTTGTTTTGCAGCATTCTTATTCCACTATTATGGTCGCTGGTTTTGTGTGATTGGATCCCACGATGGGTTTATTCGTGGTTAATATTGCTGTTTTGATTTAGCATGTGAACTCCTTTATGGAGGCATAGGATTTGTATGTATTGGATCCCACGCTTGATTGATGCGTGGTTAATTTACTGCAAATATATAGCATGTGAACTCCTTCACGGAGGCATAGGGTTTATGTAATATATTTCAAGTAAATCCGTGAAGATGGTTCGTGAGAGCAATTTTACAAGCAGTTTTCGAAAGCGATCTAGAAGCAGTTTCAGAAGGCAGTTTCAGAAGACTGTTTCAGAAAATAGTTCTGGAAGGCAGTTGCTGATGGTAAATCGGATTTAGCTTCCGGGGCGCTGCCCCAGAAACCCCTGTTGCGTAGTGGCGACATAGAGCTAATCGGGTTCAATAAAGATTTCTTCACAAGAGTTGCAGCTTGACCATAATAGTGGGATTCCTATTTTATTGTGGTTTCCTTATTTATGTGTGATTGAATGATTATTATTGTTTCATGTTTAATGAATAGGACAACATGGATACTTATTCATAGACCTATTTCAGATGTTTAGCTGCATGTTTAATTTATATTAATTTAAAATGATGGACAACTACATGTGTATTTATAAATAAAACTAATTCCATAATTTGAAAATATAAGTACTTATTTTCTAAAATCATGAGACTAGAATAATTTTATTATCTACACATGTGGGTTTCACTAGTAAGGATGAATTAATCCTTGTCAAGTATTCCATTATTTTTTATTAATTAAATTAAAAGTTTTTCTAAAAAATTATAACCCTCAAATTTTTTTTAAAATTCTAAGTGGGTGTGGATATCGCAGGTTGACTTACCCACAGCGTTTCAAAATCAATTTCTAAAACAAAATGAGTCGCCACTTAATTTTTAAAAGGGAAATTAAGAAACCATTTTAAAAGCAAACTGATCTTTTAGAAACCAGAGATTAACTAGGTCCGGGGATTATGGAATGAGAGAGGAAGGAGCCCATCGGACTAAAACACCCTCTCTCATCCTATCTTGCGATAGGCCTCTACTCAACATCCTTTTAATCAAATTTATTAATCTAAGCATGCCCTCAACTAATACATATATACATATACATCACAAAAGCATGTCCAAAGGGTGTAAAATTGCAATTGACAAAATATCATTCAAAAGCCACATAATTCAGGTAACAAGCGATATGATATGCAATAGAGAACAAGTGAACTTACCCGGGATCCAGCAGCGATAATAAACGTGCAATGCATGCGAATAAAAGAAAATCCTAAAAAAGAGTCTCTAATCACATATACACATAAGGCAAAACCTAATTCTAAGGTGTCGCGCATTAAGTCGAAAAATCAATAAAAATCAAGGAATTTAATAAACTAGAGAGGGATTGAGAAATCGTACCTTAATAGCGCTACAAAACAAAGGGTTAGTTCACATGATATGCAAAATATGATGTTAGAAGTAACAATCCTAAATTTCTAGCTTAAATCTATCTAATGTAATTAAATCCAAAGCAAATAAACCATAATTACAAATGTCGAATCATATAGATGAACATGTGCATGGACAAGAATGAACTATGAAATACTCTTAAACTTTGAATTCAAACTCAACTAATCATTATTAAAGCATAGTTTAAGCCTTAGATCATAGAGAAGTCATTTAGACCCTTATTTACAAGGTAAGTCAAATGTGTCATAAAACTCTGAAAATTGCAGAGAGTAGACCAGAACTTAAAAGAAATAAAGAGCATATCTCTCATGGTTTGATCTTGATGATTTTTGGACTCAATATGCCTCTGTGAGTCTAGTTTTCAAATCAAAAAGAAAATCAAAATTCCAACTGTCGGATCTCCGGGAATATGGAAAATACTAGACATCACTCAGCACTTTGCAACCTTATGTCCAGAATTCTTGCACGATTTATTAAAAATAGCAAAAAAAATCCGAATTGCTTTGTTCTTTTTAGGGTGACTTCCTAACACATTAATCTACTTGAAAACAATTATTTTGGGTCATAGAAACTTTATTAGAACTCTGATTTAATTATTTCAAAATAGTGTTGCTGTTCTGAAACTATTCTGAAATTCTGGACAGATTATTGTTGCTTCACAAAACCCATGATCAAACCATTCTAAACATGAAACCACCTTAAAACAAAAATTACAGCGGTAGAATATTGTGTTATTGACACTTTCCTATTGGTTTCATTTGATTTCAACGGTTAGATTTCGAACTAAAAATCTTTGATCAAAAACAGTTTGTGGATTCACTGTTTTTACTTTGCTAGTTCAATTTTATTTGGTAACTCCAACTATTATACCATGAAGTTGAGTTGAACCAAACCACTTCTCTTACTATTTGATGACCACTAGAGACTATAAACCTTTACTCTTCATAGATTTTAAGTGAAGTATGGATAGACTTCATGAAATCTATAAGACAAGGAGTCTAGACCATGGAGATGGGTTTAGACTCAAAACTACATTCTCCTACCATTTGATGGTCATTGGAGGAGGGACATGACTATGACTCATGAGTCCTAAAGGAATATTGAAGGGATTCCTCAAGACATCAAGTTTAGAAGATCCAAATCATGGGTGTGGACTTGGAGCCTCTTATGAAGTGTTGATTAAACTTTGACTCCTATGTGAAGCACAAGCCTACATAGGATTCAAAAGATCATGCTCTAGAGGTCAAAAGAGATATTGAAGATCTCCAAGACCTTCAAGAGAAGAAAATAAACAAGAGAATGGAAGAAAGTAACATGGAAACAAAAGAAACTCCTAAGTTTACTTGATAAACAAAGAAAATAATGAAAGATTTTAAGACTAGAGATGAGAAGAAAGGATAAGCTAATAATCTATGGTTAGAGGATCACCTCCAAATTATCCTCAAAGTTTTCTTTTCTTTGAAGATCTTCCAAGCTCTTCTCTAATTCTCTAAACACTCTCTTTTTCTCTCTAAAAGAATGTTGGTGAAATGGAAGTATATGTTTTCTCTCCCAATATCTCTTGGTGTTCTTCCCCCCTTTGGTCTATGAAGATACCTCTTCTCTTTTATAAGCAAAATTATCAGGTATTTTTAGTGAATTTCGGAGCAAAAAAACAGGTGTAATTCCCTCATTAGTTGGTACAATGTGTACTTTCTGAAATTATGCAGACTGCTGTCCAGCGCAGCAGTCCAGATACTGGCGCGGCAGTCCGCGACTGCCGCCGCGGCATTCATCAAATGCCGTTGCGGCACTTCATGACTGCCGCGCGGCATTCACCAAATGCCGCGGCAATTAATGGATTGCCGCAATTTTGTCAGTCTTACTTTATCAGTTTTTGTTCTTATTTGTATGCGCATACGTATTGCTCTGCAAAATACAGACTTTAGAAGCGAACGGCAGTCAGAAACCTGTGGCGGCACTTGACGAGTGCCGGCACGGCACTTGACGAGTGCCGGCACGGCACTCTGTGACTGCCGTGCGGCAGTCACCGAGTGCCGCGGAATCTCGCCGTGTGCCGGTTTTTACTAAAATTCCCCTTTTAGGTCTTTTTTCTTTTTGAAACAAATTATTTTTGAATATCTTTTCCAAAAGTTTATATCTGAATTCTCCTAGATACCTGGTATTTCCCTCTTTCTGTGAAATTTTATCGCGTTTTGGAGAATTTTCTGAAGAGCTTGGAATACTTCAAATTTCTCGGTCATTGTCATCATTGGACGTGGAGGTGACGCTCTCCTAAATTCGACGGCCGGTCAAAATTGGGGTGTCTACAGTTTGCCCCTCTTTGGCAGAGCTTGTGGAGCAACGCGTCCCATAAGTGAATGTCAAAGCCTGTGTGAAGACAAGCCTTTGACCTGACTGTCGAATTTAGGCAAAAACAAAAACTGCGTCGCAAAAATGGGCGTGCAGCAGAATTCTAATTGGTCGCGCTCCATGACGAGCTGCCTACGTATCCCTATCAGGAATCAGACCAAAGCGTAGTTCAGGCATGGGTTGACCATTCACAGACGCAAGTAGTCACACGGATGGATGCACCTATCCTGTCGTGATGCAAGTGTAATGCATTGGCTTTTTCTAAATTGACCTGATTGTGTAAATGTCATGCTCATCGTGTTTTCCTACGTATGACGCGCATTTCGTGGCGTGTTAGTCAGGCAAGACTTTTCATGCCAAAAATGTGACACAGGAGTCAAGAAAGTGCTTTTGATTTGATCACGAAGGTCATCGCAAGTCCGTTGCGAAAACCGGGAATATAAATCCGTTATATTCTCCAAAAGAGGGGTAATCGCAAGTCCGTTGCGAAAACCGGGAATATAAATCCGTTATATTCTCCAAACGAGGGGTAATCGCAAGTCCGTTGCGAAAACCGGGAATATTAATCCGTTATATTCTCCAAACGAGGGTTAATCGCAAGTCCGTTGCGAAAACCGGGAATATAAATCCGTTATATTCTCCAAACGGGGGTTAATCGCAAGTCCGTTGCGAAAATCGGGAATATAAATCCGTTAGATTCTCCAAACGGGGGTTAATCGCAAGTCCGTTGCGAAAACCGGGAATATAAATCCGTTATATTCTCCAAACGGGGGTTAATCGCAAGTCCGTTGCGAAAACCGGGAATATAAATCCGTTATATTCTCCAAAAGAGGGTTAATCGCAAGTCCGTTGCGAAAATCGGGAATATAAATCCGTTATATTCTCCAAACGGGGGTTAATCGCAAGTCCGTTGCGAAAACCGGGAATATAAATCCGTTATATTCTCCAAAAGAGGGTTAATCGCAAATCCGTTGCGAAAACCGGGAATATAAATCCGTTATATTCTCCAAAAGAGGGTTAATCGCAAGTCCGTTGCGAAAACCGGGAATATAAATCCGTTATATTCTCCAAAAGAGGGGTAATCGCAAGTCCGTTGCGAAAACCGGGAATATAAATCCGTTATATTCTCCAAAAGAGGGTTAATCGCAAGTCCGTTGCGAAAACCGGGAATATAAATCCGTTATATTCTCCAAACGGGGGTTAATCGCAAGTCCGTTGCGAAAACCGGGAATATAAATCCGTTATATTCTCCAAACGGGGGTTAATCGCAAGTCCGTTGCGAAAACCGGGAATATAAATCCGTTATATTCTCCAAACGAGGGTTAATCGCAAGTCCGTTGTGAAAACCGGGAATATAAATCCGTTATATTCTCCAAACGGGGGTTAATCGCAAGTCCGTTGCGAAAACCGGGAATATAAATCCGTTATATTCTCCAAACGAGGGTTAATCGCAAGTCCGTTGCAAAAACCGGGAATATGAATCCGTTATATTCTCCAAACGGGGGTTAATCGCAAGTCCGTTGCGAAAACCGGGAATATAAATCCGTTATATTCTCCAAACGAGGGGTAATCGCAAGTCCGTTGCGAAAACCGGGAATATAAATCCGTTATATTCTCCAAACGGGGGTTAATCGCAAGTCCGTTGCGAAAACCGGGAATATAAATCCGTTATATTCTCCAAAAGAGGGTTAATCGCAAGTCCGTTGCGAAAACCGGGAATATAAATCCGTTATATTCTCCAAAAGAGGGGTAATCGCAAGTCCGTTGCGAAAACCGGGAATATAAGTCTGGGCCCACAGGCTCAAATATCTCCAACTTTCAAAAAGGGGGGGCCCACGGGCTCGAATATTTTTGAACTCCAAAATTTGTAGTCAAAGTGTACCTATGAAACGACCCTAAGGGCCAAAAGTGCAATGAGGGTAATTTTTGGGGCCTCAAATTCAATTTTTGGGACTTGATTTGAATTTTTGGGGGGAATGTAAATATCTTTGGACCGCCATAATCGCGGCACACGCGGTTTTCCGCGGCAGTCTGTGACTGCCGCGCGGCACTCACGGAATGCCGTTGCAGCACTCGGCGAGTGCCGCACGAAAGTTGACTGACTGCCGCGCACGGAAATTTGGGTGCCGCATTTGAGCGGCAGTGGTTAAAACCGCCGGGATTCAACACATTTTCTCATTCTCTCACTCTCTCCATCTCGAAATCTCTCTGGAGAAATTTTCTCTCATCCTCTTCTCTGCTTCTATATCGATCTACGACGTCCACAGGTAAGTTCTGCTAGATCATGGTTCGGTTAAACTCTTTTATTTCATTGTTTTCCTGAACTTTCACGAATTTTAACGTGCGAATCTCCCTTTTTCTTCTTCTCTTTTTTTTTGACAGGTTATGGCGAGTGGTTCTAGGAAGAAGAAGGCCAAGTATACGGCCACCCATCATCCAGATGCTACTCTCTTATTGAGAGACCCTGATGAGCATTTGTCAGCCCGCGCGTTCAAGCGCGAGGTAAACGCTTCCCTTTTGTCTATTTCTCATATTTCTTTCCCGTATATCTTCCTTGTGAATGTAACGTAGGATTGTCACCACTTTTAGATACCCTATTCCAAACGTCATGTTTGTGGTGCCCTCGAGCGTCTCGAATACCTTATACCATGCCTTTCGTAAAGGAATTCAAATTTTATTATTTTTATTTCTCGTGAACTTTTGAAAAATAAATAAATAAAATAGAAAATGAATTTTATGCTCGAATTATCCTTTATTTTCCCTTTTGATTTTGTTCAACGACTTTTGAAAGCCATTTAATCGAAATCTCAAACATTGCTTGTGAATAATGGAATCCAATGCTCGTAGAAATGAAATCACGAACCTTTTCCTGTATTTACCGTCCTGGCGAGTTTGTTTTTTTTTTTTTGTTTTTTTTTCGAAACCTTGTTAAAATTTTGAGCGTTTCCTTTTATTCATTTTCTCTTGAATGCAAACGAATGTCTCTCCTGTGAAATCCTATGTGAACATTTCTATACTTTCTTTTCTTTTATTTATTACTTATCTCCTTCTTCATTGCTTTCTCCTTTTATTTATTCTCTGACAACAAATCTTGTGATTCTTTCTTGCAGCTGCAGCCCAAAGTGCTGAAGGGCCACGGCAGCCTTGCACATGGCCACGAGTGGTACACCGAGCTGAGCCCGACCGTGATAGCTCTGGTGGACGCAGCGGGTTTTGGAGACTTCGTCAAACTCTTGACGAAGAGCTCCAACGACTTGCAGCAGATACATGCGCTGGCCGAGCGGTGGTGGGATACCACGAGTACCTTCCACTTTTCCTTCGGCGAGATGACGTTGACCCCGCTGGACTTCTCGATGATTACGGGGATTCCATTCGGAGGAGAGCCCCTGCGGCACCTTACGGACCAGGAGTGGGATCAGATGGAGCCGCTGCTAGGGGTGGTCCCGGAGGAGGCCTTGGTCACTGCTCGATGGTTCATGGATACTTTCCGGGGGAAACCCGGCTTTACGGACGAGCAGATGGCCCGGGGCTTTTTGATGTACGTGCTGGGGTGCTCCTTGTTGAGCACCAAGGGTGATCGGATTTCTGCTTCTTTGGTGGCGTCGCTGGAGCATCTGGACCGGGTCACCGAGCTTGATTCGGCTGGTACAGGTTTAGCTATCCTGTACAGTCACATGAGTGTCATCTCCCGGGGCAAGTCGACAGCTACCAGCGGGTATTGGAGAGCGTGGGAGGTATATATATATTTTTTATTTATTTTTTACATTCCATCGCTTATTTTACTTCCAGAAGTTTATTTACCTTGCGATACTAATTTCTCTTTTCTTTCTCTCTTTTTATTACAGATTTGGTCCCATGAGTATCTCCGCATGATGTCTCCTGAGACACGTGCTGCGGACGCCCTCATCATGCCCCAGGGGCTGAAGTGGGCGAAGGACAGGGTCGGGCGGAAGACCGGGGCTCATGACTTTGTTTCGTTCAGGAATTTCCTGACGAACCTACGGGAGGAGCATGTACAGTGGCAGCCGTGGCTCAGGGCGCTACCCGAGGCTAGCGCGGGGATTCAGGAGTCGGCCGGGTATGACCCGATGAGACTGCTTCTTGATGGTGGGTCAGAGGGTATGGCGTGGTACTTGGGAGAGAGGGTGACCAGACAGTCTATAGCGGCTCCCAGATTCTTTGTGCCGTTCCCTCCTCCCGATTCTATGAGAGCTACAGACACACTTCAGGGCGGTGACTACTCGGCTGCTCGAGCTGGCTTTGGTATCCACGGCTTCTTGGACGACCCTGATGGATACGCGGCCTTCCGTGCCGCCAAGCTGATGCCGAACTTCCCGCTGATGGAAGTGACTCGGGTGAGTAAATGATTCCTTTATTATTTTTGTGAATTCTTCCTTTTACTCTTCACCCATGTTTTATTACTTTTGTTTGCAGCATGTCCCTGCTGCGGTCCGCCTCCCTGGCCTACCTGAGTGGGACTGGACTATGTCGATCGTCTCATTTGGCGAGCCTCACGTGACGACGATCCCCCGACTTTCGCAGGGCGCCCCCACCATTCCTATTCACTACGACCTTGTGCCGCGTGCTTACGCGGAGGAGGGCCTATCGTATGCCCACAGCGTGCGACAGTGGGTTCTCGGGCGCGAGTGGATGGTAAGAAATTCATTCTCACTCCTACTTTTGACTGGGATTGTATCTCTTTATTTTTACTGATCTTTGTTCCTGACTCTTGTTTTCAGGCTGAGGGAGCTCGGGCGACTGCTGCGGTTCAGTTGAGGGCCCAGGTATGATTTTCTACCCTTTCCATATTCTTAGCATTCCAAATGCCTTTTCAACAATTTTTTGGACTCATCTTTTCTCTTCCAGATGGAGGAGAACAGAGTCCTATCTCAGCAGGTGGGGCAGCTCCAGCAGCGGCTTCAGCAGTTCGGCGTCCCTCTCAGCGATACCCCCGGAGGTAGCGGTGCTGGACGTGGCGGCGAGGGCACCAGCGGTGGCAGAGGCCGAGGCGGCGGCAGTGGCGGACACGGCGGGACTGGTGGAGGCAGCGGGACTGAGTCAGAGGAGGAGCCTCTCAGACGTATGACTCGTCAGACTCGCGGCCGGGGTCGGGGTCGCGGCTGACTTTGCTTTTGTTATTTTTATTATTTTTTCATTTTTGAGAGTTTGTGGGAGAATTTATATTTTGGTGGATGAATGTACATACATGTTTTATTTTTGATGGCTGCTTCCTTTTATTTGGTAGGATAGATGCTTTAAACATTTCATTATGCTTTCTGCTTATTCACCGTATGTGTGACCATAGCTTGGTCCAAATCTTGCCGTATGTGGGACCATGGCTTGGTCCCGATTTTATTTTTATCCTTGAATGCTTCTGCTTCTTTTACTTATTTGATATATGCAAAGTGAAATGAATGAATGAATGTATTTGCACGTGCTGCATGATGCGCACGTTTTATTGCCTCTCTATTTAGTTTTCTGTTTGCAGGTGGGCAGATCGTGTTACAAACAAACCCTGGCCGGTAAAAAGCTCAAAACGGCACTCGGTTAGGCCTCCGCGGCACTCAACGAATGCCGCAACGGCAATCAGTGAATGCCCTGCGGCACTCACGGACTGCCGCGCGGCACTTCATGGAGTGCCGTTGCACTTTATCGAGTGCCGCGATCTAGTGGGCAGCTTTACCCCCTACTTATACCCCTCTTCTTCTAACACTCCGCAAAACATCTCCTTTCTCTTTCCATCCTCCTTTCAAATGGCCCCCATTAGCTCCCAAATTCTCTTCCCATGGTTGGATACTCTCTCAGGTATTGAAAAGCTCAACTTTGAATGCTTCAGATTGAACGATCTCTTCTCTTTCCGACGCATGAATTTGAACGAGGGCTTTCTTCGAGCTGTTATTCAGTGTTGGGACCCTGCTCTCAACGTCTTTCGTTTCGGCTTTCAGGAGATTTGTCCTTTGTTCGAGGAATTTAGCGCTATTCTCCACACTGATCCTTTTGCTGAATTGACGGTTCCTCAGATTCAGGCTGGGTATGTCTGCGACTTAGCCACTCTTCTCCACATATCTCGAAATGCGGCGGGCTCCCTTATTTGTGACAGGCATATTGATTTTGAGCGCCTTGCCTCCGTTTATGCTCCCATAGGGGACCCCTATGATGGCGAGTACCAGATCATCTGTAACGCCCTGTATTTTATTATCATTAATAAATAAATACGGCATTTCATTTCCATGAGCATCTGTTTTAATTTCTATTTATAAATATTTATCTGGGGCCAAACCGTAATATTTGAAAATATAGGAAATATTTTCTGTGGTTTCAAAATCGATATCTATATTTTTGTATAACCGGGAATTTAAATTCCCCTGTTAATATAATTTTCCTGTATTTTTTCTTTCTACCGTAAAATACTAGTTTCATGTTTCAAATCTGCGTTATACCGCGTTTGGGTGTGGGAGCACGTGAGCTCAACCACACCGGTGGAATTCTTGGTTTAGCTTGGAGCCCAAACATATCAGTTTATATATATGTATAGCAGTGTCTCTCTCACTCACTGTGTCTCTCTCAAATCTCCCTCAAAACTCTCCTAATTCTCTCTATCACTCTCTTGCTCTCAAGAAAACATACACACACTCATATGCAGATTATATATGATACATATATACACCACACATACATAGTTATATATATATATTGGGTTACCAAAATCAAGAGCGGGGGAAATTCTCAACGACGGATTATTACGGCGGAAGTTCTCGGCCTTTAATTTTCTGTATAATCGTCTCTGTGAGTAATTTAAACTCACTCTCAATGTCTATATATGTATTTTTCAGTGTATATAAGTGTGTATATATGTATATATATGAAAACACCATGAGAGCTTGAAAATTGAAGTTTTAGAAATCGTAACTAAAATCGATTCTGTAAATTGTGAATGGAAGATATTGATCCCGATAAGCTGTGGTTCGAATCCTACACAGTAATTTACCCGTATCGCGACGTACTGTTGATTTTAAGTTTTGTCACTCTAACTTTAATCGCAGAAATTATCGGTACAATCCGTATTAGTTAAAATTGATCGCGTATTCGTAATCTATGCGGAAAACTGAAGAGAACCATATATCACATGTCCTAGTACGAACAGATTCTGAAAATGGGTAAATTTCAGTCCAGGAATTGAAAACAGGGGAGAAGACGAAGAAGATGACATTCTGCAAGAACTCGCGCGCGCGACCCGCTCGCGCGAGGCTCGCTCGCGCGGCCCGCTCGCGCGAACCATTTCCCCCCTTCGCGCGCGCGATCCGCTCCCGCGACCTGTCCAGCTCCCCCGCTCGCGCGATCTGGCCTTTCCTTCGCTCACGCGACCCGCGCGCGCGACATCACCTCTCTCCCGCTAGCGCGACCCGCTCGCGCGACCCGCTCGCGCGACCTGGCAGTTTGAGCAGTTTCTATGTTTCCTTAGTAGGGACTGTTTGGAAAATGTTTTAAAAGTTTTTAAAGAACAGTTTGGCAAAAATATTGTTTTAAAGGTCTATGTTTTAATGATTGTACGAAACAAGAACAACTTAGGCCAAAATTTATGCTAGTACGATTATCCGGCTTTGTGATTTATTAATGGTGTTATTTATGAAACATTGACATACATATTAGGGTCGAGGTTGCGTCAACATGCATGTGTGTGAGAAAGCGTGAAAAGAGTAAGGGGTGGCGGTCTGGTGTGCGACCTCAATATCGATCGGATAGTATTCCTGGTATTGGAGGCGACAGTGTTGTGTACGACTTAGATATCGATCGGATAGTATTCCTGGTATCTAAGGCGCGCGTTTCGGATATTGATCGGATAGTATTCCTGATATCCGAAGCGATGGTATTGAGTGTGGTGTACGGCTTAGATATCGATCGGATATTATTCCTGGTATCTAAGGCGCTTGTTTCGGATATTGATCGGATATTATTCCTGGTATCCGAAATGATGGTATTGAGTGTGGCTTAGATATCGATCGGATATTATTCCTGGTATCTAAAGCGATAGTTTGGTGTGCTGTTTTGGATATCGATCGGATAGTATTCCTGGTATCTGAGATAATGGTTTGGTTGTGTTGAGTTTTGTTGAGAAAAAAAAAAGAGTCAGAAAGATGAGATATTACATTGCTCATGCATGGTCGCTTATTTATTGCTTTCTTTATTTTTCCCCCGTGGCTTATGTTGGAATTGGAACCTTGAATTTATTGCTTTTAAAAGTTAATTGTACCGTTGTTTATATGCTTATATATACATTGCGAGCACTTGTTTATTTTGCTCACCAGCTTTCATAAGCTGACGGCGTTGATGCGTCCTGGACTGTATGTCCAGATTTTCAGGGTCAGGAGCAGCCAGGGTATTTTGACTATGCTACTTAGAGTCAGGAGACTTTCCAGGAGGCTGCTTTATATTTCCTATGTCTTTTAATTTGGGTTTTGTAATAAACTAGTTTAGACTTTTGAATAAGGCGTTTTGTGCCTAAGACTATGACTGCTATAATAGTTCAGTAAGTTTTTATTTCGGAGCTTATGTTCTGTTAGTATCCTTTGCTTTAGAAATGTTGTTAAGTTATTTGTTTGCAGGGACAATTGGTCATACTCACTTGTCACGACCTACGATTCCATAAAGGAAATTAAATGCTTTCCTGTATTATGCTACGTCGGGGCGTGACATCATCCGACGTAGTGCTTTTTCAATTGCCATGCTCTCTTACTTCCTATTCCAGTCATCTTCTGACATTCTTATACCCATTGCCTATGGTTTGAGGGAGATGAAAAGTGCTGTTATGCTGATTCTTGGTGAAACTCTGATTGGATTGAGCCACGCCCATGTTACCGGGGCCATGTTATCTGCCGGGACACCTTTCGTCTTGCAAGTTTGGCTCATGGAACGCCTCGACCTCTTCATTCACCCCTCGCATCTTCGGGGGCCATTTTCTTACAACCGCATGGAGATCCATTGCTTATTCCATTCTGCTGATGCCTGGCTCGGTTGGCTCCAAGGTCTCTCTTCTGGTGATATCTGCTGGATCTGCCCTCAGTGGACTCATCGTTCTGTTGCTGTACGTTTTCCTGGGCGACCTGGCATTTGGTTACCAGGCCTAAGTGCCACTACTTTCTACATTCCCGATCGGGTGGCCCGTCAGTTCGGGCTTCTGCAGGATATTACCGAGCCTGTGGCTGCTGATTTCACCAGGGGTTCTACTCTGCGTCCTTCTATCGTGAAGGCTTTCATAGAGGCCTGGTCGAGTAGGATGGCTGCTCCGTGCCCGAGGGTCCCTGCTTCGATTGTGCCCACTGCCCAGTATCTTCTGGAGATCCAGGCCTTGGTTGTGAGACAGACTTGACGAGACACGTGCACAATAAAACAGACGGAAACAGAGAAAAGTTGTCCCTTTCACAAAACTTTCTGACGGACCCTGCCTACTCTTTTACGCTTTCCGAATGTGATTGACTGATGTTGTTATCTTTAGGGAAATTTCTAGCATGCTTAATCAAAGCGCTCAACCTTTCGATTAATCTTTTATGAAGAATTCTCCTTTTAATGTCTTTATTCGGCTCCCTATTTTGCTTTTTGTTTTCTACTCATTCTTTTCCATGAATTCCTATTTGTTTCTTTATAGTACTTATTCTGACAGCCAGGTGACCTGAAGGATGGTTTTATTTCTGGGTTCTTCGGCTAGCAAACGAAGTTTGCCCCTGGTTTTAGGGCTTCAAAGTGATTCCGGGCAAACGCCAGTTTGCCCCTAGTTTAGTACACACATTTCTTGCTTTTAGGTTTTCTTGGGCCGAAGACTTTTTGAGAGCTTGCCTACTTACCCCTGAGTGGGTGTCAGGCCTGCAGTAGTTCAACTCAAGGTTTGAAAGAGGACGTCGCCCGGGCGGTTTTATTTAAATGACCGAACCAAGTAGGTTGCCTACGTATCCCCTAGTGGGAATCAGGTCAAGCGTAGTTCATCGAGGTAGGAGGCTTTGAAAGAAATGGTTTCAAGCAAAGTATTTCTTGAGGCGATCGAGGTTAATTGGCTGTTTAAATTCAACCCCGTCCAGGTCCATGAGATAAGCCGCTCCTCCGGAAAGGAGGGTCTTAATGATGTACGGCCCGACCCAGTTGGGTTTGAATTTTCCTCTAGGGTCATAAACGGGCACCTTAAGTTCTTTGAGGACCAGGTCACCCTCAGCAAGCTTCCTTGGGCGAACCTTTTTGTTGAAAGCACGAGCTATTCTCTTTTGGTACCCCCGAGTATGGTTTATCGCGGTCAGCCTCTTTTCATCAAGTAACATCAATTCTTCATATCTTCCTCGTATCCATTCTGATTCTGCCACTTCACATTCTGTCAAGACTCTGAGAGAGGGTATTTCCACCTCGACTGGAAGGACTGCTTCCATCCCGTAGACCAACGAGTATGGCGTAGCACCCGTTGAAGTCCTTACTGATGTCCGATACCCCCATAAGGCAAATGGCAGCTTCTCATGCCAATCCTTATATGTATCTGTCGTCTTCCCCAAGATTGCTTTAACATTCTTATTCGCTGCCTCTACTGCTCCATTCGTCTGGGGCCTATACGGGGATGACTGATGGCGAGTGATCTTATACTTCTCTAAGAGCGGGATGACTTCCCCCTGGAAATGGCTGCCATGATCGGAGATAAACTCGTTCGGGACTCCATATCTGCAGATTATGTTCTTCTCAATGAAACTCACCACATCTTTGGCTTTCAAAGTCGCATATGAGGCTGCCTCTACCCATTTTGTAAAATAATCGATCGCCACGATCATATACCGGTGCCCATTGGAAGCCTTTGGAACTATCTCACCGATGATATCAATCCCCCAAACGGAAAATGGCCAAGGTGTGGTCATGCTATAGAGCTGCGACGGTGGGGTGTGCATCAAATTTGCATGAATCTGACACTTGTGACACCTTCTAACATATTCACAACAGTCTTTGTCCAAGGTCGTCCAATAGTACCCTTGTCGAATGATCTTCTTCGCCAGCATGTGCCCGTTCATGTGGGGCCCGCATACTCCCTCATGTATTTCCTCCATCATTCTCTTAGCTTCCCTCCCATATAAACACTCCAGATTATACCCGGTGTAGGACTTCTTCCATAGTTTATCTGCGTAGATCACGAATTGAGCAGCGAATCGTCGTATCGCCTTCTTGTCCTTTTCTGAGGCTCCTTCGGGGTATTCTCCTTCTTTAACGAACTTCCACACGTCCACATACCAAGGCACTTCATCTTCTCTTTCTATGGCTGCGATCATTTCGAATGACGGTTGGTCCCTTACTTCTATGGACAGCGGAATCATGGCAATCTTGGAAGGGATTTGGATCATCGAGACTAAGGTAGCCAAAGAGTCGGCTAGTTGGTTTTCTTCACGAGGGAGATAGTAAAAGGAAATCTTTCGGAATTGCGCTTTCAGGCTTTCTAGATAGTCATGGTAAGGTCTCAATTTCTCATGCTTTACCCTCCAATCTCCTCGGACCTGGGATATGATCAAGTTGGAATCTCCGAAGACATCAATCCGCCCGACTTTCAAAGCCAAGGCCGCTTCCATCCCAATTATGCAGGCTTCGTACTCCGCGGTATTGTTGGTTGAGTCGTATTTGAGTTTGACAGCTAATGGGGTAGGGACTCCGTCTGGTGCTACGAGAATGATTCCGACCCCGTAACCTAACTGGTTGGCTGCTCCATCAAAGTACATTCTCCACAACTCCTCCTTGACTTCCATTATTCCTTCATCTGGGAACTTGAAGTCTCCCTTGTCCTCAGATTCTACAGCGAGGTCGGCTAAAAATTCGGCGACAGCCCTTCCTTTTACGGACTTGGCGGTGACATATCTGATGTCGAACTCAGCCAACATCATGGTCCAACGGGAAATCCTACTGGTCAAGACGGGTTTTTCGAACAGGTATTTTAATGGGTCCATTCGGGATATCAGGATTACAGGGAAGGCTAGCATATAGTGGCGGAGGCGACGGGTACACCAAACCAAGGCCCAACAGGCCTTCTCCAAGGGCGAATACTTTAACTCATATCCTACCATTCTCTTGCTTAAGTAGTAAATGGCCTTCTCCACGCGCCCCTCTTCTCCTTCTTGGGCCAGCATACATCCCATCGAATCTTCGGATACAGAGAGATAAAGTAACAGAGGTCTCCCGGGCGAAGGTGGTGACAAGACAGGTGGATTCTGGAGATAGGTTTTGATTTTGTCGAAGGCTTGTTGACACGGGGTGTCCCAATTGAATCTCTCTCCCTTTATGAGTAACTTGAACAGCGGGTCGCAGGTCATGGTGAGCTTTGAAATGAAACGACTTATAAATTGTACTCTACCCAGGAACCCTCTCAGTTCTTTCTCATTTTTCGGTGGGTTCATCTCGGTTAAGGCCTTTATTTTGGTAGGGTCCACTTCTATTCCCCTCTGAGTAATAAGGAAACCCAATAACTTCCCGGTGGTGACTCCGAACGTGCACTTCTGCGGGTTTAGCCTCATTTTGAACTCCCTCAATCTCCCAAAGAACTTTCTCAAAGCTCCTAGGTGCCCTCCTCTCTCTTTGGACTTCACGATCATATCATCGACATACACCTCCACCTCTTTGTGGATCATGTCATGCAGTAAAGTGGTGGCAGCCCTTTGATAGGTTGCGCCTGCATTCTTGAGTCCGAATGGCATGACCCTATAGCAATATGTCCCCCATGGAGTGATAAACGTGGTTTTCTCCCTATCCTCGGGCGCCATGAGGATTTGGTTATATCCAGAGAATCCATCCATGAAAGATAGAAGCTCGTGCCCCGCAGTGTTATCGACCAACACGTCGATGTGGGGTAATGGGAAATCGTCTTTAGGGCTTGCTTTGTTTAGATCTCGAAAATCGACGCAAACCCTAACACGACCATCCTTCTTTGGGACAGGCACAATGTTGGCAATCCACTCGGGATACTCGGTGACCATCAAGAATCCAGCTCTTAATTGCTTTTCAACCTCCTCTTTTACTTTGAGTGCCCATTCTGGCCTCATTCGCCTCAATTTTTGTTTTACGGGTTTGGAATTAGGAAAGAGGGGGATGTGGTGTTGGACTATTTTTGGATCGATACCTGGCATATCATTGTAAGACCATGCAAAAACATCTTTGAATTCATTTAATAGACTGATTAGTTATGTACTTTCTTTATTGCAAAGTGTAGAGCCGATGAAGACTTTTTGAGGATTGTTCTCATTTCCAAGATTAATTGTTAGGGTGTCCTCAATGATTTTACATGCAGATTCTTTTTCTTTTTCAATTAGTTTTTGCAGTTCAATGGGTATTTCATGATCATCACATTCATCACATTCATTAAGCGCGTTCGAGTAGGCAGAATCAGTCATACTTTCATTGATTTTCTTTGGAGTGATTACAACAGACATAGAAATTGAAAGACGCCTCATTTGGGCCATTACAGACTCTGGGTGTGGGGGGAACCTATCACTAGACTCAAAAACCCACTCCTTCCTGTGCTCTCCTCCCAGGCCAGTAATGAAGTATTCTTCGGACCTCCTGTCTTGGTGATTTTCTCCATCTCTTCTTCCTCAGCTTCCCCTTTGTCACCTTCTTCACTTTCGGCGGCTTCCTCCACTATTCCCTCGATGTATTCACCTTTGGTCTTTCCGGGGTCCTCCTTTATGACCTCTGCGTTTCCTTCGCCTAGCAGATCTTTCATGGCAGGACCGTCTAGCGTACCAATCCAGTCCTCGGCAGCAACAGACTTTTCAGGCATTTGCAAAAATGGGTCTTTGTACCCAGAAAACTCATGGGAGAAGAAGATCTCGAACCCCGGCTTCATGCATTTGTCCTTTTGGTCCATCCATGGTTCTGGGAAACCGCAAAAAGGGAAATCTTCTCCTTTCTTCACGAAATACCCGTTGAGAGTCTTTAAGTAAGGATCCAGTGGTGCGTCGACGGCCTTCTTCTTGGCTCTCAGCTCCTTCTTTGTTGGCTGGTACCCTAGACCGTGAGTGTGAGTCTGAGTAGGGATCCTTGGTGCCTCAGGCAGGCCTTGAAGGTTCCTCCCCAACCCCAATCCTGAAAAGAAACCCATTTTCTTCATGATTCCTGCGACCACTGGACTAGCATACTGATCGGACTGAAGCGGCAGAAACTCTCTCGACTTCCCTTCTTCTATTACGCTGATGAATTCGAATCCTCCCATTTTTGCTTCTTCTTCTTGCAGCTGTAATTCTAGAATCGGCGCACTTGATGATGCTTCGGACAAACGGACCCAACTGTCCCCGAGGATATCACAGACTTTGTTTTCCCTGACATATTTGACCTTTTGATGGATTGTTGACGGTATAGCGCCCAAACTGTCCAACCAAGGCCTTCCCAGCAGCAGATTGAAAGAAGCGGGGATATCGATGATTTGGAACTCGGCTTCTTTATCCATTGGCCCGATAGCAAGGTTAAGAAAGATGATGTCCATGACCGCTCTTTGGGTGTTATCATATGCCCGGACCTTTTGTTGAGATGGCACAAAAGAAGATTCATCCAAGCCCATTCGTTTGGCTGTGCGGAAAGGACACACATTAAGAGCAGATCCGTTGTCAACAAGACAAGCGGGTACGGTGTTCCCCAAACATTCAACAGTGATGTACAAAGGCTTATTGAGCATGGGCCCTCCCGGCGGTAAGTCATTTGATGAGAAAGTAATAGCCGAAGTCGGAATTTTGTTGATCAGCCCTACGAGGTCTTCCGGGGTGGTGTCGATAGACACGTCAGATTGATTAAGGGCGTCTAGGACCGCCTGCCTATGACGTTTGGAGGCAATCAGCAATCCCCAAACAGTGATGTTAGCCTGAGTCTTCTTCATCTGCTTGAGGACTCTATCCTCTTCTTCTTCCTCATTCATCTTTCCTTTTCCTTTCTCCAGCTCTCTCCCCGGGTGATCTTCCTCTAATTCATGTGGCTTGAAGTGCCTACCAGATCGAGTCAAGTGGTCAATCTCTTCTCTTGCCCAAATATTGTCGGTTTCTGAAACGGTCTTTGAGCCCTCTTCTACCTCTTCGTCGCTTTGGTACCATAGATCATCCTCCCCTACCCGGCCTATGTTCCGATCATTGCTTTCTTGGACCCACCAATCTGACTGCCTCGTCATTTCGTTTTCCCATATCCCTGGCTGGCTTCCCATCATACAGATTCCCAGATTCTCCGGTGATTGATAAAACTTCCTTGGTTCCCCAACTTTTGTGATTAGCTTGGACGGGTCGAATGTCACTTCTTCTACTCCCAAGAAGTAAAGGCCCCGCGGCGGCGGTACGGCACGATGGTTTGGCAGTGGATTCTTGGTGACATTGGGAGCCTTGACAGGTGGCTCGGATATTACTTTGTTGTCAATGAGGTCCTGTATGTCATGCCTTAACCTCATGCACCGATCGGTCGAGTGGCCCTTTTGTTGGTGATATTTGCAATAGAGGTCTCCTTTGAAGTATGGCGGGAGTGGACTCGGCGGGGGTCGAGGTTCTAGCTGACGGAGATGCCCTTTTGTTAACAGCCTATCGAGGGCGGTTGATAATGATACTCCCAAATCTGAAAACTTCCTCATTGGCTTGTCCTCCCCTCCCCTTGGATGACTTCTGGTGATATCGAATTTCTTCTCCGGCTCGTTAAGCGCGTTGACATCGGTGGGGCCAGAGTGACCCCCCGAGTGCCCTCCATTTGATCCATAACTGGGCCTCCGATATCGGTTCTGCGGTTCTTCCTTCTTGATTGTTCCTTCTTGAATTGCGTCTTCGATTCTTGTCCCCACATCGAACACCTCAGCAAAAGTATTGATTGACTGAAATCTCATTTTCTCCTGATAAACTGGCTGTAGATTTTTCATCAACATTCGGATTTGGTCCTTCTCGGACGGCCTTTGTACCATTTTCGCAGCTTTCCCTCTCCATCGGCTTAAGTACTCGGCAAATGATTCTTTGTTCCCCTGCCTGGTTGTTTCCAAATCTCGGACAGTAACATCCAAGTCCTGATTGTATTCGTACTGTGCCACAAATGCCTTAATCATCTCTTCCCATACTCTGGTTTTGCTTGGTTCGAGAGTAAGGTACCACGACAGAGCAGCTCCCGTTAAGGTTTGTTGAAACAGGACAGCCATCATGGTAGTGCTCAGCCCACTAGGCTGAAAAGCTCCTATGCACATTCGGACATGACTGCGGGGGTTGCCTGTGCCATCAAATTTATCAAAGACGGGCATTTTAAAACCGGCCGGCAGCGTCTCATGGACTCCGTCGTACAACCCTTCCAGTTCCATCAGATAGGTATCCACCCCTTGAGCTTTGCGCATTACCCTCTCCAATTTTTCTATCTTCTCGGTCAGCAGCTTTTCCTTTTCATCTTTCTCTCTGTCCCTGTTGGCTCTTAGTGCATCATTCCAATGTGCCTCTTGATCGTCGAACCAATCTCCGTCTCCTCCTCCCAAAGGCGGGTCTATAATGGGTGGAATTACATGCGGCGGCGGTCGGCGATTTAGTTCCTCTATCATTCCCATCATGCGATTCATGTTCTCGGCCTGTCTTCTCATCTGTTCCGCTTGTTGCTCAACTAGTACCCTCAATCCGGTCATCTCTTCATTGTTTCTCTCTTCGGCCATGTCAGCGTATCCTCTTCTCACTAACCTTGCCGTAGGATCTCTAAACCACCCTTGGTTTGCTATTTTTGCTCCTACAATAAATTTTGAAAATTTCTTTTTAGAGAAAAAAAAACCTTTTTACCTTTATTTTATTCGAGGAAGATTTTTATTTTATGCATCATGCGGATGCAATGCATGTGTGTGTGTGTGCCTACTCTATATGCCAAAAGAAAAAAGAAAAATCCTAATCCTAACACATAAGCACATAAACACATAAAAACCCTCATCCATGTTGAGTGTGCTAATTTCTCCTTTCATTGTGATCCTCTTTACCCTTTCAAGGTTTTCAAATTTAGAGTTTTTTGAAACCCATTCAACAAGTATTTCCCCTAGATGATAATAACATTTCTAAACAAAAGATGATTGGGTTAAAAATTTATTTAAAAATGATTTTTTTTGGAAAAAAGGTGCTTGGGTCCGAAAAGCATTCTTTTAGTTGGTAAAACTTCAAGAATTTTAGGTTCCCGGAATTTTGGGTTCTTCTTTCAAGTATGGTTGATTTGAAATTTTGATCTAAAAGTGAACTCCAAAAAATTCCGAAAGAGTGATTGAATGCCTTGGAATAAAGATACCAAAAATCTATTTGCTTCCAAAAATGTATTTAAAATTCTTTGGGTAGGAGGATCACATGATCGAATTGTTGTCATACTCTTTATGAATTCGGATGCATACAAGGTCAATGATGCCTAGCTTAGCAAAATGTAAGAGATGTAATCATATAATCAAGATCCAGCATGTTCCCAAATGTCGTGGGACATGAGAAGGAATTGCTAAAAGGTGATTAAAGGGTTACACATCTTTTATCAAGCAAGCATCGTCATCATCTCAAAAATCCCTTTTGGGCATACAAAACTCCCTAGCACATAATCCTAATCAAGAATCAATTTCCTAAGATCGAAAGGTTCTATGGAAGCTACCATGCAAAGCCCGGGTTTTGGTCAAATAAGGGACCCTTGACACACATCCGATAGGATGCTTAATATACCAAATCATGGTACGAGATCAAGGGTGATCACACAGTCCCATGATAACTTGACCGACCGGGTTGCCCCGAGCCTCCAAGGTCATAGTTCCGTGCAATCGACTGGCTGGACATGCAAGTGAAATGTAACAGGCACACAAAGATTGATTAATTCGATTAAAAGGATGTTTTCAAGTCTAATCCTCAAGTGAACCCAAAATCAGAATTCTGGTATGCGAAACCAGAGATTCTGGGTTCGATCCCCAGCAGAGTCGCCAGATTGTAGATATCGCAGGTTGACTTACCCACAGCTTTTCAAAATCAATTTCTAAAACAAAATGAGTCGCCACTTAATTTTTAAAAGGGAAATTAAGAAACCATTTTAAAAGCAAACTGATCTTTTAGAAACCAGAGATTAACTAGGTCCGGGGATTATGGAATGAGAGAGGAAGGAGCCCATCGGACTAAAACACCCTCTCTCATCCTATCTTGCGATAGGCCTCTACTCAACATCCTTTTAATCAAATTTATTAATCTAAGCATGCCCTCAACTAATACAGATATACATATACATCACAAAAGCATGTCCAAAGGGTGTAAAATTGCAATTGACAAAATATCATTCAAAAGCCACATAATTCAGGTAACAAGCGATATGATATGCAATAGAGAACAAGTGAACTTACCCGGGATCCAGCAGCGATAATAAACGTGCAATGCATGCGAATAAAAGAAAATCCTAAAAAAGAGTCTCTAATCACATATACACATAAGGCAAAACCTAATTCTAAGGTGTCGCGCATTAAGTCGAAAAATCAATAAAAATCAAGGAATTTAATAAACTAGAGAGGGATTGAGAAATTGTACCTTAATAGCGCTACAAAACAAAGGGTTAGTTCGCATGATATGCAAAATATGATGTTAGAAGTAACAATCCTAAATTTCTAGCTTAAATCTATCTAATGTAATTAAATCCAAAGCAAATAAACCATAATTACAAATGTCGAATCATATAGATGAACATGTACATGGACAAGAATGAACTATGAAATACTCTTAAACTTTGAATTCAAACTCAACTAATCATTATTAAAGCATAGTTTAAGCCTTAGATCATAGAGAAGTCATTTAGACCCTTATTTACAAGGTAAGTCAAATGTGTCATAAAACTCTGAAAATTGCAGAGAGTAGACCAGAACTTAAAAGAAATAAAGAGCATATCTCTTATGGTTTGATCTTGATGATTTTTGGACTCAATATGCCTCTGTGAGTCTAGTTTTCAAATCAAAAAGAAAATCAAAATTCCAACGGTCGGATCTCCGGGAATATGGAAAATACTAGACATCACTCAGCACTTTGCAACCTTATGTCCAGAATTCTTGCACGATTTATTAAAAATAGCAAAAAAAATCCGAATTGCTTTGTTCTTTTTAGGGTGACTTCCTAACACATTAATCTACTTGAAAAAAATTATTTTGGGTCATAGAAACTTTATTAGAACTCTGATTTAATTATTTCAAAATAGTGTTGCTGTTCTGAAACTATTCTGAAATTCTGGACAGATTATTGTTGCTTCACAAAACCCATGATCAAACCATTCTAAACATGAAACCACCTTAAAACAAAAATTACAGCGGTAGAATATTGTGTTATTGACACTTTCCCGTTGGTTTCATTTGATTTCAACGGTTAGATTTCGAACTAAAAATCTTTGATCAAAAACAGTTTGTGGATTCACTGTTTTTACTTTGCTAGTTCAATTTTATTTGGTAACTCCAACTATTATACCATGAAGTTGAGTTGAACCAAACCACTTCTCTTACTATTTGATGACCACTAGAGACTGTAAACCTTTACTCTTCATAGATTTTAAGTGAAGTATGGATAGACTTCATGAAATCTATAAGACAAGGAGTCTAGACCATGGAGATGGGTTTAGACTCAAAACTACATTCTCCTACCATTTGATGGTCATTGGAGGAGGGACATGACTATGACTCATGAGTCCTAAAGGAATATTGAAGGGATTCCTCAAGACATCAAGTTTAGAAGATCCAAATCATGGGTGTGGACTTGGAGCCTCTTATGAAGTGTTGATTAAACTTTGACTCCTATGTGAAGCACAAGCCTACATAGGATTCAAAAGATCATGCTCTAGAGGTCAAAAGAGATATTGAAGATCTCCAAGACCTTCAAGAGAAGAAAATAAACAAGAGAATGGAAGAAAGTAACATGGAAACAAAAGAAACTCCTAAGTTTACTTGATAAACAAAGAAAATAATGAAAGATTTTAAGACTAGAGATGAGAAGAAAGGATAAGCTAATAATCTATGGTTAGAGGATCACCTCCAAATTATCCTCAAAGTTTTCTTTTCTTTGAAGATCTTCCAAGCTCTTCTCTAATTCTCTAAACACTCTCTTTTTCTCTCTAAAAGAATGTTGGTGAAATGGAAGTATATGTTTTCTCTCCCAATATCTCTTGGTGTTCTTCCTCCCTTTGGTCTATGAAGATACCTCTTCTCTTTTATAAGCAAAATTATCAGGTATTTTTGGTGAATTTCGGAGCAAAAAAACAGGTGTAATTCCCTCATTAGTTGGTACAATGTGTACTTTCTGAAATTATGCAGACTGCTGTCCAGCGCGGCAGTCCAGATACTGACGCGGCAGTCCGCGACTGCCGCCGCGGCATTCATCAAATGCCGTTGCGGCACTTCATGACTGCCGCGCGGCATTCACCAAATTCCGCGGCAATTAATGGATTGCCGCAATTTTGTCAGTCTTACTTTATCAGTTTTTGTTCTTATTTGCATGCGCATACGTATTGCTCTGCAAAATACAGACTTTAGAAGCGAACGGCAGTCAGAAACCTGTGGCGGCACTTGACGAGTGCCGGCACGGCACTCTGTGACTGCCGTGCGGCAGTCACCGAGTGCCGCGGAATCCCGCCGTGTGCCGGTTTTTACTAAAATTCCCCTTTTAGGTCTTTTCTCTTTTTGAAACAAATTATTTTTGAATATCTTTTCCAAAAGTTTATATCTGAATTCTCCTAGATACCTGGTATTTCCCTCTTTCTGTGAAATTTTATCGCGTTTTGGAGAATTTTCTGAAGAGCTTGGAATACTTCAAATTTCTCGGTCATTGTCATCATTGGACGTGGAGGTGACGCTCTCCTAAATTCGACGGCCGGTCAAAATTGGGGTGTCTACAGTGGGAGAGGGAATTTATCAAGTATAAATCCCATGGTCTCCATCACTGGTTTGTAGATGATATGATTAATTTTGTGTGATGGCTCTAGTGTCATCCTCCCTATCGGATGTAGTTGATCATGGAATCATCAGTACAAACTTCTTTAAAAGAATGTTTTGGGTGATTGTTGGTGTGGGTCACCTCTCCATCAGAGGTGTTCCTCATGGAACTCTTGACCTAGAATTAAGTGATGGTATACACTTAGCTATAAATAATATCCTCTCCATCTGAGTCACTGTTATTATTTATAGGACCAAAGCAAGTCAGCAGTTTAATTTTATTTGGCAAAGTACATTGCCTGGATAGTAAAATTAAAAGACAATTGTCTATCTGAACAAATGATGGATAGTATATGGCTTCCCATCGAGTCATACTATTCGCGGTGTATCAGGTTGCTGGCGGATTCCTTTCAAATATGGTAGAGGGAACCAATATTTTCAACTCGAATCCATAGTAATTTTTTCCCAAACGTAATTATTTATGTTATGTGATTCTCAGGCTTTTAAATGGGTACTTTCAATCCACTTGCTGTTATACTTAAAGAAAATAAACTTACTGGACCAAACTATATAGACTGGAAAAGGAATTTGGATATTGTGTTAACTGCTGAAGAGTACAAGTTTGTGCTTACTGAAGAATGTCCTGAGCAACCTGGTGAGGGGGCAACCGCTGAGGAAACCCAGGCTCACAAGAAATGGGTCAAGGCTGATGAGATGCCGCGGTGTTACAGTTTGGCATCCATGTCAAATGTGTTGCAACATCAGCATCAGTCAATGGCCAGCGCCTATGACATGATGGAGAGCCTCCGAGAGATGTTCGGGGATCAAAGTCGTGCTGCTAGGCAGGTTGTCATGAAAGACTTGATGAAAACAACCATGGCTGAGGGGACGCCTGTAAGGGATCATGTTCTTAAGATGATATCTCTTCTTAATGAACTAGAGATCTTTGGAGCTACAATCGACGGGGAAACCCAGGTCGATATCGTACTCCAGTCACTGCCAGAGTCTTTTAAGCAATTCCGCCTCAATTACAACATGAATAAATTTAAATATACTTTGGCGGAGCTGCTTAAAGAACTCCAGGCAGCTGAGGGTCTCAACAGAAAGTTAGGGAGTGCTCTTGTGTTTGAGAAAGGTTCTGCTTCAAAGTCGAAAGGCAAGAAGAAAATGAAAAAGGCTCAAAAGAAGGTCGCGGGTCCTCCGCCAATCCAAAGGCCACGAGGACAATCGGGAAAGCCTAAAGGCAAATGTTTTGTTTGCAAGCAGCCAGGACACTGGAAGAAGCAATGTCCAGTTTATCTCGCCAGACAGAACAATCAAGGTAAATCTCATTTACTAGTTGTTGAATCGTGTTTAGCGGTCCTATCTACCGGTACCTGGTGTGTAGATACGGGAGTCACTGATCATGTATGCAATTCTTTGCAGGGGTTCCAGGGAACCAGGCAGCTCAGTGATGGAGAGATTTATCTATATATGGGAAATGCTACGAGAGTAGCAGCAGTTGCAGTAGGAGATCTACATCTTAGTTTTGGTAGAGATAGGATTTTAATATTAAGAAATTGCTTTTATGTACCTTCTATTAGAAGGAATTTAGTTTCAGTTTCTAGTTTAGTAAAGAATGGACATTCAGTTCATTTTAATAAAGTAGTAGTTATTAAAGAAAATAAACGTTTTATTTGTTCGGGTCAATTGGTGGGTGAATAAATCCTATCTCTCCTATACTGCAACTTAATGAATTGAATAACACAAATAGTTTGCCATTTAAGAGAAAAGAACCTTCGAGGATGAACCAAACGCATCTTTGGCACTTACGCCTTGGTCATATTAATTTGAAAAGGATTCAAAGACTGGTTCAAAATGGGCCATTAGGCTCATTGGAAGTGGAGGCACTTCCAGTTTGTGAATCCTGCTTGGAAGGTAAAATGACCAAGAGGCCATTCTCGGCCAAGGGCTATAGAGCAAAAGAGCTGTTGGAACTGGTTCACTTTGATTTGTGTGGTCCTATGACTGTCCAAGCAAGAGGGGGATTTGAGTACTTTGTCACTTTTATCGATGATTACTCAAGGAATGGGTACATTTATTTGATGCGGCGTAAGTCTGAATGCTTTGAGAAATTCAAAGACTTCAAGGCTGAAACGGAGAAGCGTCTAGGTAAATGTATCAAGACACTATGATCTGATCGTGGTGGAGAGTACCTCTTGGGAGAATTTAGGGAATACTTATTGGAGCAAGGGATTACATCCCAATTGTCTGCACCCCGTATGCCTCAGCAGAACGGTGTAGCAGAAAGAAGGAACATGACTCTCATGGACATGGTAGGATCTATGATGAGTTACTCGGATTTACCAATTTCCTTTTGAGGACACGCATTAGAGACAGCTGCATACATTCTAAACTTGGTACCATCTAAGTCAGTACCTACTACTCCCACAGAATTGTGGACTGGGCAAAAGTCTAGTCTGCGGCATGTTCGGATCTGGGGTAGTCCAGCACATGTGCTGAAAGGGAACGCAGAAAAGTTGGAATCAAGAACAGAAGTATGTTTCTTTGTTGGGTATCCAAGAGGAACTAAAGGTGGTCTGTTTTATAGTCCTAAGGATCAGAAGGTTATTGTTAGCACCAATGCCACATTCTTAGAAGAGGACTATGTTATGGACCACAAGCCCAGAAGTTGTATTGTTCTAGAGGAAATGAGAGGAGAGACACCGAGACATACTTCTTCGATACCAACGGTACGAGAAGAAATACCATAAGAAAGAGTTATCGATATTCCATTACCACGTCGTAGTGGGAGGATTATCGAAACTCGAGTAGATCCCGAACCAACCATTAAGACGCAGGTTCCTGAACCAGTACAACGTGTAGATAATGGTGTATTAAGTTCAGAATCTTCACAATGAAATATTAGTGATACACAGACACGGGTTGTGCCTCGTTGTAGTGGAAGGGTTATTATTCAACCTGACCGGTATATGTTCTTGGGAGAGTCTTATGACCGGGTCCCTGATGAACAAGGTACCGACCCCTGTAACTACAATGAAGCACTCCAAGATAAAGATGCAGATCTTTGGCAAAAGGCTATGAAATCTGAAATGGAGTCTATGTACTCCAATCAAGTCTGGGATCTTGTAGAACCACCCAATGAAATAAAACCCATTGGATGTAAGTGGGTTCACTCAAAAAGAGGGAATCGATTATGAGGAAACCTTTTCGCCGGTGGCCATGCTAAAGTCTATCCGGATTCTTTTATCCATTGCTGCACATTTCGATTATGAAATTTGGCAAATGGATGTCAAGACAGCATTTCTAAATGGGAATCTTGAAGAGTGCATCTATATGATGCAACCAGACGGGTTCATTACGAAGGGCCAAGAACACATGTTGTGCAAGCTTAAGAAGTCCATTTATGGACTTAAGCAGGCATCTAGGTCTTGGAATATCCGCTTTGATCAAGCAATCAAGTCTTTTGGTTTTGATCAATGTGCGGATGAATCTTGTGTGTACAAGAAACATGATGGAAGAGTGGTGGTGTTCTTAGTACTGTATGTGGATGATATCTTGCTAATCGGAAACGATGTGGGGGTATTATCTTCTGTAAGGGTATGGTTATCTAGTCAATTCGATATGAAGGACTTGGAAGAAGCCGGTCACATCCTAGGGATCAAGCTTATGTGAGATCGCAAGAATAGGATGTTGGGCTTGTCACAAGGCACTTATATTGACAATATTCTTGCAAGGTTTAGCATGCAAGATTCCAAGAAGGGATTCCTTCCCTTCAGACACGGAATTACTCTATCTAAGGATCAGTGTCCTAAGACACCTGATGAGATAGAGAAGATGAAGGCAGTTCCTTATGCCTCGGCAGTAGGAAGCCTAATGTATGCTATGCTATGTACTAGACCTGACATCTGCTTTGCTGTTGGCATGGTTAGTAGATATCAGTCTAATCCAGGGCAAGAACATTGGACTGCGGTAAAAAATATTCTCAAGTACCTAAAAAAGACTCGAGACTATATGTTAGTTTACCAAGCAGACAATCTTGTACCCATTGGGTACACAAATTCTGATTTCATGTCAGATAGGGATTCCAGAAAGTCTACCTCAGGATATGTGTTTACCCTATGAGGTGGAGCCATTAGTTGGAGGAGTATCAAGCAGTCATGTATTGCTGATTCTACCATGGAAGCCAAGTATGTGGCTGCTTCGGAAGCCGCTAAGGAGGCCGTTTGGCTCAGAAACTTCCTTATGGATCTAAGAGTAGTACCTGCGGTACAATCGGCTATTACCCTTTATTGCGATAATAGCGGAGCGGTTGCTAACTCAAAGGAACCAAGGGCCCATAAGAAGGGAAAACACATTGAGCATAAGTATCACCTGATACGAGAGATCGTGCAAAGAGGTGATGTTGAAGTGACCAAGATAGCATCAGCAAATAACCTGGCAGATCCTTTCACCAAGAGCTTATCGGCCAAGATTTTGACAGTCATGTAGAAGGGATAGGAGTGAGGTGTGTCGCATCATGGCTTTGAGTCTAAGTGGGAGATTGTTAGGGATATATACTAAAAGCCATGCTTTATATAGTTGATTTATTATTCATTTATAAAATCAGTTAATCCATTTTTTTATGAGAATCTGTGTGGGCAATGTTTGTATTATATTATTTATTTAATATTATGCATGTGTGTCTCTCATTCTATATAGTAGGTGGTTTGGTGTGTAGAGTTCGGCTTACATACGGAAGATCAGGCCATCAGATATTATAGAATGTAAGATTTTGGTTTACAGTCTTAGATGGGATTGGACACACCATCGGTAGGACTGCAGCATGGTGTTGTAGTAGGTTTGTCTTGACTACGGAAAACGGTAAAGTTTCAACTCACTATGCTGGTACACTTTGTGTATTAAACGGGACTGACTTGGGGTAATTATCTTTATACTGACTTATAAGATAATTAATATCTCATGGCTATTATGAGTGCTTATGCTCTAAATCCTAAGTTAATTTGTAGACACGTACATTTGATTTTTACACTTTGATCCCTAAAAGGGTGAGATCCTTAAATGGGTCAATATCTCATTGGATTGGGTGGCAATATTAATTGTGTGGTGGATATTAATTAATGATGGAATCCATGTCTCAATTTTGGGATTGATGATATCCCCTTAAGAAAGCTTATAAGTTTTGATTATGTCAAACCCTGCAGGTGGATTTTGTATCCGACATATCAGATAAGTTAAGCAGCGGATCTCAAGGAATTTTAAGAAATTAATTAAATATGATTGTCAGTAATTATATTTAATTAATGGATATCTGTAATCTTAACATGGGGAGATAATAAGTATTTAATAACATGGAGCTCGAAATATATTTTTGAGATAAGGGTAGGAGTGCAATTATAATTCTTTAGTGGTATGAATTATAATTTATGGAAATAGGAATCTGATTCAGTTCGAATTAGGGTTTCCTAATTCCATAAGGAAGCCTATTCCTTATTGACTTCTTATGGTCCCTATCGTGGCCTATATATATGCTGCTTTGGCTCTCTTCTCGGTTTGCGTTTTTCTATATAGAGAATTATAACTCGGAATAGAAAAGAGAGCAAAAAAGAGGGAGAGCAGAAAACAAAAAGGATTTCGAAAGAGCCCACACTCAGTTCGATATTCTGGCAGCAAAGGAATACGGTAGAAGATCGTGAGCTGTCATCGAGCCCGTGTTCTCGATTCGTCTACTACAGCAATCCGTTTTAGCAGTTTAAGGTAACCCTAGTTCCGCCCTTGTAGGGTTATTGTAGTTTTTACGTAATTTTTTTTTGTAGTACCAACTTATACGCACTGTCAACGAATTCTGGGAACGCAGTTTCCTAACACCTCTTTTACGAAAAAGATTAGTTTTAAAGAAATAAATTTAATTAAAAAAATGAAAAATAAAAATGAAATTCGTTGGAACCAAATTCTAGCACTTATAAAGCGGTGTTGGTTGTCCAAGGAGAAGCAAAGAGCAAAAAAATGCAATTGTAAGGGCAAGAGTTGGAACAAAACTCCAACAAAATCAAGCCTAAATCAAATACCAAAGGAAACTATTAAATAGGACTTGTTAAGGTAAAAACAAGCTTACTCAACACACAAAAACCAACACTAACGTCGAACACGAGTTCCCCAAAAGCATTTAATCACTAACACCCATGATTCAATAGAGTTCTTGTGTAATTCACATTCTAAATAAACATCAAAGTGCTTCAAGTCCTTAAATGAGTTCCAATACGAGGACTCTACTAACATTAACAAAAGCATAATGGGGCTAACATGTGTCCAAGCTAGGTCATAGCTTAAAAATAACATAGATGAAAGAATTTAAACCCAAGCACTTGTAAGTTCCATATTCGATCCTAACATGAACGATATCGAAATACAACTATTACAAGTTTGACAAAAGAACTATGCTAAGTAACTTCAAAATAATAAGATTTCTCGCGAGGAGCTTTCAAAAACATGAGATTTAAGCATCGGGCTATCTGTAGGCCTTGCCCCTATCAAGATCACCTGAAAAGAGTTTTTATAGATTCATTAAGCACAACGTCTTAGTAGAAAACATTATAGATATACAAGATGGATCCCATAACCAAAAATGAGATGTGGTGCCATGAATGTTGCCTAAGCAATGCAACTAATGAGCCCTCGGGCCATGTACATGTGTTCACTCGCCTCGTTACCGGACTGTGAGCCACCCCCCACTGGGAATGTAGCATACCAACTTTTCGATAGCTAGTCGAATATAAGTTGGAGTTTGGCACGTTCTTAGGTACGTCCACCCTGTCTCACTAACACAACCCACATCCGGATTTCTTATCCACTTTTATCCCCCTTTATTGGGGTCGGATTTACTTTTATCCCTTCTTAGGGATTACTCAAATGTCACCCATGCTAATGATATGAGGTGTGCCCACTTGGCAACAATGCACATGAATTCTATGATTCGAATGCAAGTGTTATATATCAAGAATGTAATCAATATTTTCATTAAACATTGGCAAAAATTGAACTTTCACAATAGTCAAGGTAAGCATATGTACTACCATTTATAAAATTTATACTAACACCTAATCATGCTTTCAACTAAGCAATAAGATTTAATTTATATGAACAACTTAGCTATCAATTAACAACTAAGCAAAAAAGCACATAATCTCATTTGAGCATCTAGTCAATTAATTAACAACTAGGCATGTAAGTCATATAACATGTGTATTAGGGGAGAATCATAGCTAATCCATATATTTGCTAACCCTAGCCATAAATCACAAATCAATTAAAGAGATAGGATTTCATATGTATATAAACAATGTAATCTACCTTTGCTCTTGAAAATATAAAGTGTAAGAGAGAAGAATCCAAGAGAAAATAAGAAGGCCCAAGTAGTAGAGCTTCAAGAACAAGAAATAAGAAAACCCCTCTTCTTCCTCCACTTCATAGCTTGAGCTAGTGGTCACCAAAATAGAAAATAGAAGTACCCAAATGAAGCCCTAGATGAGGTGATGATTTTTGCTTCTAATAGCTATGCCTCAAAAACAAATTCTTGAAGTCCAAATGAGAGCTTGAAATATAAAAACTAAAGGGGTTTTGTTCTTCCTAGCATAGAGAGATATAGAGAGAGAAGGAAACAAAAGGAAAAAAAATGAAAGGGGGAAAGAGAGAGAAAGATTCGGATGGTGAGGGAGATGGAGGTGAGAGAGTTCAAAGGTTCTCTAGGAAGCTTGGGGGGTTGTTTGGGGGTGGGTCCCACTCTTGTCCCCTACACACACAAACACAATTATATAACATATATACACACACACATGTGATAAAATCAAATACCAAGTGGTACCACTAGACCAAAAGTTAGGCATTAAAATGTACAAGTCCAAATTGGGTCCAAACATTGACCACCAAATTACCAAAATACCTCAATTAAATTTCAAAACATTACAGAACCATCTGTGATCAAAGAATTGGATTCCTAACAAGATGAAGCCGTTCGTGCTATACGGATTTGAACTTTTTCATAGAGACCCATCCGGGCTCAACGAATTGGATTCCTTACAAGATGGAGCTGTCTGGGCTCAATGTATTGGATTTCTACTGAGAATGGAGCCATTCGAGCTCAAAGGATTTGAACGTTTTCATAGGGAGCCATCCGTGCTCAAAGAATTGGATTTTTTTACAAAGGGAGCCATTCGGGCTCAAAGAATTTTAATTTCCAAAATCAGGAGTCAATTAGACTCAATTTAATTCAATTCTTCTAAGATCGAGAGTCAATCAAACTCAATTCAATTCAATCTTCTCAAATCCGGAGTCAATTAGACTCAAACCAACTCAAATTTTAAAATCGGGAGTCAATCATACTCAATTCAATTCAATTCAAATTTCTAAAATTGGGAGTTGATCAGACTCAATTCAATTTCAAATTTCTAAACTCGGGAGTTAATCAGACTCAATTCAATTTTCAATTTCTAAAATCGGGAGTCAATCTGACTCAAATAAATTCAATTTCACAAAGTCCGGAGTCAATTTGACTCGATGAATTTTATTTCCAAAATTAAGAGTCAATTTAGACTCAAAACATTTCAAATTTCCTAAATCGGGAGTCGATTCTACTTAAAACAATTTTTATTTCCAAATCGGGAGTCGATTCGACTCAAAATAATTTATATTCCAAAAAAGGGAGTCGCACTGACTCAAAGAAATCACATTTTACCAAAGGAGAGTCATATGATCTTGAAAATTCACATTTCTCAAAAACAAAGAGTCATCTAGACTTGAAAATTCATATTTTACAAACACGGAGTCACACGGACTCAAAAATTCATATTTTACAAACACGGAGTCATGCAGAGTGAAAAATTCATAAACACGGTGTCCCGCGGACTCGAAAATTCATATTTTACAAACACGGAGTCATGCAGACTTGAAGAATTTTGAACTTTATAATATGGGAGTCACTTGGACTTAGAAGATGAATTTGAGTCACTTAGACTCAAAGAATTTGAATCGGTGTATCTCAGACTCAAGAATTTGAATCGGAGTCTCTTGGACTCAAAGAATTTGAACTTTATAAAATGAGAGTGACATGGACTCAAAGTTTGAATTAGACTCTTTTATACTCAAAGAATTCAATTTTTTGTAAAATTGGAGTCATGAAGACTCAAAGAATCAACAGAGCCGAATAAGGGTCAAGTATTTGATTGATTGATTGATGATGATGATGATGATGGTGATGATGATAATGATTTGTGTTGGACTGACGAGGTGCTTTGACACCAAAGTGAGCTCGTTTGGATGAGCTTGTCATGAGTGTGGATTTGCCACGGCTCCTGAAATGGATTTGCCACGACAGTGGGCTTATGAGGCGGGTTTGTCACGAAGTGGGCTTATGTGGATGAACTTGCTATGAGCATTGGCTTGGCTAAAAGAGTACCACCAGGGTGGGCTTACATGGATGACGCTGCCACATAAATAGGCTTATAATGAGAGCGTGCCACTCAACTAGGCTGGAAGTTCCACAGGAGTGGACTACAAGTGCTACATTAGTGGGCTTATAACGAGAGTTTCCCCGAAAGTAGGCTTTCGATGAGAGGGTGCCATATGAATGGGCTTATGTTAGGGGTCACCACGAAAGTGGGCTTATGATGGTGGTTACTACAAAAGTGGGCTTTCAATGAGAGGGTGCCATATTAATGGGCTTAGATTGATGGTTTGTTATTAAAGTTAGCATAGGATGAGAAAGTGCCACATGAATAGGCTTTCAAAGATAATTGCCACGAAAGTGGGCTTTGGAGAAAATGATTTCCTTCATTTTGTGGACCCTTGAAGGAAATAAAATGATTTTCTAAAGAGGGAAGTCACCTACGCCCCTAGTTTTGGACCCTTCATATTTCCTCTTTAGCATTGTGCTGTGATAGTGTTTAAAATTTCTGCTTGCATTGCTCATAAGATGCTTATGGAGACTTTTCAAATATTTATTCATCATCTTAAACCCAAGCATTTGAGACCATTATTGACTCATCGAAGGAGGACAGACTTAACAAAAGCAGTTACTCAAGATGACTGACTCAAACTCTACATTCTTATGAATCAATGTGTTTTCATCGTGCATAAACGTATCATCTCATTCCCCCCTCCCTCCTTTTTTTTATCATGGTAGTACTTTATTGATAAATTCAAACTTTGAGAAATTTTCCCCTTTTGAGTTAGTTGATTCTTTGCTTGTCCAGAGTGTGCTTCAAATTAGTGCTTTAGCTTAGAGAATAAAAGACATTCCTTTTCAAAACCTTTCAAAACAAACTCGGTGACTTGAGGACTAGCCTATGGCATAGAGGACTTTTGGCAAACAAAGTTTTCCCCTGGTTTGAAAGAGACTAGGGGGCTCGCTTCGAGGATAAAATGAGGCTTTCAGCAAATGAAGTTTGCCCCTAGTCTTAAGGGCAGATAGGCTCATCCCAAGGGCTGTGAGAAGATGATGGTATAGAATATCTGAAGCTTAGTTTTTCTTACCTTGGAGGTAATCTGTGTGAATAGGGTAGGATGAGGTTGGTCAACCGATCATTTACGGGAACATGGGTTCGGGCAAACATAGTTTGCCCCTAGTTTGGCAATTCATACGTGAATCTCGGCAAACAAAATTTGACCCTAGTCTAAAATGAGGGAACTAAAGGCGCAAAAGATGTTGCCTATAGTTTAGGGATGGTTATGAACCGAGAACCTTGGAAGGTTAGCCTACTTATCCCCGAGCGGGAATCAGGTCCAAAGTAGTTCGGCCAAGGCCTGAAAGAAAGATGCCATGAGATGGCGAAGGTGATGATCGAACCGGGCAGGTTGCCTACGTATCCCCGAGTGGGAATCAGGTCAAAACGTAGTTCATCTAATCTGGAGGTCTTGAAAGAATTAGGTTTCAAGAATTGGTGGGCTTTTCGAGCCATTTTTCCATATGGGTCCAATGAGTGCTCTTTCTTGGATAGGTTCTCTGAAAATAGGTCACTTGTGGTAGCTTTTGAATAGGATGATGAGAACATGAACTACTTCTCCTTTTTATCTTCTTATTTTATTTTTCTCTTTCTTCGTCCTTTCTTTGTGGCGGTTGATTCTTTTGCCTTTTCACTAACCAGTCAACTTTATTCCTCTCATAATACCTCTCTTTTACTAAAACAATATCAGCCCTTCAATTTGTTAATTTCAGCTTATTTCAAAGATACATCTTCACTAGTTCTGGCCAATTTATCCATTGATCCCAAAAACTTTTTGAGACTACTTGATACTTTCAAATCTCTTTTTCATTTCCAATTTCTTTTATTTAGTACAACACAAAGCCTTGAGATAATTCATGTGCCAATGATGTACTTTGAAGTGCTCAAGAATTCTCTAATTTATTCTCTGCTTTTTTTTCCACTTTCCTTACGTTTCTCTACCTCACTATCTCTTATTCTCTTCATGATTTTGACTGGCTAGGATTCGGGTTTTGAAATCAATATGCATCTTATTTTTGCTCTAACTTTTGCCTAGGCGCCCTTTCGGGTTTTCAACCTAGCGAGCTCCTTTTTTTTCTTTTTTTTTTCTCCTCTCTTCTTTTTTTTCATTATTTTTTTTCTCCTCTCTCTCTCTCTCTCTCTCTCTCTCTCTCTCTCTCTCTCTTCTATGCTTTAACTTTTGCCTAGGTGCTCTTTCAGGTTTTCATCCTAGTGAGCTCCTTTTTCTTTTTCTCCCTTTTTTTCTTTTGAAGAAGAAGTTCATTTAAAATATCTGGCTACCATCAAGGACCAAGTTTATGGCTTCGGACTATGGGCTCATCTTTTAGGTTTGGTATTTGAGAAAAGGGGATGGTGAGCAAGCTTCAAGAAGTTCCATGTTCATCTTTTCAAGATTGGACAAGAGCATCTTTTAAATTCTTAAATTAAAGATAATCAATTCTCTATTCCTCTTTGGATTTGGCACAAAGTTTGCTTTGATCACTTGGGGATCCTTTTTAATGCAAAGATTTATTAACAAAATATTTCCATAATCGTTTGAAAAAGTGGCTTTTCTCTTCTTCTTCTTTTTTGGCTTAATAATCCATTTACTCACACCTAGACACATTGATCTAAAATGAGATTTTATTCAACTAGTATAGAAGAGGTTTATTTCACTTGACTTGACAAACACGACAAAGACCTAAAAACTCGATAACAGACTGACTAGAAGACTCGACTAGACTTGACATTTGACTCCAACTTGATATGACTCGATCATGGACCATACTAGACTTGGTCTCAATTGGAGTGTTACAGATGATTTTCAATTTATTGGGTCCCCAAGAGCATCCACATTTGCTTCAATAGCAGTATTTCCAAACGATATCACCTCTCACTAGCATCATTGAACCTTCGGGTTTGTCACTCCCCAACAGCATGTGTGAAAAAATATATTCTCCTTTAAATCTAGAAAGACGAACCCAAGAAGGTAAGAAGTGTCCTCACTACGGGATCTAGTTGTTCCACTCTTTCTACAAATCTAACATAGAGAGGTAAAAGGTCAGCATGCAAAATTGATTTTCAGGAGGCAAGGAATTTTGAGGAACTATTTTGATCTTGATTGGAAAGACAATGTTGTGAATTTGTATGCTACATGTATGCTATGATATTGATTGATATGATGAGAGTGCAAAAATGTACATGCTTTGATGATTTGATATGGCTAAATGCATGCACCGCACACATGGCACATGGATGAAATGCAAATGTGTGTGTGTGTGTGTGTGTGTGTGTGTGTGTGCGCGCGCGCCTATTCTATATGCAAAAGAAAAGAAAATCCTAATCCTAACACATAGACACATAAGCACATAATATCCTCACCCATGTCAAGTGCGCCAACTTCTCCTTTCATTGTAATCCGTACAACCTTTTCCAAGGTTGGATATTTTTGAAAAATTTTGAAATTCACTTTAAAAGTATTTCTTGGGTGATATGATTCTTCTGACAATAATCCCCAAACATTCGGGATTTGTTTTTTTTGAAAAATTGGAATGTGAAAATATCTTTTAACAAAAAGTGATTGGGTTAGAATTTTGTTTTGGTATTCATTTGAAAAGCATTTCTTTAATTGGCGAAACTTTTCAAAAACAACTCCCAAGAATTTTGGGTTCTTCCTTCGAAGATGAGAATGTGAAAATATATCTCAACAAGGGTTGACTTGGAATTTGAATCAAAAAGTGAACTCCAAAGATTTTTGAAATAGCGATTGAAAACAAAAATCTGTTTGCTTCCAAAGAGGGATTTAAAATTCTTTGGGTAGAAGATCACATGATCGGATTATCACCGTACTTTCCATGAATTCGGACACATACAAAGTCAATGATGCTTAGCTAACAAGACATAAGAAGTGTAATCTTATAATCAATATTTGGCATTTCCCAAATGTCGTGGGACATGAGAAGGAATTGCTAAAAGGTGATTAAAAGATTATACATCCTTCATCAAGCAAGTATCGTCATTATCTCAAGTAAAATCTCTTACGGGCATACAAAACTTCCTAGCACATAATCCTAATCAAGAATTGATTTCCTAAGATTTGAAAGGTTCTGTAGAAGCTACCATGTAAAGGCCGGGTTTTGGTCAAATAAGGGACCCTTGACACACATCTGATAGGATGCTTTATATACCAACACATGGTACGAGATCAAGGGTGATCACATAGTTCCATGATGGCTTGACCGACCGAGTTGCCTCGGGCCTCTAAGGTTATAGTTCTGTGCAATCGACTGGCGAGACATGCAAGTATAATGCTACAGGCACTAAAAAATTAATTAATTCGATTAAAAGGATGCTTTCAAGTCTAATCCTCGAGTGAACCCAAAATCAGAGATTCTGGGTTCGATCCCCAGTAGAGTCACCAGATTGTGGATATCGCAGGCTAGCCACGCTTTTTTTAAAACTTTTTTTAAAAAAATTAAAATACGAGTCACCACTTAATTTTTAAAAGAAAATTAAGAAACCATTCTAAAAGCAAACTGATCTTTTGGAAACCAGAGATTTCTAGGTCCGGGGATTATGAAATGAGAGGGGAAGGAGCCCAATGGACTGAAACAATCCCTCTCATCCTATCTCATGATAGGCCTCTACTCAACATCCTTTTAATCAAATTAATAATCTGAGCCTGCCCTACAGTAATACATAGATATAAATATATATTACTAAAGTATGTCGAAAGGGGTATAAGATTGCTAATGATAAAACGGCATACAAAACCACACAGTTCAAACAGCAAATAAAATTATATGCTAATGAAGAACAAGGAATCTTACCCGGGATCTAGTTGCGAATGGGAAACGTGCAATGTATACACAAAATAGAAAGTCTAAGGAAAGGTCTAACACATATATGCACATAAGGCAAACCCTAATCTAAGGTGTCACACATGGAGTCAAAAATCAATAAAACCAAGAAACAATAATAAACTAGAGAAGAGTTAAGAAATTGCACCTTCATAGCTCTACAAAACAGAGGGTTAGTCCACATGCTTTGAACAAGATATAATATCAAATCCTAAACATTATACCAAACTTCTAGTTTAAATCTATCAAACATGGAAGAAGTTGTCATAATCATGAATTCCTTCTAACTAGTTGAAATTACAACACCTCTATAGAAATACAAGTCTCAACTATGAGCCAATGTAATGTCCATATAGAGGTGGTGCAATCCCAACATGGTTACAAGGAACTCATGACTAGGTTCAACTAGTTAACACAATGCCAAATAACATCCTAATTGCTACATAGGTGATGAATGTATGAATCATGAACAAGAGTAAACTATGAATCATTCAGTGATTTGAATCATTTAGCCTCTGAATTTTAGTTCAATTAATCATAATCAAAACACGTTTCAAACCTTAGGGCATTAGAAAACCATTTAGATTGTCATTGGTAAGTTTTACCAAATCTGTCACAGAATTTTAAGAATTACAGACAAGAAACCTGAGATTAAAAAATAAAAAAAGCATAGTTCCCATAGTTTGATCTTAGTGATTTTTGGACACAAGATGCCTATGTGAGTCTAGTTTCTAACCCAAAAAAAAAAAATTAAAGATCAAACGGTCCAATCTCCAGGAATTGGACCATAACCTGACATCACTCAGAATTTAACAACTCTCTGTCCAAAGATTTTGTATGATTTTCTAAAAATAGTAAACGAATCAGAATGACTCCAATCTTTTTAGGAGATCTTATCAACACATTAAACTTCATAGAAAAAATTATTTGAAGTCGAAAATGTTTGATTAAGACTTTGTTCTATTCAAATCAAAACTGACTTATTGTTCTGAAATTTTGCTCAGAGAGTGACTAGTTCACAAATCCTATGATCAAACCATCCTAACCACATAATTAAGACAAAAAAAAAAAAAACAATGGTAGATCTTTGTGTTATGAACACATTCCAATTGGTCTCATTCAATTCCCATGGATCATGATTTAATTAAAAATCCTTGATCACAGTTGGTTAATGAATTCACTACACCATTGTTGAATTGGTGTTCGTGATTTGAATCAAACTTGATCCATAATTCTAGATAGGATTTAGATCAAGTATGATTGTCACTATCAATGAAATATAAAAGGAATTCATGGATTTAGCCTTAGGGAGTCTCAATCATAGATCTTATATTGAAGATCTAGCAAGAGGACCTCAAAGGCTTACTCAATCCCATGAACTTAAAGCATTTGAACCCAATTTGAATCCACCAATGAATTCATCCTTGGGTTATGCTTGATCCCTCTCTCAAGTTAATGATCCTTGAGGAATGAAGACTTACTTTATTGAATTCTCCTCCCAAGTTAATGGTCCTTGGAGACTAAATATGACCAATCCATATGAACCTTAAAGAATTCCATAAGACTTCCAATTAGAGGACAAATACCATGAATCAAGACCTAGATCAACCAATTATGTATGGGTACTCACCATGATCGACCTTAATTCCCATATAAATCATAAATTTACAAAGAATTAAAAGATCAAAGACTCAAAGGATTCAAATGAGACATTAAAGATCTCATGAATCCCAAGAGGAGAATATAAACAAAGGGAGATGAAATCAAGATTCAATTGATGTTCCAAATTAAATTTCACTTTGAAAACTTATTTAATCTTAAATCCAAAGCTATTTAGATCCAAATCAATGAAGACAAATGAGAACTCAATCACAATTCTAGTGGTGTGTGATGAAATGAGGTGGGAAGAGACTTTTTGAAAATTGTGTGAAAGATCCTAAAATTCTATGAATTGTGATTGAATTCTTGACTAAATCTAATTAGGATTAGTGGATTACTTCCAATAACCTCAGGTTTTCTTCTTGTTTTGGTGAAGATCCTTAAGCTCTTCAAGTTCTTCAAATTTCTTCAATGGTTTCTTCAACTCTCTTCACAATTCTCTCTTAACTCTCTCTCAATTGTATGTATTTTCAATATTTTTCACTAACCCCCCAAAATAGAGATGAAAATCCCCTTCTATAGACCAATCCTAAGGGGTTAATTCAGTAATTTCGGGGTAAAAAATCATGTGCAATGGCGTTCAATACGTATCTTCAAAAAATAAACTGTTATAGGCCGCGACAGTCAATGAATTGTCCGCGGCACTCACTGCCGCCAACTTCGCCGCGTGCCGCCCCGCAATTCTGTTATTTATATAAATATAAATCTTTATATATATATATATATGTATACATTTTTGTTTTCTTTTCTTTTCTTTTTCATTTCATTTTCTTTTTTATTTTCTTTTTAAAGAGTTTTCCAAAATTGAATTTTCCAAACTGTATTTTATTTCTCTTATAAGTATTTTATACTCGAATTTACCTGAACACCCGGCCTTTTTCTCTCTTTCTTTTGAAAATTTTATCAAGACTAAAGAACCTTCTAAAGAGCTTGAATCACTTTAAAGATCTTTGAATTTTGTCGGACATTGTCGTCATCAGTTTCGGAGGTAATCAACCCCTAAATTTGACAGTTGGTCAAAATTGGGGTGTCTACAACCGGACCAGGTCCAGTCGACTGGATTGGGTGGTTGAGCTTTACTGCCCCCTGTAAATCCCAGAGCAGTCGACTGGGTCCCCCGACACAGTTGACTGGATTGCCGGTTTAAAAAGGGACTGTTCTTTAAGTGTTTGAAATAAGGAAAACTTTTTTTATAACTCTGGATTTTATGTTTTCTACTTAAGTCTATTTCGCAGCTATAACCTTAAATTGAATTGGATGAGCCTCGGTGGTGTGCTACGTGTCCTATTTCCACGCGTAGCGGGATGGGTCGTGACAATGATACTTAGCTAAGTGGCATTGCTAAGGTGGTCTAGTACGATATTAAGAACTAACATGTTTTTTTTAGCAAAAAAAAAAATAAAAATAAAAGAAACAACATGTTCTTCCAAATAGTGTATGATCAAGAGTTTAATTCTCATCCAGATCTCGCCTTCAAATTCAATATCTCAATGAAACACCTAATCACTTGACAATTGGGTGGTTTTTTTTTTGGGTCAATAGAAAATTAGGTGGATTTCGTGTTCATTCAGGATGTTTTCTTAGCCATCTCACACACATTATACACACATTACATTCTCATTCTTGTTTTCATGGTTTTTCTTGTCAAAGTGAATTGATAATTTTTTCTACAAGCGGTTAGAACATGATATGATCTTAGTTTCGATGATTACATTTTGCTGTTTTCTTTTTCTTTTTCCTTTTTTATCATTTGGTAGTGGTCTTGTACAAGGACATAAGTGTCTAGGCCCGGAGGAGAGGGGTTAGGTTCGAATCCTGGTATGAACATAGCATGAAAAGCCTTTTACCAAATAGGGTAAGTTGTTGCACCAATATGCTGTTGTCTTTAATTAAAAAGGTTAGCAGACTTGAGCTCATCACATTGTTAATTTTTTTATTTTTAAGTTTGATTATGTTTATGTAGTTCGTAAAATATTAAAATTATTTTGTACACTAGCCCTCTAAAATTTAAGCTTTTATAAAATGGTTCATTTCTATACACTCAATGTGATAAACTATAAGTCAAAAAATTACAATATGCAATAAGGATTGTAAACATCATCCTCTCAACTCTCAAAATGGACAAAAACTCGCATGTTAAGACTATATCTTTCTGGTATAAAAAATCTTACCCAAATATATGTAAAAATAGATCCAACAAAGTGCTTTAGCGTGCTACTGTGGGTATACACCCGAGTGAGGTTCACCACCCTTCATTAGCCTTTATCCGATCCGACCAATCAATTTGGATTACTCGTATTTAGATTCCATTGGGATTTTTATCCAACCCGAGGCAACAACCGATGCCCATGATCCATATCCGAGGCTACACGAGTGAGTAATCCATGTTTATATCCCACAAGACTAAATCCGGAGAGATCCTCACTAATAGAGTCGCCACTTGGTTTGATAAAGGAAACCAAGAAAACTAAATCTATCAAGTCTAATGGTTAAAAAGCACCGTCCCGTCGTCACCAAAGAACTCAGTTCGGGGGTTAACGTACGAGAGGAATGAGCTAAATCGTGCTAAAACACCCCCTCTCACCCCATCGTGAGATGGGCCTCTACTCATCTTTCAAGGTGTTTGACTAGACATTATGTGGACATTTCATTTATTTCTAATGCAATCCTAATTCAAGTTATAAACAACAAAAGAAAGAAAATCGTGCAAGAAACTAAGCAATTGCATGCAATGCACGTGCTAAAGCGATAATTCAGGGACTAAACGTATTACTACGCTCCCCTATGCATGCGAAAGGAAAAAAAATAAAAATGAATTTAAACGTGAAAGACACACTCAAAATCCTGGAAAAATATGATATCTATGCACAAGTAATCATGTAGTGAATTTAACCGTATTTTATCCACCTATGCATGCTTCTATGTGATCCTAGGAAAGCAGTAAATAAGAGGGAATGTAGAAAACTTACCCGGGATTGCATAGCATTCCCAATTATCCTAATTAACCATGGTTAGGATGATAACAACATAATATATAGGATGATCTAGTGAACACCCTACTATTCTAAGCATGGATAACATGTATCTATATCCAAACATGACTACTATATGTAGTAGTGTGCATGTGTAACCCTAATTGAATGTACTAGTATAAATAACCTACTATTCTATGTGAGGATAGTGTGCATGTGTATGCATGTATAAATAAGTATGAATGAAACTTGATCTTGTCAGAATCAAGATATAAAGTATGCTTTACTTTCTAAGGATTTGTAGTGTGGAAGTAAAGGTCGAACCCACAGAGTTTGAATTATTAAAGCACTTTAATTTTAAAACCTAAATATAGTTAATTAAGAAAACGGAAGTTTGATTTTGATTTTAATTAAACTAAGAAACTAATGAAAATAAATCTAAACTATGAAAGCGATTTGAAATTGTTTTAATAAATATGTTTATGGAACCTAGGATTGCAAATCCACCACTAGCTTCATAATAAGGGTATTTATGCATTCAATTAGTTTATTAAGTTGGATGATAATGGGGAATTGTAGTTACAAGCCCAATTCCTCCGTCCAGAAGATAACTACGATTCAAGCACCAACATAATTCATCTTCGGTTAGCATGGATTGTCTCACACTAAACTAGGGTTGCGGCACAATCCGTCTTTCCTAGGCATGAACTATTCGGCTACTTGATATTACAATTCAATTAAGCACCATTACATGTAAATAATCCATACAAGCACAGCAAATATAGATCATTGAGCACATCACATCCAAAATAGATCTAAGACAAGAATAGATTTTGAAAGCAATGATTTAATTCATAGAAGTACGATTTTATTATATATAAAAATCCTCTAAACATGTAATCATCATTCACACATATTAAAACTAAAAGAAAAACATAAATAACACCCTATTACTTGGCTAGGGTTTCATTGAAACCCTAGATCTAGGTTTAGTTGGCCATAGAAGCGATGAACGGCAAGAGGTTGATGGAGGAGGCCATGGGAATCCTTGGTCTTCTTCTTCTTCTTCTCCTTACTTCCCTCTCTTCAATGGCTGAAGTTTTTAGTTGTATATGGATGTGTATATTGTTGTGTATTGATGTGTAACCTCAAATTTGATTTAGAATATGATTTATATAGATTTTGGAAGGATTTAGGAAGCTTTCCTAAGTTGAATCGCACTAAAACTGTTGTATTTTTATTTTTGGACGTCGTATGCACAAACCACCTTCGCTGGGCACTTTAATTTAACAAAATACGGGTTTTTGGTTTTTTCACAGGTTGCTCGCGCGAGGTAGTTTTGGCTGCACTGTGCGACTTTCGTAGAATTGTGATAACTTTTTTATCAGAACTCGGATTGACTCACTGTTTGCGGTCTCGCGTTCGTAACTCGAAGATCTACATTCGATTTCTTCCATTTATCGAACTTGCGTCTAGCAACAGCCGAAGCATTTGCAGCGGGTTCTTCGGGGCATGGGGTGGTGAGGACATATATGTGATCCTCTGCAGTTAAAATGATGTCAAGGTTATGTTTCCATTCTGTGTAGTTGTTTCCAGTTAACTTGTTTTGAGTGAGTATAGTGGCAAGTGGACTAAATGCAGATCCAAACATTATGATTATTGGAAAATCAAATAGACAAAATAATTATGGATATCAGAATTTGACAGTTTGGAATAAAAGAATCCTTAAAACTCTTATTTTAAATGGAAGTCGTTGGAATATCAAAACAAAAAAGTAAAGCTTCTGTGTGGCAGTCAATACTCGATCTTTCGATTAATTATGACTTGTCCGCTATGCAACTCTTGTAAAAACAAGTTATGACTCCCAAACATATTTTATCTCTAAGTTTTTGAATAATGCCCCTTGTGGGATCCCTTATCCATAGCTTAGCTAGCGTGCACCATTAACTAGGATCCAATCACAACTGCCTCAAGTAGTGCCTCCGTGTGGTGGTCACCCTCTAACACGTCTGATTGATCCAATCCATAGGAAGTTCACATCTAGTAACCAATGAGTATTGTATCCTCTGTATAGAATGATCATCCATGGCTGGTTGACACAGAATACTCCACTCATTTTATAGTGAACCGTTAATGGAAGATTGTGTATGTTATTAATACAACCTTCTCCCACTAGTTTTAATAAATAAAGATTTTGCTTTTTGGAAAAATTATTTGGACACATTACCCATAAACATCCAATATTTATTAATGCTTTGAAACGGTTTTTGATTTTTTATTTTAGAAAACTTGTTTTATGTGCATGCAAGTAGTAACAGTATATAATATGCCAATCACAACTGAGCACATAAAATAAAATAAAACTAAAATTGAAATAAAAGCATCCAAACGATGCCTCTATCTCCCATGGCTCTATGTCCATAGAACCTCCTTCTTGGTTTGGTTGCCTCCGGCTCCATCTTCATGGACTTCGGCTTGCTCTTCCACCTTCATGGATTTTCTAATTCTATTACATTGGTCCTATACTTCTTTCGAAGCTTACAATTTATCTAGAAATAGAGAACAATAATAAATATTAAAGGCTAGGAAAACCGGTACGACTTTCCTATTCGCAGGAATGAAGTCGCAGCGCCCTTTACACATGCCTTAGAAAACCAAACCAAACCAAAAATAAATTACACCAATCACAACCATTTAAGTACAAAATTTAAAAACAGAACTTGGTGCCATTGGATAGTGGACTAATCTTGCTGCAAAAGGGGTTAGTTGCACACACAACCACACATATATATATATAACAAAATATATGTATAACCATTGGAACTACTAATTGATCCGCATACACCATAAACACTTTATGGAAGTAATTAGAACTATAAAACAACATCTCTAGTTCTCTGTCACACTTCGATCGATTGAAGAAGATTCAATCAATCGAACTCTCGATCGATTGAGGTAAGTTCAATCGATTGAACTCAAAATTTCACAAACTGATTAAAATTTTTCAGAACAGTAAGTAGATAATTTTATTACCTCAATCTATCTCTATCTCTTTCTATTTTCCTTTTCTTTTAATTCTTTAGATTAAAACCTTTTAGGATCCTTTCCCTTTCATGTCCGATAATTCCATTGAAGGAATTCTCGAAAATCCATTCTATTTATCTAATTCTTCTAGTTCTATTAATCACGTAGCCACACCCACAGATTCAATGGCTCACAATCAAAGCGAAAATGGGGATAATATGGTTATACCTATTGATGATTCGCTACGTCCGTTGTGTGTTCTCATGCAACCCGACCATGCACCCACACCTTCTTGTATTCTCATTCCACCCCATGCAGGCGAATTCCAATTTCGCAACGGAATGATTCAACTCCTTCCAACCTTCCACGGAATGGAGAGCGAAAAGGCGTATCTACATGTCAAAGATTTCGAGGATGTTTGCAAAACATTTTCGCTGAATTGTCCTATAGATGTGACACGTCTAATGCTATTCCCCTTCACCTTGAAGGATAAAGCAAAAACATGGTTACTCACCCTAAAGCCGAATTCAATTTACACCTAGCATGCGATGAACACTGCATTCTTAAAGAAATTCTTTCCACCTCACATGACCACCGAGCTTAAACGACAAATAAACTCTTATAAACAAAAGAGCAATGAAACCTTCACCCAAACTTGGGAGTGTTTCAAGGTTTTGCTTCTCTCATGCCCACATCACGGGTACGAGAAATGGCGAACCATAAGCTACTTTTATGAAGGGTTAAATGGTGAAACTAAAAAGATGGTTGAAACCATGAGTTCAGGGCTATTTCTTCGCAAAAACACCGAAGAAGCTGAAGCTCACTTCGAGTGGCTAGCTGAACATGCTCATGATGGTCAAATTCTGAAGATGTCTCATGCTCACAAATATCAGGTATAGAAGAGAAAGGTATATACGAATTAAAAAGTGAGGATCATCCAATGAACAAATATGAAGAACTAGCAAAAAAGGTAAAGGAGTTAGGAATGAAAGGAGAGAGTTCTAGGCAGGTTTTGCCTGAAGAACCATGCGGCACATGCAATATGTTGGGACATACTACTCAATATTGTCCCAATGTGTCATACTTTCAAGAACAAGCCCCCATGGAAATGAACGTCATGCAAGGATATAGAGGGGCGGAGAATTCTTATAACAACAATAATAATTCGCAAAATAACAACCATCGATGGAATCACCCCGGTTTTGATTGGAAAAATGACGCTGGGACACAAAATCAATATCAACAACAGCCCTACAACAACAATAACCAATATCAAGGGCAATACAATAGACAGTCCCAGCCATTCAATCAAAATAGATCAAACAACCAAGCTCAACCCTCTAACAATCAACAGTCAAATGTCTACGTGCCACCACACAAAAAAGTGCAAGAAGAAGATCCACTCTCTAATGCGAATTTAACACAACAGTTAATTCAAATGATGAGTAAAATGTCTGCAACACTAGAGAGAATGGATGCACGACAAGAGGAGTCGAGTGGAACGTTTCCTGCCCAACCACTTCAAAACTCTAAGGGATACAATAATGGTCCCAATAATCAAGAACACGCTAAAGCCGTGACTACTCTAAGAAGCGGCAAGGTTATAGGGAAAAACATACCTCTCTCTACTCCCGAAGAGTATGAGGAGGACGAAGTGGTGAATGAAAACGAATCTTCTACTCAGGAAAAGGAGCCATCCACTAATAACGAACCATTAGATTCAAAAGATGAAGCTCCTAAAAGAGTAGATGAAGTTGAGAGAAGGCCCGAAAAGGAACCAGTTAATGACGAATTACCTAAATATCCATTCCCCGCGCCTTACCCTCAAAGGCTTAAGAAACCCAAAAATGAGGTGAAAAATCAGGAAATCTTGGAATTGTTTAAACAAGTCAAAATAAACCTTCCACTCCTTGATGCAATCAAAAAAGTGTCGGCCTATGCTAAGTACCTTAAAGACTTATGCATGGTCAAGAGGAGGTAAAGTGTGAAGAAACACGCTTATGTCGTTTTCCAAGCAAGTGCGATCATCCAAAATGAATTGCCTCCGAAACTCAAAGACCCCGGTACTCCCATTGTCTCATGCCAAATTGGGAACCAAAAGATAGACAACGCACTCCTCGATCTAGGAGCAAGCGCAAACCTACTGCCATACTCAGTTTATAAACAACTAGGGTTAGGTGAACTCAAACCTACCCGAGTTGCACTACAACTGGCGGATAGGTCGGTCAAATACCCTAGAGGAATACTGGAAGACGTCCTCGTACAGATAGACTCATTTTTCTTCCCGGTTGATTTTGTGATTTTGGATACTGAACCTATATCTAATCCATGCGCACACATCCCGGTGACATTCGGACGCCCATTCCTCAATACAATTGATGCCACAATCAAAATAAGAAGTGGCATAATGACCATCGTATTCGGGAACATGACCTTAAATGTCAAAATCTTTTCAAATCCCTGACCTGAAGAATATGAGGATGAGGAAGATGTGAACTATATCGAAATGGTCATTGAAGATGAGGCTGATTTTGTTGATTTCAAAGATCCTTTAGAGGTAGTTGTATCACAATTCGACGCTGTCTATCAACCTAAAGATTCTACTCCATTGGACGCGGTTTTAAATCAAACGTGCCTCATGATGGAAACAAAAGAGGAGGATAGAGTTGAATGCATGTGGGTAACACCATATGAACCACTGCCTCCTAAGACAAAGTTATTCATGCCCTCGAACTTTCAGTTTCCTGAGTTGGAATTAAAGGAGCTTCCAAAAGAGCTCAAATACACTTTTCTAGGAACTGAAAAGACTTATCCTATCATAATTTCATCCATTCTAAATCTTGAACAAGAGGGTAAGTTAATCCAAATGCTAAAACAACATAAGGGAGCATTAGGATGGACTATTGCTGACCTCAAAGGCATAAGCCCGTCTGTTTGCACCCATAAAATATACTTGGAGGAAGACACTAAACCTTCGAGACAAATACAAAGGCGTCTGAATCCCAACATGCAAGAAGTAGTAAAAAAGGAAGTTTTAAAACTACTTGATGTTGGGATTATATATCCCATCTCTGACAGCCCTTGGGTTAGCCCGACCCAAGTAGTGCCAAAAAGGGCAGGCATAACGGTCATTCCTAATAAAGATGGTGAATTAGTACTAACACGCGTCCCCACCGGATGGCGGATGTGTATTGATTACCGAAAACTGAATACCATGACCCGAAAAAATCACTTTCCATTACCATTCATGGATCAAATGCTAGAACAAGTGGCGGGTCATAAGTACTATTGCTTTTTGGACAGATACAGTGGGTACAACCAAATCAAAATCACTCCTGAAGATCAGGAGAAAACAACTTTCACATGTCCGTTCGGTACTTTCGCTTACCGTCGTATGCCCTTCGGCTTATGCAACGCACCTGCTACCTTTCAGCGGTGCATGTTAAGCATATTCAGTGATATGGTCGAACAAATACTCAAGGTCTTTATGGACAATTTTTTTGTGTTCGGCCATAGTTTCAAAAATTACTTAGAGAATCTGGAACGTGTGCTAGCAAGATGCGAGGACAAACACCTAGTACTAAACTGGGAAAAGTGTCACTTCATGGTGACCAAGGGAATTGTCCTCGGCCACATTACTTCGGATAAAGGTATCCAAGTAGATAAAGCGAAAATCGATATAATCTCGAACTTACCTGTCCCCCATACAGTCAAAGACATCCGATCTTTTCTGGGACATGCAGGATTCTATCGTCGCTTTATCCAAAATTTTAGTGCGATCTCCCGACCACTATGTCAACTGTTTGCTAAAGACATGCCATTTGAATGGTCAGAAAATTGTCAAACATCTTTTGACGCACTAAAAGAACACCTTACCTCCGCACTGATAATACAGGCGCCCGACTGGGGTTTGCCATTCGAACTAATGTGCGATGCTAGCGACTATGCCATTGGTGCAGTCCTAGGACAGAGGAAGGATAATAAGCCTTATGTAATCTACTATGCCAGTCGAATACTTAACGAAGCTCAAATGAATTATACGACTACAGAAAAAGAGCTACAGGCAATAGTCTTCGCTCAGGATAAATTTAGGTCATATCTGATCGGGTCCCCAATCGTCTGTTTTACGGACCACTCGGCCCTCAAATACCTGCTATCTAAAAAAGATGCAAAATAAAGGCTTATCCGTTAGATACTCCTACTCCAAGAATTCGATATCACGATCAAGGATAAAAAGGGAGTAGAGAATGTGGTCGCTGACCATTTATCTCGGTTAACGTTTATTGACAACACTGAATCCATACCGATTAAGGATGAATTCCCGGATAAGCAACTGATGACTGTTTCTAGTTTGCCCTAGTATGCAGATATAGTAAATTATCTAGTTACGGGAGAGACCCCGAGTCATTGGTCAAATCAAGATAAGAAATGATTCCTCTCGTTCGCACGACATTTCTTTTTCGATGACCCGTACTTATTCAAGTATTATGCTGATCAGGTCATCAGACGTTGTGTTCCAAATGAGGATATAATAGTGATTTTGGCATCATGCCACTCCGAAGCTTGCAGAGGCCACTTCGCTTCGCAAAAGACCGCACAAAAAGTCATACACAGCTGTTTCTATTGGCCCACCGTGTTTAAAGATGCCTATTATTTTTTAAAATTGTGCCAACGCTGTCAAAAGCTTGGTACAATTTCAAAAAGGAATTCTATGCCCTTAACTCCCATTATCACAATTGAAATATTCGATTGTTGGGGCATAGACTTCATGGGTCCGTTTCTAAAATCAAACAACTGTGAATACATCCTCCTAGCTGCGGAGTATGTATCAAAATGGGTAGAAGCGATACCGACAAGACTCAATGACCACAAAACGGTTATGTCCTTTCTTAAGGAACACATTCTGTCGCTTTTCAGAATCCCGAGGGCACTAATAAGTGACCAAGGCAAGCATTTTTGCAATAGGCCTTTGGAGTCACTCCTCAAGAAATATGGGGTCAACCACAAGATCGCTTTAGCCTACCACCCACAAACTAACGGGCGGGCAGAATTGGCTAACCGAGAAATCAAGCTTATTCTAGAAAAGACGGTTAGTTTCAACAGGAAGGACTGGGCATATAAACTGACCGATGCTCTATGGGCGTACCGTACTGTTTATAAGACAAACCTGGGGATGTCTCCATACAGGCTAGTGTACGGAAAAGCAGGTCACCTCCCTGTCGAAATCGAGCACAAAGCATATTAGGTGACACGCTCATTGAACTTCGACATTAAAGAGGGAGGTCATCTCCGAAAACTCCAGTTGGCTAAACTGGAAGAAATACGTCGAGATGCATACGACAATGCTAAATTACACAAGAAAAGGTTGAAGGCTCGCCACGATAGAACATTCTTTCAAAAATCATTCGAGCCGGGGCAAAAAGTCTTGCTGTACGACTCTCGTCTCCGCCTATTTCCAGATAAGCTCCGATCCCGGTGGACAGGTCCATTCATTGTTAAATTTAGGGGTGTACGCGGTCGGTTTCGGTCGGTTTTTTGTGTATTTTAAAACCGATCAATAGGTTCGGTTTCGGTCGGTTTTGCAGTTTTGGTCGGTTTTTCGGTCGGTTTTAGCTTGTACATGTATTTTATAAACCGACCAATCGGTTTTTTGGTCGATCGGTTTCGGTCGGTTTTCGGTTTTTCGGTTTTTTTGTTCACCCTTAGTTAAATTTGTTTTTCCACATGGGGCCATTGAGCTCATTAATCCCAAGAACGATGATTGTTTCAAGGTTAACGGCCAAAGGTTAAAAGCGTTCTTGGAGTACTTCCTACCAGAAGCTGAGCACATCCAGCTAGATGAGCCCAGCTATTCCTCCACCTAAAACACTAAAGAGTGTTCACACATTGTTGTTGTATTCTTTCCTTTACTGCACTTTGTTTTGTTTCATTTCTTTCTGTCTCTTTTTGAGTGTGACCTCGATTCTAATCTGCTATTCCATGTTATCTCTCTCCTACAGGCTATTAAAAATATGAGGGATGACGACGTCCATTCAATCGGGTCATGGGCTGATTCAGAATATCCTAACCCTCCATGGACTACCGAGGAGATTGCATTCTGCCTCTCTCCTTATCAAGAGCCTAGAGCAGACGATGTCATTGACTTGACCCAAGGGTACATCCCTTATAATCCTGCACTACTCAATATTAATCCTTTTGAGAATATGGACTTCCCTGATGAGGAAGGAGAACCAGAAGGGTATTTCGTTGGGGAAGTAGATGACGCACTCTTGGCACAGTGGGAGAACGACTCAATGTGGGAACCATGTGATGAAGAAGATTTACAAGATGTGGTGCCAGAATGCCATAATGATGTCTTCACATATGTTGATGACTTCCTTGTTATCGAATTGGTTCCGTACATTTATGTGCACATGAGTTATTTGTTATTCCGGCTTCAATGCCCTCTACCTGCTAGTGCACATGGTTATATCACGCCTATAGTGAGGTTAATTCTTTGTCACATTTCTTTCTCTTTTCATCTTTCTTTGTTTATTCCTTTCTGTTGGTTCTTTCTTTTGTTTTATTTAATTTCTTCCTTTTTGGTTTTCTTTTGTTTTCCTTTGTCAACATTTTCACTATGAATCCAATGTTACCGCCTTTGTTCCTTCCGCATCAACTGTTCCATGGATTTAGACCATACATAGGGTCCCGGGGTACTCTGCCACAAGAGGAAAGTCCGTTGAGAAATTACACTCCTTTATCTTTGTCTCCATCCAGATCATCTCTTGCTTGTGCAATCAATTCCTCAGAGATTTCAGACTTACTTGATGATATCCTTGCTGTTTTCCAACTATTTTGGGAAAGGGAATCATCAAGTTTGGAATCCACACTAGAAGATGTGGCGGAGAAAGAAGCAATTGTGGAAGATGGAATATTCATGTTTGAAAATTAGTGCTCCACTTCAATTGCGTTTTGTCATTTGGTCTTTCTATTATCATTTGAAGTGTAATGCTGGACAAAGGATTGTTAGTTTTGCTTTTAATTTTTAGTTTTTCTTTATTAATAAGGTCTTAAGTACCATGATTGCGGGCAACAATTTTGCAAAGAGGATGCTATTACAAAGTTATATTTATAAGAATTTGTAATTTTCTATTTTTCATGACGATCTTTGCTGGCTTGCATGTCCAGTGAATGAACTACTTTTATGCTATTCTGTATGTCCAGATCAAAGTCTGCTAGTTGGGGGTACACAGTTGTTCTGTTTAAAGATTTATGATGATTTTCATGTTCGATCGATCGAACAACTCTCGATCGATCGAAAACGTGGTATCCTCAAGCGCTTGACTAAATCTCAATCGATCAAAAGTTAGATCGATCGAACATTTTTGATCGATCAAGACTTCTATTTAAACGAAGCATCCAGCGTACATTTCTTCTATCTCTTCATCTCGCTCACTCTCGAGCAATTCAAGACATAGAGAGAGAGAGAGAGAGAGAGCTCGGCGATTCCCCCCCCCCCCCCCCTCTTTCCATTTCCATCACTTGGGGGTCGCCCTTGATCATCATCTCATATCATCATCATCACCTCTCCCTCTCCGCTGCGCTCAACCCGAGGTAAGGTCCCAGACCCCTCTTTTTCCTTTTTCTCATTTGAAAACGAGAGGGGGTGCCCCCCATTGGTCCTAAAACCAATTCATGTTTGTGAAAATCTCCTATTTGTTGTTCTTTTTCCATTTCTGCTCGTTTCCTTATCTCTGCTGAATTTCTGTTCTCGATCGATCGAGATGGCTCAAGCGATCGAAGATGACCATTGTTCAATCGATCGAGAAAAGTTCAATCGATCGAACTACAACAGTTTCAGTTTCTTATTTTTTTGTTTACTATTTAATTAGTCTTTTCCTTGCTTTTCTCTTTTTCAGGGCATTCCAAATGAATCTTATTACGGGGTATCATAAATCCAAACCCCTCAACCTCACAATACCTTATCCGATACCCGATCACGGGTTTTGGAACGACGAGGACCGAGCATGGTTTAACCGCTATTTTCATACGCGAAAGGTGATGTTGGAGCGACCGCTAGAGACGGTTGGCTTTCAACTCCATGGTTCCTAGCGAGAATCAGAGACATGCCTCTATGGTATGACATGTTGACCCAAACCAAACGGGTCAACATCAATTAGGTTCGGGAAGCCTGTGCCACGATGATTAAGGATCCTGCAGCTCCGTTCACATACTAATCATTCTTCCGCGGTCGTGAGATTGTTTTCAGCCCAGCTACTGTGGCCACTGCATTGGGCATACCGGAGACCTCCGACCACTTCTACCCGCATATACCCGGTACACCGAAGACTCTCCCTTCCGCGATCATCCGTGAGATCACCAGGGGTGCCGTTCAGATCTAGAATGGCTCTTCCCTCATTGAGGATCAATTTCTGACTGATAAGTATCATCTCCTCCACCTAGCGTTCGCCAACTGCATCTTGATGACTTTCTACCATGAGAAGGTGGCACCGTGGTACTCTCGAGTCCTGTATGCCATTGGGATGGGGCAGCGTGTCTGCCTGCCTCGACTTTATATCGACTTCTTTATTCAGCCGATGTGGTACATTGCGCCAAGCGCAATCTCAAGGGCGCTTGGCCTATCCATCGCGTGATCGAGTAGGCTGGTTTACTCCCTTTGGCCACAGACACGGTTACTCAGGCCTCAAGTCGGTTTGGAAAGACGGCAGTGCGCCGTTCTAATGCTCAGAAAAAGATAAAGCTAAAAGGTAAGGCGAAGATTGGTGCGAAGAGGAAGAGAGGCGGAGGCACCGATACTAAGGGTGCGGTTTCTGGGACACCTACTGAGGTTGAGGAGCTAGATTCGGATGACGAGGTTGATCCTCATGTTGAGGTTGAGCAGTTCGAGCTGAGACAGCGGTCTCAGGCTAAGGCCCAGGGAGAGTCGTCTTTCGTGTCTCTCCAGACTCTCCACTTGTTGTTTATTGAGGAGAGGGAGGCACGGATACGGCTCGAGGGCAAGATGGATCATATGACGACCTTACTAGAGGCGATCTTGATACAGATCGGGGTAGATCAGTCTATTCACACAGCTTCACACCCACCTACTACCCCTTCTGCACCACCCACCACCGGTCCATCTTCTTCTGTTCCGCCACCATCTTCTGATCCTACCGCTCCATCTACATCCACAGCTCCGCCTACTATTTCTGATACTCCACCTCCACTGCCTGTTGATCCCTGTGCCCCATCATCATCATTTGCACCACCTCCAGTCGTGGCTGACCCATCATTCTCTACATCAGCTGCCCCGACTGTGAGTGACCTGTCGACGGCTATTACTGTTGCTGAGGGTGGAGATGAGGATGCTCCTGCTGCCCCGATCATGATTTTATCCGATGTTTGTGATGATTAGATTATGTCCATTGAGAGTGGGAGTTTTATTGTATTTTGTTTATTACTGTTCTCTCTTTTCTCTCGTAGTTTTCTTTTGAGTATGTGGATATTTTGGACTTTATGGCTATGATTAGACATTTTGATCACTGCTCTGTTTTTATTGTTTTATCATCCCAATGATCAGATTTTTATATTATGTATGGATCTCATGTTTTATTATTTCATATTTTATTTCTATTGATCTTGGCTGCTTGGAGTTTGTATGCCTTCTTTCCAGATTGCTACGCTTGCGGTTATTGCTTTGCTCTATCAGATGATATCTCTCTATTTATTTTTGAAAATCAACTTCAGAAGACATCGCAATTTTCAGATGGGGGTGGGATGTAGATAGATAATCACCTGCACATGTTTATACTTAGCAATCTGGATAACTTTATTGCACATACAATCTCGATTAAAATTGGATTAAATTTAAAAATTAAACAAATTGAAAAAATAATTGAATAAATATGAAATTTTTTGAAATTTTTTTATTTTGAACTTTATTGGTAGAATGACTTTGAATAGTCACTCCTATTTAGCTGTTATCAAGCAATGGTACATTCGTAGTAGTTTCATCTTGTTATGAATTAAATTCACACATTTTTTTCTAATTCACTAGGATGATTGCATGAGTGGACCATTCTTGTATCCAAAATCCATATGCATGTGTTGATAGCTATGTAAGAAAACCTAAAAATAAGTTAATACGACTACTGTGTCTAAAGAATGAGTAGTGGAAACTAATGACCCTTAGTGAGCTTTTGAATCCAATCTTTAATTCTGAGGGGATTATCACATAAATTTGAATTATTTTTCTTGATCATGCGTAGTTAATTCGTTGAATAATCTCATTTAATTCTTCACTGTAGCTGCTTATTAGAGGAGAACTTTCAGGATTTACGAACTAAACTCAATGAACACTGAAGTGCTAAAACTAAGAAGCTAAGAAAATGATTTAAGCCATCGTTATTCGCTCCTTACCTTTTTCATATACCTATATCAACATTCAAGAATCTGTTTTGTTCTCAACCTCACACCGATTAAATATTGCCAATTCTAGTATGGAAACTTGAACTCCTAAATCTTATACTTTGACCTCAATGAACCCCATTGCACATCTATTATGATTAAACTGTTGAAGTATGGAAGGGAGTAGTGGTGGGCATGACCTTATAAAAAGAAATATACAAGGAGATGTTTGAATGTGGAGTACATGTTACATTAAAAGAGAGAGAGAGAGAGAGAGAGAGAGAGAGAGAGAGAGAGAGAGAGAGAAGGAAAGGAGTAAAAAAAATAAAAATAAAATAACATATATGAAAATAGAGGATGGTTGGAATGAAGTGAAGTAAAATTATTAGACTCCATCACATGCTGAAGATGTGCGATTCCTTCTCCTCTTATTTCTATCCCACTATATATAAAAACCAAAAAGCCAAAGCCTTAATGATTTTTAACAACTTAGGTCGAACATGAACGTGTAATTTGAGTTATCCACGGAATTTCGCTCCTCTAGTAAGTAGTATCCCCTTTATGAGACTATACACTCTAAATGTTCGTCCTTTATTGAGTCATGTGTGAAAGCACTAGTAACCAACATATCATTCTTATTAAAGCTTTCACACCATGTGCGATCATTATTAAACAAGTTTCTGTGAGATGTTCATTTTTTAGTGCAAACCCATGTGAGAATTAAGTTGAAACTACAAGTTCTGAAGGTATGATAGTCTAAACAACTCTACATAAAGTTTGATGCATAGCTGTTAACTTCACACACACACACGGATACATGACTGTGATATATATGTGTGAGATCTATCTTGGTGGCATGAGGAGCATGTGAGTTTCTTTCCTGGTTTGTTTGAGGTTGATATGTTTTGTAGAGCTAAGTTGACAGTTGAATGGGAGGGAGTGTTTACAAGTTGTTCTATATCTTTTTGAGCTTAAAATTGAGAATTTTGTGGGTATTTTCACTGCAAACCCTCACGAGACAACACTCGTCCACTAGGGGGAATCTAGGGGTTTAACGGCTTGTTGCATTCACTAAATGCAACCGCGATTCCTGCGAAAGTGAGTTAGGTAGTTTCTCTTTCTATTTAGATTAGTTTGCTTTAGTGTATTTTGTTTTAGTTTAGTCATTGTAGTAATAGTTTAGCGTGTTTTTATTTTCGCTTTATTGCTAGGGACTAGGAATTCGCTAGTTGGGGTTGTGACATGCGGAGATATTTGTAAAATTCAACCGCGCTAAAATAAAGAAATACACTGATTTAGTCTATAACTCCCTTGTAAAGCTACAATTTGGATTACAATGCCAGCTTTTACATAATATGATTAATCTATGATAAGTTGTATTATTTTAGCTATAATTTGTGCAGATTACTGTTTGTTGTGTGAAGAAAGGAATAGCAAGATAAGAGGAAAGCTGGAGTATAAGAAAGGCAATTCAAAGATGAAAACTTCAGTTCGAGCAATCGAAGTGTCCTCAAGCGATCGAGGTTTCGATCGATCGAAGGTTGTTCAAGCACTTGAAGATTCCAGAAGTTCAATCGATCGAGTGATGTTCGATCGATCGAACATGGCTTTTATCAGAATTTACGCGCATGCAGCAGAGACGGAGTTTTTAACCCTAGCTCTATGTTTTAGTATAAATATTCGTTTTGTATACGTCTAGGAGGATGCCCACTTTACTTTTTATCAGTTTTTAGAGAGAGTTAGAGAGTTCACATTGATTTTGTAGGGGTTTGTCAAGGATTATTGTTAATATTAGCTTGGATTCTCTTAAGTTTAATCATAGTTCACTGTTCCAGGTTTTAATATATCGTTTTATTTATATTCTGCTTCTTGTTCTCGTAGTAAAATCTGTCAATCTCGTAGCCTTGCATGTTATCTAGTGTTAAACCATTAGTTTTCATAGATTCCATGTTTAAATCATAACCAAGCCTGACTTTAATGGACTTTTACGTTAAAAATAAATCTATGACACTCCAGACCATGTCTGAGTAGTCCTAGGGTTGGGAGATCACGATGAAACAGTGATCTCCAGCCTCTGACATGCATCAGTGTAGAACTTGTGTTCGATCGATCGAATCAGAGATACAGTCAAGCGATCGAAGACATTTTGATCGATTGAGAGTTCGAGATTCGATCGATCGAAAGCGCGTCGATCGATCGAACTCTCTGATTCTTGAGAAAGTCCTTTGCAGTATTCCTAGACTTTCTGCTTTAGAGATTTGTTATCAAACTATCCCCAAATGCTCAGTTTGTCAAAACAGTCTCTGAACTTAAGGCCTTAAGGCATTTTCTTTCAATAACTTTTGCAAACTACCCTCAATGCTAACACCATTGTAGGTGCGAGACTTAACTATTGATTTAAACCGCTTTCACATGTTTCAAATTAACTGTGATGATATAGTTCCGGTCATGAAAGGGCTATGGATTCTTTATTTTAAGAGAAATACGGAATACTATAGATGATGTACTCCATTGAGCCTTAATACAACTGCATGGTAGATGGCTAGGTCATTGTGGATTCGTGTGATCCCAACACTTCCCTTTTATTAAGTAAAAACCCGTTTTTAAATAACGCTCTATTTAATTAGTTAATCATTAGTTTAATTTAATCGCTTTAGTAGTAGTTACTTTGTGGAACTTTGTGTTCTACACTCTTTAAAATATTGATTTTTATTTTCCTTTTAGAGATTAATCTAGGTATTTAGTTTCCAACCTTCCCTGTGGGATCGACCTGGTCTTAACCAGATTACAACTTGCACGTCTACTTACACTTGGGTAATGCACACAAGCGCACACAAAATAATTTCCGTGTCAGCGACTAAAACACCCTCAACTCGCCCCGTCTCTCGACGGGCCTCAATTAGCATCCAAATAATCATCTTATACTATGTTTGGTTCGACAGTTAATACTATGATAGTATATTACATCACATAAGAATGTTGAAATGGAAGATCAAAAAGATATCATTCATAAGATCTAAACCAAGTATCACACAATGTAAAGTGAAAGATCACACAAACTAACCTAGGAAAAATCGTCTAATCATGTATCGAGTAATCAAGTTTTCCTAATCTAAAGGGGACATGATTTGTTCTTGAAACAAATAAACAAAGAGATCAAAATATGCTTAGCAAGCTAGAATGATGCATGTTAATCTTTGAGAAAAGAAGACCTCTCAATCCCCGGGACGGATGAGAAAGGAAGATTAGATCGAGGGGAAGCATGAACGTATGATCAAGTTTATTCCTTATGATCTTCTTAGATTAGGAGTCACAAAAACCCCAAATCTTGCATGGATGCGATGTATGATCATAGAATGTGCAAAGGTTGTAGTGTGTTTGTGTACATGGACTTTCTAAAGTGACTTAGAAGTCTAAAATGTGCATGAATACATGAAGGAAATCATCATGGGATATGTATAAATATGGTATGGACCACTTCCTAGGATATGAATTAATTTGAAGCACATATAAGCATCAAATCAAATGATGGAAGTAAAAGTGCACTTGTTGTGAATAGTGGACAGAATAGTGACTTGATCTTGTGGAAATTGGAAAGTAAGGTTAGAAATGTTTTTTATGCATAGTTTTTTATGGAGATCATCATTATTGTGTCTAGAACACAACCCAAAAATCCAAACTTCAATAACTATTACAGATTGAGAGAAATCATACAAACAATAGAGGTAACTCAGAAACAGAGTTTGTACTGTCGACTGAAATGTTGAAAAATATTAGAAAATGAAAACAAAACATCTAGAGGCCCATATTATACAGAAAGTTTCCTAAGACATTGAAGTTTAAGGAAGAAATAAGTTGGGACCACTCTGTTTGGAAAAGTTTTTTGGAAAACTAGTTGAAATTCAACCAAGCTGCTGTGACAGCAAAGACAGAATATTTGGAAGGAATGTTTCGACAAAAATGGACCCCTTTCAAATACTTTCAAGTCAAGCCAAAAATCATGGGTGTTCTATAATGAGTTGGGAAGACTTTTCAAGTAGTCTTGCATTCATACCTTGAGTATTGAACTCAGAATAATTCTTTGAAGTCAAACAACCCACTGTTTTGAAGATTTTTTTTTAGAAAAAGCAAGGTTAATTTCTTGAAATCCAAATATTGGGGGTTTTAGAGGGGTTTTGAAATAGGGGTTTTGAAAACATATTTCAAGTATCAAATAGAGATTAAAACCTCCTGGAGCATCAACATCAAACTCATTTAAAGGACCTCCAAGATTATTGGAATGACTTGTTTTATTTTGGAAATAACCTCAAGAATACATGGGAATGTGTTGAGGTTGTGATCATCATTTATCAAACATGTTTTTGAGGTCAAGAGCTACTATCCATAAGGATTCACTCGCCTCAAACTTCATGTCATCATTTAGATGATGATGAACTAGTAAGTAAACAAGAAAAAGAAAAAGAAATGAGATAAGAGGAGATGAACATCAAAATAAACAAGCAAGTAGATAGCAATCAATAGATGATATTCATGATAATTTTGGACTTGTAGCTTGATGTTTCACTCATATATGGTGACTTTGAACATGGAAGTAGCTTTCTCTCTCATAAATACTCACTAAAATGGTAGTTGTGTGTATTGAATATGAAGTAAATAGAAGTAATGAAGTAAAAACAAAAGTTTAGAACTCACTTTCTTGTTTGAAAATCAAATAAGGAAGCTTCTTTCCTCTCTATTCTAACATTATCTCTACAACTTTCTCTCTAAAACTTTTCAAAGCTTGCATTTGACACCCCCCAAAATGAGAAATCAAGGGGGGATTATATAGGCCAATTTGGGGTGGTTTTAGGGTTTAAGAAGTGTTCTCATTGGTCCCAAACATCTGTGAACATAGAACTACGTCGTTTTGGTTTCTAATTAATCAATTTGAACCCCCAAAAGAAATTACAAAAATAGACCATTCTGGGGGAGAGTGCCGCGGCAGCACTGGGCCTGTGCTGCGGCGGCACTGCTCCTCATTCGTCCAGATAATTCTTTTTAGGCCCCCAGAGGTTCCGGTATTCGGGAAAAGGCTCTATTTCGTCCGAAATTCACAGAAAATGCGTACGAACTCCAAACTGAGCTTGTGATATACCGTTGGAAAGGTATTGGAGTATACTTTCTATAAAAATGTTCCAGATTCAGGTCACTTTGAAAAGTTTTGTGGTATTCGCGATAAAATCTAATTTGATCATCTTTTTCACCTTTGGAAATTCATAATAAATTCATTTTCAATCCAGGAATTATGTGCGATATACCATTGGAAAGCTATTGACCACTAGTATCTATGAAAAATGTTTGAAAAATGATACAGTGCTCCGGTAGAAAAGTCAACTTTTGGTCCAACTGGTCAAGCCTGGGATTCCCGGGAAGTTCTGGGAACCTCTGGGAGCTCCCAAGAGCTGACGTTATCATCCGATTTCCTTTTAAAACTCGTTTTAGTACTTTCAGAATGATCTCGAAACTTTTTTGACAAATTTGGACAATTTTGGTCAAACCTCGGTCAAACTTGGTCAAACCTTGGTCAAACCTAGTCAAACCTTGGTCAAACCGGTCAAGAGGGACTTTTCGGGAACTTTCGAGACTTTCGGGGGTCTCTGGGAGCTGACGATTTCATCTGAATTAGCTTTAAAACTTATTTTTAGTACTTTTTTATGACGTAGCATGTTTTCAGAACTTTCGGTCCAAATCTGGGACCGTTTGGGCTTTCAGGGGCATTTTGGTCATTTGTACCACTTTCTGAGCATTTTGAGAGATAGAACTAACTTCCGGGAGTCCTTTTGAGTCTTTTCGATCATTGTGAACCACCAAGCTATGGGTCTCTTAAATCTGATAGCCAACAAAATGGGGTGTCTACAGTTTGCCCCTCTTTGGCATGAACTTGCGAGACAACGCATGTCGCAAGCGAGTGCCAAAGCTTCGAAGAGACAGGTCTTTTTGGAGGCTATAGATTTAGGATAAAAAGTGTTGCAATTATGCAGTGATTAAAAACATGATGCTAGGGCCAGTGCTGGTCGTGCTCTGCGTGAGATGCCTACGTATCCCAAGGGGAATCAGATCAAGACGTAGTTCGGGGGAACAAGGAACAAAACTAAACACACAAATGCACATCAGAAAGGTTATAACTGCTAGAATCCTCAGAGTCATCATTATGTGGTTAGTACATATGTTACCTTCTTCGAAGGAACATCATTTTTTTCGTCCTCCGGTGATTCCTTAGATGTTGATGTTCTTGCTCCGTCGTCCTCTATTCCCTTTCCAATTCCTCCTCCTTCTAGTTCTCCTACCTTGCAGGTGTATCGCAGTCGTAACAAGCCATCCAGTACTGATACCCGCCAACTCCACCTCCATCATCATCAACTTCGGCTGAGGTTCTCCAATCTCCTAATCTACCTATCGCTCTTCAAAAAGGTACTCATTCTTGCACTCACCATCTTATTAATCAGGTTATCTCATATTCTCAGTTATTGTCTCCACTTCGTTCCTTTGTAAGTGCTTTATCTTCAGTCTATGTTCCTCAGTGTCATACTCAGGCATTGGTTTCTCTGAGTTAGAAGAGCGCTATGGATGATGAGATGTTGGCATTGTCCAAAAATGGCACGTGGGAGTTAACTGATCTTCATTCTGGGAAACATGTTGTAGGTTGTCGTTGGATTTATGTGGTTAAGTATCATCCTGATGGTACTGTTGAATGGTTGAAAGCTCGTTTGGTGGCTAAAGGGTACACTCAGACTTTTGGTGTTGATTATTTTGGAACTTTTTCACCTGTGGCTCGCCTCAATTCTATTCGCATTTTATTGTCTCTTGCTGTTACTCAGGGATGGCCTCTTTATCAACTTGACATCAAGAATGCCTTTCTTTATGGTGACCTACAAGAAGAAGTGTATATGGAGCAACCTCCTGGGTAAGTTGCTCAGGGGGAGTCACATAAAGTATGTAGGTTGAAGAAAGCCATTTATGGCCTTAAACAGTCTCCAAGGGCCTGGTTTGACAAGTTTAGCCAAGTAGCTGGTTCATATGGGTTGAAAAGAACTAGTTCTGATCATTCAATTTTTGTGAGACACTGTGAGAAAGGTACGATTGTTCTAGCCGTTTATGTGGATGACATAGTGATTACTGGCAATGATAGTGAAGGTATACAGTTATTGAAGTCTCATTTGAGTAAGCATTTTCATATGAAGGATTTGGGGCTACTACGTTATTTATTGGGTATTGAGGTAGCAAGGTCTAAGGAAGGGATTTTCTTATCCCAAAGAAAGTATGTTCTTGACCTTTTAGATGAAACATGATTGATGGGTTCAAAACCTGTTGACACTCCTATGGACTCCAATATACATTTAGTAAAGATGATGGAAAAGACTTCAGTGATGCTGGACGATATAGAAGACTTATAGGTAAGTTGATTTATTTAACAGTGACTCGACCTGATATCACCTTCTCTGTAGGAGTTGTTAGTCAATTTATGCAAAATCCCAAGTTATCACATTGGGAGGCAGTGTGTCGTATATTTAGGTATTTGAAAGGTGCTCCTGGTAAAGGTTTAGTGTTGAAACCTTCAGATAACTTGGAGATAGTTGGTTTCTCAGATGCCAGTTGGGCTGGAGATAGTCTTGGCAGACGTTCAGTATTAGGATTTTGTGTGTTTGTTGGTGGAAATCTTGTCAGGTGGAAGAGCAAAAAGCAGAATGTCGTTGCCAGGTCAATGGAGAGGTTGAGTATAGAGCTGGCTCATACTGCATGTGAGTTGTTATAGGTGAAGACTATTCTGTAAGAGATGGGATTTGCCAGTAGTAAACCTATGAAGATGTATTGTGATAATCAGGTAGCTATGTATATTGCAAATAATCCCGTGTTTCATGAGAGGACCAAACATATTGAAGTTAATTGTCATTTTATCAGAGATATGGTTATGAGGAAGCAGATTGTTACTTCTTTTGTTAGGTCTAGTGATCAACTAGGAGACATTCTTACCAAGGCATTGAGTAGAGGGCTGTTCTATGATCTTTGTAACAAGCTGGACATGATAGATATCTATGCTCCAGCTTGAGGGGGAGTGTTAGAATATAAGTATTAGTGTTTATGGGTATTTCTGTAATTACTCTTTATTACTCTTTGATTGATATATATATATATATATATTTGTGTTGGCTAACCTACTTTGGTTAGACCTTCTCTCTCTCTCTCTCTCTCTCTCTCTCTCTCTCTCTCAACAGTTGCAATTCGTAGCGCATAATCAATCTCAATGAGAATAGAGACTCTGAGAGATGAAGAATTACAACCCCAAATTATCGAACTCCTACAAGGGTAAGGTAAATATCATAGCCAAACACAGATATATATATATATATGTGTGTGTGTAAATATAAGTACGTATGTATTTATGTATGTATGTATGACTGAATGTAAGTGTGATTACTGTTTCCCCTGCATTATTTCCATCCTTCCCATTGATGCAGCCTAATGAGAACCTGGAAGATAATGTCAGAATCTCATGAAATCCAAAACAAGATTATGTTTGACGTGAAATGTTATACGTGCCCAACTTACGGAAAATTTTGCAATAACTCTCACCGACTTGCCACACTTCAGCTTGAGGCCGACCTTTACAATTGGAGAATGTGTTTCACGGAGTACATGGCAGCACAGAAAGCTTACATTGAAGCACTTCACGGATGGCTATCAAAGTTTGTTGTCCGCGCTGTTAAATTTTCCTCCCGGGAAAAGACTTTGTCTCCCCTAGTGATTGGGCCGCCATTGCTTGTGATTTGCCATGATTGGTTAGCTTCCATTGAGAAGTTGCCTGTAAAGGCGGTTTCTTTTTCCTTGAAAGGCTTTGGAAAGGACATGAGGGCTTTGTGGGTACAGCAAGGGGAAGAGCAGAAATAGAAACGAAAAGTTGAGAGTTTGGGGAAAGAACTTGACAGAAGAATACTCACATTCCAAAAGGCAGAGAATAGGTTTTTTGAGTCAAAGCTCTCCGATCATAATACTGAACCGGATATGGAAAATCGTACTGAGTTTTGAGAGAGAAAAAGGATTCCTTGGACATTTTCCGAGGGAAGGTAGATTTTGAGAAGGAAAAACATTATAACTGTACCCAAGAAACATAAAGGATCACATTGAATGGATTTCAAATCGGGTTTTGTGAAGTTTTTGAGTCATGGCAGAGTTTTCCAAGGCTTCCTTAAAAATGTACAAGGACCTTTTGAGTTACAACGAGGATTCCGAAAAAACTGGGAAAGCAGAAGATATAGAGGGTTCCCAAGTTGAAGAAGATGGCAGCAGAAAATGGCATAGGAAACTTGTTCATGTATTTTAGGTTTTGGGGTTTGAGGATTATATAGTTGTACATTATTAGATTATATCGAAGCAGTTCATTGAGATACATTTGTTTGTGATTGTGATTGGCTTTCTTAACAGTCACTAGCATTTATTGTAATTGATCTTTTTCCCCACAATTTTGCTTCAAGACTTGTAAATTTCCTGGTTTCTTGCTCCTTACTTTGCAGGAGTGCCAAGAAGTTGTATAGAAGGGGGATATTCAGGTGGGCAATTCTTGTAAAGTGGATTTTGACGTTTACTGGAAGAGATTTCAAGTGTTAGATTGATGGCTTCACCCAGAACCAAATCATCTCAAATATGGGGTTAGAACTACACACACTAATGCACGATAGCATACACATCTAAGCTGTTTGAAGTGCAGGGCATAGATACACTTTTGACATTCATGCTTGTACATACATAAGAAGCCGCTATTAAATATAAATAATACCAAAAAAAGTGTACATTTTTCCTTTAAAAAAAGCCTATTGGGATTGAAACTTAGAAAATAAAAGTTGTTACACCAAAGAAATAGAAATTAAAAGCACAAGTGTCTACATTTTTGCATTTTACCTCTGTCTAAATCCATTATGAACCTTAACCTTGAACATGGGCTAAATCCAGAGGGAGGAAGGGCCAGATCCAAATGGTTAGGCCTCTGGAACTGGTCTAGCCTTTGTTCTGTTATTGGTCCAGGCCTGCAACCTCTTTGGCAATACTTAAAATAGGATAAGGAAAAGTCTAAGATTAGAAAGAACCAAGATTGTTGGCCTGACAAAGAACTAGTTTTAAGAAAGTTCCAAACACTTAAATTTATAGAACCGGATTACCTGTGAATCATAGAACTGGTTCCGTGCTTTTCTCAAACAGCCCCTTGAGCTCAAAAGTCTTAGAAAAGTAACAATTCACTATAGGTCTCTTTTTTGCCTCTTTCAGTAACATCTACTTTCCAGAATCGATCAAAACAAATTGTATTGTGACTAAAACAGAGTGTAATTTTAGTGCACAACCCACTTCATTCATATTAAGCAAAACTTCAATAATGAATGGCAACAAAAACCTTACTAGATCAATTGATTTTAACTCTCAGTTTGCTCTGTCTTACGTCAGTTGCTCTATATTATACAGCAAGCTCTTGCAACAAATCACAATATATCAACTTCCATCAAGATTGTGACTTTCATGTACAACACAGTGACAGGAGGTTAATTTGGGTATACAGTAAAAACCATACCAGTGCATTGAGAGTTCCAACCGGCTCAGCATAGATTTTGTGCAGGACAGCACAACACAGTTGATCAGACATATTGCACATTCAGACTTCACATAACTTCTATGCTTTTGCAGCAGCAGCAACTGGGCATTTCCCCAATGTATTCGACAATATATAATCCCCAGTAGTAACCTGTTTCAACCAAAGAAATGAACCAAAAATTAAAAACTGCCTCAAAATATATACACTGCATACATGCGAGGTATATATTTTGTATCTATTTTCCACCAAGGAAAAGACTAAGGCTTTGTTTTGGGGGGGTGGGGGGGTGGTAGCGGGGGGCATGCTTAATATTCAGGTATCAAACAGCACCTCACAAAAATTAAAGGCTGGTGATCTTTAGAAAATTGCTTATAAGGGGGTCTATGATCTATAACACCTAATGAAGAGTCATCTCAAAAAAATATTTGTTGTATGACACAGTGCAACAGAGACCTTGAGACAAAATACCTGAGAATGAGAACTCCACAGGTGCTTTAACAGCTTGGAAGATGCTTACCTGCATAGAACAAAAAGTCACAAACCATAAGCAAGGTTGCAAATCAACATGCATTAAGCTCTTGCAATATGAAAAAAAAAAAAAAAATCAAGTTAGTTATGGGAATTTAGAATCAGGAAACATGCTTGACATATACTAACTTGAACCTTTTCTTCATTTTTTTGGGTCTACACTAACTTGAAATCCAAGTGGTAAGTTGATATAGGAGAAGTATATGAGAGATACAACGCGATTGAAAAATTGGGACAGAGTTGTTAGGTTAAAAACCCAGTTGGGAATTATATATCGTCACGATGCTCAAGACTAGATTAGGTGATTGTCAAGTGATTATCCTGACAATCACATCTCTCTCGAAAGAAAAAATACTGGAAAGGCAAATTTATAATAGCACGCAAATACTTCCTTGTAGAGAAGGCAAAACAAGCTTGATAGCAGCGAATGACATTATTACTGCCTGAAGATCTTCCAATTTGAAAAAAATTTAGTGTTCTTAGAAATTATTTGGAGGCTACCAAAAGAGGGGAGGGGGCTGTGTGGGAAGCAACTACGAACATGTGATATAGCTGAGGGCTACATAGAGAGAGGTCAAAAGAAAAATGCACCACACTAGTGAGAGGAAATCAAGAGGACCAGACATAAACCACCGGTAAATCCTTTCACACCCACTTGCAACATGCGGCTGAATATATAAGGAAGTTCACAAACCCTGGACAATTCCATCCGTTATTTGCCAGCTTGATCACTTATTTTTTTTCCCCTTTATCCAAATATGCTTTCTAGATAGGTGACAAATTGCAAATATATGACAATAATAGACCGTGGCGAGCACAGACTTCAACGCTAAAACAAAATTCGGTTTCTGAAATCTTTTAATCAAAACAGAGAGTACCATGAACATACCTTCATCAACCACAAGCCTAACAAACTCCGCTGCGATTTTCTCATTCAAACGCGGTCCACTGGTGTCCTTCTCTTTCCTGCTTAGGCTTAGCCTGAAATTCAATCGTTCCACCACTAATTCACCGTATATATAGAGATACAAAATAACAATGTATAAGTATATAAATATATATTTCATATAATTAACATATACTAATAAATATGCTCTTGGATACCTGAACCGGTGCGGCGAAGAACCTCACATTGTTACAAAAATTGAATTGGCTCCAGTAAATAGCTTGATTTGGCTGATCAAGAACCCAAAGCATGGACTTACAGATTTAGGATCAATAGACACTCCAGATAAAGACGCCCCCACCATCTTGAAAGAAGACACCTGTAATCGTGAATAAAAAGAGACATGTTTCTTAGAAAACAAATATCAGAATGTATGAGAAAACAAAGTAAACAGCAGTTCTATGAATAAATTAACTGTTTTTGGATCCATATCATCCCGTCATTAAGTCAAGGTGAAACATACACGCAGTCTACAAAAGAGGGAAAACATGAATGCCGGTCTATATTGCATATCATTTTTCTTGGTTAAGTTATTCTATTAGTAACCTACCCCTAAAAGGTCAAGTTTCTTAGGGTGCGTTTGATTCCACTTATTTTCCATGAAAAATATTTTACTAGTTAATTTTCTACCAAAGTGTGGCGTTTGATTGGCTAAAATTTCCATGGAAAAATTTTCCCTCAAATCTCAATTTCTCCCATTTTCACTTATTTTTGTGGAAAACAAATTCCTTCCCCCCACTAACAGTCCGTTTGGTATGCCACAAAGTAGAATAGAATTCATTTGCAATTCTATTTTGTGGAATTCTTGTGTTTGGTATGACACAAAACAAGAAATGAATTCATTTTGAATTTTACCCAATTCTTGTTTTGGGCTGTTTACAAATCCGACCAAAAATGGTCGGATTTGGTGAGAATTCAGTCTCAGAATGTGTTCTTCCCAAAATACCCCAAATCTACTTCGTCTTCTTCGTTCTTCTTCGTATCTCTTCTTCTTCGTTCTTCTTCTGATCTCTTCTTCTTCGTTCTTCTTCGTCCTTCTTCTGATCTCTTTTTCTTCGTTCTTCTTCTGATCTCTTATTCTTCTTCTTCGTCTGATTTTCTTCTTCTTCTTCTTCTTCTTCGGTCGTCTTCTTCTTCTTCTCCGGTCGTCTCTTTCGGTCTTCTTCTTTCTTTTTGTTCTTCTGGTCTTACCCGGAGCCGAAGGTGTGTTTGGGTGTTTGGGTAAATTAGGTTTAAGGTCCGGGGTATTTTAGGAAGTATCATTAATTCTTTTCAATTCTATTCTTTCAATTTCTGTTTCAAACCAAACAAGAGAATTAGAATTGCAAATCAATTCTACTCTTTTCTTTTCTTTTCTATTCTCTCCAATTTAATTCTATTCTATTTTACAATCATACCAAATGGACTGTAAAGAAATGAATTCCATGGAAAATTTTATACGGGTTCTAACCTCTCTCTCTGCGATCTGAGTCCCTCTCTCTCTCTCTCTTCGACGATCTGAGCTTCCTCTCTCTCTCGACTGTGCGATCACTCTCAACTGTGCGATCTGAGCTCCCTCTCTCAAACTTTGGGCGACAGATCTGAGGTCCCTCTCTCACTCAAATCGGTACTCTCTCTCTCTGATATGTATATATAGATATATACATATACTTCAGAGCTGTACATATACATATATATATGTATATATACATATATATCCATACGTATATATACATATTCAGATCTGTATATACATATATAATTACATATATCTACACACACACATACACACACACACATTTATCTGTATGCTCGTTTTAATTGCCGATTTGGTTACAACGAAACGATTTCCCCCAATTTCCCCTCTCTATACATTTCTTGTATATCTATGTGCTCATTTTTATTGCCAATTTTGGTTGCAATGAATTGAATGTCCCCAAGACAATTTCATCTTCAGAATTTCTTTCCGGAAGCCTGATGGTGTGTGAGTGTGTGTGTGTTACAATCTCAAAGTTTCTTCAGAATTTTTTTATTGCCAATTTGGTTACAATTTTAAGAACCCACAAGGGCCACAACCACTTCTTCAATGGCCTTCTCCGAACATTATTGCTATGCTACTCACAGAATGCAATTTTATTAGTTTAATTATATAATGTTCTTCATAATTTTATTAGTTTTAATTATATAAGCCTGATGGTGTGTGAGTGGTTTTGTTAGTTTTAATTATATAATGTTCTTCGCCCTTTGTGAGTACACTAACCTTACATCCAATGTATGTAAAGCCTTCTTGAAGCATTAAGTAAGAGTTTTATTTTTTTTAACTTCTTATATACTTAAATTAGTTGTTCAAATGCTTAAACAAGATTTGAAATCAAAGGGCTTCACCATTTTTGAGTTTTCAACAAAAGCATACAAACTGTCCAAGTAACAGTTTTCTGTTTTGAGCTGACTTGAGAGTCAAATCGGACCTAGATAAGTTGGGATTTAGGCTTCCTCAAAACATGAAAGTTTTAGGTCTCTGAGTTATCTTTCAACCCTCAAAATTTCACATGAATTGCATTAGTGAGTTACGAGATACATCGAATTTACTAAAACAGCCCCTGATTTTCAAAAGCTTCAGTTTCAAATTTCTAAGTTCTGTTTGTGATAAATGTTTGGCCAAGTTAAACTAGTTCTCAAAGAAAGGTCAAAACATGAAAGTTTTAGATCTCTGAGTTATCTTTCAACCTTAAAATTTTCACATGCACCACCGCCACCATGGAATAAGGGATACATCGATTTTACTAAAACAGTCCCTGAATAAGGGATTGTTGTATTTAGATTTAGTTTTATATGGTAAATTCATAGCTTTGAGTTTCTGTCTTTAGCCTATAAGGAATGTAGGTCTCTAGGGGTGGCATTGTAGGTTACTATTCTATTTTGTGGTAAATGGTGATTGATGATATGGGTTTCTGCAATTCCTAATCAGTGTTCCATAGCAAGTGTATGTGTGATTCTCTTGTGGAAGGTCATTACTTGGATTTGCTCTTTTTGAGTTATTTCAATGGGAAGTGTTAGAGGTGTTTAGAACTAAAGGGAATGGACTTTTGGAAGAAGAACTCCATTTACAGAATTGAAATTCGTTTGGTGAGATTTGGGAATGGACTTATTAACAAGAAGTGCATCTCCAGAATGCCCATTTCAAGAAGTCAAAAATCCTGACTTCTCAAAACTGTGATTTTTGCACTTCCCTAGAAGTCAGAAGCTTTATACACAGGATTACACTTTTATCCCTTGTTTTCTAAGTAATGCCCTCCTTATCCAAACCCTATACATGAATTACATAGCCTAGCTGAATCCCTATTATTTTACAAATTCCTATTGAAAATCAGACATTAAACCAACATTTTAATTAAAAGTGATTTTTTTCTGTGCCCAATTTTAGTTCATTTGACATGATAGTTATGGATAAATATTTTTAATTTATTTCATCAAACTATTTTTCAGTCTAAAATTATATACTATAATATGTTATATCCATTTAGTTTTAAATTCATGATTAAGGGTAATATTGGTAAGTAGGTATAAGTTTGTACTTTTAAAAAGTTGCCACCAAATGCATTTGCACATTTAGATACACTTTCTATTTAAAAAACACTCATTCACCAAACAAACTCTTCTTTAAAAAAAGTCCATTTTGAAAATTCCATCTTCAGAAGTCCATTTCAGAAATGGACTTCTGTGTGAGAAGTTACTCCAAACAGCACCTTAGTATTTGTGAAAAAGATTTCCAAGTTATGTCCAATGGTGATATCTATAATATGTTATTTGGAATTTTATAACAGATTTTAGTTGCCCGAACTTTCACGAACCAAATCTTTGAACAGAAATTTCATAGCTCATAGGAATAATCTTTAAGTCTGAAGCACAAGCTTTAAACCACAACCACCCCCCCCCCCCCCCGGCGATTACCAAATGTTTTTTTGTCCTCTCCCAAGTTTCTAATATTTTTCCGGAAAGCTGAAAATTTAAGGAATTTGGGGATTGGTTGGTAAAAAAATGAATAGAAGTAGAGCAAGAAATGTGTGTATGATAGTCATGCTTTTGACTGGGGTATTGTTGGTTGTAGTGCTAGTGATAGTGGTGAACCGGTGGTTTGTCACTTGATCATGATGTGGTGACCATACCTTGGAAGATCAAGTTTTCAAATTTAACAGGTCATGCTGGCTATAAGTACTCGGAGTGGAGTTCAGTGTGCATTATTGTTTTGATGCTTGTTTTCTTTGTCTGTCAGATTATTATTATTATTTTTTTTGCAGTGCTTTTAATTTCTCAGAAAATGGCTATGGTGAATGCTTCTGCTGCTTTTTGTTTGAATGTTTCTTCATCTATAATGCCCTCGTCTTCATTTCCCACCTACCCATTAACTTCGTCCCAAAATCCCTCTGAGCACTTGCCTTGTTCTACATTGACTTTTTCAAGAAAGAGAAAAACTCCTCTTTCTTAATCTCTGTTTGGCGCTTAAGTACAGGGACTGTGAAGCTGTGGATAAAGATGTAGAGAAAGAAGAAGAAACATGGAAGCCCAGTGAGACCCTTTTGTACTCCACTCCTCTGCCTCTGCTTTTGGTTGCTGCCCTTCCTGCAGGTAGTTTTTTTCTTTTCTTTATATATAAAATAGCATATCTAGATGTATATTTACATCTGTATCTGAATATACATACATGTGCTGGTATTTGCATTCTTTTGGGGCAATTCTTTAATCCATACTTGGAGTGGTAGCTTTAGTTTCATGTTTTTCTTTACTCAAAAAAAAAAAACAAAAACAAAAACAAAAAAAAATGGGATTATAAATATTTGGTTTGTTGTTTCAGTATTATATCTCGTATATTTTACATTTTAAATTTGACGAGGCCGATGCTATTATTTGGACAGGGAGGGGAGATGATGAAGGATGTAGTTTACCTGGAACTTGCCACCTGAGTTGGTGAAATAGCCGCAATTCATGTCAAGAATTACTCCAGCAACTATCGTCAATTTCGCGCGATCAGCCCTTTTTTTCTTTTTTTTTTCTTTTTTTTTAACCTTTCATGAGTACTTGTAATTTTCCATTGGCCATGAAGTTTCAATGAAGTTTGGAGCAAAAAAAAGTACTAATTTTTATGTTGTACTTCCATTGTTTGTGAAATTGACTATTGATATGAGTAATTGTCTCAATTGCTTGAGTTTGTTTTATTTTCAAACTGTTTGTTTGTGATTCATAGGTTAATTGCTTGAAAAAATGTAAGTTTTCAATGGAAAATGTTGATTTTTCATGAAAAATTATTACAATCAAACAGCAAAAAAGTTATTTTTCATGAAAAATGACCATTTTTCAGTAGAAAATAGTGACAATCAAACAGCAAAACTAGATTTTTCATAGAAAATGTTAGATTTTTCAGCCAGAAAATAATTACAGTCAAACAACCCAAAATTTATTTCCATGGAAAAAATTCATATGTAAAATAATTCCATGGAAAAATTTTCTTTTCAACCCATTTTCTACCTTACAATCAAACGCACCCTAAGATCTGAAAGCACGACTACTAAACTTTCAGTTAAGTCTTGTTTCCAAATCACTGACTTTAGAGAAATATTATTTAGTAAAGTCGTGTTTTTATAAGATAACTTTGTAAAATGTTTGGTTATAAAATAATAATAATAATAATAAAATTAAAAAGAAAAGTTAAAAATTTGATTGGTGCGTCAAAGGCTTGACAGTGAGATGGGTTTGGTAAAAAATTTCAATTATAGCCTTAGTGTCCAAACAAAGAATTACACTTTGGCCTATTTGTTTGGCAAATGCTAATGCTAAAACATGAATTGCTAATAACAGAGCAAAAAAAGTATGGCTAAAAATTTTATCTACAAAAAATAAATGTTGCTAAACTTTTAACGAAAAATTTAGCCCCATCCTTAACAATTGCTGCTTTGTATTTGCATTTCCAATTTTGTTTTGCTTCCCCACTCCGTTAACCAAACAGCCTCAGTAACGCTCTCTCTCCACTCTTCTCGTCTATTGATAACCCAAATCTCAAGCCCACTTTCACACCACTCTCTCTCTCTCTCTCTCTCTCTCTCTCACACACACACACACATCATGGATTCTCTCACTCTGTTCTGCACCGCCTCTCTCCTCGCCGGCGGCCTCTACTGGTTCGTTTGCGTCCTCGGCTCCGCCGAACAGAAAGGCAAACACGCCGTCCACCTCTCCGGCGGCTCCATATCCGCAGAGAAAGTCCAAGACAATTACAAGCAGTACTGGTCCTTCTTTCGCCGCCCCAAAGAGATCGAAACCGCCGACAAAGTTCCCGCCTTCGTCGACACCTTCTACAACCTCGTCACTGACATCTACGAGTGGGGTTGGGGCCAATCCTTCCACTTCTCGCCCTCGATTCCCGGAAAATCTCACCGCGACGCCACGCGCCTCCACGAAGAGATGGCCGTAGATCTAATCAACGTCAAGCCCGGCGCTCGCGTCCTCGACGCCGGCTGCGGCGTCGGCGGCCCGATGCGCGCGATCGCTGCTCACTCCGGCGCGAACGTCGTCGGCATCACCATCAACGAGTACCAGGTCAAACGCGCTCGTATACACAACAAAAAGGCCGGTCTGGACTCACTCTGCGAGGTCGTTTGCGGCAATTTCCTCCAAATGCCCTTCGCCGACAACAGCTTCGACGGCGCGTACTCGATCGAAGCTACCTGTCACGCGCCGAAGCTCGAAGAGGTTTACTCAGAGATTTACAGAGTGTTAAAGCCTGGTTCTTTGTACGTATCTTACGAATGGGTGACGACTGAGTTGTATCGATCGGAGGATCCGGAACACGTTGAGGTTATACAGGGGATTGAGAGAGGGGACGCATTGCCTGGATTGAGAAATTACAGTGATATTGCAGAGATTGCGAAGAAGGTAGGGTTTGAGGTTGTGAAGGAGAAAGATTTGGCAAAGCCACCTGCAAAACCATGGTGGTCAAGGCTGAAGATGGGGAGATTTGCTTATTGGAGGAACCACATTTTGGTTACAGTGCTGGCTTGGTTGGGGATTGCTCCTCAAGGAGTTGTGGATGTTCATGAGATGCTGTTTGTGACTGCTGATTATCTCACTAGAGGTGGAGAGTCTGGGATTTTCTCTCCTATGCACATGATTCTCTGCAGAAAACCCGAAAACAAGCCCTAGAAATCATGGAGGTCCTTCTCATGCTATGCTGTCTTTGTTTGAATCCCTGTTTTTTTTTTTTTTTTTCCCTGCTTATTTATCAGGTTTTAATTTAATGCTTTTATTGTCTTTTCCTTTCAATTGCTCTCTAGATTAGATTGAACTTTTTATTAATCTAGATTAATTTGTTGTTGATGAATTGGGGGTTTTTTGAAACATGGACTAGATGGGATCATCCTTTAGTGAAGAAAACATGACTAAAGATTTTGACAATGTCCTTAGAATTTAGGCTAGAACTTCCTCTAATGAACTTCCTGTCAATGTTTATTTTTAGCTCCCTCCCAGTGGTATTTAATGGTGTTCATTTATCTGCATGTGAGAAGTTTGATTTCAAGGTGAGAGAATGTTTGAAGTTTGAGGATGACATGTGGGTACCAATTCTAGTGATAAGTGTGATTGAACTTAAGTCGAAAGTTAGTGCAAGGCCACTTAGCTTTACTCCAGGTTGAGCTGCAAAATTGCAAATGATGCTGGCATGTAGCTGTAGATCATTGTACGTATCTTGCAATTGTTCAAACTATTCAGTGGACACGGCACATGATACAACTAGCTTTATGACAAAGTATCTCACTGGCAGATGAGTCATGTGAGGTCCACTAGTGCTCTGTCTGTGGGCTTTAGATGGCTGAGACAACATTTATTAACATGGAGGGGAAATTCTTTTTTTTTTTTTTTTTTTCAGTTGGGTTTTGCCATGCTTACTAGTCTGAGAAGTAGGAGTGTGATCCGTAACAAAATAGAGTCCATATAATAAGTTCGACTCAATACTATGGTAGAACCGTGGATGACCCAAATAACTTCCTATTAGATAGTGTCAAAATGTTTCGAGGGAATATCTGATGATTGATGTAAGATTATCATGCTTTTGGCAGCGAATTGCATGGTACCTTGTAAAAATTTAGTGATACTTTCCTTCGTTTATATGAGGACTTTTTCCCTGTTCTGTGTGGAAAGCACCGTAATTCATACCCAGTAACTTATTGTGACGTATGCTGTGCCGCAAGAAGTTAAGACACCGGAGAATGGGAGGATTAGTGATGGGAGCAATGTCTGTGGTGGGTTTCAGAAACTGTTTTGAACAATTAGCTGAATTCATGAAATGCTCAAGTCAACTACTTTGGCTTGGGTAGATCAATAGCTTTTTAGCAACACATTATCTTGATACTTGATATTATAATCCATTGAGTATTTGACGATAATATTTATGCTCACAATTTCTACTACCCTTGGTCCTTTTTTTTTTGCTAACTACCTTTGATCCTTCATTGTTACTTCTTTGTTCTTTTGAGGGCTATATGCTGGTTGATTCATTGGCCTCCCTCCGTTGCACGTGGGGAACCCCATCTTAAATGACTTACCTCGCCTTTCCTTCAGTTCATGGATGTGGGTTTTTTTGCCTTTCACATTTCACTTCTACTGGATTTGATGTAGAATTAGATATCAGTATGGCACCCAGGGACATTTGGCATATTTTTGGGTTGTAGAATTATTTAATCTTTCGCAGATCTCTATGTTTTATTTTAGTCAAAAGGTGCATCACACCCACCCATCTACATTGGGCTTATATTTTATTAAGCCAGTGTCTGAAGCATAGTTTCTTCATTATTTATATTCTATTAAGCCAGTGTCTGAAGCATAGTTTCTACATTAGTTTATTTCCCCCCTTCTATGTTTGGAATAGGAGAACGATTTAGTACATTAATAATGGAGTAATGCTATGCTTTCCAAATTTTTATTCCAAAAGTGCTTCCCAAATGATGTGACAGTGGGGTTATGTAAACAACTTCCAATCAAAATCCAACTGGTTCTACTGTATTAGACCTTGCCCCATTGCCACATTATTTGGGATTGCATCATCCTAATACAACAAAATGTGATTGCATAATATAAATAAGCTTGAAACTGGTTTTTCACTTGCATTCTGGCGGGTTGTAAGAAGGGGAAGAAGTGGGGGACAAATTTATGGTAGGAAGCACGTGACTTGTTGGTTGGGGACAGATCTAGCAAGCAGACCTTTTTAGTGATTTGTTGCCTTAGTAGCATGTGCTTGCTTTGTTCCTTGTTCAGAATTTTTTTGGCTTCTTACTATGGTCACTAGGTGCCCAAAAAATATCCTAAGTTTGCAACCCTAAGTGATAACCATTGGTACTTTTGGATCTCCCACCTTATTTGCTTACCCCCAACAATACCCCAAGTGAAGATGGGGCAGATACTGACTTGAATATACATGACCTGTTCTTTCTGTCTTTATGTGGGAGCTTTCCATACTGTCTGGCTGGTTGTGTAGAAAATACATTTTCTTTTCTTACTAGGGATTTGGATGTCTCTGCTCATCATGTTACATTAAAGGCTTTTGAACTTATTATTATTATTATTATTTGGTTGCTAAAAGGGCAATTCTGATCAACTAAAAGAAACGATTACAATGAAGAAAACCAATAGCAGCAAGAAGCAACAACAATAAAACGAAGAAAACAAAAACATCCCAAGTATAACCATAAATGCAGGAGGTACAAAATAGAGATTCAGACGAAGCCAAATGAACCCCTCCGCAAGCTGCATCATAAGCCAACCAAATGAACCCCTCCGTAAGCTGCATCATAAGCCAACCACTGCATGGAGAGATCGAGAAACCAAAGAACATGTAATGCCCCGTCCACTAGCCCAACAACTTGATGGGCTTACCATATTGACCCGTAAAATGCTTAATCCAAGTTGTTAGTCCCTTGGTTTTACATATACTAGACTAACATTTTGTATTTATCCGATGTGGGATGGGATCTCGCAATCTCCCCCACTCAAACTCCAATTTGCGTCTTCTGCTATCTGCATAGCTCTTCTGTCTACTTTGTGTTGTGCGGAGTCTTTCCCTGATTAGCTGAATTTTATCCACCGTTTGTTGCACAACCTCAGGCCCTATCAACTTCCTTTCACCAACGTCATCCCAACAAATAGGAGATTTACACATCCTACCATATAACACTAATAACTTGGGTTTAAGCATTTTAAGAGCCAATGTGGTAGGCTCATCAAGTTGTTGGGCAAGTGGACCATTTGGGGCATTACAGAACAAGTAACTAAGGCAACTTTAACTTTGAAAATGGGGTAGATCACCTAAAGAAGATGGTGACACAAAGTCGAGTCCAAAATAGTGAAGAAATTTCACTTAGGAGAGCAATTAAAGTTGCTTTAAAAGTTTTTATGATGCCAAAAGTTGCACTATAAATGACAACACGAGTGGCCAAAGGCAATCCAAAACTCAAAACTCAAAGAAGACCAAGAGCTAAATAGTTCGAAAGCATAGCTAATCGAACTATATCTATATCTATAATATATATAAGTGCACCGATGATCTTAAGTGTTTTGAACTTTTATCATTCGGTGCACTTTTGCTTAACTAATTTTTTTTAGAGTTGTAATAAGTTTAGTTTGCTACTTTTTTTTTTTTGGGTCCGTCTATAAGAATCCTACAATAATACAACTTAATAAAAACATTTAAAGTAAATCTTTTTTAATCCAACGTGAATGCTGGATTAAGTCTACATAGAGTCATAGATAGTAAGAATTCCTTTTAGGATGTACTGCCTATGGATGGGTCCCCAAAAGAAAGGGATTAAAAAAAAGGCAATAGAAACGTCAGCCACAAAGAGTGTGCTTACCAATTTGGGAGTCAGTTTTAACTCTTAAAGAATTTTACATTAATGTCAATTAGTTCACTTAAGCTAAACTTAATAAATCATGAGAACCCAACAAAAAAATAGTAATAATAATAAATAAATAAATAAACATTTTATAGGACATTACGTGGGGAAAGAATTATGCCATTAGCACATAAAAATAAAAATAAATCATTGAGCATACCATATAATACAATATAATATATAAAGGTAAAAATAATGAACAAACTTAGGGTGTGTTTGATAAAACTGAAAATTAAGTACTGAAAATTAAGTGTTAAATTTAAATACTGAAAATTTTAAGTGATTTATATTTGCAATACTGAAAATAGTGTTTAAAGAACTAAAATAGACTGCATTCAGTGATTATTTTCAGTAGAAAATTTTCACTTAACGTTTTTAGTGAATTTTTGGCTGCTTTTTCAATTAAGTGGTACATTATCAAACGCACTGAAAAAAATTAAGTGCTGAAAATTTTCATTTTCACCACTTAAATGGGTTATCAAACACACCCTTAATTGAAGATTTTTAAAAAATGAACAGAGCTATTACCATATAAGGTTTGACTAAGTGGAACAAAAAAAAGAGTATATTTGTATATAAAATCAATTCGGTAGATAAGATATTTATTTGGGTAAAAGTTTTAAAAAATTGAGGACCATAGTTTAAAATAATCAAGTCATTATTTATAAATTTAAAAAATGAAAAAACTCAGTTTAAAAATGAAATATTTATTAAAATTCCAAGAGTCAACTATGACATTTTTTCAAATACCCCTCTCAACTATAAAACTCAATAAATTGACCCCCTCAACTATTATGATTTTTCACTAAAACCCATTCCCATTCTATTAGGATGTCGTCCAAAAAAAAAAAAAAACTTTTGTATAATGTTACTAACACATGATGGAAAAGTGTTAACAACATAACATTTTGGCCTCTTCTTGGAGTCGTTGAAAATTTTAAAACAAAATTGCCTAAATTTTGAATACAACAAAGGGTAAGTATGTGTGCAACAAAGAATTTTGTCCTAAATTTTCAACGGCTCCAAGGAGGGATAAATAAATATCATTATATTCCTCTTAACCATTCATAACCCTATTTGACTTGGTTCAGTTTTAAACCCTTGTATTCTTGTACATGCTGCAGGGATTTCCTATTTTTATTTTATTTTTTCGCTTTTCCTTTCTTTGTCCATGTTGCCTTTTGTTGAGAATAATTTTTAAATTGTAATTAGCGAATATCATCTGATCAAGCTCAAAGGAGAGATAAATAAATATCATGTTGTTAATATTTTGTATCATATAGTGCTCACATAATACAAAAGTAACAAAATGTTATGTTTTGGGACGGAGTTGTAACGAAAGGGGTTTTAGTGAAAAAAATGCAATAGTTGAGGGGGTCAGTTTGTCAAGTTTTATAGTTTAGAGAAGTATTTAAAGGGTATTTTTGGCCAAAACGAAAGTCAAGAACTTTTGGGGTTAAATAAAAGGTGCAGGGACCTATGGCTGGAAAGTATTTCTCATAGAGACCTATGGCCAACTGGCCCAATAATACGAACTCCCATGGCGTAAGGACAAAATACAGGGACATTCTTACTGGTTTGCATACACCGATCTCCCATGCCATAAATGGAACAAAGTTTATAGTGCATGTTAAATAAAAAAATCAACACATTATTAATGGGAAAACTAACGGATTTTATTAGATTTTAATAAACTTTTTTTTTTTTTTAGACCAGTCCATGAGAGTTCGACTTTTTTTTTTACCCCTTAATGGATACGTCATGAGCTAGAAATATTTAAACAATTATGTAGGCCCTTCTATGGGGGGGAAAAAAAAAAAGAAAAAAAAAATCACATTTACGTATTCTTTAGAACATAAGAAGACTAATAATGCATAAGTTTGGGGTTCAAACCTCATCCCCTTCCCCATATAAAAATAATAATAATAAGAAGAAGAAGAAGACTAATGAATTTCTGATAAAAAAAGAAAGACTAATGAAAAGTTGATTGGAAGTACGAGATTAACTGATCAACCGTGAACACACGGTCTACCCCCAATGCATCTTTTTTGGCATCAGTAAACTTCTGGGACCATTCCACTAGGGCTCGACTATAGGTCTCTAATTGATATCAATTTAGCTTTCAAAGTATGGAGAACTTGATATTGTTTTTCTCTATGCCATTTTTTTTTATTTATTTTTTTTATGGTATGTCTATGAGAGCCTCCTATTTTTATGGTAACTTATATAGACACTCTCTCACTTTTTCACGAATACCCCTAAATAGGAAAAATGCATCAAACATACCCCAGAGCTATTTTTGAGGGGGTATTTGAAGGGTCAATTTGAGAAGAAAAACAATAGTAAAATGGGTTAGTTTGTTGAATTTTTAGTTTATGTGGTGTTAGTGAAAAAAGATGTGAAAAAAGAAAATACCTAAGGGGGTGTCCATATAATTTACCTACTTTTTATTGTATGGTTTCCTTGGCTCACTATTCTATTGTCTGGCAATATTTGAACTATTTTTTAGGAGGTATTTGAAGGTCAATTTGAGAAGAAAAATAATAGTAAAAGGGGTCAATTTATTGAATTTTTAGTTTCTGTGGTATAGTGTTAGTGAAAAAAGGCAATACATGAGGGGGTGGGGGGTCCATATAATTTACCTACTTTTTTGGCTCACTATTCTATTGTCTAGCAATTTTTTTTTCTTCAAAAAAAAAAACATTCTGCCTAAGTGTTACTTTTTTTTAGAAGATCGGTTGAAGTCTTATTACTCATGATCACTATATACTACATACAACTGCTTCAGTATAATCACCTAAGAATCCTCCTCAATTAAGTACTTTTGTGGATACGTTTATCCAATTAAAGGTGTTATATTAACAACAGGACTCAATAAATCCTATTTAAGAGTGGTCTCCTACTTTATTTAAACTCTATTACTTTTATGTTCTTCTTTCTTTCGGAACAATAGGTCTTAAAATCAAACACTGGGTATGTTTAATTACCCAATTAATTAAGTACTGAACGGTCAGGCTCTAGAGTGAACAGGGTAGAGTGAACATACCCAATGAACATTTTTTTTTGCCTAAAAACACCCGCGGGCTGCCCCACTTACCTGCTGACCCGCGCGCTCCCCACTGACCCATGGGTTTTTTAAGGCAAAAAAAAAAATGTTCACTGGGTATATTCACTCTACCATGTTCATTCTAGAGCCTGACCGAAGTATTGAAAATGAAAAAAATTAACACTTATTTCTTTTCAGTGCGTTTGATAATGTATCACTTAATTGAAAAAATAACGAAAAATCCACTGAAAACTTTGAGTGAAATTTTTTTACTGAAAATAATCACTGATTACAGTCTATTTCAGTATTTGAAACACTGTTTTCAGTATTGCAAATTCAATCACTTAAAATTTTTAGTACTTAAAAGTCAGCACTTAATTTTCAGTACTTAATTTTTAGTTTTCACGGACCAGATGATGTATACACACGAATAACAAAAATATTATATACATATTCAACGTTGAAGTGTTTTCCCTTAATAAGTGTTACCGGTCAATTACACTTAAGGAATATATCGTTTTTGTTATTTTACAAATCCTATGTTCATTTCAAAAGTTGGTCCGTTTGCACTAATTTAACAATTTATTTTACTTTTTCGAATGTGCAAAATAGAAGTAATCAATACTTCAACTTCTTATTATTTGAATCTTTTGTAATTTTTGGCCTTTTTTTTTTTTTTTTTTTTTTTTTTTTTTTTTTTAATGTTGGCTCTTTCTGCCTTATAATTTAACTAATCATATTTGAGTTATTTTTCTTTATAATATAATAAGCTAAAAGATATTAGATTTTTTTTTGTTTCGCATAACGATAAAACAAAATTTATTATTACTACCTTTATGTTAAAGAACTTATATTTTTTGAACATTTACAATGCAGTGAAAATGTCTCTTGAGAACATGTCCACATCAACAACAATGCTCATTAATTCACTAAAAATATTCCAAAAAATATGGGCCATGCATCAAGGTGATGGTGATTCAGCAAGGAAGTGTTGAACAATACAAACAAAAAAGGAAAAATTCAATAAGTAGTCGTGGTTGACGATGCAGTAAGTAACAATACAATAAGTTTTAGATTGTCAAAGTGTTTAGAATAAATAACTAATATTTTGTATTCACCTAATGAATACAGGGACTAAAGTGCAAGCCATAATATTTCACGAGCTATTTGAAAATTTTGAAGTGTTAAGAAAGCCAGTCCAAATTTTGATCCCTTCAAAAAGATTCAAAACACATTCAATAAACAAACTACAATATGTATATTAATTTTATTCTATAATCACAGTACGGTCTAATATGAGCACATGGTTTACATAAATTGACAACTTAATGCGTTATAAATTGCAAATATCTTAGGGATCATCAGCAAGGTTGAATCAAGTCATGTGATCACAAAAGGAAGTGGTGAAGTAACTCATAAAAGAGAAATTATTGTACAAAACGAGTAAGTATCAAATGGATAATTAAAAAGAAGGGTAAATTACACAAACCTCCCCTGAGGTTTGCCTTAATTACACGGACCTCCCCCCTAGTTGCAGAAATTACACGGACCTCCCTCAAGGTTTGTAATTAGGTAACAAAATGCCCCCTCCCCTAACGGTCCGTTAGTTTTTTTTACATTAGCCTCCCCTAAAAATTACAATTAGCCCCCCTAATATTATAAAATTGTCATACTAAGCCCCCTTTCTCTTATATTTTTGTGCTAATTATAAAATCCCTCCTCTCTCTTATATTTTTGGGTTAATTTTTTTAGCATTAATTTATATTATCTACACAAAATATACACAGAATACATATAAATAGGTCCAAAATTTTTTTTTCCCCCGAACAAACCTCTATCAACCCCCCCTGTATTACTTTTCTAGATCTGCCCCTACTCCTATGCTTCAAAAGTGGACACTTAACCCCCTGTGATTGTAGACTAAAATGGAACTGTTATGATTTCACTCAAAGGGCGTTAATCCCAAAATTAACATCACAAAAGGGGTTAAGTGTTTATATTTTTAACCAATTTTAGAATTTTTATTAATTTTCGTCACTTTTGAAGCATAGGGGCAGGGGCGGATCTAGAAAATTAATACAGGGGGGTTGACAGAGGTTTGTTCGGGGAACAAAAAATTTTTACCCTATTTATATGTATTTTGTGCAGATGATATAAATTAATGATAAAAAAATTAACCCAAAAACATATGAGGGAGGAGGGATTTTATAATTAACACAAAAATATAAGAGAAATGAGGCTTACTATGACAATTTTATAATATTAGGGGGGCTAATTGCAATTTTCAGGGGAGGCTAATGTAAAAAAAAAACTAACGGACCATTAGGGGAGTGGGCGTTTTGTTACCTAATTACAAACCTCGAGGGAGGTCCGTGTAATTAAGGCAAACCTCAGGGGAGGTTTGTGTAATTTACCCTAAAAAGAATTTACCTTAATACACATTTAAATCGTTTACATAACTTATGTTGCAGGCTTGCAGCATATCTATGGAGTGATTTGGCAATTAACGATGTATAAATATTCGAGGAGTTAGTCACTCAACAGCCAATTATAGCAATTTTAAGAATAAAATGAACAAAGCTAAATCTACAATGATATATAACAAATATCTATATGTATACACACGTTTACATAAGTTGTATTGATGCTCATAGATATATGGTAAAAATAAATCTAAAGTGTTGTCTTACTGCAGGTGAATTCCAAATTTCAACTTCATTCCAATCGAGCATAGAACTGCATCCAACTAGAATAGAAGTTGACGAACTAAAAAAATGGTTATGCATTGATGATGTCCAAAACTGGTAAGAAAGGTTTTAAGAGAAAATATGACAAGAACGATTTGTATGTGGTTCACGTCCACGGTTGCGTCGGTGCGCTTCTCACTAGCAAATCACCGGCGGGCCTGGTGAGCCAACAAAGATGGGCGGCACTACCAGTAATACCGGTCGGGTATATGCGTACGAAGGGTGATTTCTCTGTTTAGGCTTGTAAGCTAGAGTATATTCGGGGTCGCCTTGACAGGGTAGGTGGGCTCTTTTATAGATGCAAGAGTCCACCCTTACATGGTAAGTTGATAAGATTGGGAAGCCCAATCTAATCACAATAGGTTTACATGATGTTAGAGGAGTTTCCTAAGTGGTTTAGGAAACTGCCATATCTCCTTTGGAAGGCTTGTAGTTGATTTAGGAAACTGCTATATCTCCTGGTCATTCGTCGCACCGCACGCCCGAGCTGCGCAAGCATCCCGAGCGGTGCCGCCTGTTGAATTCAGGGCACTGACCGCAAGCTCCCCTTCCGAATAGTCCAGGTCATTCTGCTGACGTGGCGGTTTGGCCTTAACAGAATATTTCTGGACATACCATGCATTATAACTCTAATCATTCATCTTGGTGAGGGGGTGATTATCAGTAGAGACGTGAATTATTTCAAGTAATTCATGTTCTCATTATACAAGTTAGGTCACAACTCACTCTTTTGCGTATTGGATGATCGAGAAAAAAATTTCACTAGGGGAAGGGGAAACCCTCACCTAGGAAGTGGAAATCTTCACTAGGGAAGAGGGGCTACAAGAAAATGAAAGACAGGAGCAGAACGATGAAGCGGGGAGGGAAGGAAGTGTTAGGAAACTGCGTTCCCAGAATCCGTTGACAGTGCGTATAAGTTGGTATTGCAAAAAATTTCGTGAAATCTATAATAACCCTACAAGAGCGGAACTAGGGTTACCTTGAACTGCAAAAATGGATTGTTGTAGTAGACGAATCGAGAACACGGGCTCGATAACAGCTCACGATCTTCTACCGTATTCCTCTGCTGCCAGAATATCAAATTGAGTGTGGGCTCTTTCGAAATACTTTTAGTTTTCTGCTCTCTCTTTTACGATCTCTTTTCTATTTCGAGTTATAATGCTTTAGATGAAAAAAATGCAAACTGAGAAGAGAGCCAAAGCAGCATATATATAGGCTACGATAGGGACCATAAGAAGTCAACAAGGAATAGGCTTCCTTATGGAATTAGGAAATCCTAATTCGAACTGAATCAGAATCCTATTTCTATAAATTATAATTCATACCACTAAAGAATTATAATTGCACTCCTACCCTTATCTCAAAAATATATTTCGAGCTCCATGTTATTAAATGCTTATTATCTCCCCACGTTAAGATTATAGATATTCATTAATTAAATATAATTACTGACAATCATATTTAATTAATCTCTTAAAATTCTTTGAGATCCTCTACTTAACTTATTTGATATGTCGGATACAAAATCCACCTGCAGGGTTTGACATAATCAAAACTTATAAGCTTTCTCAAGGGGATATCATCAATCCCAAAAATTGAGACATGGATTCCATCATTAATTTATATCCACTATACAATTAATATGTCACTCAATCCAATGAGATCTTGACCCATTTAAGGATTTCACCCTTTTAAGGATCAAAGTGTAAATATCAAATGTACATGTCTATAAATTAACTTAGGATTTAGAGCATAAGCACTCATAATAGTCATGAGGTATTAATTATCTTATAAGTCCGTATAAAGTTAATTACCCCAAGTCGGTCTCGTTTAATACACAAAGTGTACTAGCATAGTGAGTTGAAACTGTACCGTTTCCCGCAGACAAGACAAACCTACTACAGTACCATGCTGCAGTCCTACCGATGGTGTGTCCAATTCCATCTAAGACTATAAACCAAACTCTTACATTCTACAAGATCCGATGGTTTGATCTTCCGTGTGTAAGCCGAACTCTACACATCAAACCACCTACTATGTAGAATGAGAGACACACATGTATAATATTAAATAAACAATGCAATAAAAACATTGCCCACACGGATTCTCATAAAATGGAATAACTAAATTTATTAAATGAATAATAAATTAACTACATAAAGCATGACTTTTAGCATATATCCCTAACAGGAAGGGGTGTGCGGCGTTTAGGGTTGGCTTGGGGTTGAGGGTCATCGTTTCTCTCTCTCTAACTTAGAGAGAGAAGCTCTCAAGACCAACTCCTAACTTTTTAGTACAAGGCTTTTGAAATTTGGATTGGTTACAATGTCCAACTAGTTTAAGTTGCAGAAACCCCATTCTTCTATGATTGGTAGGAGGTATGAAAAAGTCAAAGAAAAGGAAGAAGTGTGGGATGGAAAAGGTATCCTTTTGGGGGGAGGGCGTCTTCTTTCCTTGTATCTCGTGTTTGGTTAAATAAGAAGGAAGTTGGGAATGAAAGAATTAAATATTGTGCATTTTATTATTATATGCTTAAATTAGTAAAGTATTATTTTCATTGAATGACATAAATCTCAAAAGATGCGGGAGTCTTTTTCTTTTTCCCAGTCCGTCCACTTTTTGGACGGATGTGAGCTTATAGGATGGAGGGATGAGGCAGCTGCATCCCTCTTGTCACAGCCCAATCCCACAATAGCGGAACCAAAGCCCGTGACACACCATCGAGGCTCTTCCTACTCATTTAAAAGTCATAGCAGCGGAAAACAAAACTTTAAAGATAGCAATGAGTAGTTGCTCTTTAGAAACAACACACCGAAGTTAATAAAATCCGTATAATTTGAAAACGTAATAATATTTTGAAACAAATAAATTTTATATTCAAAGGGGTTCCAATGGTACCCTAGGAACCAATCAAAACAATTAAATAAGTTGCGGAAGGGGTATAAAAAGTTTTCATGCAGGGGTCAGTTCGACCGGTCGAGATGTCCCGTTCGGTCGGTCGGATGACCCCTCGGCAATAATCCTTTACAGCAGAGGGCACTTTGACCGGTCGAGCTGTCCCTTTCGACCGGTCGAGCTGTTCCCTTCGACCGGTCGAATGACCCTCTGACAGCAATCCTTCTTGCACTAGGATATTGCCTAAGGTCAAATGACCCAAGTGACCGCAAACGATCTCAACATTAAAACAAGTCATGAAGTCGATAAGTAAAACATTTCAAAATGTGAACTCTAGGTTCAGATTCAAATCTTAACCAATCCAACCCGAGGTTTCAAAGTTAATACAAAACGTAGTAATTCCTTACAGAACTTGGAATTCAAATAAAGCGTATACAAGACTATTATTCATTCCCATTACAAGTTCCTTAACAACACAAATGAAATAGATGATCCGATTACAAAACTACGGAATAAACATGACAAGTCGTCTTCTAAGTGAACTCCCGACATCTCGTGATCACTTCCCTGATTCTTCGCCGGCATTAACACCTGAAACGGTTATTTGAATAACCACACATATTCGATTTGTTTAAGCTAACGCTTAGTGAATAAAACAACATATGCACATGAATGATAAACATGATAGCATTCACATCTCTACATTTCATACTAGTCGCGGGAGACTCACGTGCGCATTCCATACTCCCAATCCGCAACTCCTCGCCAATAAGTCCAAGCGAAAGGAGAAGACCCACGATTCTTCTCTTCAATCGTGCGACCTTAATGCCTATATCGGCTCTACAAAATGGCTTAGTGACCACGTGCTCCTTCTGACCCAAATAAGCAACTTAACATGCTCAAATACATATCACCGTGCTCTCGGTAATTAAAACATTTCACCATGCTATTGGGCCTACTTATCAATATAATCGCCCAATATGAACTACATAATATATCTCTATGAATTAACATATGCTATTCAAACATAATATGAATACACGCCAAGCAATCATTCCATAATACAAAGTTGAATCACTCACCTCCGAATAACGCTCCTATAATTCGTTCCAAAGAAAACCCGCTTACAAAGAACGTGCAGAAATTCGTCTAGTACAATTCCTATCGATCAGAAATTCAATTATCAACTTTTATGAAAAATTCTAGAAAATGACTTTTCAGAAAACTTAGCCAAACAAGCCTTAGTGGGTATCAAAATGAAGCCCTTACCTCAAGGAGTTTGAATATGAAATCTTGAAGAAAATAAACGGGCTGAAGGTTGTCGTCTGGCGTCGCAAAGCTCTAAGCAACTAAATCTCCCTTTTTGACCTCCTTTGAGTTTTAGGTTAAAAGCTTTATGAAAATATCAAGCCATCTCTATCTCTATATAGGCAGCACTTCTAGAAATTGTGTTTACCTCCCCACGAGTTTTCAAAACTCCTAATTAGGCTCTGAAACTTTCTACACAGCTAATTCATAGTTTCACGAGTGAAACCTCAAAATTATAAAAGTTTTTGACAAAGTTCTGTTTGGTTGTTAAAACACAAGTTTCTACATGACTTTTACGAAATTGCTAATTAGCCTACCAGTAATAGCGTGTTAATTCGTCCTCACCAGGATGCTAAATCTAACAACAGAAATAAATTCTAAACCAGAAAATAATACATATATTGAAATACACAAGTAAACATTTATTTTCAGATAAACATTTAAATTATTCCCCAATGACCATCTCATACTCGGAGAGACGTCACAACCACAAAACACTCATTCGCATCGTCTCAGAAGGTTCTTTAACACAGACACCCAAATCGACCGTGAGTCAAAACTCACTCAAACATGTGCCAAAATGCACCACACATCACATTATCATGCATGACAATATAATGAAAAGCAATAACACAATTACGGGTGTTATACCTCTCCTTTTCCTCTCCCTTATTTCTTTCATCCTATCAAACAGGTGATTCTACCATTTTCCTTCCTTTCTTCCCTACACACCTCTTCTTCCTTTCCCCTCTTCTCTCATACCAAACACTGTATAAATTTCTTTGGATAGAGTCACAAACTTCATCTCTGAATCGTATACCTTCCAGTTTTCACTTACCCTAACCCGTTTTGTATCTTGATATCTGAATCATCACTAAACCTAAAAAACTTGAACACTGAAACTCCTAAATTTTAAAAATCATTCCCACTTCTTTGCAAAGGCCACAACATCTTCTAATAAGTGATGGAAATGTTCAAAACTTGAAAAATTATTTAGAAAAAATTATGATCTGTAACACATATTGTGGTCGGGCCATACGGGCACCCACATGTTATTGGACTGAGTCCAATAAGACCTGGCTTGGACACCAAGTTACGGGCTTTGGAGTCCCAAGCCTGTTAGGTTTTCCTTATGCTTATATATATATATATATATATGTGTGTGTGTGTGTATTACACATTGAAAACCTAAGGGGAGACATCAAATCTCAGCCTCTCTCTCTCTCTCTCCCCACGGTTTCTCTCTCTAGCCTATCACCACAAGGGCTTGGGATCTAGCGCGTGACTGTCATGGGGATGGCTCAAGAAGCGTCCTCTATGACCTAGGCGATGCATAAGAGAGTACACGGAGGCAACATGGAGCAGCAGTTCGTGGGTGAAGACGTCGGGCTCGTAACAACACCGTTCGGCGATCCGTCGGGCTATTCCGCTAGGTAACGAACCTATACCCGACTTGTATGCTTGCGTGCATATTTATTTACATTGGTATCAGAGCCTGTAAGTTGTTGATTCGCCCGTAGATCACCCGAATTGAATATGCCATTAAAGCTTCAAGCAAGCTTTTATCAAAATTTTGAAAATTGATTTTGAAGTGGGTCTAATACAAAACTCTAATAGGGGTCCAAAATTTTGATATGGTTGTGTCCCATATAGTCCCTAAAGTCCCTCTATAAAATCCCATGGCCTGATTATCTGAAACGAGTGAGATATCGCAAACCCTAGCCATGGCAAGCCCGCAAAAACTGCGCGACGAGCAGCCGAAGGCTGCGTTTTTTTTGCAAGGGTTGAAGATGATCCAAGCCTTCCTTTTCACTCCCAATCGCACCATGCGCGTGTGTCACACCGTGAGTGAATGTGTGCAAATTTGATTTTTTGGTGGGCCCGAACTTAGTCATGCATGACTCATGTGTTTGTCATTGGCAATGTTTGGGTTTTCTCACAACGCACAGACAATTGGGCCATGGGCCCCGCAGTGTTCATGTATGTTTTTTTTTAAAAACAAACTCCTTATTAGTTTTAAGTTAATAATCAGTTTTTTGGTTATCAACAAACTAAAGTTTTTAAAATAGTTTAAATATGTTTTAAATTATTTTAAAATTCTGAAGAAAAAAAATGTGGAAAATTAATTTTTTTTATTTTTCCTATCTTATGGACATTGTGTGGGACCAAAAATAATTTTATGGTAAATTGTTTCATTGATTTTGGTATTTTAGAGCATAAAATATGTGTTTTATATATATTTTTAATTGCTTAAAATATCCAAAATTACATGTTAATTTTTTAAATTAATATATAGTGTCTAGTACACTGTAAGGGACTCTAAGATAATTTATTTTGTAAATTATCATGTATTTATGGTATTTTAGAGCATATAATTAATGTTTATGGACGTTTATTTAATTGCTTAAAATAGCCAAAAATACACTATTAATTTTTTGTAATTAATATGGGACATAAGGGACACTATTTTAAGACCATGTAAAATTTTTGGGACCCATAGATAATTTTTGGTAAATTATCTCAATCATATTAATATTTTAGAGCATGTAATTGTGTGTTTTTGAACACATTAAATTGCTTAAAATATTTTTATTGATTATTAATTCAAGGAATTAACACAATGTGTTTAGAACACTAGTGGTAGCTTGAGAAAATTATTTTAGTGTATTTTCTCGCTCTTTGGGACATATTTTAGAGCATATATATTGTGTTGAATACGCAATATTAATTGCTTAAAATATAACCAATAAAGTTGTTAATTCTTGAATTTAATATCTAGTGTTTTTGTACACTAATTGGAGACTTGAGAAAATTTTATGAATTATCTAATTTTTTTGGTATTTTAGAGCATAAAATTTATGCATATGGGCATTTATTTAATTACTGAAAATACCCAAAATAGATTATTAATTTTTGAAATTAATATGGGGTGTTTAGAACACCATATTAGACCACTTAAAATCTTTGGAGAACAAATTCCTTGAAATTTTTGTATTTTTAGGAACTTTGTTGCTCATAGTTAATTTTGTTTAACTAAATCAATTTATTTCGTTAAATTGATTCAAATATTTTTTTGGGCCTTGGTGAAATTCCAAAAATTTTTATTTATAATGAAAAATTTGTTTTTCAATTAATTAAACTTTCCATAAGGTTTTAAATTAATTGTTAATTTTTTAATTTAAAGGGCCCTTAATAAATTGGTTTTAAATTATGTTTTAAGACCTAAAATTAGGTTAAAATTAATGAAAATTCAGGATTTTTTTTTATTGATTTTACTTAGCTTATGGGAGCTATCCGGACTGTGCAATAATCATTTTATTGCACATTTTATTATTTTAGAGGCTCATTGCATTGTTGGTCACGTTTAATTACTGTTGTTTGTGATTGGTTGACCCTATGACCTCTAATTCCTCCTCCTTAAGTAGAGTGACGGATGAGTCCATTCATTTTATAATAAGACCACATGAGTGCTTAATGTGTGTGATTAATACATTTTAATCTGGCTTAAATGAATGGACAATAATTGACAATTAAAGAGCTTGTGTCCTCACGATGTATGTTTAAGGTTGTTTCTGTGTATGTATATGAACAAAGCATCCTTATTTTTTTTGGGCTATAAATGTAATGTGAGGACGAGGGTTTTATTTTTTGTAATGGAAAAGCCTACTTGTAAAGGGATAGTTTTTTTTGTTCATAAATCATACACTTGAATTACCTTAACATGAGCTCTAAGTTGTCAATTCGGACCCACGTGGGGGTCCATGTGCACTTTTTTTGTATGGCGCACTTTATATCTTGTGGATGATCTTAGATAGGTAATTGTACCATCTAATTGATGTTTGTTTAGAAAAATCAGTTATAAAAGGTTTTTCTTGATTTACAAAATTAAGATTTGATTAATGAGCAATAGCGAATTTTTCGGTCTTAAATTGTAGAAAGGGGAAAACTCATTTATAATTGGATTTTAAAACAAACCTTATGAAATGTGCAAATAATAATGTCAATCCCTTGCGCATGTTCTCAAATATTATTCTTCAAATTTTTTGGATTCACAAAAACAAATGTTTTCCAAATCACACTTTGTCGATCTTTATAAAAGTAACAAGTTTAAAAGGGACTAATTTTTTGTAATATGGCTCTGCAAAGTAACACACCGATAGAATGAGTAAGAGCTTATGGATTTTATGCTTATTCTATGGTCCAACCCATTAAACCGAATAATGGGCCTCCTGTCACGACCCATCCCGCTAACGTGCGGAAACAGGACACGTGGCACGCCACCAAGGCTCATCCAATTAATTAAACGATTATACGCAGCGGAAAAGAACTTAAAACAACCTTTCGTATATAAAACTTTAGGAAACATTACCCTTCGAGTTGTAAAATCCGTATAAAATTTAAAACGAAATCATATTTCAAAACGGATGAATTTATGTTGAAAGGGGTCTCAAAGGTACCCTAAGAACCAATCAAAACCTTTTGAAAATTTCCGGAAGGTGTATAAAAAGATTTCTGGCAGGGGGCATTTCGACCGGTCGAACGACCCCCTTCGACCGGTCGAATGACCCTTTAGCAGAATCCTGCACAATGCTGCAGAATTTTGCCTAAGGATCCAATCCGACCTTCACTTCAACATTCCTCCAACAACAAACCAAAACCGAACTTCACGAGCTCTAGCATGCTATCAAAACAAAGTTTAGACTTATAATTCCATGAAAAGAAACAATAGCAGAACAAGCTAAGGCTTGTTTGGCTCTATACACAAAACTCTAGCCACAATCCTTCAAAATCCAAATTTAACAAGTTAAGTTTACAAAACACGGACTTAAGTTAGGATGAATTGAAAACTAACTACAAGAGATTTATTACATATTACAACATTACCAAAATCCTTCCAAGGTTTCCAATTCAACCAAAACATGATTCTAGCTCCACAATTTCATTATTACAACATATGGAAAGGAACTAAAACATGAACAAAGGTAATCCCCGGCATTCCCACGGCCTCACTCTTCACGCTTCTTCTTTCCTTTCTTCATACCTGCAATGGAGTAAATCTCCATTGCTCAGCTATATGCTGAGTGCACAATTCTAAACAAATGCATATGAGGCAATTCATGTTTTAAACATCTAAATCACATAATTTAGTCTCCGGGGAGAGAGATACGCATTCACCCAGTATATCGGCAAGTCTTAAATCTTAAACCGCGATGTCAATGGTTAGCCAAGGATCACTCAACCATTACACCCATCTGCTCTGGTTGGCTACTTCCCACACCAAGCAAGTAGTCGTCACTACTATAAACTCTCAAACATCGAGAGGCGTGCACCGGCGTAAAATTATATCAAACTCCCCTTTGACCCACATAGACATTTAACATACTCACATAATCATGTCACCGTGCTTTTCTATACATACTCGCTAACTTTAACGGGCCTAATTTAACACATAAGTTTGCCCGGATCACAAGTCATACAAAATATCTAAAACATCCAAAATTGTCCATATTACATAGGTTCGGAATTCATACCTCGTGCGATTTTCCTATAACTTCGAAGGATGAACTAGGAGGTCGATTAAACGTCGGATTTCGAACATCAAGCGATTCCTACAAGTTTACATGCGTTTACCCCAAAATTCTATCATTAGGATTTTTATAAAACTTAACCAAACTAGTCCTAACTAGTATCAAAACGAAGCCCTTACCTCAAGGAGTTCGAATCTCAAATTTGGTTGAAAACTGACGGACGAACGGTCGCCGTTTGTCGTCGCAAAGCCCGTAGCAATCAATCTCCCTTTCTCTCTCCTCTCCCAAGATATTATATAAGTTTTTTAACTAATGCAAATACATCCACTCCTATTTATAGACAAACTCTTCGGGAATCTCGTTTACTCCCCCGTGAGTTTCTTAAACTTCTAGTTAACTCCCGAAACTTCGCACACGTCCATTTTACAACTTTACGAGTGAAAATTATCAATTTCAAAAGTTTTCGACTAAGACTCGTTTGGGTCCAAAAATACGTCCGAAAACTGAATTCTGTGGAATCTCTACACAACCTACCTTTTTATGACGTGTCACTCACGTTCTCACCACAGTTCTCAAAAAGATATCTAACAGTATCAAGATTACCAGAATTTACTCTACACAGGTAAATTTACTATTCATCAAAATACCAGATAAGTCAAATAACATTTAAATCATATAAATGTCATTTAGTCATGCCCATGCAACATGATTCTCCATGTTCCCGTGTCCTCGCTTGACACCTTCCGTTGACCCATGGTCAAACTCATCCACAATTATTAATCAACATTAATAATTCTCATAAATTCACTTAAGCATTTAAAAAGAGTACATTTTTCAGAACGGGCATGACACCTCCGGCCCAATATCATCATAACCTTAATAGCCTATAATACTTGGCTCGAGAAGGATCACAGCATGCGCTTTGTGATAAGGAGCATGCACCATGATCTTGTTGGGAAGTATATGTACTACCCAATAGCCAAAGTATATATTATGAGATCAGCTCAAATTTATTTTCGATGGCACATTCACTACTAGATTAAGCATCTAGTTATGAAGTTCGGGAAAGTAAAGGAAACGTTCCAAGTACACGATGACTGGACATCTAAGGTCGATGACAGGTATGATTCGTGATTTTAGAATACTCGGAACATCTTTACTGGCGAACTGCAGTTTCAGGCTATGATTAGTTCTTTGCCTGATTCGTGGGTCCATAGAAAACAAATCATGATCCACAACGGAAATGTTAAATTTTTGATTTTGACATTTTCTGATATGTTGAGCTGAATACGGAGCGCCAAAAGGTGAGGCGAACCGTATAGCTGCACTCTTGACCACTACTTTCATAAGTGGAAGTAAGCGCAAGGCCAGTGGGCCTAAACGCAATGGTAAGGGTAAACCCGCCTGGAGGCAGGGTGGGGCCAGCAAGTTTGCGCCCAAGGCTAACAAGGTGGAAGAGCGCAATCGAGGGCGTTCTCCAGTTCGGTATTAATAGCATGGATACTTTTTTGGTGGTAGTGTTACTAGGACATGGTTATCTAGTGATAACTACTTAAGAGTTGTTTTATATAATTTTAGTTTCCTCTGTTATTCATTTATTATGAGACATGTCATGCTAGACTTGAACGCATAGGATGTAATAGGATGACTTGATTAGCTCGAGAAGCCCTTTTGGGCCCACTCGCTAAGGTTGACCTACTATGTGTGAGTCTTGCTTAGTTGGCAAAGCATGCCGAAAGCCTTAATTTAGAGAGGCTATTAGAGCTACTCAAGCATTAGAGCTAGTTCACTCAGATATCTGTGGACCTGTGGTTGTAAAGGCACGTCATGGCGCCTCTTATTTTCTCACTTTTATAGATGATTTCGCGCGATGTGAGGATCGCGAGTATTTGTCTAATCAGTTCTGGGAACTATGTGAGGAAAAAGGGGAAACGCGGACAACTTGTTGTTCCGAAAACTCCGCAACAATATGGTATTGTAGAAAGAAGGAATAAGACATTCCTAGATATGGCTAGGACTATGATGGTGCAAGTCAACCTCACAATGTTGTTTTGGGGGGATGTACTCTTGTTTGCTGCCTACATACTAGAGTACCCCCTCTCAGTCGTTTCCCTCTACCCCCTTATGAGCTATGGAAAGGCGATATTGCGCCAGTGGAGCTCAGGAGGTTATGTTCACTATACCTCGTACAAGTGCGAGAAACTATGCTCAAGAGTTGGAAAGTATACCTTTATAAGGTATTCTAATAGCTCGACAGGCTATGTCACGTGTAATGAACAAACAGGTATAGGAATGACAGAAATGGTGCCACATGATATTGAGAATGACTTCCCCAGACTAAGAGATATCTTGTCACAGCCCGGTCCTACAATAGCGGAACCGGAGCCCGTGGCACGCCACCGAGGCTAAACCAAATCATTAACGTTCCCAAAAATTAGTTTGAAGAACACACGCAGCGAAATAAACAAGTCATTTTTGAAAACTATTCGTCCAGTCGACTGATCCTCGGATCCAGTCGACTGATCCTGTCCAGCAGAAAGTTGGGTTTAAAAACACCATCCAGTCGACTGCTTTCTACACCCAGTCGACTGGGGCTTCAAATTTTCAGTCGACTGATAAAGTCCGGTCGATTGAAGTCTGGCCTGAACAAAATATTTTGAATTGAAAACATGATCCAGTCGACTGTGTCGGGGACCCAGTCGACTGATCCTCTATGAAACAATGCAGAGAGTTGCTGAAAACAGAGGCTCCAGTCGACTGTTTTCTCAACCAGTCGACTGATTTATGGCAGCAGCACATTCTGCAGAGTTTTCTAAGTTTAAAAGTTTTTGAATTCGAACGGCGATCAAACACACACTTCCAAACGTACTCCAAAGCAATTCTAACTGTATTAACATATTACCAAAGCACAGTTACAACATGTTACTAACTATTACAACGTTTTAGATTCGTTCTAACATACCAAGTTAAACATGGGTTAAAAACAACCAAATTCTTATTACAACCTTTCTAGAATCCCAAAACTACAAAGTTAACATTTAAGTTGCCTTCCAAGCGAACTCCCAACCCACGTGCTCACTTCTGCGATTCCTCGCCAACATTTACACCTGAAATGGTTATTTGAATAACCACACATATTCGATTTGTTTAAGCTAATGCTTAGTGAATAAAACAACATATGTACATGAATGATAAACATGTCCGCATTCACATCTCTACATTTCATACTAGTCGCCGGAGACTCACGTGCCCGTCCATACTCCCAATCCGCGACTCCTCGCCAATAAGTCCACGCAAAAGGGTAAGACCCACGATTCTACAAACAATCGTGCGACCTTAATGCCTATATTGGCTCCACAAAATGGCACGGTGACCACGTGCTCCTTCTGACCCAAATAAGCAACTTAACATGCTCAAATACATATCACCATGCTCGCGGTAATTAAAACATATCACCGTGCTATTGAGCCTACTTATCAATATAAATGCCCAATATGAACTACACAATATATCTCTAAGAATTAATACATGCTATTCAAACATAACATGAATACATGCCAAGAAATCATTCCAAGACATAGTTGAATCACTCACCTCCGATTTACGCTCCTATAATTCAATCTGAAGAAAACCCGTGCACAAAGAACGTGCAGAAGTCCGTCTAGCAAAATTCCTATGGATCAGAATTCCATTTATCAACTTTTATGAAAAATTCTAGAAAATAACTTTTCGGAAAACTTAGCCAAACAGGCCCTAATAAGTATCAAAACGAAGCTCTTACCTCGAGGAGCTCAAATATGAAATCTGGGAGGAACCAGACTGACGGAAGGTCGTCGTTTGGCGTCGCAAAGCTCTAAGCTCCCAAAATCTCCCTATGGCCTCCTTTCTTGAACTTAGGTTAAGATTTACAAAAATCTAAAGATCCATCTCTATCTATATATAGGCAACATTCTCGGGGAATTACGTTTACCTCCCCACGAGTTTTCCAAACTCCTAATCAGTCTCTGAAACTTTCTATACAGCTAATTCATAGCTTTACGAGTGAAACCTCAAAATTATAAAAGTTTTCGACTAAGATTCGTTTGGTCGCTAAAACACGAATTTCTACATGACGTTTCCGAAGTTGCTAATTAGCCTACCAAATTAATAGCGTGTTCATTCGTTCTCACCAGGATACTAAATCTAACAACAGAAATATATTCTAAGCCAGAAAATAATACAGATATTGCAATACACAGGTAAACATTTATTTTCAGATAAACATTTAAAATGTTCTACAGTGACCGTCTCACACTCGGAGAGATGTCACAACAACAAATTCTAAATCACCACAGTCTCAGAGGGTTCTCTAATACAGCCACCCAAATCAACTCGTGAGTCAAAAACTCACCCAAACATGTGTCATAAGACATGCCACATCACATTATCATGCATGACAATGTAATGCAAATGCAATAACACAATTATGGGTGTTATATATCTTGACCTCTATGAGTTGGAGGATGTTGAAGACAACATACCATCTTTAAGCGAGGGTGGGGAGATTGAGAATCCACATCCAATAATCGCTGTAAAATGGTACTAGTCTCCACCCGAGTGGGAGTACACCTCTAGACGCTAGTGGGAGTATACCAGATAGTGGGAGTGCACCACTAGGGACTCAAGATTCTCAGGTAGTACACTATATGGTGATGAGGAAAAAGTTCCCTATCACTGTTTTGAAATTGAGGAAGACATTTTCATATGTGTGCAAATGTATGCACAAGTGGATGAGGATGAGGCTACTTCTTTTATTGAAGAATTTCTCTTCGTTTGCTGAAACTGAGTGGATAATTGCTATGCTAGATGAGATGAGCTCTATGGACGCGAATAAGGTTTGGGAGTTAGTTGACATTCCGCTTGTGCGTAGGACTATTGGAGACAAGTGTGTTTTCAAAATCTAACGCAAGGCAGATGGTTCAATTGACAAGTATTAGGCGCGCGTTGTGGCGATAGTTTGTACCTAGAGAGGGTATAGACCATGGAAACATGTTCTCCCAAAGGGTGAGATCTGACTCCATTCGCCTTATCCTAGAAATTGTCGCATATTTAGTTTTTGAACCTTTTTTAGTTGGATGTTTAAACTGTTCTTTTCTCAATGGAGAACAAGACGGCGAGATAAATATGGATCATCCCATTGGTGTCGTGACCAAAGGGAATAAGCACAAAAGTGTGCTGTCTCAAACGATTTGTTTATTATCTCAAGCTAGCAATCGGCTAGGCAATGGTACAATGTGTGTACATTAAACGGTCCAAGAAAAGTGTTCTAATTCTTTATATGTTGATGACATCCTGAAAGCTGGAGATGAGATGAGTTCCATTGTCGCCACTTAAGAGTGGTTGTCCTCTTAGTTTGAGATTGAGGACATGGGTGATTTCAACTATGTGTTGAAAGTTTAGACTGTGAGATATTGTTCTCAGAAGCTCCTCTGTTTGTCTCGAGGGACTTACAAGATATAGGTTCTTGAACGTTTTCACATGAAAAATTGAAAACCCATAGATATCCCATCTTTTGGGGACTCTCCTCGACCTTAGATCAATGTCTTAAGAATAATGAGAAGAGGAAACAAATGTCCAGTTTGCCATATGCGTCCGCAATAGGGAATCTGAAGTATGCTAATGTGTGTACTCGGTCAGATGTCTGCTATGCGGTTGGTTTAATTAGTCGTTGCCAAAGCAACCATGGTCCTGTCACTAGAGAGTAGTGAAGAGTATCTTGCGATATGTTCGCAGGAGTACTGTGGACCTTGCCTTATGCTGTCCACGATGGAAGCATAATATGTGGTGTGCTCTGCAGCTGTTAGAGAAGCTGTTTTGGTCGAAGAGTTTTTTTTGCAGTGGCTAGGCTCTTTATCTCATAGTGATGAGGTTATGCTCATCGAAGGTGATAGCACGTAAGCCTGAGGATTTGCAAAAGATTTCAAAAACCATTCTAGCATGTGTCACATTTGAGATGTGGTTTGCGCAAAGGGAAGTTGTCTTAAGGCACATCTCCATTGGGGGATTTGATGTGCTTAGACATTTTATTGTGATATTGACATTATTATTCAAGTTTTTTTTATAAACTAGTTGGTTTCCATATATATATTTGTTATAAATGGAATGAATGCACATTTCTAATATGTCACCGGGCTTGAATCGACCTGCTCACACGGGTCATTCACCTTGGCGTCGAGATAGCGAACTAGGACATGCGTGTCCATGGCGCTTAGATGGCGAGCAAGATGAGACATGTGTTCATGGCGCTTAGATAGCTAGCTAGGACATGTGTGTCCATAGCGCGTAGAAAGCGAGCTTGAACACTTATATCTACACAGTATAAGAACAGCGAGCTAGATATAAATCCTATTATTTCTATATGTCGCCTTAGATGGATCTAAGATGAGACCATACTTGGTCGAACATAGAGATATCCCACGACTCTATGTAGCCTGTTTATAGCTGAATGTGAGTTTTCAGACGGGCGCCAGGAGGGGCGACTGTGCTAGGAAACTCAGGTTAGACGTTTTGTGTAACGTCTAGACTAAGATTCGTATGGCGTTACTTGTTTTTTCAAACACAGAGTGACATGCCCATTTTGATGGAAGAATATCATAACATACATTTCATACTGTATGTGCTTTTGCGATCGATTGTGAAGCAGTGAATGGATTCCTCTTCATTGCTGTGTGAGCCATGTAGCATATCCAAGACATTGGTTATCCTACAAACTAGTTGCCTTCACGATTTGGGACTATGTCATGAAGAGGACGCTTGATGACAGCTACTTTAGCATGCTATCCTAGGACGACGAGATAATTCCGTTCTATGGGGCGTGTCTGGGCAAGCGGTCAAGTTAGTCGGATTGACATATGGGCTCAGGGAAGACCATTCAATAACACACCATGTTTTTGTGACTCATTAGCAGGCCTGCGACAATCGTAATTTGTTACTGATATGTCATGAGTACATTACATTGAGGTGGTGCAGCAATTCTTTTCACCGAGGGATTGAGAATGTTGTGTCCGGTGTGGTTGAATAGTGTAAGGCATACACGAGAAGTTTCCGAGTGATGTGTCTTGCTGGTTTTTGTGATGATTTGGCATTACACTCCTGTCGCTGTACTTTCTTTTTGCAAAGTCGCACGTTCTATTTCCCTGTATGAAGAGATGAGAAATTCTGTTGTGTTGAGAGATTAGTTTTAGAACTAACCCTATGTGGTGAGTGGGAGATGTAACACATATTGTGGTCGGGCCATACGGGCACCCACATGTTATTGGACTGGGTCCAATAAGACCTGGCTTGGACACCAAGTTACGGGCTTTGGAGTCCCAAGCCTGTTAGGTTTTCCTTATGCTTATATATATGTGTGTGTATTACACATTGAAAACCTAAGGGGAGACATAAAATCTCAGCCTCTCTCTCTCTCTCTCTCTCCCCACGATTTCTCTCTCTAGCCTATCACCACAAGGGCTTGGGATCTAGCGCGTGACTGTCATGGGGATGGCTCAAGAAGTGTCCTCTACGACCTAGGCGATGCATAAGAGAGTACACGGAGGCAACATGGAGCAGCAGTTCGTGGGTGAAGACGTCGGGTTCGTAACAACACCGTTCGGCGATCCGTCGGGCTATTCCGCTAGGTAACGAACCTATACCCGACTTGTATGCTTGCATGCGTATTTATTTACATGATCTTAAGTTCATAATTGTAGATATGCTGCAGGGAAGTGTTAAGAGTTGCGGAGAGTCCATAATTAGATAAAATCTAGTTGGCAACATTTTCTTTAGAGTCCGTTGGGATAGGTTTTTTGGCCGAACAATGATTTTTTAAAAAGTGGTGTGACCTTTTGATTTTTGTTTCTCCACAGATTTTTTAGAAAATCTAATCTGATTCTTTCGTAAAGCTAAAAAAAACAACTTTTTAAAAAGCAATAACTCCTAGCTTTCTTAAAATAAAATGTTTTATTTCAAAAGAAGATTACTTTAAAAGCTAACCTAAAGGGGTTCTTTGTCATGCTAAAAACTAAAGACCGATAATCCAATCTTGCCTTCATCTGGGTTTAATCGGTTCCATAAAGGCTGAACTACCCTTTTGTGTAGCCAAGCCAATGAGTGGGAAAGATGTTTACACTTTCATGGTAAATCTTATCCCTATACTGGATATAGCCACATGACCGTAAAGGGCTAAATTTTGAAATTCATCCTACTAGGATCGTGTGTGCGGTGCTATGAGAAATAGAGTTCAAAACTACGTATTATACATGTATGTGCGCCACCTGGGTGTGGGTTGGACTTGGGCTTTGTCGTACTGATATATACATATATATATATATATATATATTTCTACAAAATTTATTTCATTTTAAAACTAATCTGGAAAGAATTTTAGATTGACTGGTTCAGCGGGAGACCCAATCTCCCTCAACTTCCTTTCCATGTTTTTCTCTCCAAATTTTTTTGCCCAACTTTTCTCTCAACGTTCACCAGTTTTGTAGTCCTCAACACTCCATTATGTTTTACGTTTTGGTCGTGTGCTTGTATACCAATTTTCCTCCGTGTAGGAGATCCGAGACAGATGCAAATTATGGACTATTTTATCCAAGAGAAGTTGTGGCCTTTTCTAGAACTGCTTGCACAACTTGGATAGAGGCGTGAAACGTCTTAAAGAGAGCGACCTTATATGCAATCAACCCAAGAAATTGTCTAAAGGCTATGATTTCCTATAACTTCATTCATTTTATAGTTTAGCAACTACAAGAAGTAATGGGAGATGAAACAGAGTAAACTTCAGAACTATTCAAGAGAGAGAAAAGAAAACATTTTTGCTCACCCCAAAATTGTTCACTCTCCTCTACCATTGGCTAATATAGTGGAACCCAGTATTAAATAAGAATGAATTAATGGTGTAAAGTACTGAGGCCCATTGCATTAGCCAATGAGAAATGAGGGTAAGCAATTTTGGGATGAGCAAAACTGCAGTACGAGAGAAAATGTGTTAAAAACATGTTCTTTCATTTTATAAGAGCAAAAGCATGGTAGAGATTTGGTTTCGCCCATTTGATGACTTATTTGTTTTTGAATGAGATAGTACTATCCTTTTGTTTTGGTTGTTCCACCTAATAACCACCGCGAATCCGAACTGAAAGAATTTTTAGGAATTTGGGGTTTTTTTTAAGAAGAATAGAAATAATATACAGAAAAATAGACTGTACAACATCACAACCATTGACAATTCAAGTTAAGAGATTAGGAACAAGGAATCAGAATTTAGGGTCACCGACCTCATCTCCTTTGGATTAATGCCACATATTCCCTTGAAGTATATCATTTCATTAACCACCCCTCAGTAGTCACTTCGATCTGTTTCCCATTGAATGCTAACTAATCTTTGAAGACTATAATATTATAAGCAGATCATCCACAGTCACATATATATACGTGTTACTTTCATTTTATTTCTGCGCAACATTAGGCTCTGCATGTGAGCCGTCGGTGTTGATATACATATACATATACATATATATATATACATATATATTATTAAATATACATATATGTATATATCAACACATGAATTGCTGCATAAGAAAACAAATTTGTGAACATTCATTGTGTAACCGATTTAAGTAATAAACAAATGAATGCTTAGTTAGCTTGATATTGCATTAAAGTACTCCTTTGGTTGACATTTGAGCCTCAATCTCAAAGGTGGGAGACATCTTTTAGCCCCTGCAATGTCTCCTACATTGCACATGTTCCAGTGGGTGGGCATTTCAGTAATTTCCAAACAAAGTCAAATGCTAAGAACTTTCCTTTTCGTGATTTCTGTTTTGTACTCGATCGAGGCTCATTTTTTTTCCTTTTTTTTTTTTTTTTTAATTTTTTAAATAACACCCAACTCTCGTACCAATACTATAAAAGACTCAATAATGGGTACATGAAGTACTTTTCATCCAAAACCAATCAAGTGACAAACATTAATCCTATTTTTCAGTTCACAAAACCAAGAGATCGATAGACAATTGTAATTAAAAGCGAGATCGAAATTAAGATGGAGTCCTACTTCAAGCAGGTTGCAGATGATCAAAAGGCCTCACCAAAGAGAGATTTTAGAATTTCAAGAGCTCGGAATCAAAAGGCCATGATGAGATCAAGCAATAATATTTTTGACACCTTTGCGGAAGCAAGTGAGGGGGGGGTTGTTTCACACACCGATGAAGACGGGTTTGTGAGGATGAAAATCCGAGTGAAAAAGCAAGATCTCAAGCTAATTATGGAAAAATTAATTATAAGAGGTGGCAAGAACATTAATTCTCGCCAGTCATCAATTTCACCTATGACAACCTTGTCTTTGGAACAACGGTTGAATTTAATGCATAGAATGAATCTTTGGAGAGCTAGTCAAGTGAAAGGAAGCCGCCAGATTTCTTGGAGGCCTGCACTTCAGAGCATCCCTGAAGAACTCTAATTAAAGTCAAATTGTATTAATTCTCCCCCCCCCCCCCCCCCCCCCCCCCCCCCCCCCCGCCTTTTTTTTTTTTAAACATGTACTAGTATATTCCACTACAAATTAAGGGCTTGTCATTTAATTCTAGAGCTCTTACATTTGAAATTGTTTTTTCTTCTTCATCAGCTTTATTAGCAAATTGTTTCTGATTGGTTCCGTTAAAGAATTCAACCTAACCCTTTTGTGATCTTCTTGTCAATTTAGGCTTAGTTTGACTCCCATTTTGTTGCTTCTTCTTTTTTAAAGCACAATTTTATGTTAATTCATTTGATAACTAGTTTATGAGATTTGCAAAAATTGAACTTATGACTTTATTGGAGAAGCTTTTAAAAGCTCTAGAATGGAGCTTTTAAAAGCTCAATGTTGCTTTTTGGTTTCACGATAGTTTTTAAAGAGTAATGTGTCACTTGTACAAAATTATCCAATAACTCAATAATAAATTTCATAAACTACTTTTAAAAAGCCACGTGGGGGCCAAACTTCTGAGCCTTAGGCCTTGAATGCAAAAGTTGTGTTAACTTATAGTTCTTTTTTCATTTTCTTTTTCTTTTTTAATCCTCAAATACAATGCTCCACTGGTATACATATTTCACTTGGTTGAAATTTACAGTTAGTAAGGAATAAGGAATGATATGACATTATAGCTTTTGTACTTCTACTTCTAAATGAATTCTATAGAAAATGAAGAGAGAGAGAGAGAGAGAGAGAGAGAGAGAGAGAGTTCATGTGTAAAAATAATTGGGACGGAACTTTAAGTTGGGGCAAGGTCCATTATGTTTCTCTAGAAAATAAATGTTTCTCTTCCATTCAATATTCCCGATTACTTGTAAAAAAATATACTTTTTGGTGAGTTCTACAGAAAAATCTCATGCGATTTCGTTTTGTGATTAATTCACTTGTGATCCATGCAGTCTATGTTGGACTCGTTAGTCTAACAAATACTCCCTCCGTCCCTTTTTTTGAGTCCTATATTTTATTTTGGGATGTTCCAAAATTAGTGTTTACTTTCTTAAATTGGCATGCAATTTTTACTTACTTTCTAAAACAACCCTTCCTTGAAATCTACACCAAGGCAAAACTAAAAAGTTATTGCAATGATTAGGGACAATTGTGGAAAGTAGTTGTAGATTCTTTTTGTCCCCTTAATAAATTGAGTTCCCAAAGGTGAACTCAAAAAAAGGGACGGAGGGAGTATAAAAAAAATTATTCCTAAAGAATTCTCTACTGAAGTAGTGTGCGTTACTCGCGTAGTGTGTCAGTGTCCCGCTACCTTTTTATATGAAACCCATTCCAAGAGCAACTTTCAAATCACTTTTGTGGCCCAATCACAGTTGACTAAACTACATCACAGTGAAGAAGTTTTTTTTTTTTTTTTATTTTTTATTTTCAGGGTATTACGTGCTATCATATGTGGTACCTTACAGTTAATAGGATTAGATCATTTGAGTGGGATCCACGTGCACATATAGAGTAGAGAGTATAGGTCCCACCCAAATAAGTTATTCTTATTGACTACAGAGTCTGCACCACTTAGACAGACCACGTGTGGTACCCTCAAGGTATACATAATATTTTACAAAAATTGTGTATTTAATTTGCAGTGTAGACCACTCCACTAACCAGTATTACGAAACCACTTACATCAACAATCTTATAAGGCGATAACAGTTTTTTGGAATCCGTAAATAGTTATGGAACTCTAAAAGATAAAATATGTGGTTCGGCTAACCAAATTATGCTTTTTCAGACGGAAAAATGTGTTAGTTGCAAATAAAATCACAATTGGCCACAGGCCGGTCCTGAGATGACAAAAATTGGCCGAGGCCTCAAGCGAATTTTCAAAAGGGCAGAAAAAATGAGACCTCTATACTAAGTTTCATTGAAATTATAAAAAAAAAATAGGCCTAAAAATGATAAGTTTCATAGAAATTAGAAAGAAAATAGGGCTAAAAATGATAAGTTTCATAGAAATTTCATAAAAATTAGAAAAAAAAAAAAGCCTAAAAATGATAAATTTCATAAAAATTACTACGTAGGAAGTAATTAAAAAAAAAATAGGCCTAAAAATGAGGCCTAAAGTCGAAACCCCATGCGATTGCTTTGGGAAATTGGCGCAGGGCCGGCCCTGATTGGCCAAAAAGTAACTCTCTCTCTTTTTTTTTTAATTTATTTATTTATTTATTTTTTATTATTATTAAATGAGTTACTGTAGCAGAAGTTGTTACCAAACGGGCGTAAGTTTGGGCTCATATCCGCACCGATGTTTGATTAAAAGGATGAACCAAACATAGAGTTCTCATTTCTAGGCGCCAAGAGTGTATTGCAAACCACAACGGTATTAACCATTCCTAATCTGTATCCCTCTCCCTCCCACCAAACAAGAAACGAAAATTAATTCAGATGATTTTCAAGTTCTGCTTCTACAATATCTGAGACTTTTCATTCGAACATGGCCGCAACATTATCTCTCAACTCTTCCTTTTACAATTCCAGCGTTCATTGTAATATATCTACTCCTAGTAGGGTAAGAGTTTTAAAAACAGTCCACAACAATGACCTCACTGTAAATCAACCACTCTTCAAATCGGCTTGCATTAGTAGATTTGAATCAAAGATTGTTAAAACTCCGAATACCCACAAGGATCAATCGCTATTGCGAGCTCTTAGTTCGTGTTTGAATAATGGGTCGGTGGATAATGCACTCCATCTGTTTGAGAATATGAATAAACGAGACCCCTTCGTTTGGAATGTTGTAATTAGGGGACTAACCAATAATGGGTTCTTTCAAGAGGCCATCGATTTATATTATCGAATGCAATTTGAAGGAGTTCGAGCTGACAATTTCACCTACCCATTTGTGATTAAGGCATGTTCTGGTTCATTTTCTTTCACCCAAGGACAAAAAGTTCACTCGAGGCTTATCAAGATTGGGCTCCTTCTGGACTTTTACGTATGTAACTCTCTGATCGTAATGTATTCAAAGCTTGGGTTTACCGAGCTCGCAGAAAGGGTATTTGAAGATATGCCAATTAGAGATTTGGTTTCTTGGAATTCCATGATTAGTGGGTATGTTTTAAATGGTGACGGTTGGAGCTCATTGATGTGTTTCCGTGAATTGCAATCATTTCGTTTTAAACCCGACAGGTTCACCATGATCAGTGGTATTGGTGGTTGTTCTCTCGAGTTTGGTTTGCTAAATGGGAAGGAAATTCATTGCCAGGTGATCAGACACGGGTTCGAATTGGATCTCATGATTCAGACTTCACTCATAGACATGTATGGAAAATGTGGTCAGGTGGTCTATGCAGAGAGGTTGTTTAGCTCTACCTCTGAAAGAAACATTGTGGTTTGGAATGCCATTATTAGTGGGTATGCTATAAATGAATTCCCGATTGAGTCATTTGCTTGCTTGAAAAATATGCAAGAGAAAGATCACTTGAATCCTGATGCAATCACGTTGATAAATTTGCTTCCTTCTTGCGCACAGTTAGGAGCTCTCTTGCCGAGTAAGTCTATTCATGGCTATGCCATAAGAAAAGGGATTATCCCTCATTTGATATTAGAAACTTCCGTACTTGACATATATGGAATGTGTGGGGAGGTAAAACTGGCAGAAAGCTTATTTAGATACATGAAGAAAAGAAATTTGATATCATGGAATGCTATGATTGGTGCATATGTACAGAATGGGCATAACAGAGTAGCCTTAGAACTGTTCCAAAACCTTTGCACTGAATCTTTTACTCCAGATGCAATGACAATTAGTAGTATCTTACCGTCATATGCTGAAATAGCTTTGCTGAGGCAGGGGAAACAAATTCATGGCTACATCACAAAATCAGGTTTTGGTAAAAATACTTTTATCTCAAATTCAATTATTTACATGTACGCAAAATGTGGGGATCTTCAGACTGCGCAAGAAATTTTTGATCGGATGGTGTTTAAGGATGTCATTTCATGGAACACTATCATTATGGCTTATGCTATTCATGGGTATGGCACAATTTCCATTAGATTGTTTTCAGATATGAGGAAGGTGGGTGTCAAACCTACTGGGAGTACTTTTGTTTCCCTATTATCATCCTGTAGCATCGCGGGATTGGTCGATGAAGGATGGGAATACTTCAATTCGATGAAAAAGGACAATGGAATTGATCCCGGGATAGAGCACTATGGTTGCATGATTGATCTTCTTGGTCGAACGGGAAAACTTGATCTAGCTAAGGAGTTCATTGATCAAATGCCTTTGGACCCCACGTCCCGGATATGGGGATCTCTGCTTGCTGCAAGTAGATACAACAGAAACATAGATTTAGCCGAACTTGCAGCTAGGAACATATTATCCTTGGAGCATGATAATACTGGCTGCTATATATTGCTGTCCAATATGTATGCTGAAGTTGGAAGACGTGAAGAAGTAGAGCAGATTAAATCTCTTATGAACAAAGCCGGGTTGAAGAAAACAAATGGGTTCTGCATAGTTGATATCAATGGCAAAATTTGCAGGTTGATCAATCAAGATAGGTCCTACATCAAAACTAACTTGATCTACGATGTGTTAGATGTTATCTCGAGGGAGATTGGTGAAGACATTTATGTTCACAATCTCACTAAATTCAGACCGCTAAATGTGGTAAGAAAAAGAATGAACTCACCAGCATGTCACAGTGTGAGACTAGCAATTTGTTTAGGTTTGATCTCCACAAAAATCGGGAAGCCTGTTCTTGTTAGGAAAAACATTAGAATATGTGAAGATTGCCACGTTGTTGCAAAGAAGATTTCTAAGTTTACAGAAAGAGAGATAGTGGTGGGTGATCCGAAGATATATCACCACTTTCGAGATGGCCATTGTTCCTGCCACGATTACTGGTGAGCTCGACTGTTTTATGTAAAACGTTTTCTTATTATTTTTTATTTTTTTTGTATATACCTCAGAAATACAATCATCTCGCATTAAAGAGTTTTCTAACCTGCTCTGGATATTACACTAGTGTGAGTGTGTTACTTGAGTATATTGTGTTCCTCATGTACTTAACCTAGCATCCTAGCTTTGATGATTTACATATTTAATTCACAGCATAAATGAATTTTGTGGAATATTTTAAGTAATTCTGGGTGAAATTTTATGACGGTGATGTATTCGTAATGAAGCAATATGATTGATCACTTTTGGGGAGAAACATAACCAATTGTTACTTTTTTTGTTACCCATCACTCGTTTAGGAGATAATGTTGGGTGTTTAGAGGGTACCATGGGGCAGTCAATGTGGTACACGGTGGTCCACCACATTGAGAAGTTTTTGTGTACTTTGAAGGTAACGCTTATGTGGTGCCCCACACCCAATGAGATAGCACCACACAGGATTGTTGGGCCATTTAAATTTTTTGTGGTGGGTTTCATTGTTCGTGTGGCGCGCATTTATTGGGTACGGGATACCAAGTGGCATGTCACGAGGTATCTTGGGGATACCCAAAAATTTCTCCCATCACTCTAAAGTCTTAGGGTTAATAAGTTTTTTGGGTGCTATTATATGTCAGCGATAAGGAAGCAGAGCAGTCACAATGTCGCATAGTGCACCTCACCATGAGTTGAACAGTATATCTATTTTCGTAATAGTTACCGTTAGTTTGGCCATCCCTGGTTCTTATTTTTAACTCCATCCCGATTTAAATATGGATAAAAATTCTCAAAAACTTTCTCCTGTTCTTGATCCGAATTGAAATAATATTATTCACTTACTCAAATTTTGATATGTTTTTAGAATAATGATATGCTTTATGTGGCACAAGTGACAAATCATTTGGTACCCAAATGTAGCATTATCAAGTGAGTTGGAGAGTAATTTTTTAAAAATTTACTCAAATTTGATTTAATATGGTTTAAACATGGATTTGGAGATGTTTTTATTCAAATCCATTTTTAATTGAGAATTAAATAATTGTACTGTATTAAAAATTGAGTAACCATACCCGTTTAAATGGCCCACCAACCTAACAACTTGAAAGGTTTGTCACATTGGCCTTTAAAATACTTAGTTCTACATATATCAAACTAACATTTTTGTAATTTTTCAATGTGGGATGAAGAAGTAGAGAAAACTCCCTTCACTCTCTAGAAAAAAAAGCTCTTACCTGTCTCTAAAAATTGCTTTCGCCAACTCCTCTTCCAGGGTCTCCCTGCATAGGAAAGCCATTGGCTCTCTCGCTTTGTTAGTTATTCTCTCTAGGAGAGTGTTGTCTCTCTTTATATGGGGTTTATCTCTCTATTTGAGGCTTTTTTTTGTTTGTTTTGTTCGGTCTGGATACCCACTCTAGATCACATTCCTCTTCTCATTCTGCAGTTGAACATGACTACTCTTCTTAATAGATGCAGCCTTGTTCTTTCAAATCTAGTGATTTACTCATTCAAATCTGGCACTGTCTCCATCAAATCCCACTCTTTTTTGTCTGATCTGGTGTTTTGGTGGAGTTTTTTCGCAGTCATGTGATCTCTTTTGTGAATCATTTTGGCAGCTCCCTTCCTCAGTCAGCTCAGTCTCAAGCTATGCCATCATCAGAGATGAGAGGTTTGCAGTATAGCTAAGTTTGTTTTTTTTTTTTTTTTATGTATTTTCTTACTTCTATATGCTTGTACTGGTTCCCTATGGAATCATATGAAAAAATGCGAGACAGGTTCTCGTAATCTCCCCCACTCAAATAGGCGACGTCGTTGTTGAGTAGGCCTAGTTCACCCTGTATTATCGATGTTAAAGGTCCCAAGTGGCCCATTGACCTAACAACTTCACATACCTAGCTACCATATTGCCCTTTAAAATGCTTAAACTCAAGTTAGAGTATTGATTCATGCACATAAATTGTGCACATAAAGATCTGGGCCATTAATTTCGGTGGATTCCATGTATGCAGGTATGGACCCCACCAAAATGAATGACCCAAATCTTTACGTGCATACTTTATGTACACATGCACATAGCATTACCCCTCAAGTTATTAGTAGTATCTACTCCATCTAATTTGATTTTATTTGTACCATGCTAACATTTTGTACTTTTCCGAGGTGGGGAAGGTTCTCACAAAACTATTTAATAAGTCCCCATGTGAAATGAACATTTTCTTAGCATAAAATATCCTTAAAACTACCTAGTTTTCCTAGGAATTCTGACTCAGACCTTTCTTCAGTTGAGATTCAAGGAAATTAAGGAATCCCCTCTCTCTCTCTCTCATGTTTCACCATGGAGTCAGTCTGAGATACATAGAGAATTGCAATAAAGCGTGATCTCTGACCTCTTTCGAGTAATGCTAATGTTAACGCGTGGCTGCTCAACCATGCGATCAATTCTCTGATGTGGTGACACACTGCCACCCGCCATCGTAGCTACGCAAGCACCGACACACACAACTGACTTTTAATGGTTAGCATTACATTTACATGCCCTACTCCTTCAAAAATCACTTCACTGTTATTTATACCATTGTTTAGGTTGCTGGTAAGGGCATGTTCATTTTTTAATTTGGGTACTTTTTAGGTAAAAAAATAAATTTACTACTTCTTTTAAGGGCACCTCCCACAAATAATATATTTAAGAAATTTAGGTTTTATTTTTTTGCTTTCTGAGCAACGGTTGTGCTTGTTATTCAACTAATATCCAGTAAGCCTCAATCACTCTTTCTTATTCCTGCTTAACTTCTGATATTATTCTTCTTACTTTTTATTCCATGTGAATCTCTAACCATGCACTATTATAGGATTTATTATAAATAAGAGAAAACCTATGTGTTGAAACCCTCGCTAATCTGTAAAGTCGACTCTATGAAATTTTGATTTGTGATTAATTTAGTTTACATATGACTGAGAACGAAACATACTACACGAGAAGTAGACTAACCCAACTGCTTGAATATGTGTTTACGTAAAACTGTGAAAGAACCATTGCAGCCACGTTTTTTTTTTATTGTTTCTAGTTTTTTTTTTTGGTCATAATTTCAATGATTTCATGAACATGGAGTCTGCTAGCATTTGATTGCCTTTTGTTTGTGTTAGAATCAGAGTTTGTCTTTTCTCGTTTTGGTTGTGGACATGTAATCTTTCATATTTAGTTATGTTTAACTTCTAATTGCTTGTATGAGCAGTTGAGATTGATCCCAAAAAAAAATGAATGTGTATAACTTCAATTCAGCCACTTTTTTCTTTTATTATTTTATAGTTTTTTTTTTCAAACTATATTACTCCGTTTTGCTAGTTAGGTATTATTCTATCATGTTTTAAATTTTTTTTTTTTTTTTTTGACTCAATATAATGAATTCCTTTGTAAAATATAATATGTAGTACAATAAGTGAGGTGCCCTTACTAATTAAAGTAAAAGGTAAAAAATTAATTTTTTAACTTAAAATTAGATGCCCTAATTAAAAAATGAACGTGCTCTTACCAGCACTCTTCTTTTAAGGTTCAACGTCAAATATGTCAAATTTCTGGATTGATTAAAATTGTTAAAACCTTATAATATTCTTTCCTTTTCCTGTAATAAATTTCTTTTTCTGGAATTGAACAAAATACCCTTTTTGAAGAATATTTCGGTACAGGGTACAGCCACACACTTTTATGTAAACTTAGCTCATCAAAATGTATAACTCTTGCTTGATATGTCATTTGTTCATTTGAGAACACCCCCTCACTTTATTGGACCATCAGTTTGGTTTTTTTTTTTCAGTAATTACTGTACTTTATTTCTTGGTTTTAGTTTACCTATCTCAGGCAAACAAGACCCAAAAAAAAAAAAATTGAAAACATAAACTCCAATGTGGAAGAAGAGGACCAGACGAGACTATTTGTCAGGTTAATGTGACTTTCCCCAAATGGGTTTGTAAATGGTGAATGAAAACATATCATTTACATGTTGGTATGTCAATGGCTTCTTATAATTACTGTTTTGTTTTATTGCTATTTCTCAAGTTGGGCTTTTAACTAATTTGTTAGGCAATTTTTTGACTGGTGAAATGAGAAAAACTGAGTGCAAGTTTTTAAATCTGTTCTATAGGATACATAGGTTTGCACTTATTTCCCATTTCTCTAACTGGATAGAAATGCTCGCTTCCACTGTAATTGAACTTTGTAAGTACCAAAAAAAAAAATTCTGTCATTTTGAGGGAACACCTAGACACATCCGTATGTTTAGAATTGGATATTGTGTGCAGAAACAGAGGGTTTGGTCAGCTAAGCAAACATCAGTTCAAATTCGAGAAGTAGACAACAATGCTGAATATGTGGGTCTGGAGGAGGGAGTTTCTCCCAGGTTAGAGACATTCAATAAGGTTTCAGTTGTACCTCTTGTTTTTCTGATCTTTTATGAAGTCTCTGGGGGGCTATTCGGTGTTGAAGATAGTGTTCAGGCAGCTGGTCCTCTTTTAGCCCTTCTTGGCTTTTTGCTTTTTCCGCTAATAAACCTTAATAACTGCAGAAATGGGTACTATGTTCCCTGAAAATGGAGGATATGTGGTTTGGGTTTCGTCAGCTTTGGGTCCCTTCTGGGGTTTTCAGCAAGGTTGGATGAAATGGTTGAATGGTGTTATCGATAATGCACTATACCTGGTTCTGTTTCTAGATTATCTCAAATCGGCTATACCAGCTTTAGCAAGTGGTTTCCCTCAGGCAATCTCGGTGCTTTTATTGACTGTGGCGCTCACTTATATGAACTACAGGAGTTTAAGCATTGTGGGATGGGTTGCTATAGTATTAGGGGTATTCTCAGCTCTTCCTTTTGTGGTTATGGGACTTGTTGCAATTCCCAAGTTAGAGCCTGCGAGATGGTTTGTGGTGGACTTCAACAATGTGAATTGGGGTTTATACCTAAACACTCTATTCTGGAATTCGAACTACTGGGACTCAATCAGTACCCTAGCTGGAGAGGTGGAAAACCCGGGTAGAACTCTGCCAAAAGCTCTCTTTTATGCTCTTATTTTAGTTGTCCTTGGGTACTTTTTACCTCTTCTGGTTGGAACCGGAGCAGTTCCTCTTGATCGTGAGCTGTGGAGCGATGGGTATTTTTCAGACATCGCGAAAATTCTTGGAGGCGTATGGTTGCGATCTTGGATTCAAAGGGCTTCCGCTTTATCTAATATGGGTATGTTTGTAGCTGAGATGAGCAGCGACTCATTTCAACTTTTGGGAATGGCAGAGCGTGGAATGCTCCCCGAGTTTTTTGCCAAGAGGTCTCGTTATGGGACCCCACTTACCGGAATTTTATTCTCTGCATCGGGCGTGATCTTGCTCTCGTGGCTGAGCTTTCAAGAGATTGTAGCTGCAGAGAACTTTTTATACTGCTTTGGAATGTTTATGGAGTTTATAGCATTTGTAAAGTTAAGAATGCAATACCCAGCTGCATCTCGTCCTTATAAGATACCCGTAGGTACAAGTGGAGCAATTTTGATGTGTATACCCCCGACCTTACTTATATTTGTGGTTTTAGCCCTTGCTTCTGCAAAAGTCATGGTGGTTAGCCTTTTCGCTGTAATGGATGGGCTTGCCATGCAGCCTTGTCTCAACTACAGTGAGAGAAAGAGATGGGTCAAATTCTCTGGAGTTCTGATCTTCCTGATCTTCATCCTATGTATCACGAGGGCACAGAACCATGAGTACAGAAAAAATATTTCTTGCAAGATCAATGTAAATATGTTTATTTTGGATTTTGAAAAACCAATTTATCATCGGTTTGAAATGTCAAGAGCAATTAGACTTGTTCAACAATCAGGTGACACTAGCAGATGTATGAATTTCTGCACACGGACTTTCTTAGAAGCCTTAAAAGCTGCTGATCTAACTTTCTGCTTGTTGATTAAAAGGGTTTTTTTTTTGGTTGTTTCCCAACTCGATTTGTTCATGACAATTTGCTGTACTGGATTAATTATTAATTTAATATTGTATTATGTAAAACTCTGTTTCTTTGGGAAATGCTACTATGATACACTTAGATCAGTCTGTGGGGTGATCCGGTGAAGTCCTTTGTGGTTAGTATCTTGTAGCCTTGTAGGTCATACAAACTCTCTCGGATATTGTAAATATGGTGTTTAGTTTACTATGCAGAAAATATAGCAGTATAGCACAAATGCTTCAAGAATATTATGAAGTATTGCTGATTTGATTGTTTGGGACCACTTGGATAAGTGCAGGAATTGGAAAAGGGAAATTTGCCGTAATTTTGTTTCTAATTGTAAATAAAAGCTGGTGTTTGTCAATGTTTATGTTGCTAATCTTATTAATAGCCCTTCTAATCAGTGATGGTGTAGTTAGGTATGAAGCCTATCACTGCAGAAAAACTAATAAGCAAATGTTTAAATGCGAATAAGAACCTGGCTTTAAGGTAAATATTTGAATTAAAGCCAACTTAAGGTTTGGAGAACCTTTAGTTATATTTAAATGAACCACCCTTCTTAGCATCCTGATTGACAGTTCTCTGTGCTCCGCATTAACAGGCGAAGCACTAGGTAGGTGTACGAGTAACATTCTTACTAAGGCCATTGTGTTTTCATATGAACAAAATAGACAATTCTGAAATCTGGGTGTGGTATATATTAAAGAACAATTTTGTTGACACTGTTTTTACAGTTAACTTTGTTATATGCATCATATGTTGCCTATATACAATATGCACTTCATGCACTCCAAAGTTCAAAAACAAGGAAGTTTCTTAGGTTGCACTTTTGTCCCCATGCCCCAACCCTCTCCTCTTTTATCCATCACCATGTTAATGGAGCTTCCTTGCCTTTTCTTTTGTCTTTGTCCTCTGTTGTCTTGCTTTGTTTTTATTTAGTTTAATGGTTTATGTATTGGGTAAGTTTTGAATATTTTAATAAATGCCGAGTACGTACAATCATTATATGCAGATAGGCCTTGAGCATCACCAACTTCAAACTTTGTAGGCCAAGTTGTATAGCCCTGGTGGAGAGACACTACTTTTCTTCTTGCTAGATAATATTGAGTTGTTCCTTAGTTTTAAGTTCTTTTGTTTTGTTTTAGTACTTGTTTTCTCTTGTTTCACCTTATCTGATGAGATGTTAGAATATTCTTCCAAAAAGCCTACTAGGCTGTTTATCTCGAGTGATAGTTAGAACTCCTGTGTGTGTGTGTGTGTGTGTGTGTGTGTGTTGTGATCCATAGGTCTAGATAGGTGGTTTGGTGAAGGCACATGCCGGTTGCAATTAACGTATAGAACCAGTAGGCGGTTGTCTTGCTAATACCCACTAATGACACCATAACCAGAGTTGCCCCACCCCACATGTCATACAACCTGATCTGAAGCAAGAACATATACTATACATAAAACTCATCGTTTTTGTTTTAGTTCTCATGCTAGGGGGATATTTCAATATTTCTTGCCTCTGAAACACCGTTGTCTGTTGGCTTATTCTCTTTGGACCCAACAAGAAAATAAGATATTGAGAAAACTTCAAACATTCTCTCTTCCGGAACTTGGAGAGAGAGAGAGAGAGAGAGAGAGAGAGAGAGAGAGAGAGAGAGAGAGAGAGAGATGGGTGCTCAAAGAAACAGCCCTAGAGCCTCCCTAAGGAGAACATCAACTACATTGCAGACCCTATTTGATCTTGATTCCAGAAACAAAACTAGCAGTAACCTTTCTGGTAAAAACAATACTGGCAAAGGATCAGAAGATGATGAACTTATCTCCATCATATCATATTGCACCTTCACCTATACCTTTACCGATCCTCTGGAATCTTCCTCACAGCAAGATCTCAAGCGAAACAAGCTCGTTCAGCTCCTCTCTACGATAAAATTTTCTAAAACCCCACTCCATGATCAAATTCTACCACCTCTCTTCTCCATGCTATCGTCAAACCTCTTTAGGCCACTCCCTCCATCTCACACTTCTGTCATATGCTCTTTACCTGACGACGATGAGGACGTTGCCACCACTCTTGCTCCTGCATGGCCGCACCTGCAAATTGTTTATGAAATCCTCCACCGCGTGATCATCAACACGGATCCCAAGACACTCCGAGATTTCGTTGATCATTCTTTCCTTCTCAATCTCCTCTCCCTTTTCCAATCTGAAGACCCAAGGGAGCGCGAGAGCTTGAAGAATGTGTTCCACCGGATATATTCCAAGTTCACCTTCTACAGATCGTTCATGCGAAAAGCAATGAACGATGTGTTTCTGCACTATATCTTTGAGAAAGATCGGCACTGTGGCATCGGAGAATTACTTGAAATTTGGGGAAGCATCATCAACGGCTTTACCGTCCCACTCAAAGAGGAGCACAAGTTGTTCTTGATGAGAGTGCTTATTCCTCTGCACAAGCCCAAGAATATGCAGGTCTACCATAGGCAGTTAGCTTATTGTGTTTCCCAGTTTGTGCAGAAGGAGCCTATGCTTTGTGGGGTTATTGTGAGAGGGATTTTAAGGTATTGGCCTGTCACTAATTGTCAAAAGGAAGTTTTGCTTATAGGTGAATTGGAGGAACTTGTTGAGAATATAGACCCCGAGCAGTATAGAAAATTAGCTCTGCCTTTGTGTACCCAAATTACAAAGTGCTTGAACAATTGGAACTCACAGGTGAACAGTTCATCTCTCTCTCTCTCTCTCTCTCTCTCTCTCTCTCTCTCTCTCTCTCTCTCTCTCTCTCTCTCTCTCTCTCTCTCTCTCTCTCTCTCTGACATGAAATACTAACATTCTATGAGAATGCTAAATACTTCAAAGAATGGTTTGAGTTTATATAGGTTGCGGAGCGTGCACTCTATGTATGGGACAACGAACAGTTTGTGAGGATGGCAGCAGAGGCGATGGAACAAGTGTTTCCTGTGGTTGTTGAAGGCATGGAGAAGAACCTAAAATTGCATTGGAGCACGAGCGTTCGACAGTTAACAGAAAATGTGAAGGTGATGCTGGAAGAAATGGCACCGAGTTTATACGGAAAGTGCCTCTTACAACTCGAAATACGAGAATCTGCGGCTCACCGAGAGGAAATTAAGAGGAAAGAGAAGTGGGAGAGGATAGAAATGGAAGCAGCCAGGAACAAGTTCTTCCAAGAACCGCATTGTATATGTGTTTCTAATTGAACAATGCAAAAAAGAAATATATGTGCTTGCAGTGGGCACCCATTACATGGAACATATATATATATATATAGCAAGGTTGTTTAGTTTCGTTGCTCAGTCAGGATAATAAGCAATGTTTAGAGCTTTTTCAATATGAAAGCAGCACCACATGGGATTACTGATCAGTCACACACACACACACACACACACAAATAAACCATATTTGTATGCACGCATAGATCTGATCTGTATATATAGCACATGGTTGAGAAAATGTGAAATAGCATCTTTGTTTGACCTTGTAATTCTGTACTTAATAATGCATCTTGTCTACCAACGACCTTGATTTCCCTTTGAACCACCATGTAAGAACAATCAGATCATTAAAATCTGTAAATTCAAACAATTTTAAGGAAATACCTAAAATAGCAAATACCTTCATAGAAGGAAAAAGGAAAAAAGACGGGGACAAATGAACGATTGAGAGTTGAGGCATTGCATATTTTGCAAGCTTTAGCTGCAATTCTCTAGGTGAAAAGCTATTATTCTTCCACATTACTACTATCAGTCTATCACGACACTAGTGTTTCTGTTTGTATGGAAAAAATATATCCTATTGATCAGTATAATTTTGTATGGTAAAATTGTTCTTTAATCTGCCTTTGCATTTGCTTCTCAGTGCAGCAGACCATTCTTCTAAGTTGACAAATGTCTTGCAGAATTTGGCACAAGAATATGTGAATTAGGACTCCATGAACTTGCTTTTAACTTTGCATTACACACGTCGTGTCTTAGTCGAACCTGCTGATGTAGAGGAAATGGTGGGGTCCAATGGAATCTAGCGTTCTTTCCTAAGAATTTTAGTTGAGTAGTGAAATTCCCACTCCAAAAATGTTTGCCCCTGCACCATCCATATACTGCAGAATAAGTAAATATATGATGAAAACTAATGGAAATGCTTCGGGTCATATATTTGAAAGAAAATGCTTTGAATTAGTCACCTCTTCATTAGAACCAAGAAGATCGTAAGCCATCTAGCACTTCTAAACCTCAACTTTGAAGTTTTTGCTCCTCACTTTTGCCTCTAGCTGCCTGTTCACCAGAAAAAGCTAACGATCACCAAAAAACAGAAATATATGTTAAAGCAAAACTGCAGACTAAGAAAACTCAAAGCAGTGACCCCGAGTACCACACACACTGGAGCACTAATGAAAAAATCAACTGACTGACATTGAACTAATTGCCCCAAATTTTGCGACGAGTGGGCAAGTAAAATAAGTACAGTCCAACAATACAGCTATCAGTCCTCAACAAATTCTCGGTCACAATCACAATCTTTAAGAAAGAAAAACAAAGGACCAGGAAGGACTAATTGACAGTGGCCTCTGCTAATCCATGTGTATCTAGTTGTAAGACAAAACAGCATAAGCATCAGCAGCATGTATAGTGTGTACTAGCCTATTGGGATAATATAAGAACTGATTAAATGGTTTATTTTTTATTTGGTTTCTTACTTTTTCATAAATTTCCCGTGCATTGCAGGGGTTTATAATTTCTCCAAGAATGTTATATATTTAACACAAAAACATATTATATCTGCAAGCAAAATCGCTTTCAGCTCAAAAAAGAAATATAAGTTCCTAACTTGATAATATAGAATCAACCACATTTTTTTTTAATAAAATAATCTTCGCATGTCATGGCCCAAAAATCACGTATGTAATTGAATAAATGCGCATCGAAGTTAATTAAGGCGGAAAACAACCAAAAAAAAAAAGACAAATTTTAAAGATCAAACCTTTTGGAGTTTCTTCAACACTGAATCCTCAAAATCTTGATATCCAGCTCCAAGAAGTTTGGTCAACTTTGGAGCATCAGGTTCAACAGATCTCTGGACACTTGGAAACCCAGTAGTTGAGGATGATAGAAGAGGCAGGACTAGTAGAGGATTTGACAGATCACCGCAAACACTCCCAGTGGCAGCACCCTATCAGATAATAGACCTTAGAGTGAGTAACATTACAAACTCTAGACTACTATAACAATTTGCAAACAAAAATACATAAAAATAAATAAAATAAGAATAAGAATAAAAATAAGAATAAAAAAATAAAAATAACAATAACGTGTCGTCAACTTACAACTGCCTCCTTAGATGCCATAACCACAAGAGCCGAACCTTTTTTCTTTGAACAATTGATCACTACATCCTCTACTTCACCAAACTTCTCAAATAACTCCCTCAATCTTAGAGCACTATAATCCTCACTGATCCTCTCCCATGATACCTTAAGCACATTCTCTTTGTTTAAACCAGTACCAATACCATTCATATTCACCTCTCCTCCCACAGTTGTCTCTTTCCTTGAAATTGATGTTGAGAATGGTTCTTTATTTGCATGCATGGCACGAATTCTTGCAATCTCCTCTTTAAGCTTCCTAGCAATTATCTCTTCTTCTTCTCGAGCTTTTGTGGTGGGATCAGGATCAAAAGTAGCTCGTTCTCTTTCCTCAAGATCAGACATCATCTTTTGACGCTTGCCACCATGTTGAGATCGGCGACGAACTTGATCACGCTTGACTCGGAGTAAATCATCAAACAATTTTCTCACTTTTTCATCCTTGAGAATCTCGTACGATGTCTTAAGTTTCTGGAAGTTAGCATGAGCATCGGGGTCATCTGGCCTCTTGTCCGGATGTAGTTCTAAAGCCCTCCACCTGTAAGCCTTTGTAATTTCTTTAACCGAAAGCTTGGCCCCTTCTTCACCGGATGGCAATCCCAAGACACTGTAATGATCAACTTCAACATCCATTTCTTCTACTGTCACTCACAATGCTGCATACCAGAAATCAAAGTGACACTTCACATAAATAAATGAAGAGCAAATTCCATTTGTAAAAAAATACTAAGTAGGTCTAAAGGTTTCTAGACATCATATGCAATACATTGATTACAAATTCTATATTCTAACCATGGAATTTGAAAAATTCAGCCATCTGCCCCTAACCGCAAAGCATTAGAAAAGAGGTTTTCCAGTGCACCTCCATGGTAATGGAATGAAACTATATTCCGATTACGGGTTCCTCAATTGGATTAAGGAGTCTACAACTATAGCAATTTGCATATGAGAGTTAAAAACAATGCAACCACAGGCATTACTAGTGACTGTAAAGCGAAGTACTTGAAAAATGTCAACCTTCTATTTGAACAACATGAGGAATTGAGATATTCAGGAGCTATCACAATTCTTAACAGAAACAAATTCATGTTGACGGAGACTTTAAAGTTTTGTTAGCAGAGCCCATAATTTTTAATTAAAAAAAATCCATCAACTGTCTAGGTATTCATAATTGACAGCCACGATCAAACAGCACAAAAGTTTGAACCCATGTCAGCGATATAATATGAATTCCACCAGTTGACATAAAGCAGTAAAGAACACAAAAATTGTATAAAACTTATGCATACATATTAATATATATATATATATATATATATGATGAAGCTCTTAATGAACAGAATTGAGTGAACATACGAGTGAACATATTTTTTAGCCTAAAAAAATCGGCGGACTGCCCCGCGGGTCAGCAGAGTGCGCAGGTTAGCGGAGCAGTCTGCGAATTTTTTTAGGTTAAAAACATGTGCACTGAACCATAATCAATTAAGAGCTTGTCCCTATATATATATATATATATATTTATTTATTTATTTACATAGTTAGCTCCAGTACACACTGGGTGAATGCACTAGGCTTTTAAGGCTAAAAAAATCTGCAGGTTCGCGGGGCGGCAGGGATGGGGCGTGGGTCAGTGGGACAATCTGAAAAAAAATTTGGCTTAAAAGTTCAGTGCGCTTACACAGTACACACTGGAGCTACCTCTATATTTACATAGACAAATTAACACCCAAAAAAAATGCATGTGCCGGTATACGATCAAAAATTGCCAAATTTAGGTTAGCAATAGGGTAATGCTAGATTGTAAAGTGGTGTAGATCCAATAGACTCTACTGTATCTCTCCTCTCATCATTGGTTCACGTCAGAGTGTGGATGAGTGTGAGTAGCATTTCCCTAGCAAGAAAGATTTTACCTTTATTCAGCTGATGGCTGATCACTGATCAGTTGCCAAGAAAAGAGGCAAGAAACCCTAAAATTGTCGAAATTATGCAAATTTGAGGGAAGTGGGTGAGCAGCGTATAAACTCGGACAATCCGCCCGCCTGATGCCGAAGTTGATCGAACCGAACCAAGTGACCCAATCGACCAATTTTCTGTTAATTTTAAAATTCACACAATTAAAATCAGTAGGAAGTGGTCCTTGGGCGAGTCAGGCCTAGGTTTTGATTTTCGTATGAGATCTGAAGCCTGTTGAGAGGGTGTGAATATTAAATGCAACAATTATATAACAAAAATGATAAGATACACGACATACTAAACGACAGATCAGTTTTAAATGCATGTCCTTTGTTGTCACACTCAACCCGCTCCAACAGGGTAGGACACGTATAACAAAGAATTATCTAAACAAAATGCCTCTTAGTAATAGTAAAACAAAAATTAAACATAATAAAATGACTTCATTGTATTAAACCAGCTTAAGGGTAAAATAGTCATTAATAAAGTATAGCCAAATTTTATATCAAAAGATAGCCCTTTGAATCTCGATTTCAACGCAAAAAACGGTGCGCGAATCCGAATTTTTTAGAAAGAGTTATATCCGTTTCCGTAAAAGTCGATAAACCAAAAATAGACCTGCGAATTCTGCAGATCAAATTTCTACACTAACACCCAACCCAAATGAGTACACCCACAAACAACGTATTAATATATACGACAAAAGAAACATACTTTCAAGTTGACTAGAATCCCGTGGTTCAACGCTTCTGACTGTGATGTTCATCTGAACCTGCGTGGTCATTAGCCACAAAATCGAATAAGCTTTCGCTCAATGAGTACGTGGTACTAATCATGCAATTTGAGTATTTAATGATTCATAACACAAATTAAACATTCACAACAATAAACTGGTCGCAGGCATGTCAAATAATCAATTACCATCGTTCTAAACCACTGATTCTGGGTCATTCTCACTTTTTCCATCGCATATAGCGAAATCACACTCATTCATTCGTGACCGTAGTCAATTCGTTGTGGTCGTCACCAGTATCCTCTTTTCTCTGAGTATTTCATTATCTCTTTGTCCCCTATATATGGGCTAACTAATGCTTATCATCACTTAGACCCTTTAACCCAAATAAGCAGCTCAACATGTCAACATGTCAATTTTAACATTTAAGACATGTTAAATACAAACTAATCACATTATTGTAATAACCAAAAAAAAAAAAAAAAAAAATTATATTAGTATATGATTTTTACTGAATCAAAAATCTGATTTAGAACTCTGTTTAGGGCCAAGTGGAACTTATTCTGGATTGTGGGGTCAAATTGCAAATCTTAAAAGAATTGCCTTAACTCTGTAACGCATGGTCAATCATTTCCTTCTTGGGGCCAAATTGTATTGCACAGATAATGATCCTAGATTGGAACAATGATTAAGGCATGAGTTTTGTATAACATTTAATGGAGTCAAGTATATATATTTTAGTAGAGATCATTGGAAAGAAAGTGCAGAAGAAATTGGAAAATTAGAAACAGAGTTGTGCAGAAACCCACTTTCGGGTTTAGAGAGAGAGAGAGAGTAGGAGCAGATTTTTTCCACAGAGTAATAGTAAGGGAGAAGAAGAAATTTGAGGTATATTAGAACTCTCTCACTACATTCATACTTAAATTCGTATATGCATATATATATATATATATATATTTTTTTTGTGGGACGTACCTTAAGCATGTGCTTGGGCATGAAATGATAGGCGTGAATAGTGCAGTATTTCAATAGGAAAAACAGAGCCTTAAACAATGAGTTGTTCTTGGTATTTAGAAATTTTATGGTGTATGTCTAGCATAGGTATGTTGGGTGGATTGGTATATATTACTAAGAGAATTAGATATAAAATTGTTAAGGAGGAAATTTTTCCACAGACCCATTATCCATGGTTATACCATGTGCATCTCCAAGGTCTTTCTATTGTCAACAGTATAGAATATAGGCATACGTATCATAAATTTGTATATATGTATATGTTTAATCATAAGGCTCTATATTAAAGGACAGAAATAAATGTTCGAAAATGCTTGCTCAATTTATGGACCTATGGTCAATTGTACACTGTTTGGGTATTGTAAATTTAGGAAATCTTAAAAGTGTCCAATGCCTTATAGTCGATAAACTGGAAGATACATTTAGGATTTATAGTAAGCAAATATAAAACATTAGTAATCCTATAATTCACTGTGTGTGCAAACACTAAGGTTTTGGGTCATGTTATTTATAGGGTGACATTAAGAGCTAGCTGCATACTCCCTTGGTGTATTTGAAATTCTAAGTGATCAAGGTAAGTGATCTAAACCCTACTTGAATTTTCTAAATATTATTGTGTTTTATAAAATCTATTTCATAACCATTTCATTATTTTAAATAAAATGGGACCAAGTATCTGACCACTTTTAAAAGTGAACTATTCTTGCTTTATGTAAATTGATTACTCTGCAATTATGAATGAAATTTTTATGAATCTAGTTATCCATTAAAAATTACTTAATGGAAACTCTCAGTCTGACTATGCTCTGGGCCCCGCCAATGGGGATTATACGTTGGTATCATGCATGATTATTGGGACTAATCACAGGAATTATATGTGACACATCGAATACTGTTCTGGACCCGGTCACAGGGGTTATGTGTGACCATAGTCAACTTGACTTTGGGCTCTGTTAACTTTATGTATTGATTACAATATTGATAATTGTTTTCTTTATTGCAAAATATTAGAATTCTTGAAAACTCTTATATTTTTATTCTATAAAATTATTTACCCTGCTTGGTCCATAGATAAGGGTGGTGATTACTTACTGAGCTGTCAAGCTGACTTATAACCATTTTTCAGATGCAGATGAGTAGAAAGAAATCTATGGGTGGACTGAAGGATCAAGAGGGTGGCGATCGAATAATAATAATATTTGACTAGTACTTCCTTTATTTGATGTTATGTAATAAGTTGAACGATTTGAAACAATTGTTTATCTTTTTATTTTAATTAAGTGTTATAAGTTTGGAACTCGAACAATTAGCGAATAATGGAATTTGGAATTTACTATTGGAGTATCGTTTGATCATTCTATTTTTTTTTTTAAGAATGGTTAGCTAGGCCTTGCACGTTCGTGGGGTCCAACCTTACGGATGTGCGGCGTTGTCATGCTCCTTGGAGTCGGGTTTGGGGCGTGACAATTTGTCACGCCCCGGATCCACACATATGAATCTAGGTCACGTGGCACGCCATCAAGGCTTACCAAAATGATTAGAGTTTCCAAAAATGTCCTTAATAAAAGTTTTGCACCAAAACCACCAACTTCCAAATGGTTTTTTTCAAAGGTTATATTAAACACATGTCCAAACACGCCTTAACGAGTTTCGTTTTCAAAAGTAACAGTTCCATAGGTCAAAGGGTCCCCAAAGGTACCTCCATGCCTAATTAGAAGTTGTTCCGAACATTGAAAGTAGGAGTTTGAAATTTCTGGCAGGGGGCATTTCGACCGGTCGAATTGCCCCGTTCGACCGGTCGAATGGGGTCTGTGCAGAAACCAAACCTCCAAAAGACCGTATTCACAATTGCCGGCGCTTTTCCGCAAACGCCGTTAATTACCGGCGCTTCTCTAATAAACGTCGTTAATTCCCGGCGCTTCCGCACAAACGCCGCTAATAAAATAACACACATATTACCCAAAAGAAACCAACCCAAACAAATCATTTCAAACCAACTCCTTTCAAAACCAAACCATTTCAACTAATGCATTTCAAACCAAAACTATTTCAAAGCTTTGTTAAACATTCTAAGGCTTTCAAAAACATATACACCGTTTATACAACAACCATAAACCTTTCTCGGATTACACGTACTAAAGGTACAAGCTTCCCACGTCTCGGCAAGCTAGGTCCTAAAGTGAACCAAGCGCCGTACTCGCATATATAACAGGTCTTATTACAAGTTGCACGGTTAAACAACCGGCAAGAGTTAAACACATATTACAAAAGTGCTACAAGTTCTATAAACATTAGGAGCTTCCAGTCTTTCCTCGCCTCATTACCCACGATTCTCCCCTCCAGTCCTTGCACCTGAATGGTTATTTATATAACCACATATATAGATTTGTTTAAGCTAACGCTTAGTGAATAATATGAATCAAGCATACGGATGACAAATATGTTCCAATCCATCATAACACATAACTATTGGTCTCTAGGGAATAAGTGCACCTTCACCGATCCAAAGTCTTAAGACTCAACCACGACCCATGCCCCTTCGACATGTCGCGTAAATGCCTTTCTCGGCAAGTGACCGTCGTCACTACTAATCCTCCCCCTTCGAGAGGACGTCTCACGGTGAATTAGCACAAATCCCCCTTTAACCCACATAGGCACATAAACATGCTCAACTAGCAACTCATCATGCTTTTCATTTCAACATGCCTTGGGCCTACTTTACACATTAGTTTTGCCCAATATGAACTACACATGTTATCTATATAAGGTTCCTAGCATATCAATGCATTAAACCATAGAATCATCCAAAACTCAAGATTAATATCACTCACCTCCGATTTAGGCTCTTTAACGCCGATCCAAGGAAAACTCAAGCACAAAGAACGTGTAGTAATTCTTCTAATACAATTCCTATTAATCAAAAGTCCAATTATCAACTTTGTATGAAAATTCTATAAAATGAGTTTTCGGAAAACTTAACCAAACAAGGCCTAATAGGTATCAAAACGATGGCCTTACCTCGTAGAGTTCAAATACGGAATTTGATGAAAAACAAACGGGTAGAACTCCGTCGATTCGAGTCTTGAAGCTCTAAGCCAAGAAATCCTCCATTTGGCCTCTTCTTGAATTTAGGTTAGACTTTATAAAATTTATGAAAGTCATCACTATCTATATATAGGCAACACTTTTGGAAATTGTGTTTACCTCCCCACGAGTTTTCAAAACTTCTAATCAGTCTCTTAAACTTTCTACACAGCTAATGCATAGCTCTACAGGTGAAACCTCAAAATTATAAAGGTTTCCGACTAAGTTCCGTTTGGTTGCTAAAACGCAAGTTTCTACAAATTTTTACGAAATTGCTAATTAGCTTACCAAATTATGTAACGTGTTCAATTTCGTCCTCACCAGGCATCTAATGACTCCGATGAGTCGCTATCAACAATATAATAATCAATTATATTCACATATGCCTAAATAAACATTTAAGCACATAATCATGAGTTGTTACTCATTTTCCCAACCGTAGGGAATTCTCACCTGCCCACCTTTTGGACTGCCTTCAAGGCCAAATACTGGGTTCTCAAAAGACACCCTCCAACAACTAGTGAGTCATCACTCACATCACACGTGTTAATTAACACAATAGTAAGCATGTCATGCATGCTAAAATGATATAAATAAATACCGCGGGAGCGGGTATGACATCCTCTCCCCCTTAAAAGAAGTTTGTCCCCAAACTTTCAATACCTCATGCTTCAAACAAAAATGGATACTTTGCCTGCATCTCATCCTCTCTTTCCCACGTGGCTTCTTCCACTGAGTGATTTCGCCACAAGACCATTACCAATGGAACCGTCTTGTTTCGTAACACCTTATCCTTTCTATCTAGGATTCTCACTGGACGTTCAACATACGTTAAGTCTTCTCTGACTTCCAATGGCTCTGGAGTAATCACATGACTTGAATCAGATATAACTCTTCTCAACATCGACACATGAAATACATCGTGTACATTAGCCAACTCTTGTGGTAACTCTAGTCGATAAGCTACTGGTCCCACTTTTCCAACAATCTCAAACGGTCCAACGTATCTAGGATTCAACTTCCCTCGCTTTCCAAACCTCGTAATCCCCTTGGAAGGTGAAACCTTTAAGAACACACGGTCACCTACTTCGAATTCTAGTGGCCTTCGTCCCGTATCCGCGTAGCTTTTGTAACGACTTTGAGCCGTTTTCAACCGTTGTTGTATTACCTTTACCTTATCCGCTGCCAACTGAACCATCTCAGGTCCTTCTAGCCTTCGTTCCCCTACCTCAGTCCAACAAATTGGTGATCGACACTTACGCCCGTACAGTGCTTCATACGGTGCCATTCCAATACTAGACTGAAAACTGTTATTGTAGGCAAATTCAATCAATGGAATATATTTTTCCCAGTCACCCTTAAAATCAAGAACACATAGTCGAAGCATGTCTTCCAATATTTGAATTACACGTTCGGACTGCCCATCTGTCTGTGGGTGAAAAGTTGTACTAAAGTTTAAACTTTGTACCCATAGCTGCTTGTAGCCCTTTCCAGAATCTAGATAAGAAACTACTATCCCTGTCTGAAACTATAGACACTGGTGCTCCATGTAGTCTCACAATCTCTTTAACGTATAACTCCGCGAGTTTCATCGGTTCCTTTGTCTTAATCGGCAAAAAATGTGCTGACTTAGTCAATCGATCTACAATTACCCAAACACTGTCATTTGATCTTGTAGACCTTGGAAAACCCGATACAAAATCCATGGTTATCTTTTCCCATTTCCATTCCGGTACATCCAAAGGTTGCAACAACCCTGCAGGCCTTTGATGTTCCGCCTTGACTTGCTGACAAACCAAGCATTTGGCCACGTACTCGGCTACCTCTCTTTTCATTCCAGACCACCAGTACACCTCTCGCAAATCTCGATACATCTTGGTACTACCTGGATGAACTGTATATTTGGTATTATGAGATTCTTCAAGTATTAACTCCTTAATCCCATCCACATTAGGTACACATACCCGATTCTTGAATTTCAGAATATTGTCCACAAAGGTAAACTCTGGCTGTTTATTTAGCGGTATTTCATCATAGATCTTCTTTAAAACTGGGTCTTGAAGTTGTTTCATCTTTATCTCATCTATCAATGTCGGTTGTGCGACAATAGCTGCTAGCAAACCTCCCTCGGTTGTTGAAATCACCTCAAGTTCCAACCTTTCCATTTCACCAACAAGTTGTTTCTGTGAAGTCAAATCGTAGGCCAAATTATTTGTAGACTTTCTGCTTAATGCGTCAGCAACTACATTTGCTTTCCCAGGATGGTAGTGAATCGACAAGTCGTAGTCTTTCATCAATTCCAACCATCGCCTTTGCCTCATATTCAGTTCTTTCTGTGTAAACAAGTACTTCAGGCTCTTGTGATCTGTGTAGATATCACACTTTTCCCCGTAAAGATAATGCCGCCAGATCTTCAATGCAAAGATCACCGCTGCTAACTCAAGATCATGAGTCGGATAATTCACTTCATGTACCTTTAACTGCCGTGAGCCATAAGCAATCACCTTGCCGTTCTGCATCAGAACACATCCCAGTCCTCTATGTGAAGCATCACTATAGATTACAAACCCCTCCGTACCAGAAGGAATCGTCAAGATCGGTGCTGACATAAGTCGAGTCTTCAGCTCTTTAAAACTCTTGTCACATTCCGAGTCCCAATTAAATACTGTGTTCTTTCTCATCAGTTGAGTCATTGGCATCGCTATCCTGGAGAAATTTTCCACAAACTTTCTATAATAACCTGCCAATCCCAAGAAACTTCGAATCTCTGACACATTTGTTGGTTTTGACCAATTAGCTATAGCCTCAATCTTCTTCGGGTCCACTGAAACTCCATCTTCAGAAATTACATGCCCCAAGAAAGCTATCTCAGTCAACCAAAACTCACACTTCTTCAATTTCCCATATAATTTTCTCTCTCGTAGTCGTTGTAAGACCAATCGTAAGTGCCTTTCATGTTCTTCAACATTTTTGGAATACACCAAGATATCATCTATGAACACAATCACAAACTCATCCAGATATTCTTTGAATACCCTGTTCATCAAATCCATAAACGCCGCTGGTGCATTTGTTACTCCAAATGGCATGACCAAAAACTCATAATGGCCGTATCGAGTCCGAAACGCTGTCTTCTCTACATCCTCCACCTTGACTTTCAATTGGTGATAACCTGATCTCAAGTCAATCTTTGAAAATATATGGGCCCCTTGTAGTTGATCAAACAAGTCATCAATGCGTGGTAGTGGATATTTGTTCTTGATCGTCAACTTGTTCAACTCTCTATAATCTATGCACATTCGCATTGTTCCGTCTTTCTTCTTAACAAACAATACCGGTGCTCCCCATGGTGAGACACTTGGTTGAATAAACCCTTTATCAAGTAGTTCCTGTAGTTGGATTTTCAGTTCCTTCAATTCCACTGGTGCCATTCGGTATGGTGCCTTCGATATCGGTTGTGCTTCAGGTATCGTATCAATGGTAAATTCAATCTCCCTTTCAACTAGGGTATCAGGTAACTCCTCAGGAAACACATCAGGAAATTCTCTCACTATTGAAATATTTTCAATCCCCGTTCCGGTGACTCTTGTATCAAGAATACTACATAAGAATCCTTGACAACCCTTCCTCACTAGTCGACAAGCTCGTGCAGCTGATACAATATATGGTGGTGACGTGATCCCTACCCCATGGAAACAAAACTCATCCTGATCTGGCATTTGAAATATTACTCTTTTCCTTACACAATCAATTGAAGCACAATTCGCCGATAGCCAATCCATTCCCAAGATTACATCAAAGTGATGAATGGTTAATGGTACCAAATCAACAGCTAAGGTCTTTTCATTTACTTTAATGTCACATGCTTTGTATACCAAGGAACTTATTATAGGATTTCCTAACGGAATTGAAACAGACAAATCAAATCCCAATGGTTCTGACATCACATCCAAGCACTTAGTAAATTCATGTGACACAAATGAGTGTGTGGATCCTGAATCCATAAGTATACGTGCAGGGCGTGAGCAAATAAGTAGTGTACCTGACACCACAGAGTCCGCATTGGCCGTCTCTCCTGGCAAAAGGTTAAATGCCCGTGCCTCCCTTTGTTCCTTCTTTCCTTTGTCTGGTTGTTGCACTGTTCTCGTTCCACTAGAAGCCACAGAACCGGCCCCACGTTGTCGCTTGTTCGGGCAATCCCTCTCTCGATGACCAGGCATACCACATTCATAACATTTACCCCTCATATCCACATTCACACTTTGGGTTCTTGTCTGCGTACAATTCTTGGCAACATGTCCCGGTTGATTACAAATATGACAAATCGTATTTGCCATATAACAAACACCCCAATGTCTACGGCCGCAAATAGTACACATCGGTTTATCTCCTCCAGAGAATGAACTTCCCCCTTGAATTCCTGAACCAACACCAGGTGCCCTTGAATAGGATTTCTTAAAGTTACTCTGATTCCTCCCTTGATTCTCATTCTTCCTCTTCCCTTGTTGGCTAAGCTTATAGTTCCCAATATCTCTTTCCGCGATAAGGGCGACATCGAGAACTTCAGCAAATGTTGGGAGACGAAATGTATCCACGCGACTATGGATATTTTCCCTCAGACCTTCTTCGAATTGTCTGGCTCTATCCACCTCTTCCAAAACTATACCCGGTGCAAATCGAGCCAACCCATTAAATGCAGTCGCGTACTCGTTTACCGTCATATCCCCTTGTTTCAAGTTCATGAACTCTCGCTTCTTTTGGGTCTTTACTGAATCCGGAAAATATCGCTTGTCAAATTCTTCTATGAAACCTGCCCAAGTAGTCGGTGCTCTACTTGCGAGGATACCAACCCACCAATTCTGAGCTCCCTCTTTTAAAGTATCAGTGGCATTGTCTATTTTCTCTCTATCGGTGCATGCCAGGTTACGGAATATACGTTCCATATCCATTTTCCAAAAGTCTGCCACATCAGGATCCGATCCCCCAGTGAATATTGTCGGATTCTTCTTTGCAAACTTTTCGGCAATTGATTGCCCAGCCCTTGGTGCCAAATTTGGATTTTCCGGCTCTATTCTCCTTGGTGGCACTCTGTCATCCACTGCTCTAATAAACCCCTCAATAGCAGCCTCTATTCGATCCATTCGCGCATTCGTTGCATTGTCATTATTTATATCCATACTTTCCACCACTTATTCCTGATAACCATCACATAATGCTATCATGCATGTCATGACATATATCTCAAAGTATGCATGTAAGGTACGATGCATACAACCATTATTCATATGCAAATATAATGCAATAATCCAATTCTACACACATTAATCAATGTTCAAACTCATGACGTCGTCTCTCGTCCCCAAGGCTCTAAACCTAAACCGATAGCTCAAGGTCTATAACCTTTTGCTCTGATACCACTACATGTCACGCCCCGGATCCACACATATGAATCTAGGTCACGTGGCACGCCATCAAGGCTTACCAAAATGATTAGAGTTTCCAAAAATGTCCTTAATAAAAGTTTTGCACCAAAACCACCAACTTCCAAATGGTTTTTTCAAAGGTTATATTAAACACATGTCCAAACACGCCTTAACGAGTTTCGTTTTTAAAAGTAACAGTTCCATAGGTCAAAGGGTCCCCAAAGGTACCTCCATGCCTAATTAGAAGTTGTTCCGAACATTGGAAGTAGGAGTTTGAAATTTCTGGCAGGGGGCATTTCGACCGGTCGAATTGCCCCGTTCGACCGGTCGAATGGGGTCTGTGCAGAAACCAAACCTCCAAAAGACCGTATTCACAATTGCCGGCGCTTTTCCGCAAACGCCGTTAATTACCGGCGCTTCTCTAATAAACGTCGTTAATTCCCGGCGCTTCCGCACAAACGCCGCTAATAAAATAACACACATATTACCCAAAAGAAACCAACCCAAACAAATCATTTCAAACCAACTCCTTTCAAAACCAAACCATTTCAACTAATGCATTTCAAACCAAAACTATTTCAAAGCTTTGTTAAACATTCTAAGGCTTTCAAAAACATATACACCGTTTATACAACAACCATAAACCTTTCTCGGATTACACGTACTAAAGGTACAAGCTTCCCACGTCTCGGCAAGCTAGGTCCTAAAGTGAACCAAGCGCCGTACTCGCATATATAATAGGTCTTATTACAAGTTGCACGGTTAAACAACCGGCAAGAGTTAAACACATATTACAAAAGTGCTACAAGTTCTATAAACATTAGGAGCTTCCAGTCTTTCCTCGCCTCATTACCCGCGATTCTCCCCTCCAGTCCTTGCACCTGAATGGTTATTTATATAACCACATATATAGATTTGTTTAAGCTAACGCTTAGTGAATAATATGAATCAAGCATACGGATGACAAATATGTTCCAATCCATCATAACACATAACTATTGGTCTCTAGGGAATAAGTGCACCTTCACCGATCCAAAGTCTTAAGACTCAACCACGACCCATGCCCCTTCGACATGTCGCGTAAATGCCTTTCTCGGCAAGTGACCGTCGTCACTACTAATCCTCCCCCTTCGAGAGGACGTCTCACGGTGAATTAGCACAAATCCCCCTTTAACCCACATAGGCACATAAACATGCTCAACTAGCAACTCATCATGCTTTTCATTTCAACATGCCTTGGGCCTACTTTACACATTAGTTTTGCCCAATATGAACTACACATGTTATCTATATAAGGTTCCTAGCATATCAATGCATTAAACCATAGAATCATCCAAAACTCAAGATTAATATCACTCACCTCCGATTTAGGCTCTTTAACGCCGATCCAAGGAAAACTCAAGCACAAAGAACGTGTAGTAATTCTTCTAATACAATTCCTATTAATCAAAAGTCCAATTATCAACTTTGTATGAAAATTCTATAAAATGAGTTTTCGGAAAACTTAACCAAACAAGGCCTAATAGGTATCAAAACGATGGCCTTACCTCGTAGAGTTCAAATACGGAATTTGATGAAAAACAAACGGGTAGAACTCCGTCGATTCGAGTCTTGAAGCTCTAAGCCAAGAAATCCTCCATTTGGCCTCTTCTTGAATTTAGGTTAGACTTTATAAAATTTATGAAAGTCATCACTATCTATATATAGGCAACACTTTTGGAAATTGTGTTTACCTCCCCACGAGTTTTCAAAACTTCTAATCAGTCTCTTAAACTTTCTACACAGCTAATGCATAGCTCTACAGGTGAAACCTCAAAATTATAAAGGTTTCCGACTAAGTTCCGTTTGGTTGCTAAAACGCAAGTTTCTACAAATTTTTACGAAATTGCTAATTAGCTTACCAAATTATGTAACGTGTTCAATTTCGTCCTCACCAGGCATCTAATGACTCCGATGAGTCGCTATCAACAATATAATAATCAATTATATTCACATATGCCTAAATAAACATTTAAGCACATAATCATGAGTTGTTACTCATTTTCCCAACCGTAGGGAATTCTCACCTGCCCACCTTTTGGACTGCCTTCAAGGCCAAATACTGGGTTCTCAAAAGACACCCTCCAACAACTAGTGAGTCATCACTCACATCACACGTGTTAATTAACACAATAGTAAGCATGTCATGCATGCTAAAATGATATAAATAAATACCGCGGGAGCGGGTATGACACAATTTAGTGGTATCAGAGCAGGTTTGGAGTCCTTAGACCTATACGACAATAATCGAATATCATACTTAAGTTAGGAATTGTGTTTGCAAATTTAAGTGGTACGCTCACTAATTACTAAATTAGAAATTATAGATTTATATGGTTTTTGTAGGCAGTCATGGAACAAGCAGCTGATAATTTTGGAAACCCGGCTACTTGGGGAGGCAGGGCACCACGAACCGGTGTCACACATCCTGAAGGGACCAACAATAATGGAAATGAAAATGTTCAAGGAAATCCGCAAGAGCCCGGCAATAATGGAAATGAAAATGTTCAAGGAAATCAGCAAGAGCCCGGTATGTTTCAGCTGATGCAGACACTGGTAGGGGTAGTCCACCAACAGCAACAACAACAAAACACTGTAATGCAGCCACGGAATAATAGTGGCATCACAGAGTTCAAGAAGCTAACGCCACCATCTTTTGAGGGAACTACAGAACCACTTGAGGCAGAGAAATGGTTAAACGAAATGGAGAAGGCATTCGAGGTGACGAAGTGCTCGGACACGGAGAAGGTGACATATGCTACCTACATGCTGCAAGGAAGTGCTTATGACTGGTGGAAACTGGAGAAACGTAGGGTTGAGCGTGACCAGGAGGCTTATACTTGGGCTAAATTTACGGAGGCCTTCTATGATAAATACTTTCCCAAAAGTATTCGCCTTCAGAAGGAAAGGGAATTCATCAGATTGGAGCAAGGTAGTAAGACAGTCGCTCAGTATGAGGCTGAATTTGAAAGGCTAGCAAAGTTTGGGCCAAAACTTGTGGCAACAGAGGAGGATCGTGCTCGGAGATTCGAAGATGGCCTGAGACCCCGTATCAAACAGGGTGTGGTACCTTTTGAGTTAGAAACTTATGGGGCAGTGGTAAGCAAAGCACTGTTGATTGAAAAAGGACTTAATGAGGTGCAGATGGACAGAGATAACAATCAGAGGAAAAGACCAAATTCTTCAGGATCACAGACAGACCAGAACTCTGGAGGACAATCTAAGCGACAAACACAACGAAATGGCAACGGGTTTCAGCAGGGAAATGCTAAACGCTGCTCAAGGTGTAATGGAAATCATTTGGATAAAGATTGTCGTTGGAATACCGGTGCATGTTTTGCGTGTGGAGATTATGGCCATCGAATAGCTGATTGTCCCTCTAAAAGGGAGTCCCAGACATTGCGACAGAATCGGGAGCAACCAACTAACCGACCACCAGCTGGAGGACATAATAAGGGAGGAAATCAAAAACCAAGGACTCAGGGTAGAGTCTACGCCCTCACTCAACAGGATGCAGATGTTTCCAATGCCGTGGTGACAGGTATTATTCCAATAGTGACAAGTTATGCTTTTGTGCTTTTTGACTCGGGAGCCACACATTCTTTTATATCTACTAAATTTGTGCGGAAACACAGTATGTTACATGAACCCATGGAAGTGGAATTGTGTGTTGATACCCCTGTTGGTGGTGTTCTTATTGTGGATCGCATTTGTAAGTCTTGCATTGTTAGAATCAAAGGTAGGGAACTCAGGGCAAATTTAATAGTGATGGACATGCATGACTTCGACGTAATTCTAGGGATGGACTGGTTGGCAGTCAACCATGCCTTAGTTGATTGTCATAATAAGAAGGTGAAGTTTCAGATTCCCGGTGAAGCTGAGTTTAGTTTTCTTGGTAGTAAAGCTTATACCCCTCCACGTATGATCTCAGCTTTAAAAGCTAGCCAAATGTTAAGGAAAGGATGCAAGGGATATTTGGCGATGGTCAAGGACACCTCACAGAAGGAGTTACAACTGGAAGATATACCTATTGTAAATAAATTTCCGGAGGTGTTTCCTGATGATTTACCAGGTTTGCCACCGGAAAGAGAGGTCGAGTTCTTTATTGATCTTGTGCCGGGTACTGGTCCTATATCTAAAGCCCCATACCGTATGGCCCCGACAGAATTGAAAGAACTTAAGGGACAATTGCAAGAGTTATTAGACAAAGGCTTCATCAGGCCAAGTGTTTCGCCTTGGGGAGCTCCAGTATTATTTGTAAAGAAGAAGGATGGAAGTATGCGGCTTTGTATTGATTATCGGGAACTTAATAAGGTGACGGTGCGGAATAAATACCCTTTACCGAGGATAGATGATTTGTTTGACCAATTGCAGGGAGCACAAGTTTTCTCCAAAATTGACCTCCGATCTGGTTATCACCAGTTGAAGGTTAAGGCAGAAGACATTCCCAAGACAGCTTTCAGGACTAGATATGGGCACTACGAGTTTCTAGTAATGCCATTTGGGTTAACCAATGCTCCTGCAGTGTTCATGGACCTAATGAATAGGGTGTTTAAACCCTTTCTAGATCAGTTTGTGGTGGTGTTTATTGATGACATTTTGATATACTCAAGAAGCAAGGAGGAGCACGAGAAACACTTGAGAACTGTATTGGGTATCTTGAAGGAGAAGAAGTTATACGCAAAGTTGAAAAAATGTGAATTCTGGTTAGATAGCGTGGCTTTTCTTGGACATGTGATCACTAAAGATGGTATCTCGATGGACCCAAAGAAGGTGGAAGCAATTGTAGATTGGGCTAGACCGACTACTGTAACAGAAATTCGAAGTTTCCTAGGTCTGGCAGGATACTACCGGAGGTTTGTAGATGGGTTTTCTCAACTTGCAGGACCATTGACACGCTTAACGCAAAAGGGAGTCAAGTATGAGTGGAATGAAAAGTGTGAGCAAAGTTTTCAGGAGCTGAAAAGGCGATTAGTATCAGCCCCTATCCTTACCATTCCTTCTGGAGAGGGAGGTTTCACCATCTATAGTGACGCCTCTAAGAAAGGGTTGGGGTGTGTCCTAATGCAGCATGGTAAAGTTGTTGCTTATGCTTCCAGGCAACTAAAACCTTATGAGCAAAACTATCCTACACATGACTTAGAACTGGCAGCGGTGGTTTTTGCTCTCAAGATTTGGAGGCATCGCCTTTATGGAGAGCACTGTGAGGTATTTACTGACCATAAGAGTCTGAAATACATCTTCACACAGAAGGAGCTAAATATGCGACAGAGGAGATGGTTGGAGCTACTAAAGGATTACGATTTGACTATCAGTTATCATCCGGGAAAGGCTAATGTTGTAGCCGATGCGTTGAGTAGAAAATCACCAGGTGGTGTGGCAGCACTTATCACTACCCAGAGACATATATTGGAGGACTTGGAGAAGTTGAGAGTGGAGATGCAAGGGCACAATGACGCGCGACGACAGTTAGCCACTCTTATGGTTCGACCTTCACTAATTGAAAGAATTAAGACTGCTCAGAGAGATGATCCTTATTTGCATAAAGTTAGAACAGAGGTAGAAACTGGAACACAAAAAGAATTTTGTGTCCATGATGATGGGTCTTTAAGGTACGGTAATAGATTATGTGTGCCTAATGTTCTAGAGTTCAAAACTGAGATTTTGGAGGAAGCCCACAACACTAGATATACGGTGCATCCTGGAGGCACCAAGATGTATAAGGATTTGAAGGAAACTTTTTGGTGGAATAACATGAAGCGAGAGATTGCCCAGTATGTGGCACAGTGCATAGTGTGTCAACAAGTAAAAGTGGAACATCAGAGACCAGCAGGTCAGTTACAGCCGCTACCTATTCCAGAGTGGAAGTGGGAACACATTGCTATGGATTTTGTGACTGGATTGCCAAAGACCCCAGGTGGAAACGATGCAGTTTGGGTAATTGTGGACAGGTTGACTAAGTCGGCGCACTTCTTGGCTTTTAGAGTGGGTTTTACACTCGAGAGGTTGGCAAAATTATACATTAAAGAAATTGTAAGGCTTCATGGAGTACCAGTGACGATAGTATCTGATCGAGATACAAGGTTTGTGTCTCAATTCTGGAAAAGTTTACATTCAGCTATGGGTACAAGGTTGACTTTCAGCACTGCATTTCATCCGCAGACAGATGGTCAATCGGAGAGGACTATTCAAACTCTAGAGGATATGTTAAGGGCATGTGTAATTGACTTGAAAGGATCTTGGGATGATCATCTACCTTTAGTAGAGTTTGCTTATAATAATAGTTACCAGGCTAGCATTCAAATGGCACCATTTGAAGCGTTATATGGTAGGAAGTGTAGGTCTCCTATTTGTTGGGATGATGTTGGTGAAAGGAAGTTGATAGGGCCTGAGATTGTGCAGCAAACGGTAGATAAAATTCAGCTAATCAGGGAAAGACTACGCACAGCACAAAGTAGACAGAAGAGCTATGCTGATAACAGAAGACGCAAGTTGGAGTTTGAAGTGGGTGATCACGTATTTTTGAAGATATCTCCTACCAAGGGTGTTATGCGGTTTGGAATTAGAGGCAAACTTAGCCCCAGATATGTTGGGTCGTTCGAGGTTTTGGATAGAGTAGGAGAGGTGGCTTATAGGATTGCTTTGCCTCCAGTATTAGCAGGAGTACATAATGTTTTCCATGTCTCAATGTTGAGGAAGTATATTCCAGACTCAAATCATGTAATAGAGCTGCAGCCGTTGCGACTTAGCAAAGACTTGACTTATGAAGAGCATCCAATGCAGATCGTGGATACAAAAGACCAAGTTCTAAGGCATCGTGTTATTCGCTATGTTAAGGTACAATGGAGTAATCACACTGTAAGGGAAGCTACTTGGGAGCTCGAGGAAGATATGAGGAGGAAATACCCACAACTCTTCGAAAATTCAGGTATGCCAAGTTTAGAGGTCTAAACTTATTTTAAGGGGGGTAGAATGTAATAACCAAAAAAAAAAAAATTATATTAGTATATGATTTTTACTGAATCAAAAATCTGATTTAGAACTCTGTTTAGGGCCAAGTGGAACTTATTCTGGATTGTGGGGTCAAATTGCAAATCTTAAAAGAATTGCCTTAACTCTGTAACGCATGGTCAATCATTTCCTTCTTGGGGCCAAATTGTATTGCACAGATAATGATCCTAGATTGGAACAATGATTAAGGCATGAGTTTTGTATAACATTTAATGGAGTCAAGTATATATATTTTAGTAGAGATCATTGGAAAGAAAGTGCAGAAGAAATTGGAAAATTAGAAACAGAGTTGTGCAGAAACCCACTTTCGGGTTTAGAGAGAGAGAGAGAGAGTAGGAGCAGATTTTTTCCACAGAGTAATAGTAAGGGAGAAGAAGAAATTTGAGGTATATTAGAACTCTCTCACTACATTCATACTTAAATTCGTATATGCATATATATATATATATATATATATATTTTTTGTGGGACGTACCTTAAGCATGTGCTTGGGCATGAAATGATAGGCGTGAATAGTGCAGTATTTCAATAGGAAAAACAGAGCCTTAAACAATGAGTTGTTCTTGGTATTTAGAAATTTTATGGTGTATGTCTAGCATAGGTATGTTGGGTGGATTGGTATATATTACTAAGAGAATTAGATATAAAATTGTTAAGGAGGAAATTTTTCCACAGACCCATTATCCATGGTTATACCATGTGCATCTCCAAGGTCTTTCTATTGTCAACAGTATAGAATATAGGCATACGTATCATAAATTTGTATATATGTATATGTTTAATCATAAGGCTCTATATTAAAGGACAGAAATAAATGTTCGAAAATGCTTGCTCAATTTATGGACCTATGGTCAATTGTACACTGTTTGGGTATTGTAAATTTAGGAAATCTTAAAAGTGTCCAATGCCTTATAGTCGATAAACTGGAAGATACATTTAGGATTTATAGTAAGCAAATATAAAACATTAGTAATCCTATAATTCACTGTGTGTGCAAACACTAAGGTTTTGGGTCATGTTATTTATAGGGTGACATTAAGAGCTAGCTGCATACTCCCTTGGTGTATTTGAAATTCTAAGTGATCAAGGTAAGTGATCTAAACCCTACTTGAATTTTCTAAATATTATTGTGTTTTATAAAATCTATTTCATAACCATTTCATTATTTTAAATAAAATGGGACCAAGTATCTGACCACTTTTAAAAGTGAACTATTCTTGCTTTATGTAAATTGATTACTCTGCAATTATGAATGAAATTTTTATGAATCTAGTTATCCATTAAAAATTACTTAATGGAAACTCTCAGTCTGACTATGCTCTGGGCCCCGCCAATGGGGATTATACGTTGGTATCATGCATGATTATTGGGACTAATCACAGGGATTATATGTGACACATCGAATACTGTTCTGGACCCGGTCACAGGGGTTATGTGTGACCATAGTCAACTTGACTTTGGGCTCTGTTAACTTTATGTATTGATTACAATATTGATAATTGTTTTCTTTATTGCAAAATATTAGAATTCTTGAAAACTCTTATATTTTTATTCTATAAAATTATTTACCCTGCTTGGTCCATAGATAAGGGTGGTGATTACTTACTGAGCTGTCAAGCTGACTTATAACCATTTTTCAGATGCAGATGAGTAGAAAGAAATCTATGGGTGGACTGAAGGATCAAGAGGGTGGCGATCGAATAATAATAATATTTGACTAGTACTTCCTTTATTTGATGTTATGTAATAAGTTGAACGATTTGAAACAATTGTTTATCTTTTTATTTTAATTAAGTGTTATAAGTTTGGAACTCGAACAATTAGCGAATAATGGAATTTGGAATTTACTATTGGAGTATCGTTTGATCATTCTATTTTTTTTTTTAAGAATGGTTAGCTAGGCCTTGCACGTTCGTGGGGTCCAACCTTACGGATGTGCGGCGTTGTCATGCTCCTTGGAGTCGGGTTTGGGGCGTGACAATTATTTTCTACTTAATCAATAATTAAGCAATTAAAAGCATTTAATAACAATTAAAAGACATTAAACATCCAATTTTTGGATTAAGACACTCACTTTTATGAATAATCAAATAAGCCTAGAAACCCCGAATATTTCCTAGATCTAGCCCAAAATAAACCTGTAGTTAATCCTACACAATTTTGGTCAACTAAGCGTTACCAACCCATTTGGGTCACGAAAAATCTATCAATTAAACTAAAATTAAATTTTACCGTAAGGTTAAACTTACCCCCACGAATCTAAACATGACTTCATATCGCGATTTGGACAACATATGACAAAGCTAAGGCATTAGAAATATATAAACCCTTTCCTTTCTCTCTCTTTCTCGCGGCTCTGTCTCTGTTAATTAACTCTATGCGCTCTTTTTTTTTTTTTCTTTCCTATCTTGTTTTGTGCAATTAAGCAACCACGTCAAATTTTATAAATTGCCAAAATTGTCCATGCCCAATTTTTGTACTTCCCGATTATACCCTTGGTTGAAAATGTAAACCCCTGAAATACCAAACACTCTAAAATCTGCTTACGGTTTTGGTGAACTGGTGGTCGGTTATGAACTTCCTATTTTGTCCCTCACTACACTATTATTACTCATACATCTATTTATACGTTCAATTTGTGTGAGGGTAAATCTGTCATTTTAGACAAATAAATACATTCAAGTCAACTTTTGAAATTTTATTGAATATAATAATGAGATTTCAATCAAGAATCTTGTGTCTGATTACATTTGGGTCAACAATTTTTGGGATATTTATTATTCACTTAAAAAAAGTTTTAAAAAAAGTGGCTATTTTAGTGACTATTTATGAATTGACCACTAATATTTACAATTTGGTCAACTTCTTCTCTCATATGAGGATTGAATCAACACTTTTATGTCTAATTACAGTTGGCTCAACAATTTTTGGGATATTCAAAAAAGTCAAAAAAAAAAGTGGTTATTTAGGAATTGGTTAATAATATATACAATTTGGTCAACTCTTCTCTCGAATTTAGGATTCATATATTGTAATATGTGTAATTGCATTTGGGTCAGTAAGTTTTGGAATATTTATTATTCATTTAAATAAATTCAAAATAAATGGCTATTTTAGTGGCTATTTAGGAATTGGTCACTAATATTCACATTTTGATCAACTTTTTCTGTAAAAATTTAAGATCTGGGATATTTATACTTCACTTCAAAAAATATCAAATAAAGTGGCTATTTACGAACTTTTAACAATCATTAACCGTACGAAACGACACAATTAAATTTCTCGCGCAACGCGCGGACTTCCAACTAGTATACATATAATATATTCGGTACAAACCACCGCCCTTCCACATTACACCAACACTCACGTTTTATTCTTTTTTTTCTTTTTTTCATTGAGTCAATTGAAATATTTCATAGAATAATCTCTAACTCATACGTAATTGCATTTACACCCACCACATATTCTTAAATTCTATTATAACACCCAAATAACTTTATACTAACTACCCAATATCTAAATGTGTTGAATCTATATCACGTATGAGTCTCAAACGTAGTCTCAAATAATAATATGAAGGCACTAATTAGCCTACCAATTATGCCACGTATCCAATTACACCCCCACTAGGGTACCCAAATTGGTCCTATAAGTAATCATGAACGATTATAAAATATTAAAACACTTAACATTGTATCTATCAAATAATCATATGGCATCAACATGTATTATAATGCACACATTTACTGTAACAACCTGCATTTCCATTTAATTTCTGGTATTTGCATTTGACATATTTAAATTCAATTTGAATTTCCATGATTAATCTGTATTGTTGATCTCATTTTTATTTACAATTCTTATATGTTAGATCTGATTTCTTGTTTATTTCATGATTAAAATTCTTTTGGGATCAAATTATAATTTTTATAAAGTTAGTAATACCTGTGTGAATTTCAAAATCTGTATTTCAAAACGGTAAAAATATTACATTTTAATTCAAACTGTATTTTTATAAAACCATAAAATCATTTCTTACGTTAAAATGAATTTTCTGTATTTTTGTGGTGATCACCGCGCCACGAAAATACTAGCTCACTTCCAAAACTGTCCGCGCTGTGCTAAACTTCCACAGATTTTGGAAGTGATGTAAAGCAAGGACATGACATTTGCTTTATTGCTATTTATGGCAAGTAATCATTGGATATGCTTTGTTTGGATATTGCAATTTTGTATGTGTATTCTTATGCCATAAGCTCTAATTCCCAAACACACTCAACTTGACCCCCTACATACCTATGCTTGGCCCTTGGGAAATTGTTGAGTTAAACAATCTGCATAGATGATTGATATATGTATATGTGCTGTGTTTTCTACATATTAGAAATTGTGAAATTAAAATCATTTGTTGAGCCTTTGAGAATCAACTTGGAATCCAAGTTCCGCTCAAGCACTTGCTTATATAACTCACACCTCTCTCTCCATTACACATTCTGCAATATACAAACACGGAGAGAGTTGGAGAGTTCTTTTTTTCAAAAAGTTTTATAGAGAGAGAGAGAGCACATCACCATAGCTTCAAGGTTGTATTGGGTTTCTTGATTTAGTTATCTTTCTCAACAATCTCTCTGCTTTTAATCTCAGTGAGTATTATTAACTCACTATGAATGTAATTACATGCTTAATTTCTGTATGTATAGCTTAGTATGTAAACCTCCATGAAAATTTTTATGTTGATATCCATGGCTTGAAAAATCAAGATTTTTCCAACCTTAATCTAAATCTGTTTTCAGAGATGAATATCAAAGTTTATGATATAAAGAGTTTACGGTTTGAGTTTTGGAGCCCAATTGATTCATATGAAGAAGTATATAAGAAATCAAATTTTAACATCTTTTAGCTTTTCATAAAATTCTTGAGTTATAGGTTGATTCATGTTAAATTGATAATGGATTCTTAATCCTTGTGAAAAACCGAAGAGATTCATATATAATAAGGCCTAGTAACTTCCAGAATTGAAAATGGGTCAATTTGGACCCTGAAACTGAAAACAGGGCATTCTCCACGAAGAAGACGAAGCCTCTGCTTCATCTCGCGCCACGATCGCGCGAGCGACCCATCGCGCGAGCGAGCCGCGCGCGCGAGCCACGTGGTTTCAGGCAGACAGAAAAGATTTTATATAATAAAATGAAAATAGGCAGGTCGCGCGAGAGACCTTTCGCGCGAGCGACCCGCGCGCGAGAGGCATCTAATTTCAGGCAGAAAGAAAGGCTTTTATAATAAAACGAAAATTGGGTACATCGCGCGAGCGGCCCGCGCGAGCGATACTTCGCGTGAGCGACTTCTGGCAGTTTCTAGTTCTTGCTTGTTTTGTGTTAAGGAACTGTTTGGGTGATATTTTATGAACTGTTAAAGCTCTGTTTGGGAAAATTATTAAATCAGAATCTTAATTGGTTATGTTTGAACGATTAAAATGTTGAATTGCGACTTGTCGATCCCCGTACGCATGTGGTGTTTATATTTCAGTAAATTGCCTCATGTTTTAAAGTTTCATGACATACATGTGGAGTCAGTTGTACATGCATGGTGAGTGTGAATGTTGGTCAGTATGGAAAAAAGTAATGGTCTGTGTGGTATAGTGAGTGCGGTTGAGATTGTGATGTGGACACTCCCTGGTAAGTGAGTACCAAAGTGTGTTGTGATTGAGATTGCGGCGAGGGTGTCTTTGAAATGCGACAGTGGCAAAACTGGACACTCCCTGACGACCATGGTAGCGTCAAAGTGTGTGAAGCCGAACTTGGACATTCCCTGGCACCCATGGAAGTGCTAAAGTGTGGCCTACGGACACTCCCTGATACCCGAGTCTGGATACTGCGTGAGGGTTCCTCCGGTATTTGCATGGCGGATTAGGTAGTCAAAGTGTGAGGCAATGGACACTCCCTGGTACCCCGGACCAAAAGTGTGAGGCAAACTGGACATTCCCTGGCACCCATGTGCTAAAGTGTGGCTATCTTAGCGTTTCAAAGATACCGGTGTGTGATGTTGGGTTGTTGGGTTTTGTCGAGAGAAAAGAGTCGGTCAGATGAGATGGTGCATCGTCCTCATACACGGTCACATGTATGTGAATTTATCTTTTATATAATATTGTGGCTGTTTTCTAAAACGAACTCTTTATCTTAAATATAAACTTGTGGATTTAAATGGGAATTGGAAAATGGTAAATGAGTATGTTTTACATTCGAAGTTATGTTTTTAATGCTCACCAGCTTCTTGAAGCTGACGATGTTGATGCGTCCTGGACACTCGTGTTCAGGCTTTTTAGGTTATGACTATGCCGAGCCTTATGACTATGCTAATTGAGAACAGCTGCTTTTGGAAGAGAAACTATTATCATCATTGCATATTCAAGTTATATGTTTTAAGTTTTAAACTGTTTGTTTATAAGGATGACTGTAATAGATGATAAGTTATTGTTTTGTTTTAAGGCGGTATGTGCCTTAGTTGACCCCGTATCATAAGATGTAATAAGTTAGTAACACTTTTGTAAGCCTTGATTGCTCTGCTCTGATTATTATTGTTTTGTTGTTCGACGTTTGGGACGGAATTGATCCTTCAAACTGTCGCGACCTACGGGTCCATAAAGGAAATTAAACGCTTTCCTTATTTATGCTACGTCGGGGCGTGACATTTACATTTACATGTCCACTATTTAATCACATAAATGAAACTAAATGTAATTTATCCAATCTAGACCTCCCATGGGTCCTGCTTCACATCTGTCCAACTCTGTCATTTATCAAGCACTTGTCACATCGGAATAACTGGAACTTACCCAACTCATCACGTGCAATTAATTATACTAATTAATGTATGTAAAATAAATATTATTACTTTTTTTTTCGGATATGGGTATTACACCTATACTGAGTAAGTAATGCACAGAAAAGTGTGAAAAATTCAAACATGTAACACCCGTACCCGGGGGAACGGATTAATTACTTGTTAATATGTATTAATTAATATAATTAGTGTATAAACGGATTAAGGGGAGGCTTGAACTCGCCCATGTAAAAAGTGTTCAAAGAGGGACACTAGTTGAAAAAGTCTCCAGTGAGGTGGGACAGGTATTGAAATGGAACTCAGCGAAGGGTAAATTGATAATTTGTATTTTAAATGATTAAATGCATTTTATGTAATTACATAAATATATGTTTAAAATACTTCCATATTATATGTTGATATATGTGTATCATTTGGTATTAGTTGGACACCCAAACAAGGGTATACGTGAAAAAGATTTAAAATTAGTAGGTACGATAGCAATTTCACAAAATATGTGAGACCCACGTTGGGACCCATACGGAACTTAGACAAACACTTATTAGATAATTGGGTAGTTAATGGAATATTTGGGGGATTTCATAATAAGAACTTAAGAATTATGGGGGTGTAAATGAAAGAGGAGGAAAATTTTGACAATGACAACACATTGCATGAAACATGTGTGTCAAGGGATGAGAGAGTCTCTCATTTACAGCAGAAAATTAAGAAGAGAAGAAGAGAGCACGGGAGAGAAGACGGAACCGTCACCGACGCCGTAATTCCGTTGTTCCGTCGCCGTCGTTTGCCGGAATTACGATCCGAGACCACTTTTGGACTCGTGGAGGTGAGACGAACATTTCTATACCTTTAATTTATGTTTAAATTGTTGGATTTTGGTAGCCCATACTTAACGGTGAGACGTCGTCTACCGAATTCATATAGGAATTTTGTTGGAGTAGAAATTGAGCTCTAATTGGTGAAATTCAGCACTTCTATAGCTTAAATTTGGATATAATCTTGCTTAAGGTGAGTTTTCTACACCTAAAACTGATTGGGTTTAATGGGTTCAAGTTATATGTGATGTTAGGAATGATAATTCATGATTAGAGACTATAAAGATGTTAATCATGTGAATTCTTTGTTAATTTTATGAAATTATGTTGATACATATATATGTGCTTATATGTCTATGTGGTAGTCAATGAGCACCGGGGAAATGGTTCATTAGTTGGGAGTAATAAGGGTGGTGTAGAGGAAGAATCCGATAAATACGGAAGCCCAAGGAATAGAAGTGGCCACGGGACCAAGGGAGGTCTGATGAACCATATAACCGGTGACTCGGCGACTACGTTTATATTTTATGTGTTAATTGTAGCATTGCACGTGTTAAACATTCAATCATGTTAGATTGCTCACTAAGCGTAATTGCTCAAGAAAACCGTTTTCCTATTTCTGTTGTGGTACATAACAACCACCGCAGGTTCTGAGCCGTATCCGGAGAGGAAATGAGGCGCGTTGGGAGAGATGGGGAAGATTTGGGACTCTTGTATATTATCTTTCTTTTAACTTGTAAAATATTGTAATTACTAGTTCTTAAAATGATGGTTTAGTTCTTAGCTTGTAATCAAGAGGTTTAGTTCATCCAACTTAATGTTTGGTGATTTTGAAGTTGAACTTGGAAAACTATGTAAATTTGCGATGTTTTGGTTGAGTGTGCGGAAGTGGCTAACTTGGACCTTTCCGGCAAGTCTGGATGTGTCTCTAGTGTCTTGGACATGTTTCTTTAGTGCTCATTGTCACGCCCCGACGTAGTATAAATATGGAAAGCGTTTAATTTCCTTTATGGACCCGTAGGTCGCGACAGTTTGAAGGATCGACTCCGTCCCAAACGTCGAACAACATAAAACCATAAATCAGAGTAGAGCAATCAAGGCTTACAAATATTTTTCTAACTTATTACGTATTACAGCACGGGGTCTCTAAAGGCACAGACCGCCTTAAATCAAAATAATAACTTAGTGTCTATTACAGTCATCCTTATTACAAAGCAGTCTATAACTTAAAACATATGAAAGTAAATTCTGTTTCCAGCAGTTGTTCTCAATTCGCATAGTCATAACGTTCAGCCTGATCATAACCTGAAAAACCTGAACACGAATGTCCAGGGCGCATTAACGTCGTCAGCTTCAAGAAGCTGGTGAGTATTAAAGACATAACTCTGAATGTAAAACATACTCATTTACCATTTTCCAATTCTCATTTAAATCCACAAGTGTATATTTAAGAAAACAGCCACAATATTATTTAAAAGATAAATTCACATATATATGACCGTGTATGAGGACGATGCACCATCTCATCTGACCGACTCTTTTCTCTCGACAAAACCCAACAACCCACCACTGCACACCGATATCTTTGAAACGCTAAGATAGCCACACTTTAGCACAGGGGTGCCAGGGAATGTCCAGTTTGCCTCACACTTTAGTCCGGGGTACCAGGGAGTGTCCATTGCCTCACACTTTGACTACCTAATCCGCCATACAAATACCGGAGGAACCCTCACGCAGTATCCAGACTCGGGTATCAGGGAGTGTTCGTAGGCCACACTTTAGCACTTCCATGGGTGCCAGGGAATGTCCAAGTTCGGATTCACACACTTTGACGCTACCATGGTCGTCAGGGAGTGTCCAGTTTTGCCACCGACGCATTTCAAAGACACCCTCGCCGCAATCTCAATCACACACACACTTTGGTACTCACTTACCAGGGAGTGTCCACAACACAATCTCAAACTCAATCTCATACTCTTTTCCACACTGACCATTACTCTTTTTCACACTGACTGACACCCACATGCATGTACAACTGACTCCATATGTATGTCATGAACCTTAAACATAAATGAATTGAATGAATTAAAGGAACGCCGTACGTACGGGGATTGATAAGTCATAATTCATTATTTTGATCATCTACACATAATCAAATAGGATTCTGCTTTAATAAATTTCCCAAACAGAGCCTTAACAGTTCATAAAATACCATCCAAATAGTTCCTTATCACAAAACAAGTAAAATTTAAAACTGCCAGAAGTCGCGCGCGCGGGCCGCTCGCGCGAGGGGTCGCTCGCGCGGGCCACTCGCGCGACCTGCCCATTTTTCCTTTTTCTTTATATAAACCCTTCTGTCTGCCTAAGGACGCAAGGATCGCGCGCGCGGATCGCTCACGCGGTCCGCTCGCGCGATCAGCCTAATTTTCATTTTTAATATATAAATTTTTCTGTCTGCCTGAGAATACAAGTCTCGCGCGCGCGGGCCGCTCGCGCGAGGGGTCGCTCGCGCGGTCCACTCGCGCGATCGCGCGCGCGAGATGAAGCAGAGGCTTCGTCTTCCTCGCTGGTTTTCCCCTGTTTTCAGTTTAAGGGTCCATTTTGACCCATTTTTAGAACTGTTAGTATATATACCATATTATATATGGATCTCTTTATTTTTCAATGAGGATTAAGAATCTATCATCAATTTCACATGAAACAATCTATAGCTCTTGAATTTTATGAAAAACTAAAAGTTAACAAAACTTAATTTCTAATATACTTTGTCCTATGAACGAGTTAGGCTCTACTAATTCAAACATAGCATGTATATCATGTAATCTTTCATTATTATCCACAAGAACGGATTTTGGTTAAGGTTGAAAATTTGAGTTTTTCAAGCTATGGAGTTTCATGAACAAGATCAACAATGGTGTCTCATCAATTAAGTATGCTAACAGTATATAAGCATATATTACATTCAAAGTGAGTTGATGATACTCACAGAGGTAGAAGATGAAGTGTGTGTTGAGAAAGATTCAAGAATTCAAGGACCCAATAACAAGCCTAGGCTATGGTGATGTGGTTCCTCTCTCTATAATATCTGAAATTTCTCTTCTCTGGACTATCTCTAAACCCTCTGCTATAGTTCACCAAATGTGCAGTTGTGTGCTCCAATGTGAAGTGTGTATGTTGTATATATAGAGAGTGGGTTTGTTAATCTTGGAGCCCAAGCATATTTTCCAATACTCAACAAAATAAGTTTTATTTTAGAAATTATATACACTGTGAGTTATGCACATATAGGTGTATACGTATATATGCCAATTCACAATTTGAAAGGTCAATTTAGGAGTATAGGGGTCATGAGGTGTTTGGGTATTTTAGCTTTAGGCACAAATTAAACACACACCAAACACATATTGACAAACAAGGCATGCACAAGTTGCCTTAAAAGTTATACAATTGTTTGGGAACCCAACTTTTGGCCTTAACATAGCCCATACTCACAAAGCATTCCCAAACAAAACTTATACAATCATTACAAGTATTAATTTGATATGAAGCAATGGTCATTCTTGATTGACGGGGATCAAAACTGTAGAAGTTAACGAGGCACGGACAGTTTTGAACACCAACTGGTATTTTTGTGACACGGTGTTCACCACAAAAATACAGAAAATTTGTTTTAACGTAAGAATCGATTTCCCGGTTTTATAAAAATGCTGCTTGAGTTAAAAGAAAGCATTTCCACCGTTTTGAAATACAGTTTTTAAAATCCAACACAGGTATTACTAAAATTTATAAAATTACAATTTGACCCCAAAAAGAATTTGGAGCAAGTAATAAAATTCTAAACATGAGGATTGCAAATAAAAATGAAGTCAGCAATACAAATTAAATATGGAAATTCAAATTGAATTTAAATATGTCAAATGCAAATGCAAATAATTAAATGGAAATGTAGGTTGTTACACTCATAATGCTAGTTGTGTCATTCAGTTTATCCTCAGCAAGTTTCATGTATTTTGGATAAGAATTGAGTTTTTAAGTTGAAAAGTTTGTTTTGGATCAAATGAAATGAGTTCATGATTGATTTGATTAAATTGTGTATGTGTTTGTGTGATCCAAGCTTGACTTAAGTTTAAAAGTGTTTGGAAATGTGTTGGAGATGTTTTCCTAAGGTTTCATAAGGTTTCCATGTGATTTGATTATGAATCTGTAATTTTTAAACTTGTTTGACAGCAAAATTTAGCAGCAGAAACAATTCTGCAGGAACCCGGATCGATCCGTGTACAAAGGGTGGATTGATCCGGGGTTCTGAAGGGATATTTTGCTAGAAAATACTAAATTGGATCGATCCGGATTTTGTGGGCAGATCGAGCTGCCCCTGTTTTCAGCCGCCGTCACTTTTACGAAAACGTGCATATCTCTCTCTAGAAAACTCGAATTTGCGCACCGTTTTTTTTTGTTGGAACCAGGACTCAAAGATCTATCTTTTGGTATAAAATTTGATATACTTATTAATGACTATTTTGCCCTTGGGTTGGTTTTTGTCGCAATAAAGCTCTTAAAGGTGGTTTAAATCATACTTTTTATTCCTAATTAGTGTATTTTGGGTGTGTATCACCTTATTACACGTGTCCTAATCCGCTGGGGCAGGTTGGGGTGTGACAAAACAGCACAAGGTACATGCATTTAAAGCACAGTGTGTCGTTTGGTGTGTATCCCTATCATTGTTGTATATATAATCCTACTTGCTATAACAACTAATAAGGACTCTCTATCAATCCATCGAACCCCTATTCATAAGGGAATTCATATCCAACTCAATAAAAAAAATTTATAATTCAGCTAAAATTTGAATTTTGAGAGAGCGAATAAAATCCTGCATAGTATCCCTATTATATTTAATATTTACTCGTTAAGGGGAGCGTAGAAAGAGTTGAGAATGAAGAAAATTGACAAATTATTTATTTTCCTCGTTGAACCGCCTCCGTGTGCTATATATTTTAGTGCATTTTTGCTCGTCCTAAAATTTCTCATCTTTTGCTTATCCTCATTTTTCATTAGTCTTAGTACTTTACACCATTAATTAACTCTTATTTAGTTATGGATCTCACTGTATTTGTTAATGGGAAAGGAAGGTGAGCAATTTTGGGATAATCAAAAATTCATTCTATATTTTTAGGCTTTGTTTGGTACTTTATTTAAGGTTTGATTACAAAATATATCCTATAAGTTGCCTTCCCGATCTTATTTTAGTTTCTGTATTTTTAATTGTATCAATTTGATTCCTATAATTTTAACTTAGTACCAATATGATCCAGACATGCCAACTTGTGAGAAAGGGTAACTTTCATTATGTTTTTCTCACAAATGGTACTTCAGGACCACTTTGCTTCTAATTATAATTATATGGGTCAAATTGATAAAATTGAAAACTATAGGGACTAAAATGAGTTAAGGATTAAACTTCAGGAGTATATTTCATAATTAATCATGGACTTAATGAGTGAACAGAAAGGAAAACTTAGAGAGGGAAAAAAACGTAAAGGAAAACAGTTTTCTTTGTATGGTTAATAATTAGTAAAACGATGAGGAAAAAGGAAAACAAAAATTAAAAATAAATAAATCATTTGATAAATAAAAGGGTTAGTTACGTCCACTTTCACTTTACCTTATGTACTTCAAAAGTAGACATTTACCACCTTGTACTTTCAGACTAAAGTGAAATCGTAAATATATCTCTCAAAATAGCCCCACACAGGGATTAATTTTCAAATTAGCCCTATGAAAGTGTCAAAATTAACTCCACACAGGCAGTTAACCTCAAAATTAGCCTCATAAAGGAGCTGGATGCTCAAAATTAGCCCTAGATAGTTGGGTTAAATGTCCGCATTATCCTCGCATAAGGGTTTTGGTCCAAAATTAACCTCACAAAAGGGGGTTAAGTGTTTTTGGCCAATTTTATAATTTCCATCAATTTTGAGAGAGATATTTACAGTTTCACTTTGATCCGAAACTACAGGGGGTAAATGTCTACTTTTGAAGTACAGGAGATAAAGTAAAAATGGACCTAATTACATGGGGTAAAATGTAGTTAACCCATAACTAAATAAAAAATTTAAAAGTTGTGATCTCTCTCCCTTTTATTTATATTTTATAATTATTTTTTAAATTCTTTAATTTATTACTATGTTATTTAAGCATGAAAGATAGAGCAATGAAAAATGTGAGGTATCTAGTTCACTTTTCCCATTTTACTTTCCCTTACACAATTTATGAACCAATAAGAGGTTTATGGGTTAAGTACACGAATACACCACATATTAAAACGCAAAAGCCAAAGTTATCGTCAAACATGCCCTAAGACTACTAGTGCAACAAATTTTCTTTTTGTTTTTCATTTTACTAGTCGACAACCCGTGCAATTGCACGGGTATTTGTCAATACACATACAGAGCTCTACACAAAAAACCAAAACTATTATGTTGGTTTGGGAAAAAATCACTTATTAGTGTATTTTAAATCAACAATGAATCCTGTCTCGCCAAAACGAATTACAAAAGTACAAACTATATAGATTTAGAATAATGATTGGGGCACAAAAAGATACAAAAAACTTCCACAAAATGAGTGGAAAGTCTATGTGGCACAGTGGGACCCGCCAACAATTAATGGAAACAATGCTTAATTGCTGACGGGTCCCAATGTGCCACATAGACTTTCCACTCATTTTGTGGAAGTTCTTTGTATCTTTTGGTGCCCCTAGCATTGTTGATAGATTTAAGGAATTTTTTTTTTTTTGTTTGTTTGGTTCACTTTGAATATGAACCAAATCCTAGAATTCTAGCACAAAACAAATAATCAGAGTACATTGTACAATTAAAAAAATACCCAACAGTAGTGAAGCGAGAATAATCTGAACCAGAAACAGGAATTTGTTAGCCAATAATATGAGAATTTAGTTATTCAATTTTTAGACCCATCTCCTTAGCATTCAATATACCATCCAATATTGCCACCACAACGAACTCCATTTGATCCATGTTGTCCTCGGTGGGTAAGAAGAGAACCGAGTTGTTGTCGGGTCTGCAACGGGGAGCTATCAGCAAAAATAGATTCAACTTCAATAAAGTAGCGGAAAAAATGGCCAAACCCAGTTCAAGAATAGGTGCTGCAAGATCAAATGAGTTATTTTGATTGAGCTTCTTGAGGTTGACTTTGTAGATCTGTTCCCAGAGAATGAAAATGTACATAGAGCTATCAAAATAATGTGTAGGACACAACATAGAGAAATTAACAAACCCAGAAATTTAGACCGAAATTTAAACTACAAACTGAATGCTATGAGAGAGAGAGAGAGAGAGAGAGAGAGAGAGAGGGTTGAGAATGGGGTGCTATGCCCAATGAATGAACTAAGTTGGTGCTAGAGAGCATTTGCTGTGTTCCAATATCTCTATGAGAAATTTATAGATGCATAAATTGAGAGAGAGAGAGAGAGAGCAATGGTGTTTCAATTTTCTTGCCAACCTTTTAGCTTTCCAAGGCTATGGGTACGTTTGATAAAACTGAAAATTAAGTACTGAAAATTAAGTGCTGAATTTAAATACTAAAAATTTTAAGTGATTTGTTTTTGCAATGCTGAAAATAGTGTCTTAAGAACTAAAATAGACTGCATTCAGTGATTATTTTCAGTAAAAAATTTTCACTTAACGTTTTCAGTGAAATTTTGGCTACTTTTTCAATTTAGTGGTACATTATCAAACGCACTGAAAAAAATTAAGTGCTAAAAATTTTCATTTTTACTACTTAATGGGGTTATCAAACACACCACACATATTTACTTCATGTGTAATGATTTGCAAAAATATCTGGCTTTTGAATTTCAGAGAGAGAGAAGATGAAGAGGGTAATAAGGGATACATCTTACTAAATGTATTTATTAGTATGTGTTTACTGAATGGAGAAACATTACTACAGAGAGAGAGAAGAACACGTTTAAATAATATTTTCTCTCTTTTGGAATTAGTAACACTTGGAATATTATATGGATTTGGGAAAGTGAAAGGTCTCTGGTGTATCTATTTTTTTTTTTTGGCTAACAATGTGTATCTATGAACATACAGCCAGGTGGACTACATTCTATTTAGCATTCTATGCAACTTAAATGCAATTTATAAAACCCAAAAGAAAAACAAAGAAAGCATTAAAAAGGAAAAGAAAGAAAATTAGAAAAAGAAATTTGAGAGTGCCACATAGGAATTTTAGATGAATGAAAGAGGTGCCACTTGACATAACTTAGAGAAAGCTTTTGGCCTTGCCTTTATATCTATATAATAAGATAGAGCGGTGTGGGTCCCTTTTAAGTTAACAACTTTTAATCTTGACCATTGAGACAAGTTTAGATATTTCAGACCGTCAGATTGATTGTCCACCAAAAATAGTTAATCCCCTTAAATATTGCATTGTATCCTATTAAAACTCTAAATTAAAAGGGAATTCCCTAAATTAATTTGAATTTGAATAAATACATGTCAATATCCAAATTGTCAACTTCAGTAAATACAAAACACAAATCTTGGGTAAAAATTAAATCATTAGACTGTTTTTTTTTTATAGCAAAAAAAAAATTCCCTAAATTAATTTGAATTTGAATATATACATGTCTAATAGTAAATACAAAACACAAATCTTGGGAGATAAACTAAATCAGTGGACTGATTTTTTCAAAATATAAATATTGGAATATAAACTTCCCATATCATACATATATTCATAGAGTTTATTTTTTTATAGGTTTTTCTTTTTTTCCCCGTGACTCTGATCAAATGACTTTCATAAAACTAATCAAACTGATATAATATGAGTGAAAAATCACATAAAGTTGAAGTTTAGGAAGAGTATTTGTTATATTCTATTGTCTATATAGAAAATGGGTTTTTGCAACACTATGGTTGTAAATTTTGCTACCAGTTTGATTAGTTCCATCCTTTTTATAGGTCATTTTATTAGTTCTATCAGTTTGATATAGTCTATAGGGCTAATTAGTGAAATGAGTAATGCTGCTTCCCAAATATGGGCTAATTATAAATAATCACAAAAGTTTTGCTTTCATTTTCTATTTCTTTCCAAAAGCTTAGAAAAGGCCTTTGTTTTTTTATTTTTTTGTTTTTTTTGGTTTTCACTTCGTGCCCTCGGGCACGGGGAAAGTTTCTACGAATAAACATTAATTATACTAAAAATATTCATCCAATGTTGGACTAAATATCTATATAATAAGATAGAGCGGTGTGGGTCCCTTTTAAGTTAACAACTTTTAATCTTGACCATTGAGACAAGTTTAGATATTTCAGACCGTCAGATTGATTGTCCACCAAAAATAGTTAATCCCCTTAAATATTGCATTGTATCCTATTAAAACTCTAAATTAAAAAGGAATTCCCTAAATTAATTTGAATTTGAATAAATACATGTCAATATCCAAATTGTCAACTTCAGTAAATACAAAACACAAATCTTGGGTAAAAATTAAATCATTAGACTGTTTTTTTTTATAGCAAAAAAAAAAATTCCCTAAATTAATTTGAATTTGAATATATACATGTCTAATAGTAAATACAAAACACAAATCTTGGGAGATAAACTAAATCAGTGGACTGATTTTTTCAAAATATAAATATTGGAATATAAACTTCCCATATCATACATATATTCATAGAGTTTATTTTTTTATAGGTTTTTCTTTTTTCCCCGTGACTCTGATCAAATGACTTTCATAAAACTAATCAAACTGATATAATATGAGTGAAAAATCACATAAAGTTGAAGTTTAGGAAGAGTATTTGTTATATTCTATTGTCTATCTAGAAAATGGGTTTTTGCAACACTATGGTTGTAAATTTTGCTACCAGTTTGATTAGTTCCATCCTTTTTATAGGTCATTTTATTAGTTCTATCAGTTTGATATAGTCTATAGGGCTAATTAGTGAAATGAGTAATGCTGCTTCCCAAATATGGGCTAATTATAAATAATCACAAAAGTTTTGCTTTCATTTTCTATTTCTTTCCAAAAGCTTAGAAAAGGCCTTTGTTTTTTTATTTTTTGTTTTTTTTGGTTTTCACTTCGTGCCCTCGGGCACGGGGAAAGTTTCTACGAATAAACATTAATTATACTTAAAATATTCATCCAATGTTGGACTAAATATCTATATAATAAGTTAGAGCAGTGTGGGTCCCTCCCAAATCAACAACTTTCAATCCGAGCCATTGAGACAAGTTTAGATATTTTCAACCCTTGGATCGTTGGTCCACCAAATCTCACCCAATGTCTAAAAATCTCACCTTCACAATAGCCCCTCTCACCTAACTCAATCTCATTTGAAATTAAGAACTATCCTTTAAAAATGTAAATAATTGGTTGTATATATAGCTTATCTCTCTTTCAATTCAAAAAAAAAAAAAATCTCTTAATTGGTTATATAGACAGATATACAGATACGTATATATCTAAAATCTATATACATTCTAAACAGTTATATATCTAATTGGTCAGAGAGAATTGAATAGCTGCTCAAATAGATACATATTGACATTTTAAAATAAAAAAATCATTAATTGAATAGTTGCTCAAAAACTTTTTGGCTTTTTTTTTTGGCTCTTTCTCACGTCTTTCTCTCTCTCTCTCTCTCTCTCTCTCTCTCTCATTAAACTGCTATTGTAATATGGTGGTGTTTTTTTTTTTTTTTTTGGTGGAGTGTTTGCCCACGTATTATATTAGTTAAAAAAGATATATGGAGTATTAGTTAAAAAAAAAACTCCCAGAAAATATATGAGTTGGAGGGTTGTTTTTTTTTTTTTTAAACCATGATTTGGGTTTTTATTGTAACTAAAAATAATTACATATTAGTGTTATTGATTCAATAGTCAGAATCAACATTTGGATAGAATTGCATGGAATTTTTTGGCCGAAAAATATGCTCTTTCCAAAAAAGTGAATTCATCACCAAATTATAAATTGAGAGTAAAGATTACCAATTTTTAAAAAAATTCTTCTGTCTCTCATCACACACACACACACACACACACTCTTTCTCTCTCTCTCTCTCTCTCTCTCTCTCTCTCTCTCTCTCTCTCTCTCTCCGTCCACCACCACTGTCCCCGACTACCTTCACTGTCACTGGAATTAAGTAACCCCTCTCTCCCTCTATACTTTATTTGTGCGTGCATGTGTGCATGTGTGCGTTTGTGTCTGCATGTGTGCGTGTGTGGTGTTTGTGCAAACATGTGACATCTGTGCATCATTGCATGTGTGGTGTTTGTGCAAACAAGTGTGTTAATTTGTGCATGTTTCTGTGTGTGCGAATGTGCAGAGAGGGAAGCTATTGACGAGCCATTGGAATACATCAATAAAACAGGTGGGTGTGTGTTAATTTGTGAATGTTTCAACATAAAATTTTAATTATGATAATTCTGATATGGGCAACTTTTATTTAAAGTTTAGAGAGGGTATGCAGTGGTTAATTTGGGCCACTTTTTTTTTCAATTTTTTTTGTCTCTAATATCGACTTTATTCCCATTTTTTTGTTTAAACAGTATACAAAATTATATTTCCCCTTCTTCTTTTTCTTCTTCTCCTTCTTCATTTTTTTTCCTTCACTTTTTTGTTTCAAAGTTGGCCTAAACATGGCATAAATAAGTAAATAATTATATTTTTATTTGTTGGACTTCTTTCAAAATAACCATCAAACATTAACTGTGAAGATACATTTGTATTTGATTTTTTTGGATAGAGTGTATTTTTAATAGGTTTAATTTTTTTCCTTTCCGTGACTCCGATCAAATAATTTTCATAGAACTAATCAAACTGATATAATATGAGTTAAAAATCACATAAAGTTGAGGTTTAGAAAGTGGGTTTCAAGAAATGTACTCTCACTTGCACTTTTTTAAAATCTAAGAAGCGTAAATTTTGCTATAGTTATAAATTTTGCTATCAGTTTGATTAGTACCACCATTTTTATAGGTCGTTTGATTAGTTCTATCAGTTTCATATAGTCCATAGGGCCAATTAGTGAAATGAGTAATGCTGCTTTCCTTTTCTGTTTCTTTTCAAAAGCTTAGAAAAAGCCTTTGGTTTTTTTTTTTTTAATAGAAACTTAAAAAAAAAAAAAAATCAAGACTATTAAAAAAAAAAAATCAAGAGATTGCATCTACTTCTGTTTTGATATTCATATATATATATATATATATATATTGGTAATTATAGTTTTCTCATTTTTTTGCCGTTGTTTTTTGAAGATTACCACATTTTTTGTCTTTGTTGTGATGATATCTATGAATTTGTTGTAAAAATTCCAACCATATCTCAGTTTAATTTCAAAATCAAAAGTAAGGAATTGAAAATATATTGTTGTGCCCGCGAAACCAATGTCTTCACATGAGTTTTAATGACACGGACAATTTTACGCAAAATATTTGATCTTTTGAAATATCGAATTTCTTTATTTCTTTTCTTTTTTTCACTTCGTGCCCACGGGCACGGATTATTACTAGTATATATATATAATAGATAGATTTAGCTTAATTAAAATCCTTGTAAATTGAACTGAACATAAAGAGTAATAAGTGCATATTCGTCATTTGAGTCTTCACCGTCTTGACAAACAGGTTACAACGACGTCGTCTCCACTGAAGAGAGCATTAATTCGTTCTCCCGAGATCTACAGAACAGTGTTCTTCGTTACCCAGTTTTCATTCCCTCCTTGGATTCAAGACATCATCAGTTCAAATCATCAGCGGCTATACAATTGTGTTAATACACATTCATAACACATACATATATATATATATATATATATTTTTATGTATATACATAAAATATAAATATAGACGTTCCGCTTCCACAGGGTGCAACAAGATCTTCACTTTGTAAGTCACTTTAGCCTTTTTCAATATTTAGGTTTTTGGTTCTACTGTTTTCCAGATCTACGTTTTTTCCCCCCCAAAATTTTAGATATTGTTTTAAACAAGTAACGTAATTTCTTATCGAATTGTATGTTATGGTGTGACGATGAAAAGCTGCCTCGGACTGCAATTATGGAACACGACGTTCAACGGACTGTATCTATACGGTCTAGCCGGAGAGCTGACCGCAACTATCAACATCAGCAAACTAAAGGTAAACCTTATGCTCCGGTTGGTATGAAAGTGACTTTTTTTTAGCGGTACGTACATGTATCAATTCTTATATATTTGATATATATATATATATATATATAAAGGGAAAAAAAAAAAAGAGAGTAATACGGAGTACTTGGATGCAACCATTCGCACAAATTTTTTACACAACCCAATAAATATATGACTATTTCTCTACTGGGGGGTCAGTGACATCACAGAGGAGAGATATAGACAAATTTATTGGGTTGTGTAGAAAAAGTTGTGTAAATGAAAGAATGGTAGAGACTAGAGACAAAGATAGAAACATTGTAGAGTGAGATTTATTTGCTGTAGAAGATGAGGAGCATGGGTTGCTCAACCCCCCACTCCATTCCTCATTTGCAAAATACCATCTCTAACTTACAAGCAAAAATAACTAAGACTTGCTTTTGTGAGAAAGTAAAATTTATATTAGAATGCATTCTGAAGTTGGTAATGTAATTATTTTTGGTGAGAATGCTTACTGAAGTTGTCATTCCAAACACACCCTTACATATACCCATATGTTCGTATATGCAATGTATATAGATCGCTGAGTTCGAACTTTGTTGGGACACAAATGGTGCAGATTCTGGAGGTGGGTTCTTTTCTCCTATGAGAATTTCTCAAGATTATCCAATGAAGGTTGTTTGGAAGATGGGCTTTATTCGTCTGGTTTTTGTTGGGGGCATTATATGGATGTTGCTCATTCTTACTGTACTATTATTCCATGTCTGGTCCTGCCATTCTTCGCTAGCTTTCCTTTCAGGTATTTTGAAAATTCAAGCTTGGTTTTCTTTTTTACTGAAAATTCATAATGGGTATTGGTAGATGTGGCAAAATTGTCAAGAATTCATTTGGAAGAAAATTCCAGCACGTGGATCATCCCTAATTATTCACATTAAAGAACTATGCATGGTTGATCCTGTAGCAGCTTGTTACTATCGAAATTAATGCATTATGATGGTTTTTGGGTGGGTTTTTCTAGGGTTTTTAATGGCATGGGGCATTGTGACTGCCCTTATGAAATGGAGGCGAGTATGTAAGACACGTTTGGTTTGATTAATACGAAATATCGACATTAGATACCTGGGAACAAAATAAAATCTCTCCTTGTTTTCTGAAGAATTAGCTGAATGAAATCTTCGAGTAGATTTGGTAGGGTGCATTCATTTCACCTAAAATCAGTGATACGTCAGGGGAATTGTGGGAGATGCAAAATCATCTGCAACGTAGCTTCTCCTTTTCTCTGATGGCATATTTGGAAATTGGAAGGAACAAAAATGAAACAAATTTAGAATTCAGAATTGTCATTTTTAAGCTTAACTTTTGTGATCAGATTACATAATTCACAAAATCTAAGTTTATCACAATATCACTTAAAGATCTAATTCATTACATAGAGCAAGTAACTTGAAGACTTCTAATCGAATTTTTCTATGCCTGTTCAGAAGAGTATTGAGGCTGTGAGATAACTAACCTCTTCTTTTAAAGATGGGTTAATTTCACTTTACCCCTCTAGGGTTTGATCCAATGACACTTTATCCCCTGTGGTTTGTAACCATTTAACCTCTCTGTGCTTTCAGGTAAAGTGAAACCCTTATGGAATCTAAAGGAGAGTGTTAAGAACGATAAAAGTGCATCAACTTTTACAAAGGTTAATTACACAGTTTACACTTTACCCGCTATGGTTTGATCCGATTACACTTTACCCCCTTTGTTTAAAAGTATCCACTTAACCCCCCGTGGTTTGAGGGGCATTTTAGTAACTTAATACTCCGTTAGATTCCCTAACAGTTCCAATTACCCAAAAGCACATGAGGGGTTAAGTGGTCACTTTTAAACCACAACGGGTAGAGTGTAATCAACACTCTAAGATTTGCAAAACATGGATTACTACGTTTTAAGAGGAATTTTTTTCCTGAAATTATATTTACCTCCCAATATCTCACAATACTATGAGGCTTCACCTTCTACTTAAATACCTATATGTTGAATACTGGACAACCCTTTGTCAGGTGCACCCTCAAACATATACATAACGAAAAACTGTGTATCCCACAATAGGTAAATGTAGACACTACAAAACAATGTGCTCTTGGTATCTTTAAGATACCTCCATCAAAATAGTAAGATGTCTACTGATTAAAAAGAATAATGCTTATCCGTATAATTTTGACAATATTTACAACTAAATAATGTTGCCTAAGAAGATAAAAGATGGTGATAGTGACAATACATTTTTACAATTCAATGCCTCCGTGTTCTTCTATTGGTACTCAAAAAACTCAACGTACTTGATAAGACCATAATTTACAACCTCGGCAAGCCCAAATGCAGCCCAAATATTAACTCTCTGTTTCCAATTTGTTTAATGTGTCGGTGTCTATTAGCAATTTAGCACATATTGAGGTTGGTACAGTCCACAAATCAAATTTTCAGCCGAGAGGCTAGTTAATCCCAAATTTGCGACCTAAGTGAATTTGCCGGACAGAATAGACCTATGCCAATAACCCACTTACCTCGTAATAACTACTAAAGGGCTTGCAATCTGCGCCAATACTAAGCTTTGTCTCATTGTACAAAAAGTTGTAGCTGGGCTTTTTTAGAAAATGGTTTTTCTCTTCAGTTAACAACCAATATAACCCAGATCAGAGCAAAATACAGGGGAAAAATCACAAGATTTGACACACCCAGATCAGAAACAAAAAATCAATTAAGCTAAAGCAAAGATAAGGATAAATAGAGAAAGAACATCATTGGGTTTTATATCCTACATTGCCTAAAAGTATTTTTTTTTTCATGTCAACATTGGGTAACTTTGCAACTATTGAGAGCAAAAGAAAGCAAAAAACAATTACAAAGCAGAGAATCGGAATACAAATCCAAGTACAATTCTTACACTTCATCACAGATTCACATTGAACAAACAAAAGCTAATCCACAAAATTTTCGAGTTCATTATTTTAGAAGACATATGTTATATAGCTATCATTAAACTAACAACACTTTGCTACAATGTAAATACTAATTTGGCCACTAGAGAAGCATAATTTGGCCATGAGGAGTGGAAGGGACCAAATCTTGTATTGAACGACTAATTTGATGTTCAAATTTTTGATTGAAATGCTAACTTATGTACAAAAAAATACCACAAAAGACAGCTTTAGTGGGGGTGACCATAAAGGTCATGAGTCCGACTCAGAGAATAATTTACCTCTTCACAAATTTAAAAGATACTAATGCTAATAATTTGTCTTCAAGTTTTACTTTGTACTAAACTACTAATCATAATTTCGCTCAGCAATATATTAAAGGAGCTTATAATTATTTCTTGTCTTTACTATTTGTATTTCGAGTAGCGTAAATTTAAACATGAATATAGATCTAAATTTAAACATTAGATTGGCAGTGTCTGAATTGAATGAGATGTGCTTCTAGAATTGGTACATTGTGTATTGTGGAAATCTATTAGGCCAATTTTGCTATTCTTATTATTTTAGAATTTTCCATAATTTTTTCATATTTTTTTGAACCTTAAATCTAGCATATCGGAGCGTATCGCCCGATACCAGGCCGCATCGCCGCAACACCGAGTCATCACAACGGTCTCCGATACCGCGACTTTGAACCATGCTCTAATACACTTTCTCAGCTCTAACCCTCCGCTATTAGTATAAGTAATAGATGGGTGCAGTGCAGGTGCTTCTTAAGATGTTATCTTTTTAGAGTTCCCCCCTTTATTGCCATTGTCATGGACGCATGTTTTTTGCTTTAGGTTTACTTTGCTCCTGTCGTTCTGGAATTATTCTGAACCTCGTAGAATTTCCAATAAAATTAGAATTTGCTTGCAAGTTGTTCAAAATAGGTTCAGTTTTTTCTGAATGATTTTTAAATGAGTTTATGGTTTTCTGCTTGATGTGCAGCTATTTGCAACAAAGACAGCAAAGTAATTAACATGTTAAACACGATTGGATTTGGACTACAATCACAACACCGTAAGACTGCACGAATCTCTCTTCTTCTTCTTCTTCTTCTTTTTTAATTAATTATTTATTTATTTATGAAATCCTTGTGACAAAATGAAGATGGTGATTGATATTTCTTAGTTTTGATATGCAATTAGGCTGTCCTATTCCCGTTACCAACGATCCGGACAGAGTAATTATTCCCAAAAGATCTCCAGACAAAATTGTCCAGAGTTTGTCTTATATTATGGAGGATGAGCTACCAAATAATGGATCTCAGTCAACTCCACTATTTGGAGGGCATCAAAACTGGTTGCAGAGAGAGGATAGTTTTAACTTAAAGTCAACAATGAAGGTAATTAACTAGTCTCTGACGAGTCAATTCCATTGTGATTATATATATATATATATATATTTCCTTTTCTTCATCCAGGAGTTTGTGTCCTTTCCTTCAAATTTTGTTTTCGGTGAACAAAATGGTTTTGAACCAGTCTTAAGGAGAATGCTAGATCAACTAGTATAGGCACCTCGCCTTCAAGGATCAAAGGTTTCGCCTTTCGAGCTATGGAGTGTTTGAATATCCATGAAAGATTGAGTGAGTAAACCGAGGGGCATTTCCAACTTAGTTAAGTGTTAAAACAGTATGGTATTACCGCTCCTTAGTTTGGAATCTTCTTTCTTGCTAAGCAAGGGGTGTCCTATTGAATGTAATATTTTCTTCAGATGACGTTCCTATAGTCTAGTATTACGTGATTCTGGTGATGACCTTCAAATTATCCATGTAACTGTTTCTGTTTGAAATAATTTGTGCTTCTCATACCATAGGATGACCTCCAATATTTTCTTCAGATGATGACCTCCAAAATGAAAATTTGTGATTCTCATACCATAGGATCAATGAAAAGCTTCGACTTGAAAGGAAAATAAATAATACATCAAGCAAGGACTTGTTATATTTATAATATATAGAGCAAGACACATGGATTTTTCTAAATCAGAGGAAATATATGTGTCCCCCCACAATAATGCAACTTCAGTAAATGTTTGGGGAAAATAGTTATATATTTAGTTTTTCCTCCATCCCTCAACTGACAAAGATTTTTAGTTGTTCTAATGTTTATTTCTTGTAGGTGCACTGCGGTTATATGCAAGATGGTGGTGCAGAAATGGCTCAAAAAGACATTAAATATGTCAAAAAGTGTAGATTTGTGGTTGCTTCTGGCATTTTCGATGGGTATGATGCACCTCATCAGCCTTCAAATATAAGCCCAAGATCTCAGAAGCTCTTCTGTTTCCTTATGGTGGTTGATGAAACATCTCTCGACTTTATCAAGAAAAATGTTACTGTTAGAGAGGGTGATGACGGGGGACAATGGGTAGGCATTTGGCGTCTTATTCTTCTGAAGCATCCACCTTATGATGAACCCAGAAGGAACGGAAAGGTTCCCAAGATATTAACCCACCGATTATTTCCTCGAGCACAGTACAGTATATGGATTGATGGTAAAATGGAGCTGATAGTTGATCCATTGCTTATTCTAGAAAGGTATAGTCTTTTGTACTCGAATAATCGTGGATGAAATTGTATTGTTATTCATGATCCTAAATTGAGCTCTAGAATAAGATGGAACATGAATAATCCTAAATTGAACTCTAGAATAAGATGGAACTGAAGCGTTTTCCAAATAGATGCTGATCGCATAAAGAATTGAATAAAGTGTTCAGTGGCATTATGGACTGTGCCTCTACGTTCTTGTTTAGTGTTCTACTCTGTTAGTATGTTTTTAGAGAATTAGTGGACATGACATATAAGTAGACTTTAATGTAGGGAAGAGAATTTTTGAAGCTTTGTTTGTCAAATGATTTAATCAAGTAGGCCTTCAACTTATGGTGTCTCAATAGGATTTATCAAATGCAATATAAGAATGTTATTGATTTGCAGATATTTATGGCGTGGAAAGCACACATTTGCCATTGCTCAGCACAAGCACCATTACAGTATATATGAGGAGGCTGATGCAAACAAGCGGAGGAAGCGATATGCTCGACCTCTTATTGATCTCCACATGAAAATATATCGTTACGAAGGAATGGAACCTTGGAGTCCGAAGAAAAAAACCGTTAGCGGTAAATCTTGAAATTTTGGTTTAGTCGTCCTGCTGTTTTTGTTATGGAAGTTTAGGTAAAGGTCAATTTTGGGAATTCTAAAAATTGGACCTATTTCAGTCTAGTCTCACTTTCTATCTGATTTTTATGAGAAGTGAAGTTATTTTGGTTTGACAAAGTACCATTTTTAAAAGAGATATTAGGCTGGGCATGGACTCTAATGGGCATTCACAAACACTTGAATTTATGGAACTGATCCACTTATGAACCACAAACCAATTCTTTGCCTTCCCAGACTGCCCCTTGTAGTAGAGACCCATGTATTTTCTAGAATATGGATTGTACTAAAAGGGCAAACCCAGTGGCTCCCGCCAGTGCCACTACAGGTCTGGGGAGGGTTATATGTATGCAGCCCTACCCCTCCATGCAGAGAGGATGTTTCAACGATTTGAACACGTTATGTCCAGGTCACAATGGAGCAACCTTACCATTGCACGGTGGATTGTATTATATGTCGTATTTGTTTTTCTGTACAATACTGAGGGAATTATGTGAAATGCAGATGTGCCTGAAGGAGCTATCATCGTACGAGAACATACTGCACTGAACAATTTGTTTAGCTGCTTGTGGTTCAACGAGGTCAACCTCTTTACACCAAGAGATCAGCTGAGCTTTGGCTATGTTGTGTACAGGTTAAAAGGCATGTTCAAATTCTTCATGTTCCCTAACTGTGAGTACAACTCGCTGTTTTTGTTGCACCCACATACTCGCGAGCATTCTTCCAAGGTAGAGTGGGTGAAATCTTTAGATGAGTTCAGGAAAAATAGTGGTTTAAGAGAGAGTAGGGGAGGATTAGGCTTGTGGACTCCTTATCCTGGAAACCTCGATTTGGTTGTACTACCACCTGTAGCAAGAACATCAAAAGCGGGATGAGCTCTAATTTACTCCCTCTTTTTTGGTCAATATTTGGATCTTCCATAGTTCTTGATCTTGATATACTTTTTCTTCCCTTTCTTTGTGGGGAAGAACATTAAGGCCCCAAAAGAGGGGTGTTGTGCAATATTTTGAGGAAGAAAGCTTGAGATAATCTTCATTCACTGTTGTACAGTTTTGTTTACTAAAAAGCCTCGTCTCCAATTGTTAAAATGTAGATCTACTAATGAGTAATGATGTCCTTTGGTTACAAATATTGTGTGTATGTATCAGAAAATAACCAGAAAAATGAAATTTAAATTCCATCAGTCAGTAATATCAGTCCTCTTTGTGAAGACTCTGCCTCATTACACAGTGATCTCATTACAGCTTCAAAAATCATTTTTCTAGTTATTTGTTGAGAGTTGTTATCCATGTTGGTTCCTAAAACAGATTTATCATTTTGAGCTCACAATGCTTTGCCAAACCCGTTGCTCAAATAATTTCTGGAAGCTCTGTCCCGTGAGAGCAGCAAACTCTAAAAGCTAGGGGTTGTTACTATTGTATTCTAAGCAGCAGCACACCTCGGAGATTCAATTTGGACTCGCCTCTAATTGCTGTTCTAACGCTGATTAAATATGTCTTACTACTATGTTGCTTTTATTTTGTTATTAAAAGAATAAATATCCCTGGCAACCACTGTTTCTTGATTGTGGTTACTATGATGTCATTTTAATACAAGGAAAGGTCACAGTGAGTCGCGGAGAAAACCTCTTAACAAAGACCTTGGGCATATGGCTTACTGTAAAACATAACCCAAACAAAAAGAGTATCCAAAAACGTTCATGGAATAACAAGGCCTTGTCATCTAAATCTCCAGGATCAACAACAAATGAGCATTTTCTCGACTGTATAGCAAAGCCTTGACTAATATAATACAAAGTTTCAGGAGCAATTGACAGTCAAAATGTTTATTCCATTCTGCTGATTCAATGCATTTGACCAACAACAAAAATCACAAGCTCTGAGCATTGATCAACACTATACTAACAGAACAAGTCATACATATTATTAAATCTTTACCATGTGTTCTTCCCAAAAAAAAAAAATTAATTTTTACATGCTAAACAGGATGATCAAACAAGCATCATATACTACAAGGGCTTTATAATTCGCAAAGTCCTTTTTGTTCCTGAAACTGAATAGTAAAAGGCAAACAAATCCCATACCTTAGTGTAACACAAACTTATAAATTAACAAAATTACAAATCTCGACGAAAGAATCTTGGTGTCTCAACTAGCCTAAGAACATTGGTTTCAGGAGAACCCATAAAGGACAGTAAGAACACAACCTTTATTTATTCGAGCCGGACAACGAAGAAATGTATCCTAAGAAGGAAAAGCACAACCAAGAAAAATATAGCAGCAGAGCACTTGCCAATGTGATTGAAAAGGAGAATATGGTAAATGAAGTGTTCCTCCATCAATGACCTGCATCCCGACTGTAGAACTCATCAAGCGTCTTTGCTGGTATACGATGGAGAAGCTCACGGGGAAAAATTCGAAGCAGTGTCCATGCCAAATCAAGAGATTGGAAGATGTTGCGGGTATCATAGGCTCCTTGGGCAACAAATTTCCTCTCGAATTTGTCAAGGAACTCCAAATATAGCTGTTTTATTCAAGAGATGAGTTCTGTCAGTAATTCACTAAACATTGTTGTAGCAATGATAAAAAACAAAATAATTATGTGAAGTGAGAGACCAGATCCTCAGAAGAGAGTGCTTCTTCTCCGACCACAGCTTTCATTGCCTGGACATCCTTCCCAATTGCATAATTTGCATAGAGCTGGAAATAATAAATGAAAAGAGGTGATCAAATGGCTCTAAGTCAGTGAACTAAACTTTCAACAGTCTGGCCAACTAATCATACCTGGTTGGACACATCAGAATGATCCTTGCGTGTCATCCCTTCACCAATGGCACTCTGCATTTATTATCATAGCACAAGTCAATGAGAACCACAAATCATAATCTAATGTCTCAAGTCAATCAGAGCCCCAAATATTAATTTCATGTCTTAGGTCAAGGACTCATCCATCGCAACAAAAACAAAAAAAGAAGAAAAGAAAAAAAGAAAAAGCCAATGATTTAGGCATGGAGGCTTTTACTTTACCTTCATTAAACGAGACAGAGATGGAAGCACGTTGATTGGTGGGTATATCTGTTCAATTCATACAGAAAAAAACTTTTACTTCCAAGAAAATCTCACTCAAAAACTTAATATGGGGGCCATTTACAAGAATCGAGTCCTAACTTTCTGAATGTGCATAGACCAATTTAGTGATCAGTCTAACTTCTGTAAGCACTAAAACAGAGATGTTTGCCACCTATTCACACGTCGAAATTCAAATGGAGTTGGAAATTTACCAAAGCCATGCAAACATACAGATTGTACATCATATAGCTGATATCAAACTATGAGCCAACTTCTCAGCACTCAATTTACAAGTTACTCTCTATAATGATTAGGCTTATGCTCTATTACATATTAAGCATTCTTAAACATGTATATGACAATTGGTGGGTGAAGATATTAGTTACTACTTGCTTCGTTAATGAGCCTGTCCTATGAAAAATATGGAATTACCATTCCTATCACCATACGAGAACACTCAATTATTTAATATAAAACTAGTTTATGAACTTTACCTGCCGATTATGGAGCTGTCTGTCAATATAAATCTGCCCTTCAGTAATATATCCCGTAAGGTCTGGAGTGGGATGGGTGATATCTGATCAATTTGCAAAATCAACATTCAGTAAGAATATGCCTATGACAAGCTAAAAAAAAAAGGCCATTCCAGTCAGCTAACGTGCTTCCACAATGTTACAATACCATCATTAGGCATAGTTAAAATAGGAATTTGTGTGATGGAGCCTTTTCGTCCCTCAATTCGTCCAGCACGCTCATAAATGGTTGCCAAATCAGTATACATATAACCAGGATAACCACGTCTTCCAGGCACTTCCTCTCGGGCGGCGGATACCTGCAGTGGCCGTTAGTGATTTGGATCACACCAATCTCAGAAAAAAAGTTCAACAATGAATGAAATAGAACCACAGACGATTATATAGGATGTGAGATAAAATTAATTTTAATATTTTGGAATTCTACCGAAGTATCCAACTATCCATCGGTCTTGTGGAGCATACTTATGCATGATTACCTCACGAAGCGCGTCAGCATAAGAACTCATATCCGTCAATATGACAAGAACATGCTTCCCACATTCATATGCCAAATATTCTGCTGTGGTCAAAGCAATCCTAGGAGTAATGATACGCTCAATTGTAGGGTCATTGGCCTGTACAAAGAGTATATCAGATGTAGATTTTTTTTTTAATATCAGCACTTTTGCCAAAGATTTATCATATATGACCTCCACACTAACTTACAAATAATCAGATCACGAAAATACCATCAAAAGGTTTATAAGTTAATTTTATTAAGTTACCAGGTTTAGAAAAAGAGTCACTCTTTCCATTGAACCGTTTTCCTCAAAATCACGTTTAAAAAACTGAGCTGTCTCCATGTTGACTCCCATAGCGGCAAACACAATAGCAAAATTGTCGTCTTCCCCACCCTGTAAAATCAATGTTACAGCATCCAGAAACCATATTATTAGTTCAATCATAGACAGAAAACCAAGGTCTGGATAGGAAAGAATAAACTAGTGAATTGATGGTTTTAAATATAATTTGTTTGATTCCTCACTTGTAAGGACAAAAAGAAAACTTTGTAACTACTTCAATATATTTTCAACATGACAGGGGAGCAAATTATCTGCACCAAGTTCAGCCTCAAACAGCACATTAAATAATGTCTGCCACTTGGTAAATACGAAGCAAATTCGTAGCTATACAAAATTCTTTGCTCTAGACAATAGAGGAATGGTGGGTATTTGTTTCAGTTATCCATTACACCAATTATTATCGCTGTTTACTAAACTTCTCACATACCTCAAGAAGATTTTCAGTTTTCTCCAACCGCTTTACTAGACCAGCTTGACGGCAGATCTGGGCAGCTATTTCATTATGGGGAAGACCAGCAGCCGAAAAAAGAGGAATTTTCTGTCCTCTGGCTATCGAATTCATGACATCAATTGTTGAAATACCCGTCTGTATCATCTCTTCAGGATAGGTTCTTTCGCTGGGGTTAATAGAACTCCCTGAAGTAGAAAAGTGGTTGATTATATGACATGAAATTCAATTAAACGGACATTTAAACACACTCCAAGATCAATCGTTCCCTAACTCCACTCACCAGAAATATCCAAGTAAGCCTCAGGCAAAATAGGAGGACCATTATCAATGGGCTTTCCAGAACCATTAAATATGCGTCCAAGCATATCCAATGAGACAGGAGTTTTCAAGACCTGCATTAAAAGAGTACCTAGAGTTATTTAAAGAGTAGAATGTTGTCTTGCAGGGAATATTTTAAGCAACGTAATGCAATAAGCAAAGGACAACCATAGGTTCATTAATGGTGTGGCCTTGCATCCGAAAATTTTCCTTATACTTGATAGTAATGAACAGAAATATATTCGTGATATTTTTCACGCATATTGAAATGCCATCAGTATTTGCAGTTCTTATATTAAGGTACCCCAATTCAGTCAGCATAACCATATATGCAGTATAGATCCAGGAATATCTCTGCAAGGGCAAATGAGCAATTTCTTAAATTTAAATCCCCCGAACATCATTTCTATCCCTCTATATTACATTTCACCCCAAGTTAGCATACTCAGACAGCCGTACTCAATCTTCCATTTAGGAAAATCCAGGTGTATCCTTTACCTCCCCAGTAAATTGCACGGTTGTGTATTTGTTGTCAATTCCAGATGTTCCTTCAAAAACCTGGTTGAAATAACAAAAAACAAGAAAACATACAGTTAATAAATGCATTAACCTATAAAAAGAATACACAACAATTGAATACGGGGAAAAACTGAGGATGCAATCAACTGAGTGGAAATTTCAAAACACGTATCTTCGACCAGATATCAAGGCAAAAAGCTCATTAAAGACACCATGCTTTGGAACATTTACATATTTTCACTCAAACAGCTGAAGGCTTCACCAAGGTCGATCGTGCCCACAAAAAATCATATCCCAAACAATATTATCGACTAGGTAAGCAAATATTTCCACTTGAAGAGTAAATCATTTTTCTTCCTTCTTACCTTTTCAATTTTTATTATTTTTTAGTGAGCACTTTTGCTCACCCAAATTTGGCTCACCATCGCTCACCCATGCCTTCACTGCGTGACATGTGTCTCCTTTCATTCCCATTTTGCCCTTGTATGAGACACATGTCAGGTAGTGAAGGTATGGGTGAGCAATGGTGAACCAAATTTGGGTGAGCAAAAGTGCTCTCTATTTTTTAATGATACATAGTAAAGATCATAGAATTATTATGAGATTGAGCTTAAAAGAAAAGATTTAGAAGTGCAGATAGTGAATATGCCCTCTAATAATTCGTTCAACATCATCATAGAAAATGGGCTGCTCAAGCTAATTGTGGAAGCAGACATAAGCATTGGAAAACTCCATACCTCTAAAGGAAAAATGAAAAAAAACCCAAGGGGTACAAGTACAAGATATTGCTAGGCAATATGGAGGTACTCAGAAAACAACTTCAGTAAAAAAAGCAGAAATGACGTTTAAGCAAAATAAAGTTTGGTCCAGCAAAATCTCTGAGTCATACAAAATTATGAACCCTCTGAATATTATAAAATAGTGGATATGACAGATACCACACACTAAGCACCTGAACAACAGCTTTCTCCCCATCAACTTCCAGCACTTGACCACGTCGCGTTGTTCCATCTCCTAAGCGTATATTGACAATCTCTTGATACTTAGGTCCCTGACATTATCAAAGAGAAAATGCATGAAACTTTTGGATTCTGATTTGCGTGTGACAAAGAATGGATAAAATTATTCACAGGATTAAGCACAATACCCACCTTAACTTTTTCAAGGATAACCAGTGGTCCAGCAACCCCAGAAACAGTTCTGTACTCTGCAAAAAGCATATCGTAAAGCTCTCAATCAATATCACGAAGAATTTCTACAACTACAGAAGAATGACGGTATGAATTAAATTAATATCTTAAAAAAGTGGCCCACTACTGAAGAACAAATCATTATAACGTCTATTGATATTGATCCTCCAACCTGGATCAACTAATAGTTTCATCCTCTTATTGGAGGAGGCAAGTGAAAGTAAACCTTCCAAGGTTCAGCATAAGCATTGCTAACTCTATCATCAACTGGTAGTGTCTGTGGTCACTGTTAAAATAGGTTCTCCTCAGTCCTCCCTCTCTTGTTGGACTAAACACAACCCATTAGCCTTCTTATCTATGATCATTCTTCAAGCTTATAGTGTTCATTAAACCGAAAAGAAATATCGATGTTTTACATCTCCTAATTTTTCGTCTCACAATATGTCACAACACAATGCAGAACAATATTTTATTGGGAATTTAGCATAAAACTTGCAGTGCTATTGAAAAATGCTTCCACATGATACCTCTACATTGACGAGTATCTATTAACCCTAACTCCATCGGTTAATTCCATATGAATTTTTATTCAAATGGTTCCACAGATTTTTTATTACACAATCACTTTAGCCCAGAACCTCCCAAAACACACACAAAAACAAAACAAAACACTAGTAGTTAGAAACTTACCCATGCCAACCTCTAGCGTTCCTTCCCCCATGTCAAGATTGTCAGGCACACCCATATTCAACCTAAATCAACAGAGACATTTCAAGGAGAATCATCAATTGATAACACAAGTGGCAATCAGCAGATTCCAGAGACATTTGTAATTAAATCCAAGAGCATAAGACCAACTCCAACCCTAGCAGCAAAATACAATTTGCAGCAACTTTGCTGCTTCACATGTGCTGGAAATAATGGTTCCAACCCACACAGTGAAGTTGCTGCAATTGCTTTGATTCAGCAGAGAACAAATCAGCATTAAAAAAAAAAATTTAATTAAAAAATCCAGCAAGGACGAGAGAGAGAGAGAGAGAGAGAGAGAGAGAGAGAGAGAGAGAGAGAGAGAAAGGAACTCAATGGCAACATTGAATCTCAATTATGTATTCACCAAAGACATACAAATCTGGAATTTTGAAAACAAACCAAAAAAAATAAGAAAGAAATTTCAAGGAACCACACATATCAAACCCCAAACAATTCCAATCAGCTCCATAAAATTTCATCAAGTGAAGTAAAACAGAAACAAAAATAAATTGGATGAACCAACAATATTGTCCCAAACCTATCAAAATTGCAGATCTGAAGTTTGTGCACCGACGATGGTGGTCTCTAGGGTTTTGCCGCCGGTGGTGGACTCGATGGTTCCGCCGGTGGTCGAATTTCGATCTAAGAGGGGGGAAGGAGAGAGAGAGACAGACAGACAGAGAGCCAAAAGAAATGAAACTGTGATCTAATCAAGCGAATTAAAAATATATATTATGAAATTCAAACCAGTAATAATAATGGGAAAAGGGTAAATTATGAAACACCCTCTCTACTATGATCGATTTTCACTAATACCCCTAGTCTTTTTTTTTTTGTAGCAAACTAACCCCTTAAAGTATACATGTTGAACACAAACACTCCCTCCATTGTATCATGCTATAAGGTCCTTCATTTTCTTGTCCATTTAGATTAAACCATATTAGAAACATGGAACACAAATAATCAATTTACGTACCTGGATTCACCACCACAAACGGATGAGATGATAACAATCAAAGATTGGGGGCTAGGGCTTCCTCTCCTTGCTCTATTCTTTTTTCACTATTATCTTGATGGAAAAAAATGTATGTATCTGTTGAGAGAGGAGAGGGACCTAACTCTGAATTATATAGAAACGCCTTTCCATCACAACCCATTAAACTCAACATAGGTTTTACTAATCGGGTCATAAAAGTCCATATTTCATATAATTAAGGTGCTCCCCGTATATCCATTTAAGTTAAGTTTTCAACCCGTTTTTATAAAACAAAACAAAATAAAATGAGCCCAAAATCTTACATTCTCCCACATGGACGAACATTTATAAAAACAAAATATTTTGGTTTTAAAACAATTTTTGACTCATGGGTGAAATACTCAATGTAACCACATTATACTCATAGCTAAATGAATAACGTTAATTAACACATCATAAAATCACTTTTAAGCAGAATTTTGCCTTCAATAACTTAAAAATAACTTAAAGTGATTGTTGTCACGTGAGACCACACTTTAATACATGACTTGTTTGCCCCTCTTGTGGCTTAGGAATATAAAACACTCTCGCTCACACACACAAAAGAGAACATCACATATTCACAGTATCTTCATCTCTATCCACACATTATTTCAGTGGAAATTTTTCTTATTTTTGCATTTCATTGTGGAACAATATTTTGACACTTAAGTTGTTGCTTCTTCTTTTTTTTTTTTTTTTAGAAAGATTCTTCTTCTTATTGACTAAGTATTCAACTATTCATTCATGGCTTCTCTGCTCTCCCCAACCGCCACTACTACTCTTCAATAGAATAGTAGGCGGTGGTTATAGCTGATGGTGGAGGTGGTGGCTAGTGATGGTGGCGGTTGCAAAGGTATGTGGGAATTTTTTTTGCTGTCTATTTAACATATTTATAATAAAATATTGTATCAAATTTGGTTTTTTTAAGAATAATATTATTTTTTGGTTAACATTTATACATTTTGAGGTCTATTTATCAACAAGGTATGGTGTCAAATTGAGTTTGAAATACTTAATTAGGTAGGGTGTAATATATTAGATTGAGCTAAAATATCACATAATTCTCAAATTTTGGGATGGATTAGATTATATTATGGTTAAAATATCAATTGTACTAACTTTTCTTTTTTCAAATTTGGAAGATTAACCTACAATTTGAATATCACATGTACTTAAAAAAAAAAAAAAATTATTATATTTCTTCCCGACCAAGCTTACCCTTGGCAGTTGCGCTTAGAGGGTGATTGGAGGAGGCCGGGAGGAGGGGATCTGTGGTGGTGGTGGTGGCCGGCCATGAGGGGTGCCGGTTTCGGCAGTGGTGAAGAGGTGGCCGGAGATGGGGGTGGCAACTGAGGGCTGTGGGAGGGAGCTGGCCCTCTCTTTCTCTCTCTTAATCTACTTTTTTAGTCTCTTTTCTTCTTTTTGATTTTCTCTTTCCTTTCTTTGTGTGATCACTCTCCCTCTCTCTACACTTTTCTCTCTCTCTAAAATGATCTATCTAACCTCCCCTATTCCCTCCGTCAAACTCCCACTTTTATAATGAGACCTCCCCTCTCTCACTCCTAAACGTATATATCTATATATACATCTATATAATAAGTTAGAGCGGTGTGGTCCCTTCTAAATTAGTAACTATCAATCCGATTCATTCAGACAAGTTTAGATATTTTAAACTGTCCGATCATTAGTCCACCAAAAATGGTAACATGCACACACACCAAATCAGTTTTCAATTTACTCTTATACCTTCTAATTCGGCTCTCTCTCTCTCTCTCTCTCTCTCTCCCTCTCACACACACACACACAACCTCAACTCCAAATGGAGAGACCCATATATCACTCATGTGACCATGTCTCTTAAGCCTTTGTTTCTTTCTTTCTTTTTTTTTTTTTTTTCCCCTTTCCAGAAACTTTAAAAAAAGGCCAACAAAGACTAAGTATAGATTGGTTAATTTTACTCTTTTTTTTCCTCTGATTCTTTCCAAAATCTTAGAAAAAGCCTTTGTTCTTTCTTTTTTTCTTTTTTTTCCCTTCTAAATATAAGAAAAGTATAGTTTTTCAAAAGTTTCTAGAAGGGGGAAAAAAAAAAAACAAAGGCTAAGTATAGATTGGTTAAGTAGTTCAAGAGATGTGTAGGCCACAACACAACTATCTGAAACTACTGAGTAATAGTATGCTTTTCAGATTTGTATGGTAATGGGACCACTTGATTTTTCATTAGAGAGTGTTGAAGTAATCCAATAATATTGAAGGTCTTTACAACATGTTTTAGAAATAACTAAATTATTAGAATAACTAAATTTAAGAAGCATAGCATAACTAAATTAGAAATAACTAATATTAAACATGTAGGTTGCTGCAAACTCAATAAGCTAAATAGGTTATGACCTAAAATGAAAGAGGTACGCATGTGAAATTATGTTTTTTTTTTCTAACAAATTTACAGCCCACATTTACAGTCATTATATATACTCTGTATTTTTTTTTCCACCCGTGCTTCTATATATGTACTCACTGAAGGAAGAAGATAAGTTGGGTTAAGGCCTGTTTGGAAAATCAGTTTATGGGCAGACTTTTATGTGTTAGGACATTGGATTGTCAAACAGAGCCTTAGGTCTTAAATAAAAATAAAACATATAAAAGAAACAGTCATATTGGCCTTTTTTCCAGGCTTTAAAAGGAAAAAAAGAAAAAACAACAGGAAAAAAAAAATAACATCCTTTTTTTTTTTTTAATTTTAATTTTAATTTTAATTTTTTTTATCCATGTTTAAAGTAATGGTAGCTAAACTTGGCTACACTCTACAAAATTTTACTTTTTCTTTTTTCTTAATTTAAGTAGTTCTGCTCTTGATTTATTACACAGAGCCTTACAGTCTTTAGAAGTATTAAAAGAGTATCATATATCTAGAACCTTCATACTCAATTTTATAAACATAAAAGAGATATCACTCAACTGCAATGACATGGACAATTTTATGCAAAAGATTTGATCTTTTGAATCATTGAAAATTTTTTTTTTGTCGCTTCGTGCCCACAGGCACGGGTCATTACTAGTAAACATATAATATGCAACCCCCAAAACATTCCCCTTAAAACCCACAAATTTTTTTTATTTGTCTTCAAGAAGGCAAAGACCGCATTCATCTCGCTCCTCTGCAAATGGGTTTCGACAGTTTGACTGGAAATAGGAGCCTGAAGAGGTCTAATTTCTTGATTGGGGATAGATTAGGAGAAGGATCTTTTGCGGTCCGTTTAATATGATTGTAAAATAAAATTGAATTGAATTGAAGAGAATAGAAAAGAAAATAATAGAATAGAATTGATTTGTAATTCTAATTCTCATGTTTGGTTTGAAACAGAAATAAATAGAATAGAATTAAAAAGAATATCTAATACTTCCTAAAATACCCCAGACCTTAAAGCTAATTTACCCAAACACACCTTAAGCTAAGACCAGAAGAACAAACCAAAGAAAGAAGAAGACTGAAGAAGACGACCGGAGAAGAAGAAGAAGACAAACGAAGAAGCAGAAAAAGACGACTGAAGAAGAAGACGAAGAAGATGACCGAAGAAGAAGAAGAAGAAGAAATCAGGTGAGGGTTTTTGGATTTTGGTATTTTGGGAAGAACAATAGTTGCAAATCAATTCTCACCAAATCCGACCATTTTTTGTCGGATTTCAGTCTTGCTTAAAACTCCAATGCTCAAAAATTGAAAATCATTTCATTTCTTATTTTTGTGTCAAACCAAACACATGATTTGCCACAAACAAGAATTGCAAATCAATTCTTTTCTTGTTTGTGGCATACCAAACGGACTGTTGGTGTTTGTGTACAAGAGACTGAGAGAGTGCTTTTAAAGCTGTAATTTTGTTACACAGAGGTGGGTAATTTGGCCATTTTGCACCGTCCATTATCACTGTTTATTAATATGGCCCCTTAAATACACGAGGGGGTCAATTTGTTTTTTTTTTTTTTAAATCAGGGAATATTAGTGAAAATCGGTCATAATAGAAATGGTGTTTACATAATGGGTTTTGTTAACATGTATCCTTAGGGCGTATGTTAAGGTTCCAAAAGTAAAAATAAACAAGGGACACAAACACTGAGCCCTACACCGAACACTAAAATCCACACTATACCCTTTGTTTATTTTCACTTTTAAAAACTTAACATATGCCCTAATTACACATGTTAACAAAAACCTTACATAATTTACCCACAAAAAAAACCTCACTTTTTTCAAGGTCGGATAGGGCGACGATCGTCTTGACTATTGTTCATGGTGATGGTCTAGAATAAGATCTTGAGAATCCTTCAGCTTTGCGTAATGTTGAGGAGCTAGTTGGGCCCACCACAATAATTGGCTCATTGAAATCATTTATGTAGAGATGACTTTCAAAGTTCGTTGCCCGTGATCTCACATCAGTTTATGAATATCAATTCAAGAATGAAGTGAGCCTGGGCAGTCTTGATTTGATTAGTCAAAACAATTAGTAATAATATCTTTAATTGTAATTACACACTATTATGGAGTAAGTATTTATTTATATATTTAAAGGTCCTTTAGATTTCAGTCATTTATTGTATCCGTATCTAGAAATTGATTCATTCTATAAGTCAACTTAAAAATCAATCTCTCACATATTTTAAGGATCAAAATACCCCTACTCCCATAAATCAGAGTTTTGAAATTCAAAACCCAGATTTGTGTTATACAGAGTATATATATATATATATATAGAAAGAGAGAGAATTAAAAGAGAAAATTTAATAAATACCCCAACTCTCATAAATCAGGGCTTTTAAATTCAAAACCCTGATTTGTTATACATCTGTTCTATATATTATAATACGGAAGACTATGATGCCACGTGGCATCAGCTCCATTTTTTTAAAATTTTTTTTTGTTTTTTTCCCTAAATAATTGTAAACAAAATTGAATTTGTAAACCAAATTGATGGAGAAAATATTGATTGCATTTATTGAGAAAGAGAAACAATGCATATCATACATAATCAAAAATTCTAAATTGAATTTGTAAACAAAATTGGTGGAAAATATTGATTGCATTTGTTGAGAGAGAAAATAAAGGAACAATTCAATTTTAATAACATCACAATTACTCGCCACCAATTACTCACATTCCGCCTGACTGTTACAAAGACAAATACACAATGGAGAGACTTCGTATTCCGTATAACAATATTAGAATATAGAGCTCATTAATTACTCATATTATATGGTATTTGTAATATAAATGCACACCTACATATACAAGTATCCATCTCCCCGTATTTTTTTCAATCCCTATAAACCCTCCAAATGCCTTATTCTCTCTATATTAATGCTTCATGAACCTAATTTTAATATATAAAAAATTACGACTAATAAACAAAGTTTGATGTCCCTCTTTCTCCGCCTAAACTCAAGCACCTTCATTAGCATCTTTTTACCTTAAACTTAAATTGACTAACAAAGAAAATGGTTTCACTTCTCACCAAATGTAATGCGTATCGCATTAATTACTTATGGATTTCATATATGGTATTGGTTATATGTAAACGTTTAACACCAAAAGCCTATCTCCAATGGATAGTCTCTCCTTTATGTTCAAATCTCTCTCTCTCTCTACCTTGGCAGTGTATGTGCATTTCACTTAGGAAGCAGAGGAAGATGAAGAACAAAGAGTAGATATGAAAGGAGTCGGTCATGACTCATCATGGGTATCTATCATCGATATTCGATTATTCATTACTCGATTTGTAGTTGCTAGTAGCAATTTAGGCAAAGTTCGTTCATTACTCGATTCTAATTCACGTTTATCATATTTGGATCTGAAACTTTATTTATTCGGTTGAGGTTTTATTATTATTATTTAAAAAAAATAGTTTTTTTTCTATCATGCATTGATTATGATTCCATATTGCAATTTTTTTTTTCATATTTAACTCTGTTGATTTTATAAACATACACTATAGTTTGTTTGGTGTACTCCGTTTGTTTTCTAGGAAAACCCTTTGTTTATGAAAGGAATTTGTACTATTCTAACCACAATTATTTTGTAATTTGTTTGTGTTGCATATTTAAATAGTAGGAAAAAAAATACTTTTTAGAATAAATTTCAATAATAAACACATCGATGTCAAATTTAATTTGATACACACATAATTTAATAGTTATTATGATCTTTTAATAAACTTCTTTTATTTACCGAATAAATTCTAGAACAACGAATCTAATGAATGTTCTCCCGTGCATTGCACGGGTTACAATACTAGTATATATATATATATAGAGAGAGAGAGAGAGAGAGATAATTAACAAAGAAATTTTATCTATTATAGTAAGAAATCTCTCACTTTTTTTAACGTATTTGATGAGAAATTTCTCACCAAATAAAAACAAATTTATCAAATTTCTCACCAAATGTGAGAAATCTCACATTTTTTTTATCTATTACAGTGAGAAATTTCTCACCTTTTTTCTAACCAAATTAAAACAAATTTCTTACCTTCAAAACTTAAAAGAAAAACTCCACACTTTGGGAGAAATTCGCACAGTATTGAAAATTCATACACAAACAGTCAAAACACTAAAGTGCAGCAACAATAGACATGGATTTGGTGAGAAATTCCCAATTTTAGAATTTTGATGGAAATTTAATAATACAAATTTCTCACTAAAAAAAAACACTAGATTATCAAGATATAACACCCGCATTTGTGTTATTGCATTACATTGCCATGCATAATAATGTGATGTGGCGTGTCTTTTGGCACATGGTTGAGTGAGTTTTGACTCATGAGTCGTTTTGGGGTGTCTGTGTTAGAAGACCCTCTGAGAATTTGTTGGTGAGTGTTTTGTTGTTGCGACGTCTCTTCGAGTGTGAGACGGTCACTGTGGAATACTTTAAATGATTATCTGAAAATAAATGTTTACTTGTGTATTTCAATATCTGTATTATTTTCTGTTTTAGAATTTATATATGTTGCTAGTTTTAGTATCCTGGTGAGAACGAATTAACACGCTATTGATTTGGTAGGCTAATTAGCAACTTCGGAAACGTCATGTAGAAATTCGCGTTTTAGTAACCGAACGAAACTTTGTCACACCCGTTCCAGAATTTCATGGTTTTAAAAACATGCATAAATTGAAATTTGTGGAATTATTTATGTTATTAATAATTTGATTGAGTTGAGTTGACGTGAGTCAACGGTGAGGTGTCTAGTGGAGACACGAAGACTTGGTAACGCCTGTTGCATTGGCATGATTAAATGACATTTATATGACTTAAATGTTATATGACTTTATCTGGTATTTTGTGAATAGTAATGTTACCTGTATTGGTAAATTGTGGTAATCTTTGATATTGTTATATATCGATTTGAGAACTGTGGTGAGAACGTGAGTGTCACGTTAATTGAAAAGGTAGGTTGTGTAGAGATTCCACAGAATATAGTTTTCGGACGTTATTTTTGGACCCAAACGAAACCTAGTCGAAAACTTTTGAAATTGATAGTTTTCACTTGTAAAGTTATAAAATGAACGTGTGCGAAGTTTCGAGAGCTAATTAGAAGTTTGAGAAACTTGTGGGGAGGTAAACGTAATTTCCAAAGAGTTTTTCTATATATAGATGAGTATGAGATTTCAAATCTCATCCACAACTCCTAAATATCTAGAGAGAGGAGAGAGAAGGGAGATTTTGTTGCCTCGGGCTTTGCGACGACAAACGACGACCGTTCGTCCGTCAGATTTTCTCCAGATTTCAGATTTGAACTCGTGGAGGTAAGATCTACGTTTTGATATCACTTAGGCCGTGTTTGGCCAACTTTTGTAAAAATAGTAATTTTAGACTTTTGGGAAAAATCAGGTAAAACTCGTAGGAATTGCGTATAATTCGGAATCCGACGATTATTTATTCCCCTAGACGATCCTTCAAAGTTTGAAGAGATTCGCACGAGGTATGAATTCTAGATCTATGAAATATATGGATTTTCATGTTTTGGACATCACTTTTGATATTCTTGGATCCGGGCGAAATTCATGTAATAGTTAGGCCCGTTAATTATGCACGTGAAATTATGATAAAAGCACGTATAACTATTTATGTGAGCATGTTATGTGTCTACTTGGGTCAAAGGGGAGTTTGGTGCAAATTCATTCGGAGTAAGCTCCTCGAACCTTGAGGATTGTGATCTTGTTGGAATTGGAATTTGTGGTTGTGTCTGGATTGGAGGTGGGCCCAACCAGTACACGGTACCTGGTATGGAGGAAGGCCCAACCAGTGTACGAGATGCGTGGGAGAGGTGGGCCTCCTACGGCATCGACCGGATGAATGCGTACCACTCACCCCAGAGACTATTTCTATGTGTTTTAGATGCTTAAACCATGAATTGTCATATAAGCATACATTTAGAATTGTACGCTCAGCATATAGCTGAGCAGTGGAGATGTACTCCATTGCAGGTAAGAAGAAAGACAAGAAGAATCGTGAGGAGTGAGGCCGAGGAACGCCGGGGATTTCACACTTGTATATGTTTTGGTTGTTTTATTTAAAATCCTGAAATTTGTGTAAGGATTGGTAATGTGTTGTAATAGAACCATAGATTAATTCTATAGTATTGTAATCTTGTAATTGAACGTTCGTAGTTATGTTTAATACGTTAAAATCAGTTATGGTTGTACCTATTGTGGGTGTTGAGAGGCATGAGTGGTTAATATTTCAATACAGGGCTGTCAGCAGGGGAGCAGTCGACTGGGCCCCAGATCAGTCGACTGGACCTCGTGGGATTGTGATACTGTAAGGGAATAATAGAAAAGCAGTCGACTGGGACCCTTGGACAGTCGACTGAACACTGTTTATTTTAGCTACTGCTTCCATTAATTGAAAAGCAGTCGACTGGATCCCCAGATCAGTCGACTGGACCTCTTTGCTATATGATGTATTTTTGGTTCTGCTTAACACAGTCGACGGAGCAGTCGACTGGACCCTAGTGCAGTCGACGGGGCAGTCGACTGAACCTCTGTTTTCAAAACTATTTTCTTTGAATGTGGTTTCAATGGACAAAACTTTTTTTTATAACTCTGATTTCAATAGATTTTACAAACACAGAGGGGAACGTTTCCTAAGTTTTAAACTACCAGGGTTGTTTTATAGAAGTTCTTTCCGCTGCGTATTATTAGATGATGTTTGGATGAGCCTTAGTGGCGTGCCACGTGTCCTATTTCCACGCGTAGTGGGATGGGTCGTGACAAACTTAGTCGAGAACTTTTATAATTTTGAGGTTTCACTTGTAAAGCTATAAATTAGCTGTGTAGAAAGTTTCAGAGACTGATTAGGAGTTTTGAAAACTCGTGGGGAGACAAACGTAATTCCCGAGAGTTTTGCCTATATATAGATAGAGATGAGTTAGATATTTTCATTAGCTTACAACCTAAGTTTCCAAAAAGAGGCCAAAGGGAGATTTAGTTGCTTCAAGCTTTGCGACGCCAAACGACGACCTTCCGTCAGTCTGTTTTCTCCCATATTTCATATTCGAGCTCCTCGAGGTAAGAGCTTCGTTTTGATATATGTTAGGGCTTGTTTGGCCAAGTTTTCCAAAAAGTTGTTTCCTAGAATTTTTCATAAAAGTTGATAAATGGAATTTTGATCCATAGGAATTGTACTAGACGGACTTCTACACGTTCTTTGTACACGGGTTTTCTTTGGATCGATGTTTAAGAGCGTAAATCGGAGGTGAGTGATTCAATTATGTTTTTGGAATGGTTTCTTGATATGTATTCATGTTATGTTTGAATAGCATGTATTAATACTTAGAGATATCTTGTGTAGTTCATATTGGGCATTTATATTGATAAGTAGGCCCAATAGCACGATGAAATGCTTTGATTACCGCGAGCATGGTGATATGTATTTGAGCATGTTAAGTTGCTTATTTGGGTCAGAAGGAGCACGTGGTCACTGTGCCATTTTGTGGAGCCGATATAGGCATTAAGGTCGCACGATTGAAGAGAAGAATCGTGTGTCTTACCCTTTCGCGTGGACTTATTGGCGAGAAGTCGCAGATTGGGAGTATGGACGGGCACGTGAGTCTCCGGCGACTAGTATGAAATGTAGAGATGTGAATGCGAACATGTTTATCATTCATGTACATATGTTGATTTATTCACTAAGCATTAGCTTAAACAAATCAGATATGTGTGGTTAATTCAAATAACCATTGCAGGTATAAATGCTGGCGAGGAATCGCAGAAGTGAGCACGTGGGTTGGGAGTTCTTTTAGAAGGCAACTTGAACGTTAATCTTGTAGTTTTGGGACAATAGGAATGTTGTAATAAGAATTCTTATGGTTTTTAGTTATGTTTAACTTGGTATGTTAGAACGAATCTAAAATGTTGTAATAGTTAGTAACATGTTGTAACTCTGCTTCGGTAATATGTTAATACAGTTAGGATTGCTTTGGAGTACTTTTGGAAGTGTGTGTTTGATCGCCGTTTGAATTCAAAAGCTTTTAAACTTGAAAATGCTGCAGAATGTGCTGCTTCCAGGGGATCAGTAGACTGGTTTGTTGAACAGTCGACTGGAGACTCCTTTTCAGCAACTCTCTGCATCGTTTCATGGAGGATCAGTCGACTGGGTCCCTGACACAGTCGACTGGATCATGGTTTTCAAAACTGATATTTTTGGTCAGGCTGGACTTCAGTCGACCGGACTTTACAATCGATTGAAACTTTGAAGCCCCAGTCGACAGGATGTAGAAAGCAGTCGACTGGATGGTGTTTTAAAACCCAACTTTCTGCTGGACCAGGATCAGTCGACTGGATCCGAGGATCAGTCGACTGGACGGATGGTTTTCAAAACGACTTGTTTTATTCCGCTGCGTGTGTTCTTCAAACTAATATTTGGGAACGTTAATGAATTGGTTTAGCCTCGGTGGCGTGCCACGGGCTTCGGTTGCGCTATTGTGGGACCGGGTTGTGACATTTAGTGGTATCAGAGCATAAGTTTAGAGCATTGGGAACGAGTGACGTTATATATGCTGAGTGACGTCGAGTGGAGTGTGTAATTGTGAAGATAATTGTTATCATTGTAGAAATGCTTCATGTGTTAGCATTTGTTGATCGTGATGAACTGTGCACATATATCTATATTGTGGCATAGCATGTATGGTCATTATGCATTGAACTCAACAGGGGAATATTTGAAACATTATGGCTGATCCGCCGAGAGAATTGTCACCGCATTCGCGGATGGACCAAATAGTGAATATGGTGGGAAATTTCATACAAGCGGTAAGTGAAAGAGAACAGATGAACGTTCAGCCTCCACCGGCACCGCAACCTCAACACACAATCGTGGAACAGTTTCATAAGCGAAAACCTACCTTGTATTATGGACAAGTTGACATAGACTTGGCCGATCATTGGATGATCGACATGGAAAGACATTTCCGTCAGGTAATATGTACCGATGAGGAGAAAATTTTATGCGCATCCGATACGTTGATGGGCGAAGCATTGGATTGGTGGAACAACGTACTTGAACAAGGGAAGCCGACCACGTGGGAAGCATTTAAAGAAGAATTCAACAAACGTTTCTTTCCGCAATCTGCTTATACTCAGAAACGCCAAGAGTTTGCAAGTCTGGTTCAGGGAGACATGACTGTGAGTGAGTATGTATCCCGTTACAATGCCTTGTTACGATTTGGGAAAACTACCGTTCCGACTGATAGGGATAAAGCTCGTAAGTTTGAGGAAGGACTTAGGGAGAATATCCGTGGCCGTGTGGATATGTTACAACACCCGACCGTTTCTCTTGTTGAGGAAGCTGCTCGTATTGCTGAGAAAAGTGTCGACAGATATCGACAGGGACAACAAGGGAAGAGAGCAAATGATAATCGGGGTAAGAGTCAAGGGAATGTGAAGAAACCGCTTACGCAAGGTTCGGGATCGCATATGGGTGACCAAGGAGGAAGTACATTCACGGGAGATTCGAGACCGTTCTGCTCGACATGTAACCTGCGACACAGAGGAACCTACTATCAATTAACCACTTGCTACCTTTGCAATAAATTGGGACACGTATCTAGGAATTGTCCTTCGAATGCGAATGTGACTACACCGAACACTACCTCGAACACAAAGAGTTACAACCCAGAGATGAGGAGAAAATGTTTTGAATGTGGATAACCAGGACACATAGTGAAGAACTGCCCGAGTAAGAGACAACTGGGAATGAGTACCGGGGCATCGAGTGTGCCAAGCGGATCAAGGGTAGAACCTCGAGTGGATAAAGGGAAAGGAGTCGCGCAACAACAAGGACGATACTTCCAGCTCAGGCCGGGGAATACGGATGATACCGTCGTATCAGGTATTCTTCCTATTTGTTCGTATCCTGCACGTATACTTATGGATTCTGGTTCAACGCATTCATTCGTATCACGTGATTTTGTTAAGCATTTAACTGTTAAGTCAGAACCGTTAGGATATGACTTGTGTGTATCATTGCCTAGTAGTGAACCGCTAGTTACTTCTTTAATATTCAAGTCATGTGAGATCAAGATAGGTGATAAAGTCTTGAGCGTTGATTTGATTCCGTTGACGGTGAATTACTTTGATGTTATCTTGGGTATGGATTGGTTGTCGGTTAATCAAGCCAGAATCGATTGTGAATAGAAACGGGTTAGTTTCTATCCAGGAAGAGTTTACTTTTCAGGGTAAGGGAGTGATTGTACCGCCGTACTTGATATCGGCGATTCAAGCAAGTAAGATGTTGAAGAAGGGTTGTTCGGGTTTCTTATGTTCAATTGTTGACACGCGAGTTCTTGGACCACTAATAGAAGACATTTCAGTAGTTCGAGAATTTCCAGATGTTTTTCCCAATGAGTTACCCGACGTATTGATTGAAAGAGAACTTGAGTTCACAATAGAAATAGTACCAGGGTCACAACCGATATCTAAAGCGCCGTACCGAATGGCACCGATAGAGTTGAAAGAATTGAAGGTTCAGTTACAAGAATTACTTGAGAAAGATTTTATCCGACCGAGTGTTTCGCCGTGGGGAGCTCCAGTTTTGTTTGTAAAGAAGAAGGACGGAACGATGTGTATGTGCATCGACTACCCGCGAATAGATGACTTGTTTGATCAGTTACAAGGGGCTCAGGTATTTTCAAAGATTGACTTGAGATCCGGTTACCATCAGTTGAAAGTTAAAGAGGAAGATGTTGAGAAGACAGCTTTCAGGACTCGATATGGTCATTTCGAATTTTTGGTTATGCCATTTGGACTGACTAATGCACCAGTTGCTTTCATGGACTTGATGAACCGTGTTTTCAAGGATTATTTAGATGAGTTCGGTATCGTGTTCATAGATGGCATCCTAATCTACTCCAAAAGCGTTGAAGATCACGAGCATCGTTTGCGATTAGCTTTACAACGATTGCGTGAAAAGAGGTTATTTGGCAAATTGAAGAAGTGTGAGTTTTGGTTGATCGAGATAGCTTTCCTTGGACATATAGTGTCGGCAAAGGGAATTTCTGTAGACCCTCAAAAGATAGAAGCAGTTACCAAATGGGTGAGACCAACGAATGTGACAGACATCCGAAGTTTTCTAAGATTAGCTGGGTATTATCGGAGATTTGTAAAAGACTTTTCGTGTATAGCAATGCCGATGACACAATTAATGAGGAAAGATATTGCTTTTGTTTGGAGTCCAAACTGTGAAGAAAGTTTTCAAGAGTTGAAGAGCCGACTAGTGAAAGCACCAATTTTGGCCGTTCCGTCAGGGAATGAAGGGTTTATTATCTACAGTGATGCTTCATGTAGAGGTTTAGGTTGCATTCTTATGCAAAGTGATCGGGAGAGAACTAATCCTAATTATACGCCTTAATTCACATTTGTTAGTACTTTTTATCCTGTTTTTGTATATTTTTACTTCGTTTTCTAGTTTTTGACAGGATTTGGAAGAAATCACCTAAACCAGGCTAAACAGGGTGAAAAAGCAGCAGAGCAGAAGCTGAAAAATCAACATCGCGCGCGCGATCCGCTCGCGCGAAAACCCAGATATCGCTCGCGCGACCCGCTCGCGCGGAAGTTCAGAAATCGCTCGCGCGATTCGCGCGCGCGAGGTACCAATTGTCGCGCTCGCGCGGACCGCTCGCGCGATATGTGTAAAAACCAATTATGCGTATTTCAGTATACTGAAGACTCCTGTGCAAACGAAACTGCTGAACGACGTCCAGACTATAAATTACATCAGTTTCAGTCCGTTTCGGGTTAGGAAGGCTTCCAAAACTTGTTGTAAATCTATATATACCCTATTTTATTACAATTAAAGGGTTAGACATTGTTAGCAATTATTATACACACATTCTACAACCATACTTCCAGCCATTGAAGGGAGGGAAGCAAGGAGAAGAAGAAGAAGACCAAGGATTTCCATGGCCTCCTCCATCAACTACTTGCCATCCATCACTTTCATGGATGGCTAGATCATAGATCTAGGGTTTCAATGAAGCCCTAGACGAGTAATAGGGTTTTATTTATGTTTTTATTTTAGTTCTATTATATATGGATGACAGTCACATGTTTAGAGGATTTTTATAAATAAATCGTACTTCTAGTGATTAAATCATTACTTTCAGAATTTATTCTTGTCTTAGATCTATTTTGACTGTGATGTGCTCAACGATCTATGCTTGCTGTGCTTGTTTAGATTGTTTACATGTGATGGTGCTTTATTGATTTGTGCTATCAAGTATCCGAATAGTCCATGCCTAGGTTAGACGGATTAGATCACAACCCTAGTTTAGTGTGGGATAATTCGTGCTAACCGAAGATGGATTATGTTGGTGCTTGAACCATGAATATCTTCTTGTCGGAGGAATTGGGCTTGTAGCTACAATTCCCCATTATCATCCAATGTAATAAGCTAAAGTAATTCATAAATATTCCTATTATGAAGCTAGTGGTGGATTTGCAATCCTAGGTTCCCTTAAATATTATTTAAAACAACTTTAATTGCTTTCATAGTTTAGATTTCTTTTTATTTGTTAGTAGTTTAATTCAAACCAAATCAAAATCCGTTTTCATAATTAACTAAAGTTAGGTTTTAAAATTAAGTCGCTGTAGTTAATCAATCTCTGTGGGTTCGACCTTTACTTCCACACTGCAAATCTTTTGAAAAGTAAAGAACACTTTTTATATCTTGATTCTGACAAGATCACAAAGTTATAAGGTTATTGCATATGCGTCAAGACAACTTAAACCGCATGAGAAGAATTATCCAACACATGATCTAGAATTGGCCGCCGTGATTTTTGCATTGAAGATTTTGCGTCATTATTTATACGAGGAGAAATGTGAGATCTATACGGATCACAAGAGTTTGAAGTACTTGTTTACACAATGAGATTTGAACATGAGGCAAAGGAGATGGTTAGAGTTGATGAAGGACTATGACTTGTCAATTCAGTATCATCCGGGCAAGGCGAATGTCATCGTCGATGCTCTTAGTCGCAAAGTACCAACCAACACCGCATCAGATTTGACTTCTCAGAAAGAACTGATACGAGATATGGAGAATTTGGAGCTTGAAGTGATACCGAGAATTGAAGGTGGCTTGATGTTGACGATGGTGGCACAACCACTCTTGATTCACGAGATCGCAAAGAAACAACTTCAAGATGTGGCTTTGAAGAAGATTTGTGATGAGATTTCGATGGGCAAACAACCGGGATTTACTTTTGAGAATGATGTTTTGAGATTGAGGGGTAGAATTTGTGTGCCTAACGAGAAGGAGTTAAAACGGAACATCCTAGAGGAAGCACACAATACGAAGTATACCGTTCATCCGAGAAGCACCAAGATGTATAGAGATTTGAGACATGTTTATTGGTGGCCGGGAATGAAGAGAGAAATAGCACGTTATGTTTCGTGTTGTACTAGTTGTCAACAAGTAAAGGTCGAACGCCAAGTACCCTCGGGATTGTTACAACCGTTACCGATAGGCGAGTGGAAATGGGAGCACATAACAATGGATTTTGTTAGCAGATTTCCGAGGTCGAAGAGATCGAACACTATTATTTGGGTGATCGTTGATCGTTTGACGAAGTCGTCGCACTTCCTACCAATTCGAACAACTAAGCCAATGACGTTAGCTAAGTTGTATATTCGCGAAATTGTGGGACTACATGGTATCGCAGTTTCTATCGTTTTGGATAGGGATAGTAGTTTTACATCGAAGTTTTGGAGAGCCTTGCAAGAAGCAATGGGTACCAAATTGCACTTTAGTACCGTTTTTCATCCTCAGACCGATGGCCAATCAGAGAGAGTAATCCAGATTTTGGAAGACATGCTTCAGTTATGTGTACTTGATTTCCAGGGTGATTGGGAAGACCATCTACCATTAATTGAGTTCGCATATAACAACAGTTTTCAGTCGAGTATTGGAATGGCTCCTTATGAAGCTTTATATGGTCGTGTATGTCGTTCGCCAATCAGTTGGACAGAAGTGGGAGAATGTCACGACCCATCCCACTACGCGTGGAAATAGGACACGTGGCACGCCACCAAGGCTCATCCAAACATCAATATTACTATACGCAGCGGAAAGAACTTTAAAACAATCCTGGGTAATTAAAACTTAGGGAACATTACCCTCTGAGTTTGTAAAATCCATTGAAATCAGAGTTATAAAAAGTTTTGACCAATGGAAAACACGTCCAAAAGAAACATTTCTGAAAACAGAGGTTCAGTCGACTGTGCCTAGGGTCCAGTCGACTGCACCTAGCAGAACCCAAAACCTAAACTACTTAACAGAGGTCCAGTCGACTGATCAGGGAACCCAGTCGACTGCACAAGTTACTATTTGGATTAGTAGCTAAAATCTACAATGGTTTAGTCGACTGCTCACTCCCCTCAGTCGACTGTGTTGAGCAGAGCCAAAAATGCAACATATTACAAAGGGGTCCATTCGACTGATCTGGGGACCCAGTCGACTGTTTTTCCATCATTCGAAGCAGTAGCCAAAAATCAACAGTGTTCAGTCGACTGGTAAAGGGTCCAGTCGACTGCTTCACTTACTATTCACTTTCAGTGTCTCAATCCTACGAGATCCAGTCGACTGATCCTGGGTTCAGTCGACTGCTCCCCTGCTGGACAGCCCTGTGTTGATAATTAACAGCTCATGCTTTCTCCACACAACACCAAAACAACCACAACTGATTTTTAACATTTAAAACTTAACTACAGACGTTCAAATACAGAATTACCATGTTACAAAACAAATCCGAAGATCTATTACAATGTATTACAATATACTAATCCTTGATACAAGTTTAGGAAATAGGAACAAAATATAAACAAGTAATTCCCCCGACGTTCTTTAACGGCCTCACTCATCACGGTTCTTCTTGTCTTTCTTCTTACCTACAATGGAGTACATCTCCACTGCTCAGCTATATGCTGAGCGTACAATTCTAAATGTATGCTTATATGACAATTCATGGTTTAAGCATCTAAAACACATAGAAATAGTCTCTAGGGTGAGTGGTACGCATTCATCCGGTCGATGCCGTAGGAGGCCCACTTCTCCCACGCATCTCGTACACTGGTTGGGCCTTCCTCCATACCAGGTACCGTGTCCTGGTTGGGTCCACCTCCAATCCAGACACAACCACAAATCCAATTCCATCACAATCACAATCAAATCACAATCCTCGAGGTTCGAGGAGCTTACCCCAGATGAATTTGCACTAAACTCCCCTTTGACCCAAGTAGACACATATCATGTTCACATAAACAGTTATACGTGCTTTTCATATAATTTTACGTGCATAATTAACGGGCCTAATTCATACATGAATTTTGCCCGGATCCAAGAATATCAAAAATGATGTTCAAAACATGAAAATCCATATATTTCATAGATCTAGAATTCATACCTCGTGCGATTCTCTTCAAACTTTGAAGGATCGTCTAGGGGCCTAATTAATCGTCGGATTTCAAATTTGAGAAAATTCCTACAAGTTTATACATGTTTTTCCCAAAAGTCTAAAATTAAGATTTTTACAAAAATTGGCCAAACACGGCCTAAGTAGTATCAAAACGTAGGTCTTACCTCCACGAGTTCAAATCTTGAATTTGGTGAAAATCTGACAGACGAACGGCCGCCGATCGTCGTCGCAAAGCCCGTTGGCTCAATCTCCCTTCTCTTTCCTCTCTCAAGATATTTTGAAATGTTTGGATGAGAATGAATCTCATCCACCACTATTTATAAGCAAACTTTTCGAAAATCGCGTTTACCTCCCCACGAGTTCCTCAAACTTCTAATTAGCTCTCGAAACTTCGCACACGTCCATTTTATAACTTTACGAGTGAAAACTATAAAATTCAAAAGTTTTCGACTAGGTTTCGTTTGGGTCCAAAATAACGTCCGAAAACTATATTCTGTGGAATCTCTACACAACCTACCTTTTACTTCACGTGTCACTCACATTCTCACCACAGTTCTCAAAATGATATATATATATATATATATATCAATATCGTAAAAATCAGAAATTATACTACACAGGTATAATTATTTGCAGATGAAGAGATGTCAAAGGGACTTCTTACTTCCCAAACGGATCCTCCTACATCTATATATAAACGCTGGTTTATCAAGAATACGCAAGAAAAGCACTTCGAATTGTTGATTAATCGCCAGAGATGGCTTAGAACCAATAGTTCATTATCTAATTCGAATGGATCTTTCCGTTCTAATACTCTATCCTTACTATTCACAAAATACCAGATATATCAAATAACATTTAAATCATATAAATGTCATTTAATCGTGCCAATATAATGCAATATGAACTGCCATGTTCCCGTGTCCTCACTGACACCTTACCGTTGACTCACAGTCAACCTCATTGCCATCCAATTATCAAATAACATTGATAACTCACAAAAGTCAATATGCATGATAAAACAATGATTTTCTGGAACGGGTGTGACAGAGAAAGAATGATTGAAGGGCCAAAAATTATACAAGAAACGACGGATAAGATAAAGGTAATTAGACAACGGTTACTGACAGCCCAGAGTAGGTATAATAGTTATGCCGATAAGCGCAGACGGCCGTTGGAATTCGTTGTAGGAGACTTGGTGTTTTTGAAGGTGTCACCTTCAAAGGGAATAACCAGATTTGGTAGATACGGGAAACTCAACCCGAGGTATGTAGGACCTTTTGAGATTATTGGGAGAGTTGGACCCGTAGCTTATCGTTTGAAATTGCTGAGTGAGTATGCTCAAGTGCATAACGTGTTTCACGTGTCATTGTTACATAAACACTTAGTGGAGGATAGAGATCAAGTTATGACTCCGATATCGAATGAGATTCAGAGTGGTTTGAAATATGTTGCGTATCCAGTAGAGATCTTGGATCGGAAGGATCAAGTCTTACGGAACAAAGTAATATCGAAAGTGAAAGTGTTATGGCATAGCCAAACTACGGAAGAAATGACCTGGGAAATAGAAGATGAGATGCGTACTCAGTATTCGCACCTTTTTGAGACATGAGGTACAAGTTTGGGGACAAACTTCTTTTAAGGGGGAGAGTATTATAACACTCGCATTTATGTTATTGCATTACATTGCCATGCATAATAATGTGATGTGGCGTGTCTTTTGGCACATGGTTGAGTGAGTTTTGACTCACGAGTCGTTTTGGGGTGTCTGTGTTAGAGGACCCTCTGAGAATTCGTTGGTGAGTGTTTTGTTGTTGCGATGTCTCTCCGAGTGTGAGACGGTCACTGTGGAATACTTTAAATGTTTATCTGAAAATAAATGTTTACCTGTGTATTTCAATATCTGTATTATTTTCTGTTTTAGAATTTATATCTGTTGCTAGTTTTAGTATCCTGGTGAGAACGAATTAACACGCTATTAATTTGGTAGGCTAATTAGCAACTTCGGAAACGTCATGTAGAAATTAGCGTTTTAGCAACCAGACGAAACTTAGTCGAAAACTTTAATAATTTTGAGGTTTCACTTGTAAAGCTATAAATTATCTGTGTAGAAAGTTTCAGAGACTGATTAGGAGTTTTGAAAACTCGTGGGGAGACAAACGTAATTCCCGAGAGTTTTGCCTATATATAGATAGAGATGAGTTAGATATTTTCATTAGCTTACAACCTAAGTTTCCAAAAAGAGGCCAAAGGGAGATTTAGTTGCTTCAAGCTTTGCGACGCCAAACGACGACCTTCCGTCAGTCTATTTTCTCCCATATTTCATGTTCGAGCTCCTCGAGGTAAGAGCTTCGTTTTGATATATGTTAGGGCTTGTTTGGCCAAGTTTTCCAAAAAGTTATTTCCTAGAATTTTTCATAAAAGTTGATAAATGGAATTTTGATCCATAGGAATTATACTAGACGGACTTCTACACGTTCTTTGTACATGGGTTTTATTTGGATCGAAGTTTAAGAGCATAAATCGGAGGTGAGTGATTCAACTATATTTTTGGAATAGTTTCTTGATATGTATTCATGTTATGTTTGAATAGCATGTATTAATACTTAGAGATATCTTGTGTAGTTCATATTGGGCATTTATATTGATTAGTAGGCCCAATAGCACGATGAAATGCTTTGATTACCGCGAGCATGGTGATATGTATTTGAGCATGTTAAGTTGCTTATTTGTGTCAGAAGGAGCACGTGGTCACCGTGCCATTTTGTGGAGCCGATATAGGCATTAAGGTCGCACGATTGAAGAGAAGAATCGTGGATCTTACCCTTTCGCGTGGACTTATTGCGAGGAGTCGCGGATTGGGAGTATGGACGGGCACGTGAGTCTCCGGCGACTAGTATGAAATGTAGAGATGTGAATGCGAATATGTTTATCATTCATGTACATATGTTGATTTATTCACTAAGCATTAGCTTAAACAAATCGAATATGTGTGGTTATTCAAATAACCATTGCAGGTATAAATGCTGGCGAGGAATCGCAGAAGTGAGCACGTGGGTTGGGAGTTTTTTTAGAAGGCAGCTTGAACGTTAATCTTGTAGTTTTGGGACAATAGGAATGTTGTAATAAGAATTCTTATGATTTTTAGTTATGTTTAACTTGGTATGTTAGAACGAATCTAAAATGTTGTAATAGTTAGTAACATGTTGTAACTCTGCTTCGGTAATATGTTAATACAGTTAGGATTGCTTTGGAGTACTTTTGGAAGTGTGTGTTTGATCGCCGTTTGAATTCAAAAGCTTTTAAACTTGAAAATGCTGCAGAATGTGCTGCTTCCAGGGGATCAGTAGACTGGTTTGTTGAACAGTCGACTGGAGACTCCTTTTCAGCAACTCTCTTCATCGTTTCATGGAGGATCAGTCGACTGGGTCCCCGACACAGTCGACTGGATCATGGTTTTCAAAACTGATATTTTTGGTCAGGCTGGATTTCAGTCGACCGGACTTTACAGTCGATTGAAACTTTGAAGCCCCAGTCGACTGGATGTAGAAAGCAGTCGACTGGATGGTGTTTTAAAACCCAACTTTCTGCTGGACCAGGATCAGTCGACTGGATTCGAGGATCAGTCGACTAGACGGATGGTTTTCAAAATGACTTGTTTGATTCCGCTGCGTGTGTTCTTCAAACTAATATTTGGGAACGCTAATGAATTGGTTTAGCCTCGGTGGCGTGCCACGGGCTTCGGTTGCGCTATTGTGGGACCGGGTTGTGACACAAGATGACCCACTGTTTTCCAAAATACCTACTAACAAAAATCATGAACCTAGACTAGACCCTCTCTTCTGTCTATCCATAGTAGACTTGACTTCTGAGACAAAAGCAAAAAAATAAAAATAAAAACAGAGACTAGAGAGAGAGAAAGAGAGAGAGTTGTTGGAGGCTACTCACATAATACATAAACCAAAAATCTCATCCAATTTGCCATTGTACAACACATGAATTCCACCACTTTATGGTCTCCACAGCGTCAGTGTATCATTTGAGTAATTGCAAGTAGAATACAAAATTGCGAGGCAATGTTCTAGAATTATCATGGTGCCATTTCTGATGACTCGGTAACTCGAATAGAGAGGCTCAAAAATTTAACACCAAAGCCGCTGCCGTTGAACTGAATCACGGCTAGCGAGTACAGCGCCGGAGCGAGAGAGCTAATCGCGGCTTTGGCCATCAGCGAAGCACCACTTCCTCGATTTTGCAAGCAGAAGAAACGAATCTGTGTGGAAAATAAATTAATTCATTAATGCCAATCACAAATGGAATGTAGACGATATAAATGCAAATAATATACTTATTTCTCTCTCTCTCTCTCTCTCTCTATATATATATATATATATGTGTGTGTGTGTAAGTATATACTGACCATGCCAATCACAAATGGAAGAAACGAATCGACGCACTGGTCATGCCAATCACAAAATGGCAAATAATATACTTATTTCTCTCTCTTAGTCAAAAGGCTTAATTAGTTCTGAAACTACGCAAATCAGAATTAATTGACAAGAAAATAGATTAGATAGAGAGATAGAGAAAGATAGAGAGAGATCATGAGATGCAGAGAGTGAGATAATGACAGAGAGATATAAATGGATCTTGATTTATTTAGGTTTCAAATTGAAATCCTTAATTTTTAGTTGATGGTATATACACAGATATGTATATATATATATATAACGAAGGATAATTTTGTCCATAAAAAATACAGATATTTGGGGGAAAGGACTAATTCCTAGTATATCTTATTGATTAAGGATGAATTTAAGAATTTAAAAAGTCAAAGTGACTAACTGTATGTTGACTAAATTTTGAGGGACCAAAACGTACATTTCTAATATTTAAATGATTTCAAAGAATATTCTAAGGGTGCGTTTCGTTTGCAGGAATGGAATAAGACATGAATGGAAATGAAACGGGAATGGAGTAGCAATAGTCATTCTATTTCTCTGTTTGGCTAAGTTTCTAAGAATGAAATGCCACTTATATTCCACATTGGGTTTTAAACAATCAATTAGTGAAATAAAATCATATTTAAGTAAAATATTTTATAATAGTATAAAATATTTATGGTACTAACATTCAGTATTATTTATCTATAATATATATATTTTTAAAGAACCCAAATATTTTTATGAAATCTCGTTTAGAGAAGTGTTTAATAGAATATCTTGGAATTTTTTTTTTTCAAATATGTAATCCTTTAACATATTTTGGAAGTCCAAGAATCTACTATCGGATATTCTTATGCAATATTTTGAAATTTGTAATTTTCTTAATATTTTTTTAGCCTATATAGTTTATATTTAGATTTTTTATGAAATAATATAACATTTTTAACAATTGTAGTCCACCTTATTATTTAATATATTTGCAAAATCTCTTTAAAAATGTAATATATTTGCTAGTTATAGTTAAATATTTGGGTAAATTGCAAATTACACCCTTATAGTTTAAGGGTTGTGACAATTTGGTCCCCGTGGTTTCAATTTTGGCAATTTACACCCTATAGGTTTGAAAATTGTGCAAAATCTACCCAATTACAAAAAAAAACAAGGGCACAGTGGGAATATCACATTATTTCTAGCCTAAAATGACCCTATGTGTCCGTAGACCCAGGAGTGTAGTTTAATGAGACCAAAAGCTTATACGGGGGTTTTGGGACAGTGCCCCCACATGGATTTTTTTTTGGGTAAAAATAGTATAATTTTATGTGATTTTTTGTACAAACTAATTTATCTCATAAATAACTTATAATCTTTTAAGTAATCCAATACACTTAAAGCTTATAATAATCTAATAATGTCACAGCCTGGTCCCACAATAGCGGAACCGAAGCCCGTGACACACCACCGAGGCTAAACCAATTCATTAACGTTCCCAAAAGATTTGTTTGAAGAACACACGCAGCGGAAAAACAAAACACATTTTAAAACCAGAGGTTCAGTCGACTGGGTCGGGACCTCAGTCGACTGAAGCAAGCAGAAACAAAATGAACACATTAACCTTCAGAGGTCCAGTCGACTGAGGCATGGCCCAGTCAACTGCTTTTGCCATAATAAGAAGCAGTAGCTAAACTGCACTGTCCCGTCGACTGCCCCGTCGACTGCTCCGTCGACTGCCCCGTCAACTGCTTTTACCATATTAAGAAGCAGTAGCTACACTGCACTGCCCCGTCGACTGCTTCCCTGGCAGCAGCCCAATCTGCAGAATTTCAAGTTTTAAAAGCTTCCTAACTTTCACCAAGGATCAACCACTCAAACCAAACTCAATCCAAAGTAATCCTAGCTGTATTAAAACATTTCTAAAGCAGGATTACAACATGTCACTAACTATTACAATGGTTTAAAATCCATTCTATCATACGAAGTTAAACATAAGTTAAAACGATAAAAATTCTTATTACAACCTCTTATTGTCCCAAAACTACAAAGTTAACATTCAAGTTGCCTTCTCAAAGAACTCCCAACCCACGTACTCACTTCTCCGATTCCTCGCCAGCATTAACACCTGAAATGGTTATTTGAATAACCACAGATATTCGATTTGTTTAAGCTAAAGCTTAGTGAATAAATCAACATATGCACATGAATGATAAACATGTCCGCATTCACATCTCTACAATTCATACTAGTCGCCGGAGACTCACGTGCCCGTCCATACTCCCAATCCGCGACTCCTCGGCAATAAGTCCACGCGAAAGGGTAAGACCCACGATTCTTCTCTTCAATCGTGCGACCTTAATGCCTATATCGGCTCCACAAAATGGCACGGTGACCACGTGCTCCTTCTAACCCAAATAAGCAACTTAACATGCTCAAATACATATCACCATACTCGCGATAATCAAAACATATCACCGTGCTATTGAGCCTACTTATCAATATAAATGCCCAATATGAACTACACAATATATCTCTAAGAATTAATACATGCTATTCACACAAAACATGAATACATGTCAAGAAATCATTCCAAAAACATAGTTGAATCACTCACCTCTGATTTACGCGCTTAAAAAATACGATCCAAAGAAAACCCGTGCACAAAGAACGTGCAGAAGTCCGTCTAGTACAATTCCTATGGATCAAAGTTCCATTTATCAACTTTTATGAAAAATTCTAGAAAATAACTTTTCGGAAAACTTGGCCAAACAAGCCCTAACGTATATCAAAACGAAGCTCTTACCTCGAGGAGTTCGAATATGAAATCTGGGAGAAAACAGACTGACGGAAGGTCGTCATTTGGCATCGCAAAGCTCTAAGCTCCAAAATCTCTCTCTAGCCCCCTTTTTGGAATTTTAGGTTAAGAACTTATGAAAATATCTCAACCATCTCTATCTATATATAGGCAAAACTCTCGGGAATTACGTTTACCTCCCCACGAGTTTTCAAAACTCCTAATCAGTCTCTAAAACTTTCTATACAGCTTATTCATAGCTTTACGAGTGAAAACTCAAAATTATAAAAGTTTTCGACTAAGTTTCGTTTGGTCGCTAAAACGCGAATTTCTACATGACGTTTCCGAAGTTGCTAATTAGCCTACCAAATTAATAGCGTGTTAATTCGTTCTCACCAGGATACTAAAACTAACAACAGAAATATATTCTAAGCCAGAAAATAATACAGATATTGAAATACACAGGTAAACATTTATTTTCAGATAAACATTTAAAGTGCTCCACAATAACCATCTCATACTCGGAGAGACGTCAAAACATCACAACACTCAATCACTACAGTCTCAGAGGGTTCTCTAATACAGACACCCAAATCAACTCGTGAGTCAAAACTCACCCAAACATGTGTCATAAGACACGCCACATCACATTATCCTGCATGACAATGAAATGCAAAAGTAATAACACAAATGTGGGTGTTATAGATAATATCTTATAATCTTTTAAACACATGTTATTATCTTATAATCTTTTAAACAATATGATACACTTAGTCTTCATTTGGATTGAGAGAACCAGATAGAAGAGAAGAGAAAGTTAACCACTTTCTCTCCAATTATCTCGTTTGGATATTTAAGTTGGGAGAGAAGAGAACTTTAATAGAGAGAACTGGAGAGAACGTGGGGAAAGAAAGAACCTACTTTTGGTTCTCTCCAAATCAGAGAGACTGAGGAGAGAAGAGAAAAGAATCATAATAAAATATTAATAAAAAAAACAATATATCCTCAATGTTTAATCTTATTCTAGTTTATTACCATTATTTAATAGAGGGTAAAATAGTAAATTGATTTTAAATTCTTTCTCTTCTCTTCTCTTATGAAATCTAAACAAACAATTGAACCTTATGTTTCTCTTCTCTTCTCTCCATCCAAACTAGCATTCTTTCTATTCTCTTCTCTTCTCTTCTATCTGATTCTCTCAATCCAAATACAATGTTAAAGCTGGACACACACTGCCACACAAATATCAAAGTGAAATTGATTAAAATAAATAAAAAATTAAGCTTATAAAACAAAATTTCTGTGAAAATTTTTTGGGATAGATTAGTTTGTACACACACAAAAAAATGCAGAATTATACAATTTCTACCCCCAAAAAAATAAATATATCAAGTCGGGACATTGCCCCTGATCCCCCATATAAGCTTCTGCTCTCACTGAACTATACTTCTGGGTCAGCCCCTGCACATTGGGTCATTTTGGACCGGAAGTAATGTGATATTCCCATTGTGCCCTTGCTTATTTTGTAATTGGGTGAATTTTGCACAATTTTCAAACTATATGGTGTAAATTGTCACAATTGAAACTATAGAGACCAAACTGTCACAACCCTTAAACTACAGGGGTGTAATTTGCAATTTACCCTAAATATTTTTTAGCCCAATATTAAGTTTAATAAGTATTTTTTAGTCCAATATTTAATATGTATATATATAATATTTATTTTTTGTCCAATATGTAATATTATATATATATATATATTTTAATATATATTTAATTTATTTTTTTGTCCAATATTTAATATATATATATATTTATAAAATATATTTTAAAAAAATGTTTTACATTTTACAACTATAGTCAATCCTGTGATAATGGAATGAGCATTCCTTCGGTTTTGGCAAGGAATGTCCATTCCTGCTTAAGTAGGAATGATCATTTCAAAAGGAATGTTCATTCACTGTATCTGGTCATACCAAACACAGGAATGGAATGAACCCAAGAACGATCATTCCATTCCAAGGTTTCATTCCTGCCTACCAAACGTGCCTTAAGAGTAATGCTTTGCTTCCAAAATTGTATTCCAAAAGGAGAAATGCTACACCCACTCCTCCAATCACATCCCAAACCACACCCAGTACTTTAAATGCATGTACTCTGTGCTGTTTGAAATTTTCACATTTTCTGTGCACCACTTACACAATACAGGGTACATGCATTTAAAGCAAAGGTTTGGTTTGGGGTGTGATTGAAGGAGTAAGTGTAGCATTGTTGATTCCAAAAGTGGTTTGCAATAGATGTGATAGTAGGCCCACTTGATTTTTATTGAAAGAAGTTGAAGTGGTCCAACCATTACTAAATGTGGCTCCACTGCTACATATGTTGGGATTTGGGAACACATTTGAGACAGAGAGACAAGCATCAGGAAGGCAAGTTGGTACTAATAATCAATCTATGTCAAAACTCGAAATTTAGTATGCCAGAGCCTTGAAATCCGTCCTTATAACCACTTTTCTATGCAGATGAGAACTACTACAACATAGTTTAAGTTTACCCTTTTATTTAGAATTTTTTATCGGAAGCTTCAAAGTGGGGGTAATATATCCCTGACCCATCACTGTTTCAACTTATTTCCCAAACCCATCACTTTTCTAGAAGTCGTACTCCAACTAACGATTTCAGACCAAAACTTTCCAGCTTGAAATCGTTACTTCAAGTAATGACTTCAGTTACTCTAGAAGTCGCAATTTGAAGTAGCGATTTCATTTAAAGTAGAACTCGCTACTTGAAGTAGCGATTTCATTAAAGTAACTCACTACTTGAACCCGCATCTTTTTCTTCTTCCCTCACATACCAGATCTGCTCTCTCTCTCTCTCTCTCTCTCTCAGGTGCCTCTCTCTCTGTATTACACACACAGACACGCACGCACACACACATAATGTGTATATATATACACACAGATACATATACACATACACACATATACATGTACACACACAGATACACATACACACACAGATATATAATGCATCCACACAGACATATACTCACAGAGACACACAATGTATACACACATAGATACACATTTCCATTAAAATTGTTAGGGTGTTTGAGAAAAGGAAAATGGTCCTTATGCTACATCTCAGAAACATTGTTAGGGTGGTTGAGATTCCATTCGATCAGAATTTATATACATTAAAATTAGAAAAGTCAAGGAAAAGAGCAATGGCTAGTAGGAAGATTTCTCAGTAACATATCCTCGACAGTGACTTCTTTAACATGTGTACACTTCAATAGAAAAGTACAATTCTATCTCAAAATTAATGAAGTCAAAAAAATGAGGGAAAAACTCTCTCAACTCAACTCTAATTAAAAATGAAGGTGCCTTTATCGCCACCCAAAACTTGATTGTAATGCTCACACACACAGATCAGTCAAAAACTTGAGAGGGTACCCAACCATGGACCATTGATTACTTACACTTGAATTTGCAAATGTGAAGGTATTAAAATGGCTAATGTTGTGACTATAATACTGTATTGGGGGGGGGGGGGGGGGGGGGAACATGTGCATTGAAGCGGATGGTTTATGCTACGATAGTAATTGTCGAAGTTTCATTCGCCTGAGAACGGACGCTCAATACACTGCTCTTGTTAAAAACGTCTGCAAGAAAATGGGGGTTCATAAAAAAAGTGTTCGTTTGAAGTTCACTTGTAGGTTTTCATCGGTTCTTGGAAATCAAGTTTCCAAGTTTATACCGTTTGAAGTAAATGATGACGAAAGTCTGCAAGTAATACTAGAAACAGCATCTACCAATGCAGCTATAAACTCTATGGATCTATATGTCGAGACAGAATCTTCCCGAGGCCCATCAAACATTAGATGATTGGATTGGGCCGTATACTTCTCTATTGACACAAGAAGGTGAAAGCTCAAACCCGTTTGTACAGGGGTTATTGCCGTCCACGTCTACACAACACGTGGATTGCTCAAATCCATTACAAAACAGTCAAACTGAATACAGGAGTCCGATGCAAGATATTGTTTCAGAACGACCAATTCATGTGCAGTTCGATTTAGATGATTGCGGATATGGTGATGATTGGGCACACAGAGGGATGGACACCAACTTGACACCGAAAAATTTGGATGAAGGAGATGTGCATGTAGATGAGTATACTGGGAGGGATGAGAAAGACGATGTTATCGAAGATATTGAGCCGACTGCCCAAACAAATCCTGAAAATGCTTTGTATGAGCCTCGTTCATCAACTTTTACATCGTTTGACTTGGGCATCCATACCGGAGAGGCATGTTATGCTTCAAACATTGAGGGTAGGGAATGGAATCCAGATCGAGATGAGTTGGTGAAGGGTATGATGTTCAAAACCAAAGATGATCTTCAGAGATTTGTGGAGTTGTACTCGATAAGAACACATCAACGATACGTGGTGGATCAAACCAGTCCGGATCGTTGGTCGTTGAAATATGAATTGGCATCACAAGGTTGCAAGTGGCAGCTACGGGTAAGGTTGAAACGACACGGGATGTTTAAAGTCATAAAGGTCGAGCAAAACCACACTTGTATGTCCCCTACGATGAACCTTGGTCATAGAAATCTAAATGCTCGGCTAGTGGCGAGGGACATAATGACAATGATTAAGGATGACACATCTATTAACATCGCAGCGATAGTGAAGAAGGTGAAAGATAAGCATTTGTACACAATCTCGTATAAAAAGGCGTGGAATGCGAAACAGAAAGCCATTGGAATGATATTTGGGGATTGGGGTACATCATACACAGAATTGCCCAAGTTCATGACTGCAATTCAACAGTATAATCCTGGCACAGTTGTAAAATGGTACTATGTGAACGGTGGTAGTGCGACTGTGAAGAACTTCGAAAGAGTATTTTGGGCGTTTAAGGCGTCCATTGATGGGTTCAAACGCTGTCGCCCCGTCATAAGTATCGACGCCACATTCTTGTATGGAAAATATAAGGGCAAATTACTAATCGCTACGGGAACAGATGCAAACGATCAAATTTTTCCTTTAGCATTTGCCATCATTGACGAGGAAAAAGGTGAAACATGGACGTGGTTTCTGAAATTGCTAAGAGATTACGTTGTGCCTGGCAGATAAGGTATTTGTTTGATATCTGATCGACATAGAGGCATTTTTTCTGCGGTGAATGAGGGTAATGTAGGGTTTAAGGAGCCCGATGGGTATCATCGCTATTGCCTCCGGCATGTGCAGAGTAATTTCGCCACAAAGTTTAAAAATGCATACTTAAAGAAACTTGTGTGGAATGCTAGGAGTACCCACCAAGTCCGTAAATTTAATGGGTTCATGGAAGAGATTAAGAACGTTGATCCAAAGGCGTGGGAGTATTTTGATGCAATTCCCGCCGAAAAATGGACCATTGCCCACGACGGGGGACGACGGTATGCGAACAACCAACATCTCAGAGGTGTTTAATGGTGTATTCAAGACAGCTAGGAATCTTCCTATCACCGCTTGTGTTGAAATGATATTTTTCCGTATTGTTACCTACTTTAACGAGCGATGACTATTTGCTGAGGGAGCCATCAGGGAAGGTGTTACCTTCAGCCCAAGACCAATTTGCAGATTATTGAAATCACAAGGCCAGATTGGTGGGTACAACCTCGAGATTTTTCATTCTGGGCACGGGTACGTGCAGGTAAAAAAATGGGAAGCATCGGGTTCTAGTCAAATTGTGAACATATCTGATAGGACTTGCAGTTGTGGAAAATAGGCTACATATCAAATGCCATGTACTCACGCATTGGCAGTTCTAGCTAACTTTAGAATTTTATATGAAAATTACGTTCATCAATGTTAGACAATTGACTCATACAACCAGTCTTGGGCACCCCAATTTTTTCCAATCCATCACAAAGATTACTGGAACCCACCTTCTAGTCCTACAGTTGTGCTGAATCCTGCTATGCTTCGAAGTAAGGGCCGACCACGATCAACTCGCATAAGAAATGAGATGGATTTGAGAGAGGGGGTAGGGCTACTTATCAATGTGGAATATGCCATCAACAAGGCCATGACAGGAGATGATGCCCCCAACAACGCAGTTAAGCTGGGCCATCTAATGCAGTATAATATCCGGTGCTGTGTTTGAGCGATGTGCTTTGTAATATGTACTTGATTGTTGTTATTATGTAATGTGCTATTGGAAATGAAAACTTTATTTAATACAAACTCCTTATTACTTTTATAACTACTACAAACTTCGTAGTTAACGAGTACAAACTTAGTAAACAACATCCTTAGTAAACATAGTCCTTAGATAACTAATACAAATATCCTTGTAAACAACAATTGTACGTTCAATGCTTTAACCTCCGTAGAATTTCCTCAGTGTTGTTCCTCAGCTCATTTCCAGATGAGTTGGCAATATTTGACAGGCCCACACCACTCTCATTTGTCGAGGCAGTGACCGGTGGCGGTTTAAAGATATAACAACATCAATGATAGCAGTAATGTGCAACGTGCCTCAACGATGTTGCAGTACTATCATAGCTTTTCTACACATTTAATGCACGAAAACAATTTTCATAAGATACATATGATCATAATAATTGAAATGGAAACACTATACCAAGTCTGGTCAGGAACTTCTAGCCAGCCTTGTTCAGTAAAATGAACACCTCTCATCGTTAACAGCTCTTGAAGAAGTTCATGTTCCTTCTGCCAGCTCCAAACCTGAGTTGCAATGGCATCAACTGGAAGATCACATCCAAGGATTGTCTCAGCAAAGACGGTCTGCAAAGCTTCGGAAGCAACATATTTAAATGAACCATCTTCATATTTCCATTCCGGAGTAGCAAAATCCATGAGTGCTTCTAGTAGAACACCCTTCTCTTCAATACTCAGTATCGTTTTTCAAAAAAAATGTGGGTGGTACGTAGGTGTATACTTGTTTGCCATACGAAAAAAAAATGCAGTGAAGAAGAAAAAGGAATGCTTGGGATATTAAATTGAATCTTAAAACCATAGTATATGTAGACCATAGAATGTATGGGATATCACATGCCATGACGCCCAACATTTGATGCGACAAATCACTGGGTCTGACGTCCAACATTTGATGCGACAAGTCACTGGGTCTAACGCCCAGCAGTTGATGCGACAAGTTATTGGGTCTGACGCCCAGCAGTTGCTGTGACAAGTCGCTGAACCTGACGACCAACAGTTCAGAAGACACATCACTGGGTCTGACGACCAGCAGTTGACGCGACAATTCACTGGGTCTGACGCCCACGCCCAGCAGTTGATGCGACAAGTTACTGTTTTTAACTTTTTTTCTACAATGTAGTTTAACATTTTTAAATGAAACATTGTTTAATATCATGTTGTCACTTTATTAAATTTTCTCATCATTATTTTGACTAACTATCATGTTTGAACAGCCTGCTTACGATGGATGTCCACCCTGGCCCTGAGGATCCCTCAGTACTTTCATCACAGGACGCACATCGGTCATCAGCCATCTAGGATGGTGAGATCTTGAGTGAGCTTCACTGCAGGCGCTGTGAGACTATTTTACGATGAGGTCCTGATCCAAACTAGCGCATACTAGATTATAACAGACAGATCGGGTTCTACGGTACATATAAACTGGGCTTTATACAGTACGATTGGGTTTTGATCACCGCCCTAGTAGAGAGGTGGCGTGTTGAGTCACACACGTTTCACCTACCTGTCGGCGAGACCACGATCGCGTTGCAGGTCATTGGCATTCTATTGGGCCTACCGGTCGATGGGCATGCAGTTACTGGTATTGATGCATCACGCTCCAAGGAGCAATTGCAGCAGTTATGTCAGGAGTTGCTCGGTTTCAGCTGGGGTAGTGCAGCATTAGCATATCTGTACCGTGAGTTGTGTGCTGCCTCTCATCGTACCACAGTAGTGATATCCAGCCCGCTTATACTTTTACAGGTTATGTGTTATGTCAATTCTGTGAATTACGCATATTTTACGATTGTTCAATCTATCATAAATAACTTAACTCAATTATTATCAATTGCAGCTTTGGGCATGGGAGAGATTGACCAATATCCGACCAGTCCCCTTACCAGCAACTGTACCAGATGATGGTCCATTGGGTTGTGGGTATACTTACATTGTTTTATACATTCATTTTTGTTCATTACTCGTACATTCATTTAAGTGTTAACAATTTTGTCATTACTTTAGGTGGCTACCCCGATTCTCAGTTCGGGATGTGCCTACTCATGTCCATCGTCACTTTCGGGACCAGTTGGATCAGATGAGGCCCGAGCAGGTAAATAATGACTGAGTTAAACCTTGATTTACATTATTGTTGAAATTGCTAATTTTTCATATATAATTTTCATAGATGATTTGGCAGCCGTACAGTGCTGAGCTAGTCGCTTCGTTACCTCAATACTGTCGGGCTGGGCAGGGCACATGGATGGCCAGATGTCCGTTAATCATGTACGATGTGGTTAAATGGCATCATCCCGACAGAGTGATGAGACAGTTCGGCATGAGGCAGGTCGTCCTAGCGCCATACAACACTATGGCGAAATTACATCGCATTGATCGACGTGGTCATGCGAATACCGACTGGAGTCACTTTCATAGGGAGTATGTTGAGCTCTGGGACCATCGACTGCAGTATGTTATTGTAGGGATTCCAGATGCAGCTCAGATGCTTGACTCAGACCCATATATGAGATGGTATAGCCGCATTACCCGTAGACTTATTGGACCAGTTAGAGATTCACCAACAGTTGGCTTCCAGCCAGTCGGTACGATTTGTGGCGTTCTGGTGAGATGTTTTCCTTATCGTACAACATATAAAAATTTCCATCCTGCACATGCTATAAAATGTGGAATACTTAATTAAACTTTCCATTTTTTTTAGGAGGATGGTGTGACTCATGTGTATGAGGTTGCACGATCGGTGTTGGCTAGTTTAGCAGCAGGCGGCCCTCATTCCGTCCCTCCAGAGGTGATGGCGGCATTAGAGGAGATTCGTACTATTAGTGAGCATTCATTACAGGCTGTTCATGAGGATCGACGTTTAGACGGGGCTGTTCCATCTTCCACAGTATTCATGCCCCGCGTCTTAGAGCCTCAGCCTCAGCCTCAGACGCATCCTCAGCCACAGCCACAGCCTCATCCTCAGACGCATCCTCATTCTCAACCTCAGTCTCAGTCTCAGGAGCAGACAAACCCATCTACACACTCTGAGTCTTAGCCACATATACCACATGATCAGGGTCCTACTGTGTATGCATATGATGATACGACTGACGTTTATAGGCCTTTCACTCCAGGGGGCTCTCCGTTCCGTATATCTCCGATCCGTGATTTCTCCATCCCACAGTACACATATACAGATGCACCGTCGTCATCGTCGATCCCGCTACCACATACAGATTCACAGTTCGAGGCGATAGTGGCGATGGTGGAGAGTTTGACGCAGGTAGAGGCGGAGGAGATGCAGATGGAGGCGAGAGAGACGACTGGACATGATACCCCCATGGCAGAGACACAGGATGAGGGTTTGACACAGGCCGAGTCTCAGCGACGACCTCCGATACGTTCAGTTTACGCTAGGGGTAGAGGTCGTCATGGCCGGAGAGGGAGAGGGGTATCACAGGTCATCAAGTCACGTGAGGAGGTTACACTAGTGGAAGATCCACCACAGGAAGAGGGTAGGCCTAAGAGAATGAAGAAGGTTCCGTGGTGTGTGGGACACATTATAAACAAAGATAGTCCATAGGGTCCACAAATAATTACACATTTGTTTTTTGATGTATTATAAACAAATAATTACACATTTGTATATATATAATTTTATTTTATTCTATACATCTATATCTCTCTCCCACTATCTCTCTCTTTCTCTCTCCCCCTTTCTCTCTCTCTATCTCTCCCACTCTCTTTATCACCCACTCTCTCTATCTCTCTCTCTCTATCTCTATCTCTATCTCTATCTCTCACTGCCACTCCCACTCTCTCGCACTCTCTATCTCTCTCGCACCTATCTCTCTATCTTTCTCCCACTCTCTCTCTCTCTCACTTTTTACAAATACACATTTTAGTGGATTAATTATGTTGATAATGTTGGATTATTATGCTTGGTGGTTCAATTATGAAAATAAAAATATGTTGGACATGTAGCAGGGAGCTGATGCTAAAATGGACAGATTGCTGGGAATTTAGCTGCTGATGAAATCGCTACTTCAAGTAGCGAGTTCTACTTTAAATGAAATCGCTACTTCAAATTGCGACTTCTAGAGTAACTGAAGTCGTTACTTGAAGTAACGATTGCAAGCTGGAAAGTTTTGGTCTGAAATCGTTAGTTGGAGTAGCGACTTCTAGAAAAGTGATAGGTTTGAGAAATAAGTTGAAACAGTGATGAGTCAGGGATATATGACTCCCATTTTGAAGCTTCCGGTAAAAAATTCCTTTTATTTTCCTTCTCCCTCTTAATCCAAACTACATTAATTTTGATAATGTGCCAGGAAAACAAAAAGTCACTACCATATTTCGCTTCTGCAATGATCCATAAGAAACTTGAATAAAAGTTTGCAAATGTATGTAAACAGAATGATGTAGATGATTAGATGAACTATTTGCCTGAGAATCGTTGGAAGAGAAATTCTTGGTCACAAAAACGGCGGCAACACACACTCAATCCAAATTATGAAGAGTAATACTATGTTTTTCCCAAATTTTTATCCCAAAAGTGCTTCCCAAATGATGTGGCAATGGGTCAGGTCTAATACAATGGGACCAGTTGAATTTTGATTGAAAGTTATTTACCTTATCCACTAACACATCATTTGGGAAGTACTTTTAGGATAAAATTTTCGGAAGCATAGCATTTCAATTATGAAACCATTTTTTCTTACGAGTAATGCTATGCTTCCCAAATTTCAAATGTGGTTCTCAAATGCTTTACCAGTTGTAGCACATGTTCTGGAAGTGGTCGGTGGCACCACATACAACCGCATGTAGAACAACTGACAAAGCATTTGGAAAGCAAATACGAGATTCTGAATTGGAAAGCATAGAGCCTTTACTAAAGGAGGCATGCAAGAGTTTCATGATTCCCACCAATTCAATCTGTATACATACAATAACAGAATCAATACAAACACCAGCTTAGCTAAACTTAAATTGAAAAAGTAATGCTATGCTTCCCAAAATTTTCCCCCAAAAATGTTTCCCAGCACATGTAACAATGACCCAGTTAATTTTGATTGGTTGATGTTGAAGTAGTCCCATCGTTATTGAAGAGGGTTCCACTACCACGTGTTTGGGAAACACTTTTTGGGAAAAAAAAAATTTATTGTGAAGCATAGCATTACTCAAATTGAAAATCCCATCACTGTTTTCACAAGACTCAAAACATATAAAATCCTACATATATATATATATATATTACAAAGCAGAAGACTTTTATACCAAAGAATTATATATCCATGGGCAAGGCTCACTGGATGAAGAAGTCAGATAATGGAAGTTGGGCTCTTATCTCTCTGAAGTTTCTGTTGAGGCCGCGCAGTGCTTCAATGTGAGGCTCGTCTTCCTCTACTGGTATTATTTTAGCAAATGTTCCTTCCTCGAGATAGTCCACAACCCTATTGGCAGCCTCGAGTCCCGTGACATAAGATTTCTCCTGTTAAAGAAGAACAGTATGACATAGACCAACTTTTCTCAATCAGCCAAGAGTTCAAATTAGGACTTGTAAGTTGTGACTGCAGTTCAGAGATTTAACCTGTGACCATGAACCATGTCGGTTTATTATCCAGTCTCCGGCCATGAACAAGTTCGGAAAAGATGTCAATCCTCGCATCATATACTTGTAAGAACCTTTAGTAGGAATAGATGAAAAACAAGTAGTTTCAGATTGCAACACTGCACTGCAGAATGGAACTATTATACACCTAATTTGGAGAATCCTCCAAATCTTTGGTTCTCTCCAAACTAATTGCTCTTATCCAATTTCATAGAAACATTACGTATGTAGTGCATGAAAAGCACTTTGACGTGTAAATTTCAACCAGTACAAACTTCTGCTATGACAGCTTTCCCCATGATGGATAGGACATCAGACACTTTTAACAAATGCAGAGATTCAGATTTTAAGTACTTTTAGACCTGTCTAAATCGCATCATATATGATCAGGAAAACTTCTTCCGGAGCACCTGATTCTACCCATATCCATGACCAGATACTTAAAAATATGAACTTTTTGGAATGAAAAGAGAAAAAGCTAATCCAAATGATCATAGCTTATTAAGCAATCACTATTAAGTAATTGTTGGCGCATAAAAAGCTATCCAAGATGGGATCGAACACTTTTACCACTTCTAATACCAGATAACTGCTTCTTAAAGAAACAATTTCACAATTTGCCACACGCATAAATTTATGTACGAGTTTAAATCAGGTGTTGTTCTTCCGTGCTTCCAACACCCCTTATTGTCAATGTTGTATTTGAGTCATTTTACATATATCCATCTATATAGTGTATCCTGCGTCAGTGAGATTCTGGTTGCTAAGTCAATCACAAATTGTTCGGAACAATTGAAAAAGTATATCAGCAAAAAAAAAAAAAAAAAACCTCGTAAAGCTACCTGGAAAAAAATGGGTGAAGATTTTTGGAAATCTTCCTATATCTTTATTGGTTGCTTTGGCATTCTCAAAGCTGTTAATGCACTTTGACAGGCAAGACATCACTTTTTCAACAATCTGCTCGTCGGTGAGAGGCAACAACTCATTAGCATGATACTGTAAAAAGAACATGTCATCAGAAGCAAAGAATAAAATCTAGAGAAGTAAATTTACATAACGCTCCGTTTGGTTCATGGATTTGCTGAAGAAAGGAAGAACTGAAAAGGAAAGACATTAAGGCACTAAGAATAAAAAGGGCTATTTAATTATAAGTCTGTTGTGCCATTTGACTTTAGAGTTAAAGGACAATTAAGAGTTACATGCTTATTAAGTGAAATTTCACTGGAGCGTCGTACATAAATAATAAGTGAAATTTTCTCTTTTAGGGACTTTTTAACAAACTAAGAATCAAATTGGACTTGAACTTTTGGCAGTTACATCTAGGGATTGTGGCCTAAAATTTTGAAAGAAAAAACTTTATGATGTTCGTTATCAAGGAAGATAATAATGGGAATAGGATGGAAAATAAAGAAAAAGGTTTACTTGTGGATGTAATTCCCCTTCTCTTTTCCTGTTCTTCGACTATTTCCAAAATGGATTAATGTTATTTAAGCGCAGGAAACACAGTAGATAAATCGTTTTTTCCTTTTCTCTTCCCTTCCTTTATGTTTCCTTTCCTTCTCTGATTCCGTGAATTAAAGGGAGCATAGATATCCTATCGCTGAAATATGAAAGGAATGGCAAACCCACAAAGTCAGCTTGTATGACTGTTACTGGATCATCCTTACACTCATCATAAATCATAGTCAAGTCGAAGAAAGTCCACCCAGTTGAATCATCAAATCCAGAGCAGGCATTGCTTGCATTTGGAATATTAACCTGGCCATATATGTAGATCAATAATGGAATCAGCTCTATATTTCTAAGAAAACATTACATTACCATCTGAAGGAGGACAAATGAAACTTAGTTCAGTAATTTAATTGAAGTGAACTTTCACGATGCACCTTCCTATCAAGTCGCAGCTTTACAGTGAGTAGATCAATGCTGGCCAAGTTCAAAACTTTAAAGAACTCCTCTCTTGTACGCAATGCTGCACTACACAGAACTCATTGGCAGTTAACAAATGTATGAGTTCTTTATGTGATGTATATGAGAGTATAACACGTAAGCAAGTCAGTACCAATATAGATGTGTTGTTGTATAGTAGACGGGTCTGAGAGAGTACGTGGCTCAAGTAAGAGCCAAGGTAATCCCAAGTGAAGGAGAGAGAGAGCAGTAGGTGTGGAGAGTTAATGCTATAGAGCTTATAGTAGATACTAGAGGTATTTTTGTTGATGTCCGAGTATTGAATGAGGGCGTGGTATTTATAGCCGAGGTAAGGAGTATAAGTCACTCAAGCATGACTGCCATAGTGCTTAGGTGGCTTCTGTAGAGAGGTCTGTAGGTTGGTGGACAAGACGGGAAGGAATGATGACTTCAGCTATGGGATGTATTGACAAGATAGAAGGGCAGTGACATAAGCTTTATCTGGTGACGAGAGGAAAGGGTGTATGCGTGCCTCCATGATGGGACATTTATTGTGGACGGTAAGATGATTACTTCGACAGAGGAGCGGTGAGGTGACCTCTATTGCGGCTGAGGGAAGAGTATGTCGGTGGATATTTCCAAAAATGGTGCGGCTACACGCTAAAGGTCCTAAGTGGTCTGGGGGTAGGTGAGGTGATGGTTGAGTTACACTAGTAGCGTAAGTGACTAAGGAGGATGGGATGGGGAACGCGCGTGATGGTGGTCGTGTCTCTCTCTTTCCTTGGAACCAACCCTAGCCTTGCCCATGGGGCGTCTAGCTAGGGAGATATGTATGTAGCACGGATACGGATACGTGACACGGAGACGACACGATACGGAGTCGGCGATACGGCAAATTCCAAAAATGTAGGATACGGAGACGGCTAGGATACGTCGAATAAAAAAATATTTCTAAAAAATCTAATTTAGTTTGAAGTAAAAGAAGAAGAAGAGAGAATTAAATATCAATATTACATTACAGATTTTGATATTCGCCCATAGAAACTAGGCAAATAGAAACTTACAACATACACTCATAAAATGATTACAAAACATAACAATTTAAGAGGATACAGACACAGTAGGATACAACGATAAATCATTATATCTTTGATTTAAACATACAATTTGCAGTACCATGTCCACCAATGTTTCCATAATTCTCAAATAAACCAATTACTTATGCCCACTTTTACCATATTAAGATAATTGCCTCAAAGTTTTAAAATGCATTTCTAATGAGAGGCCACCAAGCTGCATTCACTTGTGTGTCCGACTATGTTGGCTGCGTGTCCGACACGCGAACAAGGTGTGTCCGATGTTAAAATATTTAAGACACGTTTTATAGCGTGTCTGACACGTGGTGATGCGTGTCCGACGAGTGTCGGTGTCTAACACGGACACGATACGGAGACGGCACCCAAAATGAAGTGTCCGTGCTACATAAGAGATATCCTTAACTCTAGCCACCGAGCCATGAACTCTCGAGATCCGAGCGTGTGATACCCTTTAGTCCTACTCCTGACTAAGGGTACTTGTGTGTGACAATGTTAGAGACATGGAGCCTTGAGTCTGTTAGAGGCCATGTAGCTTGGAGGCCTCCGTGATGGAGATGACTACTCCTTTGGTGATGTTGCCACCAAAGTACATGGAGTATTGGAGGTGGTGTTATCTGAGGCGGTGAGAGATCCTCACAAGGTGAGAGGAGTCCTAGGGTGGTGACAAGCACGTCCGCTTGAGCCACCTCCAAGGGAGAGTGCGTTTGCTCGTTGCTTCCCTCTTCAGGGGGAAAGCGCGTTGCTCGTGCCACCCTGGGTTGTGTCCACGGTGGACAAATGACTAGGAGTAATTAAGAGTAATTTGGCGTTTCGTGGAGACACGTGGTGGTGAGGTGTCGTATAGCTTATTGCTATGTGGCGAGCCTGGAGTATGTACGTACATTAGCCCCCTGTTCGCAGTTTGGAGAGTAAGGTCCAAGGTGCGGACACATGGAGATGAGATGGCTGAAAGTAAATCTGGAGTGGAAGTGTTGCCTTGGAACTTGTTGCTCGGCCAAGGTGGCGTCTTGGAATTTGGTAGCCACCTGTGGGTGAAGGAGAATAGCAGTGTTGTAGTAGGGGCGTTTGTACTTGGAGAACCGCCTTAAAGGTTATAAAAGGTGAAGCTGAGATCAAGAGAAAACGTCAGTGGAGAAGTGTCACACAAAGATAATCATGGATTCTTCGGAGTTCGAAAAATGTGGTGACAACCAAGTGATGAGGAGATGGTGTGTGTTGAAAATTCCACCAGATTAGCGATCAACGGAGAGCAAAAATAGCTATCAAAAATATGCCGATTGGGCATATAGGGGCGTTGGATAAACCTTCATCTTGTTAGAACATGAGCAAGGAAGTCATCACCTTGCCAGAACACGTGCTGTCGAACTCCCTTGCAACGGGTGTGGCACTGACACATGGATTGTGCAAGAAGAAGTGGCCCTTACTGCGCAACCAAGGCACAGCACGCTACTAAGAAGGCAGCTCGCGCTTTCCGGTGGATTGGAAGTGTGTAATGACTTGGGTGAGGTGGTGGAGCACGGCCATGAACGAGTGGTGAAGTTCATGTGAGGGCCTGCTCAATTCAAGGATGACTATAAGAGGGGAACTGGGTGTTCGCCATTTAGCGGTGCACCCAAAATACGACGAACATCCTTAATTGTGTGTATATGTAAAGATTTTTATTTGGAATGAAGAATTTGTAATCTGTAAAGTGTAAAGTGAGGTGAGGCTTGAGACAAGAAATAAAGAAATTATTGGGTTTGAACCCGTGTCTCGTGATGTGTATGTAGGTGCAGAGATACATATATGCGTTGAGTGTGATTTTTTTTTTTTTTTAAATATATAGATACATGTATATATTTTTGTTTTTAAGTTGCCATCATCACGTGAAAGGGGATCTGTGCATGTGAAGGTGATCAATGTGTAGCTGACTGAATATAGCGTGGCGATGGGACAGGGGTGGTGAGGGATAGTAGATGGTGATGACACGTGAAGGGGGAGTGTGAGAGTGAGGTAGTGACAGGTAGCAGGTGACATAGCTGGGTGAAAACATATATATAAACAGATAATGACCGAGGGTTGAAAATTTCAGAACGCCTTACCTGAAATTTTCAAACCACCATAGTAAAGAATTTTGTTCACATACCGTCCCCCAAATACATATACCACCATACCCAAACATACTACCACCCCACCCTAGCCGAAACACACATACCACCCCACCCAAACACACGTACCACCCCACCATACCTACCACCACACCACACCATACGTACCACCCCCTACCACACCACCCTCACACGGTACCACACCCAACACACGGTACCACCCTACCATACCACCCATCCCACTACCATACCACCCCCTACCACACCTGACACCACCCATCCCACTACCATACCACCCCTACCACACATACCATCCCACTACCATACCACTCCCTACCACACCACCCATTCCACTACCATACCACACCACCCTATACCACACGTACCACTACACCCAACCCAAACCCTAGCCGCACATACCATCCCACCCAATACCACCCCTACCACACCACCCATCCCACTACCATACCATCCCATACCACACCACCCTATACCGTACGTACCACTACACCCCGCACGCGACCCAAACCCTAGCCACACATACCATCCCACCCAATACCACCCCCTACCACACCACCCATCCCACTACCATACCACCCCCTACCACACCGCCCTATACTGCACATACCACCACACCCCACACCCGACCCAAACCCTAGCCATACATATCACCACTACTCCAGCCGAAACAAACATACCACCACCATAGCCTGGCCGAAACTCACATACATCGATACCCACGTACCATGAGTGAGCAATATGTTAGGCAAATCGAGTAGGTACTCGGTGATTGGCGGGTGATGACTCGAGCGGTAAACAAGGGTGGGGAAGCACCGGGTGTTCCTGTCAACAAAAGATGGCAGGGGGCTCCCTATTTCAGCGAGGAAGACAGGTTCTGAGGGCTCCCTATTTCAGCGAGGAAGACATGTTCTAGAAGACGGTGGAGGAGACCTTGAAACGACAACCGCCGAGGTCACCTGTTCGGCAAGGAATGGTGGAAGCAGCGTTGCCCACAAATGCACAGTGGGTAGATGGTGGCGGTACAGTGCGATTTGCAATAGAGCGAGGTGATTTTCCGCATTCATAGGTGTTAAATTGGAGCATCCAACCCAAAACCAATTGGCAATGGGTGGAGCGGCCCCTTGAACTTATATATTGAGTAGCTTGGTTATAAGTCCCCGATGAGGGACAGACAATCTCAACACGCCCCCGCACGTGTGGCATGACTGAGAGCCAAACACGTGGATTACTGAGATTGGGTGACGTGGTGCACACGTGGACAAATTGACCCAACAATAACTTGCTCTGATACCATGTTAAATTGGAGCATCCAACCCAAAATCAATTAGCTATGGATGGAGTGGCCCCTTGAATTTATATATTGAGTAGCAAGGTTATGAGTCCCCGATGTGGGACAAACAATCTCAACAATAGGTAAAGTTTATGAGCCATCCATCGACCTTGGCAAAGTGGGCGGTGTGGACAGAAGCAATTCTTAAAGAACCAGAACATGTATCTGTGATGAAGTAAGCAAAGATTTATGAGGCGGTGAAATTATGCCAAGAATTGTCGTGCCGAAGGATAGACGCAGATATGATAACTCTAATCTCACGGTGGTGTATCTCTTCGCATAGCTTAGTAGCAGCGTGGGGAGAGTTCACACCGACTCTGGAGGATGTTGCTGAGATACTACGTTTAAATGTACTGGGGAATACCAATCTGGTGGCCCATGTGCTGGACGAGGAAGAACAGAGAATGGAGGCAGTATTGCAGAAAGGAGTAACAGAGTGTCAGTGGTCAACGGTTTATAACGGGGAAGCGGGAGAAGGTCGTGCCTATAAAGAAGGCCTCCTATGGCGCATTCATGATATACTTCTGGAAAGATGAGCCAGGTGAAAAATTTAGGAAGGAGGGACACGAAGACTTCATTAATGGACTGGGTTACCGAGATCGATTGGTGGGGTATTTGGCATATTGGTTGTCGCGATGTGTATTGGAGGGGGGACCAGAGGACGAGTCAAGTACACGATGTTTTACGTTGGCAGCGGTGTTGGCGAGGGGTAGGCCGGTGCCGCTAGTGGGTCTGTTTTTAGGGTCGCTATAACTAAAAATGGACATGATTAGAGTGGATATGGAACGGTCGATGGGCTGGTATAACATAGCTTCCTATGTGCCGATTCTATTTTTGTAGTTATTCTTGTGTAAGTGGTTCCGGGGCTATGACCGTCGTCTCGAGAAGGAGAAATAGAGGGGACATAGATCTTTGCGATGGGCCGTGAATATGATACGATCGTGTACACTCGCTTCGTTGATAGATTATGTGAGTGTATTTCGGTTCCGGCCTTGTAAGAAGAACTCGGTGGGCATAAAACCATCACCATTCTGCAGGATTTATGCGAAACGAGCAGAAAAGGGGATAAATGAAGAGCAAGAGGTAGGGGAATTTGGGGAGTTGACGGAAGACGTGGCGACGGCCGTAGTGACTGTATCACCATTCTTTTTGCCAGGTTATAATGAGGATGGTATGAGGATGATGCTTTACCGTCCGGATTGAGTACGGCGGCAGTTTGGTTTGAAGCAAGGGGAACCGGTGATAGTGGCAGGACTGGATACTGAAATATGATCCAGTTTTGATGGTTTCTGCTCTAAGGGACCAAGAGTTGGGGAGGAAATAGAGGTGCCTTCAGGCTGTCAAGAAGGGGTTGGGTCACCAGAGTACCAGATGTATTGGCAGCAAGTACTATTAAGACTGACTAGCTATTGTAAGGGAGTGCCGGCAACAAGGATAGTAGTAAGGAGGATCAAAGGCAATGATCGCACGTAACGAGCACTTGCAACAAGTCGTCCCAAGGTGCAATGGCCTGAATCCCAGTTTTATCACATTCGTAAGTGGTTGGTAACCATGTCGCAGGAGTGGGAGACTGTTCTCGAGGTGATAAGGTTTGATGGGGAGGCAAAAGTGCCAACAAAGAGGAAAGCCGTAGGAGGGACAAGGAACTTGATAGGGCACGCCAAGAAGAAATAGGTAAAATTGTTTATTGGGTTTAATTATTTTCGTATAAGTAGCTTGGGGTAGAAAAAATCGATGTAATACTTGTGGGAATATAGGTACCGCGGCAGAGAAAGGTTCTGGAGGAGGAGACGGAGGAGGAGAAAAGCGAAGGAGCTTTGAGAGCAATATCGCCAATGCCGGAAGACTTAGAAGGGGAGGAGCAAGTGGGTTTACCAACCCCACTAGATGAGTTAGGGAGTGTGCCAGGCTTGGGGGAGGGTTTATTAGGGTGTATAGGAAATATTCCGTCAACGTCTGGAGGGAGGGGGAAGTCATGGGAAAGAGTGAGGAGGGAAGTAGGAGGGGGGAAGAGGGGTGGAAGGAAGGAGTTAGGTATGACCGAGGGAGAGGAACTGGTGCGTGTCGTAGAGAGTGAGGAGGAGGAGAAGGAGGAGAAGAAAGAGGAGGAGGAAGAAGAAGATGATGAAGAGGAGATGGGTGGTATAGAAAGGAGGCAGCCTATGACATGGACTGTGCCCGCAGCTCCTGCGCCAGTGGGCACAACTTCAGTACCCTCACTGTTGCAGACTTCTGGAACTGTTTTTGTGGCGTCAGTGACTAGTTCGCCGTTGTTGGTGATTGTCGTTATTATAACCTCAATGGCAACACAAGTAGTGCATGGGGCACCTTCTCTTTTAGTGATGGCCCCGTCTATGCCGTTCTGATGGCTACATGATCCGTACCTCTTAGTGGCGGGTTTGCTTCGTTCAGTGGTTCAGGGACCACGAGCTCAGTGTTTGGGAGGGTTGGGGGTAATGTGGCAGGAGCTAGTAGGAGGGGGGATCCTGGGCTACCTCTTCCTCCGAGTTTTGGGGAGTCAAAGGGGTGGCGAGGTATCGTGATGTGAGTGACCGAGAAGGGGCGGTGGTTTTGGAGATGGTGTATAGAGATCACCCGATCACATTTAGCCGGCTTATGTGCTATACTACGCCATTTCGTACTCATTATTGTCGGACTTTCGGCCAATGTCTCCAGTGTATGTGTATCACGCCATTGGGGGAGGCTGATGCAGAGCTACTGGCCTCCTTTGCCGATACAATTGAGGATTGTAAAGATAAACTGAACTTAGAGTGGCTGGAGCCATACGTGGAAAGGGTCAAACTAAGGCGACAACTTTGGGAGGTGACGGAGGAGAAAGTGAGGCTGCCTTGGAACAGGAGTTGAGGGAGGTACGAATGGGGTCGGGGTTTGTCGATGCATCGGAGAAGAAGCTTAGTAGCCAGGTGGAGGGATTGGGGACCGTTGAGGAGTTGGTAGGTGTTGGATTGTTTCCGTCAGAGGATGTGGCACGTACTCGTGACTGTGGGCGAGATGCCGATGGTACAGGCGTTAGAGATGCTTAGGAGTATGGATGCCAAAACTCTGTTTTTGTTAGTATTCCCTTTTTTTTTTTTTTGATGTTGCATGACGAGTGGTGACGGCTTTGTTCACCGTGACTTTGTACATTTGATGGAGTTTGGCTATATGCTTTGCTGGAGTTTATGATAGGTATGCTGTTTGATGGATATATGTCTTTCTTTTCTTTTCTTTTTTAAAACAAAAAACACAAGATAAAGGAAAAAGTAAAATGGGCCTTGCATTGACATTCTTTTAAGTACAACAATAGATAGATAGTCATGCGTTGGCACGCTTTTGGAAACATAACAAAATGTAAATAACCATCCCTTGGCATCCTCTTATGCGTAGTACATCTTGAGCCATTGGGTGTTAATAGGACCAAACAAAACATCACTACCAACCTTGCAGATACGATAATAACCACTAGCGTTTGCTTCTTTGATGACGTAAAGTCCTTCCCAATTCGGTGTAAATTTGGGAGCAGAGATACCCCATTACGTGGGTTGCGGCCTTCAAAACAAGATCTCCTTCTTTGAATACACGGGGTCGAACCATGATGTCGTAGGCACGGGCGACACGCTTTTGGGATGTCTGAAGGTTAGAGCGAGCTTTGTCGCAGTGCTCATTGAGTTGTTCAAGTGCGGGTATCCGTGTGTCATGTAAAACTTCACTTTGGAGTGGCCAGGCACGCAAAGTGCACGGCTAGCTCTATTGGTAGGACTGCCTCCGCGCCGTAAACTAGAGAAAACGGTGTTGTTTGGGTAGATCTTTTTTTGGAGGTTCGATAGGCCATAGGGCGAGGGAGAGGCGATCGGCCCATGACTTGGGAAAATCTTCGAGAGTCCGACTTATGATTTTTAGCAACACCTTATTCGTAGCCTCTGCTTGACCGTTGCCTTTGGGATAGTAAGGGGTGGATTTGTGATGAAGGATGTCATAAGACACGAGGAGTTGTCCCACATGGTGATTGACGAAAGGAGTTCCATTATCGGACAAGAGTACTTTGGGTATATCAAAGCGACAAATGATGTGTTCCTGGATAAAGTTGGATATCGTCGGGCCAAGTGCCCTCTTCATGGGAATTGCCTCAACCCACTTGGTATAAAGCTCGATGGCAGTGAGGATTCACATATTCCCCCGAGAATGTGGAGAGATGGGTTCAACGAGATCTAGAGCCCATGTGTGAAAAGGCTAAGGCATAGATAGGACACGGAGATCGACAGCTGGTGCGTGAATCAAAGTGTTGAGGATTTGGCAAGGGCGGAATCTTCTCACATGGCGCCGAAAGTCTACCTCTATGGTGGTACAGTAATATCCGAGATCCAATAGATGTCGGTAGAACTTCGTACCTCCTTGATGCTTCGTCTTGTGTGCTTCATCGAGAACATGGTGGATATCTACTTCTACTAAGCACCGAAGAGGTTGAGCGTTGAAACCACGTCGAAAAAGTTGTTCATCACGGATGAAGAACCTTGATGCCCGTTTTTTGACGATTGCGGCATCCGTCTTATCCAGTGGAAGAGAGCTCTCCTGTATGTAATCCAAATAGGGTCGGCGCCAATCGGAGATTGGGGTGGTGAAGTTACATTCTTCCTTATGAGGAAACTCTTGACATTTGGGGCAAGATTGTTGGAGTGTTGAGGCGCCCTTTGCCATTTCTGGCCAGTAGTATCCTTGTCGTTGTACCAATCGGTATAGGCTGACATCTCTTGTCTGGAAAGTTCGGTCGTGGATTTGGCGGAGCCGAAGCTTTGCCTCTTCCGCCCCTATACATCGTGCGAAGATACCAGTAGGAGCACGAAAGTACAAGTGATTGCGTAGAAGGGTAAAATTCTTTAGAATCCCATCACGGCTACAAAGTTGGTGGAGGATGGGAGCGCGCCAATCAGACATTTCTTCAGGGGGAAGAAGCTACAACACCGTGCAAGGTAGTGACCTTTTAATGACTTCAATGTGCGTTGATCCTTCGAGAACATCGACTTTGGATGCCAAGGTAGCAAGAGCATCTGGGAAGCGGTTAATTGACCGTGACGCATGCTCTATACGAACGGTTTCAAATTTATCCAACAATCTTTGCACAATGGTTCTGTATTTGGCCAATGATGGCTCCCGTATGGCGTACTCCCCCGACGTTTGCTTTACTATCAAATTAGAATCACCCTTGATGCAGAGGTGAAGAACACCCAGGTTGGTGGCAACAAGGAGTCCCAAAACCAATGCTTCATACTCCGACTCGTTATTTGAACATTTGAAATCAAGCTTACAGGAGAGGTGGAGCTTGGAGTTGTTAGCTTGCAAGGTGAGATTGATTTCTGCCCCTCCTCCACTTAAAAGTAGAAGAACATCGAAGCTAAGGGCCCATTCGCTTGGGTCGCCCTCCACGAGGGCGCACTCGAACTCTTCTCCAGGGAGATTCTCAGGGGGTGGTTCAAATTCGCCACTCGAGAACTGAGCGAGTAGATCAGCGAACGCTTGACTCTTAATGGCCTTTGGTGTTACACCCAAAATATCAAATTCGCCTAAAAGGAGAAGCCATCGAGCCATACGTCCCGAGAGGGCCGATTTGGAGAGTAAGAACCGGAGGGGATCGCATTTGGTAACAAGGTGCACAGTGTGGCTCAAGAAATAATGTCGAAATTTCTGGGCTGCGAAAGCGAGGCCAGGCAATGGCGTTCGATGAGAGTGTAACGGGTCTAGGTGTCACGAACCACGAGGCTAATATAGTACACCGGCCTTCTTGACCTTCGATTTCCTGGGCAAGGAGTGCCCCGATGGACTTTGGGTGGAAGTAAGGTAGAGGAGTGGCCTCCCAAAGGTTGGGGGCACCATGGTAGAAGGTGCCACCAAGGCCTTCTTGACTTACTTGAAAGCTTGTTGGTGTGCGGCTTCCCATTTGAACCTCGTCTGCCCCTTCAAGAGCGCACCAAGAGGGTGAATAATTTCTGCAAGTGCGGGGATGAAGCGGCGGAGATAGGACACCTTTCCTAAGAATTGCTTCAATTGCTTCGGTGATGGTGGTGGCATGTCTACTATGGATCGGGCTTTTGTGAATAATTTCTACTTCTGTTATTGATTCTCCTATCATTGATTCCACTCCTATCATTGATGATCTAGATATTCCAATTGCTACACGTAAGGGTGTTAGGTCATGTACTCAACATCCCATATCTAACTTTGTCTCTTATAGCCGCCTCTCTCCTTCCCATAAAGCTTTTGTGTCCAATCTTGCTTCTATGTCTGTACCTAACCATGTACAGGATGAACTCACTGATCCCAAATGGAAATATGCTATGATTAAGGAGATGAAAGCACTCCACAAGAATAGTACCTGGGAATTGGTTAGCTTACCTAGAGGGCACAAGACAGTGGGGTGCAAGTGGGTGTTTGCAGTCAAACATAAGGCAGATGGGTCCATTGAAAGGTACAAAGCACGGTTAGTTGCAAAAGGTTTTACACAAACCTATGGGGTAGATTATGAGGAAACATTTGCCCCAGTTGCTAAGATGAATACCGTGAGAATCCTATTAGCTCTTGCTGCAAATTTAAATTGGCCTCTACATCAATTTGATGTGAAAAATGCGTTTCTACATGGAGATTTGGCAGAAGAAGTATATATGGATATTCCTCCAGGTTTTGAAGACTCTAAAACCAAAGGGAAAGTTTGCAGGCTTAAAAAGTCTCGGTATGGGCTTAAACAGTCTCCAAGAGCATGGTTTGAGAGATTTACTCAAGCTATGTTGAAATATGGCTTTAAACAAAGCCAGGGGGATCATACACTGTTCATTAGACATTCCTCACAAGGGAAAGTCACTGTTCTCATAGTGTATGTGGATGATATTGTCTTGACAAGAGACGATGTGGAAGATATGCAGGAATTGAAGAAATACTTGGCCAAGGAATTTGAAATAAAAGACTTGGGAAATCCTAAGTACTTTCTGGGAATTGAGGTGACAAGGAATCTTTATCTCCCAGAGAAAATATGTTCTCGATCTTCTCCAGGAAACTGGTATGCTGGGGAGTAAGGCATGTGATACTCCTATGGAAGTTAATCAGAAGCTAGGGGATGACACTGATGGAGCAGTGGTTGACAGGGGGAGATAAAAGAGATTGGTGGGCAAACTTATTTACTTGTCACATACCCGTCCAGACATCGCTTTTGCTGTGAGTGTTGTTAGTCAATTCATGCATGCTCCACGTGAATCTCACTACATTGCTGCTCTTCGCATTCTTAGATACTTGAAGTCAGCACCCGGAAAAGGATTGTTTTTCGGTATACATGGTCATCTTCAGGTGGAAGGTTATACAGATGCAGATTGGGCAGGCTCAGTCACAGATAGGAGGTCCACCTCGGGATATTGCACCTTTGTTGGAGGAAATCTTGTTACCTGGCATAGCAAGAAATAGGCCGTTGTATCTAGATCGAGTGCTGAAGCGGAATTCCGAGCTATGTCTCAAGGAATTTGCAAACTATTGTGGATAAAAATTCTTTTGAGAGATCTTAGACTTGAGACTACAGATTCGATGAGATTGTACTGTGATAATAAAGCAGCCATCAATATTGCCCATAATCCAGTACAACATGACTGAACTAAGCATGTTGAAATTGATAGACACTTCATCAAGGAAAAATTGAGCAGTGGAGTGATATGTATCCCGTTTGTGAAGTCTAGTGAACAACTGGCAGATGTCCTCACCAAAGGTATTGGAAGCAGGAATCATCATTACTATCTTAGCAAGCTGGGCATGAGAGATATCTTCGCACCAGCTTGAGGGGGAGTGTTGAAATACGTTTTAATTAATTGTATTAGCTGTCTTATGTTAGCTGTTATGTTTTTATTATTGCCTAAGGGCTTCGTTGTAATTTCTCTTCTTTGTGATTAATATAATTAGGGTTGAGACTCTCTGTCTCAACCAAGCTTTCAATCATAATATTTCTACAGAAGCATGTCATAAAAGATGGTTGTCATTGCCCTTTGGTAGGTAGCCCTTGCATTTTTCAGTCCGAAGGGCATGACAGTATAGTAAAAGTTTTCGAAGGGTGTTCGAAAGGCTGTCTTCTCGGCGTCCGCAGGATCCATCTTGATTTGGTTGTATTCACTGAAACCATCCATGAAGGAGAAATTTTGATGTCCCGCGGTGGCATCTATAAGTGTATCGACATTCGGGGGAGAAGGAATTCATCTTTTGGGCATGCTTTGTTTAAATCTCGAAAGTCAACACAGACTCTGATCTGACCATTCTTTTTCTTTACACGGACAACATTAGCCAACCAAGTGGGGTGTTTGATAGGTCTAATGAATCCAGCTTGGAGGAGTTTTTCAACTTCACTTTTGATTTGGAGTTCGAGCTCGTGTCGGAATTCTCAGGGAACTTGTTTGATAGGGCGGCTACTGGGGTTGACATTGAGCTTGTGGGTGACAAGCTTAGTGTCCAACCCCGGCATCTGATCATATGTCCAGGCAAACACATCAATGTATTCGCGAGGCGATGGGTGTTGCTCGTGTGTTAAGATTGAGAGATTTAGAGACGAAGGTGATTCGAGGAGACTCGCCCAGGGGAGTGAGGTTGACCTCCTCGATTTCAGGCCCCGCGGTACGCGGTCCATCTTGTAACGTTTCGGGTGCCGACTTGATTTCGGCAACCTCTTGCTCTTTACTTTCTAACATTTTGCATATTGGAGGCTCGAGCCATTGGATGGAGATCTTGGCCCCGGTCCTGCACACCGTCATAAATAGCGATAAGCAAAGCGACCGTCGGGGAGCCTGATCCTTATGCATTCTGGAGATAAGTCGCGACGTTTGTGCTTTCTCTTGGTGCTGAAATCTTCTTTCCTTGCATTTTCCCATTTGGGGATGGTGACTCAACGTAGCGGAGAAGAAGGTGGCTCCTCGTAAGTGTTAAAGCTTTCGAAGAACTGGGCATCCGCTATATGAGCTTCGTGATAGCTAAACGGTCGGCGAGTGCCACTGATGGTGAATACCTTCCTTCCACCATTCGTGTCAATCTTTCCTTTCATGCATTGGTGGTAAGTGGAGGGAACAATACCAAACATGTGCATCCACGCTCGCCCAACGAGGAGGTGGTAGGAGGTGTCAGCATCGAGGACATGGAAGGTGGCGGGTGCGTAGAACTTTCCAAGGCGAAGGGCTATGGTTACGAACCCAAGGGTTTGGCGCGTATCATTGCCGAAGCCGGCGATGTCAATGGCTTGGGGGATGAGCTTTACTTTAGGGATGCATGCGGCCTTGAAGGTAGACAGAGGCATGATGTTGAGAGAGGCCCCTCCATCAAGTAGTGCCCTTTTGAATTCCACGTCATGAATCGTTGCTGGTACATGCAGGGGACGGTTATGTGGGTGAGGAATCTGGATGTCTGCGTCGGTGACGGCAATAGTGTTCTCAACTTCTCGGGAGTCACTGTGTACAGAGCCGTGGAGTGCCATGCATGCCTCATGGTGAGATTCAGCAACAAGAAGGATGGCTTTGGTGGCTTCAAGGCGTGCCTCTTCACAAAATCCAACTTGATCAAAGAAACACTTGAACTCGGTGAGATTTTTCACTTTGGATGCAGTGAATCCTATTCCATTTGCTTGAGGTGCCGCCTCGGTCATGAAGGGAAGTGGTGGTGGTGCGATGGTAGCATTGTTGAGGGGGGGGTGGTCAACTCAAAAGGAGTGGGTGACTCCTCACTCGCATTCCCAAATGGCAGAGATGATGGAATGGGAGGCGCCTCAATCATCAATAGAGCAGTGGAGGTGGATCCCAAACTAAAGATGATTTTGGTGCATTGAGAGTCGCCACCACTCGTGATGGGGACTATGATGGTGGCAGTGCGTGTTGTGACAATGGGAGGCATCACCTCAATTGGTGAGATCACGTGGGTGGCGTATGCGGTCATGTTTTCCCTCGACGGTTATGGGAGACCACATTCATGGCCCTCCCTTTGTGAGTCTTCATCGTCCTCAGGTCGGGTGGTGATCTACAACTCTCTATCGACGATCTTTTGATGGAAAATGTTACGAAGAGCCCAACAATCCTTCATTGGGTGCTTAACAAACTAGTGCTACACACAATAGTTGTTTTGGTTTTATCGGCTTCAGTGGGTGGTGTGGTTGGTTGGCGAAGGACAAGAACACCATACTTTACCCAGTTTTTGAAGATCGCGAGAACTTCTGTCATGCTGCAACGAAAGGGAGCGGGGGCATTGATATCCTTCCTTCGGCGTTTATTGGAATCGCTCTTGTTATAGCGTCTATCTTTCCGTTCCTTAGCTACAGCGGCAGTGGGGTAACTTCGTGGACCAGAAAAACGGGAGTCACGGTGTGACTTTGTTGATGGCCTTATATCCTTGGCGAGGTTTCGGGTCACCACCAATAAATCTAAGAACGTCTTGAAGCAGTGGTGGATGAGATGTATGCAATAATCTAGGATCATGTCATGGATGCATAACTGGACCAAGCTCTCTTCGATGGTGTTATCATGACATTCCATGGTTCGATCTCTGAAACGGTCCACATATTTGAGTAGTGGCTCTGAGTCGCCTTGTACCTCATGGGAGAGGGAGACGGTGGTCACCTTTTCAATGACGCTAAAGAATTTGGCATGGAACATTGGGTCCACCGCTAAATGCTGAACACCCAGCTCCCCTCCTATAGACTCCTTGTCGGCCTCAACTGAAGTCTCTGGTCATCCTTGAATTGAGCAAGCCCTTACACGAACTTCACCACTCGTTCATGGCCCTGCTCCACCACCTCACCCAAGTCATTACACACTATCAATCCAGCGGAAAGCACGAGCTGCCTTCTTGGTAGTAGGGGTGAAATTCGGTCAGTTCGGTTCGGTTTTGGGAGTTTTAAAAACCGATCGAATGGCTCGATTTTGGTCGGTTCTGTTCGATTTTAAGCTTGGAGGGTTTTTGGGAAAACCAACTGGACCGCTCGGTCGGTCGGTTCGGTTTTCGGTCTTGAACTTTCACCCCTACTTGGTAGCGTGTTGTGCCTTGGTTACGCCTCATGGTTCGAAGTATCAGCCGATACCGAGTCGTCTCGGTATCGTGAGGGTCTGATATAAGATATTGGCCAATTCAGACTAAGTTACACAATTTTGGAAAATCGTGAGACGAATTGTCCATATCGGCCGAGACAACCGAGTTTTTGCAATATCGGCTAACATATTGCGAGTAGTGTCGCGATACCCCGATACGAGAGACGAGATATTCATAAAGTGAGGAAAAAGTGAGAAAAGCTGCCCTAATCTTACCAGATCTCACATGCATTTGTCATCTCCATCTCTTGTTATCGTATTGCCTCTCTCTCTCTTGAACTCCAATCTCACATCTACTCAAATCTGTGTTATATCGAAGCCCAGATCTCTCTCTCTCAGAAGCTGCGATCGTCTCACTCGAAGGCTTCGTCTTCTTTCCTTTTTCTTTTTCTTTTTCTTTTTCTTTTTTTTTCTTTTTTTTTTTTTTTCTTTTCCTTTTTTTTAATGTGGGCTTGCAAATGAGTTGTCGCTATATAGGGTAGGGGTGGGGGGGAGCGTAGGGATTTTATTGTGTATTGTGTAACATGTGCTTGTGTGTTGTGTTTCCATTTTATTAAAATGTTAATTTATTTGTTTAAAATGTGGGGCCACTTCAACATCCTCCAATCAAAATTCAGTGGACCCGTTGCCACATCATTTGGGATGTGAATATGGGAAGCATAGCATTACTCTTTTCTGACCGATTGTGTGTGCATTAATTTATGTTTATTTATAAAAAAAATGTTTGTTTAAAATGTTTCACTCTTATCGGCAGCATATCAATTGAATAATTTGTGATTTTATAATTGGTACACTATGCATTGTGATAATCTATTAGGATAATTTTGCCATTTTGATTATTTTAGAATTTTTCGTTAGTATTTCATATATTTTTTTAACTTTAAATCTAGTGTATCGTTGCGTATCGCCCGATATTAGGCCGCGACGCGACGGCCGAGTCGTCTATCGGGCACTGATACCGCGACCTTGAACCATGTTGCGCCTTGCGTAGCAAGGCCCACTTCTCCTTGCACAATACACGTGACAGTGCCACACACCCGTTGCAAGGATGTCCGGTAGCACGTGTTCTGGCAAGGTGATGACTTCCTTGCTCATGTTCTGACAAGATGAAGGCTTATCCAACGCCCCTATATGCCCAATCGGCATATTTTTTATAGCTATTATTGCTCTCCGTTAATCGCCAATATGGTGGAATTTTCAACACACGCCATCTCCTCATCACTTGGTTGCCACCACATTTTTCGAACTCCGAAGAATCCATGATTATCTTTGTATGGCACTTCTCCACTGACATGTTCTCTTGATCTCAGCTGCACCTTTAATAACCTTTAAGGCGGTTCTCCAAGTGCCAACGCGCCTACAAGACCGCTATTGTCCTTCACCCACAAGTGGCTATCAAATTCCAAGGCGCCACCTTGGCCGAGCAATAAGTTTCAAGGCAACACTTCCACTCCAGATTTACTTTCAGCCACCTCATCTCCATGTGTCCGCACCTTGGACCTTACTCTCCAAACTGCGAACAGGGGGGCTAATGTACGTACATACTCCAGGCTCGCCACGTAGCAATAAGCAACACCACCTCACCACCACGTGTCTCCAAGAAACGCCTAATTACTCCTAATTACTCCTAGTCATATGTCCACCGTGGACACAACTCAGGGTGGCACGAGCAACGCGCTCTCCCCCTGAAGAGGGAAGCAACGAGCAAATGCGCTCTCCCTTAGAGGTGGCTCAAGCAGACGCGCTTGTCACCACCCCAGGACTCCTCTCACCTTGTGAGGATCCCTCACCGCCTTAGATAACACCACCTCCAATACTCCACATACTTTGGTGGCAACACCACCAAAGGAGTAGTCATCTCCATCACGGAGGCCTCCAAGCTACATGGCCTCTAACAGACTAAAGGCTCCATGTCTCTAACATTATCACACACAAGTACCCTTAGTCAGGAGCAGGACTAAAGGGTATCACAAACAAACAAGAATTGCACAGAACTATACTATAAAATCTTTGTTGGAATATATATTTATTATGGTCAAACTTATTCACGGACTGATTAGGAATAGATAAATTGTAATTGATTATAGTTGTCGATTTCCTTTTCTTTTCTTTATTTCCTTTCTGTTTGTCCTAGCTTGTATATATACATACACATTGTGAAATGAAAAATATAACAATTATTCTTCCATCTTTCTTCTTGGTATCAGACAAGGAACAATTCATTTCGTTTTGAGCGAAACAACCGAAACTTTTCGGTTTCGCTAGTGACCGAAACCAAACAGAGGTGCAATTGCGAAATTCCAGTGCTTCGCATGAAACGTCTTCGTTTCGTTGTGTTTCGGCCGAAACACATGTTTCCAACGAAATAGTCGCATGGATCGAATCAAAATTGGGGAAATTGGGGGAAATCAGGGTTTCTTCTTCTTCTTCTTCTTCTTCTTCTTCTTCTTCTTCGCTTCTCTGTCGTTGGTCTTCTTCCTTCTTCTTCTATGTCTCAGTCTTCTTCTTCTTCCTTCTTCTTCCCTCTCCTTCTTCGTCGCTGGTCTTCTTCTTCTTTGTCGCCTATAGTATCTCTCTCTCTCTCTCTCTCTCTCTCTCTCTCTCTCTCTAGTGTGATATGAGATATGCCCTTATATATAATGTATATATAATATATATAGAATATATATATATAGCCTATAGGTAACTTTAAGTAAGTTATTTTACTAACTTTAAGTTGTACTAAAAAGCTTAATAATTTATTTATACTAAAGAATGAAGATTAAAGTTACTAAAATAACTTATTTATATTAAAGTTACTTATTAGTAATATACTTTGATTAAAATATACTAAAGTCACTTATAAGTTATTAATTAATCTTATAAGTTATAAGTTTACCAATTGTAATTAATACTAAGTAGTAATTAGTCATAAATTGGTATTAAACAAATTAATGTCTTTTATAATAATCATTGATATTCTGTGAAGTGCTTAACAGTAGATTGACGACTAAATCATTATGTATTTTCAATTTGAATTAGATATTATTAATGTAACTACATATATGGACCTCTAAAAGGTTCAATTAATCAATTATTAGCTTTATATGTGTTTACAATTAAGATTGGAGTTATGTTTCCGCATGTTTCTTAATGTTTACATTTTTTTCCGGTGTTTCCACATGTTTCCGAAACGTTTCCGAAAAGTTTCCGTTTCCGGGAACACCGAAACACTACACTCAAACGAAATTTTGATCCTTGGTATTAGAGCGACAAATAACACCAAACCCTAGCTCCCCACCACCAGCCGCCACCACCCACAGCCTCCCCTAGGCTCGCCACACCAACCCCCACCCCCAGCCCACCTCGGGGCAGTCCCCACCTCCAGCCGAGGGTCCCACAAACCCCCCAGGGCTCCGGTGCACCTCCCAGCACCCCACCGAGGCCTTTGTGCCTCTCCGACAGCCTCTGTGTTGTCCTCCGCCCCTCTGTGGGCCTCTCCTGCATCCCTATGATGCATTAGAGCCTTAGTGCTCCTACTTATCTCTCTTTTAGGCCATTATTTGGTCTCCGGTTGCCCCATCTGTGCTCCAATTGTTCTGGGCAACCCTCAATCTTCTTGATTTCCCAAAATTGTGTTGGTTTTCTCTTGGGTTCAGACACTTCGGTATGGCTAACAACGAAAAGAATACTGATTTTGTTCCAGCTTACTCCTGCTCGTCCAAATTTGTCTCTCTCTCAACACACCCCTGCTCAACGCGTTACTAGTGTGTTGTTGAGTGGAAGGAACTTTGTTGCATGGTCCCGTTCTTTCCGTCTCTATCTTGGAGGCAAAGGCAAGTCTAGATGAATTCTAGGCACTGTACCCAAACCAGCGCTCTCTGATCCTATATTTGCTCAATGGGATATTGATAACTGCACCATTTTGGGGTGGTTATTTAACTCTATGGAAGATCGGATTTATCATATGTTCATGTTTCATGATACTATTTCCAGTCTATAGACCTCTCTGACTCAAATGTATGCTCATGAGTGCAATGATTCTCGTATCTTCGAACTTTATCGGGATGTCGCACAGGCTTCTCAGGCTACATTAGGTCTTTCTGTTGCTGATTATTTTGGCTACCTTCAGTCCCGTTAGGAGGAACTGGCTCAGTATGAGCCTCTCAGTGAATTTCCGACTGAAGCAGCTACTATTGCTCACCGACGTCTCAATCGCCATCACACCTACCAATTCTTGATGAGTCTAAAACCTGAGTTCGAATTTCTCCGGACTCAGATTTTAAACACATCCCCTATGCCCTCTTTATTTGAGGCTTTTGCTACTATTGATGGAGATGAGAGACGTTGTCACTTGCTTCAGCCTCCGGCTTTACCTGAGCCACCTCAAGTACCTGATCAGATGGCTCTTGCTGCCCCGTCGGGCCCATTCACCCGTCCTCCTGGATCTGGCAACCGCCCTTTCTGCACTCATTGTGGTAATCTTGGTCACGTTAAGGATCGTTGCTTCAAACTCCATCCTGAACTTCGTGAGAAAGGTGCCCGGAATAAAGGAAAGGGTCCATACCACACTGCTGCTATGGTTAAGATTGCTCCTACTCCGAATCTTCTTCAACTCCAGACTCAGACGGGCCACCTTCAATCTCAACTAGGGTCATTACTTCAGCAAGGTTTTCATTCTGGCACCACTCCCACTGCTATTTTGGCTTCAGGTACTCCTTCTACTGCACTCCATGTTGGGACTAGCAACCCCTCGTGGATTCTGGATTCTGGTACCAGTGATCATATGACTGGTAAGTTGTCCTTGTTTTCTTCCTCTTTGGTTCCCATCTCCCAATCTGTGCGTATTGCCGACGGGTCCACTATCTATGTCAAAAGTAAAGGCGATGTTTGCCTCTCTCCTAGTATCTCTTTATCTTCTGTTCTTCATGTCCCTAGTTTTCCGTATAATCTTCTTTCAGTTAGTCGTCTTGCAAAATCTCTTAATAATGAAATTGTGTTCTTACCAGATTGTTGTTATTTGCAGGACCAAATTTCGAAGAAGATTTTTGGCAGGGGATATAAACGGGCTAGCCTTTACTATTTTGGTGATCCACCTAGCGGGAGTTTAAGTTTGTCGTCTTCGAGTCTTCACTCTTCAGGCGTCTGTTTTGCCTGAATCTTCTAAGTCTTCTAGTTTTTCTTTAGAGTCAATAAAATTGAGGCACGCCCGCTTGGGCAATGCAAACTTCCATTATCTTTGTCAACTTTTTCCATTATTAAATAAAGTCTGCCATAAATTTAAATTCAATTGTATGGTGTGTGAATTATCTAAGCATACTCGTTCTCATTACATACCTCGCATGCATCGTGCACCGTCTTCTTTTGATATTATCCATACTGATGTGTGGGGTCCTTCCCCAATTACTGCTATTTCTGGTTACCGTTATTATGTTACATTCATTAATGATTACACTAGGTGTACATGAGTTTAATTGCTTAAAAAGAAATCAGAAGTTTTCTCCTTGTTTTCTAACTTCTTACAAATGGTTAAGACCCAATTTAGTATTGTTGTTCGTAATCTACGTTCTGATAATGGTAGTGAATACATTACTAATGAGTTTCGGGTTGAGCTTAATAAACAGGGTATTCTCCAGTTACTCACTTGTCCCTACACTCCAGAACAGAATGGTGTGGCGGAACGAAAGAACCGCTCCCCCATGTCTGTTGTTAGGTGTCTTCTGTGCGGAATGAATGTACCCAAATACTTTTGGCATCTGGCCGTTCTTACTGCCACTTTTCTTCTTAATCGGACTCCAAGTCGTGTTTTACAAGGCAAGGCACCTTTGCAACTTCTTCAGCCCAACAAAACCCTTTTTCCTATCCTACCTCGGGTCTTTGGTTGTACATGCTTTGTCCAAGATCGCAGTCCAACTCGGACAAAATTAGATAACAAGGTTGTCCGCTGCATCTTCTTAGGTTATTCACCTATGTCAAAAGGTTACAGGTGTTATGATCCTACCATTCGTCATATGTATCATTCTCTGGATGTCATTTTTTTAGAGGATACTCCGCTTTTTGCAGGTCCTCAGTCTGTTTCTGATTCTTCTTCTACTGAAGTCTCTGAGGATTCAAGCTCTCCTCCGCGTCTTGTTCCTCTGTTTGAAACCTCTGGAGACTTCTTCCAACCTTCCTCCTGTCATCACTACTGCTCCTACACAGGTGCACTCTCATCGGCCTCCTGCTCAGACTCCACTTCCAATATCTTCACCGGAATCTGGTAATGTTTCTCCACCTTTACATTCTGTTTCCTCTAGATATCCCTCTAGACTTCGTCGTCCTCCTAATCGTTATGGTTTTTCTACTAGTACTAATCACCCCATTGATCAGTATGTTTCTTATCAGGGACTCAGATTTCTATTGCTCTTTTCTTAGTCAGGTTGACTCTACATCCATCCCTCGGTCTGTCTCTGAAGCCCTCCAGGATCCACAGTGGGTGGCTGCCATAACCTTGGAAATTGATGCCCTTCAACGTGATCAGACTTGGGAATTTGTGCCTCTCCCCCTGAGTGAAAACTGTTGGGTGTAAGTGGGTCTTCACTATCAAGTATCAGGCTGAAGGTACTATCGAGCGATATAAGGCACGTCTAGTGGTCAAGGGCTTTACTCAAATCCCGGGCAAGGATTTTAGTGCTAACTTGCTCCTATAGCCAAATTGACATCTGTTCGGCTTATAATCTCTTTGGTTGCATCTCAAAACTGCCCCTGCAACAAATGGATGTTAAAAATGCCTTCCTAAATGGGTATTTGGATGAGATTATTTATATAGATCCTCCTCCGGGTTTTCGGGCTGAGGGGGAGTATTCAGGGAAGGTATGTCGTCTTCGAAAATCTTTATACGGACTTAAGCAATCTCCCCGAGCTTGGTTCCACTGCTTTAGTGAGGTTATTTTATCTTTGGGCTTCACTCAATGCCACTATGATCACACTTGTTTCACCGATCATCGACCTGAAGGCCGGTCAGTTATTATTCTGATATATGTTGATGATATCATTATTACAGGGGATGATGCACCAGGCATTACCAAAGTCAAGAAGGCTCTTAGTCAATCTTTTGATGCTAAGGACTTGGGGCCCCTTCAATACTTTCTCGGGATAAAAGTTGCTCGCTCTCGTCAAGGTATATCACTGTCTCAACAAAAATACACTCTCGATCTTCTACAAGATACAGGTATGATGGGATGTCGTCCAGCCTCCACTCATATGGATCCCAATCATAAGTTGTCTAATGATTCTGGGGAACTTCTTCCTAAAACTTTAGTATATCAGCGCCTTGTTGGTCGTCTTATTTACTTGACCAACACTTGACCCGACATTACATTTGCAGTCAGTGTTGTGAGTCAATTTATGCTTGCTCCACGATCATTTTATCTTGATGTTGTTCATCATATACTCCGGTATCTCAACACTTGTCCGGGTCTTGGATTATTTTATTATGCAAGTACACAGTCTGGGGTGTCCTGCTTCACTGATGCTGATTATGCTGAGTCTAAGAGTGATCGTCGGTCCACATCCGGATTCTGCACTTTCTATGGAAATCATCTTCTCTCATGGAAAAGTAAGAAACAAGTTGTAGTTTCTCATTCTTCCGCTAAGGCAGAGTATCGAGCCATGGCACAGGGAACATGTGAGCTTCTATGGGTGCGTTCTATTCTGAAAGAGTTGGGTTACCCGGTTAATGGCTCATCTACATTGTTCTCTGACAACAAGTCTGCCCTTATGCTTGCTTCTGACTCGGTTCTCCATGAACGTACTAAGCATATTGAAGTGGATGTTCATTTCATTTGAGAGAAAGTTCGTTCTGAAATCATTGTCCCAGAGTTTGTACCCTCTTCCAATCAAGCTGCCGATATGTTTACAAAGTCTGTTGGTCCCTCTCTCCTGAAGTCGTCTCTGATCAAGCTGGGTCTCACTGATATCTTTGCTCCATCTCCAGCTTGAGGGGAAGTGTTAGAATATATATTTATTATGGTCAAACTTATTCATGGACTGATTAGAAATAGATTAATTGTAATTTATTATAGCTGTCTATTTCCTTTCCTTTTCTTTTCTTTTCTTTATTTCCTTTTTCTGCTTTTCCTAGCTTGTATATATACACACATTGTGAATGAATAATATAACAATTATTCTTCCATCTTTCTTCTATTTTGATTGATATGATGAGAAAACTCAGCTCCGTTGAGCTATTACCCAAGTGGATATGTGGAGGTTATATGAAGTAAAAGTTATTTCCTGAAGTTGGAAACGTGATTACAGAAGTTTCAAAGATTGTACTTCGATGGAACATTATGCACATCCTAACGCATTAGATACAGTAAAGCCCTAATCACAAGGGCAAGATGGGCACAATTTTCATAATGGAATGACAAGCGCTAGATGGGCACAATTTTCATAACGGAATTATCTAAGATCCTCATTTCTTTAGTTCATATAAAGATTTAACACAACATACCTGTTCTGGATGATTTCCTGCAATGTGGAGATTCCAACAGCCAAAATTACTGCATCAGCTTTAAAACGCTCCTTCCCACAAACTACTTCGCAAATGCATCCTGTCTCCTCATTAAAGCACAAATCCGTTACTCTTATACCCTTCAGAAACTTACAACCTTGGTTTTGCATGGAGTCCATCCACGGCTCAAAAATCTTTTCTTTGATTGTCCCTCGACACCATACCAAATCAAAATCTTTCTGCAGCAACCCGTAAAAATGAAATCAATAAATTCCAAAACAAGCAATACACTAACAAGGGAAAGAATAACAGAATGGTGAATTGAAAGTATGAAAGTTTTACACAAATCCCGTGCTAGCCGCAGATGACTCACTTTCAGAGTTTCAGCAGTTCAATTGCATTGACACTATTACGCCTATGGGATATTACAAATAATAGCTATGGGAATTTTAGAAATAAAAATAACTTTGACCAAAGACGAGGAAATCAAAGGTTTATACCGATTTTCTTAACATGTAGGAGAATCACTGTTTTTATTCCAGTTCAATATTCATCTATATTAACCATTCCACAGCACAGTTCCAACAATAAAGGAGAACTCTAATCAAATAAGCTCTATATATTTTTGTGTGGTGATCCCTCATAGTAGAATAGAGAACCCATCAAACCTGGTGAGCGAGAACAAAATAGTATAGAATTCCCAGAGTGGCGGCCGCACTACATTGCTCTGATGGAGCAAACAAACCCACATGAAGCAACGGACAAAAGACATCCCTGTAAAGCCTTTCTGAGCATCCAAATTGTTTTAAAAGCTCCCTTGCACTAACTAATATTCGAATCATTAAGTAAGACACTTGAACAATTTATCTTTCATTCATTCAGTTGAAATATCTAAAATTTGTTAAATTATCCTTACCTGAATCGTACTTTCTCCAGGCAATGTCAGTGTTATCAAAGTCGACTACTGCAAATGGAATGTACATATGATTCAATAAGCTGAATAAAGTTAATGTAGTTCATCAAATATTGGCCATCCAAATTGAAGAATTATTATAAGAGAACAGACCTGCAGCCATTAGAGGAAGTGATGTCAACCGATCCACCAGAGGAAGCCGAAGGAACTGAAAACGAAGTTAAGTATAATATCGTCCGTCTGAAGGGTGGTTTTATTTTCAAACTGAAAGTACAGAATCGAATGTATGACTATGTAAGGTTTCACTGAGACATGTACCTGAGTATAGAATAAAGTCCCAAATGGAGTTGGCAATTGAGGTAATTCTTGGAATATTGGAAATTCCACCTGTGTAACGAGTTTGCTTCTTTTAATATTGTAAATATTCATAATATTGATTGTATTGAGATAACAATAAGGTTGCAAGAGTGGCCTATATATAGGCAACAACTTAAAATGGAAAATACTAAATCGCCCATAGGGCTTACATAATCAACGACCTAAGCAATGCCCTAAGCCCTAATATTCTATCCTCTAACACACCCCCTCAAACTGAAGGTGGTAATGAAAATTACAACCGAAGTTTGGAAAGGGATTACAACCGAAAAACAACTCTCAACTCTTTACTCTTTTTTTTTTTTTTTTTGCTAACAAAACAACTCTCAACTCCATTGGAAAGAAAAACTTCAACTCCAGGGTTAGCACGAATAACTCTCGGCTTCACTAAATGTGCAGGCAACGCAACTTGCGGTTGAACGATGTTCAATGACAACGATCCAAACAGAAGCTTGTAGCAAACCTCGACCATATAGGGCCGGTAAAACGAAGACAATCGGCAAGGGAACACTCTCAATCTCTCGAAAAAGATTGGCAAAAAAGGACAAAATTCTTCTCAATCTCACAATATTGATCGGCAAGTGGAAACTCTCAATCACAAAGAAGATTGGCAACAGACACTCTCAATCTTACAAGAACACCGAAGGTGGGAGTGAACATGAACACCGAAGTTTGGAAGGAAAGCCAAACAGCCTTTGAAGGCATAACAGATATGGTTCTTGAGTTGCGTGAACAAATGGTTTAGGTTTCTCGATTACACAAGAAAAATCGGCGAAGGAGGATTTTGATTTCTGAAATAGAAAGCAAGCAGAACCAAATCTTTGAAACGAAACTAAATCGGAAAACTGAATTACAAAGAAAACATAGCAAGCAAGATATATATATATATAGAGAGAGAGAGAGAGTATGAATAGTGCTGCGTGAACAGTAACTTCAATGAATAGTGTTGTAAATAGTAATTTTGATGAACAGTAACCAAATGAACAGCATCGGCGAATAGTGCCGATGAACAATAACATGAACAGTGTCGGATGAACAGTGCGGATGAACAGTGGAGAGACGGAAGTGGAGAGAGACTCTCGACGATGGGTCGGCAAAGATGAAAAATAAGATGGCTACTAGAATTCCGGCGGGAGGCGGCCGCCTCCCACCGGTAGACGGAAGTGGAGAGACTATCCCAGAATAGGGTTTGGCTCTGATACCATGTAAATATTCATAATATTGATTGTATTGAGATAACAATAAGGTTGCAAGAGTGGCCTATATACAGGCAACAACTTAAAATGGAAAATACTAAATCGCCCATAGGGCTTACATAATCAATGACCTAAGCAATGACCTACGCCCTAAATACTAAATGACTATTCTATCCTCTAACAAATATATTTCAAAGTATCTTAATTTAGTTCAGCCACATGGAAACAGGAGTTAACACAAAAGATCAATGGAGGGTTTACAATTTACCAGTCAACCTAATCATGCAGCCATATGCAAGAGCCAATTTGTGCAAAAATTATAAAGGTTTCACAATATCCTTATACAAAGTAGGCTAACACGTAAAGGATATAAGAACATCGGGCACGTTTTAGTCTTCTAATGTGACACACTAAGTACAAAACAATAATGGGGACACTCAGAAGATGATACATATACAATTATCTAGGGTCAATTATCTAAATTTCGAAGCCAAATCAATATAAGAAAGGAACCCTTACCGCTTTCTTGGCAAGAATATTTGGCAATATTAAAGAGCAGACTGATATAATTACCTCCAGTCCCTCTCCTGAATATTGTGCTGATCTTGTCCAACTCGTGAAGGGCTTAATTCCAAGGTCATCAACAAGGTCAAATATATTACGATAGGGACGCCAAAAACCTAATGAAATTGAAAATATTAGGGCAGATGAGTTGATATTATCATTGCCTACTTTCTCTATTTTCTTTACTTTTTCCCTTAATAGTTCTTCAAAAGATAAAAATTCAGGGTTAGTTCTTCAATTTTCTAGTAATGTGAATGTTTGCACAGCCCAGTTCCAAATTTCTCACAACTATTGGAATTTTTTTATTTTTTCTTTTTTATTTTTTACCATTTGGGTTTTATGAGTTGAAATAAACATGAGTCTCCAGAATTACCATGAATACCCACATCATCGGATTCAAATTCATAACCACCTTCAAGGACGGTGACATCAAAACCCTGAAAGTAAAATTCCCAACTCATATTTCACAATTCTATATAAGAATTTGTATATAAAGTTACACATACATGTGTATCAATTCTACATACGCGTTTGCCGAAATGAATAAATAAACACATATAGAGAGAGAAGGGGTTGGGGGGACCTGTTTGCAGAGGTGGTGAGCAGCGCCTAGGCCTGGCCAGCCGGAGCCGACGATGAGTATCTTCTTGTTGTTGGTTTGGGGTCCATTGAGATGGGTTTGTTGATTCTCTGCTCTGCAATCAAACCCACTTCTACTTCTCTGTCTGTTCCACTTCCACAACCAAATAGGTGACTCTGTGACCCTCCAAGAACCCAACATTTTTTTATTATTTTTTTTTTATCTACAACGGTTTCCAATGGCTCTCCAGTCTCCACCCCTCCCCGGGTAATGTATCATCGGTCTCAGCCAATCAGGTACCGGCCACAAGAACCATATTTAGTACACAACACAGGTGTACACGAGAAGAGGTGGTTTGAGTTTGGTGTTTTATGAATAGTAAATTATACATGTGTAGTATAATTTTTGGTAATTTTGACTTTGTTAGATATCATTTTGAACATTGTGGTGAGAACGTGAGTGACACGTTAAATAAAAGATAGGTTGTATAGAGATTTCACAGAATCTAGTTTTCGGACGTAATTTTGGACCCAAACGAGACTTAGTCCAAAACTGTTGTAATTGATAACTTTCACTCGTAAAGTTATAAAATGAACGTGTGCGACGTTTCAGGAATTAATTAGAAGTTTGAGAAACTCGCGGGGAAGTAAACGCGGTTTTTGGAAAGTTTGTCTATAAATTGCAAGGGTGAGAATTTCATTTGTCATAAACTTTACAAAATATCGTTAGAGAGGAGAGAGAAAAGGAAGATTGTTGCCACGGGGTTTGCGACGACGATCGACGACCTTTCGTCAATCATTTTCAACCAAACTTCATATTTGAATTCCCCAAGGTAAGGGCTATGTTTTGATACCTATTAGGCCATGTTTGGCTAACTTTTTATAAAATCCTAATGTTGGAATTTTGGGAAAAACACATGTAAACTCGTAGGTTTCACGTAGGATCAGAGACACGACGTTTAATCGGGCTTTTAGTCGTTTTCTCAAAATTATAGGACATTTGCACAATAAATGAATTTCTAGCCTATGTTATATAGGCAAAATAAATGTTTTATATTTCGACGACGAAATTGTGATCCGGGCAAAATTCATGTGTTAATCTTAGGCCCATTAATTATGCGCGCGCTTAAATATGAAAAGCATGTCTAAATTTACGCGAGCACGTTGAGTTGTCTATGTGGGTCAAAAGGGAGTTTGACACAAGTTCATACCGGGGTACGCTTCTCGATGTTTGAGAGTTATAGTAACGACGGCTACTTGCTTGGTTTGGGAATCGGCCCTGCATGGGTTCGTACCCAATCTAATTATCTTTAGACTAGTTATTTATCAACACAATACTACCTAGTTCTTACAAGAATCAAATAAATAGCATTGGATCTAATGTTAGACTTCTCAAACATACCTGGGATATAAATTGAGTAATACTTCCACTTACCAAATTTTGGATCATAAATGCTTGTCACGTGTATATACAAAGATTCTCTAAAGAGGGCCTCTGTTTTAGTTGTCGAATTGTGTTTAAAAACTGTAAAATGACAAAACTGCCATTAATGAAAACACGATCCAACGGCCAAAACAGAGGCCCTCTCTTTAATAAAGAGAGGGCGCCCTCTCTAGAGCCTGACTGCATATATATTATAGGCCTTAACGTCTTCCTAATAGAACTGTTCTTCAAGTCCTTTTATTCTTTTTTTTCTTTATTTTTATTTTTATTTTTATTGCTTCAAAATTTGTCAATGCAATGCTAGCAGCCAAGCATACAGAAAGCCTCGAATGTATGGCCAAACCATGATTATGAGTTCGCCAACCAATCATCAACGCATTTAATGTGCATGCACCAAGGTTATCTCTTTGTTCCTTTTTCCTTCCACATTTTAACTATGGGAAAATCCTATATTATAAGAGAAAGTGGTAATCCATCTTTCACTTGGTTTGGCTGTAGTTTATGAATTTCTTTGTGAATGTCTTTTTTTTGTAGGTTTAGTAATATTTCTGCTCTTGATGACAATGTGAGATCTTAACACAATTTGGTGGCTTATACGAAATAGAGAGAAGCATTAATCAACAAATCTTGAAAATGGACTCCTTAAACCATTTACATCAGAATCCACCATCATTGTATATTGCCATAATACATGGAAAAAAAAACCTCAAAGCAGTAAACCATTAGAAGTCCATATGAGTGGTTATTTGGTTTATTTTGCTCCAGTTTTTACCTTAACCATTTGGCTTATTTGCAATTCCAGTTTATAGAAGTTTTAGAAACATAAATACTCTCCTACTAATTTTTGGTGCAAAACATATATATTTTTGAAGACAATCGCGCAAATTAGGAAAGTAAATATTGTATTTTGACCCAGTTAATTAGTTTCCTTTCTTGTATATATTAGAGATATTCTATAGGCATTAGAATATGATCTAATTGTATTTCTTTTTGTATAAATTTGTACCTTCACTGTTGAATGAATATCAAGAAATCATATTTTCTTAATATGGTATCAGAGCATTAGGTTTTTCTCCATTGAAAAATCCTTGCATCGATAGCCCATCGCCCAGGGGAGACGACGACAACTCAAAGAAACAAACCCAATTAAGCATGGAGTCCAAATTTTGATAAGCCCAATCACCCTGTCACGCCCCGGAACGGCATAAATAGAGAAAAATAAATTTCCTTTATGGGTCCATAAGGAATGACAGGTGAAAGTCACTAATAATCCACACCACGCAGTACTAGTCCAAAAGAAAAGCAACAGTAATCAACTGAAAATAGCACACAGTGCTAACTATTACAAAATATCAGAGTATGGTCCACAGGATCACAACAGGTCTGAAGACAACAAATGCCCAAGTACCCGTTAACAAAAGATTAAACTGAACAACTGAAATTAAATCTAATTATAACATCTTCAGTCTTCAACTGGCATAAGGATAATCCTTCCTGGCGTAACTGTCATCGGTGGGGCCCTCCTCTGGATAATAGTCATTAGTGTACTGGTCCTTACCTGCAGAATAAGGGACAGGATATTCTGGACGGGGAATGTCCAGGCAATAAAAGGCCGTCAGCTTACTGAGAGCTGAGTGAGCACAAACTAACGAGGTACCAGTTATCTGAAGTAAACACAAGTTTATAAAAACACGAATTAACATCTTATTATAAAATAACATTATCTTGTTCTTCTATTCACCCTTATGAACCGACCCTTATCGTCTTGTTACTCAAATACCGAACTCAACGTATTCAGATGTCATGAACAGACTCAATCGTTTAACTCTAGGGATACACCCTTATTCTGTCCATCGCTTTTAAGAGCAATGGTCCTGCTCACCGCATGTCATGGACTCCACGTCAGTCTGTCCCCAGCTTTTAAGAACAATGGTCCTGTTCACCGCATTTCAGGGATATAACGTTTCGAACAAGGCATATCAATCTTATTGCCACGACTCAACGTCATCTACTAGTGATCCTAGCTCACCGCTTTTAAGAACCATGGTCCGGTTCACCGCTTTTAAGAGCATATCATAGATCATCCAGTCTATCTTAAGACTTCTTGGTCCAGCTCACCGCTTTTAAGAGCATATGCACAGCTCACCGCTTTTAAGAGCATATCATGACCGAACGTCCATCCACGTACCATTCCCAGAACTTACCAAACCTACTTACGTTCCATTCTACATCGACACATGACAAACTCCCAATGTGGCCTGACTACTCGGATTAAAAGAAACGGATATCAAACTCATATCAGAATCAACACGTCAACCCACGTCTTCATATTACTTTTTATTCATTATCCATAAATCTTTGGTGTCACATTTCTCCTGTCTACCCCATAATCGCATAATGGAATCCGAATCAGGAATCGAACAACTAAACCTCTTATATAATAAACAGGCAAAAGAATCCATGTACTGATCATGTCAATCGATTGGAACAAAAGTTCAATCGATTGGAACAAAAGTTATGTCAATCGATTGAGAAATATGTCAATCGATTGGAATAATGTCAATCGATTGAAAATCCTATTCAATCGATTGGGATGCAACTGATGTCAATCGATTGAGATCATGTCAATCGATTGGTATCAGAAAAGTGTCAATCGATTGGGAATATGTCAATCGATTGATATCAAAAATCACCAGAAGGAAAAGAAAGTTTATACGAGTATAGAAATGAAATACCAGGTCTTATTAAAATACCAAAATACAGGGTATTACACACCCACTATATCTTCACCATTTAGATCAGCCAGGGTTAGTCCTCGTACCACAACTATTCACTGAGGAGAACTATAGCACATGGAATCAATCCATGACTATGGCTCTATCAGTCAAAAACAAATATGGCTTTGTCAATGGATCAATGACACGACCAAGCGACGATGCAAGCGATGAATTGCAGCAGTGGATTCGCTGTGACAACCTGGTCAAAACTTGGTTACTGAGTTCGATCTCCAAGGAGATTGATGCCAGCGTGTTCTATTGTGATGAAGCACAAGCAGTTTGGAATGAATTGCGTGAGCGTTTTTCTCAGGTAAACAGCGTCCAACTCTTTTATATTGAAAATGAAATACATGATTGTGTTCAAGGGACCATGCCTGTAGGTTCCTACTTTACCAAACTCAAAGCACTATGGGACGAGAGAGATGCTCTTTGCCCCATTTCAGCCTGTAGTTGTGGAACTATGAAGGATGAATTATCCTATCGAGAAACACAGAAAACAATCAAGTTTCTCATGGGATTAACAGAATCCTTTACTAGATATTGATGATGGATCCTTTGCCTAAGGCCAACAAGGTATATTCTCTTGTACTCAGGCATGAACAACAACGTCATGTATCGACTGGAAAAAGCATGGTTCAGCCTGAGGCAGCAGCCTTTGCTGTCAAGGACTCAAACAAGAAGAGTGGCAATTACAAGTGTAGAAAATGTGGCAAAGAAGGTCATAGCACTAAAAATTGCCGGGCACATTTGAAGTGCACTTATTGTGGTTGGAAGGGTCACACGGTTGATTTTTGTCGAAGACTCAAGAAATTGGAGTCTGATCAACGATCCCGATAACAAACCGAGAAGAAGGAAATTTCCAATTCCTTTCCTTTTACTCAAGAACAGTGCCAACAAATCTTGAACATGCTCAGTAAATCCAAGTCTTCCATAGCAAGTCATGTTGGAAATACCTCCACTAATGATGAACTATCAGGTAAAGCTTTCTGCTTTTCTTTTAAAGGTAAGAAAGCCACATGGATCCTTGATAGTGGAACAACTGATCATATTGTATGTAACCCTGAATTACTCACAACTTGGAAAGCCGTTAAAAATAAGACGGTAGTATTACCAAATGGGTCACTTGCCAACGTTACCCATATTGGTCAAGTTGTCTTCCCTTCTAGTTTGGTTCTTGATAATGTTTTATGTGTCCCAAATTTTCAATTAAATCTCATCTCCATAAGCCAAATTACCCACCATTCTCTTTGTATCACCATGTTTCTCACTCATTATTGTGTGATACAAGACCTACGCTCGGGGAAGATGATTGGGACGGGAACTGAACGGGAGGGTCTCTACTATCTTGATCAACCTAAGAAAGCGTCATGCAATTCTGTCCATTTACCTTCTTCTGAATATTGGCGCCAACGCCTTGGACATCCTTCGAATAAAGTGTCTGCCATGTTTCCTTTCTTTAATGAGAATAAAATTTGTAATGCAAACAATTGTTTTGTTTGTCCTTTAGCTAAGCAAACCAGATTGCCTTTTTCCTTGAGTAAAATTTATAGCAAATCATGCTCTGAAAGGTTGCATGTTGATATTTGGGGGGGTTACCACGTTCCCTCTATTTCAGGGGCTCGGTACTTTCTTACCATAGTTGATGACTTTACTAGATGTACATGGGTTTACTTGATGAATCATAAGTCAGACACCCAAACTCATCTAATTAATTTTATTAATATGGTTGAAACCCAATTTTCTTCCAAAGTTAAAGTTGTGCGTAGTGATAATGGTCCTGAATTCATACTTAGGACCTATTACTTGTCCAAAGCTATTATCCATCAAACTAGTTGCATTGACACCCCACAACAAAACGGTATGGCTGAACGCAAACATAGACATTTATTGAACATGGCCCGAGCTTTGCTTTTCCAAGCTCATCTTCCAAAAAGGTTCTGGGGGGTGTAGACTTCCCGATTTGACCAAACGTCGAGTTAAGGGGAGTACTACCTCTAAGATCCGATGATGACAAGTGTCCGGCTAATCTAGGACTTCCAAAGATGATTCAAGCTCTTCGAAAGACTCTCCAACCTAAACAAAAAGCAAAAAAAATGATGATGAAAGAAAAAGAAGAAAAAGAGGCAGAACGACACTTAAGACAATTTGCGGCAGTCACGCGCTGCCGCTACGGCAGTCTCTGGACTGCCGGACGGCATTCTGTGATTGCCGTGAATTTCAGCAAGTGCAGCGAAAAATAAATTTTCACAAAAAAATGGTAGTCTCTGGAGTTGTCCGCGGCATTCATTGAGTGTCGCATCGGCATTCAGTAAATGCCGTGACGACAATCACTGAGTGCCATTCCGGCATTTAGTGAGTGCCGCTTCCATCTCCAATGAGTGCCACATTTTTGTAACAAACAGCTGTAAAATAGCACGTTTTGTCCTATCAAAAGGGCGCCTTAATTAGGGTTTTCTGCTCTAAAATGACTGAAATACCCCTCTAAAATTGTCTATAAATAGAGGATGAATATCCTCTTGCAAGGGGGTTGGATTTTCTTTGAATTTAGAGGTTGTATTAGTGTTCTCTTCATCTTAACTTCAAAAAAGGGCTTTCTTAAACACAATTAGAAGTAGGTTTTGAGAAGGCTTAAGGGGTATTTAAGTAGAATTAGAGTGGAAGAGCTTGATTAGTCTTTGGAAGTTCTCTAAAATCACCAAGTTGAGAATACTTTGGAGGTAAGACTTTAGAATAATTAGTCTTTGTTCAAATTTAATTATGGCATGCATTGAGTTCTTTAATTTTCCTTTTTATTTGTTGTGTTCATCCCTTGGGTTCATGAGGCTTTCAATGCCTTACTTGAATCTCTTGGTTTGAAATCCCTTAATCTCTTTGTAATCTTATGATTCATGAGGGGATTAAGGTTGATACTAGAATATTTAGCTAATGGACCCAAACCTATCTTCATGGTTTGAGGTTTGTTATGACTAAGTTTCATGAAGTTCTTCCATACTTCTTTGAAATTTACAAGTATGAATATCTTTAGTCTCCAATGGCCATCAAATGGTAGGAAGGTTAGCTTTAGACAAGCCCAATTCCATGACTTACTTGTATAAGTTGATAAGAATAAAGTGAATTAACCCAATGTGCAGCGAGTTCACAATCCGTTTTTGATCATAGATTTTTAGTTGAACATCGAACCGTTGGAATTGAATGAAACCAATGGGAAAGTGTTTATAACTCAAAGTTCTACCACTGTAATTTTTGTTTTAAGGCAGTTTCATGTTTGAGGTGGTTTGATCAAGGGTTTTGTGGAACAACTACAATATGTCCAGAGTTTCATAACAGTCTCACTCTTTTGAAATAAGAAAATTGAAACCTTAATCAAGCACTCTTGATCCAAAATAAAATTTTCTAAGTAGTTTAATGTTTTAGGAAACTACCCTAAAAATACCAAAGCATTTATGATTTTTTTACTATTTTTAGAAAATCATACAAAAACTCTGGACAGGGAGTTGCAAGCCTCTGAGTGATGTCTAGTGTTTGTCTAATTCCCAGAGATCTAACCGTTCAAACCTTGATTTTCTTTTTCGGTTAGAAACTAGACACACAGAGGTATCTTGTGTCCAAATATCATCAAGATCAAACCACGGGAAGTATGCTTCTTATTTCTTTGAAGTTCTGATCTACTCTCAGTAATTTTCAGAATTCTTTCATAACCTTGATATATCTTGCAAACAACAGTTTAAATCTCTCCATGACCTGGGACTTAAACCATGTGTTAATAATGATTAATTAAGCTTAAATACAGAGGCTAAATAATCCAAACCAAGGAATGATACAATAGCTTATTCTCGTTCATGTAATCATGCACATGTAAACCGGTACTAGAATTCACAATTGCGTTATTTCCTCTACGTGAAAGAATTAAGCTAGAAGTTTAGGATTGTTATTTAAAGATCCAACTTTATATCTTGTATACCATGTGAACTAACACTTTGTTTTGTAGCGCTATTAAGGTACGATTTCTTGAACTCCTTTTTAGTTTATTTTAATTTCTTGATTTTATCAATTTTTTTTCAACCTCATGCGTGACACACTAGAATTAGGATCTTGCCTTATGTGAATATATGTGACTAGAGACCTTTTCTTAGGATATTTTCTATTCGTATGCATTGCACGTTTAATGTTCGCGACATGGATCCCGGGTAAGTTCTATAGTTCCCTATTTGCATATCATCTCGCTTGCTACTTGACTTACGTGGCTTTTGAATGATATTTTATCATTTACAATCTTACACCCTTTAGACATACTTTTGTAATGTATATCTATACATATGTATTAGTTGAGGACATGCTTAGATAATTAATTCGATTAAAAGGATGTCGAGTAGAGGCCTATCGCGAGATAGGATGAGAAGGGGTGTTTTAGTCTGATGGGCTCCTTCCCTTCTCATTCCATAATCCCCGGACCTAGTTTAATATTTGGTTTCGCAAAAAGATCAGTTGTTTTAAAATGGTTTCTTAATTTTTCCTTAAAAAAAATTAAGTGGCGACTCATTTGTTTTGAATTTGAAATTAAAAAAAAAATTAAAAGAAAAGTTGTTGGTAAAAGAAGGGAGAAAATTGCGATATCCACAGGGGAATGCCATTCTAACTGCAGCATACCTTATCAATCGTACACCTACAATAGTTTTGCAGGGAAAGACACCTTCTGAGCAACTGTTTAATATTAAACCCAATTACTCACATTTACGAGTATTTGGATGTTTATGTTTTGCTTCTACTCATGCCCAAAAGTCATCTAAATTTGATGCGCGTGCAACCCGTTGCATTTTTCTCGGTTACCCCCATGAGAAAAAGGGATATAAAATATATGATCTTGAACTTGGGAAGGTTTATGTCTCTCATGATGTTACATTTTTTGAAAGTGAATTTCCTTTCAAACACGTTCCCGCTGCCAGTGAGAGTCCCATCATTCCTACTCCCATAAACTCCATTTTTTACGATGACCCCATCGTTCACACCTCCGAGACACCAACATCCATTCTGCCATAAAATAATGCACTTGTCAATGTTGACATGCCTTCTCCAAATACAACACCATCTGCTGTGCATCGTTACCTAACTAGAGGTGTGGAAACAACCCTCGCATCTAGGACTTATCAATCATCCGCCTCCAGCGTGGTCACAAAATCAGGTACACCCTATACTCTTTCTCAAGTCCTTTCATACGATCAGTTATTCTCCCTCATATAAGACATTTGCCACATCATTAACCATTTGCTAAGAACCAACTAGTTTCTTGCAGGCCATGAAGGATCCTCAATGGTGCAAAGCCATGCTCAATGAAATTCAAGCACTGCAGACCAACAATACATGGACACTTCTCTCTCTTCCACCTGGCAAGAAACCCATAGGATATAAATGGGTCTACAAGATAAAGCTCAAATCTGATAGAACCATCGAGCGTTACAAGGCTCGATTAGTTGCCAAGGGCTATAGCCAAATTGAAGGTCTCGATTATCGGGAGACTTTTGCTCCAGTTGCAAAACTAGTTACTGTTCGGGTCTTACTCAGCATTTTCGCCATTCAAGGATGGCATCTTTACCAACTTGACGTAAACAATGTGTTCTTGCATGGTGATCTTGATGAGGATGTGTACATGTCTCTACCTCCTGGATTCGGACGAAAGGGGAGACTCGAGTGTGCAAACTCAATAAGTCATTATATGGTTTGAAACAAGCTTCCATGTAATGGTATTTGAAGCTTTCATCCGCTCTCAAAATAGCTGGTTTTCACCAATCAAAAGCGGACTATTCATTATTCGTCCGATCCCACAAAGGTAGTTTCACAGCAATTCTTGTATATGTTGATGATGTGATTTTGGCAGGCAACAATCCGCAACATATTGAAAATACAAAATAGTTTTTATCTAAGAAATTCAAGCTTAAGGATCTTGGCCAACTCATGTACTTCTTGGGCATAGAGGTAGCAAGGTCTTCAGAAGGCATTTCCCTATCACAAAGGAAATATGCATTGGAGATATTAGAAGACACTAGATTTCTACGAGCTAAACCAGCAAGGTTCCCAATGGAAAAAAACTTGGCTCTTACACAATCCGATGGAGATCTTCTGAATGATCCTTCATCATATAGGTGCCTTGTGGGAAGATTGATTTACCTAACCATCACTAGACCATATCTGGTTTATGTCGTCCATGTTTTGAGTCAATTTAGGGATAAACCACGTTTACCTCACCTTGAAGCAGCACATAGAGTTCTTAGATACTTGAAGCAAACACCAGGACAAGGTATTCTACTATCCTCCACAAGCACACTTCCCTTGCAGGCATTTTGCGATGCGGATTGGGCTCGCTGCAAGGATACAAGAAGATCAATAACAGGGTATTGTGTATTTCTTGGAAAATCGCCCATTTCCTGGAAAACGAAGAAGCAAATGACAGTGGCTCGATCAACCGCTGAAGTTGTTACGCCCCGGAGAAGCAAAAATAGAGAAAACAAGTTCTTTTTGGTCCCGTAGGTTCGTGACTGGTGAATAACCGCATTGTCATCTATACCAACCAACAAATACAACGATAGGGAGGATGCTATTCATAAAACATATCTTATTAACATAATCAGAGGCTACAGTGGAAATATAAAAGGTTCGGAAGCAACATATGCCCAAGTACCAATTATTAAAGTCTACTAAATCTATTACAATAGCTGACTTAGAGTCTAAAGCCTATAACAATAATTAACAGGAGTACAACAGATATACAAACTAACTATTACAAAGCAGCACGCCTTCATCTTCAAGCCTTCAGCTCCAAGTCCGGCGGAACATCAGTCTCCGTCCTCAAGACCTGCCAAGCTCTAGACATTGGAATGTCTAGGGCACAAACGCCATCAGCTTTGAATACAAAGCTGAGTGAGTACACTAAACAACACTCCTCACCATTATTGTTCAACATCTTAACAATGACGTCACTCACGGATATAGCAGAGGTCTCATGAAACTGTACATGAATTCAATGATAGCAGGAAACATATTAAATGAAAACAATAATAAAGATCATGGTATAAATATCTCATCACGTATTCACCAAATCCATGCATGTAACCCATGCAACCACCCATGCATCTACCTTTACGTTGGGATGCTGAATCCACGACTAAACATCATCTTTACTAACCATTCTCATATTCATATCCATTTCCGTATCCATTCACCATATTCATACTCATATTCATATCTCTATCCATCTTTGTAACCATTCGTCGATACAATAATGCCAATCGGAACCACCCGACTAGGTAGTAGGTTCCACAATCCCTTGATAGGATTACCGGTCGTCTACACAGTACCACCTATCTGTAAACAATGGAAGCGACACATCGAATGTCTTCAAAGATGTGTTTACCCTCACTGGTCGTCTACACAGCTGAGAATACATTAGAGTACTAGCCAGGCGTAATCGTCAACGGTACACTAGACGTCTTCAACAATGCATACGCATCACTGGACGTCTTCAACAGTGAGAGGTGCACTAGGAACTCTAACCATCCCACGTCCACCCGACTCGTCAGCCGTTGATCCCACGAATCCAAAGTACACATATCTCATATCCCACATAAGCCACAGTTCCCATTTCTCATCATATTCCCTTATCTCTTCACATCACTATCCCATGTATGCTGACAACATGTCGTGCAATGCTCATGCTCTAGATACAAGAATTACCATATGCTCTGTATTCATCATATCTATTCATTATTAATCATTAACATGCAGTCGTGTTCCATTCTACTATTTAGTTTATCAATAATAACATATAACAATTAAACAGTTCATCTCATATCAATAGTTAACATAGAATAATTCACCTTGTAATATTAACAATTACTACATATAAGTCTAGTCCTGACATAGCACATATATATCTTATCCACATATCGCAATCACACATATGGTACAACTATTAACAAGTCTGATATATCATAAACATAAAACAATATACAAATAACATTCTGCTCATATCCAATCGATTGACCAAACATGGCAATCGATTGGAAACAATGCCAATCGATTATGAAAAATGGCAATCGATTGGGATAGCAATCGATTGGAAAATTATCCAATCGATTGGATCCAATGGAAATCGATTGGACTCTGTCTTCTTCCTTAGAAACTGTTGGTTTTTATATAAAAACGTTGGGGTTCCTCTTCTTATCCATACATGTTATTAAACACATATAAACATCTCAAAAACAATCCCTTGAGTGAGTTAATGAAACTCACCTCTCTACGGCATTTCGGTGACGGCGTCCCGAGCTCCGCGGCGGCGGCTATGGTGAGTTGTCTCTCCCTCTTCTTCTTTGCTCTCTCTGTTTATCTCTTCTCTCTCTCTCTGGTCTCCTCTTCTTCTTCTTCTTCTTCTTCTTCTAACCCGAGAGGGTATATGTGTGTATATATATATGAGAGTATATAGCTCTCACTTTCTCTTAAACACACACACACATCAAACATATATATGTATAAGGGAGAGGGTATATATAGGGAGGGGGAAACAATCACAACCACACAAATCAAACGAGGTGGCCAAGTCCAGCTACTCCCAATCGATTGGTACCAGGTGCCAATCGATTGGTATGTGCCACGTCATTGATCAGGTCGGCAATAATCGATTGGTAAAACATACAATCGATTGGAATAGCAATCGATTGGGATGAAGGTAATCGATTGGACTCTCAAAAGTGGCAATCGATTGGTATATGATGCCAATCGATTAGGATGCAAACTTACCCAAAGGCTAGGAAAAGTACTAGGGATATATATACCTGAAAATACGGGGTATTCAGAAGCAGAATATAGCTCTATGGCTAGTACATGTGAAATTACTTGGTTGAAAAATGTCTTGAAGGATTTGGAAATTAAACATGATCAGCCGGTTATGTTGTTTTGTGACAATCAGGCTGCTCTACACATTGCTTCAAACCCGGTATTTCATGAAAGAACGAAACATATTGAAATTGATTGCCACTTAGTTTGTGAAAAGATTCAAGAGGGGTTGATCAAAACAGCACACGTACGGACCGGCAACCAAACTGCAGATTTATTCACCAAACCGTTGAGTTCGTCACAATTTGAGGTGCTACTTGACAAGTTGGGTGTAATTAATATACACTCCAACTTGATTACACCCAACTTGAGGGGGAGTGTTGAAGACAATCGCACAAATTAGGAAAGTAAATATTGTATTTTGACCCAGTTAATTAGTTTCCTTTCTTGTACATATTAGAGATATTCTATAGGCATTTGAATAGGATCTAATTGTATTTCTTTTTGTATAAAATTGTACCTTCACTGTTGAATGAATATCAATAAATCATATTTTCTTAATATATATCTAGGGAATTTGGCGCAAAATGAAAATTGTATACCTAATTATTATCATCTTTTTTCTTTTCTATGATAACCTGTGCATAACATGGATCAACGCTAGTATATATATCCACTATATATAAAAGACTCTATATTGCCTATGTAAGCGTGCAAATGCCAATTGATTTGGCCAATTTTGGAATTTGTTCCTTTGTTTTGTCTTCTTTAGTAAATGTGCACATCTTTTTTTTTTTTTTTGCTTTATCAGCCGCCTTCCTTCTATTTATTAGGCCACAACCCGACAAAATGCTCAAGTTAAGACAAAACGTATAATTTGTGTCATGGGCTTAAAGACCTAAAAAGAAATGCAATCCAGACAAAGTGGCCCAAATAAAATCAGATAGTACACAAAACAACATAAGCTCACGTGGGCTGAAAAAAAAAACCAAGGCTCTGTTTGGCAATATCTATTTCTGTCACGTCCCGACGTAGCATAAATATGGAAAGCGTTTAATTTCCTTTATGAACCCGTAGGTCGCGACAGTTTGAAGGATCGATTCCGTCCCAAACGTCAACAATAAAAACATAATAATCAGAGCAGAGCAATCAAGACTTACAAATATTTTCTAACTTATTACATATTACAATACGGGGTCAACTAAGGCACAAGCCGCCTTGAAACAAAACAACAACTTAACAACTAATACATTCATCCTTATTACAAAACAGTTTATAACTTAAAACATGGAGTATATATAACAATCTTTCTTCCAAGCAGTCGTTCTCAATTAGCATAATCATAATGTTCAGCTTGATCATAACCTGAAAAACCTGAACACGAATGTCCAGGACGCATCAACGTCGTGAGCTTCAAGAAGCTGGTGAGTATTAAAAACATAACTTTGAATGTAAAACATACTCATTTACCTCTTTCCATTTCTCATTTAATTCAACAAGTTTACATTAAAGCATGGAGGTCATTTTAGGAACCAAGCACAATATTATTTAAAAGATATAATTCATGTATGTGTGACCGTGTATGAGAACAATGCACCATCTCATCTTACCGACTCTTTTCTCTCGACAAAATCCAACAACCCACCATCACACATCAGTATCTTTGAAACGCTAAGATAGCCACACTTTAGCACAGGGGTGCCAGGGAATGTCCAGTTTGCCTCACACTTTGGTCCGGGGTATCAGGGAGTGTCCAATGCCTCACACTTTAATGCCTAATCTGCCATGCAAATACCGGAGGAACCCTCACGCAGTATCCAGACTCGGGTATCAGGGAGTGTCCGTAGGCCACACTTTAGCACTACCATGGGTGCCAGGGAATGTCCAAGTTCGGCTTCACACACTTTGACGCTACCATGGTCGTCAGGGAGTGTCCAGTTTTGCCACCGTCGCATTTTAAAGACACCCTCGCCGCAATCTCAATCACAACACACTTTGGTACTCACTTACTAGGGAGTGTCCACACCACAATCTCAACCGCACTCACTATGCCACACTGACCATTATTCTTTTCCATACTGACCCACATTCACACTCACCATGCATGTACAACTGACTCCATATGTATGTCATGAAACTTTAAAACATGAGGCAAATTACTGAATTATATAAACGACGTGCATACGGGGATCGATAAGTCGTAATACAACGTTTTAATCGTCCAAACATACCCAAATAGGATTTTGATTTAATAAATTTCCCAAACGGGGCTTTAACAGTTCATAAAATATCACCCAAACAGTTCCTTAACACAAAACAAGCAAAAACTAGAAACTGTCAGAAGTCGCGCGCGCGGGCCACTCGCGCGAGGGGTCGCTCGCGTGATATGCCCAATTTTTGTTTTATTATAAAAACCTTTTCTGTCTGCCTGAGTTCACGGAGATCGCGCGCGCAGATCGCTCGCGCGATCTGCCTTATTTTTGTTTTTCTTTTAAAAACATTTTCTGTTTGCCTGGGACCAGTCACCTCGCGCGCGCGGGTTGCTCACGCGAGGGGTCGCTCGCGCGGCCCTCGCACGCGCGAGTTTAGGCAAAAGCTTCATCTTCTTCGCTGAACTGCTCTGTTTCAGTTTTAAGGGTCTAAATTGACCCATTTCAATTCTATAAGTTACTAGGCCATATAATATATGATTTTCTTCGGTTTTTCGCAAGGATTATGATTCCATAATCAATTTAACATGAATCAATCTAAAACTCTAGAATTTTGTGAAAAACTAAAAGTTAACAAAAAATATTTTCTAATATACTTTTTCATATGAACAAATTAAGCTTCAATACTTTAGGCATAGTCTATATGTACCATGATCTTTCATTATTATCTATAAAAACGCATTTTGGTTAAGTTTGAAAATCTTGATTTTTCAAGCCATGGAAAATCAACGTAAAAGTTTCAATGGAAAATCACATAATAAGCTATATACACATAAAGTAGGCATGAAATTTCATTCATAGTGAGTTTAGAATACTCACTGAGATATAGATGAAGTGTGTGCTGAGAAAAGGGAAGCAAATAGAGAAATCCAAATTAAAGCTTGTAAGCTATGGTGATCAAGAGCTCTTCTTTCTAGAAAGAGTAAGTCTTCTTCTCTAGTCTCTCTCTAAACTCTCTGGAATTCAGTAAGTAGAACTTGTGTTTGTGTGAGAGTGGAGTGAATATATATAGAAGCCTAAGTCTGTGAACTTGGGCTCCAAGTAAATTGATATATACTCAACAAATTGAATTTCATTTCTAATTAACCCAAAATCCCCCATAAACACAGATATGTATATACGTATATGTGAATCACCAACTGTAGGAGTTTTGAAATGGTAGTTTATAGACAAGTAGGGGGCAATCTCCAAAAGTGTTTGGGAAAGGAAGCTTATGGTACAACATTACTTACATAATTTAGGCATAGCCAAACATAGCTTAACCAATCATTGCTTGCCTTAAATGGAAATAAAGTATATGTCATGTCCACTTTACGTCACTTCCAAAATCTGTGAAAGTTTGCCACGGCGTAGACAGTTTTAAACATAAACTGGCATTTTCGTGGCGCGGTGTTCGTCATAAAAATACGAAAAATTCATTTTGACGTAAGAAATGGTTTTCTGGTTTTATAAAAATACAGTTTGAATTAAGAAAAAACTTTTCCACCGTTTTGAAATACAGTTTTGAAATCCAACACATATATGACTAAAATTTATATAATTGCAGTCTGGCCCCCAAAAATTCCGATATGAAATAAAACAAATAACCAGATTTAACACATGAGAATAGTAATTAAAATAAAAGCAGACAATGCATATTGATTTTAATATATGATAATGCAAATACAGATTAATTATGGAAATGAAAATGGAGGTTATTACAATTTCGAACCCATCAATGAACATGGAGCTCAAAAAACATCTCCGCTTGTTCACCAATATCAATGATTAAGGATCAATAATGCTAGGTATACACACTTAATTTTCTACACACTTTTTGACCCACTATGCTTTAAATGCATGTACCTTGTGCTGTTTGAAAATTTCACACTTTTTTGTGCACCAGTTACACAACACAGGGTACATGCATTTAAAGTTGTGTGTCAAAAAGCGTGTAGAAAAGTGAGTATGCCTAGCATTACTCATTAAGGATTACACAAACTTTGTTCACCAATATCGGCTAGGTCATTTTTTGAATTATTTTTGTCTGCTCATTTTTTTTTTTTTTTGGCTCAATCTGCCATGAGCAGTTTAAAATAAGAAAAATTACTTCTTTCAAGAATAATGCTACCCTTCCCAAATTTTGACTCTCAAATATTTCCCAAAATACATGTACAAGTTGCACTATTTTAATTAATAATTGGACCACTTTAATATCCTTAACAAATTTTGGCTCTCAAATATTTCCGAAAACACATGTACAATAGTACAAGTTGGACTACCTTAATTAATAATTGGACCACTTTCTTTAATATCCTTCACAAATTTTGAATCTCAAATAATTCCTACACACAAGTAACATTAAAATTACAATAGTAATGCTATGCTTCCCAAATTTGTATCCCAACACATATGACAATGACCTCGCATTATTTTTATTGAAAGATATTAAAGTGGTCGCACAATAATTGAATTAGGTCTCATGCTCACATGTGTTGGAACCATATTTGGGATATCAATTTTTTATCCACATATCATTTTTGGTAATTTTACTTGCTCAATTCAATGACTCAATTACTATAAAGTCAGTAAGGCGTCGCCACTATGTAAACCAATAACTACAAAAAAGTCAATAGCGCTTTTACAGTTTCAAAACAATTGTACATTAAGAAACTTTGAAAAAAAACTCACTTCGATACAAATGCCATATCACAACCAAAAGGGGAAAAATACAAATAATATACAACTATTGACAATGTTGTCTTTCATTAATTTATTAAACAATTGGTAATGAGATTTTAAATTGCCAAACATACAAGTAGTCAAATTGTAAAAGCGAACAAAGCTAATATGAAGGGATTTTATTTCTTACCATGTATTAATAGTTACAACACTTGAATGCATAACACAACCAAAAGGGAAAAAAATACAAAGAATATACAAGTAGTGACACTGTCTTCTTTCATTAATTTATTAATTTTAGATTTTAAAATTTCCAATTAATTTGGTGAATTTTGATATTTCAAAGTTTCAAAACTATTACATTTTGGTTCTAAACTTTTGTATTAAAATCATTAGCAAAATTATCTAATATTACTTCAAAATACAGCAAACACTAGCAAAAAAGGGGATTTTTTTTTTTTTTTTTTTAAAAATGAGAAAAACAAAAAGTACCAAAAGGGAAGAAAAAAAGGTCAAAATTAAGTTTGGTTAAATTTTTTTAAAAAGCTCTATACTTTTGTATTAAAATCATCAACAAAATTATCTATTACCACTTGAAAATACAACAAATGCTACCAAGACTGAAAAAAAAAAAAAAAAACACCTGTGAAAATTAATTTGCAAAACATACCAAATTAACTTTTACTCAAAATAAAATCAGATAGTACACAAAACAACATAAGCTCACGTGGGCTGAAGAAAATCCAAGGCTCCGTTTGGCAATATCTATTTCGAACCCATCAATGAACATGGAGCTCAAAAAGCATCTCCTCTTGTTCACCAATATCAATAATTAAGGGTCAATAATGCTAGGTATACACACTTAATTTTCTACACACTTTTTGACCCACTATGCTTTAAATGCATGTACCTTGTGCTGTTTGAAATTTTTACACTTTTTTATGCACCAGTTACACAACACAGGGTACATGCATTTAAAGCTGTGTGCCAAAAAACGTGTAGAAAAGTGAGTATGCCTAGCATTACTCATTAAGGATTACACACATTTTGTTCACCAATATCGGCTAGGTCCTTTTTTGAATTATTTTGGTCTGCTCATTTTTTTTTTGGCTCAATCTGCCATGAGAAGTTTAAAATAAGAAAAATTACTTCTTTCAAGAATAGTGCTACCTTCCCAAATTTTGACTCTCAAATATTTCCCAAAATACATGTACAAGTTGGACTATTTTAATTAATAATTGGACCATTTAACATCCTTAACAAATTTTGACTCTCAAATATTTCCCAAAACACATGTACAACAGTACAAGTTGGACTACCTTAATTAATAATTGGACCACTTTAATATCCTTCACAAATTTTGAATCTCAAATAATTCCGTAACACCCGTACCCGGGGAACGAGTAAATTATTGTGTTAATATGCATTAATTAACATAATTAGTGTATAAAATGGATTAAGGGGAGGCTTGGACTCGCCCATGTAAAAAGTGTTCAGAGAGGGACACTAGTTGAAAAAGTCCCCAGTGAGGTGGGACATGTATTGAAATGGAACCCAGCGAAGGGTAAATTGGTAATTTATATTTTAAATGATTAAATGCATTTTATATGCTTACATGGATATTTGTTAAGTTGCTTTCATAATATCATATTAATATGTGTTAGCATTAGCTTGGATACCCAAATCAGGGTATAAATGAAAAAGATTTAAAATTTGTAGGTGCGATAGCAATTTCACAAAATATGTGGGACCCACATTGGGTACCCATACGGAACTTAGACAAACACTCATTAGATAATTGGGTAGTTAATGGAATATTTGGGGGATTTCATAATGAGAACTTAAGAGATTCCGGGGATGTAAACGAAAAATGGCTAAAGTGAGGCATTGACACCTCATGCTTGTGCATGAGTGTGTGTGTCAAAACATGAGACTTGTCTCATTAATCACTGAAATTAAAACAAAAGAAGAGGAGAGCTCACCGAGAGAGAAGACGGAACCGTCACCGACGACGTTTTTCGCCGTACCGTCGCCGCCGTTCGCCGGATTTACGATCCGAGACCACTTTTGGACTCGTGGAGGTAAGAGAATCACATGCACGTAATTTGTTTTCATTTTCGGCAACGTTTTTCCAGTAACCGTTCTTGATAAATGATATTTGTTGAACCAAAACCATGTAGGATTTACTTTGGGTAAGAATTGAGCAAGATTTGTGAAGGAATTCTTCATTTCTAGCTTGAATTTGGGTAGATCTTGCTAAGGTGAGTTTTCTAGCCTAAAGAATGGTTGTGTTTAACTATGTTCAAGGCATCAATGATGTAGAGATGTAGAGAATGATCTTATTGTGTTGATTATTCATGTTTAGAAAGCATGTAGTTACTAAATTGTGAATTTCATGTTAGCTTTATGAAGATTATATGTGCCTACATGTTTATGTGCTTATATGTTTATGTGGTATTCAATGAGGACCGGGAAAATGATTCATTAGTTGGGAGTAATAAGGGTGGTGAAGAGGAAGAATCCGAGAAATACGGAAGTTCAAGGAATAGAAGTGGCCACGGGATCAAGGGAGGTCCCGGGTCTGAATGAATCATTGAACCGGTGACTCGGCGATTGCAAAGATATGATTTATGTGTTTATTGTTGCATTGCACATGTTAAACATTCAGCCATGTTTAGATTACTCACTAAGCGTAATGCTTAAGAAAACCGTTTTCTGTTTCTGTTGTGGTAAATAACAACCACCGCAGGTACGGAGCAATATCCGGAGAGAAAATAGCGTGCTCGGGAGTGGGGAAGAGATGTGGGGCTTGTAATTAAGTTTATGGCTTGTAATATAATGTAACTTGTGGGTTAGTATCCTTGACTTGTGGATTTAAGACTTGACTCGTGGTTGTATCCATGGAGTTAGTTTTGGAGTTCCATAACTCATATGGTGAATGTAAATTTGTAGAAACTTGTGTTATTCTCTATGTTGATAGTTTGAGTAAGAGTGTGGAGGATTTGAAGTTTGCCTTGTAAATTCTACGTATGTCATTCAGGTTCAACTATAACTATGGGTGAGATGGTTTGGAAATGAACCCTTCCGGCAAGTCCGGATATGTGTCGCAACTCTTTTGGATAAGTTCCTTTTTGTAACTATATGGTTTGAATGGTTTTGGAAATGCTATTTGGAAAGTTTCATGCTTATGGTTGTTCTTGGAAAGAGTTTAGATTTGATTCACTTGTTCGATTCAAATGATGATACATTCATGGATTGAATGCTTGGAATTGGTTTTGATATGGTTTCTTAATGTTCTATGTGGTTGGCTGTAGCTTTAAGTTCATTTCCAACAAGGTCTTATGAGATACAAATTCTTGACATACGTTGAACTTCAAAGCTTATTTTGATTCAAAAAGAGTTGAGTTCATGAATGATTTTGATCAAATTTTGGTTGTGTACATGTGATACATGCTTGGGTAATGCTTAAACATGTTTATGAATGTGTTTGAAATGTTTCCTTAATATCCCAAGAAGTTTGGTTTGGTTTGGGTATGAGTTGGGTAAGTTTTAGCAGTGTTTTTAGCAGTAAAAACATGTTCTGGGGAACCCGGATCGATCCGGGTTAATGAAGGATCGATCCGGCCTTTTTAAGGAACATTCAGCGAGAAGATTTATAAGATGGATCGATCCGGGTTTATGAGTGGATTGATCCGCTTGTATTTTTTCACAGTACGTCCGCTTTTACGGAAACACGCATAACTCTTTCTAGAAAATTCAGATTCGCGCGCCGTTTTTTGCGTTGGAACCGGGACTCGTAAATCTATCTTTTGGTATAAAATTTGATATACTTTATTAATGACCATTTTGCCCTTGGGTCTGTTTTTGGCACAACAATCTCTTTTCTGATGGTTTAAATCATGTTTTCCTTAATAACTAACAAGGTTTAGTGTTTATTAGTGTATTTTGGGTGCGCATATTCTTGTTACATGTGTCCTAATCCACACGAGGCGGGTTGGGATGTGACAAATTCCTACACACAAGTAACATTAAAATTACAATAGTAATGATATGCTTCCCAAATTTGTATCCCAACACATGTGACAATGACCTCGCATTATTTTTATTGGAAGATATTAAAGTGGTCGCACAATAATTGAATTAGGTCTCACCCTCACATGTGTTGGAACCATATTTGGGATATCAATTTTTTATCCACGTACCATTTTTGGTAATTTTACTTGCTCAATTCAATGACTCAATTACTATAAAGTCCGTAAGGCGCCGCCACTATGTAAACCAATAACTACAAAAAAAGTCAAAAACGTTTTTACAGTTTCAAAACAATTGTACATTAAGAAACTTTGAAAAAAAGCTCACTTCGATACAAATGCCATAACACAACCAAAAGGGGAAAAATACAAATAATATACAACTAATGACAATGTTGTCTTTCATTAATTTATTAAACAATTGGTAAGGAGATTTTAAATTGCCAAACATACAAGTAGTCAAATTGTAAAAGCGAACGAAGCTAATATGAAGGGATTTTATTTTTTACCATGTATTAATAGTTACAACACTTGAATGCATAACACAACCAAAAGGGAAAAAAAATACAAAGAATATACAAGTAGTGACATTGTCTTCTTTCATTAATTTATTAAATTTAGATTTTAAAATTTCCAATTAATTTGGTGAATTTTGATATTTCAAAGTTTCACAACTATTACATTTTGGTTCTAAACTTTTGTATTAAAATCATCAGCAAAATTATCTAATACTACTTCAAAATACAACAAACACTAGCAAAAAAGGGATTTTTTTTTAAAAAAAAAGGAGAAAAACAAATACTACCAAAAAAGGAAGAAAAAAAATGTCAAAATAAAGTTTGGTTAAATTTTTTTAAAAAGCTCTATACTTTTGTATTAAAATCATCAACAAAATTATATATTACCACTTGAAAATACAACAAATACTACCAAGACTGAAAAAAAAAACTGTGAAAATTAATTTGCAAAGCATACCAAATTAACTTTTACTCAAATCTCATACGAAATCATCAACAAAATTATCTACTTCCACTTGAAAATGCAACAAATACTACCAAGAATGAAAAAAGAAAATAAAATACTACCAACAATGAAAAAATAAATTAAAACCGTGAAAATTAAATTTGCAAAACCATACCAATTAATTTTTACTGAAATAACATCCCACATCATCAACAAAATTATCTATTAGCACTTCAAAATGCAACACATACTACCAAGAATGAAAAAAGAAAAAAAAACCGTCAAAATTAAGTTTGGTTCAAAAAACTCTAAAATGCTCAAAACTTTTGTATTAAAATTATCAACAACATTTTCTATTATCACTTCAAAATACATCCAAAATTTATCTATGTTACAACTTACAATACTTAATTTTCTATGTAAACAATGGGAAAGCACCTGTTGCCCTCCAAGTGTATATCTACTATCTTATAAGAATAGAGCAGGTCAAATAACCAAGCTGCTCGAATTTTTCGAACTTCCAAATGTGCCTTTGTCTGATGAGTGGTTTTACATTGATATCCTTTCCTCTTTTGGTCTTCATCTATGCCCTACACACTACAGTTATATTCTTTCCTCATTTGGTCTTCATCACCACTCACTCATCGCATGCGCCGCGCGTCGTCTTCTTCGTTGTCCTTTTCTCTCTCGTTGTCTTTGTTTGTTCTTCGCGTATCAGTCGCTACAGGAGACTTGCCCCTGAACATGCAATCATCACCGACTATCAAACCTTGAATCCCACAATCTAGGTTTTCGATTTCGATTTGAGGTCACTTTTGCCTTTGCTCGTCTTCTCCATCTTGTTTCTTTCCCTCACCTGATGATCTGAGTATCAAAATTCTCTCTTCATTATGAGTGCATTTAGGGTTTTTCCTTTACTTTAGCCTGGGTGATTCAATTGCTCTGGCTACAACGACATACCCACGGCAAGATCGACAACAGCAACAACAAATCCGGCCACTCTGGTTCGGTTTTTGACTCCAAAAATGCCTAATCTGACAAACTAAGCTCACCGGTGCCTCTTTGAAAACAATGCTCTATGAGCATTTGTGTATGGTTTAAAAGGTAGGGATTTTCAAATTTTAGTCTTTTCTGAATTGTTGTTTCTTCAATTTTAGCTGACAGTTAAGTTAATTCTTGTTTTGTTAAATTTTGCTGTGTTTTTTGTGTACCTTTTTTCCTTGTAAACAAGACGGAGGGTCTTTGATCCAATATTCGAAAACTAAACCCTAAAAACTAATCTACACCAATGTAGTAGAATCATATATTAAGTTTTTTTTTCCTTCTTCTTTTCTTTTCTGAAGTATTTTCACTCAAATGTGATTTCATATGGATCTGAGTAAGGCTTGGACAAGCTTTTACTCAAATTTTATAGTTAAATGAGGGTTAGTAATAATATTGTGTATGACCATTGGAGAGTCATATCCAATGAAGCTTTTACTCAGATTTCCACTCAAACTTGAGTACGGGTTGGAGATGGCCGAAGTAAGAGTAGTAGCAATAATCTTTTTGACCATTAAACTCCAACTTTGAAGTTTCTTCTTTTCTATATGTTAAATTAGAAACATGTACTTGTACTTACTGAATGTTTTATTACCACTTTATTTCGCTATATGAAAGTGATGTATTGGGCTTGTGATCACTTGAGAATTTAATAAATTAGTGGTCTTTGGGACTAACCAGCATACATGCTGATTACAATATATGCAAAAACATTCCACCACTTCATGCTTTCAAATTAAGTAGGAATGCCATTTGTACCAAAAACAGACTGGGACTTTAATTTACTTCCACTAGCAAATTACATTTCGGTTTGAATATGTATTTGTTGTCCTCTATATTAAATGAAAATGGTCCAGAGTTATGAAGAACTTTAATTACGAAATGATTTCCAAGGTCCATGGGAGGTTGTCAAAACATGAAGCTTCAAAGCTTCCAAAATTTGATTTCACGTGGTCTGCAAACAGTTTTTGATTTCCTGAATTAGATTGCTATTGACTACTCACTGGTCATAAATGCCTAGGGCTTATATTGCTCAGTGTACTAATACTTGGAGGGTGAACAATATGAAGTTCTCATTTACTTCCTCATACAGTCTTACACATGTTAGAATTATGAACTTATAATTCGTCATTATTTATTCCTTCCGTATTACCATTGATGCCAATGTGAAACAGTAGCCTTTTTGGCCAAATGTATTTACTTATCATCATTGCAAATAGTGAGTTTAGTTATGAATTTTCAAGTCAATTTATTTTATTTACAATCCACCAGTTGTGTCATTCGTACCATTGGTTCCACAACTTTTATATACTCATCTTTGTGTAGTCTTATATTAGGGACTGAAGCCGAATTCTTTGTTTTTTTTATTCACATTGGGGATTGACCCCATATTGTAAAATGAAGCAATCAATCTCACGAAGAAAAGAGGTATTAACATCTACCTCTCCAACTATTCCTAGGTTGTTTGAGAAGATGGGATGTTGTAACATATACAGGAGAGTTTCATAGGACAACTTAGACAGGCACATTGGTAGAACAACTTAGAGTCAGACAATTAACTCTTTCTTGGGAAGTGTCATAATTGGTTTCGCCAATTCTGTTAGTTTGGTGATATAAAATCAAAAAATCTCTTAGCGTCCATCAAATTTTCAAGGCAATGAATCACCAACTTTACAATTTGACTACCAATATAATTTCATTTCGCGTGTTCATAGAACGAAGAACATGAACGATTTAGAGTATCCATACATGGATTGAAGTTGAAATACCCCTTCCAATTGATTATTTGGACATTCTTTATCTGGATGCAGACAATTTCTTGTGGAATCTGGTAGAAAGTTCAGACTACAGGAGCAGCGGAGTTTCTTGAGGACCCCAATGTAAGTAAATGCGGCATTTTCTTGAAAAAGTTGTTTATGCTTCAATTGTTTTCTTCGGATACCTTGTAAAAGAACTTAAACATGGAATTATATGCGAAAACTGAATTGAATTGGTATACGTTATTGAAAATTGTTCTATCTTTGTCATCTGCTGAAGGCCAACTATGAGCTTAAGAAGTTCTGAACGCATATTACAGGAGTCTCATACATAGCTCAGAGAGTGAAAAAGAACAATTACCAACCTTTTGTTGAAGGGAACAAATTGTCGAAATCTTTGCGAACTAATTTTGTTAGTACAAATGAAGACTATGAGTGTAACTTTCTATGTTTATTTTCCTACTTGCTTAGTTTAACAACTCATTAAATAATCCTACAATCCGTAGTAATAGTTTGCTATTAGTGGTCCTTGGTCATGATGAGAGGAAACTTCGCAAATATGCATACCCAAAGTAGAAGAAAGATAGCAAACTAAAATATTCCACGAACATACACACTTTCCCTATTTGTAATCCTTGACTACGCCCAACTTTTGTCAATGTTTCCCTGTTTGTAATCCTTACACTACGTGAAACTTTTGTACATTCTGTATTTAAGACTGACTTGGATACTCATATCTTCTGAACTTAACAAAAACTCTTTAACATCTTCTTACCCTTAACAATATTCCAACTGCATAATTTACAAAATATTCGACGATATGGAAACAGATAGTAGGCATTGAAAATAGTGATAAAACTCGTCAAGTTGCAACTAGAGTGGTAAGAGTGAAACTAAAAGCAAATAAAAAGACCAGTCTGAAATGTAAAGTACACTATTTGAGTCAATTAAGGATTTTCACCACAATACACTCATACGCCCTTTCCAAGTTTTTGATTTAGGTACTCCAATTAGGACCCTATCTTAACGACTCAATTTATTTCCAACTCCTTGATTCAGGTACTCCAATCAGGGACCCTATCTTAACTACTAATTTATTTTGCAGTAAAATATGGAGTGTACTATATATTGGAGTCATTAACACAATTAGAATTTATTTTCAAGATTATGCATGCACTTAATTGGCTAGAGAGACCATATGGACTAATTGTGGAATTCTACTATTAAGTTCCAATTTTATGTTGTTGGAGAAACCTATGTGCTTGTGATCTACCTTCTGAATTAGTTTGCAGATCCTATTAGTTGAAGCTAAAATGTATGCTGTTTATATTATTCATTTTTCAAGTTCTTTTAACTTCTTTTCATTAGAACTGTTTCTTGAAATATTATTGAGTTGAAGTTTATTATGCAAATGGGTAAAGTTCTAATAATGTGTCCACTTCAATCACAGCCAGCTAGCCAGATAAACGTAGACGATCTTCATCAATGACCTCAGAATATGAAACATCAAGCAGCACAAGTCATTCAGCAACCACCAAACGCAAGAGGACGTCCAGCAAGAACATCATTTAGCCACCCCACAGCACCAAACAACCATGATAGTCCTCCAAAAGTGAACTTCACTCACATGTACAATGTTGCTCTGTTTGGAATCTCTTAAACTAGCCGAACTTTTGTCAATGTTTCCATCTTTGTACTCCATTATTATTATTTTTTTTTGGCTGAAGCTTTGTAATCCTTTACAGTACACCAAACTTTTGTATATTCTGTATCTAACACTAAGTTGGATACTCATATCTTCTTCACTTAACCAAAACTCTTTAACAGGTTCTCACCCTTAACAATATTGCAACAACACAATTTACAAAATATTTCACGGACACACACGAGCACTTGCAACGCACGTGCTTTTTCCACTAGCATATATATATATATATATTATTGAATTTTCTCAATAGTCAACACTCATCACTAGCCTCTCGAATCGTTTTTTTAAATCGTTTCGCATTATTAACTCTTGAAACAGAGACCCTCGTGGTCACAGCAAAAACTGACCTCACATTCTCTGTTACTGTACGAAATACCTGATGGCTACGACTCTGTCGGTACGGCCAAACCGTGCCATCCTCGGCTGCAACTCGGCCGGTTCAGCACATGTACGGCCGCCGACTCGGCGGACCGACTCAGCTCAGATTGGAAAGCTAATCCAGAACGACCGGTGGTGGGGAGTGATGTTAGCCCCCTCCCGGCGCATATTAGCGAGGGTCCTCGCTGGTTCGAGAGCCGATGACTCGGCTCCTTCGGAAATGTCTGTAGAGAACGCTTTGAAGCTGTTGGGCGTGTCGGAGGGGGCTTCGTTTGATGAAATTCTTCGAGCTAAGAATTCAGTTCTCGCCTCCTGTAAGGACGACCAAGAAGCTATTGCCCAGGTTCTAATTATACCCTTCACTGTCACTCCATAGATTGCTTCTGTGGATTTTGTGAATTATTGGGTTTCTTCACTGCTAGTTTTATTGATTAGATTTTATTGATTTTATTATTGAGTGGGTCTTTATGGCTTTTCTGTATTATGGAATCTTTTATGTTTTTAGTTATTGTATTATGGAATCTTTTATGTGTGAAATTTAGAGGGTTTTTTGGGGGCGATTGGGTTTCTACACTTCGTTTGCCCCCTTTGGAAACTGAAACATTTCATTTCAGCTTGTTTTTAAGCTCTGAGTTAGTATAATTTGCAGGTTTTTAAAGCATTTTAAAGTTCTAAATCTATAAGCAACACCAAAGATTTCATTTCAGCTTGTTTTATGCTATAATTCGCAGCTTAAAAGCTGCACCAAATGGAACCATTATTTATGATGGTGGTACTTTAAAGTTAAACTTGAAGCCTGATTTTTATATGGGCTGTGCTATAAATTCCTGATGCCTTGTGTCTTTTACTTTTCTGGTTGAGTTTTTGTAAGTTTTGGTACTATAAATTTAGGGTAAAAAGCATTTTGCCCCCTCAAACTATACACGCTTTTGCAATTTGCACCCCGAACTTTAAAAAGTTGCAATTTCTCCCCTGAACTATCTTTAGGGTTGCAAGGTCCCCCTGAACTTCAAACAGTTGAAATGTCCCCCATGAACTATCATCTGTTTTGCAAAGTCCTCCCTAAACTATCTTTCGTGTTGCAATCTCCCCCCTAAACTATCTTTTATGTTTCTTGATGGAATGTGATGACATGGTTGTTATTGCAACACGAAATATAGTTTAGGGGGGACTTTGCAAAACAGATGATAGTTTAGGGGGGACATTTCAACTTTTGAAGTTTAGGGGGGACATTACAATCCTAAAGATAGTTCAGGGGGGAAATTGCAACTTTTTAAAGTTCGGGGTGCAAATTGCAAAAGTGTGTATAGTTTGAGGGGGCAAAATGCTTTTTACCCATAAATTTATTATCTTGTTGGCAGTGCCTGTTTCCTGAACTCAGATAGTTTGTGTTGATTTTTAAACTTTGAGGATGGTAATGCATGGAAGGTCATAATTTCAAATGTCAAGTGGTAAAGTTGAGGTATCATGGAATTTGAGTGTACTCTTTCCAGCACAAATAGTTTTCCCCTCATTCCTTATTGGTATGTTTTTATTGGGTCCACAACTATCCTTTTGGATGGAAAAAATTGGAAATATCCCTGCAAAACCTGCAAAACTAGCAAGGAAATATTTTAACATTTGGAACAAATGGTGTAATTAATTATTAATTTTTTTGGCATTTAATGCATGACTTCTCTTAGAATTCCAAAGATGGACAACCAGTTTGGTACAAGGTTAGTGTATCATTTATAGTTTTAGTCTAACACACGGAAAACTACTTAGGTTGTCGATTTACTTTGAGTAGTTATATGGCACCAATGTTAGAATTCGTCCTCAAAGTTGGTCGGATCGGTCTTCACAATATCTTCTCGGACTGAAATTAAACCTGTATAACTTTGCTTCTAGTCGCGTAGTCACTTTCCTAAAAACAGTATTTGCCCCTGCCAAATGGTGTGCTTCGGGTTAATAACATATCTGTCTTAAAGAAGCTGGTCTAAGAACCTGTTTGGCTGCGAAAGCACAATCGAAGAACAAAACCAGAATATCTTTTGTCAGAACAAATAAATCAAGATCACTAATTTTCTAATTCTAAAGTAATTAGAATATTAGAATAATGCCTTTTGACTTGGAGGGAAAGAGAGAGAAATTACAACTTATAAAAGCTCATCATACTTTGTACTTAGGATGTTGGGTCTATTTATAGAGGACCAAAAATGTGTCCAATGAAAAAGGCACCTTATCATGAAAATACTCACCCATACACATTGACTCAATAGGGACCTTATCATTTGAATTGACACCTAGTAGTAGGGGTGTATCGGTTCGGTTCGGTCGGTTTTGAAGCATTTTACGTGCATAAACCGATTTGGTCGGTTTTATATAACACCAAATCGAACCGAACCGACAATGCATACAAACTGAATCGATCATAACCGACTATTTTCGGTTTGGTTCGGCTTAGGTACGTCGATTTTGTCTCAGCTTAATATATAGCAAATAAGAGGAAATTTTCATTACAATTGCCAAATTTATCCAACTTCTTAGTTCATATTATAACCATAAACTTCTTAGTTCATGCTATACACAAGGTCCTCTACTTTGATAAAAGAAAGAAATCCAAATTCATACATCAGAGGATTGGAATGTTAACAAGATTGCAAAATAGCCACTGCTAGTGCTAGGTAGGGGTGTACAAGAAAAACCGAGACCGAAACCGACCGACCGAACCGACCAAACCGAGGGCATTCGGTCGGTTTTCAAACTTAGAGTTCAAGAAGAAAACCGAACCGACCGACCGAAACACCCCAAAACCCCGACTGAACCAACCGAACCGAGGCTATTGGTCGGTTTTTTTATGTGGAAAAACCGAGAAAAACCGACCGAGAACCGACCGTGAACACCCCTAGTGCTAGGTAACTTAGACAAGCCAATTTTCTAGAAAATCAAAAAACGAAAACTTAAACAGGCCTCATTTCTAATCCAACTTCAAGGAAAGCAAATAAAAGCAAATAACATTGGCTCTTTTGCTCCTTCAAAATGTAACAAAAATGTTTTTCAAACACAAAACTCCAAGATATAATCTTCAATCTCCAACCTTCAATTGTGCGATGAGAGTGGTGTTGATGAACTTGCTCCTTTTGTCCCCAAAGCTTCCAAAAAGAAAACACACATGTAAAGAATGAATGTTGGATTTCATACTAGCACTCTGAACAAAAAAAATGAATATTGAAGGAAATTCAAAAACAAAAAAGAAAAATGAATAAGATTGGAAGGTTACCTATTTCAAGCTTTTCATACTCCTCTACATCTTCCAATGCATCTGGAATATTAATTGAAGTTTTAAGCCAATTTTGGGTGCATATAAGAGCTTCCACTGTCAATGGAGACAAAGAACTACGAAAAGGATCAAGTATTCGGCCTGAGGTACTAAAGGCGGACTCGGAAGCAACTGTAGAAACCGGAATGGCCAAAACATCATGTGCCACTTGAGAGAGGATAGGATATTTAGTGATGTTATTCTTCCACCAACCCAATACATCAAATTTGTCTCCACCTTCTTCACAACCCTCATCCAAAAAATTATCCAATTCCGATTTATTCACCGTGCTACCTACCTCCTTCAAGTGTATCTTGAATTGTGAGGTTATCAAAGTATGGGCATCGTCATCATCATTTTCTACATCCATCCCTTCCGATGTTTGATCCAAGCTATGGGCTTCAACACTTTGACTCGAATCATGTGTATAATACCAATCATACAAGCGACCTAATGCATCTTCCACTTTTGATGTCAACTCATTGGCCATGCGAAGTGAATATAATTTTTCAAAACAAAATTCCACATACCTTAACTTATATCGAGGATCAAGAACTATCGCAATAAATAACAAGATGTTCATATTCCCCTATGTTTCCCCAATACTTATCACTCTTACTTTTCATGCTTTCGCCATTGTATGCAAAAGAAAATCCGATGAGCAACACAATAGATGCAACTTATTGTAAATTATGAAAAACTCATGAAAAAAGTGATTGGATGTCACATGCAAAGACCCTGAAAAGCGTAATGTTGCATCATAAAAAAGATTTAAAAACTTCACAAGAGTCTTAGAGTTATCCCAATCATCATCTATTGGAGGCCCTAACACTTTCTTCCCACTTTTCCCCTCTTCTCCAAAGTAAGAGAGATAAAGTGGGTCTTCTTCTCCAAAACGTTCAAAGGCCTTTTGAAACTTATTGGCCGCCTCCAACATAATATAAGTAGAATTCCATTTAGTTTCCACATCTAGGCGTAAAAGACTCTTACTTTCAATTTATTCCTTCCCCACACACTTTTTAAACGCTAGTAACCTAGATGGGGAAGATCTCACATACTTGATTGCATTCCGCACTTTCTCAATAGATTCATTCATCTCATTCAACCCATCACGAACAACTAGATTTAAAATATGAGTACAACACCTCATATGCAAAAACTCATGATCTAAAATGGTACTCATCCAACCTTTAGTTTTCCTTGTCACGTAATTAATGGCAGTATTATTGGAACTTGCATTATCCATGGTTATGGTAAATATTTTATCAATCCCCCACTTCAATAAACACATTTCAATTGTCTTCCCAATAGTGTCACCCTTGTGATTCGTAACTAGGCAAAAATTAAGAATTTTTTTGTGAAGGTTCCAATCGTTGTCAATAAAATGTGCGGTAAGACACTTGTAGTTAAGGTTTTGCAACGAGGTCCATGTATCTGTAGTGATACAAATTCTCTGACCTTTCAAAAAACTCTTCAATTTTTTTTTTCCCTTCCCCAAAAAGTCTCAAACAATCTTTAGCAACCGTAATCCGAGAGGGGACGGTTGTAAATTTAGGTTGCATAACTCAACAAAAATATCGAAAGCCTTGGGCCTCCACAAATCTGAAAGGCAACTCATCACTAACTACCATATGAGCAAGAGCCTTTCTACATGCCTCCACACTAAAATTAGTTGCCACAAGATTACCCCCTCCCCCTTCAAATTCATTTTTGGATTGATATGACAAGTTTTTTTGCCCCTTAGCTGTTTGCCTATTAGGATTTTTTTTTGCAATTGTTCAGATGATTTAACATGGCTCTAGTCTCATTTCTAATAGAATGACAAGCATAATCCATGGTACAATAATTGCAGTTAGCCCTAGGCCATTCTAGATCACAATCTTCTACCTTAGTGAAATTTTGCCAAACAACAGACTTCTTGTTAGATCTCTTACCAGTCTTAGCTTTGCCGGATTGGTGTCAATCAACTTGGTTTTGCCGTTAGAGGGGGTAGGAGTAGGACCTTCTTTTTCCTTTGTTGCATCCATCTAGCAAAATAATAAAACCCAAGAGTTCCAATCAGAAAGGAATAAAATGAAATATAACCCTTAGGGTTCTTGTGTTGAAGAAGCACAAGAAAAAAAAATGATTCTGAATTTTATTTTATTTTTTTAATTTTACTGTTGAAATAGGTGAATCACAATGTTTCAAAAAAAAAAAAAAAAAAAGACCCATATAATGTAGAGATTGTATGGGTATTAATTTGTGTGTATATATATACACAATAGGGCTCTTCTCTTGCATTTTTATAAAAAAAAAAAGTAAAATAAAATAGACCCATGTAATGTAGAGATTGTATGGGTATTGTGTATATATATATCTATATATGCATCTATATATGCGCCTATATATGCGTGTATATATGTGTGTATGTGTTTGCTTAAATATAAATATATACGTATATCTGTGTGTGTGTGTATATATATATATATATATATATAGAGAGAGAGAGAGAGAGAGAGAGAGAGAGAGAGAGAGAGAGAGAGAGAGAGTTTTACCTCAACGGGTCTTCGTCTCTTGCAAAGAATACTGAGAAATTAGAGAATGAGATGGAGGCTTAGTCAAGAGTTTGTAGGTTTAAAGAGTGAGAAGATGAATGTAGAATACAGAAGGGTTTTACTTTTTGGGTGTCTGTAATGGAGACTTGCTGGAGACGTTTGGGCTGATTTGAATCATTTGATTTACCTTCCCAGAATCAAAGATACGTTCAGACTGTAAAGATCATATTTTGGAAGTACTTTGGTGTGGTAAGGTACATACAAAGATACAATGCCATATATAAAAAAAAAAAAAATTAGAAATGTTGCATATATACATCGGTTCGGTCCGATTTTACCGGTTTTTCAATATTACGCACCGAGTCCGAGCCGAAATCCTCGGTTTTTCAGAATTGTGAGCCGATACATACTTTAATATACATACAAACTGTCAATTTTGATCCAGTCTGGTTCGGTCCGGTCGGTTTTCTCGGTTTCCTTTCACCCCTACCTAGTAGCATGAATAGGTATCTATACAAATAGGTACCTTTTTGGAGTGGTCATAATGGTTTGAATCTAATAGGTGCTTAACACACCTATTAAAGGAGAATGAGAGATACCTGAATCCGGAGAAGATGCTAGCAGGGAATCAGATGGTTGTGGATAGGGGTGTGTTGCGGCCGGAACGGATCGGAAACACCCCTTTCGGAAGCCAAAAATGCATTCCGAATTCCGTTCCGAAATTTCGGAAATTCCAAAATTAGTTCCGATTCCGAAATTTCGGAATTTTCGGAATTTTTCGGAATTTCATCAGATTCGGAATTTTTCGGAATATTCGGAATATTTTCGGAATTTTTCGGAATATTCGGAATTTAAGCTTAATGGGATTTCACTTGAGACTTGTAGGCCTTTTATAGAAGCACATCACACCCCCTCTTTTATGTTTTTTCAATGTGGGATGAACATAATTTTCGGAATATTTTCGGAAAAGTTTCGGAAATTACAATTTCGGAATATGTTCGGAAATTTTTCGGAATTTTTCGGAATATTTTCGGAAAAGTTTCGGAAAATGCAATTTCGGAATTTTTTCGGAAATTTTTCGGAATTTTCGGAATTCTAAAAATAATTCCGATTCCGATCCGATTTTTTTCGGAATTTTCGGAATTCGGAAAATCGGAATTCGGAATGCATATTTAGTTGCCAAAATCGGAATTTTTCGGATTGGAATCGGTCGGAATCGGAATTTCCGTTCCAAATGACACCCCTAGTTGTGGATGACAAGAGTAAACTTGGGTAGGATCAGTGGCGATGACAGGAGTAAGGTATCACCGGTGGAGTCAAGAATAGGCACAGGATTTGGCAGAAGAGAATCATCTTCTACCGTAGGCTCCACCGGTGCATGTCCTGCAGGAGAAGAAGAACCTGGAAAAAAGGGAACAGTTTCCAAAAAAGTAACATCCAAAGAGGGAAAGACATGACACGAGTGACAGGATTATAACACCGATACCCTTTTGACATTGATGAGTACCCCAAAAACACGCAACATATAGCTTTATTGTCAAGTTTTGTGCTTTTAGGACTCCTATTTTGTACAAAGCAAGTGCACCCAAAAACTCGAGGTAAAAGGGGAAAAAGAGTGCTAGACGGTTGAAGAACATGAAGTGAGGCCTGCCCAGCAAGGACACGATTGGGAGTACGATTAATCAGGTAGGTGGCAGTGAGAACAACCATGTGCCAAAAATATTGAGGGACGTTCATGCCACACAGGAGACATCGAACTACAGCTATGATGTGGCGGTTTTTGCGTTTTGCCAAACCATTGTGTTTAGGGGTGTAGGGACAAGTAAGTTGTTGAAGTATCCCATCTTTGTTAAGTTGCAGCTCTAAAGTCATCAGTGATATATTCGCGACCATTATCAGACCGTATATTACGTACAACAGTGTGATATTGAGTTTTAATCATGTGTAGAAAATTTCTAAAAGGAGTAAAGACTTCAGATGTTTTCTTCATAAGATACCCATGTGCAACGAGTGTAATCATCAATAAACGTGACATAATAATGGTGTTGAGACAAGGCCGTGATGGGTGATGGGCCCTATACATTGGAATGAATGAGATCAAAGGCACTAGGTGCTCTATGCATGCGTGGAATATAAGAGGTACGGGTGTGTTTAGACAATTCACAAACCACACATTTAAAATCAAAATCTTTGCGCTTTATTCAAAGGGGGAAATAACCAACACAAATATTGAAAGTTCGTATGTCCTAAACAGGCATGCCACAAATCTAAAGTTTTAGGATTAAAAACATGTTTATTAGAATCTGGTAAAACAGAATTATTTGAAACTGGTAAAACATAGGCTTGCAAACTGGAGGACACCCTGGAAGGAGGAGGATCACCAAAGTAGTAAAGACTGTCACGCTTATACCCCCTGCCAAAAATCTTCTTCGAATTCAGGACCTGTAAATAACAGCAAGTGGGTAAGAACAGAACGGCACAATTAAGGGTTTTGGCAAGACGATTAAGAGAGAGAAGATTATAGGCAAAATTATAAACAGAGGAAAGGGTGATATCAGGAGATAGACGAGCATCACCCTGACTATGGATGGGAGATTGATCAATCTGAGTAAAAGGAGACATAAAAGATGAAAGCTCACCAGTCATATGATTATTGGCACCAGAATCCAGAATCCATGTAGGATGGGCTGACTTACCATGAAGAGCGGTTAGATTACCTCCAGCAATGGCAGCCGTGGAGCCTGAAGAAGAAGAAGTACCAATGCCCATATGTGACTGTATTTGGGCGATTTGAGCCTGAATATGATCAAAGTACGATGAGATAGGAGTAGAAGTCGTCTCAGCTATAGCACCAGTAGGAGGAGCTCCTCTACCATGGCCAGTGGGACGGTTCCAATATTGTTGCTTCAACTCAGGATGAAGGTCAAAGCAACGATCAATGGTGTGACCCGGTGTGCGGCAATGCTGGCAAAAGGGACGATTACCTCCAACATAGGGATGGTGACCGCCGGGAGGAGGACGATTGCCTCCAGGGCGAGAGTTAGAAGGAGCAGCAAAAGCCAATTGATTAGGAATCACAGGTGAAGGTTCAGGTGCAGGAGAGGGTAAAAGGATCTGACGTCGCCGCTCATCACCGTCTACAATAGCAAAGGCCTCATACAGAGAAGGCATAGGAGTGGTATTTAGGATTTGGGTGCGAAGAGATTCAAACTCGGGCTTTAGGCCCATCAAGAACTGATAAGTGTGGCGACGATCAAGGCGCTTAGACTCGACAGCCCCATCGGTAGGAAACTCACTAAGGGGCTCATTCTGTGCTAGCTCCTCCCATCTGGTATGAAGATATTCGAAAAAATCAACAACTGTAAGACCCAAGGTTGCCTGGGAGGCATGAGAAATATCCCGGTAGAGTTCAAAGATGCGGGAGTCATTATGAGCATGGGCATACATTTTGGACAGAGCTGTCCACAAACCATGAACAGTATCGTGATACATGAACATATGATAGACACATTCCTCCATAGAATTAAACATCCAACCTAAAATGACACAATTATCGGTGTACCACTCTTCATACTTGGGATCTGTTTCAAGAGGGGTAGACATTTTGCCAAGAAGCCACCCAATCTTACATTTACCACCAAGATAGAGACGGAAGGAGTGAGACCAATCATGAAAATTCTTTCCATTTAACAACACACTCGTGACACGTTGAACTGGTGAAGGATGATAAAGAGAGAGATCTTGGCAGGGAACAATTGGAGTAATATAATTTTGTTCTGTATTTTTGCTATCGGTTGCCATTGTTTTTTGAAACAGGGATCAGGAGAAAAAAAATGGAGGAACAGAGACGGAGACGGCTGGAGACTCGGCTACTGACGACGGGGGTAACCTGACAAATGGTTACCCAGATTGAAGACGGAGAGCACTGAACGGGCTCTAATACATCACAAAGGAAACCCTACAGAGGGCAAAAATGGAGGCAACCAGGGACTGCGACACCAGGCTGGTGACCTGGTAGTGTGCGCCACTAGCAAAGGGGGCTGCGAGGTTGGTGGTGTGCCCTAGGGGCTGCGGCGCAAGCTGGGAGGGAGAGGGAGGACTCGCCTGGGGCTGGTGGCCCTCAACGCAGGCTGAGCTAGTGGTGTTGTGTAGCTGGCGGTGTTGTTGGGTGGTGATGTCAGGTGGTGGTGGTGAGGATCTGATACCAAAAAGAAGTTGAGAAAGGGATGATCTTATTCATAATACAACCCTCTATATATAGAATTACAAGAGGATGAGAAAAAGGAAAGAAAGAGAAAAGGAAATAAGAAGAAAGGAAAGAGAATCAAATTAACATAAATACGGTCAACATGACCTGAAATAAAAACACAAAATCTGGAACTAATATCTCCTAATTTCAACAACCTCAACTAAATCATTAGATTCTATTACTAGAAACCTATATGCTTTGCTATGTACAACATATCCATGGAAAATACATTCAATTCCCTTTGCACCCAACTTCTTCCTTTTTGGTTCAGGTAATTTAACAATTGCCCTGCAACCCAAGTCTTGAAGTAACTTATGTTGAGTTTTCTTCCTTTCCAATATTCATAGGGTGTAACATGCGAAGTTTTTGTTGGAACTCTATTGAGAATATGACATTCGGTAGTTAATGCTTCACCCCAATAACCATTACTTAAACCAGAATTATAAAGCATAGCATTAATCATTTCAGTTAAAGTCCTATTCTTTCTTTCTGCTACTCCATTTTGTTGTTGTGTGTATGGTGCAGTCTTTTCATGTATGATACCAACATTTTCACAATATTCCGGAAAATAATACTCACCACCTCTATCGGATCTACACCTTTTAATTTTAACATTGCATTGATTTTCTACTTACGTTCTATATGTCTTGAATTTATCAAGAACTTCATCTTTAGAATGTAACGATAATAATAGCAAAACTTAGAATAATCATCATTGAATGTAGCAAAATATTTCTTACCACCTCTAGTGGGGTTACTATGCATATCACATTCGTCACTATGTACAAGCTCAAGTAAATAATTTGTTTTCTCTATTTCAGGAAAAGGCTTTCTAGTTATTTTAGTTTGCATGCATATTTTACATTTATCAAGCATATCAACATCATAGTTAGGAATTAAAGATAACTAACCATATCATTCATTTTCCTTGTATTAATATGTCCTAAACGAGAATGCCACAAAGAAAGTGAATCAACCATGTAAGCAGAAACTTGTGTTTTATTAATATTAAGTTTAAACATACCCTCATACAATTATCCTTTCCCAACAAACACACCAGCCTTGGACAGAACACACTTATCTGTCAAAGACTAATTTAAAGCCATGCTTATTAAGCAGACATCCAGAAACTAAGTTTTTCCTAATTTCAGGTACATGACAAACATTAGTGAGAGTTATAACATTTCCAGAAGTGAAGTGCTGATCTACATAACCTTTTCCTTTGACATCAGCTGTAGAAGAGTTTCCCATGTATAGAACTGTGCCATCCTCCACCGGTTCATAATTGGTGAAATAGTTCTTATCACTGCACACATGTTTCGTTGCTCCTGAGTCAACCCACCAGTCCCCAGGATCGTCGAGGAGATTCACCTCAGATACCACAACCACAAAGTTCTTCTTGGGCTCTGTTGGTGCCTTTGGCTTCTTGCCCAAGGATCAGCATTCATGTTCGAATTGGTCTGGTATACCGAAAGCCCAACACGCGCCCTTCTTCCTTTTGTTTGAATCCTTGGAAGATTGGAACTTTCTCTTACGTTTGTCCTTTTTAACTTTGTGTCCCTCTTCCACGGTGAGAACCTTGGCTTTCTCAGCCCCTTCATCACCCTTGATCTCTTTGGTCTCTTGCAGCCTTGACTCTTCCTCCACCCTTAGGTGTTGAGCCAATTCTTCAAGAGTGAGATCTTCTTTCTTTGTTTCAAACTTTTCTTGTAGTCTTTCCAAGGAAGAGGAAGCTTTTCTATGATAGAAGAAACAATAATAGTTTCGTCCATTTTCATGTCTTGTTGCTTGAATTGGTTGAGGATATGTTGTAGTTCATGCAATTGATTCATAATGGGCTTATCATCTACCATAATAAAGTGCATGAATTGACTAACAAGGAACTTCTTACTTGTAGCATCCTCAGATAGATACTTGGTCTCCAGTTTACTCCATAGTTCCTTAGCAGTCTCCACACTTCGATATAAATCAAACAACGAATCAGAAAGCGCATTCAGAATGTGACCCTTACATATGTAATCGTCCATTTCCCACTTGGACCTCTCACATTCTTCAGTGAGAGTTTCATTCTCCTTTTCTTTGGGACAGGGAGTGGTCAAAACGTAAACCACTTTCAGTGTGGTTAGAAGAAAATGCATCTTCTTTTGCCAGCGTTGGAAACTTCCTCCATCGAATTTTTCTAACTTGAGAAAATCTTGTGTCATTTGTTGAATTGAACAAGCCGTGAAATACTTTTTTAGATTGTTAGAATTCGTCTTCAAAGTTGGTCGGATCGGTCTCCACAATATCTTCTCGGACTGAAATTAAACCTGTATAACTTTGCTTCTAGTCGCATAATCACTTTCCTAAAAACAGTATTTGCCCCCACCAAGTGGTGTGCTCCGGGTTAATAGCAAATCTGTCTTAGGATACAAAGAAGCTGGTCTAAGAACCTGTTTGTCTGCGAAAGCACAATCGAAGAACAAACCAAAATATCTTTTGTGAGAACAAATAAATCAAGAGCACTAATTTTCTAATTCTGCAATAATTAGAATATTAGAATAATGCCTTTTGATTTGGAGGGAAAGAGAGAGAAATTACAACTTATAAAAGTTCATCATACTTTGTACTTAGGATGTTGGGGTCTATTTATAGAGGACCAAAATGTGTCAAATGAAAAGGCACCTTATCATGAAAATACACACCCATACACAATGATTCAATAGGCACCTTATCATTTGAATTGACACCCAGTAACATGAATAGGTATCTATACAAATAGGTACCTTTTTGGAGTGGTCATGATGGTTTGAATCTAATAGGTGCTTAACACACCTATTAAAATGAACAAGTGCCAAATGCACCTTTTGGTAAAACCACACCAATTGGCATATACATTCATATATATATATATATACACACATATATACACATTTGTATATACATATATATATCAAAATACATATATATATATATATATATATTAAAAATTCCCAACAACCAATTCATATGAGGTTCTGAATTTTGGGAGACAATTCTACTCCTAAATATAGGTTGCTGCTTCAAAATTCCGGTCAAATCACGAAATATACACCATTTGCTATATGACTAAGAATAGTGAAAACCTTCTATTGACCTACAGCGACCCACTGATTCCCATTTTATTTTCTTTCTTTTTTCCCCCTGGTCGAGTTTTCACCAACTGGTTGAATATGCATATCTATCAGGGGTTGTGGGCCTTGTGGCCTCACACCCAATCAACCTGTCATCCTTTGGGATACAATCCGTTCGGAAGTTTGTAATGTTAGTCTCTATAACTCTGGTTATTATTAACTTTATCAATTTCCTTTGGACAACTTTATGGTCGGTGTAGTCATGGACAGGAATCTTCTTCTTTGAAATGACCAAATGCAGGGTCCACCTCCTGAAGTTCAATTATGCTTACCACCTTATCAGTTATACATTATCTTCTGGGGCCAACGTAAACGAATATGGAGCTAATGCTCCGTTTGGTATGAAAATGACTTTTTTGTTACATGTATCAACCTTCTATTTCCAATAGAAACCACACCAGATATCTCGTATAACTGTATTGTTATTATATACATATATAGAGGGAGAGGAGTAGAGATAGAGATAGAACATTATAGAGTAAGAGTTATTTGCTATAGAAGTTGAGGAGCATTGAGTTCCGTCAAGGCGTCAACCCGCAACTCATATTCTCTCGTGCAAAACACATCTCCAACATAAAAGCGGAGGCAAGTAAGACTTGCTTTTGTGAGAAAGTAAAAAATATTTGAATGATCTGTAAAATTAGTTGATAATGACGAGGATAGTGTAATTACAATTGATAAGATTGCATTCCAAACACACCCTCACTTATCTTTCTTTCCCACTAGCTCCATGGAGTAATGTTGTCATTATGTTCTACAGGTAGAGGCTGCATATGATATGTTGCTTATGCAAAGCTTAACACGGCGGCGATCAGGAAAAGTTGTTAGTAGTAACATTCGCTATGCCGATGTTAAACCTACAAGTGCTCGTGGGATGGGTTCAGTGCCTCAGTGGCTGCAGACTACAGTTAAGAATCCACCCGTTTCAGTTGAAACACCGTCAACTAGGGACATAGGCATACAAGCCAGTGTATATGGAGCTTTAATTGCGTTCAGTTACATCTCTGGATCCTCTACACCTTCGGTGGGACCTTATGGTGGGGCCGATGTTCCGGGGCTGATCTTAGCCACTAGTTTTGGAGCTTCCTTATACTTCATGACCAAAAAGAATGTTAAGTTAGGTACGTAGACTTTTTTCATTGAGCTATGTTTGCTTTTATGGATTCATTGGGTTTTGATGGGATGTCATCCTCAAATTTCTTCCACTTTTACGGGTTCCTTTCTATTTATTAGTCCCCCCCTTTTCAACTTTTCTTTGCATGATAACTATGACATTTCTGCCATATTGTTTAGGTTAGTTCTTCATTGTGCAGATTCATGATTACTTCCTATAATGATGAATAGAGTGTATTCACATTGATGGTTGTGGGTATCATTATTCGCCAACCTATCCGCGACTGACACGTGTCACCTAATCCACTTAAGAAAGACACCTCACGAAATCCCCAATAGATAAGGACGAAGAGGTAGCCACATATTGAAGCGCTCCATGAGCGCCACGGCGCAAAGCTTACACTACTTCGTCGCAACTCATTTGGACTTCCCTTGGAAGTACTTGGCTTAGATAGACCGCGATTGGGGGCAGGTTTTGGCGCAATACCACTTTACCACGACATGGTCACTCTAGACCATAGTGCGGTGTAGCGCCCTGATTTTCTAACATCACAAAATCGGAACACTACCTCATAACAACAAAATAAGCTAGAAGCTTAAACGGTAATTGTCCATCTAAAACCAAAATAGACATAACTCCGAAATTAGGATAAATTTTAATCGAAATACAAATAATACTAACTCTCAAATATCAATTTCTAAAACAATTGGCGCATGCGCCAAAAATCTCAAAGGTACAAAATCTCACTAAACTCCAAGGTCTAAAACTCCAAGCTTGCTAATCCCAACATGATCCAAGCCACTACTGGATACAACGATCGTAACCTGAAAACATTTTTCGGCTACATTCATAAATTGAACACACCTGAGATGCATGGAGACATCCGGGTCAGTATAAAATGGTATGAGTAAAACATGAGACCCGAAATGATCCATGAACAAACAAAAAGAAACCAAAATAATGTCATGTCGAGATGTAAGTTCCATCATACGACCTATGTAGTGCAGTGGAAAAAGTTCAAAACTAAGCTCTTAACTACGTTTTCAATATTAATTCAAATCACGAAAAGTGTCCAAAATTATGTTTTAAATGTGCATACCATATTTCATAATTTTCTTAGATCGTTTACTATTTTTAAAATACTCCAAATAGAAACTAGTCATGAATTACTACGACAATAACGTAATGATACCCAAAACTTTAGCTTCATCCAAAAGGTCCGAACCAAGGGATGATAGTTTAGTTTCTCGTGCTCACTGCTCATACTAAATATCAACTCTACTTGCCTTACGTAGGGGAGGTCTAACATGCACAAAAGTGTTAGTGGACCCCACCCTCCTGCAATCAAGAGATTAACACAAAATAATGATATAAATGCTAAACTTGAACAGACAACGTCCTTCATTACGACCTTATCTCGAACAACCAAAAACATAAAATAACTCTACGATATCATTTACAAACATGTAGAAGACTCAAGAATTAAAGATATTCTCATTCCTAAGACCAAACATGCGAAAAGGGAAAACTGCACATTTTGTCCACTCGTCCACTTGACTGTAAAGTCCAATTTTCAAGCTCTAAACAACATTTTAGGAAAATATAAAACACGAAAAATGTCCATAACCAAAATTTCTCTTTAAGATGTCAAGTGCCTCAATTTTACCAAGTCATTTACTATTTTTAAAGAATATAAACACTACTGCCTATGTGGGACAGATTATTCGTATATCTACAAATAAGCATTTAGATGTAATAAATGACCTCAATTATAATAATATCAAACAAAAAGAATGTCCGGAATAGTACTTTACATTAAATCATTATTGTCTAACATATTCACGCATATCAAACAACAGATTCAACAATACGAAATATCGTGACAAGACATAAGTTCCGTCACCTCTTCCTACAAGAGACTCCGACAATTAGTTTCTTATTCACGATCAACATATAAGCAACTCATTATCATATCCATGAACATAAAAAATACTGTACAATATCGTGACAAAACAGAAGTTCCGTCATCCCTTCTTAAAAGAGAATCAGCAGTTAGTTTATTATTCACGATTTTCAAAGCTTATAAATATCACTTTGTAGTAGGCTACCCTGCAAAAGTGTGCGTGTGGCCTACCACCCTGTTCCAGAAAAATATGTTAGATCTTTATACCGTAAAAGCATATATAATTTTTAGTTTGTACCAAATCCACACTTACTACCACAATTGCACCTCATATCGTGCAAAAACCTACATACACATAGGTCCCCCTCATACCCTAGCCACTTCTTCGGGTTTGACACTTACTCCAATCGGGCGTATCGAGTATTGAGTGTGCGGCGTGCCCCAATCTCGAATAGCTACGACGTATGAGAAATTAATAATAAGCCACTATTCGGCTAAAATGCGCATAAGATTCAACGTCACATATTGAGACGGGATAAAACACTACTATTCGGTGAACAAAACAAAAAGGGCATCAACCTAAACAATTCCTCAAGGCATGCACCTCTGATTGGACCTGGGTACCACTTGCCACAAGACATAAGGGTTAGTTTCTGTAAGCAGTGGATTCAAATAAAAACAAAAGGATTGTGGCGGTGGCTTTGGTTAGGTTTATTAGCATCGTAAACAATATCACAAATATGAATAATTCATATTAAATCATCATAACAAATTCCAAACTCATTTTTGGGTAAATCAAATAATGAAAATTCCACATATCTTATATTAATATATTCACGAGTCTCTACCATAACAGAGTAACACAATATTGTACAAGTATTTCTAATTGCGTATCCATCTCTTTAATTCAATTAAGTAAATTCCACTTACAATATCAAATTCACAATTCTCCACCATAGGAGAGTAACACAGTAATTATAAATTTCTGTCTCAAATCCCAATTGATTCATATTCCTGAGAGCAATACCACAATTATATCAACAAGGTAAAGCTTCACTCACATTTCCATATAAAATACCAAAGGATTCATAATTCTCAACATATGGGATCAACACCACAGTTAACATTTACAAGGGTGAACCTTTTTCTCATAATAATATAGAATATGGAAGATTCATCATTCTCAACCTATGAGAGCAACACCACGATTCACGTTAATCAAGGAAAAAGCTTTACTTACGTGGATAGCTTCACAATGTAATAGTTTTTCTCGAAATATAAGTTATATAACGATCTCTACAATTCATATCATAACATAATAGCAATTAAATCCATGTTCTAATGTAGGGACAAAACAATGATTTATGCTCCTCCTATAAGGGCATTTTCATAATATCAGCAAAAGTGTGTCCAGAAATTAATATGAAGATCCTCACATCATTCTAGGTTTAAAATCATTGACGAGATTCAATCTGGAGATTTTCACCGTTTTCTATGTGAAAACAGAGGTTTTCTATAATAACGGGAGTCTTAGAAATAAGCTGTATTTTAGACGGTATCAAAACATCTCCGAACTTGGGGAAACTTTTCTCTAAACATTATTCTAAAACTTAAAACACTTACGACGTACTTTTCGGAGTATTTACTACACATTTTTGAAGTTAAAAATACTATTTTTAAAATAATCATCATAGAATCGTAATTCCACAATTATATCAAAACATAAGAATTTGCCTCTGAAACTATTTTTAATAGATACAAAATACCATCGGAACACTTCTGTATTTTCCCCAAGTTTTAGAAATAGCATACATAATTAAATAATAAAGTTTCCAATTAATCAACTACCAAATAGTGATTTGACTAATAATCCATAGTGATTGGTAAATCAACTACCAAATTGTAAAATTGTGTTCATAAATATTGAAATATCTCCTAAATAATTTAACACAACTTTGTAATTTTATGGAACCGAAATACAATATCCTACTATTTTAGAATTGGAAATTATATCATACTAATTAAAATAAATAGCTACAATTATCAATAATTAATGAAAGATTACCAAAAAAAACATAGGAAATTATTTTATTAGGATTTTACAAAATTGCAGAATGACCAAAATATCATTTTTAAAAGTTTTGGGGCAACTATGTAATTATACTAGAATAAAGGGATTTTATAAAAAAATCAAAAAAAATGTAAAATAAGTATTTCAGACTGTAATATATAAAATTACAAGTGCCATGCTAAAAAACGTGACCAAATCCGATGTCGGTAGACCTCTGTACGTCTGTTTAAAGTTTTGGGGATGTAAATGAAATTTTCGGAAATAAAAATCTACCTGTTTGGACAGCCTACTATGTCCAACTTCGAAAGGTCATAACTCCCTCATTCTTGAACCTTTTTAAGTGATTCAAGAGCCTTTCTTGTGTGAAATTTTGCATAGAATCCAAATCAAGAATCGGTTTTACCATATTCAAATAACAGAATATGAAATTACCAATTTACCCTTTGTGCAAGCAAATTAAAAATTGTTTTAAGGGTAATTGTATGGGTACTTTCGGAGTCTATCTTTAAAATTTTCAGATCTTGACAAGATAGGAGTAAAGAAATAATCGAATTTTTATTATTTTAGACCAAACCAAACTATGTTCATGACTTTTCTAAATCTAATTCAATTAATCAACTAAGAACTTCAAAACTCATAAAATAGAAGTAAAACAATATATAAAATAATGAAACACTATAGAAAACAATGGGTATGATTTACTCACCAAAACAAGAGAGAGAATAATTTAAACATAATATTGAATGTGTTTGAAATCTCCAATCTCCATTCTCCTTCTTCTTCTCCTTCACCACCTTCTTCTTCTTCTTGGATGTAGATTATCTGTGTGGAATGTGAGTAGGGAGATAGAGAGGTGGCTAGGGTTAGATTAGGTTTAAAAACTAAAAACACTAAAATAAATATTAAATCCTGTTTTTTGGCTTTGGGCCTCACAAAAAGACTTCATATTGGCTTGAAACACATTCTCAAATATTTAAAACTCTAGCCCAATGGGTATACATAAACCGGGTACTTAATTCTCATGTTAATTTGACACGCCCCGGAGCAGCAAAAATAGAGAAAAATAAATTTCCTTTTTGGGTCCATAGGGAATGACATGTAAAGTCACTAATGATCCACACCACGCAGTACTAATCCAACTAAAACAACAGGAATAATAATATCAACTGAAATATAAGACAGTTCTAACTATTACAAATCATCAGAGTGTGGTCCACAGGATCACAACAGGTCTGGAGACAACATATGCACAAGTACCCGTTAAACTAACAACGTTCAACAGTAATATAAAGCTTAAACATAAACTAGATAACTATCTTCAGTCTTCAACTGCCGTAAGGATAATCATTAGCGTAACATCCTCCTCTAGCGTAACTGGCATCAATGGGGCCATCCTCTGCGTATTCCCCTTCAGGGTAGTAACCATTGTCATAAGCTCCAGTATTTACATTAAAGGGGACAGGGTAATCTGGACGGGGGAATGTCCAGGCAACAACGGCCATCAGCTTACTGAGAGCTGAGTGAATAGAAACTCACAAGGTATCAATGATATAATGTATAACGAGTTATTGAAGTGTCTAAGATATAGTTCTACTAAATAATATCTCCTCTGTATTCCAACGTCGTAACCCTTATCGTCTTGTTATCCTGAGACCGATAATCATCGTGCTCTTTCTTGAAAGAACAGACTCAATGTTTCACATATATAGACATACCATCATTCTGTCCAATGCTCGTTAAGGATATAAACCATCCACCGCATTCATGGACACAACGTTAGTCCATCCCCCGCTTGTTAAGATAAACCATCCATCGCATGTCAGGGATATAACGCTTTGAACAACAGCATATCAATTCTATTGCCACGACTTCTCGCTGTATACCAGTGATCCTCCATCCGCCGCTCGTTAAGGATATAACATGAATCATCTGGTTACCTTAGGACTACATGGTCCTGCTCACTGCTCGTTAAGGATATAAACCATCCACCGCGTGTGAACGCATGTTATGACCAGGCATCTTCCCACGTACCATTTCCAGAACTTATCAAACCTACTGAAACTCAGTATTACTATCGACACATGACAATTCCCATGTGGCCTGACTACTCGGATTGAAATGAACGGATATCGAACTTATACATAAACTGCATATTATCTAACGTCATTATGGTAATCCATTATTCTTAATCATAATTATCTTTGTTGTCACATTCTCCCTGACTAACCCAAAATCATATAATAGACGTTCGAATCGTGAATCAAGTATTCGAACCTCATAAAATAAACTAAAGAACTAAACCATGTTCTGCATGTCTCGATCGGTTGAAGTCATTTCGATCGATGGAGGGAAAAATAATGTTCAAGCGATCGAAGTCACTTCGATCGATTGAACCTTCGATCGATTGAACTCTGTTCAATCGTTCGAGAATCGTCTTCTCTAGCAGATTCTGAACAACATATATATAAACGTCTTAGGGACATTTTTGTTGAAATGTGTTTTAATTAGTAGTTATTTCCTTCCATTATTAGGTGGTTTATTTTTGGGTCTTGTTGACCATATATAATTTCTTATTTATTAGGAGATTATTGTTTTCCTTTTATATATCTCAGTCTTGTGTATATATAGGTTGGTAATCATCTAATAAAATTAAGCCTTTGAATCATACGTTTTCTACATGGTATCAAACCTCCCCAAGGGGGATTTTTAGATCCACCACTATACACAACCTAAACGCCATCCCACCACCAACCGACAGCCACCACCAGCCAATACACCACCAGCCGAACCCTACCCAAACCACTCTGGCCTAGTCGCAGCCCCCCCCAGCCCTCACTGACCTAGCCGCAGCCCACCCAGTCCTCACTGGCCTAGCCGCAGCCCATTCAGCCCTCACTGGCCTAGTCGCAGCCCCCCAGCCCTCCACTAACCTAGCCGCAGCCCGCAAGCCCCCCACTGACCAAACCGCAGCCTCTATATGGCTTTGTAGACCTCCAACAGCCACCATTCTCTGCTACATCTTCTGTTCTTCCTTCTCGCTGCATACGTAGGTTCTTGTTTTGATTGGAGTATAATCATCTGCGTATTTTTTGGTCCTTCTATGAACCAATGATTACAAGTAGTTTTTGGGCATCCTTTATGGTGCTGTGATTTTTTTTTGTGTGCTATCTCTCCGTTGGTACCAGTTCCTATTCCGTCTTCTGTGATTGTTGCGGGTATTCGTTGTGCGAGTATTCAAGATGTCGGATGATTCTGAAAAATCGACCGTGAATTCGCAGCACCTTAGGACTGAGAACATTGTTGTTGCTCATCCTGATAACCCAAACTTAAAGATTACTACTTCTCTCTTCAATGGCCAAAACTTTCTAGCTTGGTCCCAGTTTGTGACATTGTTTCTTAAGGGCCGAGGAAAGATGGGGTACATCAACGGTAAGATCAAAGCACCTAGCACCGAGGATGCCACTTATGATAAATGGAAGATGGAAAACTCCATTGTCATGACTTGGCTTGTTCATTCTATGATACCAGAGATTGGTGAGGGGTTCTTAGACATGGCGACTGCCCAGGACATTTGGGAGACCATGGCTAGTACTTATTCCAGAAAGGGCAATTCTGCCCAAATATTTGAGTTAAGGCGATTAATTGGCCGATCTGAACAAGGGGAAATGAGTGTTCTCCAATATTTTACATCCCTATCTACTAATTGGAAGCGTCTTGATCATCTCTTAGACTACAAGCCAGTTTGTCCCACTGATTCCACTGCTTATAACAAACTGGTTGCTGAAGAAAGGGTTTTTAAATTTCTTGAAGGCCTTAAATCAGAGTATGATCCAGTTCGTAGTCGTGTTTTGGGTATGGATCCGTTGCCTTCCCTTCAGGAGGCCTTTGCTTACATACAGAACGAGGAAAGTCGTTGTTCTACCATGCTTCCACCTACATCTACAGAGAGATCCGCTTTAGTTTCTGCTCCTCATCGAGATGGGAACCATGGTCGTGACGCTACGAGTGAGTCCAGTTCTTCTGACAAATCAAAGCAGTTTTGTGACTACTGTAACACCAAATATCACACGAGGGAGACATGCTACAAACTTCATGGTTATCCACAAGGAAGTCGAGGGGGTCGTTCGGGACAGTCTAGGGGTCGTGGTGGACGTGGAGGTAACGTTGGGGGCCGTGGTTCTCGTGCCCATCATACCGAGGTTGTTGATTCCTCCGCTGTTGCTGATATACCTTCATCCACTGCATTATCTACCTCAGATTTGGAGACTCTCCGTCGCTTGATGTCTAAACTGGATACACCTACTACTGCCTCATCATCTTTTGCTCATTCAGGTAACTTAGCCTCTTCTGTGAGTCCATTCCATTCTCAATCTAGTCACCCTTGGATCATTGACTCCGGGGCATCTGATCATATGACTGGTTCCTCTTATGTTTTTTCCGACTATAAACCATATTCAGGACAAGATAAAGTCAAGATTGCTGATGGAACCATTTCTTCGGTTTCAGGCAAAGGTTTAGTCCGTGTCTCTCCCTCATTGTCTTTATCTTCTGTTTTTCATGTTCCTAGCTTTGCCAATAATCTCTTATCTATCAGTCGTATTACTCATGATCATAATTGTAGCGTCACATTTTTCCCTTCTCATTGTGTTTTTCAGGATCTTATCACGAGGAGGAAGATTGGCAGTGGTAGAGAGGAGAATGGTCTTTATCTTCTGGAACCACAGGACCAATCACATCTGGCACATCATACTACTTTTGCTGACTCTACATCTGGTGATATCATGCTTTGGCACAGACGTCTTGGACATCCTGCCTTTAGTTTACTTCAGTTTTTATTTCCCCGTTTATTGTCAAATAAAAATGTATCCACCTTTCGGTGTGAGGATTGTGAACTTGGCAAGCACCACCGTGCTTCTTTCTATCCCAGTAATAATAAAAGTACTACTCCTTTTTCTCTTATTCATTCTGATGTTTGGGGTGCTTCTAGAGTTGTTTCACTTAAAGGTCATAGATGGTTTGTCACATTCATTGATGATTTTTCTCGAGCTTCTTGGGTATACATGATGAAAGAGAAGAGTGAAGTTCACTCAATCTTTAAAATTTTTCATAAAATGATCTGTACTCAATTTGATGCTCGTGTCAAAATTATTCGGTCAGACAATGGGGGGGAGTATTTTAAAGCTGGTCTTGAAGATTATTTTTTGGATCATGGCATAATTCATCAATCATCTTGTACCAACACCCCACAACAGAATGGGGTTGCTGAACGTAAAAATAGACATCTCTTAAACACTGCTAGGTCTATGTTATTCTCTGCTCAGGCTCCAAAGTCTTTCTGGGGAGAAGCAGTCTTAACGGCTGCTTATCTCATCAATAGGTTGCCTACTCAAGTACTCAACAAAAAGTCTCCCATTGAAATACTCTATAGTCCTCCTGCCTTGTTTTCTATTCCTCCTAAAGTCTTTGGCTGTGTGTGTTTTGTTCATAACCATGCCCCAACACGAGGGAAACTTGATCCTCGTGCTATTAAATGTGTCTTTGTTGGTTACTCACCTACACAGAAAGGCTATAAGTGTTACCATCCTCCTACCCGGAAGTGGTATGTCTCCATGGATGTCACTTTTTTCGAGGAACGATCTTATTTCAATCCTCAGACACCTCTTCAGGGGGAGACGAGGCATATAGAAGAGTTGCCTGATAGGGTTGAGATTTCTACTACTCCTAGTGATGGTCTTGTGCCGATGCCTAATGTTACTATGTCTAATCCATTTGAGATTGTTGGAATATATATTTATTATAGTCAAACGTATTCACGGACTGATTAGGAATAGATTGATTGTAATTTATTATAATTGTCTATTTCCCTTTTCTTTTCTTTCCTTTTATTCTCTTTGTTTCCTTTTCCTGTCTTTCCTAGCTTGTATATATACATACTCTTTGTGAATGAATAAATAATCAATTCTTCTATCTTTCTACTTGGTATCAGAGCCACAACAAAAACACCAAACCCTAGCTCCCCACCACCAGCCGCCGCCACCCACAGCCTCTCCTAAGCTCGCCGCACCACCTCCCACCCTTAGCCCACCTCGGCGCAGCCCCCCACCACCCACCCTTAGCCCACCTCGGCGCAGCCCCCCACCACCAGCCGAGGGTCCCACAAGCCCCCCAGGGCTCCGGCGCACTTCCCAGGTCTCCACCGAGGCCCTTGTGCCTCTCCGACAGCCTCTGCGCTGTCCTCCGCCCCTCTGTGGGCCCCTCCTGCATCCCTGTGATGCATTAGAGCCTTAGTGCTCCTTCTCATCTCTCTTTCAGACCTTTATTTGGTCTCCGGTTGCCCCATCTGTGCTTCACCAGTTCTGGGCAGCCCTTCATCTTCTCGATTTTCCAAACTCTTGTTGGTTTTCTCTTGGGTTCAGACACTCCGGTATGGCTCTCGACGGAAAAGATACTGATCCTATTACTCCTGCTCGTCCAGATCTGTCTCTTTCTCAACACACCCCTGCTCAACGGGTTACTAGTGTGTTGTTGAGTGGAAGGAACTTTGCCGCATGGTCCCGTTCTTTCCGTCTCTATCTTGGAGGCAAAGGTAAGTCTGGATGGATTCTAGGCACTGTACCCAAACCAGCGCTCTCTGATCCTACATTTGCTCAGTGGGATATTGATAACTGCACCATTTTGGGGTGGTTATTTAACTCTATGGAAGATCGAATTTATCATATGTTCATGTTTCATGATAGTGTTTCCAGCCTATGGACCTCTCTGACTCAAATGTATGCTCATGAGTGCAATGATTCCCGTATATTCGAACTTTATCGGGATGTTGCACAGGCTTCTCAGGCTACATTAGGTCTTTCAGTTGCTGATTATTTTGGTTACCTTCAGTCCCGTTGGGAAGAACTGGCTCAATATGAGCCTCTTAGTGAATTTCCGCCTGAAGCAGCTACTATTGCTCTCCGACGTCTCAATCGCCATCACACCTACCAGTTCTTGATGGGTCTAAAACCTGAGTTCGAATCTCTTCGGACTCAGATTTTAAACACATCCCCTATGCCTTCTTTATTTGAGGCTTTTGCTACTATTGATGGAGATGAGAGACGTCGTCACTTGCTTCAACCTCCGGCTGTACCTGAACCAACTCAGGTGCCTGATCAGATGGCTCTTGCTGCCCCAACGGGCCCATTCACTCGTCCTCCTGGATCTGGTAATCGCCCTTTCTGCACTCACTGTGGTAATCTTGGTCACATTAAGGATCGCTGCTTCAAACTCCATCCTGAACTTCGTGAGAAAGGTGCCCGCAACAAAGGAAAGGGTCCATCCTGTACTGCTGCTATAGTTGAGACTACTCCTACTCCGGATCTCCTTCAACTCCAGACTCAGATGGGCCACCTTCAATCTCAAATAGGGGCTTTACTTCAGCAAGGTTCTCATTCTGGCACCACTCCCACTGCTACTTTGGCTTCAGGTACTCCTTCTACTGCACTCCATGTTGGGTCTAGCAACCCCTCGTGGATTCTGGATTCTGGTGCCAGTGATCATATGACTGGTAAGTTGTCCTTGTTTTCATCCTCTTTGGTTCCCATCTCCCAATCTGTGCGTATTGCCGACGGGTCCACTATCTATGTCCAAAGTAAAGGCGATGTTTGCCTCTCTCCTAGTATCTCTTTATCTTCTGTTCTTCATGTCCCTAGCTTTCCTTATAATCTTCTTTCAGTTAGTCGTCTTGCAAAATCTCTTAATTGTGAAATTGTGTTCTTACCAAATTATTGTCATTTGCAGGACCGGATTTCGAAGAAGATTTTTGGCAGGGGATATGAGCGGGATGGCCTTTACTATTTTGGTGATCCACCTGGCGGAAGTTTAAGTGTGTCGTCTTCGAGTCTCCAGGCGTCTGTTTTGCCTGAGTCTTCTAAATCTTCTAGTTTTTCTTTAGAGTCAATAAAATTATGGCACGCCCGCTTGGGCCATGCAAACTTTCATTATCTTTGTCAACTTTTTCCATTATTAAATAAAGCCTGCCAGAAATTTAAATTCAATTGTGTGGTGTGTGAATTATCTAAGCATACTCGTTCTCATTACATACCTCACATGAATCGTGCACCGTCTGCTTTTGATATTATCCATACTGATGTGTGGGGCCCTTCCCCAATTACTGCTATTTCTGGTTACCGTTATTATTACACATTCATTGATGATTACACTAGGTGTACATGGGTTTATTTGCTTAAGAAGAAATCAGAAGTTTTCTCCTTGTTTTCTAACTTCTTACAAATGGTTAAGACCCAATTTAGTACAGTTGTTCGTAATCTACGTTCTGATAATGGTCGTGAATACATTACTAATGAGTTTCGGGCTGAGCTTAATAAACAGGGTATTCTCCAGCAACTCACTTGTCCCTACACTCCAGAACAAAATGGTGTGGCGGAACGAAAGAACCGCTCCATCATGTCTGTTGTTCGGTGTCTTCTGTGTGGAATGAATGTACCCAAATACTTCTGGCATCTGGCCGTTCTTACTGCCACTTTTCTTCTTAACCGGACTCCAAGTCGTGTTTTACATGGAAAAGCACCTCTGCAACTTCTTCAGCCCGACAAAACCCTCTTTCCTATCCTACCTCGGGTCTTTGGTTGTACATGCTTTGTTCAAGATCGCAGTCCAACTCGAACAAAATTAGATAACAAGGCTGTCCGCTGCATCTTCTTAGGTTATTCGCCTATGTCAAAAGGTTACCGGTGTTATGATCCGATTACTCGTCATATGTATCATTCTATGGATGTTAGTTTTTTGGAGGATACTCCATTTTTTGCAGGTCCTCAGTCTGTTCCTGCTCCTTCTCACCCTAATTTATCTGAAGATAGTGAGTTGCTTCCCCGTCCTGTTCCTCTGTTTGAACCATCTTCAGAGACTTCCTCCTCCCTTCCTCCGGTCATTACCACTGCTCCTACTCAGGTGTATTCTCGCCGGCCTCCTGCTCAGACTCCACTTCCAAGGTCTTCCCCGGAATCTGGTAATGCTTCTACTCCTTTACCTACTAGACATTCCACACGGCTTCGCCGTCCTCCTAATCGTTATGGTTTTTCTGTTAGTACTAATCATCCCATTGATCAGTATGTTTCTTATCAGGGACTTTCAGATTCCTATTGCTCTTTTCTTAGTCAGGTTGACTCAACATCCATCCCTCGGTCTGTCTCTGAAGCTCTCCAGGATCCACAGTGGGTGGCTGCCATGACCTTGGAAATGGATGCCCTTCAACGTAATCAGACTTGGGAACTTGTGTCTCTCCCCCCTGGTGAGAAAACTGTTGGGTGTAAGTGGGTCTTCACTATCAAGTATCAGGCTGATGGTACTATCGAGCGATATAAGGCACGTCTAGTGGCCAAGGGCTTTACTCAAATCCCGGGCAAGGATTTTAGCGCTACCTTTGCTCCCGTCGCCAAATTGACATCTGTTCGGCTTATAATCTCTTTGGCTGCATCTCACAACTGGCCCCTCCACCAATTGGATGTTAAAAATGCCTTTCTAAATGGGGATTTGGATGAGACTATTTATATGGATCCTCCTCCGGGTTTTCGGGCTGAGGGGGAGTATTCAGGGAAGGTATGTCGTCTTCGAAAATCTTTATACGGACTTAAGCAATCACCCCGAGCTTGGTTCAACCGTTTTAGTGAGGTCATTTTATCTTTGGGCTTCACTCGATGCCACTCTGATCACACTTGTTTCACCCATCATCGACCTGATGGCCGGTCAGTTATTATTCTGGTATATGTTGATGATATCATTATTACAGGGGATGATGCTCCAGGCATTACCAAAGTCAAGAAGGCCCTTGGTCAATCTTTTGATGTTAAGGACTTGGGGCCTCTTCGGTACTTTCTCGGGATAGAAGTTGCCCGCTCTCGTCGAGGTATATCACTGTCTCAACGAAAATATACTCTGGATCTCCTGCAAGATACATGTATGATGGGATGTCGTCCTGCCTCTACTCCTATGGATCCCAATCATAAGCTGACTAATGAGTCTGGGGAACTTCTTCCTGATGCTTCGGTATATCAGCGCCTTGTTGGCCGTCTTATTTACTTGACCAACACCCGACCCGACATTACATTTGCAGTCAGTGTTGTGAGTCAATTTATGCATGCTCCACGATCTTCTCATCTTGATGCTGTTCATCATATACTCCGGTATCTCAAGACTTGTCCGGGTCTTGGAATATTTTATTCTGCAGGTACACAGTCTGGGGTGTCCTGCTTCACTGATGCTGACTATGCTGGGTCTAAGAGTGATCGTCGGTCCACATCCGGATTCTGCACTTTCTATGGGAGTCATCTTCTCTCATGGAAAAGCAAGAAACAAGCTGTAGTTTCTCGTTCTTCCGCTGAGGCAGAGTATCGGGCCATGGCACAGGGAACATGTGAGCTTCTATGGGTGCGTTCTATTCTGAAAGAGTTGGGATATCCGGTTAATGGCTCATCTACGTTGTTCTGTGACAACAAGTCTGCTCTTATGCTTGCTTCTGACTCGGTTCTCCATGAACGTACTAAGCATATTGAAGTGGATGTTCATTTCATTAGAGAGAAAGTTCGCTCTGGAATCATTGTCCCAGAATTTGTGCCCTCTTCCAATCAAGCTGCTGATATGTTTACAAAGTCTGTTGGTCCCTCTCTCCTGAAGTCGTCTTTGATCAAGCTGGGTCTCATTGATATCTTTGCTCCATCTCCAGCTTGAGGGGGAGTGTTGGAATATATATTTATTATAGTCAAACGTATTCACGGACTGATTAGGAATAGATTGATTGTAATTTATTATAATTGTCTATTTCCTTTTTCTTTTCTTTCCTTTTATTCTCTTTGTTTCCTTTTCCTGTCTTTCCTAGCTTGTATATATACATACTCTTTGTGAATGAATAAATAATCAATTCTTCTATCTTTCTACTGAGATATTGGGGACGATTGAAAATGAGGATGAAATAGATAGAGGGGCAAATGAGGAACCCACCAGGAAAAGAGGAGGAGACCCAGAAAAGGGGGATGTAGTTTATCAGCGAAGAACTTGGAGGATGAAAGATAAGACCATTGCTCCAGATCCGCCACTGCCACCTTCTTCTCCTGATGAGAACCTAGGTAACTCTGATTCTACTCCTGTTATTGATTCTCCGATCATTGATTCCACTCCTGTTATTGATGATCTAGATATTCCAATTGCTACACGTAAGGGTGTTAGGTCATGTACTCAACATCCCATATCTAACTTTGTCTCTTATAGTCGTCTCTCTCCTTCCCATAAAGCTTTTGTGTCCAATCTTGCTTCTGTGTCTGTACCTAACCATGTACAGGATGCACTCATTGATCCCAAATGGAAACATGCTATGATTGAGGAGATGAAAGCGCTCCACAAGAATAGTACCTGGGAATTGGTTAACTTACCTAGAGGGCACAAGACAGTGGGGTGCAAGTGGGTGTTTACAGTCAAACATAAAGCAGACGGGTCTATTGAAAGGTACAAAGCACGGTTAGTTGCAAAAGGTTTTACACAAACCTATGGGGTAGATTATGAGGAAACGTTTGCCCCAGTTGCTAAGATGAATACTGTGAGAATCCTGTTATCTCTTGCTGCAAATTTGAATTGGCCCCTACATCAATTTGATGTGAAAAATGCATTTCTACATGGAGATCTGGCAGAAGAAGTATATATGGATATTCCTCTAGGTTTTGAAGACTCTAAAACCAAAGGGAAAGTTTGCAGGCTTAAAAAGTCTCTTTATGGGCTTAAACAGTCTCCAAGAGCATGGTTTGAGAGATTTACTCAAGCTATGTTGAAATATGGCTTTAAACAAAGCCAAGGTGATCATACACTGTTCATTAGACATTCCTCACAAGGGAAAGTCACCGTTCTCATAGTGTACGTGGATGATATTGTCTTGACAGGAGACGATGTGGAAGATATGCAGGAGTTGAAGAAATACTTGGCCAAGGAATTTGAAATAAAAAACTTGGGAAATCTCAAGTACTTTCTGGGAATTGAGGTGGCTCGAAGCAAACAAGGAATCTTTATCTCCCAGAGAAAATATGTTCTCGATCTTCTCCAGGAAACTGGCATGCTGGGGAGTAAGGCATGTGATACGCCTATGGAAGTTAATCAGAAGCTAGGAGATGACACTGATGGAGCAGTGGTTGACAGGGGGAGATACCAGAGATTGGTGGGCAAACTTATTTACTTGTCACATACCCGTCCAGACATCGCTTTTGCTGCAAGTGTTGTTAGTCAATTCATGCATGCTCCACGTGAATCTCACTACAGTACTGTTCTTCGTATTCTTAGATACTTGAAGTCAGCACCCGGAAAAGGATTGTTTTTCGGTGTACATGATCATCTTCAGGTGGAAGGTTATACAGATGCAGACTGGGCAGGTTCAGTCACAGATAGGAGGTCTACCTCAGGATATTGCATCTTTGTTGGAGGAAATCTTGTTACCTGGCGTAGCAAGAAACAGACCGTTGTATCTAGATCGAGTGCTGAAGCGGAATTCCGAGCTATGTCTCAAGGAATTTGCGAACTATTGTGGATAAAAATTCTTTTGAGAGATCTTAGACTTGAGACTACAGATTCAATGAGGTTGTACTGTGATAATAAAGCAGCCATCAATATTGCCCATAATCCAGTACAACATGATCGAACTAAGCATGTTGAAATTGACCGACACTTTATCAAGGAAAAATTGAGCAGTGGAGTGATATGTATCCCATTTGTGAAGTCTAGTGAACAACTGGCAGATGTTCTCACCAAAGGTCTTGGAAGCAGGAATCATCATTACTATCTTAGCAAGCTGGGCATGAGAGATATCTTCGCACCAGCTTGAGGGGGAGTGTTGAAATGTGTTTTAATTAGTAGTTATTTCCTTCCATTATTAGGTGGTTTATTTTTGGGTCTTGTTGACCATATTTAATTTCTTATTTATTAGGAGATTATTGTTTTCCTTTTATATATCTCAGTCTTGTGTATATATAGGTTGGTAATCATCTAATAAAATTAAGCCTTTGAATCATACGTTTTCTACAATTTTAATACGTCTAATCATGCCAAAAAGCTTTTAAACATTATAATAAAGATATCAAGTGAGTAAAAACTCACGTAGGGTGCGTTTGGCTTGAGCTTCGAGCTTAAAAGCTTCAATGGCTTCTCCTTCCTCTCTCTGCTCCTCTCTTCGTCTCTGTCTCTCCTTCTGATTCTTCTTCTTCTTCTCTTCCTGTTAATCTCTCTCTCTCTCTATCTATCTATCTATCTCACAGATTATATATATAGATGTGTGTATAATATATGTATGTGTATATATATGAAACACAAGCATAAACTCTCTCTCTCAAACTCTCAAGTGTTCTGGACCTCACACACATACGAACTAATGTATATATAGAGAAAGAAGAGGGTGCATGTGGCTGTTTCTGCGTGAAACCTGGAATTCTGATAATTACAAGTTCGATCGATCGAACTAAGTTCGATCACTCGAGAGCAAATCTGTCAGGTTAGATCGATGGAAGAAAGTTTGATCGATTTAAGTGGGGACCACGTATTAAATTCAGGTCGGTAGGGTTTCGATCGCTCGAAAATGGTTCGATCTCTTGAACTTTGGAAATGCTCGATCGCTAGAAAGAACCTCGCTCGATCGAAGATAAAATTTCACATATGATCAAGGGAAGTATGTAGAATCTCTCTGCATAAATAATTATCGAAAATACAGGGTATTACATTATTATATTGTTAAAATACATATAGGGCCTGTATACACTACCCAAAAAAATAAACTGATACCTTATAATATTTTAAAATAGAATATTTGTATTAGAAAAAATACGGGGTATTACACGCGGTAAAGTCTTCTTTTATTCTATCGGGAACTCTCAGGTTATGTGGCTTGGTTGGCTTAAGAGCATACCTCGCTTAGGAAGGTCGCGACGGTTTCTTCCGTGATACACTTCCTGAGCCTCTCTAAAGGTCAGTGAGACTATCTGAAATATCTCTCAAGTATACCGCGAGGACATTCCTTGTGTTGCCTCCGGACGACACTTGGCATTTTGGTACGCCTCAATAGGAATGAGCCACGTCCGCAACGCTCATTCCTTGGCTCGTGTCCCAATTGCTATAAATAGGAACAGTACCCTCAGGTATGACATAAGAGACTCTGGGCATTCAGAGAGAATTTCAGACATTCCCTTGAGATATGTGCATTTATGAGCTCATTGTGAATATCCTTCACAGACACACGCTCGATCAATAAAAGTGCATAGATTTCTCTCGGAATACTCCCCCACTCACTATCCTTTAGTTTGTCTCTCTTTGCCTCCTTTTCACTTCTCCTCGAGATTCCCCCCTACACTGTTGATTCTTAGGTTACTACTCTCATACGAACTCTTCTATCTCACCCCACCCCACCATTCAAAATCAACCACCTACAATGGTATTTTCTTTTTTGAAATTTTAACGATTGTGACTACCAATATATTTACCTTCAAAAAAAGTAATTGCCAATAGGGTTGACTCTTCACCCCTTTTTCAGCGCTCACCTGCATCTTTGTTTGATTAAGTATTTCAGACTTGAAGAGAATTTTTTTGAAGATTTCTTGGTACTCATGTCCTGTACGAAAGGTCCTTTTATAACTTACTTCCTCCTTGGAAGACAAAAAAAAAATAATAATAAATAATTGAGTACAACTGTGCAAGTACGATTTGCACATCTAGGCTTAGTTTGGCCCCCACGTGGCTTTTTAAAAGGAGCTTATGAAATTTATTACTAAGTTCTTTGATAATTTTATACAAGTGACACATTACTCTTCAAAAGGACATCATGAAACCAAAAAGCAACTTTGAGCTTTTAAAAGCTCCATTCTGGAGCTTTTAAAAGCTCCCTCCAAAAAAGCCCTAAGTTCAATTTTTGTAAAGATCATAAACTAGTTACCAAATGAATTAACATGAAATTGTGCTTTAAAAAAGGAGAAGCACCACGTGGGGGCCAAACTAAGCCTTAGTCCTGAGATTATAGTAAAATTGAGGTTGCTTTCCAACCAAATGACGATTTACACAATGGAGTGTTGGGGAACTCTGCAACATGTTTTGTGCCTATTAAGTATTAATCTACGTGTGTAGAACGGCATAAGTAAGATTTGAGTAAATCGTGCTTGTGTGGATTGCCTTAAAACTTTGGTTTGGTAAAACTATTTGATAGTGATTGTCGTTTTATTTCTTTTGCAGGGAAAGCAACTGTAATAACCATAGGGGGGCTTGTGGCCGGTGCAGTGGTGGGGTCGGTTGTGGAGAACTGGTTGCAGGTAGACATTGTCCCATTTCTTGGCATACACTCCCCTGCCGTTATAGTAAGCGAATTTATACTTGTCTCTCAATTTTTGGTGTCCCTGTACTTGAGGTAGCATAAGATCAATGTATTCGTGAATCAATTTGTGAGCTCTGTGATTATTGTTTCACACAATCATACTTGTGATGCTTTGGGATGTGTATAGAATATTGTACAAATAGGATATTTGTATACCATAAATCATGCAAGGCATTTGCTTTCATATACCAAGGAGATGTACAGCTTCTACACTTACATTGGTGGTACCATCTTCCCTAGTTTGGAGGTCGATAGGTTGGAGCTCGTAATCTTCTCTTCCTATCAAACAAGTAACGAAAAAATGGTTGTGAAGAACAAGTATTGTCAACTGTTGGGTTATTTGGTAAGGCAGAGAACTGGTTTTGTGGTACCACATAAGTGAATCCGTTCTAGAAATATGATTTTTTGACAGATCACATTTTCTTGCATATGAGTCCGTGCCCAATTGAAAAAATACTCTTAAAACTACTTCTAAGTTAACATAAAAATGGTAATGAAAAATAAGTACTAGTCAACTAAAGGACTTTTCGAGTAGACAAAGAACTGGTTCCATTAGATGGATCACCTTTTCTTGCACAGGACTCCATGCGCAATGGAAAAATACTCAACCTAGTTCTTCCAAAACCAACCGTTGGGGAATTAGCATGACACCAAATTTACAAATTTCATAAAGTAGTGTAAGAACCAACTTAGTAGTTAGTATAACATCTAGTTCCTAATTGATTCCAAGTTGTAATCCTTTGAATATTTGCATACAACTTCGGGCTTTAGGTCCCTCTCTAGAAGGAATATATAGTTTGGCATAACCTGGGAAACAGTGTGATAGCAACTTTTAAAAACCAGATATGAAAAATGAGACTCGGACTGAATCGTTCCTGTTTCATGCATTCCCAAACAGAAATAGATGAATTTAACTTCAAATAATATTACCAGCATGAAGGTCTTAGGTATCGAATGGAGTGCGTGGTCATCCTTCTTTTTCCTGTTTTTTTTTTTTGTGATCACTTACCTGGGGGAACGTGCACACACACACACCCACACACACAACCCCAAGCAAGATATAGTCCAACAGATCTCTACAGACTAGGGAACATGGCCAGTTCTACAAAGCAAGAGGAGGAGAAAAACTCCTCCCTACTCCCCTTGGGGAGATTCGAACCCTCCACCTCCCATTTGGAAGAGGTGGAGTGATGCCACTAGACCAAAGTGGTCTTGGCTTCTGTTTCCTGTTTTTGGCCAGTCTACTATTACGTGTTTTAGCCATCAATGATGTCTATACCCACTGAAACGGCTATAAGACCATGTTTCAGTTGCAAGAAAACTCTTGCATATGTGGGGTGGAAAAGGGCAAAATCATTTTGGGTTTCCACAACTTTTCATGATTACTTTAGGCTTGTTTGGCTTGTAGATTCATCGAAGGAAAATGAGTTTATTAAAAATAAAAAAAATAAAAAAAATAAAAACTAATTCCCTTATGTTTTTTCCAAGCAACTCACAAATTTACTTGTAGATTCAACTCACAAAATGAGTTTATTAAAAATAAAAAATAAAAACTAATTCCCTTGTAGTTTTCAAACTATTTTTGTAACTTAAGAAAAAAAGGGAGGAAAGCAACTCACAAAATTCAAAATTTTTAAATTTACTTCAATATATTTTCTTTTCAATCATATGTTCCTCTCTATTTTTCTTATTAACCAAAAAATGTTTTCCTTGGTTTTATTCTTTCTTTTTTCTCACTAATCCATAAACCAAACATAGCCTTAAGGTTGGATGGATGATTCATTAAGTTTAGGTTCTCGCATATAAGTTTTCAATGCAAGAAGTTATGAAATTAACAATTTGGATCATTTTACTTTTGAGAAACTTGATTAATCTTTTTGGAATAGGAGGACAAATCCCCTCATTCTGTCCTCCATGACTTCGGGATCCCCGCCAATTTTACAAACAATTTACCTATTGACCTTTTTATGGGGTAGGACTGAGAGGCAAACCTCGACGAAGCTCACAACACACGCACCAAGGTGAGTAGGTAGTAGGATTCGAACCAACGCCAAGCTCTGGATACGATTCGTCCAGCTACTTGAAATTCATTCTTCCAAATCCACTCACACGACCCTTGGAGTTTCGAACCCTTGACCTCCCTTAGAAATGCCAAATGCTTTGGTCAATTCAGCTAGACAAGCTGGTCGATTGGTCTGAGTAACAGATAAGTAAATGTTGAGTAGCTCAGTGAATTGATCCAAAGCATTCAAGTTTTAGTTTCAGCTCAGTTCGATTTGTCTAATAAATTACTTTGTCATACATGAGTCCAAACAATAGAACCATTAGTGAACATGCACTTATTTATATGACTGGATCCTCACAGCACCATAGGGGCTGCTGGGTTGGCAACACCCATGTGGCATTTGATAGCATCACAATTTTTTGTTTGCATTTTTTACAAAAAGTTAAATAAATAAAATGGGTCCAGTCAAGACCACGTCGGAGCGCTTTTGGATCGCCGGCCGCACTTGGCCAGCAGCAATCCCAGCATTACCAATAAGACCTAAGAGATTACTTGTCAACAACTAATTAGTGTTGCTGGGGTTGCTGCCCACAAGTGCAGCCAAGGATCTGTGCTCCGTAGGTGCTGCCCATCCGGCAGACCTACGAGGATCATTACCTATATTTATACACCTAACCAAGTCTTTTCTATTTATTTCGAAGATTAACTTTGCCTTCTCCCAATTCAGTGTTCCCCTTGATTGAATCTGAACTTTGATTCAGACTAGTCTATATACATGTATATATCTGTGTGAGTTATTCTAACCCCATATTTGAGATGATTTGGTTATGGGGGAAGCCATCAATCTAACACTTGAAATCTCTTCCAGTAAACATCAAAATCCACTTTACAAGAATTGCCCATCTGAATCTCCCCCTCTATACAACTTCTGGGCACTCTTGCAAAGTAAGGAGCAAGAAACCAGGCAATTTACAAGTCTTGAAGCAAAATTGTGGGGAAAAAGATCAATTACAATAAACGCTAGTGACTGTTAATAAAGCCAATCACAAACACAAACAAATGTATCTCAGCGAGCTGCTTCGATATAATCTAATAATGTACAACTACATAATCCTCAAACCCCAAAACCTAAAATACAAGAACAAGTTTCCTACGTCATCTTCTGCTGCCATCTTCTTCAACTTGGGAGCCCTCTATATCTTTCCCAGCTTTCCCGGAATTCTTGTTGCAACTTACAAGGTCATTGTACATTTTTAAGGAAGCGTTGGAAAACTCTGTCAATGAATCAAAAACTCCACAAAACCCGGTTTGAAATCCATTCAATGTGATCTTTTGTGTTTCTTGAGTACAGTTATAATGTTTTTCCTTCTCAAAATCTACCTTTCCTCGGAAAATGTCCAAGGAATCCTTTTTCTCTCTCAAGAACTCGGTACGATTTTCCACATCCGGTTCAGTATTATGATCGGAGAGCTTTGACTCAAAAATCCTATTCTCTGCCTTTTGGAATGTGAGTATTCTTCTGTCAAGTTCTTTCCCCAAACTCTCAACTTTCCGTTTCTGTTTCTGTTCTTCCCCTTGCTGTACCCACAATGCCCTCATGTCCTTTCCAAAGCTTTTCAAGGAAAAAGAAACTGCCTTTACAGGCAACTTCTCAATGGAAGCTAACCAATCATGGCAAATCACAAGCAATGGCGGCCCAGTCACTGGCGGAGACAAAGTCATTCCCCGGGAGGAAAATTTAACATCGGGGACAACAAACTTTGATAGCCATCCATGAAGTGCTTCAATGTAAGCTTTCTGTGCTGCCATGTACTCCGTGAAACACGTTCTCCAATTGTAAAGCTCAGCCTCAAGTTGAAGCGTGGCAAGTCGGTGAGAGTTATTGCAAAATTTTCCATAAGTTGGGCACGTATAACATTTCACGTCAAACATAATCTTGTTTTGGATTTCATGAGATTCCGACATTATCTTCCAGGTTCTCATTAAGCTGCATCAATGGGAAGGATGGAAAATAATGCACGGGAAACAGTAATCACACTTGCATTCATACATACATACATATATTTATACACATATCCGTGTTTGGCTATGATATTTTCCTTACCCTTGTAGGAGTTCGATAATTTGGGGCTGTAATTCTTCATCTCTCAGAGTTTCTATTCTCGTTGATATTGATTCTGCGCTACGAATTGCAACCAAAATCCTGCTATATAAATCTTTTACTGCAGCCCTAGTTTTGTCCACTGCAAGTCCTTCGTCTCCTCTCGCGTCCTGATTATTCAGTTGATTGCACTTTCTCTCGTACATTTTCCGAGTGCTGTCTCCAGTCTAAGGGGGAAGTAAGTTTAAGGCATTGTATAGTTCATGAATTTAGTGAAGGGAAAAGAAAACTTTACACTAAGAATTTATTTTTTTTTGGTTAGGTTAATAAGGAAAACAGTAGGGAACATAGGAAGGAAAAGAAAAGCGAGAGAAGCTTTGAATCTTGTGAATCAATTCCCTTCTTCTATTCTCGAGTTCCTATTATGTTTTGAAAGTCTCTAATTTCCTATGCCATTTAAAAAAATACTAAAGATTTAGTTTTCCTTCTCTTTTCTTTTTCTTTCTTTTAACTTTTCTTTCTCCAACTCCTTGGATCATCACTATGTTGGTACGAAGTAATGATGGAGGGAAGGAGAGGTGAGAGGGAAGAGGGGAGGAAGCATAAAATCCCTTGATCGGTAGAGTGCAAGAGGGGAGGGAAAAAAGAGAGGAGTGAAAAGGCTTCCCTTGTAGTTGTGGCTCCACGTTTCTCACTCCTCCAAAAGTGGAGGTTTAAGAGAGAAGAGTCTTCACTCTCTTTTTTAAATTTATTTATTTATTTATTTTTTTTATTTTTACTTTTTTGTCCTTGATTGGGTTATGGTTGGGTGAAACTGTGAACTACTTAATATTCCATATTCTCCTCTCTCCTTAGTCCTAACCACTTCCTTTGCCAAGGCATACGTCTTCCCTCTCTCCTTCCATTCCTTCCTTCCACTTTCCTACCCCTACCAAACCTAGCTTAAAACTTGACTGAAAGGGATCTGATGTGAATAATCTGTTTTAACCATTGTTTGTGATATTTGGATATAAACACGCAAAATGTAGCAAGAATCAGTAGGACAACTTGGTGGTAATTTACCTTAACCTCTTCATAAAGCTTCTTTTCCCAAGCATAGAGCCTTCCTAGAGTCAGTGTGTGGCTTCCTGAACTCATTCCTCCATAATCATCAAACAGGTCATTCTTAAACTCTGTCCATGTCGAAGAAGAGCTTTTCGAACTAGATGTTGCTACAAGACTCTTACACGATGCAAAGGACCGGGATGAAGTGGAACGCCATGGGAGAGCTTGCATGAGTTTTGTTGAATTCTCTGCATCCATAAATAGACGGGTGAGGGAATATATATATATATATATATGTATATATTTTTTTAGGAAAGTGACGGACACAAAGGGAAGTAGTAATAGGAATTTTGTGAGTTATCCATACAAGAATATGCATAGTCTGATCTCTTATTATAATTATGATGAACACACAAGACAAACACAAAACCAAGAAGTGGGGCGATCACTATGGATTCTCTCTTAACATAATTGTTGGGAAACGACTGAACAATGTAAGGGAAGACAAAAAAACCCATTATTGGTTTTATAAGTAAATCGGTTCTACAAATTCAAGTGTTTGGTAATGTCATTTCTTGTACAGGAGTCCGTATGCAATCCTATATCAACGTTTCTTTTTAAAACAATCATAACCTCCGTTATCGTTATCCTATAAACTAGATAGAAATGAGTAGCATGAGACTGAACCAGTTCATATTTGAGCGTTCCAAATATAAGAGGGAAAGACGATGGCCATAATTTTAATCAGAATTCTTGTGTCAGTGCAAAGCAATTTTCCCATAAATTTTTGTAAACTCAAAAGAGAGAGGAAAAGAAAAGAAGAACAAGAACATGAAAGAGACAACTAACTAGCCTCTTAATTAATGTAAGACATCAAAAGGGTATGCTGATCTTTTTTTTTTTTTTTGGGCCTGTATGGCCAAATCAACAAAGAGACAGAAAAAGAAAGACTAATACAGAGCTAATGCATGGGAACAGAAAAGTACAACTTTCTTTCACAAAGATGACTTGATAAGTCCCACCATTTTCAGACCTTTTCGAAAGATAAAAGGAAAAAAAAGAGAATGCAATAGTGGATCAACTAAAAGGACAAGCCAAAGCCCAAGTAAACAAAACAGAGTAAGTATTCTTGCAAGCTTATTTCTCATAATTCCCAACAAAACCACAAACAGAGAACATTCATGCATGTGGAGATTACCCAAAAATCTCATCTCTTTGACTAACCATACTTGATGATTAAGCCCCCAAAGAGAAATTCATATAGTAATGAAACAATTGTAAAGCCAAACCAAAAACTAAAGCAAATAAAAGGAGTTCTTACAGTTTATGCGAGTAAAATAAGACCATGAAAAGTTATATAAGTATGAAAAAGATGATGTCAAGAATAGAGCATTTAATATTTGAGAAAACTTAAATTAAAGAACTACCCACCTTTTATTTCCTCCAAACCAGATTGCAAATGAACCCTATTAGCCTCCAACATTTTGGACACATCCTTGCCAGAATCACAAGCCTTAATGAAATGATCTTCAATATCCTTCAATGCTTCCAATAACTCCCTCCCTTTGACTGGTGTATCTATATCTATATCTATAACTGTTAAAGAGCCCTTCTGCTGATCCCCCTGACTCACATTTGCACCATCCCCTGCCCTCGCTACTTCAACCCCTTTCTCTTCACGCTCTACTGCTTTCTCTGTCTCTTTTTCACTCACCACCACCTTATTTTCTTCCCCAATTCTTTCCCCTTCCTCTTCCAAATCTGGAATTCCTTCTTGTTCCCTTATTACCCTCAAATCATCATCATCATCATCGGAAAATCTCCGGTTGTAACCACTTATGATCTCCGGTCGAACTCCGGCGAAAGGGTTAAAGAAATCCCACCCAAAATCTCTCTGTGGTGATGGCATTTGTGGAGGCATTTCCATATAAAAATACCCACAAACTTGTTCTTCTTGGATCTTTATTTTCTCTTCTCTCTCTTCTTCCTCGGAAGAGAATGAAGCAGTTGAAGAATCACATGATTCACAATCAATGGCTTTCTGGGTTGGTTCAGAAGGTGTTTGTTGGAGGAACAATGGGTTTGAGACCACATTTTCTTTGGGTGGTGATGGTGGTGGGAAGGTTATGAGAAATGGTGAAGAAGGTGAGGAATGGCGAGCAACAAAGAGCCTTATAGCTGCTGATACTCCATAGAGTGATTGAAAATACCTACAGTGTGCATCTGCAAGGCCATATCTTCTCTCTACTGCTAATTTTAACAGGCGTTTTCTCTCTCTACATATGGATACAACTTCTTCTTCCTCCTCTAACTTGGAGGCAACACACCCACCCATCTTCTCTCTCTCTCTCTCTCTCTCTCTCTCTCTCTTTCTACAGTTTAGTAGAGGCGTGTTCTGCTTTTTAGAAAATGGGCAAGAGAAAAGCAGTGAAAAGAAAAGGTAGTTTTGTGGGTTGTGCCAAAATGGAGGTTTTATTGGTCTGGGGACTGGGATTGCTAGAGAGAGAGAGTTTGAAAAATGTAGCTTTTCTTAGAGAAATTTTAGACCAAACCATTTCTTGTTCTGAAATGTAAAGTGGGTTTCTGCTATAAAAAAAAACGTGGTCTTGGACAAAGCTCTAGAGAAACCCACTTCACCATTTCATCTCCTGAAAAACAAAGTTGGGCCTTTGGAAAGAAAAAAAAAACGGAGGCAGACACACACACATACACACACTAAAACAACACACACACACACACAGAGAGAGAGAGAGAGAGAGAGAGAGAGAGAGAGAGACAGTAAAGTTGAGTTGCCGTTAAAGAAGGGGGTGCTTCATACTCAAGGGAACTATAGACCTGTTGTGAGAAGCTATGGTGAGAATCTAGAGAGAGAGAGAGGAGGCAGAATCAAAGGGTGGTTGGGGCTCGAGGAAGAGTTGGATGGTGGTGTACTACTGGTGTTCCAGTTTTTGGTAATATCAATACAATATGGTAATGCTAAATTTACACTACTAAAATAAGATGGAGAGGTACAACCCTGTTGAATTCATTTCTGCTGCCAAAAAATAAAGTTGCTGCTAAATTTGAGCAGAGATTTCTTAGAGGGAGACAGCCAGACTGACTGGTGAGAGAAAAGAGGAGTCAAACTAAATAAATTACTGGCAAAAGTGTAGAGCGATCATACATATATACCATATATAAAACAAGAGGTTTGAGTTACTATTCATCCGTGACAATTTTACCCCTTTTTTTTCTTTTTTCTCCCATTTTTTTTTCTATTAGTTTTATAGTTTTTGTCATTTTGTTGAGGGTAGATTAATCATTTTACTCGTAAAACATCACTTATTATTATTAGGTTAACTTTTAAAATTAAATTATTCTAGAAATCATGTTTTAGTCAACTTTTGCAATAATATTTACAACTTGCTTCAAGTTTTAAAAATAAATTACAAAAGTTGTTTAATAACCCCATTTTGGCCTTTGTTTTTCTTCTCTTTCTTTCTCTTTTCCCAAAATAGGCCCTATTGTGTCATGGACAAAAACCAACAATTGTGGCTCCTTGTTTGGCAATCCCATTTTGGCCTTTGTTTTTATTCTCTTTTTTCCCTTTTTTTTTTTTTTTTTTTCAAACAAGGTACTATTGTGCCATGGACAAAAGCCAACAATTGTGGCTCCTTGTTTGACAACCCCATTTTGGCCTTTGTTTTGGTTTGTTTTTTTTCCCTTTTTTTTCTTCTTCAAAACAACGCACTAATACCTAAGGCAGCAATTGAGTTTATGACGTGCTTGTCAAACCAATTTGGGGTTTTGTTTTTGTGTCTTTATTTTTTTATTCCCAAACAAGGCCCTTTTGGGGTACTTCTCTTTGGATTTTAGTTTTATTTTTTATTTGTTTGTTTGTTTGTTTTGTTTTTTAGGTTGTTTTTATTTTTTGTTTTTGTTTTTGTTTTTGTTTTTGTTTTTTGTTTTTTTGTAAAAATTTCCTTCAATTTAATTTATACACATACCTTAGAAATTTCATTTTTATTACACACACATACATAAATTTAATTTACACACACATATCTAAAAATATTTAATTGAATTGAATTTACACAATTCAATTATATACTTTAATATTACTCATACTCATGTCTATAAATTGAATTTTATATTTTTATATATTGTACAAATTCACTTTCTTTTCTTCATACATTTTACTATTTTGTGTATTTGAATTATTATTTTGATATTATACACACATACGCCACCCCGCGCAGATTCAATTTTTACACACACACCATTTTAAAGTTAATTTTATGTTTTCATATTACACACACACATACCTACAAATTTAATTTACACACACATGCCTATAAACATTTAATTTAATTGAATTATATTATCCACACTCATGCATGGTTATAAATTGAATGTTATATTTTTATATATTGAATAGGATTTCATTCAACACGAGCATTATAACAAACCTAAATCATGTACAATTTTAAAACTCTTTAGCGGATTTTGTTACTCCAAATGACAATGTTTTGTTTTCTCTTTTGTATAAAAGGTCAAGGGCTGTTGATGCAAAAGGCTGGAATAGTGTGGAATTTTTGTCAAACTTGAATTGAATTTTGGGAAAATTAAAAATTAGTCAATTATTTATTGACAATTTAAAAGTCAGTCATGTACTTTTTGAAAAATAAAAGAAAATCTATTTAAAGTGTATAAATTAAAAATTAATCAACTGCTTTCCTAAAATGGCTAAACTACCCCTCTCTCTCTCTCCCTCCCTCCCTCCCTCCCTTCGGTCTCTTACTCTCTTCTCTCTCCTCACATGGCCACCAACACCACCACCACCACCTGTCGCCACCACTTGCCGCCGCCGTCTGCCGCCGTAGCTGCCCTATCACGGCCACCACTACCACCACCACCACCACTACCCTTAAAGACCACCACCACTACCAAACCTACCCCCAAACCCCACCACCACCACCACCACCAAACCCCAACCTCTCTCTCTCTCTCTCTCTCTCTCTCTCTTTGATCTCCTCTCACTCCTCACATGGCCACCAACTCCACCACTACCTGCCGTCGCCGCCACCACCACCACCACCAAACTCCAACCTCTCTCTTCCCTCTCTTTGATCTTCTCTCTTTTTTTCTCTTTCTCTCTCTCTCCCCCTAGTAGGAAGAAAAAGCCATAGACGACCACTACCACCATTGACCGCCGCCATTGTAGGGAAAAAAAGTTACAGGTTTTGGAGCAATTGGCCAAACATAAGGAGCAACTCACCAAACGTTTGGGTGCAACTATCCAAACGTAAGGAGCAACTCACCAAACAGTATCGAGAGCAACTTTCTAAACGTAAGAAGCAACTCACCAAACGACATCGGGAACAACTAACCAAACTGCATTGGGAGCAACTCCCCAAACTGTTTGGACAGTTGCTCCTTACGTTTGGAGAGTTGCTCCTTAAGTTTGGAAAGTTGCTCCCAATACCGTTTGGTGAGTTGCTCCTTATGTTTGGATAGTTGCTCCCAAACGTTTGGTGAGTTGCTCCTTATGTTTGGCCAGTTGCTCCAAAACCTGCAACTTTTTTTTTCCCTACAATGGCGGTGGTCAATGGTGGTGGTGGCCGCCTATGGCTTTTTCTTCCTACTAGAGAGAGAGAGAGAGAAAAGGGAAACGAGAGAGAAGATCAAAGAGAGGGAAGAGAGAGGTTGGAGTTTGGTGGTGGTAGTGATGGTGGTGGTGGCGGCGGCGACAGGTGGTGGTAGAGTTGGTGGCCATGTGAGGAGTGAGAGGAGATCAAAGAGAAAGAGAGGTTGGGGTTTGGTGGTGGTGGTGGGGTTTGGGTTAGGTTTGGTAGTGGTGGTGGTGGTGGTGGTGGCCCTTTAAGGGTAGTAGAGGTGGTGGTGGTGGCGGCGGCGGCAGGTGGTGGTGGAGTTGGTGGCCATGTGAGGAGAGAGAGGAGATCAAAGAGAGAGAGGTTGGGGTATGGTGGTGGTGGTGGTGGTGGCCCTTTAAGGGTGGTGGTGGTGGCAGTGACAGGTGGTGGTGGTGGCAGGCGGCGGCGGCAAGTGGTGCTAGCAGATGGTGGTGGTGGGCTGGTGAGAAGAGAGAGAAGAGATCAAAGAGGGAGGGCAGTTTTGACATTTTACACATAACTTGATGTGTTTTTAATTTTTAAAAAACAAGTGACTGACTTTTAAATTGTCAACAAATTGTTAATTGATCTTTAATTCTCCCTTGAATTTTTTTTTTTTTTTTTGGTTAAAGTTTCAAAATACATTCCGAGTTTTAAGATCAACTATTATTTGAATAAGTATTAATAATGTGGTCATCTAAGGATAATCTGGATATCAGTTTATTGACATTTGCTTAAAAAACTTATCTACCACGTTCAACGCACGTGTTGTGCCTAGTATATATATATATATATATTATACTACTATATATCAGTCAGACTCTAAAGAGGGCCTCTTCTCTTTATTAAAGTGTAGCACCCGTACCCGGACAAGAAGATTAATTTGGTATTAATATGTGTTAATTAAAGATAATTAATGCATGAGATGATTTAAGGTGGGGTTATGAACCCACATGTAAAAAGGTGCTCAAATGCAGGCACAGATGAAAGTCCTGTGAAAGGTGGGGCTGGTATAGAAGTGGGGCCCAATGAGGGCCTAATTAAATAATTTACATTTTTATGTCATTATATGTTTATTTGATTACTTGTTTAAAAATTTAAAGATATTATTATGTCTTATGATAGGTAAGGGGACCAGTATGCGTACCCATGTGAGGGCGTAATTGAAAATAATTCATAATTGGTAGGTTTAATAGCATCCTCATACTTTATGTGGGACCACGTTTGAGACCCACGCGGGACTTAGATTAAATCCTTTTAGAAAAGGTGGGTAGTTAACGTAATTAACGAGGGGGTTTCATAATAAAGCTTAAGAAAGATTGGGGGGTGTAAATGGAAATAAGGGTAAGAGGTGTCAACGCACATGCATGTATAGCATATGTGTTGCACTCTCACAAAACAAGCTGAAATTCTCCAGAAAATTAGAGAGAACAAGAGCTCCGAGTCGGCGACAGTTTCCTCGACGAAGTTTCTTGCCGTTCCTTCGCCGTCCGACGCCGGATTCACGAACCGAGGCCATATTTGGACTCATGGAGGTAAGAGGATCACATGTACATAATTTATTTTCGTTTTTGGCAACATTTCTGTGGCAACCGTTCTTGATAGACGATGTTTTTGGTACCAAACTTATGTAGGATTATCACCGGTTAAGACTTGAGCTAAAATTTGGATAGAATTGGGTTGTTAGGCTTAATTTACTAATAATTTGAGGAGGTAAGTGTTCTAATTCCAAAATTGGGTGTTTACTTATGTTAATTTGATAATTGTTAGTTTAGAATACTTAATTTATACCTATGTAGCCTTGATTGTGATGAATTTGGGTAAAAGCATGTCAAAATTATGAAATTGCTATGCTTATATGTTAAAGTTGCTTATGTGCTTATATGGATCAAAGGAAAGTCAAGTAATGGTCACCACTTATAGGTCCCATATGTAAGGGATAGTAAGCCCTCAATGAGCGGGGCGTGGTTACGACCACAATGAAATGCCGGTGGCGCCTTCGGGGTCACAAGAGAGTGTGTATTGCGCTATATGCGCCAAAAAGTGAGAAAGATCCAGGGTGAGAAGGATCGGGGGGGAGGTGGCTGGAGTTACTTGACTTTTTGGAGATCATTTTTATTGATGTTTATATTGATTGTTGCATTTGCATATGGAACATTCCAATAGCATGATTAGTTCCCTCACTAAGCGAAAACTTAAACAAAAATATATTTTCTGTTGTGGTTATTGAATAACCATCGTAGGTACAACACGGGAAGAGGAGAGAAAATGATCCGCACGACGGATTGGGCGTGGGAGTGGTGTCCATGTGAATATGTTCATATGCCTAGCTAGTTTATATTTGAAATGTATCTTTTATCATCAATGTAAATGTATCTTGTGTTTTTGGGAGACTTGTAATATACTAAGTTGGGATTTGTTGGTTGTTTATGCACCAAACCATAGGTTGTGTTTACAAGTTGTAAGTTATGTATATTGAGGGTGAATTTGAATGGTACTAGGAAGTTTTTGGTTGTAAACTTAAGCTTGGATACTCTTTGTTGTATTGACTTGCAAATGTTGGGAAAAAGGGGTAATGCTAAATCATGATCCATGAGAAGAATTTGTGTGTTTGATTGCCAATTGATACTTGGATGTGTTGGACAAATGTTTTTACGCACTTGGAAATGTTTTAGTAATGATCTTTGATGTTCTTAGAAAGTTTGATTATGTTTGGTAATGTTTTGGGGCTTGAAAACTGATGTTTTCAGCAGTAAGGAACAGTTCTGCCAAAGCCGGATCGATCCCTTCTTTCCCGCAGATCGATCCTGTCACAGCCCGGTCCCACAATAGCGGAACCGGAGCCCGTGGCACGCCACCGAGGCTAACCCAATCCATTAACGTTCCCAAAATTTAGTTTGAAGAACACACGCAGCGAAAAAACAAAACACATTTTCAAAACTAGGGGTTCAGTCGACTGGGTCAGGACCTTAGTCGACTGAAGAAAGCAGAGAGTTTTCAAAACAGTTTAACTGACCATTCAGTCGACTGAGACTGGGGTCCAGTTGACTGGGCCTCCAACTTTCAGTCGACTGAATCCCCCCCTTCGGTCGACTGAAGTAAGCAGAACCAAAATGAACACATAACCTTCAGAGGTCCAGTCGACTAAGGTAGGGCCCAGTCGACTGCTTTTGCCATAATAAGAAGTAGTAGCTAGCAGGCAAAGGGTTCAGTCGACTGAACACTGGATCAGTCGACTGCTCCCCTGACAGCAGCCCAAAATCTGCAGAAAACAAGTTTAAAAGCTTTTTAAATTCAAACGGGGATCAAACACACACTTCCAAAAGTACTCCAAAGCAATCCTAACTGTATTAACATATTACCGAAGCACAGTTACAATATGTTACTAACTGTTAGCCCCAAGGGTTTTACCCAAAGTAATTTTGATGATTAACAAACCATTAAGTTGATTTCTTATGTTTTCATTTAGCATGGTGTCCAAACAGATCCTAAGACTGATGATGGATATATCAAGGAAGCATTGTGGAAGGCTAATTCATGATTGTATTGCTCTCATAGGACTAAATGTAAAGTTGGGTAGATTGAATCTCAGAAACAAGGGCTTGAAATAGAACAAACCTTTCAAAACAAGAAAAATTAGTAAATCAGAAGATCAGTCAACTGATTGATTTCATCAGTCGACTGACCATAAAACAGTCGACTGAACCATGGTTCCTGAGGCTACATTCTGCTTCAGCCATCCAGTCGACTGGACTCTATTTTACAATCGACTGGGAGCTAGTTTTATCAGTCGATTGACAATAAAACAGTCGACTGAACCATGATTCTTGAAGTTACATTCTGCTTCAGCCATCCAGTCGACTGGACCTTATTTGTTACAGTCGACTGTATTAAAGGCGCATATACAATATTAAAAAAAAGCAGTCGACTGAATCGAAAACCCAGTCGACTGGACCTCTGCCCAGAAACAGTAACGGCTCTTTTTCCTCTGTTTTGCTTTAGCATTAAATGCTCCCACCTACCTTAAACGTTATTTTTTTAGAGAGTATATATATACTGAGTTAAAACTTGGTTGTTACATCATCTATTACTCTCATTAAATACACACTTGTTGCAATCAAAGATCAAAGCCCTAAATCTTGAGATTTACTCTTCTAACTCTAGAGTTCCTTTGTAAAACCTTGAGAGATTATATTGTGAGCATTTATTATTTTCATCTACTCTAAAAAATTGTGAGCATTTATTATTTTCATCTACTCTAAAAAGGAGAGTACTTATTCAGTTGTAACCCAACATTTATCATTTTCTTCAAGTTGTAAGAAGGTTGGTGCAACCTTTGAAGGCAATATTCATTGGAGGTGTAAAAGGAGTTCAAGAAGAACTTGTAAAGAGTGGTTTAATCTTCACCCAAAGAAGATTGACTAGTGGATTCCTCAAGAGGTGTTCTTGGGAGGTGGACGTAGGCCGCGGGGTGCGATTGCCGAACCACTTGAAAATATTGGTTTGCAAGTGTCTCTTTCTTTTATCTCCTTAATTATTCTTTTAATTGAGTTTTGTGCTTGATAGTAGTTTTTAAATTGCCATTAATTGTAAGTATCCTTATTCACCCCCCCCCCCCCTCTCTAAGGATTACTTTTGGACCAACAATTGGTATCAGAGCAAGGGCTCTAGTATTGATTTCACATATCGTAGAGTTAAGATCACATGGCAACCACTAGCACCAATATCACTTATAGTGAGGGACAATCATCTCAAAGACCTCCATGCTTTAATGGAACCAACTATGCTTATTGGAAAAATAGGATGAGAATCTACATCATTGCTCAAGACTTCGATTTATGGCAAATCGTAGTCAAAGGACCTCATGTTCCCACTAAGATCGTAGGCACCGAAACCATAGCTAAAACGGAAGACGAATATAATGAAAATGACAAGAAACTCATAAAGATGAATGCTATGTCTATGAATCTCTTATATTATGGCTTAGATCCTAATGAGTACAATAAAATCTCTTCATGTGAATCAACTAAAGAAATTTGGGATAAATTAGAAGTCACTCATGAAGGAACTAATCAAGTTAAAAAGTCTAAGATTAGTTTACTCGTTCAATCTTATGAAATGTTCAAAATGCTTCCAAATAAAACTATTAGTGAAATGTCTACTCGTTTTACTACTATTACTAATAGTTTGAAAAATCTTGGTAGAGTTTATCCTAACGAAGAAATGATTGAGAAAGTGCTTAGGTCTCTTCCAAAGCATTGGCAACCAAAAGTCACGGCGGTCCGAGAAGCAAAGGAACTCTCAAGGCTCTCTATTGAACAACTCATGGGATCTCTCATCACTCATGAAATGGAATTGGCCGCTTTTGAAGACGAAGACAAAAAGAAGAATTTGGGTCTAAAAGCCTCAAATATCCAAGATGATGATAGTGATGAAGATGATGAAATGGCTATGATCACTCGCAAGTTCAAGAGGTTCTTAAGAAGAGACAAGTCTTTTGCAAGAAAAGGACCAAAGGAAAGTGAAGCTAAGAACGATCCAATCATTTGCTTCAAGTGCAAAAAGCCCGGACATATCAAAGCCGATTGTCCATTACTAAAGAAGAACTTCAAGCAAAAGGCGAAGAAAGCTATGAAGGCCACAACTTGGGATGATTCTGAGAATGAAACATCCGAAGATGAATCAAGTGATGATGAAGTGGCAAACATTTGGCTCATGGCACATGAAAGTGATGAGGTAGACTCTAACTATGACTCTTGTAATGAATCTCACAACTATGATGAGCTACAAAATGCATTTGATGAATTGCATGAGGAATTGGAAAGTTTGGGAACTAAATATTTTGCTCTCAAAAAGAGTTTCTCTCTTCTCTCAAATGAACTTAGTGAATTGAAGTCACAAAATGAATCCCTGAGAAAAGAAAATGAAATGCTTGCTTCAAGAAGCATTCCATCAAATGATTTTGAAAAAGAAAACATTGAGTTGAAAAGGCAAGTTGAAGATTTGACAAAAACTTTAGCTAAATTCACTCATGGAGAGCAAAATTTGAACATGCTTTTAGAAAAACAAAGATGTGTCTTTGATAAAGCCGAATTGGGTTTCAATCCTACCTACAAAGAAAAGAAGTACAATAATTTCTTTTCAAGTGATGCTTCTACAAGTTCTAGTTCTTCAAACAAATCTCATCAAAGCATTTTTACAAAAGGTTCTACTTCAAACAATTTTAATCCTCATGTAATTTGTCACTATTGCATGAGAAAGGGGCATGTGAACTACAAATGCCCAAATAGGAGAAAAACCTCTATGATTTGGATTGAAAAGGGAACCACACCTCCTTTTGCTAACAAAAGCGGACCCAAAGAGTATTGGGTACCAAAGAGAATTACTTAAGTTTATTTTATAGGTATGCTTAAAATTCTCAAGCAAGGATAGATGGTTCCTGGATAGCGGTTGCTCTAGACACATGACCGGAGACAAATCAAAGTTCTTCTCTCTCTCTCCCAAGGATGGTGGAAAAGTTACCTTCAGAGACAACTCAAAGGGAAAAATCATCGGCATAGGTAAAATTGGTAAGAACTCCTCTTTAACTATTGAAAATGTATTACTTGTTGATGGACTTAAACATAATTTATTGAGCATTAGTCAATTGTGTGATAAAGGCTTTAAAGTTGTCTTTGAATCAAATTTTTGCAAGATCTTGAACGCTAAAGATGATAAAGTGCTATTTATCGCTTATCGTGATGAAAATGTTTATACCATTGATTTTGATGATATTTCCTCTCTTGATGTTAAATGCTTTGCTGTGTTGAATGAAACTAGTTGGCTTTGGCATAGACGATTAGGACATGCTAGTATGGATCTCCTTTCCAATTTATCAAAAAATGATTTAGTCAAAGGTTTGCCAAAAACAAAGTTTGTTAAGGATAAAATTTGTGACGCTTGTCAACTTGGAAAACAAACAAAAACTTCTTTCAAAAAGAAAAAGGAAATTTCTACTAGTAGGCCCCTTGAATTACTTCATATGGATTTATTTGGTCCTAATCGTGTAGCTAGTATGAGTGGGAAAGTGTATGCATTCGTAATTGTTGATGACTACTCAAGATTTACATGGGTCATTTTTCTTGCTCATAAAGATGAGGCCTATCCAAACCTTGTAAAATTTTGTAATCGTGTCCAAAATGAAAAAGGATATGCTATCAACAATTTTAGAAGTGATAGAGGAAGAGAATTTGACAATAAAGATATTTCAAATTTTTGCGACAAAAATGGTTTTGGACATAACTTTTCAGCACCAAGAACTCCTCAACAAAATGGCGTTGTTGAAAGAAAATATAGGTCACTTCAAGAAATGGCAAGAACTTTATTAAACGAACACTCTTTGCCACAATACTTTTGGGCCGAAGCAACTAGTACTTCATGCTACGTTATTAATCGTGTTGTTATAAGAAATAATCTTGGTAAGACTCCCTATGAACTTTGGAAGGGTAGAAAACCTAACATCGGTTATTTTAGAATTTTCGGTTGTAAGTGCTTCATCTTGAATTATAAGGATAACTTAGGTAAGTTTGATGCTAAATCGGATGAGGGCATTTTCTTAGGTTATTCACAAATAAGCAAGGCATATAGAGTTTTTAATAAGAATACCTTAGTTGTAGAAGAGTCCATGCATGTAGTTTTTGACGAGGCTAATCCCTTTAGAAGTAATGATGATGATGATGATGTTGTTGTAGCAAGCCTAGATGGGGCTAGTACTTCATCCTCCATTCCTTTAGAAAAGCCTAAAGAAGGTTCCCCTATCCCTCTAGAACATCCTAGAGACAATACTAGAGATGACCTCCCTAGAGATTGGAAAACCGTTCCTAGTCACCCCATAGATCAAATCATAGGTGACCCCGGTCAAGGAATAACCACTAGATCCTCTCTTAGAAACATTTGCAACAACTTAGCATTTCTATCTCAAATAGAACCTAAAAACATAGAGGAAGTCGAGCAAGATGATAGTTGGATTATGGCTATGCAAGAAGAATTGAACCAATTTGAAAGAAACCAAGTTTGGACTTTAGTTCCTAAACCTAATGATCATTCTATCATAGGAACCAAATGGGTGTTTAGGAATAAAAAAGATGAATCCGGAGTTGTCATTAGAAATAAGGCTAGATTGGTAGCCCAAGGGTATAACCAAGAAGAAGGAATAGATTATGAGGAAACCTATGCTCCCGTAGCAAGGTCAGAAGCCATTAGAATGTTACTAGCTTTTTCTTGCCACAAAAATTTCAAACTTTTTCAGATGGATGTAAAAAGTGCCTTTTTAAATGGCTTTATAGCTGAAGAAGTTTATGTCAAGCAACCTCCCGGTTTTGAAAATTCAAAATTTCCCAATCATGTTTTTAAACTTTCAAAGGCTTTATATGGTTTAAAACAAGCTCCTCGCGCTTGGTATGATCGTCTTAGCAAATATTTACTTGATCTTGGATTTACTCGAGGAAAAATTGACACCACTCTCTTTATTAAACATTCACAAATTGATATATTGCTTGTTCAAATATATGTGGATGATATCATCTTTGGTGCTACAAATGAGAAAATGTGTGAGGAATTTGCAAAATGCATGCAAGATGAATTTGAAATGAGTATGATGGGAGAACTCAATTTCTTTCTTGGGTTACAAATCAAACAACACAAGAATGGTATTTTCATAAATCAATCCAAGTACATTAAAGATTTATTAAAAAGATTTGGTTTTGAAAATTGCAAACCTATTGCAACTCCCATGAGTTCTTCTCTCAAGCTTGACAAAGATGAATCCGGAAAACCTGTTGACAATAAAAATTTCCGTGGCATGATAGGTTGTTTGTTGTATCTCACCGCTAGTAGACCGGATATTATGTTTAGTGTGTGTCTATGTGCTAGATTTTAATCCTCACCTAGAGAGTCGCATGTTGTAGCCGTTAAGCGCATTTTTAGATACTTGTTAGGCTCAATTGACTTAGGGTTATGGTATCCTAAGGACACTGCTTTTGACTTAGTTAGTTATTCGGATGCGGACTTTGCCAGTTGCAAAGTGGATCGCAAAAGCACAAGTGGCATGTGTCACTTTTTAGGACACTCCCTAGTCTCTTGGTTTAGTAAGAAACAAAATTCCGTAGCTCTGTCCACGGCGGAAGCTGAATATATAGCCGCCGGTAGTTATTGTGCGCAAGTTCTTTATATGAAGCAACAATTAGAAGACTTTGGACTTCTTTTTTATCACATTCCACTTAGATGCGATAACACTAGTGTAATTAGTCTCTCTAAGAATCCCATTCAGCATTCTAGAACTAAGCACATTGAGATTAGGCACCATTTCATTAGAGATCATGTTCAAAAAGGTGATGTCGAACTTATTTTCATCGATACAAATCATCAATGGGCAAACATTTTCACTAAACCTCTTCAAGAAGATCGTTTTTGTATCATTCGTCGTGAACTAGGAATGGCCAGTCAAGCCGATGTGGTGTAAGTTCGTTGGCTTAACCCTCATTTCCCTTCAGTTTTTGCATTCCTGTTTTCTGACTACAATCAGTCGACTGATTCTTGCATCAGTCGACCGAACTCTTGTTCTCTTCAAAAAAAAATTTTCTTTTTCCCGATCAGTCGACTAACTGTTCTTTACAGTCGACTGGATCCCAAAAATTTCAGTCGACTGAATTGTTCTCGTCGACTGAACCTTTTTTTTTCACATTCTGTTTCAGACCCAGTTGACCGTACACTCACCCAGTCGACTGAAGTTACCCTAATTTCCATTTTCAGTCGACCGTCTTTATTTTCAGTCGACTGGACTCGCGATACTATATATATCTCCTTCGTTTTTTTTTCTTTTTGCCCTAATTTTTTTCCCCTTTCTCTCCAGGCGACTGGTTCCCCTGCTCTATCTCTCCACACTCCTCTCCCCATCCACTCTACCACCATCTCCATATCTCTCCCTCTCTATATCTCACCTCTGCTCCACCACACCTGATGTTATGGCTCCCAAGAAACAGAAAGAAGCCGAGGAGTCGCCCTCTCAGCCTCCACCTCCTCAACGTCACCGTCCCATTCCATACTTCCTCGACGACGGACGCCGGCAAGACTACTTGGACATCTTCTTGCATCGCAAGATCGTATTCGGTAAAACTCTTCCCTCCACTTTTTCAAACTCAAATGGTTTGCGTTTAGGCACACTGTTCAATGCCTTAGGATGGTCCCCCTTTCTTGAAATCAATCAACCTATGTATCCTAGTCTTGTGCGTGAGTTCTACAGTAATCTCACTGCCTCCCCTGCACAAATCTCTTTCTCATCTTATGTTCGTGGTATCAAAATGATAGTGACTCCCGACAAATTTGTTCAAATTTTTGGCATTCCTATGGGTATCATTCGTGCTTACGACGACAACAAATGGAATGTTGGTCATGGATTCAATACCATTCTTGCCTGCCGACTTGTTTGTGGCAATCCTAACTTAGCCTCAGCCTCTAAACCATCTGCCTCACAACTCACTTTTGAAGCTCGTCTTCTTCACCATATCCTTACTTACTGTCTGTATCCCCGTGCTGGTGGTCGTGATTACGTTTCATACTTTGACATTTTTCTGTTGTGGTGCATTCTCGAAGGCAAGAAATTTGATTTCCCCACTCTCTTCTGCAAACATATCTGCGAATCGCAGAAAAAGTCAAAAACCAGCTCCCTTCCTTATGGCATGGCTCTCACTACTATTTTTCGCCATTTCAAGGTCCCTCTCGATGATCGTGACCGTCATGATCCTTCTGCTCACGATCTTTACTCCTCCACTACCCTATCTCTTATGGGATACAAGCTCGAGGCTGGCTCTTTTGTTCCTAAAGCCCCTCGACCCACAGTTGACCCTCCAGTTCCCACCACCACCACTGACACCACTATTGTACCCTCCTCTGATGTTCCTTCTTCTTCAGCTCCTCCTACTGTTGCTGTTGACTTGTCCGAACAGTTCGCCATCATCACCGCCTCGATTGACTCTCTCGCCACCACTGTCACTACCTTACAGTCCACTCTTTCCTCTTCCATCTCCACACTCTCTTCCACTGTCACATCTCAGTTTGACACTATCCATTCCGATATCTTGGAGATTGGCTCTGCTGTGGACACACTTCGCACCACCTCTATTGCTACTCAGGAGCTCGTGGATCGTCGATTATTTGAGATGCAGTCCAGTCTTGATGATACTAGAGATGCCATTCGAGTTATTCGGAGTCGCGTTGGGTTGTGACAGCTCTTTTGTTGTTTTATTTTGGAATTAGATATTTTGTTTCTGTAGTCTGACTTCTAGATAGATCGTTTTTTTTTTTTAGGATCTAGTTCAGGCTAATAACTATTTGTGTTTCTATATACTTTCCTTTTGTGTTTAAAATGTTTCTCTTATTATTATGCTTGCCTTTGCATTCATCTCTTATGATTTTTTTTTATATATACATGTCTATTTGTGTACTAACCATGGGAAGATGATGAAATGTTTTATTCAGTGATTCCCACACTACCCCACCCCCTCCCGTCCATCAACTCACTCAAAGAGGGGGAGTTTCTCTCCGCTCTACGAGATTTTTTTGTTGATGACAAAAGGGGGAGAGAAACAAATATACCGTTGTAATAGTCTCTTTGAACTTCTCTTCATTGTGTCATTGCATTAATTTTTCATCCTATGTTAGATTACCTATTCACATATGCTTCAAAATAAATGCATTCATTATCACTATTGGACAATTACGTATTATTCTTGTACCTTGAGCAACTAGTAGTTTGTCATCATCAAAAAGGGGGAGATTGTTAGCCCCAAGGGTTTTACCCTAAGTAATTTTGATGATTAACAAACCATTAAGTTGATATATAAGTTTTCATTTAGCATGTTGTCCAAACAGATCCTAAGATTGATGATGGATATATCAAGGAAGCATTGTGGAAGACTAATTCATTATTGTATTGCTCTCATAGGACTAAATGTAAAGTTGGGTAGATTGAATCTCAGAAACAAGGGCTTAAAATAGAACAAACCTTTCAAAACAAGAAAAATTAGTAAATCAGAAGATCAGTCGACTGATTGATTTCATCAGTCGGACTGGGAGCAAGTTTTATCAGTCGACTGAACCATGGTTCCTGAGGCTACACTCTGCTTCAGCCATCCAGTCGATTGGACTCTATTTTACAGTCGACTGGGAGCTAGTTTTATCAGTCGACTGACAATAAAACAGTCGACTGAACCATGATTCTTGAAGTTACATTCTGCTTCAGCCATCCAGTCGAATGGACCCTATTTGTTACAGTCGACTGTATTAAAGGCGCATATACAATATTCAAAAAAGGCAGTCGACTGAATCGAAAACCCAGTCGACTGGACCTCTGCGCAGAAACAGTAACGACTCTTTTTCCTCTGTTTTGCTTTAGCATTAAATGCTCCCACCTACCTTAAACGTTATTTTTTTTGAGAGAGTATATATATACTGAGTTAAAACTTGGTTGTTGCATCATCTATTACTCTCATTAAATACACACTTGTTGCAATCAAAGATCAAAGCCCTAAATCTTGAGATTTACTCTTCTAACTCTAGAGTTCCTTTGTAAAACCTTGAGAGATTATATTGTGAGCATTTATTATTTTCACCTACTCTAAAAAGGAGAGTACTTATTCAGTTGTAACCCAACATTTATCATTTTCTTCAAGTTGTAAGAAGGTTGGTGCAACCTTTGCTCCAAGTGAAGGCAATATTCATTGGAGGTGTAAAAGGAGTTCAAGAAGAACTTGTAAAGAGTGGTTTAATCTTCACCCAAAGAAGATTGACTAGTGGATTCCTCAAGAGGTGTTCTTGGGGGGTGGACGTAGGCCGCGGGGTGCGATTGTCGAACCACTTGAAAATATTGGTTTGCAAGTGTCTCTTTCTCTTATCTCCTTAATTATTCTTTTAATTGAGTTTTGTGCTTAATAGTAGTTTTTAAATTGCCATTAATTGTAAGTATCCTTATTCACCCCCCTCTAAGGATTACTTTTGGACCAACACTAACTATTACAACATTTTAGATTCGTTCTAACATACCAAGTTAAACATAACTAAAAACCATAAGAATTCTTATTACAACATTTCTATTGTCCCAAAACTACAAGATTAACGTTCAAGTTGCCTTCTAAAAGAACTCCCAACCCACGTGCTCACTTCTGCGATTCCTCGCCAGCATTTACACCTGAAATGGTTATTTGAATAACCACACATATTTGATTTGTTTAAGCTAACGCTTAGTGAATAAAACAACATATGTACATGAATGATAAACATGTCCACATTCACATCTCTACAATTCATACTAGTTGCGAGAGACTCACGTGCCCGTCCATATTCCCAATCCGCGACTCCTCACCAATAAGTCCACGCGAAAGGGTAAGACCCACGATTCTTCTCTTCAATCGTGCGACCTTAATGCCTATATCGGCTCCACAAAATGGCACGGTGACCACGTACTCCTTCTGACCCAAATAAGCAACTTAACATGCTCAAATGCATATCACCATGCTCACGGTAATCAAAACATTTCATCGTGCTATTGGGTCTACTTATCAATATAAATGCCCAATATGAACTACACAAGATATCTCTAAGTATTAATACATGCTATTCAAACATAACATGAATACATATCAAGAAACCATTCTAAAAATATAGTTGAATCACTCACCTCCGATTTATGTGCTTAAAATACGATCCAAAGAAAACCCGTGCACAAAGAACGTGCAGAAGTCCGTCTAGTACAATTCCTATGGATCAAAATTCCATTTATCAACTTTTATGAAAAATTCTAGAAAATAACGTTTTGAAAAACTTGGCCAAACAAGCCCTAACATATATCAAAACGAAGCTCTTACCTCGAGGAGCTCGAATATGAAATATGGGAGAAAACAGACTGACGGAAGGTCGTCGTTTGGCGTCGCAAAGCTCTAAGCTCCTAAACCTCCCTTTGGCCTCCTTCTTGGAATTTTAGGTTAAGAGTTATGAAAATATCTCAACCATCTCTATCTATATATAGGCAAAACTCTCAGGAATTACGTTTACCTCCCCACGAGTTTTCAAAACTCCAAATCAATCTCTGAAACTCTCTATACAGCTTATTCATAGCTTTACGAGTGAAACTTCGAAATTATAAAAGTTTTCGACTAAGTTTCGTTTGGTTGCTAAAACGCGAATTTCTACATGACGTTTTCGAAGTTGTTAATTAGCCTACCAAATTAATAGCGTGTTAATTCGTTCTCACCAGGATACTAAAACTAACAACAGAAATAAATTCTAAAACAGAAAATAATACAGATATTGAAATACACAGGTAAACATTTATTTCCAGATAAACATTTAAAGTGCTCCACAATAACCATCTCATACTCGGAGAGACGTCAAAACATCACAACACTCCATCACTACAGTCTCAGAGGGTTCTCTAATACAGACACCTAAATCAACTCGTGAGTCAAAACTCACCCAAACATGTGTCATAAGACACGCCACATCACATTATCATGCATGAAAATGTAATGCAAAAGCAATAACACAAATGTGGGTGTTATAGATCCACCCTTTTTCGGGGACATTATGCTAAAAAATTTGAAAAATGGATCGATCCCTTCTTTTTCGCGGATCGATCCGCCTCTGCTTCTGGCAGCTGCTGACTTTTACGGAAACAAGCATAACTCTCTCTACAAAACTCGGATTCATGCGCCATTTTTTGCGTTGGAACCGGGACTCAAAGACCTATGTTTTGGTGTAAAATTTTGATATACATTATAAATGATAATTTTGCCCTTGGGGCTATTTTGTGTCAGCGAAGCTATTCAAAGAGGTCTAATCCATGTTTTTCTTAGTAAATTAAGGGTGTTTTGATGTGTGGGCTTGTTACACGTGTCCTAATCTGCCCGAGGCGGGTTGGGGTGTGACATAAAGAGAGGGCCTCTATTTTGGTCATCAGATCGTGTTTTCATTAAGAGCAGTTTAATCGTTTCACAAATTTTAAATACGATCCGACGATCAAAACGGAGGCCCTCTCTTTAATAAAAAGAGGACGCCATCTTTAAAGAATCTTTGACTATATACATGTAGAAAGATGAGAGGGTTTTGTGATTTTTGTCCTTTGATGTTTTGTTTCTTAATGTTCTAATTGCTAACCATGCATGTAATTATGATAACATTATGGTTGCTTCTTAAATATTTGGCAGTTTGTTTGTTTGGAGAAATTATTCTATTGTACTCGATACTATGCTATGTGGTGTTCTTGGTCAGTAGTGAACTGTTATATGGTCAAATGTAAACTTTTTATCTCTAAAAGGCAAACAGCTTTGTCACATGACAATCCTGTACTGGCTGGGACTACCACGTAGCAATGGTCTCGGACCATTGAATAACTTCTCGTTTGTTAGGGTTAAAAGTGGACTTAAATCAAATCCCCTACCTATCATTTTTTTGAGTTCGGATTCGTAGCCGCGAGTTGTCTGGTGTTGGCAGGATCACAAATGAGTTTTTTTTTTTTTTTTAAAAGTATGGTCCTGCCAGCGCCACGTTGACGTTGCCCGGGCAGTGCACTATCGAGGATCCTTGGGTCGTTTTCTTTACCACAAATGACAGCTATATCCCCCATGAAAACTTATGAGATGCCTTTCTAGAAGGGAATTATTTAGCATGACATTAGATTTTTAGTCATCATCCTCAATTTGAAAATATTTGTCGTTCTGTCATCCGTGGAAGGCTGGTGAATCTATGAGAGAATCCATTTTATTACTGGACAAACATGACTCAAATCCCTCAGTACATCAATGTTTACGCTATACCATCTTTCAGCCTTTTGGTTTATGTAATGGATATGATGAAGAAAAAACTAGTATATCCCCACAAAAAAAGGGGGGATTTACTATTAAGGACAGTAAAGCATTCATAATTACTTTTAAATCCAATTTTTAAAGTGACTTACTAGGAAGGACAAGGCAAATTTGTGTTCTCGCCATCACTACATCATTACTCCGGCGACCACCACCACCACCACCTCCACCTCCACCTCCGACGACCACCACCACCACCTTCGACGACTTGATCTCTGGTGACCTCCACTCGTATGAACTATAGCAACCACCACCTCAACCACGTCCAACACCTGCCACCCATGAAACCTCGGCAACCACCACACATGCTATCTCCGATGACCATCACCCATGACACCTCCGATGACCACCACTCATGCCTCACCTATGGTTCGACGACCACCACTCCTCTCCAGAAATCTAGCAACTTCTCCCAATACATAGCCTATGTAGTGAAATATTAAGATAAAATTCTCTAAATATTGATGAAAGTTAAGAGAAATTTCTCTTAAGTTTCATCGACAATGTAACACCCATACCCATAAAAGAAGGTTAATGTGATGTTAATGTATGATAATTAATGATAATTAATGCATATGATGGTTTAAGGTGGGGTTATGAACCCACAGGTGAAAAGGTGTTCAGATGGTAACACAGATGAAAGTTTCAAGTTAAGTGAAACTGGTATAGAAGTGGGACCCGACGAAGGTCTAAATAATATAAACTGCATTTAGATGTAATTATATGCTTAAATGACTACTTGTTTAAATGCTTAAAGATATAATTATGTCATATGATGGATAAATGAGACCAATTTAGGTACCCATGTGAAGGCATATTTGATCACAATTCATAATTGGTAGGTTTAATAGCAACCTTATTGTCACACCCGTTCCAGAAATTTATGGTTTTGAACATGCATCATTTGATATTTTGAAATATTAATGTTTATTAATATTGAGTTGAGGTTGACTGTGGGTCAACGGTGAAGTGTCAGTAAGGACACGAGGAAATTGGTAATTGAGATTTTCATTGGCACGAGTAAATGACATTTATATGATTTAAATGTTATTTGACTTATCTGGTATTCTATGAATAGTGAATTATACCTGTGTAGTATAATTTCTGATAGTTTCGATATTGTTATATATCATTTTGAGAACTATGGTGAGAACGTAAGTGATTCATTAATTGAAAAGGTAGGTTGTGTAGAGATTTCACAGAATATAGTTTCGAACGCTATTTTTGGACCCAAACGAAACCTAGTCGAAAACTTTTGAAATTTATAGTTTTCACTCGTAAAGTTATAAAATAGACGTGTGCGAAGTTTCATGGGTGAATGAGAAGTTTTGAGGAACTTGCGGGGAGGTAAACACAATTTCCGAGAAGTTTGCCTATAAATAGAAGTGGATGAGATTTCATTCTCATCCACAACTTTTATAAATATCTAGAGAGAGGAGAGAGAAGGGAGATTTGGAGCCAACGGGCTTTGCGACGCCGATCGACGACCGTTCGTCCGTCAGATTTTCTCCAGATTTCAGATTTGAACTCGTGGAGGTAAGATCTACGTTTTGATACCACTTAGGCCGTGTTTAGCCAAGTTTTGTAAAGATCTTAATTTTTAGACTTTTGGGAGAATCAGGTAAAAACTTGTAGGAATTTTCTCAAATTCGAAATCCGACGATTATTTAGCCTCCTAGTCGATCCTTCAAAGTTTGGGGAAAATCGCACGAGGTATGAAGTTCTAACTTGTGAAATATAGAGAAATACATGTTTATATTTCGACGACGAAATTGAAATCCGGGCGAAATCCATGTGTTATTAGTAGGCCCGTTAATTATGCACGCGCTAAATTGTGAAAAGCATGTCTAAATTTATGCGAGCACGTTAAGTTGTCTATGTGGGTCAAAGGGGAGTTTTATACAAATTCATGCCGGAGTAAGCTTCTCGATGTTTGAGAATTTAGTAGCGACGGCTACTGTGCATGGTTGATAGACTTGGACTTGCCATGGCACTTGTGGATACAATGGTTGATAGACTTGGACTTGCCATTGGTATCGCGGTTTAAGGCTTGGACTTGCCGCTACCGGATGAATGCGTATTTTTCTCCCTAGAGACTATTGTATAATTTATGAGAGTAAAGCATGTTTCATCATATATTGCATATGTTAGAACTTGTACGCTCAACATATAGCTGAGCAGTGGAGATGTACTCCATTGCAGGTAAGAAGAAAGATAAGAAGAAACGCGATGAGTGAGGCCGTTAAAGCACGCCGGGGTTATCACACTTGTATATGTTTTTGTTTTAAATCCTAAACTTGTGTAAGGATTTGAATATTGTAATATGTTGTAATAGAATCATGGATTAGTTCCGTAGTACTGTAATCTTGTAATTGAACGTCTGTATTTATGTTTTGCATGTTGGAAATCAGTTGTGGTTGTATTGGCGTTGGAATTTAGAAGCATGAGTTGTTAGTATTTTCAACACAGGGCTGCCAGCAGGGGAGCAGTCGACTGGACCCAGGGTCAGTCGACTGGATCTCGTGTGTTGGAGACACTGTAAGTGAATAATAGAAAAGCAGTCGACTGGACCCTTCATCAGTCGACTGAACCACTGTTGATTTTGGCTACTGCTTCTTATGATAGAAAAGCAGTCGACTAAGTCCCCATGTCAGTCGACTGGAATTCTGTGTTATATGCCACATTTTGGGTTCTGCTTGACCCAGTCGACTGAGCAGTCGACTGGACCTCTGTTGAAGGTTTAGGGTTTTAGTTTTTGCCAGACACAGTCGACTGGACCCTAGTACAGTCGACTGGGTAGTCGACTGAACTTCTGTATTTTTAATGGATTCTTGTGAACACTTTTGATTGAACAAAACTTTTTGTAACTCCGATTTTCAATGGATTTTACAACTCAGAGGGGAACGTTTCCTAAGTTTTAAAATACCCAGGGTTGTTTTAAAGTTCTTTCCGCTGCGTATAATTATATTATTGTTTGGATGAGCCTTGGTGGCGTGCCACGTGTCCTATTTCCACGCATAGTGGGATGGGTCGTGACATTTATTGGTATCAGAGCTAGAGGTAACAAAACTTTGGGAACGTTCGACGAGTGGAGTGTTGAGTGAATTGTCACATGTTTTAAATTTCATTCATACATCTTAGAGATGTTTGATGCATATGGATGTTGTTTTACATACTTGACATTGTTATTGTTGTACATGCATAGTATTTATGCATTGAGAACTACAGGATTGTAATCATGGATGACCGAGAGTTATCACCCCATACCCGACGAATGAATGAAATGGCAGAAATGATGGGGAATATGGGGGAGATGATACGGAATATATCGGAGCGATTGCCTCCCACACCTCACATTGAAGTGGAACCAATAACTGTAGTACATGCACCCGAAAATAGGGGTATGAGATCAATATCTGAACAGTTTGCTCGCAAGAAACTGATGGAATTTCATGGAACTCCCGATCCAACGCTCGCAGAACATTGGATAATGGACATGGAATGAATCTTCCGATCTATCCCGATGACCGATAGGGAGAAGATGGAAAATGCAAGTGATGTACTGAAGGGTGAAGCCCAGAACTGGTGGGTAAATGTACTAGATCAAGGGGCACCGATTACTTGGGAAGGGTTCAAGGCGGAATTCAATCGCCGGTTCTTTCCGCGAGCTGCCTATAATGCGAAGAAGCGAGAATTCGATAACTTGAAGTAGGGAGATATGACTGTAACCGAATATACTTCCAAGTACAATGCGTTGTTGAGATTTGGAAAGGGTTCTGTACCAGAGGAGGAAGATAGGGCAAGGAAATTTGAAGAGGGCTTAAGGAAAAATATCCGTTTGAGGGTAGAGACTTACGAGCATTCGACCGTGGCAGCAGTACAACAAATGGCACTAGTGGCCGAGAGTGGGATGGAAAGGTCGAGGCAAAATCAGCACGGAAAACGAAGCAATGAGAGTGGGGATAGGAACCAAGGCGGATCTTTCAAGAGGCCGTTCCAAAGAGGCTCTGGTTCTAGTTTCAGTGAATTCAGGAGGACGTCAAATAACATACCGTTGTGTTCACTTTGCAACCGACCACACTCAGGCCGATGTTTCATGACCAAACCCCAGAACAGGAACCAAGGCGGGGGTAGTACAAATTCAACACCCGACATGAGAGGCAAGTGTTATGATTGTGGAGTATTTGGACACCAAGCCAGGGATTGCCCGAGGAAGTATCCTCAGCAAGGAGCTAGTTCTATGGCTTCCAGTGGGTCAAAGCCTAAACAATCCAATGACGGAGGACAAAGGACGGAACAACGTCAAGGAAGAGTATATCAGATGAACCCAGGAGATGTGACTGCTTCTGAGACAGTAGTCTCAGGTATGGTGCTTGTATGTTCGCACTTAGCACGCATACTTGTTGACTCAGGATCTACGCATTCATTTGTATCACATGCTTTTGTTGAACATTTGAATGTTAAATCGGCATCGTTAGGATACGATTTGTCTATTGTTGTGCCACTTAGTAAAGCGATAATGACATCTACTGTATATAAGAACTGTGAGATCAAATTAGGTGAGAAGTTGATGACCGTAGACCTTATACCGATTGTGGTGAACCATTTCGATGTGATACTGGGAATGGATTGGTTAGCCCTTAACCAAGCTACGATAGACTGTGAACGGAAAGAGGATAATTTTCGATCACCGGTATATGGGAACTTTTGCTTTCAAGGGAGTGGGGTTACACCGCCGCCGTACTTGATTTTAGCTATTCGAGCGGGAAAGTTATTGAAAAAGGGATGTCATGGATTTCTATGTTCAGTGACTGATGTCTCGGCGACTAAATTAAAAGTAGAAGACATTCCGATAGTGCGAGAATATTCAGATGTATTTCCTGATGAGCTACCAGATGTTCTTATTGAGAGAGAGGTCGAGTTCACTATTGAGATTATACCAGACTCAAGGCCGGTATCCTAAGCACCGTATAGGATGGCACCAGTAGAATTGAAGGAACTAAAACTTTAACTACAAGAGTTACTTGACAAGGGTTTCATTCGACCAAGTATTTCGTCGTGGAGAGCTCCAGTGTTGTTTGTAAAGAAGAAAGATGGTTCAATGAGAATGTGTGTGGATTATCGGGAACTGAACAAATTGACAATCAAGAACAAGTATCCACTACCCAGAATTGATGACTTATTTGATCAACTTCGTGGGGCACAAGTATTCTCCAAGATAGACCTGAGATCGGGTTATCATCAGTTAAAAGTGAAGGCCGAAGATGTTGAGAAAACAGCTTTTAGAACGTGTTATGGACACTATGAGTTCTTAGTTATGCCATTTGGGGTTACTAATGCATCGGCTGCGTTCATGGATCTTATGAACCGAGTCTTTAAGGACTATTTGGATGATTTTGTGATAGTGTTCATCGACGATATCCTTGTTTATTCGCCAAGTGAGATAACACACGAGAATCATTTGAGATTCATACTTCAGAGACTACGGGAAAAGCAGTTATTTAGGAAATTCAAGAAATGTGAATTTTGGTTACCTAGCATTACTTTTCTTGGTCACGTGATTGATAAGAATGGAGTTTCAGTTGATCCTCACAAAGTAGAAGCTGTATCAAATTGGCAAAGGCCGACTTCCGTATCTGAAATTCGAAGTTTCTTGGGATTAGCGGGATATTACCGCCGTTTTATTGAACATTTCTCAAAGATTTCATTGCCTATGACAAGGTTAATGAGAAAGGGTGTTATTTTTGAATGGAGTCAGGAGTGTGAAGACAATTTTTAAGAGTTGAAGTCACGTTTGACGAGAGCACCTATTTTGACAATACCATCCGGAACTGAGGGATTTGCAATCTATAGCGACGTTTCGCATCAAGGGTTGGGATGCGTGTTGATGCAAGGTGGTAAAGTAATTACATATGCTTCGAGACAATTGAAGACGCACGACATTAATTATCCGACTCACGATCTGGAATTGGCCGTTGTAATTTATGCATTGAAGATTTGGAGACACTACTTATACGGAGAAAAGTGTGAGATTTTCACGGACCATAAGAGTTTGAAATATATTTTCACCCAACGGGACTTGAATATGAGACAGCGAAGATGGTTAGAGTTGATGAAGGATTACGATCTTTTGATTGAGTACCATCCGGGAAAGGCGAATGTAGTCGCCGATGCATTAAGCCGGAAGACGCCGAGGAATTTAGCCGACGAGCTAACACAACAAAAAGAATTGGTAAAAGAAATGGGACGTTTAGACTTGGATGTGATTCCAGAGACTAATGGTGGTTTAATGATGGCAATCATGGCACACCCAGATATTATTGATGAAATCAAGAGGGAACAGTTTCACGACGTTTATTTGTGCAAAATGAGAGATGAGATACCTTTGGGAAAACGACCTGGTTTGGTATTAGAACAAGGGATTCTGAAGTTTGGAAACCGATTATGTGTACCAAATGTAAAAGACCTGAAAGAACGACTTTTGGAGGAAGCTCATAGTACGAAGTATTCAGTGCACCCGGGAAGTAATAAGATGTACAGAAACCTGAGGGAAAACTTTTGGTGGAAGGGTATGAAGCGTGAAGTTGCCAAGTTTGTATCCGAATGTTCGGCATGTCAACAGGTCAAGGCAGAGAGACAAGTACCCGCAGGGTTATTACAACCTTTACCTGTGTCAGAATGGAAGTGTGGCGAGATTACGATGGACTTTGTTTCAGGATTTCCACGATCAATCAATAAGAATGATAAGATTTGGGTTATAGTTGACCGATTAACCAAGTCAGCTCATTTTCTACCGATCAAGATGACTAAACCGTCCAAGTTAGCGGAATTGTATGTGAAAGAGATTGTAAGACTACATGGAGTCCCAGCTGTGATTGTATCAGATCGTGATAGTAGTTTTACGTCAAGGTTTTGGGGAAGTTTGCAAGAAGCTATGGGTACGAAATTAAGTTTCAGTACTGCATTTCATCCTCAGACCGATGGACAGTCAGAGCGTATGATTCAGACCTTGGAAGATATGTTGAGATTGTGTGTATTAGACTTTAGGAGCGATTGGGAGCACCACTTGCCATTAATTGAATTTGCGTACAACAACGGATTTCAGTCAAGTATTGGTATGGCACCATATGAAGCTTTGTATGGCCGTAAGTGTCGATCACCGGTTTGTTGGACCGAGGTTGGAGAAAGGAAGTTGTTAGGACCTGAGTTAATACAGGTGACTACTGAGAAGGTGAAATTGATTCAAGAGCGACTCAAGATAGCTCAGAGCCGATATAAGAGTTATGCGGACTCTAAACGACGATCGATGAATTTTGAAGTGGGAGATTTCGTATATTTATGGGTATCGCCTTCAAAAGGCATTGTACGATTTGGAAAGAGGGGAAAGCTCAATCCAAGATTTATAGGACCTTTTGAGATCCTAGAGAGAGTAGGTCCAGTGGCTTATCGATTGGCCTTGTCATCAGAGTTGGAACATGTGCATAACGTATTTCACGTGTCGATGTTGAGACGATGTATGACAGATGCAAATAAGATCATTGTACCTGAACCGTTGCAGATTCATGGAGATTTGACTTATGTGGAACATCCTGTAGAGATTTTGGACTGCAAAGAACAAGTTTTGAGAACCAAGACCATTCCAATGGTGAAAGTGCTATGGCGTAGTCATACGGTGGAAGAGGCTACGTGGGAAAATGAGGAAGACATGCGGAATGAGTATCTGTACCTGTTCGATGTATGAGGTATAAGTTTGGGGACAAACTTCCTTTTTGGAGGGGAGAGTTGTCACACCCGTTCCAGAAATTTATGGTTTTGAACATGCATCATTTGATATTTTGAAATATTAATGTTTATTAATATTGAGTTGAGGTTGACTGTGGGTCAACGGTGAAGTGTCAGTAAGGACACGAGGAAATTGGTAATTGAGATTTTCATTGGCACGAGTAAATGACATTTATATGATTTAAATGTTATTTGACTTATCTGGTATTCTATGAATAGTGAATTATACCTGTGTAGTATAATTTCTGATAGTTTCGATATTGTTATATATCATTTTGAGAACTGTGGTGAGAACGTGAGTGATTCATTAATTGAAAAGGTAGGTTGTGTAGAGATTTCACAGAATATAGTTTCGAACGCTATTTTTGGACCCAAACGAAACCTAGTCGAAAACTTTTGAAATTTATAGTTTTCACTCGTAAAGTTATAAAATAGACGTGTGCGAAGTTTCATGGGTGAATGAGAAGTTTTGAGAAACTTGCGGGGATGTAAACACAATTTCCGAGAAGTTTGCCTATAAATAGAAGTGGATGAGATTTCATTCTCATCCACAACTTTTATAAATATCTAGAGAGAGGAGAGAGAAGGGAGATTTGGAGCCAACGGGCTTTGCGACGCCGATCGACGACCGTTGGTCCATCAGATTTTCTCCAGATTTCAGATTTGAACTCGTGGAGGTAAGATCTACGTTTTGATACCACTTAGGCCGTGTTTGGCCAAGTTTTGTAAAGATCTTAATTTTTAGACTTTTGGGAGAATCAGGTAAAAACTTGTAGGAATTTTCTCAAATTCGGAATCCGACGATTATTTAGCCTCCTAGTCGATCCTTCAAAGTTTGGGGGAAATCGCACGAGGTATGAAGTTCTAACTTGTGAAATATAGAGAAATTCATGTTTTATATTTCGACGACGAAATTGAGATCCGGGCGAAATCCATGTGTTATTAGTAGGCCCGTTAATTATGCACGCGCTAAATTGTGAAAAGCATGTCTAAATTTATGCGAGCACGTTAAGTTGTCTATGTGGGTCAAAGGGGAGTCTTATACAAATTCATGCCGGAGTAAGCTTCTCGATGTTTGAGAATTTAGTAGCGACGGCTACTGTGCATGGTTGATAGACTTGGATTTGCCATGGCACTTGTGGATACAATGGTTGATAGACTTGGACTTGCCATTGGTATCGCGGTTTAAGGCTTGGACTTGCCGCTACCGGATGAATGCGTATTTTTCTCCCTAGAGACTATTGTATGATTTATGAGAGTAAAGCATGTTTCATCATATATTGCATATGTTAGAACTTGTACGCTCAACATATAGCTGAGCAGTGGAGATGTACTCCATTGCAGGTAAGAAGAAAGATAAGAAGAAGCGCGATGAGTGAGGCCGTTAAAGCATGCCGGGGTTATCACACTTGTATATGTTTTTGTTTTAAATCCTAAACTTGTGTAAGGATTTGAATATTGTAATATGTTGTAATAGAATCATGGATTAGTTCTGTAGTACTGTAATCTTGTAATTGATCTGTATTTATGTTTTGCATGTTGGAAATCGGTTGTGGTTGTATTGGCGTTGGAATTTAGAAGCATGAGTTGTTAGTATTTTCAACACAGGGCTGCCAGCAGGGGAGCAGTCGACTGGACCCAGGGTCAGTCGACTGGATCTCGTGTGTTGGAGACACTGTAAGTGAATAATAGAAAACCAGTCGACTGGACCCTTCATCAGTCGACTGAACCACTGTTGATTTTGGCTACTGCTTCTTATTATAGAAAAGCAGTCGACTGAGTCCCCATGTCAGTCGACTGGAATTCTGTGTTATATGCCACATTTTGGGTTCTGCTTGACCCAGTCGACTGAGCAGTCGACTGGACCTCTGTTGAAGGTTTAGGGTTTTAGTTTTTGCCAGACACAGTCGACTGGACCCTAGTACAGTCGACTGGGTAGTCGACTGAACTTCTGTATTTTTAATGGATTCTTGTGAACACTTTTGATTGAACAAAACTTTTTGTAACTCCGATTTTCAATGGATTTTACAACTCAGAGGGGAATGTTTCCTAAGTTTTAAAATACCCAGGGTTGTTTTAAAGTTCTTTCCGCTGCGTATAATTATATTGTTGTTTGGATGAGCCTTGGTGGCGTGCCACGTGTCCTATTTCCACGCACAGTGGGATGGGTCGTGACACTTATAATATATGTGGGATCACGTTTGGGACCCACACGGAACATAGACTAAATTCATTTAGAAAATGTGGGTGATTAATGGAATTACCTTGGGGGTTTCATAATAAATACTTAGAAAATATGGGGTATAAATGAAAAGTGTTAAAAAGTTGTGTTTACATCTTAGGATGAATCACTAGGATGACTCATTAGTCTCAAAACAGATGGAAGGATTGAGAAACACGTAGAGAGAGAACCGAGAGCTTCGACAAAGATGACGGGGGTTTCGCACGACTTCCCGACGCCGTATCTTCGCCGTTCGATATTCGTTTTTCGATTCAAGATCGGATTTGGACTCGTGGAGGTAAGAGGATCACATACACCTATTTTATTTTCAATTTTGACAACATATTTTTGGCGATCGTTCTTGGTTATTAGCGATTGATGTATCAAAATCATGTAGGATTAACTCTAGAACAAGAATTGGATTCTAGGAGCTTAATTGGTTAAGAATTGAAGAGGTGAGTGTTTTAATCCCAAAATTGGGTGTTTAGTTATGTTCATGTGATAATTATTGCTAATAGATGCTTAATCCATGCTTGTTTATATATATATGTTGATGAATTTGAGTTAAAGTATGCCTATAATGTGAAATTGCTATACTTATATGCTAAGTTGCCTAAATGCTTATGTGGATCAAAGGAAAGTCAAGTAGTGGTCACCATTTATAGGTCCCATATGTAAGGGATAGTAAGCCCTCAAGAGAAAGGGCGTGGTGACAACCACAATGAAATGCCGGAGACGCCTTCGGGGTCACAAGAGAGTGTGTGTTGCGCTATATGCACCAAAAGTGAGAAAGATCCGGGGTGAGAAGGACTCGGGGGTGGTGGCTGGAGTTACTTGTCTTTTCGGAGATCATTTTGTTGATGTTTATAATGACTGTTACATTTGCATATTGAGCATCCCAATAGCATGATTAGTTCCCTCACTAAGCAAAAACTTAAACGAAAATATGTTTTCTGTTGTGGTTATTGAATAACCACCCGCAGGTACAAAACGGGAAGAGGTGAGGAAGTGAATCGCACAGCGGGTTGGACTTGGGAGTGATGAATATGTGGTTATCTCCATATGTTTAGATAGTTTTAGTTTCAAAATGCAACTTTTGTATTGGAAATGCTGGGAATAACTTGTGTTTTTGGTCAAGTTCAAGTTTGGGTGGATGAATCTTGTAATATGAGTTGCACTTGCAATTCTCTAGTTGTGCATAGATGGTCTATTACATTTTGATACTGTAGCTCATCTTTGTGGTCACTGCCTCTGGAACTTTTCATGTGAAATGCACATAATATGCCATTAGCCCAAATATCTAGAAAGGAAATGCCCACTGTCAATTTATTAGAGTGACCAATTAGAGTTATGAGAGTGAGTAATTCAAAATAGTGAGTGATGAAATTATACGTATACCTGATTTTGCATAATAAAAAATCCATGTTATCTTCACAAAAATCAAAATCTAGGTTATACTCGTCAATTATCACTACCATAGGTTAAACCAAGCGTAATTAGTGTCCAAATACGTTTACAACTTGCTACAGAATCAGGTTTATACGAATTTAGTTAACACACTGTGTGGCATGTGAGGGTATAAAAAATTGTAATTACTATACTGACATATAAATTTTTGTAAAATATGTCACTTAACGAGTTGTGATCAAACTAACCATATACAAGTGTGAACATACCAAAATTAGAAAATATATAAACATAGAAAGGCTTTATATAAAGTTTGTTCCGTAATGTTCCTAAAGTTGATAAGATATAAACAAATATACCAAAAACACTACCAATATATCAGTTATCCAAAAATATATTGTTCCATAGTCTGATATGAACTGCAGCAAAAGTAATATTTCTATAAATAAAATCATCCAGTCAGTCGTTGTTGCCATTAGACTTTTCATTGTCTAATTGATCTTGATTGAGTGCAACTATCTGTGCTTCCAAACATTCGTTATAGCTTTCGGATGTCCAAGATTATCCCGCTGTGTTAAGAAAAACGTGAACTAAACTAGTTCTAGCCTCTATGGCATTACACTTGATGCTATGAGTATTATGTGTAAAATATTTTGCAATCATGTCGCAGATGATTGGTCCACAGTCCAATGATCCTAGGGCTTGCTACTGTGAATCAATGACATCCACCACTCGTTGAATATCTTCATCCGGTGTCCCCTTTGATATGTAGTTCTTCTATAAAATTGAGAAATTTGTCACATACATAATATAAGAGTGTTAATACATTTTTAGTTTATGTGTGCATTGTATTGTACCATATCTAGAAGGCCCTGGATATATGGATCCTTGGTGGCAGTAGTTGTAGGCCTGAGAGAGTTGTAGTACTTCCATGTTAGGAGAAATGTGTCAAACACCGCAAGTGTCCAATGCTCAGGCCCGATTTTGTGTGCTATACAAAGTAGTGGTTGAACCTGTATACTCCGTTATCATCTCCAATATGTGGATTGACAAGTTGTTCCAGTGATTTTGTATCACCATTTTGCACCCATGTCTGTGTATGTAGTAAAATATTAGAAGTGTATAAATATTGAATGAAATGTACGTGTTAAGAAGTTCATAAGAGGATTGTATGTTATATACCAAGCACAAACGATAGAAAATGTAGGAGTGTCCATCAGCGCCATTTGAAATTGAATCAAATTCCCCACTTGATTAGTTGTAGTTTATCACCCTTTCTACCCACTACTGCTCTCCTTCTTTCGCTTGCTCGTGCTTCACAAAATAACCACAACATTAGTTAAGTGGAAATTTATGATAATATGCAGTGATTAATTCATCAAATGTATGGAAATTTATAAAAGTAGATGTTTTGTTATGTAAGTAACATACTTGTGTTTGTTCGATATGTATAATGAAATAGAAGTTATCACTATAATATTCTGGGTATGTATATATGTATTTTTGATGCTGTGTATTAACTTTATTCAAAACCCAGTGGATTTATCTTCACTTATTCGAAAATGACAATGGCAAGGAATCTATAATGTGAACAAAATAGGAAATAACTGCAATATATTATGTAGGTAATACAGGCGAATGATAATTTTGTGTTGATTCTCAAGAAATTAAAGAGTGAGAACATTTGAAAAACCATTTTTTAACAAAAAACAAAGTGAGTGATTGATCTGTTTGTAGAACCCTACTTGCTCTGTAACATGAAATTGATGAAAATCCATGAATGTTTAAGATACAACATGAAAGTGATACATACAAAATTTTATAATTTCTCACCTTTTCCACCCATTCTTCTAACTACGATCGAAACCCTAACTTTATCTTCATTCTTCATTCACCATTGTTGTTCTTGAAAGAAATATCTGCTTCAGACTATATGCGTTTGGAAAAATGGGTTTGATTTTGGTGAGGAAATAAGACGAAGAAGAAGACCGTTCCTTTTTTTGGTAATCGCTTGATTCTTGTAGTTAGTTTAGGGTTCAAAATTTGAATCCGTTATATCTAGATATTTTGATTGGGAGTAATTTTAGCAGATGTTTATGAATTTTAAAAACTATATTGTAACCGATGGCCCACTGTAAGCGCGCGAATCTGTGCATTGAGGGCACTTTGGCCCACAAATTTTCAGAAGGATTAATTTCTAATCCAGCTTACATATTGGGCCTATTTTTAGATTGGATGGATTTGAAGGACTATATATTAACTAACCCTTTTTCATATTTTGTTTTTTCATTTGATACTTGTACTAGTTCCTTTTAGAATTTGTTAGTTATAAAATGAATTGTTTCTTCCATTACAAACAAAAAAAATAAATAATAAAACAATAAAATAATAAAATAAAAATCCCATGAGTCCTTCAAAAAACAATTAATTTGGGCCTATGGGGGCTCTGAGAAAAAGCCCGTATTTTTATAGTGGTCTGGCCATTGAAAACAGAGCCCATTGGCTTCGATTTAGGGCTAAAAAGTAAAACTATAAAAAGGAGAAATTATTCTATGGTCATGCACCATATGTCACGTGGTGATCTCGGTTAAAAGTGAACTGCTATATAATCAAGTGTAAGCATTTTTGTCTCCCAAAAAAGTAGACAACTTTACAACATGGCAGTTCTGTAATAGCCGAGACCACCATGTGTCAATGGTCTTGGACCATTGAATAACTTCTCATATAAAAAAAAAAAAGGGTATTTCAGCAGGATAAGACTTTAGTAAAGTTGCTTAGTACATTTCGTTCTCCCAGTTTTTAAAACTGCTTTTTAAGATTGTTATATATTTTTTAAAATTATACATTTATGTGAAAGTAACTTTAGGAAATGTAATGAAAAAACTTTAGTGTAATATTGTATATTTCAAGAAACTTAATTGTTGTGGGGGTGGAGAGGCAGGAATATGCCTGACAGTCTAATCTGACGGTTCAGAGAAAAAGTTCTCTCTCTTGTGGAGTAAACAAGAAAGGACACAGGGCAAGCATGCATTTGCTAGCGATCAAAACTAGTACGGTACTGTCAAAATGTATCGCCCAATGTTTTCTTTTTTCCTTTGTTTAGATATTGCCCAATGTTTGACTAGGCTTTGTTTACTAGAAAAATTACAGTGATTTTGCAGTTAAAAATGGTTGGACTTTCGTGTTAGTCGTATCATCCAATCAAATGTTTTGCAATTTTTTTGATATGCATACAAATGTGTTGAGACTTGGGTCAAATATTTTTATACCTAAACAAAATTATTTTTGGATACGATACTTTGAGACGATCAAATTACTAAAGAGTGTAAATTTATTTATTTTTAACATGGATACTATTTTTTTGCGACACGGGCGTAACATTTTGAGACATGAATATGATTTTTGTGATTTGACAACTTTACATTTCTTTTGAATAATACGACCAAATCATACGTTCGTATCTTAGGATTCTCTCAAAAACAAAATTATGAGTCTTTAATAAAACAGTGGAACGAGACAATGAGGACAATTCTTGGGGTACAAGAATCTCACATAAACAAGATATGTAAATTTTATGTGTCTATCTCTCTCCTCTGTGGACCTCACAGTGTCAGTAAACCTCATCAAGAGAGAGATAGACACATTGTAATTTATGTATTTTATTTATGTGAATTTTTATGTGCCCCAAGAGTTATCCATTCTTTTGTTAGCATTTGACCAACTCCTATATTCACTGATAAACCAATGAGGAGAATTAAACTGTGTTTACTTTACACAGATTATTGAATACATAAAGGCTAATGCTAATGCCAAAGTTACATATGCTAATGCCAAAACAATCTGTTAGAAATTTATAAGGGTTAAATCTAACGGATTGCCTTGTCATTAGCATTAGCATTAGCATTAGCCTACATAAAATGTGCAATGAGAAAGTGAACAGTGTGATACCAGTATGCACAATAAGATCAATTTCTATGGTTAATATCCAACATTAACATGCCCATAATCGTTGGCCAAGTCATCAATCCAAGAACAATATCACAATAAGAAATCTGCCCCAAACAAAATCACTTTGATGCACTTTAGAGATGACATAAAGTCTCTCAAATCAGATCCAAAGCACCACATGTACAACTCCAAACCAAAAACCAGCTGCCATTTGGAACAAATAAAAAATAAAAAATAGAGAGAGAAGAAAATATATGTGTTTGTATATCTATACATGTGGTTGCAGCAACAACAAACATAGCAATATCAGAAATGTGAGAGTAACCAGTAAAAATTGCAAACTTTCCACTACTAAAAATGTCAATATCACACCGGCTTGTGTCCAAGAATTATAACTGGCATAACATGATGATAATGGCTTCCTAAATCACTTCCCACGTTTCTAAACCGTTTCCCACTAGAATCACTTCCGTCCTACTTCCATGTAATTTTTCACACAAACCTGCTTCACAGCATGCTGAATTTCTTGTCTACGAATAGAACCGGTGAAGAGTACACTATTAAGAGGGTAACAAGCAAAAAGATCTTCAGAGTTCAGATTGCCCAGAAATGATTTTTTACAAAACCCGAAAACACAAAATGGAAAACATAATAGCCAGAAACCATAAGTTTCCCTTCTCCATTTCTCTTTTCTTGGGCTTAATTATAAACTAAAACCCAGGTATTAGTTCTCTCAGTTAAAAAGGTTACAGCGGACATTAAAGAATAGATGGCATGCTCTTCTTATCCTTAAGAAGCTACCTGGTATTCACACGAGCGAATAGTACAACATACAATAACATAGGAAAACATCCTCTTCATGTAGGACCCGCTTCAGTTGGCGTAGTACAAGGTGCAAGAGTATTGGGAGGCAAGTTGATTCCGCCCCCTTTCACCGATAGATTGGGAATCTTGACTGAGCTGCTAGCCTTGCTCACAAGATTTGAGTCGAGAAAAATGACAATCACGGTGATGTCATCATGGAAATGCCGACGAACCCCACGGTCGATCTTCTTTAAGTCTGAATATCTCATCTCTCTCTTCTTCGCTGCTTCTTGTAGTGCAGCTTTCACTAACCTCTTAGCACTTCCCTGCATGACGTAAACCCCCCAAAAACCAAAAAAGGAATTGTCAAGATGTTGAATTCATCACTTATTTGACATTTTATCGAAAAAGAGGCCATTTGCCAATGGCTTTTGGAGCCTATTATGAGACTCTAAAAGCTAATGAAACGGCTTGGCAAACCAGATTCTGTGATCCAATCGCAAAAAAAAAAAAAAAAAAAAAGGGTGAGATAATTGCTGAAATTTGCGATTGGCCAAAATCTACCAGCCTACCATTGATACTTTTGACTAAAACCAGTTTTTTTGCGATTGAAAACGAGCCCTAAGAAAAATTTGAATGAATCCATCAACGTTCAATGTCAAATGACTTACTCTGCGTGGATGATTTTGAACTATATCAACTGCTTCCTGATTGCTAAAGTGCTCCCAAAGGCCATCAGATGCAAATATGATAAACTGGTCGTGTGGCTGCAGTTGGTGCACTGAAACCGAGGGGTCGGCACTTAATATCGGCATTTCGAAAGGTTCACGAAGGCGAAACTTAGCCAACAAAGGTTCCCTGTTGAACTCAGCATTTTTTAAATATACATCACCAATAGATCTTGAAATCTGCAAAGATACAATAGCCTGATCTCAGAAAAATCCAGAATTGAACCTGAATACACATACACCATGTCCAACAGCACTATACGAAGAATAAACTCAGTACAAATTAAGTTACAAGCCAGGAAATGCAATAGAGGTGAGACTTATGCCAAGCAAAAAATTAGTATTGGTAAAAGAGAAACAGCATAATTTTTTTTCCTTATAAATTATCATAAAAAAAAAAAGCGCTAAAGGGGCGCAACCCATGTAACAAAGAGACGTGAAACACCAACTTCCAGCTAAATACATGACCAAATCAACTGCATCAATTGAGTCTTAAATTGGAAAAACTGATTGAAATTAGCTTTATTAAACCGACAGAATCATAGAGAGGAAGGACAGAGGCTTCTATTTTTTCTTAATTTTGCCTTGTAACTAGAGTAACTTTAATTGATTTGTTTCTTCTCTTCATTTCCCTATTGGTAATAACTGTCAAACTCTATTCCTTGATGCATTTGCTCGTCCAAGACTTCAAAAAAAAGTTTATCAATATAGCATTTGAGAGTCCAGGGATATCGATGTTAAGGATTTGATGTTTCTTTTCCTGCCCATTTCTTTCTGCATGGAAAGTAGAAGATGAATATATGAGTTTAAGATGCACACAGTAAACGAACTCCATGTTGCGCCATTTCAATCCATAAACATGCAGAAAAGACAAACAATACCCAAAGTTGCTACAATCCTCCAACTCTGAATAATTGAGGGAAGGAAAAAAGTTGTTGAAGTGAAGCCCAACTATTATGCAATTCCAACAACTCTGTTACTACTTGCTGCTAAACAAGCAACTAATAATATGGTGATAGGTATGTGGAGCCTGATATACTGTACACTTAAGGGTCCGTTTGATAAAAATGAAAATTAAGTATTGAAAATTAAGCGATGAATTTTATGTATTGGGAATTTAAAGTGATTGAGTTTGCAATACTGAAATCAGTGTTTCAAGTACTGATATAGACTGAATCCAATGATTATTTTCAGTAGAATTTCTTAACTTAAAGTATTCAGTGGGATTTGGGCTACTTTTTCAATTAAGTGGTACGTTATCAAATGCACTGGGAAAAAAATAAGTGCTGAAAATTTTAATTTTCACCACTTAATTGGGTTATCAAACACATCCTTAGCCTCACTATTGCAAGGGCAATGCCCACTTGCCCAAAGGTTGGGTAGCCCAAAAGCGAACTTAATTGAGGGGGACTGGTAATTTCACTCTTGCAGCCTGAAGTCCTAGTTTTATGTTATTTAAGGATGCTATCAGTATACTCGATAACCTCCTATTATCTGCCTTCGAGCATAGAGATGACTCAGCTGCGCTGTGGAAGTAGCCCTAGTTTTGGATGAAACGTGTAAATCTGATTTCCTTGTGTACTACCATGGCAATCAATATTATCAGTAAAGGGAAGCATCAAGATGCCCAATGGTTATCAAAGATGTGAAAGTATATTCCTCGTGCAAATAAGAATTTACCTGTATTATTCCTTTGACACGCCACACGTTATGCTTTAAAACTACTATGTTCGAGTCATCGGGGTGCAAAGACTGAAGCTCCTGTCTCACAGACTCTATAGCCGCATTATGTTCCGCCGAGAGCTGAATGGACAGAACCTCCCCTGTTGCCTTTACAAGTCTGCCCAAAACAGCTCGGGAATCACCGAGGTTTGCAATGTAGAGGGTCCCATTGCAGACAACACCGACGAGGCAGCACGATCCTACTGCCGCAATCTGCGGTCTCATTTGCCACTCTTTGGCAACAAGAGAAGTGAATCCCTCTTCTGTTGCTTGGAATGCCTTCCGAATTACCTCTACTGACATGGATTGTTGCTCTGAAGTAAACCCTGTGAATTTGAGAATGAGTACTCAATATATAGGCAAACATAAGATCTAGCCCACTTACATTAGTATTGTTAGGTATGGTGAAATTTGTTGAATCTAATAGCCTGTAAAATCTCTGATCAAAAATGAAATCCCGGGAAAGTAAGGCTCTTTGGTTCGTGGATTTATTGGGGGAAGAAAAGAAAACATTGAGAAAACAACACTTTTCTTTGTTCGGTTAATAAGGAAGTCATTGAGTAAAACAGGAAGGAAACAAAATAGAGTGAAAAGCAAATTAAGAATTTTGAAACTTGTTCATCACTTCTCTTCGTCTTTTTCTTGTGTAATTATTATATTTTTAAACTTCTTATTTCTAAAGGTCACTTAGGAAAGGACAAAACACCTAGAAAAACCATAGGGAAGTAGTTTTCCCTATCATTTTCTTTCCCTTTTCCAAATCCAGAAGAACCAAATATAGATTAAAAGAAAATCCCCCAGCCAAGTGGCCAAACAACTAGTTACCTCAATTGAGAAGAGACAACATAGAATATACCATCATCCAAAATCCTTTGTTGTCTTCTTTTTCATTAAAACCAAACTAGGCGATGAAATACAAGAAATGGATGTTCAAATTAACTAGAAAGAATGTAAGTTCCAAATTCCATTGCAGTTCCATTAACTTACTCTTGAGATGCTGAAAAAGGTGATCGTTGACGTAACGGGCAGTCTCGGGGCCACCATGGCCATCATAAACTCCAACAAAAGTCCCATATGGCCCATAATCATATGAACTCAAGCTGCCAGACTCAAGTTGGCTTTGATCCTCTAGTAAACTGTTAGCTTGAACCACGGCCATCGAAAATTCACCATTAAAGTGCTGTCCTGTATCTTTATACCATAGAAGCCCATCTTGGCGACCACTGGAATCCGAACTAGTGTATCTATTCGACCTCGGGCCGAAACAGGCCCTCAAAAAGTTCATCAATCCAGATAACATACCTCATTTCAACCAAAACACCCCAAAATTCTCCACATCTAATAAGGACTCAAAATTACAGTGACCCAGATAAACCTCAATTTTGAATCGTTCAACGCGGAATTAGAATAAAGATACAAAGACCCAATGAGAATTTCTCAGAAACACAACCTATCAGTATCACCAAAAAAAGAATGTATTAATAATAAGCCCAACTTAACTGTTCAATTCAGCTGATGATTACAACAATACCAAGGAATAAAGGGTTTCCTACTCCTACATGAAGCCATCTCCATATATATATATATATATAACATGACAAGAATAGCCGCAAAAGATGAAAATACCAACACGAAAAAAAAAAAAAAAAAAAAAGAGAAACTTTGAAAATAGAGTGGTCAAATTCACTTTTTTATCATACAACTGTTTGGTCAGCCATTTCGAATCCAGAAGGTCCAACTCTAAATCTAAAGAAGTAAAAAACCACCACCCACTAAAATTCCAAATACACCCAGTCGCAATAATTCAATATATATTAGTAACACATAGTGTTATGGGTGTGTGAGAAAAAATATAAAAAAAAAAAATCTTACCTTTGGAATTGGTGCACTTGAAAATCGGAAAGAATAAGAGTTAGATCTGTGGATCCATCAAATCAAAGGCAGAATTGAAGTGGGTTATGATTTTTGTTTCGATTTCATTCTCTTCCTCTAAGCATGAAGATGAATAGGGGGGTGGACTGGAAAAGAGAGGGAAGTGAAAAGGAGTTATGGAGTGAGAGACTATTGGGGGTGTTTGATTGGGCCAACTGAAACTCTGGTCTCTCTCAGCAGACAAACCCCATTAAAAACTAACCATGGGGGAGTTTGAAATCCAGCAAAGCAGAGGGACCAGTTTGGGCTCCACACCCACTTTTTGAGAGAGAAATTCTAGAGAGAGAAAATTAGGTACACACATCTCTCTTCCGAGAGAGAGAGAGAGAGTCAATGAAGTTATCTGGATGGAAATAATGAAACAATGCACAACACAATAATTCTATGAATTTTCCATGAGTTCGAGTACACGTGTGGCCGCGTGGGACAAAAAACTATATTGCAATGGCCATAATTTTGGAAAAATATTCATTGCATAAATCCCTTTGAAACCCCTATTATTATTATAGAAATTTGGTATTAAATATCCAATTAGGAGAATTATTTGGTTTAAAGACACAAAGGAAATCTTTTTGGTAATAAGGACATTATTCAATAAGTTAATTTGGAATAGGTCATTTGACCAGTTGACCACATATTTTTGAGACATGTTTACCGTTATTTGTATTTTTCATTTTCATTTCTCTTTCTTCGTCTCTCTCTCTGCACCACCACCAACCAAGACCACTGCCATCGCGAGCCAAGCACCGCCATCTCGCGAGCCAACCACCACCACCATCGCCGAGCCAACCACCATCTCCGAGCCAACCACCACCATCTCGCGAGCCAACCACCACCATCTCCGAGCCAGCGGCACCATCGGCCACCACCACCAAAGCGAGCATTTTCACGAGCAGATCCGGCCACCAGTGCACTGATCCACCATCATCATCTTCTTCTTTTTTTTTTTTTTTTTTTTTTTTTTTTTTTTTTTTTAACACATTTTTTTGTGAAATTTATCAAAAAAAATTAGTAGCTTTCTCAACATTTTTTCCCAGAAGCTTGATATAAACAGTAATAGTTGTTTGATACATTTTTTCCCAGAAGTTTGATATAAACAGTAATAGTTGTTTGATAGATCTCGTTGAGTAGGCTGTAAATATATAGATTTTATGCAAAAAAACAAGTTACAGATTGATATGAATGCTCAAATTTGTAAAAAGTTTTTTCAATGTTTGGTAGAACACTTTTTTGTGAAATTTCACAATCTTTCTGAAATTTCACAACTTTTTTTTTTTTTTGAAATTTTCACAACTTTTTCGGTGCTGGTATGAGAAATTAAATTTCACAAACTTGTTTTGTGATCATTTGATATTGATGTGGTAGTTTGGTTGTGAAGAGATCGTCAGGTGAGGTCGTGGTGGTGATTAGCAAAGGTTTGGTGTGGCTGTGGTGGTTTCATGAAATTTCACGAACTCTGTGAAATTTCACAACTTTTTGTTGATAAATTTCACAACTTTTTTATTTTATTTTATAATTTCACAAGTTTTTTTGGTGGTATAAGAAATGAACTTTCAGAAAGTTATTTTCTGATCATTGTATGTTGATTTGGAGTTTTGGTTGTGAATGAGGTCAATCAGGTGAGGTGGTGGTGGTTGGTGGAGGCTTAAGGTCGTGATGGTGGTTGTTGAAAGTAAGGTGAGATGGTGGTGGTTGGTGGAGGCTTTAAGGTCATGATGGTGGTCGTCGGACCTCAGGCGAGGTCGCCGGAGCTCAGGCGAGGTGATGGTAGTGGTCGCCGGAGATGCAGGGGTGAAACTTTCTTGGTGTAGACCAATATTAGGGTAGATTTGTCAAAATACCAAGGAGTGTACCTTCTCCCAAATATTTTTACTAGTTATACCTAAACCAATATACTTTCCTTAATTTGGATTAATTGCTAATTGCCCCTTATTATTATTATTTTTTTTTTTATAAATCTTCTCCAACTCAGTAAAAAACTTCTCAAACTCAATAAATATTTAAAATCTGTGAGAATGGATAAAATTCTACATAATATTCTCGTGATACCCAATATTTATGTCATAATTTACCAATTTTTTTTTTCTTTTTTCTTTTTCTACAAATATTCAAAACTGTTTAGATAATAGGATAACTACACTTAGAATAACGACTTAGCCTAATTGATAAAAACAGATATTCATGTCGTGTTAACATCAGAGTTCGAATATTGTTCCTTCTCCTAGGCCTTGCCACTTATATACTCATATGAGCCCAATACCCCAAATGATTTAAAACACACACACACACACACACACACACACACACACACACACACACAAACCTTAAAAATTGATAGTCTAGAAAAGAATTGATTTTAAATAAGGAATTTAGTCAAAATTACGTAAATGTGGTGTGTTTTTGTCTTAGATCAAATCCCTCAACATAAACTTTCACATAACAAAATTTCACATTACTAGTTATATGTAAATTTTAATTTGCTAAAATATCTTTCGGTACCCTATAGTTTGGTTGAAATTTCGTTTTGGACCCTCAAATATTTTTTTGCTCCAATTGAGGTCGTCTCTTTTATGCGGGTTACAATTTAGTATAAATTCTAACGAGATTGATGGCATAGCACGTGTCACGTTCCGGAGCAGCAAAAATAGGAAAAATAAATTTTTATTTTGGGTCCATAAGGAATGACGGGTGAATGTCACTAGTTATCCACACCACATAGTACTAGTCCAACTAAAAGCAATAAGAATAGTAAACAATCGAATATATAATAGTTATATCTATTACAAATATCAGAGTGGTGCTCAGGATCACAACATGTCTGGAGACAACATATGTCCAAGTACCTGTGAAATACTAAAGTCCAACAAAAATATGAAGTAGTAATATAAACTACGATCTATCTTCAGATCTTTAGCTGGCGTAAAGGTAGTAGCCAGCGTAGTAGGCGTCTCCGGCATAACCGTCATTAGTAGGGGCACCCTCTGCATAATCCAACTCTGGGTAGTAGCCATCACCGTAGGTTCTACCACCTGCATTGTTAAGGACATGTTAGTCTAGACGGGGAATGTCCAGGCAATAAAGGCCATTAGCTTATTGAAAGTTGAGTGATGACTAACTAACACAGTCTCATAGAAATAAAGTAATTACTAGTTATGAACAAAGTCCTGTAGTGATACTAATAATATTTTTCCTCTTTTATTCGGACTCATCATTAACCGCTTCTCATCATCCCCAACTCTAAGACTGACTGTACCCATCTCGACTGACGATACCGAAACTGATTATATCATTACGACATACTAGTGCTCTTGTTCACCGCTTTTAAGAACTCTTACTGTTCACCGCTTTTAAGAACTCTTGTGAGTCCGGTACATACATAGCTCTGGCAAGTACAAACTATGGGCGTGCCACTACTATTGTTCACCACTTTTAAGAGCTCTTACTGTCCACCGCTTTTAAGAACGCTTGCGAGTACTGTGCACCCATAGCTCCCACAATCCTAGTTAAATACTTGTTACCTGCTTATGGGATAAAACCTGAGCGAATCATCTGCTCGACTAACCACAACCTTGAAAGTAACTAATACCCCACTGACTCAGTAACCCGGTTATCCATTGTTACCCACCGTTATATCTCAAACCTTATCTTATTATTGCGTCGTATCATTACTACCATTCCATACCCTACTACGTTCTCACCATATTATCTCAATCTCATTATCGTATCCCATTACCTCTGTAATCCATAAATATTGCATAATAGAACATGTAATACCCTGTATTTTCAGGTATATTTATATATCCCTTGTACTTTCCTTAGTCTTTGGTGAGTTTGAGTTTCCAATCGATTGACATTATTCCAATCGATTGACATTCATCCCAATCGATTGACATAGTTCTCAATCGATTGCCATCAGACCGACCTGAATCCATGACGTGGCAGTTTATCAATCGATTGCCATCTTCTTCAATCGATTGACATTCATCCCAATCGATTGACATTATTTCCAATCGATTGACTACAAATATCTGTTCCCAATCGATTGACTTGTGTTCCAATCGATTGACATAAGCTGAGAAATATTTTCTTCTTTCCTTCAGCTTTAAACGTGTGGCACTCTTAACCCCTATATATACTCGTTCATTTGTGGCCTTGGGCCAAGTTTTGGCAGCCTTGGGAGAGAGAGATACATACTCTCATATATATATATACATACACATATATATTGTATATATATTACACACACACACTCTCGGGTGGAGAGAAGGAGAAGAAGAAGAGGAGGAGGAGGAGGAGACCAGAGAGAGAACAGAGACGGACAGAGAAAGAGAGAGCAGAGAAGAAAGAGAGAGGAAAGAGAACTCACCATAATCGCCAACGCGGAGCTCGGGACGCCGTCAACGGAACGCCGGGAGAGGTGAGTTTATTAACTTACTCAAAGAGGTTTGTTTTGTGATGTTTATGTGTGTATAATAACGTGCATGAGGAGGAAAGAGGACCCCAACGTTTTTATAATAAACCCAGCAGTTTTGAGGAAGAAGACAGAGTTCAATCGATTGCCATAGAGTTCAATCGATTGATATATCAATCGATTGACATTATTTCAATCAATTGACATTAAGTCCAATCGATTGACATTATTTCCAATCGATTGGGTAAGAGCAGAATGTTGTTTATCTATTGTTATATGTTATGAGCTGATTGTAATGTACCCAAGCTGTTAATGGTTGTACCATACGTGATATTGGATATGTGCTTAGTCAACATGATACTACGTTAGCCTTATATGATGTTTATATTAATGTTACAAGATGAACTGTTTATTATTTACTGTCGATATGAGATGCTCTAATGGTTAAGTAACTGCCATATGTTATTGTCAAACTGAATAGTAGAACGGAACACGACAGCATGTTAATAATGAATTAATAAGTAGATATGTTGAATACAGAGCATGTGGTATTTCCTGTACTTAGTATATGAGCATTTCACAACATGTGTCAGCATGCATGGGATAGTGATGTGAAGAGGTAAGAGAATCTGATGAGAAATGGGATATTGATATGAAGAGATGAGAAGATATGATGAGAAAGGGGAACTGTGATTCATATGGAATAATGAGATATGTGTATTTTGGGATCCGTAGGATCAACGGCTGACGAGTCGGGTGGACGTGGGATGGTTAGAGTTCCTAGTGCGCCTCTCGCTGTTGAAGACGTCTAGTGATGCGTATGCACTGTTGAAGACGTCCAGTGTACCGTTGAAGACGTCCGGCTAGTGCTCTAATGTATTCTCAGTTGTGTAGACGACCAGTGAGGGTATACGCATCGTTGAAGACGTCCGATGTGCCGTTCTATTGTTTACAGATAGGTGGTACCGTGTAGACGACCGGTAACCCTATCAAGGGATTTTGGGATCTATTGCCTAGTCGGGTGATTTCGATTGGCATTACTGTATTGACGAAAGGATTTTCAGATTAGTATTATGGGATCGACGTATGGATACGGATGAGAATAAGAACATGGATATAAATGTAAATATGGGAATGTTTAGTATGATGATGGTTCAGTCGTGGATTCAGCATCCCGACCTAAAGGTATATGCATGGGTGGTTGCATGGTTACATGCATGGATTTGGTGAATACGTGATGAGATATGTTATACCATGATGTTTATCCTTGTCATTACTTAATATGATTTATGTTATTATTGATTAATGCATAGTTTAATGAGACCTCTGCTATGTCCGTGAGAGACGTCATTGATAAGAGATTAACCGCATTTTAAGATGCTGAACAATAACGGTGAGGAGTGTTGTTTAGTATACTCACTCAGCTTTGTATCCAAAGCTGATGGCGTTTATGCCCTGGACATTCCAATGTCTAGAGCTTCGCAGGACTTGAGGACGGAAGGTCGATGTTTCGCCGGACGTGGAGCTAAAGGCTTAAAGACGAAGACGTGCCGCTTTGTAATAGTTAGTTGGTATATCTTTTGTACTGCTGCTGTTGTTGTTATAGGCCTGAGATTGTAAGCCAGCTGTTGTAATAGTTTTAGTAGACTTTTATAATTGGTACTTGGGCATCTGTTGCTTTCATACCTTTTATAGTTTCCGCTGTAGCCTCTAATTATGTTAATAAGTTATGTTCTATGAATAGCATCCTCCCTATCGTGGTGTTTGTTGGTTTGAGTAGATGACAATGCGGTTATTCACCCGTCATTCCCTATGGACCCATAAAGGAAATTTATTTTTCCCTATTTATGCTGCTCCGGGGCGTGACAGAACATCAATTAAACAGCTAAGCATTATGAATTATAACTTAAAGGAAACATCCAAGTTCTGTTAAAGTTCGATCGATTGAAGTTATCTCAATCGCTTGAAGAAAGTGAAGTTCAATCGATTGAAGTGTTCTCGATCGATTGAAGTGAAGGTGGTCTCGATTGATTAAAGTCATTTCGATCGATTGAGACTCAGTATGTTCGATCGCTTGAAATTCGTCTTCTCCAGATTCTGGCAGTGAACGTCCAGAATCTTTTAGGGCGTGTTTAAGTTATTATTAAACGTCCAAAACATATAAAACATTACAACTAATCTACTGAGTGAGTTTGGAACTCACCGAACATCGTAAGAGTGCGTTTGACAAGCTTGAGCTCCAAAGCTTTAATGGTGGCCTCCTTTCTCTCTCCTTTTTTTCCTCTATCTCTGTTCTCTCTCTCTCTGTCTCTGTCTCTTCCCCCTGATCTTCTTCTTCTTCTCTTTCTTCAACTTCTATCTCTCTCTCTAACAGCATGTATATATATATATATATCTATGTATATGTATAAATATATATATATATATGAGCGTGTGTCTGTGTAATATATGAAATCTCTCTCTCTCTCTCTCTCTCTCTCTCTCAACTTTCTAATCTTCCAAACACATCAACACACACAAACACACTATATTTATAGAGGGTGAGCTGCCTTTGCGTGAAACCTGGAATCCTGATGATTACAAGTTTGATCGATCAAACTTAATTCGATTGCTTGAGAGTGATTTGTCCAGATTTGATCGATTGGAAAGGGGTTTGATCAATTGAAGTGGGGACCACGTCATAAATTCATGTCGGTAGAGTTTCGATCGATTGAACAGGGTTCGATCGCTTGAACTTAAGAATGTTCGATCACTAGAATGAACTTCGATCGATTGAAAGTGAAATTTCATGCATGATCAAATGAAGTACATAGAATCTTTGTGTATAAATAATTATTGAAAATACAGGGTATTACATCATCCACCACTCATTAAGGATTTCGTCCTCGAAATAAAAAAGAACGAGGTCTAAAACAAAAATGAAAACTTCTCTCGTAATTCTGACTCTATTTCCCATGAAGCTTCTCCTTCATTATGATGCTTCCATTGGATCTTCACTAACAAGATCTCCTTGTTCTTGAGCTTCTTGATTCCATAATCTAAAATCTGCACTAGTCCCTCATTAAATGTAATGTTGTCGTTGACTTCAATGTCTTCAAAGTTGATCTCGTGCGCTGGGTTATGAGCACACTTCCTCAACATACTAATGTGGAAAATGTTGTGCACTCCTGACATCTTTGGCGGCAATGTGAGTCAATAAGTAACTTTTCCAACATGTTTTAGAATCTCGAATGGTCCGATGAATCGCGGAGATAACTTGCCTCTCTTTTGTCCAAATCTGACGATGCCTCGAACATGTGAAACTTTGAGTAGCACATGGTTTCCAACGGCGAATTCCAAATCTTTGCGTCACTTGTCAGCATAACTCTTGTGTCGAGTCTGTGCTGTCGTCATCTTTTCACGTACAATCTGAATCTTCTCGCTAATTTCTTGTACCATCTCTGGCTCAAGAAGTTTAGTATCTTCGACTTCGGCCCAACATAGAGGCGATCGGCAAGGTCTTCTGTATAAAGCTTCAAACGGTGACATTCCTATACTTGTATGTTAACTGTTGTTGTAGGCGAACTCGATCAAGGTAGGTGCGTCTCTTAAGAATTCTCGAAATCAATAATGCAAGCGCGTAGTATATCCTTCATCACTTGATTGACTCGTTCAGTCTGCCCATCAGTCTACGGATGAAAGGTTAAACTCAATTTTAGTGTAGTTCCCATCGTTGTTTGGAGACTTTTCCAAAATTCTGCAGTAAAGTGCGAATTTCTATATGACAAGATTAAAATCGGTACAACATGCTGTAGGTACAACCGGCTCAAACGTTTTACTGGATACGTCATACTATAGGCAATAAAATGCACAGTTTTCGTAAGTCGATCCACATTTACCCAAATAGTATCGTGGTTCTGCTAGTGCAGTTACAGGCTCTGGTGGAACAGGCCCAGCTAAAATCACTCACAACTCAATCTCGTCTACCTCCGGCTTACTCTGGATCAACCTATCCATGTCCTGGAATATGGCTGCTCTAGTCATAGTATAGTGATACACATCTATACGTATCTCTGTCGTGCCCACAACTTAGAGAGGTGTCCACATCCTCTCCTCTAAGTATCGACTAGCGGTCTGGCGAATATGGCTCTGGTAAATCTCTGGTATGGCTGGCTCAAAAGTGTCACCATGAATAACACGTCTGCCAAAAGAATCATCTACAAACAGGTAAAAATTCGGATCTATGCTAACCTGCAAAGGAAATTATCTATCGTCAGGAAGACGAACTTATCTTAAACTCATATCTCATCTCAGGGAATCTTAAATACTAGGACCAGATGGGGTGGAATTATTAGTGAACAACATATCACAACCTAGTGCTTTGATACCAAAAATCCTGTTATGCCCCGGTGCAGCAAAAATAGAGAAAAATAATTTTTCTTTTTGGATCCATAGGGAATGACGGGTGAATGTCACTAATTATCCACACCACACAGTACTAGTCTAACTAAAAGCAATAAGAACAGTAAACAATCGAATATATAATAGTTCTATCTGTTACAAACATCATAGTGGTCCTCAGGATCACAATAGTTCTGGAGACAACACATTCCTAAGTACCCGTAAAATACTAAAGTCTAACATAAATATAAAGTAGTAATATAAACTACTATCTATCTTCAGATCTTCAGCTAGCCTAAGGGTAGTCATCAGTGTAGTAGGCGTCTCCGGCATAACCGTCATTAGTAGGGCCACCCTCTGCATAATCCAACTCCTGGTAGTAGCCATCACCATAGGTTTCACCACCTGCATTGTTAAGGACAGGGTAGTCTGGACGGGGAATGTCCAGGCAATAAAGGCCATCAGCTTATTGAAAGTTGAGTGGGGACTAACCAACATAGTCTTATAGAAATAAAGTAATTACTAGTTATGAATAAAGTAAAGTAGTGATACTAATAATATTTATTCATCTTTCAAACTTATCATTAACTGCTTCTCATCATCTTCCAACTCTAAGACTGACTATACCCATCTCGACTGGCTATACTGAAACTAGTGATATCATTACAACATACTAGTGCTCTTGTTCACCGCTTTTATGAACTCTTATTATTCACTGCTTTTAAGAACTCTTGCGAACACTATACATTGTTCTCATAGAATGACTAGTCTATGGACGTACCAGTACTCTTGTTCACCACTTTTAAGAACTCTTACTGTTCACCACTTTTAAAAATACTTGCGAGTACGATACATACATAGCTTTGGCAGGTACAAACTATGGGCATGGCCACTACTCTTGTTCACCACTTTTAAGAACTCTTACTGTTCACCGCTTTTAAGAACGCTTGCAAGTACTGTGCACCCATAGCTCCCACGATCCTGGTTATATCCTTGTTACCCGCTTATGGGATTCAACCTGAGTGAATCATCAGCTCGACTAACCACAACCTTGAAAGTAATAATACCCTACTGACTCAGTCACCCGGTTATCCAATGTTTTCCACCGTTATATCTCAAACCTTATATCGTTATCGTGTCGTAAGTAATACCCTGTATTTTTTTATTGTAATTTTGTATTTCTTTATATATAAATAAAGACCTTTTGTTTTATTCTTGTCCTTGTTGAATTTTGTGTCCCAATCGATTGGCCTTTATACCAATCGATTGCCATCTTTTGAACCACAATCGATTGGAATCTTTTACCAATCGATTGTCATGTTGCCGACCCGAATTCATTACGTAGCACTATCCCAATCGATTGCATTTTTATCCAATCAATTGCCATCAAATATCTGTGCCCAATCGATTGCCTCTAGTTCCAATCGATTGGCACCAACGGAGACAAATTTTCTTCTTTGTTTTGTGTTTTGACGTGTGTTGTTCTTCCCTCTCTATATATACTTGTTCATTTCATCACTTGGGATAGTTTTTATAGTCTAGAGAGAGGGAGATCTTTGTTATATATATACACTCAAACACACACACACACATATATATATATATATCTATATATACACACCCATACATACACACACTATACACACACTGTTGAGGTAGAGGAGAAAGAGAAGGAAAAAAGAGAAGATCAGAAAGAAGAAAAGAGAAGAGAGACTGAGGCAGAAAAGGAGAGAAGAAGAGAAACCTTGAGGTTTCAAGCCCCACAAGCCAAACACACCCCCAAACACACCGTTAGGTGAGTCCAACTCACTTGGTTATCTTCATTTGATGTTTTGATATGTTTTCATGAAGTTTAGGCGTAGTTAATACGTCCATACGATGTTATATTGCTAGACTAAAATTCTGCTAGAGAAGATGAAGTCCTAATTGATTGGTGTGTTTACCAATCGATTGCCATCAGTCTTGATCCAATCGATTGGATTGTTTTCCAATCAATTGCCATTGGTTGTAACCCAATCGATTGGTATTATGTTGGATCCAATCGATTGCCATATTTCCCAATCGATTGTTACGATTTTTATCCCAATCGATTGGACCTTTATCCTAATCGATTGGAAGTTGCAGATCATGGTTAGTTCCTTTTATTTATTATAATAAGTGTTTGATTGTTTTGAATTCATTCCCTATTTTTATTTTACGACTATAGGATAGTAAGGGATAATATGGTGTAGTATTGGAATAATACACACGTTGAATAATGGACTAATGCATTAAACAGTTAACCTCTGTGTATGATGGTGTTGCGATGTGGTTAACTGGATTAAGAAGCTGACTTGCATAGTAATGGGTATGTCGACTGTAGAGGTCAATACTAATTATGGTTGTACGTATGAATACGGTCACTAAGATCGTATGATGTCGGGTGTGGGATCCCAAGGTGCTGGGATAGTATCGGTACTACATGTCGGGTTTTACGTATGATATAGTTGAACTGTGTGCCGGGCTTAAAAGATTATGTGATATGGGACTTTGTGTTAAGTTTGTTAAGTTAGGGCGCGGTGGCCAGAACGCATTGGAGTGAGTTGGCCAAAGTGTGTTTGGGCGTGTTGGCCATAATTTATCGAGCGTATTGGCTGGGCGCATTGGTCGTAATGTATCGAGCGTATTGGTTAGGCGTGGTGGTCATAATGTATCAAGCGTATTGGTTGGGCGCATTGGCCGTAATGTATCGAGTGTATTGGTTGTGCGCATTGGCCGTAATGTATCGAGCGTATTGGATAGGCGCATTGGCCGTAATGTATCGAGCGTATTGGCTGGGCGTGTTGGCCGTAACGTATCGAGCATATTGATCGGACATGTTGGCTAGGACGTACCAGGGCCAGATTGTCCAGAATACATAGAGACGGGTTGGCCAGAGAGTGAGAATTACGTATCGGGTTAACGTATAAAGGAAATGGGACTGTGTGTTGGGATTTGATAGACCGTAGGTATAGGACTACGTGTCTGTTAATGTGGACCCAAGAGTCTATGTTATGTATTGGGATGATGTCCATTGTTAGACATTGAGTTGGTGCATACATGCATGTGAACAATGAGATGATCCTTTTATTTATGCAATTGTTATATATGCTGCAATCTATAGATACTCTGTTAATGTTTGCATTCACTCGGTTTCCATAGGTGACGGCGTTTATGCCGCTAGATATTCGACGCCCAGTTGGCCAGGGTTATGAGTATACAGGAGATGCATACGTGGATAGGGGCTATGAGGATGGAGTCTATGATGACAGAGGCTACGCTAAAGATGACTACTACTCGAGCTGAAGACTTGGAGCTTACTGTTGATAGTTTATGCTTATGTTTTTAGAAACCGTTGTAATAGTTAAGTTGTAATCGGCATATGTTGCCATAGTACTTTATTTACATTTTTGCAAATACTCGTGGGTTATAATAGTTAGTATTGAACTCTGATTATATATATCAACCTTAGAACTTTCCAATGCGTGGTTTAAATCATTACTCTGGTGGTTTAACTTTGGTTATGCACAATATGGTGACTTTCAACTATCATGGTCTACAGGTCCAAAAAGGAATTTATTTTATCTATTTTTGCTACTGCAGGGCGTGACAGGATTTTTGGTATCAAAGCATAGGTTTAGTAGTCGCGTTCACCAATCATCCAACATTTCTTAAGTTTGAACCTTAAGATTCCATGAGATAGGGGTTGACTCTAAGTTTGTGTTTTGGAGATCGTCCCTATGGAGTTCTCTATGCTATTAATGTGATAATAATTATAACTATTATGTTTAGTTTCGAATTACTTTCTATTAATATTTTTGGGGTTGACGACTAATCGATAGATGTCTGTATAGGTACCCAACCTTACTGCATCGATGGCAGGAAAACCTACTCAGAATCGTCCCGCTCAGATTGAAGATGTCCCCCAAGCACCCCAAGCTGTTGATTCAACTGGACTGTTTGAAGCCTTTGTACGTAGGATGAAACAGATCAACAATCCTAATGTGCACAACGGAAATAATCATGGACCTACCCCGAGACCAGTTGAGGATAGAATAGTGGAGCGTTTTCGTCATTTTCGTCCAGAGAAGTTTGACGGGAATACTGAGCCGTGCAAATAAAGTAGTGGCTCCAAGAGATAGAAGCGATCTTTGACACACTGGGATGTAATGAGATCGAGAAGCGTCGACTGATGACATTCCAGTTGACTTATGTGGCTGCCAATTGGTGGGAATTAAGGGTGGAAATTTTTGACACGACAACCCATTTTACTGAGATAACCCGAACACGACACAATATGACACGATTAATTTAAAATAGTTTGCATTATAGATGAATAGCACTCGAAACTAAAAATCAAACCCAAAACACACAACCCGATTAATGACCCGATTATGACACGAGAACTCGAATTGCCACCCCTAGTGGGAATCGGAGAAGGCAATAATAGGAGAAGATACGGTAGGAAGAATGCCCTGGATTACATTCAAAGGGTTATTTTTTAAAAACTACTTTTCTCAAACCGAAAGGAACAAGAAGGAAAGAGAATTCATTGAGCTGAGGCAGGGGAATATGACTGTAAAGGAATATACGGTACAGTTTGAACGATTATCCTGTTTTGCTCTTCATATAATCAATACCCAGAGACGAAGAACATGCAGTATCATCAGGGTCTTTTGTTGCCACTACAACGGATGACGTTGAATCATCAGGGTCAAACTTTTAAGGCCATGATAGGAATGGCAATCGATCATGAGGATATTAGTGGTCGAGAGCAAGGACGTTTTGGGAATCGGCTACCACCCAGGGATAACCAAGAACTGAGACCTCTGATGCGGTTCCAAGGGAACAAGCGCAACTGGACTGGAGAGAAGAAGCCACAACCTGTGTTTTTCCATAATCGCTATGTTGTAACCCAAGCTCCTCCCCCGCAAGGACCACCCACTGCTACTGGAGGTAATATCGGTGGATGCTTTAATTGTGGAAAGCCAGGTCATTTGGCTAAGGACTGTCGAGCTCCCAAAAACTACAATCGGGCAAGCATTCTTTGTTATAACTGTAACAAGCACGGCCATATCAGTAGGGATTGCAGAGCACCCCGTAGGGTGTACAATGGACCAGCTGCACAGGGACAAGTTGGACAGGCTCGTATGAATGCTATCCTCCCCGAGAATGCAGGATTTGATGAGACTGAACAACAAAACATGGAAGGTACTCTTACGTTATTCAGCACTCAAGTTAAAGTTATATTTGATACTGGTGCTTTGAATTTGTTTATTGCTATTGGGATTGTTAAACTGTTGGGTTTAGTACCCCAAGTGCTTGATGTAGCCCTAAATGTGGTGTCACCTTTGGGAGTAACCGTAAGATTAAGGAAGGTGTGCAAGGACTGTACTTTAAACCTTAGGGATAGAATTCTTCCCGCAGATATAATCATTTTGTCAATGAAGGAATTTGACATCATATTAGGATTTGATTGGCTCACGAGGTATCGATCCAAGTTGGACTGTACCAATAGGATGATTACCTCTTTGGTACCAGGAAATCAGCCTTTTGATTTTTAGTGCAACCCCTCTAGTGATGTTTTCCTTACTAGTTGTCTAGCAGCTATCGAGAGCTCGAGTTCTGAACTCACAGTTGCACAGATTCCTGTAGTCCAAGACTTTGAGGATGTGTTTAAGAATATTTTAGGGTTGCTACCTAAGCCGAAGATTGACTTATGTATCGAGTTAGTGCCTAGTATTTTACCATAATTGAAGGCTCCTTATCGGATGGCACCAACGGAGATGCAAGAACCAAATAGGCAAGTTCAGGAGCTAGAAGATCTCAAGTTTGTTCGACCTAGCAGGTCGCCTTGGGAAGCACCAGTGTTGTTCGTTAAGAGGAAGGATGGAACTCAGTGACTTTGTATCGACTATAAGGAGCTCAACAAGGTCACGATTAAGAATAAGTACCCACTCCCTAGAGTTGATGATCTATTTGATCAGTTGTAAGGAGCGACGACTTTCTCAAAGATTGATTTACGATTCGGATATCACCAACTGTTGGTTCGATCGGAAGATATTTCTAAGACTACTTTCAGGATGAGGTACGAAGATTATGAATTCTTGGTTATGTCCTATGGATTAACCAATGCTCCAATAGTATTTATGGACCTAATGAATAAAGTATTTAGGCCCTACTTGGATCAATTCATTATCGTGTTCATAGACGTTATTCTGATCTACTCAAAGACTGAGGAAGAACATGAAAAACACGTAAGGATCACACTACAACCCCTCTGAGATAATCAATTATATGCGAAGTTCAGCAAGTGTGAATTTTGGCTAAAGGAAGTCAAATTTCTAGGGCATGTTATCTCACAGGATGAAATAGTCATAGACTCGTCAAAGACAGACGTATTTCTAGATTGGAATATACAAACCACCGCAACAGAAGTCAGAAGTTTTCTTGGTTTAGCTGGATACTATCGGAGATTTGTGGAAGGATTCTCCAAGATCGCAACTCCTCTTACCGGACTAACAAAGAAGGACTTGAAGTTTGAATGGAGTAATAAGCATGAATACGCATTCCAGGAATTGAAGAAAAGATTGACTACAGTGCCAGTGCTTGCGATACCCAAGAGCGGTGAATAGTTCACCATCTATAACGACGCATCACACTGTAGACACCCTAATTTTAACCAAACGTCGAATTTAGGAAAGTGTTACCTCCAAGTCCGATGATGAAAATGTCCGGCTAATGTAGGACTTCCAAAGATGATTCAAGCTCTTCGAAAGGCTCTCCAACCTAAACAAAAAAAGTAAAAAAAAGAAAGGAAAAAAGGGAAAAGAGGCAAAACGACACTCAAGCTAATTTGCGACAATCACGGGTTACCGCGAACTTCTGAACTGGCAGTCAGTGAGAACCGTAACGGCAGTCACTAACTGTCGTTTAGTTATATCAAGTGCCGCTAAAAAATGACTTTCAGAAAAGGCGGCAATCCCTGGAGTTGTCTATGGCATTCATTTAGTGCCGCTGCGGTATTCAGTGAATACCGCGCCGGCAATCACTGAGTGCCGTTCGGGCATTCAGTGAATGCCGCTTCCATCTCCATTGAGTGCCGCATTTTTGTAATAGTTAGCTGTAATATAACACGTTTTATACCACCAAAGGATAGTTCGTTAGGGTTTTCTGCTCTGAAATAACTGAAATACCCCTTCAAATTTGTCTATAAATAGAGGATGAATATCCTCTTATAAAGGGTTGGTTTTTTTTTGGGTTGGTTGTTTTAAGGAGTGAGTTTAGAGGAGTTTAAAGAAGGGGTTGTGTGAGTTAAATGTTTGAAGAGTTTGATTAGTCTTTGGAAGATTCCCTCCATCACAAGTTGAGGACATTTTTGGAGGTAGACTCTAAACTAGTTGGGTTTAATTATAGTTTAATCATAATGTACTTGAAGTCTTAGAATCTTCTCTTTTTATTCCTTTTTTTTCTTTTCTATTAATCTTTGAGATTTATAAGACCCTCAATGTCTTACACGAATCCTTAGACTTGAAACCCTTTAATTCTCTTGTAAGCTCATGATTTACAAGGAAGTTGAAATTGATATTAGTACACTTGATTAATAAATCTAAACCTATCTCCATGGTTTAGGTTTGTTATGTTTAGGTCTCATAAAATTTCTCCATATTTCTTTGAGACCTTCAAGATATGACTGTAGTTAGTCTCCCATGAACATCAAATGGTAGGAGAGGTGGTGTGATTCAAGCCAAGTTCTATGGCTCAAATTAGTTAACAAGGTTGTATTTGAGTAAATGATGCAGTGAATTCACAATCTGTTTTTGATCATAGATTTTTAGTTGAACATCGAACCGTTGGAACTGAATGAAACCAACGGGAAAGTGTTTATAACTCAAAGTTCTACCACTGTAATTTTTGTTTTAAGGTAGTTTCATGTTTAGAGTGGTTTGGTCAAGGGTTTTGTGGAACAACTATAATCTGTCCAGAGTTTTAGAATAGTAACACTCTTTTGAAATAAGCAAATCAGAACCTTAATCAAGCACTCTTGACCCAAAATAAATTTTTCTAAATAGTTTAATGTGTTAGGAAGCTACCCTAAAAAGACCAAAGCATTTCTGATTTTTTTTTTACTATTTTTAGAAAATCATACAAAAACTCTGGACGGAGAGTTGTAAGTCTCTGAGTGATGTATAGTATTTGTCCAATTCCTGGAGATCTAACCATTCAAACCTAGATTTTCTTTTTGGGTTAGAAACTAGACACACAGAGGCATCTTGTGTCCAAATATCATCAAGATCAAACCAAGGAAAGTATGTTTTTTATTTCTTTGAAGTTCTGATCTGCTCTCAGCAATTTTTAGAATTCGGTCACAACTTTGATATATCTTGCAAACAATAGTCTAAATGATCTCTCCATGACCTAGGACTTAAACCATGTGTTAATAATGATTAGTTAAGCTTAAATACAGAGACTAAATGATCTAAACCAAGGAATAATACCATAGCTTATTCTTGTTCATGTAATCATGCACATTCATCCATATAGATCGGTATTAGAATTCATAATTGCGTCATTTCCTCTACTTGATAGAATTAAGCTAGACATTTAGGAATAATTATCCGATATTATATATTCTTCCTAAAGTATATGGACTAACCCTTGTTTTGCAGCGCACTTGAGGTACAACTTCTCAACCCTTTCTCCAGTTTACTTAATTCCTTAATTTTTTATTGATTTTATGACCTCATGCACGACACATTAAAATTAGGATCTTGCCTTATGTGAATACATGTGATTAGAGATCTTTTCTTAGGTTTTACTTTCTATTCGTATGCATTGCACATTTAATATTCCCGACATGGATCCCGGGTAAGTCCTATAGTTCCCTATTTGCATATCATATTGCCTGCTACTTGAATTATGTGGTTTTTGAATGATATTTTATCACTTGCAATCTTACACCCTTTAGACATACTTTTATAATGTATATTTATACATATGTATTAATTGAGGACATGCTTAGATAATTAATTCGATTAAGAGGATGTTGAGTAGAGGCCTATCGCGAGATAGGATGAGAAGGGGTGTTTTAGTCCGATGGGCTCCTTCCCTTCTCATTCCATAATTCCCGGACCTAGCTTAATCTGTGATTTCACAAAAGACCAGTTGCTTTAAAATGGTTTCTTAATTTTCCTTCTAAAAAATTAAGTGGCGACACATTGTTTTATGTTTTGAAATTTGAAAAAGATTTTGAAAGAAAAACTGTTGGTAAGGAAAAATTGCGATATCCACACACACCAAGGACTTGGATGTGTTCTAATGAAAGACGGGAAGATAATTGCATATGGATCACGATAATTGAAGCCTCATGAGTAGAATTATCAGACGCATGACCTCAAGCTAGTCGCGATTGTTTTTGCTCTCAAGATTTGGAGACATTACCTCTACGGCGAGAAGTTCGACCTGTTTTTGGATCACAAGAGTCTGAGATACTTGTTCTTTTAAAGAGAGTTGAACATGAAGCAACGACTTTTGATGGAATTATTGAAAGACTATGCTTTCATGTTGCAGTATCACCCTGGGAAAGCGAACATAGTGGCCGATGCATTGAGTAGAAAACCCAGGAGAATAGTAATAGCTTCTCTTATGGTCAAAGAGTGGCGAGCATTGGAAACCTTAGCTGAATCTGGTATTCAGGCCTTTGATCCAAGTGAAGGACGACACTTTGGATGTTACATGGTGCAACCAACACTAATTAGTCGTATTTTGGAGGCACATAAGAAGAATGAAGGACTTTAAGAGTGGTTCGCAAGCAACGCAGTGAAAGAACCAGAGAATTGGATATTGGTTCGGATGGAGCTCTCAGATGTAGATGAAGACTTTGTGTGCCGGATGAAGAAAATCTTAGAAAGGAGATACTAAACGAAGCTCACAAGTCACGTATAACTATCCACCCAGGAGGTACAAAGATGTACAAAGATTGTAAGAGGAACTTCTGGTGGGAAGGAATGAAACGAGAAGTTGCTAAGCACGTGTCTCAATGTCTTACGTGTAAGCAAGTGAAGGCAGAATATCAGAAGCCTCCAGGACTTCTACAACCATTACCAGTTCTCGGATGAAAGCTGGAACATATAACTATGGATTTGGTGGTAGGATTGCCAAGATCTCAACAAAACCAAGATGCTATTTGGGTAGTTGTGGATCGACTTACCAAATTAGCGCATTTTATAGCATATAGTATGTCCTATCCAGTCGAACGTTTGAGTCGTATGTATATACAGCAAGTCGTGCGACTGTACGGTGTACCTGTGTCAATCGTATCAGACTGTGATTCAAGATTCACTATAGAGTTCTGGAAGAGTCTACAGACAGCTATGGGGACCTCATTGAACTTGAGCAATGTCTTTCATCCATAGACTGATGGACAGGCTGAACGAGTTAACCAGGTGATGGAGGACATGCTGCGAGCATGTGTTGTTGATTTTAAGAACTCGTGGGAGACTCATCTACCGATGATAGAATTTGCATACAACAACAGCCACCATTCAAGCATAGGAATGGCACCCTTCAAGGCATTATATGGACGACCATGTCAATCACCTTTGTCTTGGGTAGAGGTTAGAGATAATCAACTGCTTGGACCTGAATTAGTTCTGGAAACCAACGAGAAGATCCAGGTCGTGAAGGAAAGAATGCGTACGGTGTAGAGTAGACATAAGAGTTATGCCGATAAACGTCGTAGAAGCTTGGAATTTAGTGTTGGAGATCATGTGCTACTTAAGGTATCTCTGGTGCGAGGAATTGTCAAATTTGGACAAAGAGAGAAAAGCTAGCACCGCATTTCATTGGACCATTTAAGATTCTTGAACATGTAGGAAAAGTTGCCTACAGACTCGCGTTATCGCCTAAGATGTCGGGAGTACACAACGTGTTTCATGTTGAGAAAGTGTGCTCACAATTCGAGTCATGAGATCAACTTTGAAGACATCGAGGTTAATGACAATATGTCATTTCATGAAGGACTAGTGCGAATCCTGGATCGAGGAGTTAAGAAGCTGAGGAACAAGGAAATTCCGTTGGTGAAGATCCAGTAGAAGTTTCACGATGAAGGAGCAGCTTCATGGGAGTTGGAATCTAAGATGTGTGAGAAATATCCAGATTTGTTTAGCGATGCTTAGTTCGGATTTCGGGGATGAAATCTTTATTTAGAGGGGGATGATGTAATACCCTGTATTTTTTTTATTGTAATTTTTTATTTTTGTATATATAAATAAAGACCCTTTGTTTTATTCTTGTCCTTGTTGAATTTTGTGTCCTAATCGATTGGAATCTTGTACCAATCGATTGTCATGTTGCTGAACTGAATTCATTACGTGGCACTATCCCAATCGATTGCCTTTTAATCCAATCAATTGACATCAAATATCTGTGCCTAATCGATTGCCTCAGGTACCAGTCGATTGGCACCAGCAAAGACAAGTTTTCTTCTTTGCTTCGTATTTTGACGTGTGGCACTCTTCCATCTCTATATATATACTTGTTCATTTCGTCCCTTGGGACTATTTTTACAGTCTAGAGAAAGGGAGATCTTTGTTATATATACACTCAAACACACATATATATATATACACACCTATACATACACACACACTGTTGAGGCAGAGGAGAATGAGATTAGAAAGAAGAGAAGATCAGAAAGAAGATGAGAAGAGAAGAGAAGAGAGACTGAGGCAGAAAAGAAGAAAGGAAGAGAAAACTTGGGGTTTCAAGCTCCACAAGCCAAACATACACCCAAACGCACCCTTAGGTGAGTCTAACTCACTTGGTTATCTTCATTTGATGTTTTTATACGTTTTCATGAAGTTTAGGCGTAGTTAATACGTCCATATGATGTTATATTGCTGGACTAAAATTCTGTTGGAGAAGATGAAGTCCCAATCGATTGACCAATCGATTGCCATCAGTCTTGATCCAATCGATTGGATTGTTTTCCAATCAATTGCCATTGGTTGTAACCCAATCGATTACCAAAGTTTGCAATCAATTGGTATTATGTTGGATCCAATCGATTGCCATGTTTTTTAATCGATTGTTACGATTTTTATCCCAATTAATTGAACCTTTACCCCAATTGATTGGAAGTTGCAGATCATGGATAGTTCATCTTGTTTATTATAATAAGGGTTTGATTGTTCCGGATTCGTTCCCTGTTTCTATTTTGGAGTTCCGACCATGAGCCTATGAAATTTGGAAGAAGAGTTACAAACCAATCTTTAGCCCTATCTTTAAGTGAGAAAGTGAACTATGAGCCTTATTAGCTCGGGTGTGCATCTTTGTTGTTCAAACGTACCATAAATATCTTCGTACTCCCTAATATGCTTATAGGGATCCTCAATCTCTCACCCATGGAAGTTGGGCAAGAGATTGATCATCCCGGGCTTGAAATAGAACACTCCTGCATTATATGGGAATGTTATGCAAGATGGGGAAGACACGGTCTCGAGTTGAAGATAATCCCCGATTGTTCTCCTGAAATGTTGATCCATGGGAGAGGGTGAAGGAGGGTAATGGTGGATATGTCGGATGAACGGGAGGGGGTATGGGGTTATGTTGACCCCATTGCTCCTGAGGGAATCCATCGGGATTCACACTAGCGGTGGCGAAAGTTGCACGGTTCGTGGGTGTGTCCCAATCGAGGTCTTGGTGACCATATGTGGAGGAATTAAGAGAATTCAAGGGTGAGAGGTCGTTCGAGAAAGGGTTTGCTTGGGACGGCGGAGACCGCCAAAATGAACCACTACCACTACCACTCGAACTCGAACTAGCATTATTTGGATTAGAAAATGGATTAGTCATAACTTGATTGCTCGGGTTGGACATCGTAGAAGATTGTCGATTCTCAACTGAAGGCTATTCCTTCAAAGGCAATCAACAAGAAAGAAAACACTATTAAAAGCAAAAGCACAATAATTAGAAACTAAGCGATCGAAGGTTGTTGCCAATGTCAATCCTCGGCAACGGCGCCATTTTGATGTTGTTAAAATCAAGTTCTTTTGTTACCCTATTAAAAACATAGTACAATGGAAATAGGGTGTCGAGTCCACAAGGATTGGAATGCAACAATGCTTGGTGGGCGCTTAATAACCAATTTTAATGCGAGAAGTAATTAACAAACTATGAAATTAAAATTGAGTCTTCGCGACTTTGGGTTTGATTCAATTTGTACTAGATTATACTACAATGACTATGTAGAAAATGGGAAGTAAACTTTGAACAAAGTAAAGTTTAATTAACAATTGGGGTTTTGTAAATTGAGAAATCGAGGTTTGGGGAGCATTCCCCTACCTTGGACTAACCAACACATGGATTTCATACTTGTAGCACATTGTAGAGTAGAGAATCCCATTGTGACAAACTATCAAACATGTGGTAGTCAACCTACATGCTAGATAGAAGTTCCAATGCAATACATGAATATGGGTTTGAAATCAAGATATTTAAAAACTCTCAATGCTTGGCATTGAAAGTGGAGTCTCAAGACATCAAACCTTGCACTCATGAACTCTATATATGCTACAAAGTGTGAGAGTCCTACATTACACACACATGGGTCCAATGGTGGGTTTATGATCCCCAACCTACATGATTTAGCTACTCATGACTACAATAACATTAATATTAAAGAGAGGGAAAGAGAGATTATACCAACTAGAGAAAACCATCATAAATGCCATAGAAAAACCAAAAAATTCTTCAATAAAAACTTTAACCATTCAATACTACACTATTCTCTCTCTCTAACACTAAATAGCAGTGAATGTGGGTAGATGAGGAGTAGTTGATGAGGGAGATGAAGAGATTAGAGAGAGAGAGAGAGTTTATAACCTAAAAACTAAGTAAAATACCAGCTAACCCTAACAAAAACTAATCTCTAACTATTGTACTCTATACACACAATGGCAAACTTGTAATAAAAAAGGGAAAGAAATCAGCAAAAGTGGATCGATCCCTTCAAAAGGGCAGATCGATTTGCCTTTCATCTAGGCAGTTGATATCTTCTCGAGAAACCGCGGATCGATCCGCTCCATTGGCTGGATCAATCCATTTCGGGAACGTTATCGCAGAATGCTACTCCAAAATCGCGGATCGATCCCTTCAAAATGTTGGATCGATCCGCTCTTTTTGAATCTGATAGTATGTTCTTCTATAACACGCAGATCGATCCCCTCTTCAGACTGGATTGATCCGCTTCTTCTGAAGCTCAATTTTTGCCCTTTCAATGACATGGATGTAAAAAAAAAGGGATGGTTCCTCTTCACCCAAGTCTGCAAAGCCTACAAGAAAGAGATCATTATTAGCAAAAAGAGAGTAATAACGAGAGCAATCAAAGATACAATCTATCCATTAAATCTCCCGAATTAGGTACTAATTTGTGCTCAATAGGGGTAAAATTATGAGGTTAAGAAAACAATATATATTGAACATGAATCAATAGTTCCTCTTGTTTATTATAATAAGGGTTTGATTGTTCAGGATTCGTTTCCCGTTTCTATTTTGCGACTATGGGATATTAAGGGATAATGTGGTCTAGTATTAGAATAATACACACGTTGAATAATGGACTAATGCATTAAATAGTAGATCTATGTGTATGATGATGTTAAGATGCGGTTATCTGGATTAAGAAGCCGATGTGCATAGTAATGGGTTTGTCGACCGCAGAGGTCGATACTAATTATAGTTGTGCATATGAATGCGGTGGCTAAGATCGTATGATGTCGGGTGTGGGATCCCAAGGTGCTGGGATAGTATCGGTACTATGTGTCAGGTTTTACGTATGATAGAGTTGGACTGCGTGCCGGGCTTAAAAGATTATGTGATATAGGACTTCGTGTCAAGTTTGTTAAGTTGGGGTGTGGTAGCTAGAATGCATTGGGGTAGGTTGGCCAGAATGTGTCTGGGCGTGTTGGTAATAATGTATCGAGCGTATTAGCTAGGCGCATTGGCTGTAATGTATCGAGCATATTGGCTAGGCGCATTGGCCATAATGTATCGAGCATATTGATTGAGCGTGTTGGCCAGGACGTACCAGGGGCAGATTGGCCAGAATACATCGAGGCGGTTTGGTCAGAGAGTAAGAATTACGTGTCGGGTTAAGATATAAAGGAAATGGGACTATGTGTCAGGATTTGATAGACCGTAGGTATGGGACTACGTGTCTGATTAATGTGGACCCAAGAGTTTATGTTATATATTAGGAGATTGGGATGACGTCCGTTGTTAGACATTGAATTAGTGCATACATGCATGCGAACGATGAGATGATCCTTTTATTTATGCTATTGTTATATATGTTGCAACCTATAGATACTCTGTTAATGTTTGCATTCACTCGGCTTCCGTAGCTGACGGCATTTATGCCACTGGATATTCAACGTCCAGCTGGCCAGGGTTATGAGTATGTAGGAGATGCATACGTGGATAGAGGCTACGAGGATGGAGTCTATGATGACGGAGGCTACACTATAGATGACTACTACGCGAGCAGAAGACTTGGAGCTTGCTATTGATAGTTTATGCTTATGTTTTTACAAACCGTTGTAATAGTTAAGTTGTAATCGATATATGTTGCTATAATACTTTATTTATGTTTCTGCAGATACTCGTGGGTTGTAATAGTTAGTATTGAACTCTGATTATATATAACAACCTTAGAACTTTTCAATGCGTGGTTTGAATCATTACTCTGATGATTTGACTTTGGTTATGGACAATATGGAGACTTTCAACTGTCATGGCCTACGAGCCCAAAAATGAATTTATTTTCTCTATTTTTGCTACTGCGGGGCATGACATCGTATCATTACTACCGTTCCATACCCTACTACGTTCTCACTATATTATCTCAATCTCATTATCATATCCCATTACCTCCGTAATCCATAATATCACATAATAGAGCATGGAACACCAATTAAACAACTAAGCATTATGAATTATAACTTAAAGAAAACATCCAAGTTTTGTTAAAGTTCGATCGATTAAAGTTATCTCAATCGATTGAAGAAAGAGAAGTTCGATCGATTGAAGTGTTCTCGATCGATTGAAGTGAAGGTGGTTTCGATCGATTGAAGTTATTTCGATCGATTGAGACTGAGTATGTTCAATCGATTGAACTTAGTTTGATCGCTCGAACTTTGTCTTCTCCAAATTCTGGCAGTGAACGCCCATAATCATTTAGGGCGTGTTTGAGTTATTATTAAACGTCCAAAACATGTAAAGCATTACAACTAAGCTACTGAGTGAGTTTGGAACTCACCAAACGTCGTCGTAAGGGTATGTTTGGAAAGCTTGAGCTCCGAAGCTCTAATGGTGGCCTCCTCTCTCTCTCTCTCTCTCTCTCTCTCCTTTTCTTCTCTGTCTCTGTTCTCTCTCTCTCTCTCTCTCTCTCTCTCTCTCTCTCTCTCTTCCTCCTGATCTTCTTCTTCTCTTTCTTCCAATGTTTTGAAATCCAGACCGTCCATCGAACCGGAAAAATGTCTGGGTCACGGGTTACTGGTTCAACCGTCGGGTGAACCGGAATTAAACTGTGATGTCATATTTACGTAATTAATATATTTGTTTTTAAACAGTAATAGTATAATATAATTAAATAATATTAAAAAAGCACTAAGAATTATAAATTGATTCTCACACTTCCATACAATTATTGTTATTGTCATAAATAATTCGCAAGGCAACATGAAGGGCAACTTACACATATACATTGGAAGCCAACATACATTGGAAACCAACTTACACGTATGGACTATGGTACAACTTCCAAGGACTAATCTAGGGAATCGAGGCGGCAAAATTTCAAGATCTGTATGTTGCAAAGAGCAGTGAATCAACATGATATTATAAATGTCAAGATCTATATGTTGCATTTTTTCAAAAATACCTCTTTCAGAAATACTCAAGAATCAAGGTTCAAGAAACTAGAAAGAGAGAAAGAGGGGGAATAGAGGATACCTCTTTCAGAAATACAAGAGGAAGAGACTAGAGAGAAAGAAGGGGAAAAAGGATAATACCTCTTTGAAAAATGAAAATACAATCAATTGAAGGGCGGTGACGGCGACGGCAAAAGGGCGGCAACGAGTGGCAGAGAGGGGCGGCACGAGGCGACGACCGGCGATAAGGCTGGTGGTCTCTGTGTGCGCCGCTATCATCAATTGTAGGGGCTGAGAAAATGTTTCTCAGATTTCTAAAATTTGTGGTGACCTAAATTTTTTTATTCTTTTTTTATACTACTATACACGAACCGCCCGGGTTAGTTGAACCGGCAACGGGTTTTTAGATTTCCGGTTCAACTGGGCGGGTTGAACGGTTTCTAATTTTAAGGCCGGTTTTTCTTCCAAGGACGGTTCCCGGTTTGGACCGGCCCGTTTCTTGGACCGGTTGGCGAGTTGAACGGTCGAACCGTCCGGTCCAGGTTGGGTTTTAAAACCTTGCTTTCTTCAGCTTGTGTTTCTCTCTCTCTAACAATGTGTGTATATATATATATATGAGGGTGTGTGCATGTAATATATGAAATCTCTCTCTCTCTCAACTCTCTGATTTTCCAAACACATCAACACACACAAACACACTGTATTTATAGAGGTGGAGGGGTGCAGGTGACTGTCTTTGCGTGAAACTTAGAATCCTGATGATTACAAGTTCGATCGATTGAACTTACTTCGATCGCTTGAGAGTGATTCGGCCAGCTTTGATCGATTGAAAATGGATTTGATCGATTGAAGTGGAGACCACGTCATAAATTCATGTCGACAAAGGTTCGATCGATTGAATTGAGTTTGATCGCTTGAACTTAAGAATGTTCGATCGCTCGAATGAACTTCGATCAATTGAAAGTGAAATTTCATGCATGATCAAATGAAGTATATAGAATCTCTGTGTATAAATAATTATTGAAAATACAGGGTATTATAGCACGTGATGTCACGTGGACTATTTAAGTTTCATTTTGGGCCCTCAAATATATATATATATATATATATATATATATTATTTTTGCTTCAATTAAGGCCTTTAAGTTTTTGAAAATTAAAATTTTGCATTTGTAATTCTTAACATTTTCAATTTGTTCCCCCAACCCCCCACCCCCCCCCAAAAAAAGAAATTTGATTTAACTCAATATGAAAATTTTGTATGTAATATGTTGAAATAATTGTAATTGAATCAGCCCATAAAACTGCTCTGTGTGGTACTATTAACAAAAATAGTAATGGTAAATCATAATGCCAGAGCAGCTTCATTTAAAGTCAGAGCATATTCTAACACTTTTTTATATATTTCGGAAAGAATCCTCAAAAATCCATTAAAAAAATTGTGACTACTCTGGCATTAAAGGAAATAACTCTAACATTATGGACAGCCATAATAATATGAAAACAGTATAACATGTTCCATTGGACATTTGGACCATTGATGTCATAAACAATGAAACATGAACAATCTGCTAGCCACTCACCAGCTCATATTTTGAGTTTAGGTGGTTGGTCGTATTTTGAAGTTCGAATAATTGCGCCTACCTGTTAGTTACAGTGCTCATTCAATTTATTGAGCTTGTGCAATTTTGCGGGTTTGCCTAATTCTTAAGGCCAACACTATAAAAGCAAATTTGCATTAGATTTAGCCTCTCGAGCACAACCCATATTCATGCAAGGATTATTTTCCCCCCAAAGATTTGAACCAATAATTGGAAACCAAAAAATATTACTCCTATGTAATATGCAGGCTCTTGGTTTGTTTGCAAGATTCACTCGATTTTTTTCTTATTCACTATTAGATTTTTATATTAAAAAAAATACAACAATATTTTGCAATAATACATTTTACGCTCTTTTTTTTTTTTTTTTTTGGTATGGGGGAGGGGGAATTATGCATGAACTAGCACACAATTAAACACTAGTACTTATCAAATACTCGAACAAAAAATATGTTCTTAATCTTTTCAATTCAGCCGTCAGAGTTTATTTGCATATTCAAACTGGGTTTTTATATTTAGAAATATAAGGATTAGTCCTTTGCCATCCATTTATAGTGGATTTAGTCAAACATGTTTGATTTGTATTGAAATTAATCCCTCTAGTCATTTTTCCAATTTAACAGACTAATTTCAGACTAAAGTACCCTTTTTGGAATATCAGATGTGTTTAAATTTAGATAATCTTAAATTGAAAACACAAATAGTGGACGCATAATTCTAGGCGCGAGGGAGTTGTGTTTCCTAAAATCTTGCTCATTCCTAGAATAGTGGATATTTCAATTTTTGAAATTCTGTATTACGATGATATATGTATTGAGATTGTAAATCTGTATTATTCAATTGTTTTGATTTGCTCAACATTCATTCATTTTTAATATTCAATTGGATTTGGATGAACATTTCATGATAATATGATAAATTTCTTACTTTCAGTGAAGAATTTCTCACTCACATTTGCACTTTGCATGACCGATAAATTTCTCACTGAAGTTCTTATTTTTCTCATGAAAATGTGTGAATTTTCTCAATCACGTTCATAATTTTCTCATGGCAAATTTGATAAAGAATAAGTGAATAATCAATCTGGGAAATTTTGCATGGCAATCCATGAGAAATTAATTACAAAAAAGGCTATGTCATTAGTGTCAGAATTTACACATCTGATGGCATATACACAAAAATAATTGGCAATCCAAAGACTGTACACATTAACAAATAATTCACAGGAATATATTAATTACACCATGATATTGCTACTTTACAAAATATTTTTTAGACTATTTCTTTTAGTTCTGTTGCATTTGAATATCTGAGCTTATTGGAATGATAGCCCTCCAATGTCCTCTTTACACCCTTGCTTGAATAGACGAAAACAGAAGTTTCAAACCACATCAGTATTGATACAAGTAGGATAAATTTCTAATTTAGTTCATATGCATAATAATTGAGAAAATGGATGAATGCAAACCCATGGGAACACTCACTCTCACTCAAATTGGGAAATTTCTCACTTACATCAACCACATAACAAGTGAGAAATTCCTCACAAAATTCTCAATCATGTGAGAAAATTTGGGAAAATGTTTGAAAAAGTTGATGCAGAATGCTGTGAGAAATTTGATTTTTTTGTTTTTTTTTTTTTTGAAAGGAAAATGGGTTTCAGTTTGATAAAGATGTTGAAACCCTAATTTAACATATACTATTTCATATTGATGCAGATTGATGTAAGAATTTTGGGTTTATTTTGGCATAAGGAAAATGTTTTCCAGTATGATGAAGATTTTGAAACCCTAATCTTTACATCAATAGGGATTGAAAATTTGGGGAATGTGCCCAAAAAACGTTCATGGTGTTTATTATTGATTCTACTTCAAATATTTCACATTCATCAGAATTATGGTGGAAATTTTATCATTGATTAAACGTATTTTTTTTCAATTAATACTGAATGGTGTGTGAAAAAAAACGAACTCAGTTTGTTCGTTTTTTGAAAGTCTAATTCACCACATCCGTGTCCATAATGATGGACGTTTCAAAATTATAAGAAGAACATTGCAGCAAACACAAATTCTTGCTCAAAAGAAGAATAAATTATAAAAAATATGAACAATTTCTCACCTTTTTCGTCCCATTGATCAACGTTCTAATCACGACTTAACGATAATGATTTATCACCCTTTTTGAACAATTTCTCACCCTTTCAAACCCAAACATGGCTTCAAATATGATGATTTTTGAATGGAATTGGAGTTGATGATCACTTAAAGATGAGAATGCACGACGATCATCTTCGGGTTCTTCTGATCCTCTTTCGTTGTTGTGAGAAATTTCTGTATTTTACATTTTTGTATTTCTGTATTTTGGGAAGTTGATGAGTATGAGAAGGGAAAGTATAAATATTGTGAGAAATTTTGAATTTGAAGCCCTAAAATAGCGTCATAATTAATGGCTCTTTGATGGTTCATAATTGTTTTAAAAAAATATTGAATGGGCTGAGGGCAGTTGGTCATATTTTGGACTAAGGGACTAAATCATAAATGAACTTATTCATTGAACTATTTCTAAAAGCACTGTCTATAATGGACTATATATATTATATTCACCTTTTATATTCTTACCCAACTTTTAATCAAATTGCATGGACTTTTCATGTTAGACACATTTCCTTTTCAAATTTTGAAATGATTTTCTCTGCCTACTTAGAAAGGTTGTCATTGTTTTCCATCTACAGTAGACGTGCATGAACCCTCGTAACTCTTTAAACTATTATTTGTAAGAATATTACTGGGTCAAAATACTAGGGGGTGGCTCGCGTAAGGCACAGACTCATGGTAAAATTCAATTTATATAAATTTTATTTTATATTTTGATATTATATACACATGTTGATAAACTGAATTTTATATTTTTATATTATCCACAATCTATAATATTAATATAAAATCAAATGAAATTAAATTACGAAACATGTGTCTAGTGTCTACATTAAATTTATATGCGTGTGTGTGTAATATCAAAATATGACATTTCATTTATAGGGATTGTGTGTGTAATATGAAAATATAAAATTAAATTAATAAGCATGCGTGTGTGATATCTATATAAATAAATAACTGAAATACATAAATATAGTAAGACGCCTTACGAAAAACAACTAAATTGTATAATATCAAAATATGAAATGAAATTTATAGGCACATTTATGTGTAATTTGTGTGCGTGTGTGTGTGTGTGTGTGTGTTTGTTTGTACAAAGCCTATAAATTTAATTTTATATTTGGATATTACGCACAATCTACAATATTAATTTTGCGAGTTTTATTTTATATTCATATTGTTGATATTACACACACATACACATGCCTATATATATAATTTACACACACTCGTGCATTGAACACCCATGCCTACAAATATCTATAAATTTAATTTACAGACACATAGAAATTTAATAAAATAAAATTGATAAAATTAATATTAGATTACACACACATGCCTAAATTGAATTTATAGGCTATAAATTTAATTTTATTTGGTATTACACACACATCCCTATAAATTGAATTATGTTATAGGCTGTTATTATTATTATTTTTTTGTGCAATGCCTGTAAATTTAATTTATATTTACAAAATCGGTTGTATGTGTAAATCAAATTTGTAGGCGTAACATTAAATTTATAGACATTGTGTGTGTAATATCGATAACATTGTGTAATAAAAGTAAATTTCTCATTTATAGTCATGTGAATGAAAATTAATTTATATCAAAGTGTTCAATCGGTTCTATTTATAAGTTTGTGTTTAAATTAAATTTATACGCCAATTCCACTTTTTGAAGAAAAAAATACATGAAACACAAAGCAAACAAACAACAACAAAAACAAAAAAACAAACAAACACAAAACAAAAACAAACACGAAAACAAAGTCAAACATGACACAGTCCAAAGGCACATCAATATGGTAGACATTGAACTTCTTGATTGGTCTATTTAGTGGCTTGTTTGGGAAAAAAAAAAAAAAGAAAGAAAACACTAGTAACACTTGGTTGTGCCAAACAATTTTTGTAATATTGAAGCAAAAGTTGATTGAATCCTCATTTTTATGGTAATTTATTTTTTCAAAAGTTGATTAAATCCTCATTTATGGTAATTTTTTTTTCAAAAGTTGATTGAATCCTCATTTTGATATTAAATAAAATTAAGAAAAGTGATATAAGGCTAATTATCTCCTTGAACTTATAGAAATACTCCCAAACAAATCCTTAAATGACCCAAAAAAAAGTGTATAGATGTAGAGAATTGTAGTATTTGAGAGGGGCAAAATGGTTAAAGCAAACAATTAACAAAATACCAAATTTTTATATGACGGTGGTTTAAAAATAAGGCTCATATAAGAAGTAGATATGTACTAATTGATACGAGTATATTTTTTAAGATTAGACACGCACTATAAAAGAATGCACTTTTTTAAATCTCAATTTATATTGTGTTCATGGGACAATGACAAAAAAATGTGTGCCAAGTACAAATATTTTGCAGAAAGAAAAATAAATTGGCATCTTCCACAACTTTATTGTATAGATTTGGCTATTATCTTATCGTCTTCAAATCGAGGGTATTAAATAGATTAGTTTTAGATACTTTGTAATTTATTTTAATAATTTTATTTAAATAAAACGACACATTAAGGATTTTTTTTTTATTGGATTAACTAGTATTAAATCCTTTTTATTATATCTTTGTTATAATAGACCCAACACAAAAAACTATTTAAAGATAGGTCTACAAAAATATTTCAGACTATTCTACCCCCAGCTTAATCTAGGATTTTAAAAATTCAAATGCAAATTTATTTGATTCCTGATATATATACATCTATATATGTATATGTAATTAAAAAGCCGACCTATATATACAAGATCTCTTCTCAAAGGCTTCCCCCCCTCTCTCTCTCTCTCTCTGCCATTGCTGTTTCAAGGACCGTTTCCGGCGATTAAGCGCTGACAATCGTAAGTGCTTCGTTGATGTGAAAAGAAGCTTCGTGGCGTACATGAGTAATGGATAGCGAATATATTGAACTACTTATCGCTGTCACTATCTTCGCCATTGAGTCCGAGATTCAAAGGGATGCATCCCGATCTGCTAGTGGCGTGTTAAGCTCTAATGGAGGCGTTGCCGATCTATTTTGCAGATTCTCTATTTTCTGTTGGTCCTCTAATTTTCAGGAGATGCAGTGTAAAATTATACACTAATGCTAGTTCTTGTACTCATATATTAGTCTCTCTCTCTCTCTCTCTCTCTCTCTCTCTCTTGGGGATATTGGATTTGTCTTATTTTTAGTGTAAAAATGTGTTGATTTTACATTTATTCACTGATTTTCAGTGTAAAAATTATAACTATCAAGATTTGACTTTTGTGTTGTTTTTCAGTGTAAAAATTATAGCTAGCAAGATTTGACTCTTATATTATTTTTCACTGATTTGTAATTTTTTTTATAGCAATGCATTGGAAAAATATACTATAGTGTAAAATTCTCCTCTTGTAGTCATTCATAATGCAATGGTAAAATTATAATGACAATCATTGAGTACTCTTTTATATACTATATATATCTGTATAAATATGTATATAATTCTGAAATGCAGTGAAAATTTTACACTGATAATGTAGTGTAAATTTGTAACCTGATTTCCATAATAATAATAAATAAATAAAATTGTACACTGATAATGTGACTAGTCATTACTGTCAAAAATACATGTCATGCTGACCAAAATTAGATTGAACGAAAAAATTAGCCATGGATAATCTAACAAAATATTTGATGTGACACTAAAGATATGGAAATCATTAAAGATTTGTATGACAGCTTACAAAAACAAAAAGAGTCCATTACAAATTAAATCTACATTCAAATGTATATACTTACAATCATGGTAATTATTAGTTTGTTCCAAAAATAACTCCACAATTAATGGGATAAGAATAACTGAAGATCAAATTAAATCTTTATTTATATTTTCATATATAACCAGCTATATCCATAAATATATGTAACTATTAATTGTGGAGTGTGAATCCCTTAATTATAGGGATAACTTTGACTGTACCACATAATATTGTTATGCTGGATTATATAGATATATATCATCCTACATATATATATATATATATATATATGTAAAGGTTAAAAATGTCATAAAAATTACCAAATTTGGGAGAATTTAAAAGGAATAGGGGATTTAGCATTGATTTGGACCTATTAGTAACATGATAATAAGAGTGGATCTAATAAAAAAAAAAAAGTTTAGTAGATAAGAATTTTTGGGGAAATTTATATTTTTTATTTATTTAAAAATGAGCACTTTTGTAATGTAAGCTAGTATTTCACTTTAGGTATGTGGAAGTATCTGTATGGTTTGAATTATTGAGAAGAAAACAAAACCTTGTCAAGTATTAGTATGTCTATATTATAAGAGCAACTTCAATAATGATATTTGTTTGAGTTAGTTACTTTAATAAAAAATTATTTTGACTATTCACTATTTGACTATCAATTTTAGCAGTGTTTTTTTAATTTTTCTAATCATCTTACTTTATTACATTTTGTATGGTTGGAATTTGTGGCAATTCATATAAGAAAAATATTCAAAGGCTAAGATTTAGAGAGAGAAGATAGAGAGTCATTTCTTACTGGATAAATCTAGCTAGTCAAAAAGATAGACGTTAAAATAGCTAGTCATGTAACTAGTCTGCTGGAGCTCAAAATCTCCCTTCTGACTAGTTATTTTGACTGAAAAATTAAAATAGCTAGCATCTTGGAGATGCTCTAAAGCTGATTAATCTAAATTGGAAGTTAGATCAAATTTTTTTGGGCAAATTACACTTTAGTCCATTAAACTATACACCTGTTTTCAATTGGGTCCATGAACTTATTTTTTTTTCAATTGAGTCCTTAAACTGCAAAAATTCATTCAATCAGGCTCAAACTCTGACACGGTTAGCTTAAATTAATATAAATTGTCACGTATGTTGTACGTAATGTTTATCTGTCACATGTTAGATTAACATAAACAGGGAGATTGTGAAATAGCGCAAAAAAAATATCATTCAATCATATATGAAATCGCGTTCAATCAAATTCGAAAACTCATTTGACTAGATCCAAAATTGCATTCAATCATACCCAAAATTGCACAATTTTAAAGTCATTCACAATTTCCTGTCTTTGTCTTAACCTAACATGTGACAGGTAAGCATTACGTGTAATATACTTGACAATTTCTAATAATTTAAACTAACAGTGTCAGAATTTGGGTCTAATTGAATGATTTTTTGAAGTTCAAAGACTCAATTGAAAAAAAAAATAGTTTATAGATCCAATTAAAAATGGGTGTATAATTTGATGGATTAAAGTGTAATTTACTTTTTTTTTTAAAGAAAGTTAGATCATTTCTGAACTTATTTAAACTTTCTTTAAGAAAGAAATATCTAAAGAAAATATTATGACGTGAAAGCATGGACTTTAAGAAGTTGCCACCTCAGCATTTTGCTGCAAAATGTGCTCCAAAGGGTAGCAAACTGAGGAAAAAAAAATTTGACGCTTCTTTCAAACGCTTCAAACTGAAGACAAATGAGTTTTGCAGCAAGTTGAAGACAAATGATATTTTAATGATGTTGACCAATGAGAAATTATCCTGGGAGCCTGTCACACCACGTCACTATGCTGACGTGGTGTGACTTACCAACCAAATTTTGACATGTGTGCAGATCTATAAATTGCAGATTCCATCTCTCTCCTAATCACGTGAGCAAACGGCGTTAACTTCAAAAAGGAAACTTAAAGTCTGCGCCACAAATTTTGGTCCCTTCTTTCGTCATTTTCCCCATTCCTTCTCTGTGACCCACCGCCCCCATCAACATGATTTGTTTGTAGGGTTGTCAGTGTAGCCTTGGAAAAAGGTATAGAAAAAAATACCCATTTTGTGGCTTTGATCTTTGACAGGTAAATTCATCTTCCACTTCCTACAAGTCTAGAACTATGCTATGAGTTTAGCCATTCTCTCACCTACACACACACACATATATATATATATATATATATATGTGATGCACGCACATAAACTACATGGTGACCTTTTATATTTGTCTAAATGTATGTTATTTGAGACATCTAGTTCCAGCATTACTAAGGCTTTATTTTTGTTACTCTGAATCTATGTTATTAGAGTAATGCCATTTTGATATAAATAGATTTATTTTGGCAAAATAGATGTGTGAGAGTTAAACCTTTCGCCAAATAGTATTCTAATTCGGAATACACATAGTATATTCAATAACATGAATGATTATTATTATTATTTTTTTATTTTTATTTTTGTTGCTAAAAACATGAATGATTATTTGTTCAGCAGTACTCTAATTTTAAAAAGTATGTATGTTTTTTTTTTCCTTGAATAATAAATTTTGCTTAGTTAAATTCTTGTAGGTAATTAGGTCTTTCTACTTTTTTTTTTTTTTTTAATATCCCCATCATTTTTAGGCTCAATTTAGCAAATGGATGTCTCAAAGAGTAGTGAAGAAGCTAACATACCAAGGGTTGATGAGGAAAATACTCCTCTTATTGCAACTCGTCAATTTAATGATGAAGAACTGAAAGTTGGAATGATAGTGTCTAATGAAGAAGAGGCTTACAACCTTTATAATGGGTATGCCATACAAAAGGGTTTCAGTATTCGAAAAGCTCAAATTCGACGAGTCAAGGGTGACATAATACGACAACGCAATTATGTGTGTTGGAAAGCGGGGTTTCGTGAGGATGAAGATTATCTCGAATTGAAGAAAGTAAATAGATTAGAGACAAGAACGGGTTGCAAGGCTAGTGTTCGATTTACAATTAAAAATGGTGTTTGGGAGATAACTAATTTTAATCCTGACCATGATCATGAGCTTGCTAAGCCAGAACAAAGGCATCTTATTAAGTCAAATCGACGAATGCTAGAAGCTCATAAAGGTGTCATAAGTTCAATGGTAGATGCAGGAATTAAAGCAACAAAGACATACTCATATTTGGCAAAAGAAGTTGGTGGGGTCCAAAATGTCGGTTTCACTGAGAGAGACTGCCACAATTATTTACGTACACAAAGGTTGAATTTGATTGAAGCTGGTGATGGCCAGAGTGTCATTAATCATTTTAGGCATCAGCAAGCAGAAGATCCTTTGTTTTTTTACTCAGTGCAAGTGGATCAAGAGAACCGAATGACCAATTTTTTCTGGAGAGATGGTAGATCAAAGATAGATTATGATTGCTTTGGAGACGTTCTAGTATTTGATACTACATTTAGGACTAACAAGTACAATATGATTTGTGCTCCATTTGTTGGAGTCAACCATCATTGGAAGAATGTGTTATTTGGTTGTGCCTTTTTATTGGATGAGACCATCTCTTCTTTTACTTGGTTGTTTGAAACGTTTTTAGAATCAATGGGGAATAGGCAACCAAGGACCATTTTTACCGATCAAGATCAAGCAATTGCCAATGCCATTGGAAAGATATTTGTTGAGTCACGTCATCGTCTATGCTTATGGCACATTTCGAAGAATGCTACACAATATATTTCCCATCTATATGCAAATCCAGAGTTCAAGAGAATTTTCACTAAGTGTTTTCATGGATGTCAAACTGAGACGGAATTTGAATCCACTTGGAATGTGCTAATTGAGAGATTTAAAATTTCTGAAATTAAATGGCTCACTAAATTATATGAACTTCGAGCAAAGTGGTGCCCAGTGTTTAGCCTAGACACTTTTTCAGCTAAGATGAGGTCTAGCCAAAGGAGTGAGAGTACGAATAGAGTTTTTACTGAGATGTCAACCAAAACAATGACACTCATTGAATTTATACATCAGTACGAAGGAAGAACCCAAGGGATGCGATCAACTGAATCAAATGAAGATTACCGTTGTAGTCAAGGTGTACCACCAAAAGTGGTGAAAAGTGGAATTTTGAATCATGCTTCTAATGTTTATACTGTCAAAATATTTGTGTTATTTGAGAAGGAGTTCATTAGTAGCTTGGGAGTAAAGCTTGATGAAATTAGTAATGACGGAGTAACTTACACTTATCAGTTGATTGAGGAGGACCACATAAGAGAACACATTGTGCAATTTCATTCTTCAAATACTACAGTTAAGTGTAGTTGCAAGATGTTTGAATCCATGGGTATACTATGTCGCCATGCCCTTCGGGTAATTAATGTGAGAAATATTTCTACTATACCATCCCAGTACATATTGAAAAGATGGACGAAAGATGCAAAGAAAGGGATGGGAGACTATGATAATGGGAAACCATCACATAGAAGAGAGAAATCATCAATGACTTTGCGCCTAAGCGATTTGATGCATGCATCTTATCGTGTAATGTCTAAAAGTTCTATGACTACAAGAACTACTAAGCTTGCCAAAGAGAAATTGGCAGAGTTATTGGAGTTAGTTGAAAAGGATTTAGTGAGTTCAATTATAGATGGTAATGTTGAGAATGAAGATATTGAGTCAGGTTATGATAATGCCACCGGTCATAGAGATTCCCTTGGTTATAGTGATACATGTAATGAGACACCAGTGTTGAATCCCCAAACTATACGGCCTAAAGGGGTAAGTAAGGCTAGAATGAAAAGTGGGCTGGAGAAGAGTAAAAAGAAGATCTCGAAAAGCACTAGAGTTGCATGCCCTGCACCACAACACAAAAAATCAAAGTCTAGTAAGAAAAACTCCATACCTACATATGTTTAATCTACAAAAAAAAAAAAAATAATTCTTGTGGAATCATATGAGTTGGTAAAACTATTGTTGACTTTTTGCAGTGACAGCCATGCAAACTATAACTCATTATACTTCTCAAGGTGCATCTGAAGCTCTAAGTCAAGCACCTGAGAGTCAGGTATGCTCTCAAACATATGTCATTATCTTATTTGTATTATAAACCAAGTTATGAGAATAAATTTTCAACATTATGCAGTTAAAAACAAAGTTTGGAATGGGACCAAATAATCATTGCACTAATTTTCCCTTTTCAACTCAGGTATTAATAGAATTCATGAGTATGTATTTTAAGAAATTCTTTTTAATATTTGTGAAGGATGCTTACTATTTCACTAATTGTGTAGGGATCAACTCAAAATTGGAGTTTTGGTCATCCTAACCTTAGTTTTACAAATTTACTCCATAGTGCAAGTCTAATGCCTCAGGTATATCTCCAATAGTTTAAGATATTGCTTTGAGAATCTTATGCCCAAGAGTGAGATTTATTTAAACTTTCCACTTTGTTTTATAGGATACAACTGAAAGTTTCATCACCCACTGTAATGGACAATTACCTCCTTTATCCCAGGTTTGAATAGTCCATAATTGGCTGGAGATGCAATTTAAAATATATATCTGCCTAATGTTGTTTTCTAATGCATGGAAGGGCTCTACTTCATTTGATTTTAATCAATTCAATTCAAGATAGGAAGGACATTAAAGGTATGTGGTTTTTGTATCTTTGACAAGTACCTTACAGTCTAGACAAGCTCAATGAAGACATACATCTAATTACACTCACTTATACTGACATTCTCTTAATTTTATCCATTTGTCATTTGTTTATGCAGCAAAATTCTGTGCAACATGATTTGGTTGAGGGTATTCAACTTCATTTGGAGAAATAGCAGTTTAGTAGCATGATTATGGAGATTCTTGCTTTCTATTGATTTATATAAAACTTTGTGGTTGACTATTACTTTGTGCAAATTAAGGTGGTGGTTGTGATTGATGTATGTTTTTTTTAGAACATTTGAATGTTAAAATAAAGAAACCTGGTATGAGAATTATCGCCAGGTAACCACTAGGAAAAGCTTGAGCTTATTCTTTCTTGCTATTCTTATAACAATTAAAAATGATCCACATTTTGAAGAGATTATTAAACTTACCACATGTTCAAGAACACCAGGCCACAAAATGAAATGCTTATGGACACCTTAGCACACACATAGAGAGCACATGGATGATGTATACTTTGGCAAATTCAAACCAATGTTTTGAATTCATTTTCTGTAGTTTTTATTTAAGTGAATCATTTGTGCCATATTTCTCAAATGAGTAATACTATGCTTACCAAATTATGGATTCAATTTGGTAACCACAATGTGTGACATTATTCGTTGGTCTTACATGTCACAAAGCATTTGGGAACCAAATTAAGGATTCAAATATGGGAACCACAACAATATAAAATAATAGTGTTCGGTGGTCTCACGTATTGTCACAAAGCATTTAGGAACCAAATTAAAGATTCAAGTTTGGGTACCTCCATGTGCGACAATGATTGATAGTTTCACATGTCACAAAGTATTTAGGAACCATATTAAATAGGAAAAAATTTTGCTCACCCAAAAAATGGTTCACCAATGCTCACCCAAGTATCTTATTGGTCAATACAGTAGGACCAGTGAACCATTTTTTGGATGAGCAAAAATGCTATCTATTAAATATTTAAATTTCGGCTGCATTCCAATGAATTGTCTTAAATGTTGAATGCATCCAATAAGTGGCAAAATCATCATCAATGGTTCAGTTCGTAATGTGATATTTAAGAATGATGATATAGTTATATATAACTTGAATAGGAATAAACAAACAATATTTTATTTATTATAAAAACTCTTAAAATCTCCCAAAAGTTTGTTCAGCATTATATTATAAGAAAAAGGCAACAATGGATCCCCACAATTTACAAGCTTACAACCAAAAACCCCATAACAATTCAACAACAATGACAGAAAAAAAAAAAAAAAAAATTCTCACAGACAAAAAACCAAACACCTTATGCTCCAACTTGTCTAACCAGGACAAAACTACCCACAAGAGCACCAGAAATCTAACCCTTCACCATCTCAGAAAAAAAGAGCAAGAGAAATGGAGAGATCTTATCCTTAGAAATCTCAGCAAATTGAAGCAGACCCATTTCTTATATTCATAGATCTCTTCAAAATTTTGGTTTTCTCATCCAATCGCAAAAGGGTTTTCCTTTTCTTTGTCGTGTTGTTAATCTGATATGGAGAGAGAGAGAGTCTGATCTGATATGGAGAGTGAAAGAATCTGATTTGAGTCTTTTGAGGTGAAGTTTCCTTTTGAAATTAACCTCAAACGTCGTTAGGAGTGAAGACCCCTCCGTTTGCTCACGTGATTAGGAGAGAGATAGAATCTGCAATTTATAGATCTGCACACATGTCAAAATTTGGTTGGTAAGTCACACCACGTCAGCATAGTGACGTGGTGTGACAGGCTCCCAGGATAATTTCTCGTTGACCAATAGAATGCTATGGAATTCGACAGTCGGCACCTATATAATGGGATATAAAAAAGAGTTATACTTGGGGCACAACTAAAGTCACAACTTTTTGCCCACAATCTCCATTTTGTGTCTATCTCTCTCTTGATGGGTCCCACAGTGCCAGTGACCCCACAGTACCCACTAGGAGAGAGATAGACACAAAATAGAGATTGTGGGCAAAAAGTTATAACTTTGATTGTGCCCCAAGTATTACTCTATAAAAAATAGATAAATGTTAAAATGCAATAAAATATTGAAATTTTGGTGTGTCCTTTGGTCTGCTTAAGTTTTTAGCACCAAGTTTTTTGCAGCAAAATGAAAATATAAAATTAGGTGTATGAAATTTGGTGCGTACTTTTGAAGATGGTATAAGGCTAAAATACTTAAAAAAAAATTCATGATTTTAAAAGCTACATTGACATCTATTGAACTTGTTCCATATCGAATAGCCAACAGTCAATTGATTGTGAATTTTTAGGCAAAACTTTGTTAAATTATTAATTTACTCCTTTTGACACCAAAATAAATAATTTATTGAATATCTGCTTCCTTCTTTGACAACAAGTTTTCGAAACATAAAAGGGTAATTCTATTGGCACTCACCTTATTTGCTCTTCACACTCACTTACTCTTCACACCCACCATTCCAATTAAAATTAAAATAACCCACTCTCTACATCCACCCCATATTCTCAAAATAACCCTAACTACTTTATACACCCTCCTTTTATCTCTCATTTCATTTACTCTCTATACTCATCATATTCATCATCATCTTCCCTTCAAAACCCTAACTAATTACACCAAAAAATTACAGCAGAGACTCAAGACTTTGAAGAAGCCATGGTGGTGATGATTCTCACTCGAAGAAGATTCCATATTTGTGATTAATAAATGTTCTATGGGATCAGGTGTCACAATTTAGATTTGTTTTGAGGTACTCGGTGGAACTTTGTTAATTTGTTCCGGTGGTATTTGGTGGAACATTGAGAATTTGTTCCATCCTGAAGATCAGAACACTATCGATTTCTTCAATGCTCTAGATTCAAAAAAATGTTTAAAAATGCAAAAAAAAAAAAAAAAAAAAAAAAAAAAAAAAAGGGTTATATAAATCATACATTTTGCTCTATATTTTTCTCCAATGTATTCGAATGATGCTCCATGATGAATATATATGAATCAAACTAATTAAAATACTATCTACGGGTTGTTGATATTGGTGGGTGTGTATAAAGTTTTTTTTAATAATTCTTTTAATATTGATTAGTAGTGGGTGTAAAGAGTACTTATTTTAAAATCTATTTTAATAGCTTGTCCTTTTTGGTCATTGTGAAAGGGGTATGTTTGGAAGATGAAATATTCATTAAAAGGTGGGTGTAGTGAGTAAACAAGGTGGGTGCGGATAGAATGACCCAACATAAAAATGTAATACCTTTTAAAATGACTACTTTACCCCTATTTATTTAAAAAATCTAACGAATACCCTTAGGATTAATATGTTTTCTTCACCTTTCATTGCAACCACCGAGTCTCACTAGAAAAGTCCAAGGGTTAGACCAATGGTTGGAGTTTCACAACAAATATTATGAGATCCCAAGGTCGAACCTTGAGATCATCAACTTGGTGAGCAAACAAAACATCATCACACAAGCGCAATGTGAGGGCTCCAAATTTACAACATGGCCACGAGCCATAAATGGATTCGATTGGAAAGGTAAGTTCCTTCGTTTACCAAAAAGAAACAAGTTTGAAATTCACATAATTTTTATTCATTTATTTATATTTTATTTTATTTTATTTTCATGGCTTTAATTTGATAAAGGAAGAGTAATCTTAAAAATAAATAAATAACCAAAAAATTAACAATCAACAAACAGTTGACTAGTTGTCATTCTATCGGCATGCTAGAAACAAAGTAGATATAGTAATTAATTACATTTTGAGGGCTTCACACTGAATGCTTCTATTCTTATTTACCAATTTGATTTTTTTTTTTTTTTCATTTGCTGTTCTCTGGGGACGGTTTGATCCCATTTTGAAATCCCTACCACTTCAATAGATACAGATTCACAAAAATTACAAAGAAGCAAAATATGTTTTCACAACACAGTTGTTTGTTGATAGAGAATCAGCATTATTGCTAATCTATGCTGATATGAATAGTCCTTTTCATGCTGATAAAAAAAAAAAGTCCTTTTTATGCTTATGTTGTTTCATAAGATGGCATCGATTTAATTTTCGACATTTATGTGTGTATAGAGAGAGAGAGAGAGGCTGCCTCTGGAGCGCAGTCCTTTAGCGTCTACATTTTGACTTTTAGCGATGAAATGCGTTGGAATTTTTGTCGTTACAAGTATAGTACACTTTAACAATGAAAAATTCGTCATTAAAAATCAAAATTTCATCATTAAAGGACTGGTCCGTAACCGGATGCCCACTCCTAAAATTTTCCACACACACATATACATTCCCTCTGTCCCATTTTAAGAGTTTTTGATGCCATATTTTGATATCCCATTTTAAGAGTTCTATTTGAAAAATCAAAGCACCTTAATACACGTTTTCCAAGTTTGTCCTTTATTGCATACAACTTTTTTATCTTTATGACACTAGAATTTTGAATTTCAAAAGGGCAATATTAGAAAGTTAGAAAATCTTACAAAAATCAAGATGTCTCTTTAATAAGTTAGAATTCTCAAATGAGACGAAGGGAGTGTATGTATATATATATATATGGAGAATGCTTCTGTGCAATTATAGCAGTGCTGTTCGCACTGTGCTACTCACAGTTTGCACAATAAAACTGCTTTGATTGTACAAACTGTAAGTAGCACAATGCGAACAGCACTGTAATAACTGCACAGAAGTATTATCCTATATATACATATGTATATATATATCCACCATTTTATACATGTATGCCTTAGAGTGAGGTAGCTGTTGGTGGTCCATTTCAAATGTCCTTATCCTCTTTTTAATTATGAGGAGTTTATTATGAGGAGTTATAACCAGTCACATTTTTTTACCCAAGTTGTAATGATGATGGCTTAATCATTGTCTTCAAAGAATAATACTTGGGGGCATAATCAAAGTCACAATTTTTTTTGCACAACCTTCATTTTGTGTCTATCTCTCTCTTGATGGGTCTCACAGTGCCAGTGACCCCACAGTGCCCACTAGGAGAGAGATAGACACAAAATGAAAGTTGTGCAAAAAAAGTTATGGCTTTAATTGTGCCCCAAATATTATCAGTCTTGAAATTAGGAAATGAAAGCTCACCATTGTCGCACAGTCAGGCACAATGTGGATGCAAAAATTGACACAAATCTCAAATACTAATAAAATAGAAAGTTTTCTGAATTTCGGAGAGTTTTCTGTAATATTGCTACAAAATCCTGTTAACGTTACAACCAGTGGCGGATGTAGGGAGGGGGGGTTGTGGTTTTGCCAAGGGGGTAGTGGCCACCCCTAGATTTTGGAAAATTACATTTTTATACATGTATTTTAGGTAAATTTTCAAAGTTTATTAAGCTTTGCCCCCCAAAATAATTAAACTTATTATATGGCCCCCCAAAAAATATTAGTTAGGCTTAAAAAAAGGATTTTGTATGTAATATGTTGGCCCAATTATACTTCATTCTCCCAAAAATTGATAATAAAAACCTTATTATATGTTATATATTGGCCTAATTACAAATAGACCAAAAAAAATATACCTCGGGAGCGCTGCTCCCAAACTCCCGTGTGACTCTAAGTTCTTACATAGCCCCTCGTGGTCAAGATTCCTGGATCCGCCGCTGGTTACAACAATTCCTTGCCAATACGCCCAAATATCCAGAACAATTCATTACAATATTCATGTATTTGGCAATGTACGTGGAGTTGAGCCTTGAAGATTTGAATTGAAAAACAAAGGTTTTCTAAATTATGAGAATTGACTTCCCTATATTTTCAATTTCTATGGATCAATTTTCTGTTGCCAAGCAATAAGATATACTATAATTTATTTGATTTCATGTAACAATGCTAAAAAATAGCTAGGAAAGATTCAAATTTTCTCTCTTGATTATCTCTAATATTCATTTAGAGTACAATAATGTTAGGGACACAAACATTTACAAATACACTCTACCTCTCTCCTGTGTGACACTATGTGGTCAGGAAAATTTTAGTGGACCCCACAATGCCACATAAGAGAGAGATAGAATGTGTTTGTAAGTATTTGTGTGAGAGAGCATTTTTTCTCACCCCATTTTAGTCAACCATTGCTCACTCACGTCTCTAATGGGTGACATGTGTCCAATTTCAGTAATTATATTCATAGTACAGAGGCAAAATGAGAATGAAATGAGACATATGTCACCAAGTGGAGGTCTGAGTGAGCAGTGGGTGACCAAAATGGGGTGAGTAAAAATACTCTCTTTGTGTAAAGTATTTGTGCCCCAAATATAACCCTTTAGGCCACGTTTGTACTAAGGGTGGGATAGAGGGGGATTGGACTAATAGTCCATTTTAATTAAATAGTCCGGCGTTTGGTGCGACCATTATGCTCGGGACTAATTATCCATTTTAAAAGAATAGTCCTCTGTATGAGGGACTAAGTTATATCATAGAGAAAGTAGTATTATTAGTCCTAAGACTATCAATTAAAAGGGACTAATTGTCTAATCCCTCCCTGTCATCCCAACGTGACCTTAGAGTAATGCTTTGGTATTAGGCCTATAATATTCTTATAAATTAAGGTAAATAGTGACAGAGTGAAGAAAGGCAGTGACTAATCGTGAAAATTCAGCATAAAACTGAGTTGAGTTGCACAAAAATGATGGTACTAATTTGAGTCTAATCACTTGACAATGAAGTGGACCAGTTTGGGAAAACTTCGACTTTGCGTTCACCGTTCGGGTATGGTTTCTGCTTATTCTTCTCCAATGCAGTGCGTTCAGCTAATGAATGTAGAAACAGAAACAATCAAAAAGTAGTTACCAAACGGACCCTATATTATTAGGGACATTATTTGCTGGCTTTTGAACCCTAATTTGTCAGTATCGACCATCCAAAATTATTTTTGCACAGAAGCCAAGCTGTCAGATGGATGTGAACCTTTGATGGACGAGTAATATTTGGGACACAACCTTCATATAATTTTCATACAACCTCCCCAAAAGATGTGTCTATCTCTCTCCTGTGATGTCACTAGACCCCACAGTGACACATGAAAGAGATAGACACATCTTTTGGGGAGGTTGTATGAAAGTTGTATGAAGGTTGTGTCCCAAGTATTACCCTATTCCCTTATAGTTTAGAATATAACATATAACCCTCTTGTGGTTTGCCTCTGTAACACTTTACTCCCCTATAGTTTGAAATATAACACATAATCCTCCGGTGGTTTGCCTCTGTGGTACTTTACTCCCTTGTAGTCAAAACAAATTGCGTAAATGACCAAAATGATCTCCTACTTCTTCATTACTCTAATATACCTGTTACACACATAGATGATTGAAAAAATCAGAGCAGTGAGATTAATGAAAAAACCAGAGAGTTCTAGAGAGAGAAATAAGAGTCTCACTCATGTATAATGTACTACTTCATTGGAAAACTAACCAAAATTCAAAATTTAAAATAAAAAGGAATAATCACTGTATTCTTTGAAATATTTTTTCACAACTGCAAATTTAATAGTTTAAAATTTTTAATACAATCATTGCTTTGGTTTTTTCAATTAACTTCAATGTTTTAGATTTTTCAATTATATGTGTGTGTAACATGTATATTAGAGTGATGGAGAATAAGATGTTATTTTGGTCATTTACGCAGTTTGTTTTGGTTACAGGGGGCAAAGTGCCACAAAGAAAAACCACATGGGGGTTATGTATTCCATTCCAAACTATAGGGGTAAAGTGCCACAGAGGCAAACCACAAGGGGATAATGTGTTATATTCTAAATTACAGGGGTAAAATGCCGCAGAGGCAAACCGTAGTGGGTAAAAGGTAATTTACCCTTAGTTTAATTCTAGTTCTTACACATGCAGATTGTGTGAGTTTTTTTTGTCTGATGTGTGTTGCAGATATGGGATGATATAACACGTAAGCAGGTTAGCCCATGTGAAATAACATGTGGAATATCAGATAAAATAATAATGTGAGTGTTGTAAAATAACAATATATAAATATAGTAGAATAATGAAATTCGGAAAGGACTCGGCTCAAGTAAGAAGCAAGGTATTTCCTGTTAGGGATATATACTAAAAGCCATGCTTTATATAGTTGATTTATTATTCATTTAATAAAATCAGTTAATCCATTTTTTATGAGAATCTGTGTGGGCAATGTTTGTATTATATTATTTATTTAATGTGTGTCTCTCATTCTATATAGTAGGTGGTTTGGTGTGTAGAGTTCGGCTTACACACGGAAGATCAGGCCATCAGATATTATAGAATGTAAGATTTTGGTTTACAGTCTTAGATGGGATTGGACACACCATCGGTAGGACTGCAGCATGGTGTTGTAGTAGGTTTGTCTTGACTGCGGGAAACGGTATAGTTTCAACTCACCATGCTGGTACATTTTGTGTATTAAACAGGACCGACTTGGGGTAATTATCTTTATACTGACTTATAAGATAATTAATACCTCATGGCTATTATGAGTGCTTATGCCCTAAATCCTAATTTAATTTATAGACACGTACATTTGATATTTATACTTTGATCCCTAAAAGGGTGAGATCCTTAAATGGGTCAATATCTCATTGGATTGGGTGGCAATATTAATTGTGTGGTGGATATTAATTAATGATGGAATCCATGTCTCAATTTTGGGATTGATGATATCCCCTTGAGAAAGCTTATAAATTTTGATTATGTCAAACCCTGCAGGTGGATTTTGTATCCGACATATCAGATAAGTTAAGCAGAGGATCTCAAGGAATTTTAAGAAATTAATTAAATATGATTGTCAGTAATTATATTTAATTAATGGATATCTGTAATCTTAACATGGGGAGATAATAAGCATTTAATAACATGGAGCTCGAAATATATTTTTGAGATAAGGGTAGGAGTGCAATTATAATTCTTTAGTGGTATGAATTATAATTTATGGAAATAGGAATCTGATTCAGTTCGAATTAGGGTTTCCTAATTCCATAAGGAAGCCTATTCCTTATTGACTTCTTATGGTCCCTATCGTAGCCTATATATATGCTGCCTTGGCTCTTCTCTCAGGTTGCATGATTTCATATTCTAAGCTTCCCTTGACCTCCTAGCTTTCTTCTAGAAGGGTTTCCACCAAACCCTAGTCTCTGTGAGCATTCAAGAGACGTAGGAGTGTAGATCGCTAGTGTCGGACAACGCTCACTAAAAGAGCTTCGGACTGCTCGATACTGATCGAAAGTTGCTGAATTTTTTACACAACGTTCCTGACGTCGAGACGGAGCTGCTGTTAAAAATTCAAGTAAATCGGAGATCGTTTGATCCTCCTGACGAACACATCTTTGTCGGATCAATGTGATCAGGATTGAATCGTCACAGCAATCAAAGAGAGTGTTATAACTGGGAATAGAAAATAGAACGTAAAGAGGGAAGAGCAGAAAACTAAAAAGATTTCGAAAGAGCCCACACTCAGTTCGATATTCTGACAGCAAAGGAATACGGTAGAAGATCGTGAGCTGTTATCGAGCCCGTGTTCTCGATTCGTCTACTACAGCAATCCAATTTTGTAGTTCAAGGTAACCCTAGTTCCGCCCTTGTAGGGTTATTATAGATTTCATGAAATTTTTTGCAGTATCAACTTATGCCCACTGTCAACGGATTCTGGGAACGCAGTTTCCTAACAGTGGTATCAGAGCAACGTTGATTCTGCGTATGGGTTGGACGCAATCATGTTGTCCAATAAAATAGATCTTATGCGTGTTTTGATAGATGGATAGAACGTAGAGCTGTGCTAACCCTTGTTTTGCAGCGTTCTTATTCCACTATTATGGTCACTGATTTTGTGTGATTGGATCCCACGATGGTTTTATCCGTGGTTAATTTTGCTGTTTTAATATAGCATGTGAACTCCTTTATGGAGGCATAGGACTTGTGTGTATTGGATCCCACGCTTGATTGATGTGTGGTTAGTTTACTGCAAAGAAATAGCATGTGAACTCCTTTATGGAGGCATAGGGTTTGTGTAAAATATCTCAAGTAAATCCGTGAAGACAGTTCGTGAAGATAGTTTACAAGCAGTTTCAGAAAGCAATCTAGAGGCAATTTCTGGAGGCTATTTCAGAAAACAGTTCTGGAAGGCAGTTGCGCAGTGGCGACATAGAGCTAATCGGGTTCCATGAAGATTTCTTCACAAGAGTTACAGCTTGACCATAATAGTGGGATTCCTATTTTATTGTGGTTTCCTTATTTATGTGTGATTGAATGATTATTATTGTTTCATGTTTAATGAATAGGTAAACATGGATAATTGTTCCTAGACCTCTTTCAGATGTCTAGCTGCATGTTTAATTTATATTAATTTTAAATGATGGACAACTACATGTGTATTTAGAAATAAAACTAATTCCATAATTTGAAAATATAAGTATTTATTTTCTAAAATCATGAGAATAGAATAATTTTATTATCTACACATGTGGGTTTCACAAGTAAGGATGAATTAATCATTGTCAAATATTCCATTATTTTTTATTAATTAAATTAAAAGTTTTTCTAAAAAATTATAACCCTCAATTTTTTTTTAAAAATTCTAAGTGGGAGAGGGAATTTATCAAGTATAAATCCCATGGTCTCCATCACTGGTTTGTAGAAGATATGATTAATTTTATGTGATGGCTCTAGTGTCATCCTCCCCATCGGATGTAGTTGATCATAGAATCATCAGTACAAACTTCTTTAACAGAATGTTTTGGGTGATTGTTGGTGTGGGTCACCTCTCCATCAGAGGTGTTCCTCACAGAACTCTTGACCTAGAATTAAGTGATGGTATACACTTAGCTATAAATAATAATATCCTCTCCATCTGAGTCACTGTTATTATTTGTAGGACCAAAGCAAGTCAGTAGTTTAATTTTATTAGGCAAAGTACATTGCCTGGATAGTAAAATTAAAAAGGTAATTGTCTATCTGAACAAATGATGGATAGTATATGGCTTCCCATCGAGTCATACTATTCGCGGCGTATCAGGTTGCTGGCGGATTCGTTTCAAATATGGTAGAGGGAACCAATATTTTCAACTCGAATCCATAGTAAATTTTGCCCAAATGTAATTATTTATGTTATGTGATTCTCAGGCTTTCAAATGGGTACTTTCAATTCACTTGCTGTTATACTTAAAGAAAACAAACTTACTGGACCAAACTATATAGACTGGAAAAGGAATTTGGATATTGTGTTAACTGCTGAAGAGTACAAGTTTGTGCTTACTCAAGAATGTCCTGAGCAACCTGGTGAGGGGGCAACCGCTGAGGAAACCCAAGCTCACAAGAAATGGGTCAAGGCTGATGAGATGGCGCGGTGTTACATTTTGGCATCCATGTCAAATGTTCTGCAACATCAGCATCAGTCAAAGATCAGTGCCTACCACATGATGGAGAGCCTCCGAGAGATGTTGGGGGATCAAAGTCGTGCTGCTAGGCAGGTTGCTATGAAAGACTTGATGAACACAACCATGGCTGAGGGGACGCCTGTAAGGGATCATGTTCTTAAGATGATATCTCTTCTTAATGAACTAGAGATCCTTGGAGCTGAAATTGACGGGAAAACCCAGGTCGATATCGTACTCCAGTCACTGCCAGAGTCTTTTAAGCAATTCCGCCTCAATTACAACATGAATAAATTTAAATATACCTTGGCGGAGCTGCTTAAGAACTTCAGGCAGCTGAGGGTCTCAACAGAAAGTCAGGGAGTGCTCTTGTATTTGAGAAAGGTTCTACTTCAAAGCCGAAAGGCAAGAAGAAAATGAAAAAGGCTCAAAAGAAGGTCGCGGGTCCTCCGCCAATCCAAAGGCCACGAGGACAACCGGGAAAGCCTAAAGGCAAATGTTTTGTTTGCAAGCAGCCAGGACACTGGAAGAAGCAATGTCCAGTTTATCTCGCCAGACAGAACAATCAAGGTAAATCTCATTTACTAGTTTTTGAATCGTGTTTAGCGGTCCGATCTACCGGTACCTGGTGTGTAGATACGGGAGCCACTGATCATGTATGCAATTCTTTGCAGGGGTTCCAGGGAACCAGGCAGCTCAGTGATGGAGAGGTTTATCTATATATGGGAAATGCTACGAGAGTAGCAGTAGTTGCAGTAGGAGATCTACATCTTAGTTTTGGTAGAGATAGGAATTTAATATTAAGAAATTGCTTTTATGTACCTTCTATTAGAAGGAATTTAGTTTCAGTTTCTAGTTTAGTAAAGAATGGATATTCAGTTCATTTTAATAAAGTAGTAGTTATTAAAGAAAAAAAACGTTTTATTTGTTCTGGTCAATTGGTGGATGATCTTTATATTATAAATCCTATCTCTCCTATACTGCAACTTAATGAATTGAATAACACAAATAGTTTGCCATTTAAGAGAAAAGAACCTTCGAGGATGAACCAAACGCATCTTTGGCACTTATGCCTTGATCATATTAATTTGAAAAGGATTCAAAGACTGGTTCAAAATGGGCCATTAGGCTCATTAGAAGTGGAGGCACTTCCAGTTTGTGAATCCTGCTTGGAAGGTAATTTCTCGGCCAAGGGCTATAGAGCAAAAGAGTCGTTGGAACTGGTTCACTCTGATTTGTGTGGTCCTATGACTGTCCAAACAAGAGGGGGATTTGAGTACTTTGTCACTTTCATCGATGATTACTCAAGGTATGGGTACATTTATTTGATGCGGCGTAAGTCTGAATGCTTTGAGAAATTCAAAGACTTCAAGGCTGAAACGGAGAAGCGTCTAGGTAAATGTATCAAGACACTACGATCTGATCGTGGTGGAGAGTACCTCTTGGGAGAGTTTAGGGAATACTTATTGGAGCAAGGGATTACATCCCAATTGTCTGCACCCCGTATGCCTCAGCAGAACGGTGTGGCAGAAAAAAGGAACAGGACTCTTATGGACATGGTAAGATCTATGATGAGTTATTCGGATTTACCAATTTCCTTTTGGGGACACGCGTTAGAGACAGCCGCATACATTCTAAACTTGGTACCTTCTAAGTCAGTACCTACTACTCTCACGGAATTGTGGACTGGGCGAAAGCCTAGTCTGCGGCATGTTCGGATCTGGGGTAGTCCAGCATATGTGCTGAAAGGGAACGCAGAAAAGTTGGAATCAAAAACAGAAGTATGTTTCTTTGTTGGGTATCCAAGAGGAACTAAAGGTGGTCTGTTTTATAGTCCTAAGGATCAGAAGGTTATTGTTAGCACCAATGCCATATTCTTAGAATAGGACTATGTTATGGACCACAAGCCCAGAAGCCGTATTGTTCTAGAGGAAATGAGAGGAAAGACACCGAGACATACTTCTTCGATACCAACGGTACGAAAAGAAACACCACAAGAAAGAGTTATCGATATTCCATTACCACGTCGTAGTGGGAGGATTATCGAAACTCGTGTAGATCCCGAACCAACCATTAACACGCAGGTTCCTGAACCAGTACAACGTGTAGATAATGGTGTATTAGGTTCAGAATCTTCACAACGAAATATCAGTGATGCACAGACACGGGTTGTGCCTCGTCGTAGTGGGAGGGTTATTATTCGACCTAATCGGTATATGTTCTTAGGAGAGTCTTATGACCGGGTCCCTGATGAACAAGGTACCGACCCCTGTAACTACAATGAAGCACTCCAAGATAAAGATGCAGATCTTTGGCAAAAGGCTATGAAGTTTGAAATGGAGTCCATGTACTCCAATCAAGTCAGGGATCTTATAGAACCACCCAATGAAATAAAACCCATTGGATGTAAGTGGATCTATAAGAAGAAGAGAGGAGCAGATGGTAAGGTGGAAACCTTTAAAGCAAGGCTTATTGCGAAAGGGTTCACTCAAAAAGAAGGAATCGATTATGAGGAAACTTTTTCGCCGGTGGCAATGCTGAAGTCTATCCAGATTCTCTTATCCATTGCTGCACATTTCGATTATGAAATTTGGCAAATGGATGTCAAGACAGCATTTCTAAATGGAAATCTTGACGAGTGCATCTATATGATGCAACTAGACGGGTTCATTGTGAAGGGCCAAGAACACATGTTGTGCAAGCTTAAGAAGTCCATTTATGGACTTAAACAGGCATCTAGGTCTTGGAATGTCCGCTTTGATCAAGCAATCAAGTCTTTTGGTTTTGATCAATGTGCGGATGAATCTTGTGTGTACAAGAAACATGATGGAAGAGTGGTGGTGTTCTTAGTACTATATGTGGATGATATCTTGCTAATCGGAAACGATGTGGGGGTATTATCTTCTGTAAGGGTATGGTTATCCAGTCAATTCGATATGAAGGACTTGGGAGAAGCCGGTCATATCCTAGGGATCAAGCTTATGCGAGATCGTAAGAATAGGATGTTGGGCTTGTCACAAGGCACTTATATTGACAATATTCTTGCAAGGTTTAGCATGCAAGATTCCAAGAAGGGATTCCTTCCCTTCAGACACGGAATTACTCTATCTAAGGATCAGTGTCCTAAGACACCTGATGAGATAGAGAAGATGAAGGCAGTTCCTTATGCCTCGGCAGTAGGAAGCCTAATGTATGCTATGCTATGTACTAGACCTGACATCTGCTTTGCTGTTGGCATGGTTAGTAGATATCAGTCTATTCCAGGGCAAGAACATTGGACTGCGGTGAAAAATATTCTCAAGTACCTGAAAAGGACTCGAGACTATATGTTAGTTTACCAAGCAGACAGTCTTGTACCCATTGGGTACACAGATTCTGATTTCATGTCAGATAGGGATTCCAGAAAGTCTACCTCAGGATATGTGTTTACCATAGGAGGTAGAGCCATTAGTTGGAGTGAGGTGTGTCACTTCATGGCTTTGAGTCTAAATGAGAGATTGTTAGGGATGTATACTAAAAGCCATGCTTTATGTAGTTGATTTATTATTCATTTAATAAAATCAGTTAATCCATTTTTTATGAGAATCTGTGTGGGCAATGTTTGTATTATATTATTTATTTAATGTGTGTCTCTCATTCTATATAGTAGGTGGTTTGGTGTGTAGAGTTCGGCTTACACACGGAAGATCAAGCCATCAGATATTATAGAATGTAAGATTTTGGTTTACAGTCTTAGATGGGATTGGACACACCATCGGTAGGACTGCAGCATGGTATTGTAGTAGGTTTGTCTTGACTGCGGGAAACGGTATAGTTTCAACTCACCATGTTGGTACATTTTGTGTATTAAACAGGACCGACTTAGGGTAATTATCTTTATACTGACTTATAAGATAATTAATACCTCATGGCTATTATGAGTGCTTATGCCCTAAATCCTAATTTAATTTATAGACACGTACATTTGATATTTATACTTTGATCCCTAAAAGGGTGAGATCCTTAAGTGGGTCAATATCTCATTGGATTGGGTGGCAATATTAATTATGTGGTGGATATTAATTAATGATGGAATCCATGTCTCAATTTTGGGATTGATGATATCCCCTTGAGAAAGCTTATAAATTTTGATTATGTCAAACCCTGCAGGTGGATTTTGTATCCGACATATCAGATAAGTTAAGCAGAGGATCTCAAGGAATTTTAAGAAATTAATTAAATATGATTGTCAGTAATTATATTTAATTAATGGATATCTGTAATCTTAACATGGGGAGATAATAAGCATTTAATAACATGGAGCTCGAAATATATTTTTGAGATAAGGGTAGGAGTGCAATTATAATTCTTTAGTGGTATGAATTATAATTTATGAAAATAGGAATCTGATTCAGTTCGAATTAGGGCTTCCTAATTCCATAAGGAAGCCTATTCCTTATTGACTTCTTATGGTCCCTATCGTAGCCTATATATATGCTGCCTTGGCTCTTCTCTCAGGTTGCATGATTTCATATTCTAAGCTTCCCTTGACCTCCTAACTTTCTTCTAGAAGGGTTTCCACCAAACCCTAGTCTCTGTGAGCATTCAAGAGACATAGGAGTGTAGATCGCTAGCGTCGGACAACGCTCATTAAAAGAGCTTCGGACTGCTCGATACTGATCGAAAGTTGCTGAATTTTTTACACAACGTTCCTGACGTCGAGACGGGGCTGCTGTTAAAAATTCAAGTAAATCGGAGATCGTTTGATCCTCCTGACGAACACATCTTTGTCAAATCAATGTGATCAGGATTGAATCGTCACAGCAATCAAAGAGAGTGTTATAACTGGGAATAGAAAATAGAACGTAAAGAGGGAAGAGCAAAAAACTAAAAGGATTTCGAAAGAGCCCACACTCAGTTCGATATTCTGGCAGCAAAGGAATACGGTAGAAGATCGTGAGCTGTTATCGAGCCCGTGTTCTCGATTCGTCTACTACAGCAATCCAATTTTGCAGTTCAAGGTAACGCTAGTTCCGCCCTTGTAGGGTTATTATAGATTTCATGAAATTTTTTGCAGTACTAACTTATACCCACTGTCAACGGATTCTGGGAACGCAGTTTCCTAACATTCCCAAATAAGAGAGAACGAAAACAGTAAGGACTTAGGTCTTAGGTAGAGGGGTAATGTATATGCCAAAGTGCTAATAGTATCTCGGGTAGATAAAATGGGTTATAGGATGGCGGATGGCAGTTATAACGACTTCGGAGAGTAACGAGAGTGATTGTAAATGATTTAGGGGGTTCAGAGCAAAGGTAAAAAGACTCTTAACTACATTGTTGTAGGGTTAGACCGAGTTGTTGGATGTATTGAATGTAGTTGATATTTACATTTTGGATTGTGAGGGGTTGGTGATACAGCTGGATGAAGCTAAGTTGGCATCCTTTGAATGTGTCATCTATTTAAGGTAGGTGGGAGACTTAAATGCGATGTCGATAAAGCAATGTATTGAAAGGTACGAGTCATATAAAAAATGTGTTATTATTTGGTAGAAGACGAGTGTATGTAGAAAGGATGTATTGTCAACGAGTGTTACGAGTTGGTCACATGGGATGAAAGTGTGTCATTGGTGCAGAAGGTTAAACAAGGGAGGATACCAAGGCTCATGCCATTGGTCTTCAGAGGTTTATGCGAGGGAGTATACCAAGACTGATGCCATTAGTGCAGAAGTTAAGCAAGCTTGAAGTGACTTGGCTATGCGGGTCAAAGGTTTCAACAAGTTTTGCGGTAATTGACCTTTCTGATTGGTTGTGAGACTAGAGGGTGTAGGGCACGTGAAAGTCACATGTCTCTCTCTTTCTCTCTCTCTGTCTCTCTCTGTCTCTCTCCGTCTCTGTCTCTCTCTCTTTGGAACCAACCCTAGCTTTGCCTGTGAGGCGTGAGCTAAGGAGATACCATTAGTTCTAACCACCTATCCATGAACTCATGAGATCGCAATGGTTGTGGCTACCCTTCGGTATTACTGCTTCCGGATCAAGGGTGGGCATTCCGAGTAACAAGTGTGTGTTTGTGTGGTTAGTATGTAGTTATAGCATAACGAGCATATACAAGTCTAGGGTGGAGCTCTTTGGGGAGTGGAGGTCTCGGGTGAAGCTCTCTCGCATTCAGCGAGTAGAGCGAGCGGGGCTCTCGGGTTCAGCTGAGTGGAGGTTGGGGATCCAGTAGGAACACGTGTCAGTCGATATGACATGTAAGTACTGGAAATGCTAGAGACACCTGTATCTTATGGTGACGTGTGTGGGTGACACTGTACGCTTGTCATGTATTATCTACACACATTATCTTCACTTAAAAGAATTTTAACAAACTCCTTGTACACCAACAGGGTAATTTTAACTCTTTAGGAGATGAGAATATGATGATCATATTTCATGAACTCCCAAACTTGTCCTAAGTTATAACCTAAAATTAAATTTCCTGTGTTCGCAAACATTATCCAAATAAAAAAAGAAAAGGTATTCTTAACCTAAACTGTCGCTAAATCAAACAGTCATTAACCCAAATAAGCAATCTTTTGGCCAAAAAGTCATAAATCAAAAGCGAAATAACTCTTAAGACAAAGGTTACTTCTACGGGCACAAATAAAATCCACAAGCACAATTTATAAATACCAAAATGTGTTTATCGCCCTCTTTTGTGTACCCTACAGAGTAAGTGGATCCCATCAGGAAAGAGATAGACACATTTATGTGTTTGTGCATTCTGTTTGTGAATTTTATTTGTACTCCAATCCTTATTCTAAGACAAAAGTTAGAGAGAGAGAGCAACTGCGCATGTGCCGAATGCATGTGTTGAAACTTGAAAGTGAGAGAGAGAGAGAGAGAGAGAGAGAGAGAGAGAGAGAAAGAGCAACTGCGCATGTGCCGAAGGCATGTGTTGAAACTTGAAACCGGAAAATGGGAGGAAATTGAAAAATAGGTGTGCTTAGTGTGTGTCTTATTTTGGACCTTTTGAATAGAACCCATTCAAGGGTTACCCATCAGACGGTTGAGATCCAAAAATAAATAACCCATGAATTAATGGCCGATGAGATTTTTTTAAGGAAAAAGTATTCCTAGAATTTTATATAAATCAACCACATATCGAACTATTATGAGTTAAGACTGAGACATGTCACCAAAATAGGTTAAATGGGTGGTGTAGTTGAATTTGTCGAAAAGGTTGGGTAGAACCGTAGAAGTATTGCAAATGAGACGCAATAATTTGTTGTACTTGAAGTGTGGAATTATTGAAAAATGTACAAATTTAGGCTCATGCATGCATGTCTTTTCCTTTTCTTTGGTGCCTACATGTCATGTTCTCCATCAATAATAATTTGAGTGTGGATCTCATGGTCTGATTCGGCAATGGGTAGATTTTAATAAAAAAACATACCAATGAGTAATAATCATTCATTCAATTTTGTCAGCCAAAAAAAATTTCCTTACTCTTAATTTAGAAGTGTCATTGAATTATTTTTTTTGTCAATAATTTTAATTTTGATTTTTTTGTTCTTTTCAAGTGAGTTGGCCAGGATAGGAGACTTGGGTTCATTTTGTTTTCGTACATGTGCTTCTAAGTATACAAAACAACCATCTGATTTTTGAGTTTCAATATGCACATTCAACTTCCTATATATGCATCATGCATGTGAGACTGTGAGTAGGCCATGGGATATATATATTGAATTACACACTAATTTTTCTTTTAAAAAGAAGTACCTTAATGGCGAACTATGAATGATGATCCATTATCTCGTGTCAATATGTGCAAGGGGGCTTGTCATTTTATATAAGTCATGTTTTGGCCCAAAGTTCGCAATATTTTCACACTAAAATTATTAGAATGTATGATTAAATTATTATAAAATGTCACGTAATTTTCCAATATTGTATACTCTACATTCTATCCCAACTGCATTTTTGAGGATAGAGATGGTTGATATATCGGATATTCCTCGCCGAGCAAGAAAAAATATCGGATGTTCCTAAACAAGTCAAAAAATTGGCAATAATTTGGTGGTGGATTAAACTAAATGACTAAAGTATGGTGACAAGATGTTGCCTATATATACTGAAATCAAGAGTGCTCTTTTTTATATATTGTCACCACTAATGATGCCCTGTTTGCTTTATTGGTGCAAGAAAGAAACGAGAATGAAAACTAAAAAGAACTAATTTTTTTAAGTATTTTATTTTAATTTGAAATAATTTACTAATGAGGTAGAAAGAAAAATTGATCGTAAAATCCAAAATTTTTAAATGTATATCATGTGACAGTTTCTTTTACTTCTGATTTATTTCAATGTTTTGTTAATATATAATCAAACAAAAAAAATCTTTTTGTTTTGTAATTTCTTTTCATTTACTAAATCTATATCATATATTGAAAGCTTGGCATGTTTGACAAGTAAGGACGGATTTCGCTCTTCTATCCGAATCTATTGGAAGTCATATCTTAAATGAAAGCAATGTAATTAGTCATTATCATGCGGCATTAAATAAGTGGCCCCTCAATCCATTGGTATTTGATTGTGGAGTAATGTTATGCTTCTCAAATTTAAAATTTAAATTTATATTCCAATAATATCGTAGTGGGTTTACTGGATTTTAATTGGAAAATGTTAAAAGTGACCCCACAGTGTGCCACATCATTTGGGATATATGTAGATTTGAAATTTGGATTTTGAAAGCATGACATTACTCTTGTGTTTGCAGGAATTTACTAGTGTAGCAAAAAGAAATTTTTTTTCTTCTTTTTGTTGCATTATTATGAAAAAGAAAGAGAAAATGCCAAATACAAAGAAAAGGGAGGGGCCAATATTTTGATCATCATTTGCATGAAATTGTTAACAAACTATATTCTCTTGATTTTTAATTACCCGACTTATGTAAAATTAGAAATTGAAAACTTTTAAGATAGTAAGAAACAAGAAAAAAAGGAAGATAAATGAACTTAATTTTTACCAACGTCTTCTTCTTTTTTCACATCGTGTTATTTTCCTGTCTGTTTAAACATTGTTTTCATTGCCAATCAAATAACAAAAATGTTAAGTACACAACACATTCCATAACATATTCCACAACATGACTTTAAATGTGTTGTACCATGTGCTGTTTGAATTTTTCACACTTTTCTATGCACGACTTACACAGCACAGCTTACAAGCATTTAAAGCCCTGTTGTAAAATGTGTTGTGAAATATATTGTGTGCCTAGCATTTTTGATCAAATAATTAAGAAAAAAGTGTTTTCCTTTTATTTAATAAGGTCCTATTTGATTAAATTAAAAATTAATTACTAAATTTTATTATTTCAATGAAGTAACACATTATCAAAAGTACTAAGAAAAATATAAGTGCTGAAACACAACATAAAAATATAAACCAAAATACTCCATGTCGTTGATAAATAAGTGAACAAAATGAAAACAAATAATTATTCTTTCTTCTTCTAATTTTCTGGTTTTGCTACAACTGAAACTACAAGAGAAATATTAAAATACAAGGAGAAGAAGAATTTTTCCCATTCACTTGTAACTTCACCGTTCTTAATATATATATATATATATATTTTTTTTTTTACTTTACCTTCCTCTGCACTAAAATTCAGGAAAAAAAATCCAAATATGTAATTCAAAGACATATCTAGCATGACGCAATGAATGCTCTTTAATTTATTTATTGGGCAATGCTATTGTAAGAAGCTTCTCATGTGAGAAGGCGGGTTTAAACTGTTGGATGAGCATCTAGCCATAAGATTCCCAGGAATCTGGAGAAGCATCTATTGCTAGATGCTCATCCAACGGTTAAAACCCGCCTTCTCATATGAGAAACTTCTCACAATAGCATTTCCCTTATTTATTTATTTTTTTGTGGCTGAACAACTATGTATGATGTTGATTGTGTAATAATTGATCTGGGAACGAGTAACTAGAGGTCCACATTGAATTGAAAATAATAAATGCCCGTTGTGGAATTAATCAAACATGCATGCATCTCTCATCACACACACTGTGACACACACATAAAAAGATTTGGTTCCGGCATGTCAGATAAGGCTATATATCCACAGAAGATTTAGCAGTTGGAGCGGTTGCCAAAGAAAGGGTTCATATAGGTTCCAACTTAGAGGTCAATGTGATATTAGATAATTGTTGGAAAACCCCTCAACTAACTCTCAAAAGTTTTAAACTTCAATTAGTTTGACCACTTTCTAAAAAGGACAAAAGGAATCAATTCAGTGCTCACACGGTACAAGTGCATGCACTGTAGAAAATCCAACACCTTTCGGCCACTCACACCGTGTGAGTGGCTGTACCATATAATATCCATTTCGAAAATGTATTTTTAACCTTTAAACCTCCATAACTTTTGATCTACAACTCTGTTTCTTACAAATTTTATACCGTTGGAACCGTGTCGACGAGAGCTACAAAACTAGTACCATTGTTGATACCTTTTGAGCAAAAGAAAAAAAAAATTATTTTTACATATTATGCTCCAGACGAACTTAATAAAAATTTTCACATAATATTTGTGTATTGGTTATTGAATTTTCACGTTATATTCACGTATGCCAAGTTGATATGATGTGAGGAAAAAAAAATCGAATGTTCATTTTGTTCTTAAGGAGAGTTTTAGTGAATTTTTACAAGAATTTTGCATTTGTTTGGATTGAAAAACCATGTTTTATAATTGATTTTTGAAATTTGAATTTTTTTTTTTATAAAGGAAATATGCATTGTTTAATATGAAAAAGAAAAAAAAAAAAAAAATCACTTCGCATATAAAAATATTAAGTGAAATTTCACTGAACTTATATATGAATATTAAGTGAAATTTTACTTAAATTGACACTTGAGGACTTTTTAACAAAGTATCAAATTATACCTTGAACTCTAGAGAGTTACTTCTAGCGACCTTTGGGATAGTTAGTGAATTTTCACTTAACCTACTAAGTGAAATCTCACTAAACGAGTATACGAATGTTAAGTTTAACTTCAAGTTTTTCAGGAAGAAAGCATGTACGGGTTCATTGAATTTTCACTTAATATTATGTATGCCAAATTTATATGTTTTGAGAAAAAAAAATTAAAAAAAGACGAATAGCAATAAAGCCATTGCTACCTCATTAAGGCTTAGTTTGACCCTATTTTGGTGCTTCTCCTTTTTTAAAGCACAATTTCATGTTAATTCATTTGGTAACTAGTTTACGAGCTTTGCAAAAATGGAACTTAGGACTTTTTTGGGGAGAGTTTTTAAAAGATCTAGAATTGAGTGAAATTTCACTTAATATGTTATGTATATCAAGTGAAATTTCACTTAATATTTATGTATATCAAGTGAAATTTCACTTATTATTTATGTATGTAAAAACATGAAAATCTTTTTTCTCAAAACATATCAACAATAAATTTTTAAAAAAGACGATTTTTAACAAGAATTCCTGCATTTGTTTTGGTTGAAAAATTGTGTTTTATAATTGATTATAAAATTTGCTTATTTTAACAAAATATGCATTGTTTAAAAAAACAAAAAACAAATCACCATGCCTACATGAATATTTAGTAAAATTTCACTTAACTCGTACATGAACATTAAGGCTTAGTTTGGCCCCCATTTTGGTGCTTCTACTTTTTTAAAGCACAATTTCATGTTAATTCACTTGGTAACTAGTTTATGAGCTTTGCAAAAATTGAATTTAGAGCTGTTTTAAGGAGAGCTTTTAAAGCTATAGAATTGAGTGAAATTTCACTTAATATTTTATGTATATCAAGTGAAATTTCACTTATTATTCATGTATGTAAAAACATGAATTTTTTTTTTCTCAAAACATATCAACAATGGTACTAGTTTTGTAGCTCTCGTCGACACGATTCCAACGGTATAAAATTTGCGAAAAATGGAGTTATAGGTCAAAAGTTATGGAGGTTTAAAGTTTAAAAACATTTTTTGAAATTAGAAATACTACGGTACGCTGCTCGCACGGTGCGAGCAGCCTGAAAATGAAGGCGCGCGCGTGGCACGCGTGGGGCGCGCGTGGTCGCGCGTGGGAGGGCGCGTGAAGGCGCGTGAGTGCTGAATATATGCACGAAATTTTCTATGGTGTGTGCATTTATACCGTACGAGCACTGATTTAGATTCCTTTTGTCCTTTTTAACAAATGGTCAAACAAATTGGAGTTTGAAGCTTATGAGAGTTACTTTGAGGGCTTTCTAATAATTCTCCCATGTGATATTAAGGAACCAAATAACACAAATACCCCAGTAGCAGATAGGTACCCCCCTTATACATAAATTAACATATATGCATATATGTGTGTATATATATAATGTGTGTATATAAATCAACACTATACTATAAAAGAGTTTTAGGTAGTTTTCAATTTTAATTTTGTCCTAATTTGGAATTCTTTAAATTGTTTGCTCCTTATATGTAATTTTGCCTTTACTAATACATTGAGATGCTATGCCTTGTTTGTCAAACCAAATTTTGCCTTTATTTGTGTTTGTGTTTTTTTTTTAAACCCAAACAAGGCACTCCAAAAATAATAGGATTTGTTTGGCAAATCAGTTGTGGCTTTGTTTGTCTTATTTGTTTCCACTTTTTCCCAAACAAGGCACTAAACCCATGGATCAATGGTCAACAATTTCGGCTAACATGTTTGACAAACCCATTTTGTGCTTTGTTTTTGTTTTTTTGTTTCGTTTTTCCCAAACAATGCTTTACACACATATATTGGATCAAAAGTCAACAATTTCGGTTCCTTGTTTGGCAAATCGATTTTGTGCTTTGGTTTTTGTTTTTTTGTTTTGATTTTTCCCAAACAAGGCTTTACACATATATAATTTACACTTAATAAATTTAATTCATTTGTTTTATAAAATTATTATTTCATACAATTCATATCTTTTCCCAAACAAGACTTTTTGGGTGATTTATTTATTTATTTTTTATTTCATGTATTTCTTTGAGTTCTACGCAATAGGAGTATAAATTTTCTGAAAAAAGTTAAGTTGTAGCCTGATTTTGATGTTTTACAGATAATATTATCTGTTAACTTTAAACTACCATAGCTTTCTCAATTCTTGGGTTTTTTGGGTGAATTTTTTTTTGTTTCATGTATTTTTTTTTAAGATTTATGTATTTATGGTGCCAATTGTACGAAAGAAATATGTTTTTATTATATGTATGCGAAAAAATACAATTTTTCATATTTGTTTGATGTTTAGTTTTTTTGTCCCTGTATTTCATGGTCAATAATGAACTCGTTTGATGGATCTCATTTTGCTGATTTCAAAACATTAAATTTTACGAAAAACGGACTTGTATAACAAAAATTATAGCAATTTGAGTGTAAAAAGAGCTTAATGCGATAAAAAAAAAAACTAGCATGTGTTTTAGCTTTGAAGAGTTTTATTTGAGGAGACTATCGCCGATGCTCCCTTTTTTTTTTAGGATTTAGTATTGTTTGATTTAATTTTTTTTAATTGACAACTATTAATGTATCAACAATAAATACATTTAATTTATTTTTTAATTTTGACGGACCCGTGCATTGCACGGGCCTCTATCCTAGTTGTTTTTAAAATATGCATGACTCTTAACTCTGAAGTAATTGACAGATAAAACAAAAGCTAGCTAGCTAGCTAGCTCATGGAAGACGATTCCAAGGGAGGCTCAAACTAGCCAGTGTTCTTTCCTTGTCAAATTTCCCTTTCTAGCCCATGAGTTATAAGTTCTCTCTATATATATTTATACATATATAAATTAAGTATATATGAGTGATGTATGCTGTGATGATATATATTAGGATTCAGTAAGTCTTCAAGGGGAAAGGCCGACATAATGAATAGTCAAATTACCTAATGTGAAGCATATAATTAACATTGAATCTTATAATCTGAAAGTGGGCCTAGAACCAGAAATCCACACCTCAAACATCATAGATTCATGATATTTATCCTCTCTTCTTGGTCAGCAAGGAATCTAGGTATATAGCTAGGGCATTGTTTGGGAATGATGAAGACATGCTTAGGTTTAAAATAATTACCTCTCACTTAATTTTATCGGTTTGTATGAAAATCAGTATTGTGCATTGGCTTAACTAGTTGATATGTATCTAAATAGCAGCTACACGTAGAAACACAAAACTATTTAGAACTACTTATTCTCTTAACTATGAGGTTGTTTGTCATTGCTTATTTGTCCATTTTAAGTAGCTTTGGTGGCTCAAACTGCTTATTGATCTGTTTGTTTCAGCAAAAATATAAGCAGATTTGGTCCAAAAACCAGTTTGAAAATAAGCAGGTGGGGGGGGGGGGGGGGGGTGCTTTTCAATATTATCTCTTTATTTGATCAGTTCACAGCATACTAACCAAACACCCGAACCCTATTAAGCAGCTATACTTTTAAGCAATACTACTAATCACGATCAAGATCGCATAAGCATAAGCACAGACAAACAGGCGCTATGTATGTTACCGATTCTTCTACACTTATATGGTGTCCTATTCAGGGCCGGCCCTGAGATGAAAAAATTTATCAAAGTTCTCAAGCGAACTTTCAAGGGGCCTAAAAAATGAGGCATATATACTAAGTTTCATAAAAATTAGGAAGAAATTAAAAGAAAATAGACCTAAAAATGATAAGTTTTTACAGAAATTCGGAAGAAATTAAAAGAAAATAAGTCTTAAAATGAGAGGTTTCATAAAATTGGGGAAGAAATTAGAAGAAAATTAATAGGCCTAAAAATAAGGTCCCATGTGGTCGCTTCGGGGCATGGCCTCAAGGCCGGCCTTGGTCTTACTATTGAAACATCTACGAGAGTACTGATCTATAATTGAACTTTAATAATTAGTTACAACATTGTAATTTGAATATTTTTGAAGTTTTGGTAATTAATGGTTGAACGTCAAAGATGACGGTGACAATAATAGAGCGTTGAAGTGAAGAAACATTTGTTAGGAAATAACTTCAAAACAGATCGAATCATTAATTGTGATCTCACAATCAAACTTATGGTCATTTATCAAATTGATTGAAACATTCTAATTAGCTAATGTCAAAGAGTGAAGGCGGCATTCTTACATTGGAGTTTCTTATCTTTAATTGAACTATGGGATTAATTTGAATTCTAAACGTCAACTGACTTGTATGCCCACCCATATAATCTAGCTTGTCTACCACTGTACAATCTTCTACTTGCATGAATCCGTTAAGTACCTATTTATACATATAAATTATTAGAATTAATTCATCAATTATTTAGATTAGGAGTTGTTGCAATAAGTAAATTTTCATGTATCATTAAGGGTTCGTTTGATAAAACTGAAAATTAAGCACTGAAATTTAGGTGCTGAATTTTAAGTACTGAAAATTTTAAGCGATCAAATTTTCACTTAAAGTTTTCCGTAATTTTTTGGCAGCTTTTTCGATTAAGTCGTACGTTATCAAACGCACTGAAAAAAAAAGTGCTAAAATATTTCATTTTCACCATTTAATTGGGTTATCAAAACACCCTAAATATAGGGTGAGACTAAATACACCACATTTTCTGCTAAATACACCATCTTGCACTGTTAAAAGATAAAAAAAATTTGTAAATGAAAATGGTATATTTAGCCCAAAAAAAAAAAATTTGGTATCTTTAGCCCCACCCTAAATATATTACCACGTGCTACAAGTGGATAGGGAGATTATTTGGTTTATTCCTAGTTTGTAGGTAGTATTTTAGTGGGTGAGTTGATTGGGGTAAAAGTTGATGTAGTGTGCTATAGTGGACCTATAGTTTATAGTAGTTTTGTTTCTCAGTTTCCTATTTAAGGAGATATGTCCTTAATAAAAATTATCAGATTGTATTTGTTGAATTCATTTGTTTGATATCAATTGAAGGTTAGGTTCTCCTCCATTAGAACCAAATCGGGGTCTTGCCCCTTCGAAGTGGAATAATTCTCATCCTTAATTTCTCCATTTTTTTGTTGTTGTTATTTTACGATACAACCTTATGGATTCGTATTAGAATCTAACTTAATATATATGTATTTGTGTGAACGTATGAGTCTGTTTTTTTTTATTTATTATATATATTTGTGTATATTCTGAATAATAGATATATATATATATATAAAATTACGTACATAGACACACGTAGTGCATGTAGGAAAGAGAGAGAAACATGGAGAGAGTGAGAAAAGTGGGTGGTAGATGGGTTAGTTTTGGTTAGCAAATTAATTTTGGTATGTACTTACACTAAAAAAAAAATTACTCCGTATTGTTTAATTACCTGTAACTATTGGTGCTGAAAAAAAAAAAAAAAAAAAAAAACGTCACCCCCTAATACATAGATGAAAATTTGGTTAAAAAACATGGGTGCTAGTATATGGTCTGTATAGACTAGTGTAGATACATAGATGAACGTTTGGTAAAAAAAACATGGGTGCTAGTATATGGTCTGTATAGATTAATGTAGATACGCACATAAATGAAAATTTGGTTAAAAAACATGGGTGCTAATATATGATCTGTACAGACTAGTGTAGATACGCACATAAATGAAAATTTGGTGAAATTCCTTGTTTGAAGGCGTCGTCGTAGAAAAGGTGTTTAATTTAGACCTAAAGTCATAGTTTCATTTTAAACAAATTAAACAATATATGGAGTAACTATGTGTTCCAGGAGTCTTTGATTTGTAGTTTAACTTCACATCATCTTGACCCCTGACTTTGAATAGAATAGTCAATATATAGGGCCATACATATGCATCATACAAACCAAGAAAAGTAAATAGGGCCTTAATTAAATGTTATACTGTCCAATCACTAACCACTGAAAGGCTTGATTTCGTTTTTATTTTTTATTTTATGTTTGTTATGGGAACAAGAGATCGAGAGCACAATTAAAACCACATCAAAACCCAAAAATATTAATTTTGATGCTAACTAGCAAATACTTCTAATACAAGCATGAATCCAAGGAAGTCAATTTGCGACCCTAGTTGTTAATTTGTGACGCCTTGTTTGCGTCACAAAAGATTATATTCTACTGTAGCTTTTGCAACCTGTGTGTGACGCATTGAACCGCTTCACTTTTGTTGTGAAGCACCTCCTATAATTTGTGACATGTTTGTAGCTTTTGCAACCTGTGTGTGACGCATTGAACCGCTTCACTTTTGTTGTGAAGCACCTCCTATAATTTGTGACATGTTTGTGCGTCACAAACTGTTGTAATGGACTTAAAATTTCTCATAATAAGAACACAACTAGTTAGATAATAGGGTTAATTACTTAAAAAATTATCATAAACCATCATAAGTTCTTTTTTTCCCACCATAATCACCACCAACACCGTTGTATAGCCCAACAAACAGCTGTCCGCCCATAGTACAAAAACTAGTGTAATTAAAAAAGGAGTGTTGTATGAATCTTTTAACGATTGAAGAGAATAGATGAAGAAAGTTGAAAAAAAATATATATATAAAGGGTGCAAGTATCCTTTCAAGTTAAATTTGTAATATCATGTCTGTAAGTTCAAATCAAATTAACTTATTACTAGTTGAATAATTTGATTTAAGTTCACTAATCCATTGTACTTTGATGCCCTTACCTATATTTTGATGTTAATTAACATCGTGTTCAAACCTCCCTCTTAGAGTCGATCAGTTAAACTTAAACCTCTAACATCTGCATCGATTCTTAACACTATTAGTGGATTCCCCATCTTCATTAAGAATAAGTAATTGGTATGATTAGTGTAGATGATAACATTAATAAAAGGCTAATTGTAGATGGCGTAGTTCATTGTTTTCTTAATGTTTGCACCCAAAAACCGTCAATGGTTTTTGAGCCCGATTTAAGTGGAAGAGAATGAAGGAGAGGCCGGGCTAAGCAATCAGTGACTCATCGGACTCGGGTATAGCCGTGAGACCGATGATAGATGAGTAGAATCCGGTTTGAAAGATTGAATATGGGTAAGGATCATCGGGCTCTGGGGAATTATAACCTAGTGCGTTGACAGCCCGATGATATAAGACGGAAAGCCTAATCGGACAATACGTAATGAAAGATGGAAGTAACAGTCCAATTAGCCATGGGCGGTTAAAGAAAGGTAATCGGGCATGGAAACCAATAGAGCCTGATTCATCCAAGAGAATCAGGAATGAGGCCGATTGACCGAGGTGAAGGCAGTGTTGTCTACAGCTGGCAGGATGTTGTCATCTTTGGGGAATTCTGGAAACAAGAGTCCGTTTAGGAGAGGATCTGTTTGTTGCTAGCTGGATTGAGGCGTCTGATCCCTAAATTGAAGGGATTGATTCAATTGAGTCATGGATAAGGAAGGTCTTCAATCAGCTAATCAATTAAGCAATTTGGGGGCGCAAGCCAAGGAATTATTGTCCAAATAGAAATTGTATAAGGCCGCTATAAATAAGAGGCAGGCCATCCAAGCAAAGGACTCCGCGTCATTCTCGAAACAGCATTCATACAGCACATTCGAAGCATTCAAAGCATTCAAAGTATCCAGTCTTTATGTTTTTTAGCCTTCATAGCAAATAGGTCTGTCCTTTTGTTATTTTCTGTTTGTGTTCTTTCTGTTTTGTTCTTGAGATCTGTTTAGTTTTTTCCAAACATTTAATAAAAATCTGTTTTATTAAACCGTTTGTGATTTGTTTACCTGTTAAACTTGATACTTTTTAGCTTGTGCGCTTCAGTACTGCTAGAGAATTTACAGTGAGGGTACTTTCCTACTCACTATACACAGTCACCTTGTTTAGAAGTCAGATTCATCAAAGCCTTGTGTATCACTCACACAAGCGGATAGGAAATTAGTTTGCACGTACACACACACATCGAACCACTGTTGGTTCTGGCACGCCCGCACAAATTACAGCAAACATTTTTGGCACGCCCGGTGGGACCAACAGTGTCAAATCATGCCTCCGAAGAAAGATAAGACGACGAAGAACGGCCAGGACGATTCCACCACGGACCCACCTGTGGAGGAGAGTACCGGCCATTCTCCCCAAGATGGCAGCATCATTCTTGAGGCGATTTCAGAGGCCATGAGTGCCAACGTTGAGCCCATGTGGCAGGAGTACAACGCGCTCATAGGCTCAATGGGTAATCATAAATCGGTCATGAACCAAACGGCCGATGTTCATAAGAGTCAGGCCGAATTGATCCTAGAAACCAGGACCACCCATATAAAGTTGGACCGCCTAACGGAAGCAATCGGAAGGCTGGTTGAGACCTATAAGGCCGGAAGCAGCAAAGAACAAATCAACGGATCGGGTTCAGGCACCTCGTTTGAGTCCGATAAGCCGAAGGACACGCCCTATGTATGTCCAAACCTTAGGGATGCTGCTGGCTCCGGTAAGCAATCTGAATCACAGACCGGTATGGCTAGCGGTGTGGCAGTCACCGATCCCAACGGATCGGCGACGCTAGGTTTTTGCCGGACTACAGGCCATACTGAAAGTTCAGTCGGCTACACACAGCCCCTAGGCCACGGCCATGGGGGGCAAAGGAACAACGGTGGGTTTTGGACTCATCAGGCCCACAACCAGCAGCACGGACCGCCACCGTTGGTACCCCCGATAAGGAATGTTCAGCCCATAGCTCAACCCATCAATAGGGAGGAACTGGTAGCGGCCATACACGAGGAGTATGGCCCGTTTATGAGAAGACTAGAGAGGCCGACGTATAGATGGCCGTACCCTCCTGAAATTGACCAAGTCATATTTCCTCAGGGGTACAAAGTACCAAATTTCACTCTGTTCTCAAGAGAGAGTGAACAGTCCTCAGTTAAGCACATTGGCCGTTTTATTGTTCAATGCGGTCATGTGGGTCACAGTGACCCATTAAAGCTAAGATTATTCCCAAACTCGCTAACGGGCATGGCGTTTTTGTGGTATGTTAACCTCCCAACCAATTCTGTGTTAACTTGGCAAGGGATGGAAGAACTATTTCATGGCCAGTTCTATAAGACTAAGCCCGAAACATCGCTGGCTGATTTGTCTAGGATGATGCAGTTACTAGGAGAGACCGTGGAAACCTACATAGCCCATTTCCGAAAGATAAAGTATCGGTGTAAGACGGTTTCGCCCGAGGAGGAGTATGCAAAGATGGCCATGGGGGGCATGTCCTTTGAACTTTGCAAGAGGTTTGAGGGAACTGATTTCCGTGACTTATTCGAGCTTGCTACACGGGCCGGTCGTTATGAGCGTATTCTCTTGGATGAGCAGGAGAAGAAGAACTCCTCCAAATGAACATACTACAAGGATCCTAATTACGAGGTCCACTTGGCAGAATGTGACCTTGAAGTAGAAAGCGATATGACCGAGCTGATCTGCAAACGGCCAGTCGTATGTAACGCCTTGAATAAGCCTGTAAATAATAACGCCGCTGCAAAGAAAATGGCATTCGAGGCGGGAAAAAACTACACTTTTGATATAACCATGGCCGATCAAATATTCGATGCCTTGTTGGCCGATAAAGTGATCAAGTTAAGTGAATGTCATCGGATCCCTAAGGCCGATGACATGAAAAATAAAGAATACTGTAAATGGCACAATTCTTGGAAACACTCTACTAACAATTGTGTTGTTTTTCGCAATTTTATACAAGAAAACGTGGAGAAGGGAGTCTTCAAATTCTCGGACAAAGCTATGGGGATTGATTCAAAACCTTTTCCACAAATTACTGGTACTAACATGGTTATGCCCGACCTAACCAAGCTTTCAAGGCTGAGACCCAAGATAGACTTGTCCAACGAAGAGCTTGTGCCAAATCAACGGGAGGGAAAACAAATCGCTATTTCGGCCACTGAGGGGCCGAAGGTGACGATACATGACCTCCAGAGGAGCTATCTGGAGCAAAAAAAGGAAAACCACAAGGCCAAGGAAGAAACAGCAAGATCTAGCACAAACAATTTGATAGCTGATCTACGCCGACAGCTGGAGATCATCGAACAAGGCCTTTGCCCGAGGTGTAAGGCTGACGTTAAGAAGGAAGTTTCGAGCCCGAGCAAGAGGCCGAGAAGCTATGAACATCGGGAATCAAGCCCGAGAAAGTCTGTATACGAGAGATTGTCAATACCGTGGCAAAGTAAGGACAAGCCCGAGTGGCGGGCAAAACATCCATTGGTGCAGCGAACCGGCCAAAGCGAATCCGGTCGGCTGGGGGCAAGAAATTCCCAGATAATCCCAAGGCCTCAGATACAAGTATCAACCTCTGGCAGGGACCCGAGAATGGTGTTACCACCTCGGGTAGAAGATCAAAAGTGGCACAGAGCTGAACACTCTAAATTTCCAGCACGGCCACAATATAGCAAGTCCCAGAAAAGGAGGTATAAGAGAATGAGACAGGACGAGCGAGAGCGTCAGTTCTTAAAGAATCGGGCTGGAAACCCTCCTGCTCCCACAGAGCTCAAGGTTTCCGATAACCAAGGATTCTCCATGAGGGCGATGCACATGGCCACTAAGCACCCAAGGGAAAGAGTCCGACAGGAAAGATCGCAGGAAAAAGGTAGAGTTACCTCGGACAAGATGATTGAGTCCGATGGAGATCTGTCGGACTCAAGTTTTTCGCCAATACAATTCGGGACTATTCCATTAGGCTTGTCATCCAACATGGTGTTTACGCTACCCATGTCCTTCATGGCCAAGCCGGACCAGCCGTCGGCCATGGAGGGGGATGTAGTAGAAGGCCTAGCTAAGGACTCGGTCGTGATGGAAGAAATCTTTTGGAACGGGGGAGAGACCATTAAGCCTAAAGTGGTGGAAGCTACGAGCAAAAATGTAGACACCACCGATTCGCAGACCGGTCGGCCTAAATCACCATCTTAAGGCCGAAAGGGCAGGAGACTGAGGATGGAGTGAAGACTGGACCAGTTAAAGTGGTGTTTGAAAAGCCAACACACCAATGTCCCAACATCTGAAGCCTTTGTATGTGAAAGGACATATCGAAGGCGTCCCAATAAATAGGATCCTTGTTGATGGGGGGTCTACCATTAACATCATGCCTCAAATAATGTTGAGGATCCTGCAGAAGTCCGAGTCGGAGCTAATTCCGACCGAGATGAATGTCCAAAGCTTCACGGGGGTACCTTCAAGGACCAAGGGTATCTTACCCCTTGAACTGACCGTTGGCAGTAAAACGGTCATGACTGCTTTTTTCATAGTGGAAACCTCAGCGGCCTATAATGCTTTACTAGGCCGGGATTAGATACACCCAAATTATTGTATTCCCTTCACGCTCCATCAGTTGTTGATTTTCTGGAGAGGTGATGAGGTGGAAGTGGTTGGGGCAGACACCAAGCCCTTTGTAGCCCGGGTGTAGACGGCCGATGCAGTCTTGTACGAAGATGACATCAGGCCAGTTAAGTTGCTGGGGTGCAACAAAGTGGGAAGACCAAATTCAGTGACCTTCCTTAAAGGAAGTTCGTCGAACATTAAAGTATATTTCCATAATCTCAGTCGGACAGAAGAATCAAGGCCGATTGAGATCGTTGAACAAGAAGATGTCCATGGGGACTCCGATAATTGAAGAACGGAAGCTGCAGGCCTTGAGGGCCAGCATGGCCAGATGGTGTGCATTTCTAGCCGACAGAAGATTGGAAATCGGTCCTTGTGACGGAATGATCAATCTGGCTGATTATATCTACGAAGAAGCAGCGCCGAGGGAAGAAGAGATTCAGATTGACGAGCTGGAAACGGCCACGGCGAAACTTGATGATTTAAAGGCCGATGTCCAAGACCCTCTCTTGGAAGTCAAAATAGGCAAGGAAGGGGAGCACAAACCTACCTATGTAAGTCAGATGCTGGATTCTCAATGTCAGGCCGAATTGATTGCACTCCTTCACAAGTACAAAGATTATTTTGCCTAGGAATATGATAAAATGCCAGGTTTATCAAGAGAACTGGTTGAACACCGATTGCCAATTAAATCGGGGTTCAGACCGTTCAAGCAGCTGCCTCGGCGTATATCACCAGAAGTAACACTGAAGGTGAAAGAAGAAATCGAGAGATTACTGGACGCTGGATTCATTCGGACAGCCCGATATGTTGAATGGGTCTCGAATGTTGTCCCAGTGGTAAAGAAGAATGGGAAGCTGAGGGTCTGCATTGACTTCAGGAACTTAAACTTAGCTACCCCAAAAGATGAGTATCCCATGCCCATGGCCGATCAGTTAATCGATTCGGCCGCTAAACATAAAATTTTATCATTCATGGACGGACACTCAGGGTATAACCAGATTTACATCGCCGAAAAGGATGTCCCAAAGACTGCTTTTCGGTGCCCAGGGGCAATTGGAACCTTTGAGTGGGTTGTCATGCCTTTCGGGCTGAAGAACGCTGGAGCCACTTATCAACGGGCAATGAATTTAATCTTCCATTACATGATCGGACAGTTCATGGAAGTTTACATAAATGATGTGGTGGTGAAGTCAGGGGATAATGCCGATCATCTAAGGGATTTGGAAAAAGCATTTGAAAGGATGCGGGCTCACAGACTAAAGATGAACCCTCTCAAATGTGCATTCGGCGTTACAGCAGGGAACTTCTTAGGTTTCTTAGTACATCAAAGGGGGATAGAGATTGACAAGAATAAGGCTCGGGCTATCCAGGCAGCAAAGCTACCTGCTAATAAGAAAGAGCTTCAAAGATTGCTCGGGCAGATCAATTTCTTAAGAAGGTTTATATCAAATTGTGCAGGAAAGACCCAAGTATGGACCCCACTATTGAAGATCAAGACCGATGAAGACTTCAAGTGGGAAGACAGCCATCAACAAGCCTTTGAAGGAATCAAACAGTATTTGTCTACTCCTCCAGTATTAATGCCACCCAAGAAGGGTAGGTACCTAAAATTGTATATATCGGCCTCTGACTGCTCTATAGGAAGTATGCTAGCTCAAGATAATGAGCAAGGCAACGAGCAGGCCGTTTATTATTTAAGTAAAATTTTGACTTCAATCGAGCAGCGCTATGCGCCAATTGAGAATTTATGCTTGGCATTGTATTTTTCTTCACAAAAGTTAAGAACATATATGCTTCCTGTTTCAACTTACATAATATGTCAAACTGATGTGATAAAATATATGTTGTCAAGACCGATTATGAGAGGCCGAATTGGGAAATGGACCTTGGCCTTAATGGAATTTGCTATCCAATACCGATCGTAGCAATCGGTGAAAGGCCAGGCCATAGCCAATTTCTTGGCTGATCACCCAGATCCTACTGATTTGGGGGAACTGCCTGCCTTCAACACCCAAAGTCCTGAGCACGTCCTTAGTCCCATGGACGTTGATCTTTGACGGTTCCAAAAACGCAGAGGGTGCTGGGGCAGGAGTGCTGATTGTATCACCCAAGTATAAAAAGACAAAAATTTCTTTTCGGCTAAATTTCAAATGTACTAATAATCAGGCCGAGTACGAAGCACTTATCATCGGACTGGAGATACTCCTTGAAATGGGGGCATTGTCTGTGCACATAAAGGGAGACTCAAGGTTGGTGATCGGACAGATAACCGGGGAGTTTCAGATAAGGAGTTGGGAGCTATGCCCGTTCCACGCAGTTGCCACTCAACTCATGGAGGCATTTGATGACATTAGCGTAAGCTACATTCCAAGAACTACGAATACTGAGGCCGATAAGTTGGCAAAAACAGGATCAGCCTCACATTCTCAGAAGAGCGCAGAAGACCAACTCATCACTGTTCATGTCCGATCACTCTCGTCTGTTGCAAAGAGAGGTTGGTACGCTACTACCAATTCGGTCTTGATGGAGGATGACGATTGGAGAATTCCCATCATTGAATACCTGAATCACCCAAATGTCAGGGTAGGCCGAAGAGTCAGATTGTTTGCTGTCCGATTCGTTGTGCTCGATGGAGAGTTATTCAAGAAACCAATCGGTGATGATGTAATCTTGAGGTGTCTAGGGAAGAAACAGGCCATGCAGGTGATGGCCGAGGTACACGAAGGGATTTGTGGTGCGCATCAAGCCGGCACCAAGATGAAGTGGTTGTTGAAGAGATATAATTATTATTGGCCCGACATGTTAAAGGATTGCATCAGTTACGCTAAGGGATGTCAAGCTTGCCAGAAGCACGGTCCGATCCAGCGTGTGCCATCCAAGGAGCTACAACCCGTAATCAAACCATGGCCGTTTAGAGGGTGGGCTATGGATTTAATTGGCAAAGTCCTACTGCCATCATCGGGCCAGCATTGTTTCATCATAGTGGCTACGAACTACTTTACCAAGTGGGGCGAGGCCATACCTTGTAGAACGGTGACTCAGGCCACCATCATAAAATTCATCGAAGAACACATTATTTATAGGTTCGGCCTTCCAGAAACAATTACTGCCGACCAAGGATCTGTGTTCACTGGGACTGAAACGTCGGCCTTTGCTGAAAGTAGGGGGATCAAAATTCTTAATTCTACGCCCTATTATGCACAGGCTAACGGACAGGCCAAGTCCACTAACAAGATCCTCAAGGGGATCATAGAGAAAATGATTGTGGAAAATCCAAGGGAGTGGGACAAGCTTTTGTCCGAAGCGCTATGGGCTTATCGGACATCTAAAAGGTCAAGTACTGGGGTTACACCGTTCATGCTGACTTATGGACATGACGCTATATTACCTATGGAAGTGACAGTTCGATTGGCTAGAAGGGCTTTGCAGAATCAGCTTGAGCCCGCTGAGTATACAGAGGCTATGATAGCTGAATTGGAAGGGCTTGATGAAATGAGGTTAACGGCCTTGGATTCATTAAAAGTGCAAAAGCAACGGGCCGCCCGAGCTTATAATAAGAGGGTGAAGGAGAAATCTTTTTGCACGGATGATTTGGTATGGAAGGCCGTGTTACCTATTGGAGACAAGGATAATCGTTACGGTAAGTGGTCGGTCAATTGGGAAGGCCCGTTCATCGTCCACCAAGTCAAAAGAGGAGGTGCTTACAGGCTTCGTGATTTAGATGGAACTGTTCATGTCCGACTAATCAATGGTCAGTATTTAAAGTCTTATTACCCTACGTTATGGGAGACCATTGATTTGGATTATAAACCTAACCCTGGGTTGGAATATGATCAGTTGATAAATTATGAACCTGAGCCCGAATGATTTAGATAAAACATTATTTTTGTATTGATAGGCTGAGCACAGCTTACTTACAAAAATGATGGAAAAAGAAGAGATTCTTTACAAAGTACAAAATAGGAGTCGGCCTCTAGGCCGACCCAAAATTTCTAAGTTTAGCCTTCAAATACTCCCAGGTTTTGATGGCTCCAGACCGATCCCGTTTGGCTTTTTCTAGCTTTTGTGCCCATGCCCGGGATATCGGAACACTGGCTTGCAGCTGTTCGCTGCACTTTTGGGCATCGCCGCCAAGTGAAGATAATGCTTCATCAATTTTTCCAAGGGCGGTTTTGTTGGTGACGACCTCGGTCTCACATTGGGCAAGCTGAGCCTTTAGTGCCGCAATACGGTTCTGCAGCCAAGAGTCCCTTGCTAGAACCTGAGCCCGAGAAGCCTTCCCTGCTTCAAACTTGGCTTTGGCCCCTTCCAAGAATTTCAACGCTTTCTGCCGAGAGCTTAAATGAAGTTCTGCATCAGCCTGAATTTTCAAGGCCAATCGGTCTACAAGACGGGCGCTGGGGAGTCTCTCTTTTATCTCAAGGAGTAATGATAGTTGCCCGTCTGAAAGAGAAGGATCTGCCATGAGAGTGGTCAAGGCTGTGTCAAGATCAGCAGTAGCAGGAAGGTTGGATAGTTCCTGGTCAGTAAGCCCGAAGAGTAGGTCCTTGGCTTGTTGGAGGAGGGAAGGTGAGACCGCTTCGGGCTCCTGGGGTCCAAGGTCAAAAGCTCCCAGGTCCAGGCCCGAGAAGAAGTAATTGAAGGGAATGATTGGCACTGGACCTGTGGGATCGGCCTGTTCAAGAGAATGCAGTCAGACATGGTCTTTAAAATTGTACAAATTAAAGAAGTAACACTGCAATACCTGGGTGTGAGGACCAAGTGAGGCCGAAATCGCTTCGCGAACATCGGCCTCACTGGGTTGCAAAGAAGTTGGTTGAGAAGGAGATTGAGCCAACCCTGAGGAGGAAGAAACGTGACCGGTCTCTTCTCCTAGACTCATTGAGGCCGCCGTCACTTGTAAGACCTCGGTCTCTGGGGCTGCGCCCGAATTGTCAGCACCGGCCTCAATGGCAGACACTTCAGGAGGATTGTCCTCGGCCATTACCGACTCCATTGTTGAGGGAATGGAAGACCCAGTAATTGCAGGAGGTTCCCCTTGCCCGGAGAAAGCTCCGACTTCAGCAGGGACGATTTGGTCCACTTCTTCCCCAACTGCCTCTGTGGTAGTTCCAGCATCGGCCGCGCCCTCAGTGCTGGAAGAGAGGACAACTTGCTCAGGGGCTTGGCTGATATGTGCAAGGTCTTCATCTCCACTGGAAGGCGTTAAAGGAGGCACAATGTGGAGAGGCATCACCCGCACGGCTACCCGTTCCAGATAGGCCGCTGCAGACGTCGGTGATGCAGGGAGAGTTGGAGGAAGAGTCTGAGTTGAAGTAGGGAGTGGATCCTCTCCTGAGTCTTCGTCAACGAGCTGCAAACAGAAGATTAGAACTACGAACAGGTAGAATCGGGCGAATCTGTTTGAAGCCGTTAAAATCTAACCTGAGTAAAGGCCGGGGTTGTTTTTTGTTTTTTCTAAGAAGGACCTTTGCCCGGAGCTGGCTTTCTAGCCGGTCACTTGGCTACTTGTTTGCGCCTGACTGGAGCTGCCGTCGGGACAGGAGCATCGGCCTCAGTGGCCGAAGATGCAGTAAAAGGCACAAGCGCCTGACCGGCTTTCTAGCCGGTCGTTTGGCTACTTGTTTGCGCCTGACTGGAGCTGCCATCGGGACAGGAGCATCGGCCTCAGTGGCCGAAGATGCAGTAAAAGGCACAAGGGCCTCGACAGCAGTGCCTAGAAATATGTTGCGTGCCCGTTGAATTCCTCTGACACCACGGGCCGGGCGGAGAAGGGTGTAAAGCTGAACGCCGCTTTGAGCCGGTCCGATCTTTCTTTTATTTTCTTCACTTGACCGTCATTAACAATGAGGCTGAGTTCCACCCAGTCAACATTGACAGTAATGCCAGGGGGAACGGGCACGAGTTGTGTAAGCCTGAATTGACGGGCGTATAAAGGAGCGAAGTAATATCCAGCCCCACATTTATTATTGGCCGACGGAATGCTTGGACTAAAAATAATGTCACTAGCTACTAAGTACCTAGAGAAGATTTCATTATAAGTGGACTGGGTGCCCGAACCCCAGTTGGAAGGATTATTGGAAAGTTGAAGGAAAGAAGAGAATTGAAGTGAAAAGAATGGGGTAAAGAGGTTGACATCCCGAGGGGAACAACCTTGATAAAAAAAAGTAAAACACTCCTCGAAGGAGTGGGAAGAAGGAATTACGTCCATGAATTGGACGGCAGAAATGGGAACGTCGGCCAATTGGCGGATGGGGGGTTGGAACTCGGGAAAATAAGAATGCAGCCACGACTGAAGCATCCATATCGGGCTCCCACCAGCTCCGAAGCCCGAATGGACAAAATCTGTGATGCCACGGACCAAGTGCGCCCAAACAAGCGTAGCCATGGCTAACGGCTTCCCCGATGCAAGAGCCAAGGCCAAGGTTGTGTATTCTTTGGTAATGGCTTGGCTGGCCGAGCAGAAGAGAAATTTGTTGAGCCAATAGATGAGGAAGGCAGTGTGTTCTGCATCGGACACCTCAGTCTCGTCTGCCCAGATGCAGGCAGTTAGAAAGCCTCCAAAGGCTGTAATCGGCCTATGTGAAACGGCCCCATCCCTGATAATTTCTTGTTGGGTGTAGGCAAAGCTGGCCGTCCCAACGTCAAGCCCGGGGATGATCTCTTGTCCATGGGGGCGAAGGCCGAGTAGATAGCTTATGTCTTTGACGGTGGGAGCCATTGGTCTGCAACGGAAAAGGAATCCGTTGCAAGAAGAAGACCAGAATAACAAAGCAGACAGAAGAAGAGGTCGGTCTATCTCTATTCGAGACCGACTGAGCATTATGACATCATAAATGCCCGTTTGCTTCCAGATACCGGACTTAGAGGCCGAAACCCTGGTCACCCACTTGTCCCAATCTGCGGCAGGGGTCGGCCATCCCCGAATAGGCTGGTTAGCACTTTGGACTTTGCCCCAGTGAGCAGGGACTTGAAGGAATGCTTCATTTTCTACCGGAGGGAAGAATGGTAGAAAAGCAGCCGGAGGGTGGCCAAGAAACGCCGCTCCCAAGCCTGGTGCGACGGGAGAGCCATTAGAGGAGCTGTAGGGGGTGAGGTAATCGGTGGAAATGTCAGCAGCATGAGTTTTTGCTAGGGTCCTAACCTTTCTGCAGCGGTTTTGCAGCGGAGGTGCATCTATGAAGGTTTTTTGTTTTCTTTGGAGGTTGCCGGAGCGGTTTTAGGAGCCATGTCTGTGGAGAGGAGAAAAGTCGCCAGAAAAAATGGAGGTCTAGAGAGAAAAACTCTGTTTTGTTTGAATTATGGGGAGAGAGTAAGAATGCGAATGTGGTAAGGAGCTCAAAAGTTTGGTTGTTTAAATAACACGACGTTGTAATCATGACGCATTAAATGAGGAGTGACTGGTGGAATTCTCCATAATCTGAACAGTTGCTGCATGCTTGACGCGTGGCCAGTTTAAAATTCAAAACGTCACATCACTACAAGAAAAATGACTTTTAGTGACGAAAAATTCCGTCACTAAAGGTCTTTACCGACGAAAAAAATTTTGTCACACGTTCGTCACTAATTCCTCGACGTGAAAGGTTTCAGTGACAAAAAAAATTTCGTCGCTAAAAGTGCCCTTTAGTGACGAAACATTTCGTCGCTAAAGGTACCCTTTAGTGACGAAACCATGTTTCGTCGCTAAAGATCACCTACTTTTAGAGACGAACTTTCGTCGCTAAAAGTTCTATTTAGTGACGAAATATTTCGTTAACAAAAAGAATATTTCCCGACGAAATATATTTCGTCAAGAAAAGTCACCTACTTTTAGTGAAACTTTTGTTGGGAAAAAGAACCATTAACGACGAATTATTTCGTCGCTAAAGGTATACTATTATTGACGAAATATTTCGTCACTAAACGTGACTAATTCCTGACGAAATACATTCGTCGATAAAAAATAATTATTACAGACGAATTATTTCGTCACTAAAGATGATTATTTGTCTACGAATTCTTTTCGTAGTTAAAAGATAACTATTACCGACGAAATATTTCGTCACTAATAGTATATTATTATTGACGAAATAATAATTCGTCATTAATAGTATACTATTACCGACGAAATCATTTTGCAAGTAAAAGGTTATTATTAGTGACGAAATATGAACAATTAGGGACGAAAATTTCGTCACTAAAGAAGCATACCCTTTTTGGGAATATATTGCATTTTTAGCCAAATAAATTTTTTTTTGCCACCTGCTAATTGAGTAAATTAAAAATATTCACAACATCCATATTAAATAATCAAATATTCATTCATTAATAAAATCACCTACTCAATCCAACATAACAAAATAGTATATTTAAAATCCAAAATACATAGCGAATACAAATTCAAAACAAAATATCGAAAGTCAATAACGTAATACAAATATGACTTCAGTCCAAAAAGATCAAAATATAGCGTTGAATTCAGTCCTTGAGATGCCCGTAAATCTGCAATACAAAAATTTTAACAAGATAGTAGCCAAATAAAGCATAAATTTAAACAACGAGATAGGATCAAACTCACAAGAACAATGCTTTTGAGTTCTCAAGCCCCCAAGTTGATTAGGCTCTTCAAGTTACCAAGCTCATAAAAGATAAATAGCCTAGGAGTTTAATAACCTGTCATAAGGAAAAGGCAAACAAATATAAAAAAAGACCGACATTACAACATCAATAATCAATACAGAAAAAAAGTTATACAAAAAAAAGGTAAAAATAAATTAGCCAAAAGATAACCTAAAGTCAACTATTAGTCTGTAAGTTCTCACCAAAAAAAGTCCTCACCGTTTCATTCATTATAAATAGTCAATGATGAATATAAAATGTGAGCTTATAATATAAAATATAGTAGTCATGGAATTATCTATTTAACAAATCTAATAAGCTTTGGAGTGTTCCAATACCCATACAAGTAATGAGTAATTGTTGAAAAATGGGAAAACTTAAGCGTAGAAGAAAGCCAATCAAATTTAACCACTTAGTCTAACCCTCCAATGAAAAAAAAACACTTAGCCCATATTTGATACCTTATTAATTTAAAAACACAACCCATTAAATTAAAGCTTAGGCACTTTTGGAAAGTGGGTAGACACTTAGAGTAACACTTTTACTTTCCAGTATCTTCTGACATATGTATAATTAAACAAATAAATTTTGGAAAGTGGTACTGCATGTATGTATAAATAAATTCAGCACACAACGGAGAAGGCTCATCTTCCAGATTAAAGAAAACCCTCGTGGAAGGGTGGCATGGAACTCTCACTAAGATGTCTCCCATAATGCTATGTGATTGTCTAGATTCCATGTGGTTCACTATGAAGTGACTGAATATGGTCCAAGACTCCAAGTACAGATGATGAAAGTATGTATCACAGTAACAATTTCTAGAAACTATATGATTAACTTCAGTTCAGTCCACTTAAGAATGCTCTAATATGCATTTATTGTATTAGAAACTGCAGCTACCATTGCCAAATTCGCAGCTCTTCCAAACACTAAACTAAAAGTGAATAAAATGTAAAACTATAATTGATTTCCACTTCCTAATATGTCCTATGCAATCAAATAGAATATACAGAAGGTGCACAAGGAAATATGGTCCACAGAAAAATAATTCAAAATTAGAGACTCAAGAAAAAGAATAATCAGAAACAGAGAAATTCTAGAACCTAATTACCATGGCAAATAAAAGAAGAATAAAGTTGGAGAGATTCCCAATCTACATCTTATTTGTTTGAGGGTCAACAAACAAGCTCTGAACCAAAACTAAAAGAATACTCAGAAGCTCTAAATCAAATCTCAGAAATTCACCCCAAAGATAAAATTGGAATACGTAAAGCCCTAAATCAAAATGTCCTTCCCTTACATGCTCACCAACTTAGATGTGACTATGTGAGGGAGAGTTGTAAATGGGTTGGTTTCGGTTTTACACGGACAATATCAAATCTCAAATATATAAAACAAATCAAAAACAGACCTAGATCTACAATCAAATACACACCAAGAAATATATAGATGTATAGATCTACCTGAGGGATATGAAAGAGAAAGATATATGGTTACTTAAAAGTAGAAACCCACATCAGCATCGGGACGTCGACGGCGACAGCACCTTGGGTCCTTTATCGACTCAGCAACAGCCATGGCTCCTTGTGACCTCCATTAACTCGGCGATGGTACCGTTCTTTCTTTGTGTATGTTTGATATATATATATATATAGAGAGAGAGAGAGAGAGAGAGAGAAGGAGAGGCTGGAGGCAGATGGTAAAAAAATGGGGCCTTTAGGGTTCTCTACTTCTCTCCCTGCTTTTGATTTGAGTTGTGTATTTTTTTTTCTTTTTGATACAAAAAAACTCTGGCCTTTCGTCCAAATTATGGCAGGCAAATGAAAATTACAGCCATTTTTTTAAAATGCCGTATATTAGTGTATGTTATAATGCTACAAATAGGGATGGCAATTTTGTCTAAATCTTTCATTCAAAAAAATGTTTAAACTACATATCAGACACCCCAAATATATGTATATATACAATTAATAACATAATTCAGAAATAAGGTAATTCTCAACAATTCTCAAAGAAATTAATTAAATCGCCAAAATTATGTATACTAAATGTGAGCAATTTTGGAGTGAGCAACACTACATTCTTTAAAAAAAGTCATTTTCTTTTCTTTCTTTTTTTAAAGTAAATACTAAATGTTTTCCTTTTTCTTTCTTTTTTTGACTTAAATTTGATTTGAGTAAAGATTAGATTTAATGTGATCCGTACAACTCACTAAGCTAAATATGTTTACAGAACAAAAGCTCAGACACAAAATAGCTATATTTCTTTCGTCTTTTTTTTTTTTTTTTTTTTGCAAGTACATGATATGAGTAATGCTATGTTTTACAAATTTTGAACCTCAAATTGGTTTCTTATATCCAAATGATTTATCAATTGTAACATGTAGTACCACTGGTCATAAATTAGAATCAATTAAGAAACCAAGAACCTTAATTAACTAATTTAATTGATACTAAAGTGAAGGATTTTTAATTGATACTAGACCTCAATTTGAAATATCCCTTCGATTGATTATTATATCATGCATTGAAACATGTACTTTTTATAGCGATGTTCATAAAAGAACTGATCTGATTCTCTGAACAATCGGAATTTCGTACTTCTGTCGGATTTAAGGACCTTAATTAACTACAAGAAGTGCCTTCCAGGATTTAAGGTTAAATTGAAACATATTGAAATCTATTGAAATCGATATAAAAATCTATTAAGGACCTTAATTAACTAATTCAATTGGTACTATTGTGAAGGACTATCTTGATAACCGGGAGTCCAATTCCTGTTCCATTTCTTCCTGCAACTTTCTTTAGACGTGTGGGAGGTGCGAGTAAAGTTTCGTGGTTAACAGATCGACGGTTTGCATTTTGACCCTCTAAAACCCAAAAAGTGGTGACGAATAAAACACGTGTGATCTGAATGGCACCGAATAAACCCCATACCTAGGACGACATCACTGAAGCGACTAACCCAAGCACGAGAAGATTGCTTTAGGCCATATAGAGACTTACGGAGGCGATACACCTTCCTAGAACACTCCCTCTGAGCCCGAAAACCAGGTGGGGGATCCGTATAAATAGTCTCAGACAAGTCACCATTAAGAAAGGCATTCTTAACATCGAGTTGGTGAAGGGGCTATGAAGAAGAAGCTGCTAAAGAGACCCGGAGACGAACAATACTTAACTTGGCTACAGGAGCAAAAGTAGCACCAAAGTCTTTAACAAAAATCTAAGTAAAGCCCTTAGCAACCAAACGAGCCTTATAGCGATCAATAGTCCCATCAGCCAAATATTTCAGGCTAAAAACCCATTTACACCCAACCGTGCGCTCACCCGCGAAAAGAGTAACAAGTTCCCAAGTCTGATTACCTTGAAGAGCATCTATTTTTACTTTCATAGCTGCCACCCACTTAGGATTCTGAAGAGCCTTGTAAACAGAACGAGGAATAGAAACTAAATCCACATGACTAAGAAATGACTGATAAGAAGGAGATAACAAAAAATGAGGGGAGGGGGGCGACGAACACGAGTAGGATAATGGGGAAAAGCAGTGCCGGGATCAATAATAAGGGATAAAGGAGAAGAGATACCTGAATCCGAAGAGGACGTTTGTAGGGGATCAGAGGGGCGTGGGCGGCGAGAATAAACCTGCGAGGAATCACCAGTGATAACTAGAGGCAGGGAGTCACCAGTGGAGTCTAGAATAGGTATAGTTGTTCTGCCAGTGTAGTATGAGAAAGTGAGGGTTCCGAACAAGGAACCGTAGTAACAGCGACATCCTTACCAGTCTCCTTAGCCATGGTAGTACGCTAAAAAAATAATTGCAGAACAACTCAAGGGTAAACAAAATAGATTTGGAAAGAAGGAAAAAAACACAGCTAGACACTCGATGAAAAACAACGGGGCAGTCGAACACTCGGCTCACCCAAACAAACAACTAAGAGAACATATAAACTCTAGTACATGACGAAGAACAAGCCCAAAAAAGGGCAAACAAAAGCAGGAAAAGCCAAAAACTTAGTTCTATTTCTTCCTGCAACTTTCTTTTAATGTCTGAGAGGTGCGAGTCAAGTTTTGTGATTACCGGATCGACGGTTTGCATTTTGATCCCCCAAACCTCAAAAACATAGTTTCTCTTAGTCTATGAGGTAAAAAAGTTATTTTGTATTGTATCTTGATAACCGGGAGTCTGATTCCCGTTCTATTTCTTTCTACAACTCTCTTTAGATATATGGGAGGTGCGAGTTAAGTTTTGTGGTTACCGGATCGACGGTTTGCATTTTGTATTGTATCTTGATAACCGGGAGTCCGATTCCTGTTCCGTTTCTTCCTATAACTTTCTTTCGATGTATGAGAGGTACGAGTCAAGTTTCATGATTATCAGATTGATGGTGTACATTTTGACCTTCCAAACCCCCAAAACTTAGTTTTTCATTGTATACGAGGTGAAAAAGTTATTTTGTATTGTATCTTGATAACCGGGAGTTCGATTCCCGTTCTGTTTCTTCCAACAACTTTCTTTAGATGTATGGGAGGTGCGAGTTAATTTTAGTGGTTACGAGATTGACGGTTTGAATTTTGACCCCCCAAACCCCAAAAACTTCGTTGTCCATGAGGTGAAAAAGTTGTTTTGTAGTGTATCTTGATAACCAGGAGTCCGATTCTGATTCCGTTTCTTCCTACAACTTTCTTTAGACGTGTGGGAAGTGCAAGTTAAGTTTTGTGATTACTGAATTGACAATTTGCATTTTGACACCCCAAACCCCAAAAATTTAGTCTACGTGGTGAAAAAGTTATTTTGTATTGTATCTTGATAACCGGGAGTCCGATTCCTGTTCTGTTTCTTCCTACAACTTTCTTTCGATGTATGAGAGGTACGAGTCAAGTTTCATGATTATCGGATTGATGGTTTGCATTTTGACCTTCCAAACCCCCAAAACTTAGTTTTTCATTGTCTACGAGGTGAAAAAGTTGTTTTGCATTGTATCTTAATAACCAGGAGTCCGATTCCCATTCTATTTCTTCCAGCAACTTTCTTTAGACATATGGGAGGTGCGAGTGATATTTCATCATTACCGGATTGACGGTTTGCATTTTGACCCCCCAAACCCCAAAAACTTTGTTTTTCATAGTCTACGAGGTGAAAATGTTGTTTTATAGTGTATCTTGATAACCGGGAGTCTGTTTCCTGTTCTGTTTTATCCTACAAATTTCTTTCATTATCTGAGAGGTACAAGTCATGTTTCGTGATTACCAGATCGATGGTTTGCATTTTGACCCCCCAAACCCCAAAAACTTAGTTTCTCTTCGTCTACGAGGTGAAAAAGTTATTTTGTAGTGTATCTTGATAACCAGGAGTCTGATTTTGATTCCTTTTCTTCCTAAAACTTTCTTTAGACGTTTGGGAGGTGCGAGTTAAGTTTTGTGATTATCAGATCAACGGTTTGTATTTTGACCCCCCAAACCCCAAAAATTTAGTCGACGAGGTAAAAAAGTTATTTTATATTGTATCTTGATAACCGGGAGTCCGATTCCCGTTCCGTTTCTTCCTATAACTTTCTTTCGACGCATGAGAGGTGCGAGTCACGTTTCATTATTACCGGATCAACGGTTTGCATTTTAACCCCCCAAACCCCCAAAGCTTAGTTTTTCAATGTCTACCAGGTGAAAAAGTTGTTTTGTATTATATCTTGATAACCGGGAGTCTAATTCTCATTCCATTTCTTCCAACAACTTTCTTTAGATGTATGGGAGGTGCGAGTGATGTTTCGTGGTTACCGGATCGACGGTTTGCATTTTGACCCCCCAATCTAAACTTCATTTTTATAGTCTACGAGGTGAAAAAGTTCTTTTATAGTGTATCTTGATAACCGGGAGTCCGATTCCTATTCTGTTTCTTCGTGCGACTTTCTTTCTTTATTTGAGAGGTGCAAGTCAAGTTTTGTGATTACCGAATCGACGGTTTGCATTTTGTCCCCCAAACCCGAAAAATTTAGTCGACGAGGTAAAAAAGTTATTTTGTATTGTATCTTGGTAACCGGGACTCTGATTATTGTTCCGTTTCTTCCTACAACTTTCTTTCGACGTGTGAGAGGTGTGAGTCAAGTTTCGTGATTACCAGATCGACGGTTTGCATTTTGACCCCCCAAACCCCAAAAACTTAGTTTTTCATTGTCTACGAGGTAAAAAAGTTATTTTGTGTTGTATCTTGATAACTGGGAGTCTGATTCCCATTCCATTTCTTCCAGAAACTTTGTTTAGATGTATGGGAGGTGCGAGTTAAGTTTCGTTGTTATCGGATCGACGGTTTGCATTTTGACCCCCCAAAGCCCAAAAACTTAGTTTATCTTAGTCTACGTGGTAAAAAAGTTGTTTTGTAATGTATCTTGATAACCGAAAGTCCGATTCCTGTTCCGTTTCTTCTTGTAACTTTGTTTAGACTTGTGGGACGTGTGATTGAAGTTTCATGGTTACTGGATTGACGATTTTCATTTTGACCCCCAAACCCCAAAAACTTAGTTTCTCTTAGTCTACGTGGTGAAAAAGTTGTTTTGTATTGTATCTTGATAAATGGGAGTTTGATTCCCGTTACATTTCTTCCTTCAACTTTCTTTAGACATGTGGAAGGTGCGAGTGAAGTTTCATGGTTACCGGATCGACGGTTTCCATTTTGACCCCCCAAACCCCAAAAACTTCGTTGTTCATAGTCTACGAGGTGAAAAAGTTATTTTGTAGTGTATCTTGATAACTGGGAGTCCGATTCCCGTTCTGTTTCTTTCTACAACTTCTTTCGATGTCTGAGAGGTGTGAGTCAAGTTTTGTGATTACCGGATCGACGGCTTGCATTTTGACCCCCCAAACCTTAAAACTTAGTTTCTCTTAGTCTACGAGGTGAAAAAGTTATTTTGTATTGTATCTTAATAACCGGGAGTTCGATTCCCGTTTCGTTTCTTTTTGCAACTCTCTTTAGACGTATGGGAGGTGCGAGTTATGTTTCGTTGTTACCGGATCGACGGTTTACATTTTGACCCCCCCAAACCCCAAAAACTTAGTTTCTCTTAGTCTACGTGGTGAAAATTTTGTTTTGTATTGTATCTTGATAACCGAGAGTCCGATTCTTGTTCCGTTTCTTCCTACAACTTTCTTTAGATGTGTAGGAGGTGCGAGTGAAGTTTTATAGTTATCGGATCGATGGTTTGTATTTTGAATCCCCCAAAACTTAGTTATTCTTAGTCTACGAGTTGAAAAAGTTGTTTTGTAGTGTATCTTGATAACCGGGAGTCCGATTCCGATTCTGTTTCTTCCTGCAACTTTCTTTAAGCATGTGGGAGGTGCAAGTTAAGTTTTGTGGTTACCGGATCGACGGTTTGCATTTTGACCCCCCAAACCCCCAAAACTTAGTTTTTCATAGTTTACGAAGTGAAAAAGTTATTTTTTACTGTATCTTGATAATTAGGTGTCCGATTTTTGTTTCGTTTCTTTCTCCAACTTTCTTTAGTCGTGTGGGAGGTGTGAGTTATGTTTCGTGGTTATCGGATCGACGATTTGCATTTTAAAGTTTAGAATAATTCAAATTCACTCATAAAAAAAAATCTTTCATCGCTAAAAGTAAGATTTCGTCACCAAAAGTAAAACAATTCTTGACAAAACAATTCCGTCAGCAAAAGTTAACAATTCCCGATGAAATGTTTCCTCATGAGAGGGTCAACTATTTCCCACGAAATATTTCATCACTAATAATAAAATAATTACCGACGAAACAATTTCGGCACCAATTGTAACAATTCCCGACGAAAGTTTTTCATCACGAAAGCTTAAACAATTCCCAACGAAATATTTCGTCACTAATAGTAAAACAATTACCGACTAAACAATTCTGTCACCAATTGAAACAATTCCCGACGAAAGTTTTTCGTCACGAAAGCTTAAACAATTCCCGACGAAATATTTCGTCACTAAAAGTAAAACAATTACCGACGAAACAACTTCGTCCCTAATTGTAACAATTCCCCACAAAAGTTTTTCGTCATGAAAGCTTAAACAATTCCTGACGAAATATTTCATCACTAAAAGTAAAATAATTACCGACGAATCAATTTCGTCAGTAATTGTAACAATTCCCGACGAAAGTTTTTTGTCACGAAAGGTTAAACAATTCCCGACGAAATATTTCGTCATTAAAAGTAAAACAATTACCGACAAAAGTATTTCATCATTAATTATTACAATTACCGACAAAAATATTTCGTCACGAAAGGGCAAACAATTCTTGACGAAATATTTCGACACTAAAAGTAAAACAATTACCGACAAAAAAATTTCTTCACCAATTGATAGCGTTTCGTCGCCTAAAAGTTTCCCACCAAATTTTTGGCGGGGGAAATTTTCCGCCAACTATTACCGACGAACTTTAGTGATGAAATGAATTTTCGTCGATAATTGTTTGACTTTTACCCCCGAAAATTGGTTTCGTTGAGAAAGATAAACACTTTTGTGGACGAACATTGATTTCGTCACTAATAGTATACTATTAGTGACAAAAATAATGTTCGCGGGTAAAAGTTTCGCCACTAAAGGTCAGATTTGTTGTAGTGCATCAATCAAGGCGGGATGAAATTGCACCCAAAAACTGTCAATGGTTTTTTAGCCCGATTTAAGTGGAAGAGAATGAAGGAGAGGCGGGGCTAAGCAATCAGTGACTCATCGGACTCGGGTATAACCGTGAGACCGATGATAGATGAGTAGAGCCCGGTTTGAAAGATTGAATATGGGTAAGGATCATCGGGCTCTGGGGAAACATAACCTAGTGCGTTGACAGCCCGATGATATAAGACGGAAAGCCTAATCGGACAATACGTAATGAAAGATGGAAGTAACAGTCCAATTGGCCATGGGCGGTTAAAGAAAGGTAATCGGGCATGGAAACCAATAGAGCCCGATTCATCCATGAGAATCAGGAATGAGGCCGATTGACCGAGGTGAAGGCAGTGTTGTCTATAGCTGGCAGGATGTTGTCATCTTTGGGGAATTCTGGAAACAAGAGTCCATTTAGGAGAGGATCTGTTCGTTGCTAGCTGGATTGAGGCGTCTGATCCCTAAATTGAAGGGATTGATTCAATTGAGTCATGGATAAGGAAGGTCTTCAATCAGCCAATCAATTAAGCAATTTGGGGCGCAAGCCAAGGAATTATTGTCCAAATAGAAATTGTATAAGGCCGCTATAAATAAGAGGCAGGCCATCCAAGCAAAGGACTCCGCGTCATTCTCGAAACAGCATTCATACAGCATATTCGAAGCATTCAAAGCATTCAAAGTACCTAGTCTTTATGTTTTTTAGCCTTCATAGCAAATATGTCTGTCCTTTTGTTATTTTCTGTTTGTGTTCTTTCTGGTTTGTTCTTGAGATCTGTTTAGTTTTTTTCAAACATTTAATAAAAATCTGTTTTATTAAACCGTTTGTGATTTGTTTACCTGTTAAACTTGATACTTTTTAGCTTGTGCGCTTCAGTACTGCTAAAGAATTTACAGTGAGGGTACTTTCCTACTCACTATACACAGTCACCTTGTTTAGAAGTCAGATTCATCAAAGCCTTGTGTATCACTCACATAAACGGATAAGAAATTAGTTTGCACGTACATACACACATCGAACCACTGCTGGTTCTGGCACGCCCGCGCAAATTACAGCAAACACTTAATAGTTATTATCGGCAACAAAGGATTTATAAAGTTTTCAAAAAAAAAAATGAATTTATAAAGACTTAAAAAAATATAACTATATATACCTTGTTTGAATTTTCTATTTGGTGCATTCTTTGTGGAACTCTTTAGATCGCAAATTGAAATTGCAATTGCAATTGCAATTATCAATGCATATACAGGTAACAAGGCACATGGCATGAACAAAAGGTTAAGAAAACTTTGAATGTGTTTGGCGCGCGCATCTTCTACTTATGTCATTCAATCATTAAAAATTTGTTCAAGTAACTTTCTGCGATTGCCTCTCTCCCTCACACACACACACACATATATATATATAAATTCTTTGAAGAGAGTGCTATCTCTTTATTAAAGAGAGGGCTTCTGTTTTGGCTGTCAGATCGTGTTTTCATTAAGGGCAGTGTTGTCATTTCACAGTTTTTAAACACGATTCGACGGTCAAAACAGAGACCCTCTCTTTAATAAAGAGAGGGCGTTCTCTTTAGAGTGTGACTGTATATATATATATATATATATAAATAAATATACACACACATGGAGCCCATCACCTATGGACAATTATTCAATGAGTTTGTTATACATGTGATCACCCAATCTTAATCATATGGGTAATACGTGGGACACAACCTTCATACAACTTTCATACAACCTCCCCAAAAGATGTGTCTATCTCTTTCCTGTGTCACTGTGGGGTCCAGTGACATCACAGGAGAGAGAGATACATCTTTTGGGGAGGTTGTATGAAAATTGTATGAAGGTTGTGTTCCAAATATTACTCTAATCATATATACACATGCTCCTATTTTCAGGGTATATTGACAAGCGGTTGGGGGTTTATTACATTTGAAATATTGCTAACAACTTGTTATGATCCCATGAAAATAAGGTATATATGTATGGTTAAGATTGAATGGTTACACCAACTCAATACAATAACTTAGTGTGACGGATTCACCGAATAATTTCAAAAATGGAAGTCCACAACTTTTTAAGCGGATGAGAAAGAGCAAATATTTGTGATTGAATTAAAGTATCGGGGTCGTCAAATAGTTTTATTTTACCTTTTGGAATTTCACAATCACTTAATTAACTAAAAAAATTGTTGCCAAACACACCCTCTTCGGCATTCACATTGAATACTTTTCACTGCACCTTTGTTTGGGCCAACCAGCCCAATATACTCTAATCTTTCGACCCAGTAGGTCAGGCCGGCCCATGAAAATGACACATTTAATACTTTTCACCGATGTGTGTTCCTGAACTGGGCGGCCCATAATACGGGTAGGCTCATCGGATCACGAGTTGGTCCGATTCACTTTCGGAGCACTCTCATCAGTCTCTGATAGCCACTAGCAGCTAGTTATGTCAATGGTAGATTAGGGTTTCCAGGAGAAAAGCTCTCTCTCTCTCTCTCTCTACTAAGAAGTTGAGCAAAGATCTCATGCTGTTAGAGAGAGAAAGATGGCACTTGTTTGCCGAATCAAGCAATCGAAGCTCAAAACCTTATCAAACCAATTCAAGAGATATTATTTCCAAATTCCAGGTCCTTGTTCGTTCAATCACACTGTGTCAGGTACAAAACTTTGGGTTCTTGATCAGCCAGATCAGGCTATTTACAGGAACCAATTCAATTTTTGTAACAATGCGAGGTTCTTCGCCGCACCGGTTCAGGTAACCAAGAGCATAGTTATATCTGTTAATTATATGAGATATATATATGTATATATTTATACATACATATACATTGTTATTTTGTATCTCTATATATGCGGTGAATTATGGGTAGTTAGTGGGGGCCACGATTGAATTTCAGGCTAAGCCTAAGCAGGAAGAGAAGGACACCAATGGACCGCGTTTGAATGAGAAAATCACAGCGGAGTTTGTTAGGCTTGTGGTTGATGAAGGTATGTTCATGGTACTCTTTGTTTTGATTAAAAGATTTCACAAACCGAATTTTGTTTTAGCGTTGAAGTCTGTGTGCCCCGCGGTCTATTATTGTCATATATTTGCAATTTGTCACCTATCTAGAAAGCACGTTTGGATAAAGGGGAAAACAATAAGCTGTCAAGCTGGCAAGTAACGGATGGATTTGCCTAAGGTGTGTGAACTTCCTTATATATTCAACCACATGTTGCAAGTGGGTGTGAAAGGAGTTACCGGCGGTTTATGTCTGGTCCTTTCGGTTCGCCTAAGATGAAAACGGGGATGTTTCAATGGGAATGAAAGTTGTTGGGTGACGAAAGAGGTCTACAAAAGGCGAGTGTGCCGTCTTCCTTCATTCGCCATGTGCTGGGCGTATCACTCCCCTTACTCCGATGGGGCTATGGGGCTCGTTCATTTGATCCAAGGTGATCCACGCTGTACTCTCGTCATTATGTCCTTTTTATGAGTAAAAGATGGTTTCAAATGAAGTGGCTTTTTCATAGGAATGACCGAATGACAAGAGCATGTGTTATGGTCCCCAAAGAATCCTAATAAAGCAAGAACAACGATATGAAATGAGTTGGATCATATCTTTCCACCCACTTGTAATCAACCTTTGTGCTCAAGGGTTGAGTATGCAGCATCTTCCTCGAATTCTCCTAAAATTGCCAAGCTTCCCTTGTATTGATGACCCAAAGAAAATCGTTAATTGAAAGTATGATGAAGCTTTGCACCTTTCAGTCATCTCCGCTTGAGCTAGGTCTTCCGTTGGCTGGGTACAGCCAACCATGGTTGAGGAATTTTTTTCAAAAGATGGTTCGATTTGCCAGCATGACAATATTATGTTTTCTTCTTGTAATTAAGCCAAGTCAAGAGCTTGCATTAATGACTTTGGGTTAAAAAATTGCACCACCTCTCCTATCTCAGCCTTTAATCCTGTCACTAAAACATCATCAACTAAGTGCTTTGGAAGATTGTCATTTAAGTTGGCTAATGACTCAGGTTGAGTTTGAATTTCAACCAAGGATGATGTTTAACGAAGTCAAGCAACTGCATTAGCAAGATAGACTTGGTTCTGCCCTCCAAGCCTTGAGCATATACCCTTTATAAATTGAGACCATTGTAAGCTCACCAAAATATATGCTAGACCCAGATACCATGGAGGATGAACATTTCCCCCCTAGTCCTAGATGAATAGTTGAGCATTCAAGCATTCCATCATTCAGAATTGGATTGTAAATCTTGGATTTTCAACCTAAACCCCCAATCCATAAGTGCTTCTCCATTACAGTTCACGATGTCTTTTTAACTTGACAAGGCCATTAGTGTCATCACTTACAGTAAAGTCGTCCTCCAAAGTGTTCTGAGTTACCACATTAGCTTTTGTTGATACATCATCTTATTAGGACTTCCACTAACAGGTGGACCGTGGAGGTTTCATCTTTGCTGGAATAAAAGTTCCAGCTTGACTATAAGTTCAACTACTAGAACTGTCAATATCTTTTCTTGTTTTTCTTCTCCTCCATTCGTCTACGCAGAGACTTTATCTCAAGACTCAGCCTCTTGTTACTTGATACGTGTGCCAGGTCCACCAAACCAATTATTATGTTCCCCAAAGAATCATAACAAAAATACTAAGAACAATACAAAATTTGAACCCTTTGTGCCACTCCAGCTATTTGATCACTTCTCTGGGTGATCTTCGACCTAACAACTCAAATCAATACTTCAACCGAACAACTCATCTCAATACTTCAACCGAGCAACTCATCTCAATACTTCAGTCCTTATTTGATTCCATATGGCGTCCATATTATATATAGCACTATTCCCAGATAACTAATCTAATTCTACTATCTTTAAGTTCAAGAACATCTGAAATATTAGCCCTACATTTAGTGAATTACTGTCAAATAATCGCCTAAAATAACATGGACATATCAGAATGGGAGTATGGTAACTGCAATAGAAGTACACAATTTGCCTTCACATTCTTGGGAATTGTTTTCAAGGGCATCTCTCAATTTCTTTTAAGTTAACACTCTGCACAAATAGTCTGTAATTTCCTTTTAATGATTGTCATCTAAGATTCTGAGCAGGCTGCTGTCAGTGTTTCTAAAACACTGCAAGGCTAGCGTGAACTATGATTGTTTTTCTGTTCTAAATTTATGTATATTTGCAGGACATAGGGTAGTGTCAAGGCATGAAGCCCTAGAACGTGCAAAGAGACTCCAGCTTGATTTAGTGGAGGTGAATGTTTGAGGTTTTTTTTTTGGCCAAATTTTGAAAAAACTTGTGAAATTTTTAATCCTGACAATAATGCTTCAAACTGGACAAAAGATAGACTGTGCCAAACATAAGTTGTTCTCCACACCAGTATAAATAGTTGTTTTCAGTTCATTATTGTATTTGTTACTCAAGCAGTTAGTTTTGCTTATTCATACTTTTGTCTTACTCATTCTTGGTGTAGAAATCTAGCACTAGTATGGAGTGAATTATGGAAGTACGATTCATGTGTTCGTTGCTACCTCTTGATGAAAGCTGTTTTGCAAGATTACTCTGTATTAGTCGATTATAGTGTCCGACCTATGAAAATTTATTTTTGCAGCATTATAGTACAGCTCCCTTTTCTTTATTTATATTTATTTTTTAAATCTTGTAATAGGTTTAAATTTCAGTAAACTGCATGCACTGAAGATTTTGGTCTGTATTGAAATTAATTATTTAGGCTTCGTTTGTTTTGATATAAAATGTTTTCCGGAAATTGCTTTCACCTTATCCGGATAGGGTGAGAGCATTTTCCCAAAAACATTTTACATCAAAACAAACGGATTGTTAGTCTCCAATTTTTATAATGCAAGAAATTCAGTTTTACTGTTTCTCAACTTCTAATAAGACGGAGGGGAGAGAGAGGGAGAGAGTGTTCTTTACCCGTTTGTTATTCATTTTAATTTGTAATTTGTTAATGGTTTCACTACGATTAAAAAAAAAAAAAAAAAAAAAAAAAAGTCGTCGAACTGCTGATTTCTTCCGCAGGAACTCAGGATATTTGTTTGTTTCATATTTTACAGGTACAGCCTGAGCGAAAGGCTAAGCCACCTGTTTGCAAACTCATGGACTACAATAAGGAACGGTATAAGCAACAAATCAAGGATAAAGACCGTGCTAAAAGCAGGGTACGATACTCTGTGATTTAATCCTTTTTGCTATTGCCAAGTTTAATCTCCTTTTTGTTAAGCAAAGTGTTTAGAAAGTAGAAATTCAATAGAAAGGCGATGGCAGCTTCTGTATCATTAGGGCGGGAATGTTTTCTTAGTATTTTTGATACATCTAGTGAGTGTTGTTCTCAAGCGAGCTATTATTTTATATGGGAATTTATATGATTTTAGACCGAGGGTAAAGTGCATCTTTTTGTAGATTCCTAGATAGATGGACTGATGTGCTGATGTGGGTAAAACCTTGCAATTTTTAATAAACATGCACTAAGCATCAATTGTTGATGCTCATTAGTGTAGATACATTTGACAGCCAAAGCACGTAATGAACATGTAAATAAGCAGTTTGATTTCATGTTTGTGAAATATGTTTCCATATTGACACTCATATCAACATTCTTATGAAGAAATTGCTTATTGAAGTGTTATATTGGAGTTGCATATCATGTGATTTTTATTTTCTAAGATCTTAATGATATTCTCCTGTAACCCAGTTTAATTTAAAGTCATTACCTGATTAATTATGTTCACGCTCTTTTTTGTTTGTGTGGATAATTAATTAATTTTGCCAAGCTCTTGGTGAGATGAGAAACCAAGAAGTCAACATTGAATACAACCATGATTTAATTGTTTATTTCTTTAATTATAATGCAGGCTGAACTGAGCTTAAAATCAGATTGCAAAGAAGTTCGCTTCACTGGTAAAATTGTAAGTTTTTAATTTAGCTTTATCTGTAATTTGTAGAATTCCTATGAATTTTGTTGTTTTTCATGCTGTGTTTTTATAAATCTATTCCCCAGGCCATTCATTCAAAGCCAGTTAATTTTCCTGTTGATGGTCAACCAAATACAAAACACTCCCTTGCAGTAATGTCATGGGGGCCCCAGGCCATTACTCTTCCTTTCTTAGCATTCTATTAGGGGTGCATATGAGCCGAGCTTTTAAGTCTCAGCTCGAGCTCAAGCTTGGCTCGGACAATTAACACCTTGCTCAAGCTCGGCTCAAGCTCGCCAAAACTCTTAAACGAGCCAGCTCGAGCTTGGCTCGATAAAAAATACACAAGCTTGAGCTCGGCTCAATTAAATTTTTGATTCAAACAATTCAAACAAGTCCAAAGCAATTTTTGATTCAAACAAAGTTCAAAGCTCGACTGGCAAAAGCCAAGCCCATGCTCAATCGGCCCAAGCTATGATCAAGCTCAATTGGCCCAAACAAAGGCATAAGCCCAAGTTCTAGCTCAATCGGCCCAAGCAAAAGCTGAAGCCCAATATATCTTTTCGCTGGAGTAGTAAGGTCACATTTTATAGCTTGCTTCTCCCTCACTTACTTCATTCCCATCTGATGTGGGATCAAAGCATTCCTTCACCCAATTCGTCACATATGCAACACATGGGACAGTTGGGGCACATATGACCAATTGTGAAATATTTTGTATATATTATTAGAGTAATGTTATGCTTCCTAAATTTTTATCTTAAAAGTGCTTCCCAAATGATGTGACAGTGGGCCAGATATAATGTTGTAGGACCAGTCGAATTTTGATTGGAAGTTGTTTACCTGGTCAGTGCCACATCATTTGGGAAGTACTTTTGGGATAAAAATTTGGAATGCATAACATTACTCATATTATTAACAATTGTTAACTAACTATTTTGCCACATGTATTTGAAAAATATTTGGAATGCAAAAATTGGGAAACAGAACATTACTCTTTAATATATCAACATTTGTTAACAAGCTACTTTGCATCCCAAATGCTTCTTTTCCAAATACCTGTAACATTGAGACCACCTTATCCCTTGCAAAACGAGTCGAGCGTGACAGTATATTACTCTTTTATATGTATTTGGGAAGTATTTGGGATTCAAAATTTGAGAAGTATAGTGTTGTATATTATATGTATAATCAATATTATATATATGAGCATTTTCACAAGCCTACTAACGAGCCTTAATCAAACATGTTCACGAGCTTGTTCACAAGCTTCCATGTGTGCTCAAGCTTGGCTCGTTTATTAAACGAGCTTGGTATTCGAGCTCGAGCTTGGCTCGTTCAGTGAAATCGACCAATTTCAGTATTAAACGAGCCGAGCCAAGCCGGGCCTCGAGCCCTTGTTGAGCGGCTCAGCTCGTATGCACTCCTACATTCTATATCTGGATGCTCCGTGTATGTAGATTAGCTGAAAGAGATTTCGGAAAATTTGTTGATGAATCGATGATAGAACAATTCAGTTGCCATATATGGGCTTGATAGAAGGTTGTGCCAGGGTTTAGGCCCCAGGCCATCGCTAAAATATCCATCATGATTCTAGTCCTACGAGGCAATTATGATATATGGGGCACCCAATGTTCTAAAACTCGCTAGGCGCTAGTTAGGCGGTGAAGGGGGACCTAGCGTCGGCGGAAAAATTATTTTAAAGCAAAATTAATAATATAGAGACAATTCTAATAGTTAAAAAAAGTCACATTAACACATTATACACACGTAGCCATTAAATAAATAAAAAACAATAAATGAAAAAAATTAACACACATTATACACACACACAGCCACTGATACACACACATACATTGATATAAACAAGTTCTAAAATAAATAAAAAATAAAAAAATTAACACATTATACACACAGCCACGGATACAAACACACATACATTGATATAAACAAGTTTTGAACTTAAAAAAAAAAAAAAAAAATTAACATATTTAATTTATAAACAAGTTCTGCACAGACTCGTAACCGCCTAGTACCCCGCCTGGCAAATTAGGCAATTTTACAAACACCTAGGGGAAATTCTGGGCGGTGGGGGGCCGCCTAGCGCCTAGACGCCGCCTAGCTCGAGTTTTAGAACACTGGGGGCACCTAAGAAGCACCGACACGAAAATGGCGACACGGACACGACACGACGCGACACGGCGAATCCTTAAAAAAAGGCCGACACGGAAACTAGTAATTATACATATTTTTTTTATATATAACGATATAACATAAAAATAACAATGTTCTTAAAATAACTAAGAACTAATATGTTAAATAAATCACCTCTAAATAAAATTTCAACATGAAAATATCATAACAATAATACTAATTAACAACTCTACCATTTAAGCACTAGTTACAAAGCAACTATAATATCATAACATTCGTTTTAAAAAAAAAAAAGCAACAAGATGCATATAAGGTAATTAGGTAAAGCAACAAGATGCATATAAGATCAACTTTATTGCTTTCTTTTTGAATTTTCAATCATCCATCTTTCTAGTAATCCTTCTATTTGCCATTACTTGTCTTAACTTTTTAACATAAACCCCTCTTTTACAACCTTATTTTACATCACTTTTGCCCCCAAAATTTAAGATTCCTCTTTATAAACTATAACGTGTCGGAATAAGTGTCGGCGCCGTGTCGATGGTGTGTCGGAGACGTATCACTGTCATGTCGAAAATAAAAAATATATTAAAAAATTTCATGGCATGTCCGACACGTGTCGGAGCCGTGTGGGGGCGTGTCGGACACAAATACAGCACCTTCTTTGGAGTGTCGGTGCTTCCTAATGGGACACCATTGATGATTGTTGTTCACATGGAGTTCCTTTTGCTTTACCTTATGTTCCTAAGGTATCCTAGTATTTTACAATGTTGATCATCCGATTATCAAATTGAGCTGGGAGAATTTTATTGTATTGCCCTGTAAAATTATGATGTGTGTGTAAAGAATGGAATCTTCCAATCCCTCTTATTGTTTCAAACAATTAATGTATCAAATTGTAATTTTGATGACGGCGGCAGCGGCGGCAACAACAACAAAACAATACGAGCAGTATCAATTTAGTGGTAATTTTTGGTTTGATGGAGCAATTGACTTAAAGTAAAGGGCTTAGTTCAGCTATATGATACAAGATAAAAGACTCTAAAGCTTGGATTTAAGGATTTATGAGGTTTTTTTAAGCCAATAAAGCATAAAGTAGTTTGCAGATCCCAATTACTTTTGCCCGAATGCTTTAGCTCAGAAGGGACCATACTTTTTTAAAGCTCAAATATAGTTCTCCTGTGAAGGAGTTATATTTGTATCAGATCAAGACTTCTCAAATACACTTGTGGATATTCTATTCTTCCTAAACATATCTATTACTTAGAAATGAATCTTTTGTTTTTTAAACGAGTATTTGATATTGTTCATATCATTTTGGGCTCATGTCATACTTTTCTTGAAAGATGAGATGAGACATTCTAAAATTTTTTGGAATGGGCAATGTCTACCACTACAGTCCCACTCCATATACATGCCATCATATTGTTAATTATTATTATTATTTTTTGATACTTTGGTCTTCCCTTTCACCTAGCATTACCCTCAATACAAACATTATCACTCTCCTTGTGCAACCATTGATATTTTTCCGTACATGCCCAAAGTCCAAACCATCTTAATCTGTTTGTTCTCATTTTGTTTGAAATGGGTGCTAAAGTGGTTGCTCAGGGATAAATACTACAAATTGTGCTCCAAAAACTGAGCTGTTGCGATTGCAACAGGGAATACCCCCCTAATAAATGCGAAAGAGGAGATTAAATCATACTATATCTCGGTGCATTTGTAAAATTATGTTTGTCAGGTTATAAATAAGCGATATTAAATTTAGCAACTGTTTCTTTTTCCAGGAACAAAAGGACCTTCAAATGAAAGCAGACATGGCTAAGAGATTGTTGGAGCGTGGTTATCGGGTGAAGGTAGTTTCTTCCCTTCTCTCAGATTATACTTTACTTGCAGTAGGCAAGATAATAATGTTATCCATTGCTGGCATTGTTGGAAATGGTTTAGAAATAGACCAAATTTGTTTGAAACCTCCTTGTATTCATGGGCGGAGGCAGTAAGGGTCTGGGGAGGCACAGGTCACCCCTCAACTTTCCAAAATTATTTTTGTACCGTATATATTTTGTATTACTTGTATTTGTGCCCTCCTGAAATTTGTAATTGCCCATTCTAAACTTAGAAATCTAACCTTGGTCCTTAAATTTTTAAATTTTAGCCCAAATACATATCCTATTTACTTAATTAGCCTGAAGTTGTTAAGGACTTATAAATTTACCTTTTAAACATATTAAGGTTTATTATTTTTACAAGTGAACTGATAAAATATAAATAAATAATTAAGCATATTAACACAATGTTTCGTGAAAGAGTTATGGGAGAAATTAGTTTGTCTTTGAATAATTATGTTTTACCGCCCAACCCACTATATATGAAACCCGTATAACAATTACACAATATTTAAAAACCTATAAACCCAAAATTACAGTATTTCTACAAAAAAAAAAATCGGGCTGGGCTCGTGTAAGCTTGTGCCCCCATTAAGATAAAATTATGGCTCTGCCCCTGCTTGCATTCTTTTACCTTGAAATGATCTAGTGATAACTGAATATCTTTAGACATTGTTTCTCCATAGGAAATAAAATACTTCATCAGAAGGTCATGTATGTGACTCTAAAGATGGTGAATCATACATGCAACAAACACATCTTGCGGCTCTTGCCATCTTTTTTTTTTTTTTTTTTTGTGGCTAATATTCTGTAGCTGTGAGGGTAACTTCATGTTCAGTGTACTGGAGTTTTTAAATGCTAAATTTTGCTTAAAGAGTCATATCTCATAGGTATATGTTGTTTGTGATTTCCTTAAGCTGCAATTGGCATCCAATTGATATATAATACAACATTTATGCATTTCTTGGCTTTACATACACTAGCACAGATTACTACAAGCATTGTGTTTGGTCTTCTCTTGTGCTGCATATGTGCTAAATTTTCTTCTTTTCCATTTGTGGCTCTTAAACAGTGTCATGCAATGGGTACTGCAGATCAAGACTTGGAAGGAGTATTGTTTCGGCTCTATGATTTGGTATCATCATATCATTTCTTTCTTTCCGTTGTTTCCCATGCCCAAGTGGTTTTCTAATTTCACTTTTGTGTATTCACCACTTGCACTTGTTACTCGCAATCACTTCGTACAGATTGAAGATATTGCAATTGTGGAAAGTGCTCCTGATAAGGATAAAATGGGGGCGCATGTTATGCTCAGGCATGTCAGGTTTGGCCCATCAAAGAGAGGCTCGGGAAAGAAGGTGTCAAAAGGTAAGGATCAAAAGTTATCTACCTTGTCAACGGAGGATGTCATCCATTCTGCATCATCGGAGGATGTCATCCATTCTGCTTCATCGGAAATTCCAGATAAAGCTCTTGAGAAGAACAAATCTACATGGTCAGACTTTCACGCGACTGATGATTTTGACCAGTTTGACTTCTCTGATGATTTAAACAGCATAGCTGAGAGTTCTATTGATGATCAAATCAAAGCTGTGCCAGAAGCGAAGTCTTCTCCACCTAGTATTTTTTCAGAGTTTTTGGGCCCCAAACCTGTACTTGATTGCATAAAAGAAAATGCAGTTCCATCATCTCGGTTGGAAGGTGCACGAGACTCAACGAGGTTGGACCCCAGATCAACAAACCAAAGGATGCAACCACAGGATTTCAATTTCTCGCCTTCAGCAAAACCAAAGCGTGTTGAAACTGATACTTCGTTGTTCAGAAACGGGGGATTTTCAGCAGATGAGATTCCTAAGCAAGAACCGTCACGTCCCAGGGCTCCAAGTTCTGCACCGTCACATTTTGGGATTTTTAGTTCTCCGAAACCTAATGACTTTCCTGGGAAAGGTGATTTACCAGCAGAAGATAACGGGTACAAGAATGAAAAACCATTTAATTCTGATGGCAGCCAAAGACCAGGTATTGACAAGGATGGACAAAGGAGTTGGGGAATATTTAGCAGAGAGAAGTCGAATGTAGTATCTAACAGGACTTCTGAAAGCCAAGCTGATTCTCAAAGATAATACAGTTCTTTGTAATCCATCCAAATGTCTCTTATAATTTCCTCAATACCATATTTCTGGTGAGAACTCCTGAATCCAGGGTGATTCTCATATATTTACTTTATTTCAGATATGTAATTTTTTTTTTTTTTTTTTAATTGTCCATGCGGCTATGGACTGCAGAAATTTTCGCATGTTTCTGCAAGTAATTTGTGTTACAGTAGTATTTTAATTTTGTCTACAGTATATTAGTCAGTATTGATACACCTTGGTTGATAATCCTTGTGACCATGTCTTCTTAGGGGGGGGGGGGGGGGCCTGGGGGGAGAGAGAGGGGAATTTTTTTCCAGGTGAGTCCAAATGGAACCATGTCATTATTGTTGAGAGCACTTCTGCTCACTTAAATGTAGTTCACCAATGTTTATTCATGCCTTCGCTGTCTAATATGTTTGTGGTTTTTTTTTTATTTTTTCATTTTGCCCTACACATGTTAGTGAAGACATGAGCACGAGGAGCCGTATGAGGTGAAAATCTCATGTACGGTTCTATAGAGTGGCAGTAAGGGTGACTTATATGTCAACTTTTTCGCTATCTCCCCCAAAAAATCAAACTCTGCCTTACATAAAGTTGCCATGGTACGATTAACCATTGGATTTGAAGTCACTGCTTATATACCTGGTATTGGTCATAATTCACAAGAACATTCTGTAGCCTTAGTAAGAGGGGGAAGGGTTAAGGATTTACCCGGTGTGAAATATTACAGTAATAGTGAATCAAATTTGGATGACCAAATGTGCTGTCATTATTTTATTTTCATTTTTTTTGCAGGAGGTCAGAGCACTTGTAGGCGCCACACACACTTTTCAAATGGCTAGGAGAGTCACAGGCTCACTTCAAATAGACTTCCTCCTATAGAGTACTAAAAGGTCAATCCTTCACCAACATTCCACAAAGGAGTCAAACCCTCAACCTCTCACTTGAGAGGTGGAGTGAGCCCAACTGGGCTAAGGCCTACTGTCAAAAGTGCTATCATTATTATTATTATTATTATTTTTTTTATTATTACTGTTTATTGTTTTTTTGTTAAAAAAAAAAAGGGGAAAATACCTTTTACCCTCTTGTGGTTACACTCATTTTCTCATAACCCCCTGTGGTTCATTTTGTAACACTTAAACCCCCTGTACTACGGACTAAAGTGAGACTGTTAACTTTTCTAACGGAAAAAAAGGAAATGACGTTAATACCCCCGAGCCCCTATACATACTTTTTAGGAAAAAATACCTATTACCCCGTATGGTTACACCCATGTTCTCATAACCCCCTGTAGTTCATTTTTGTAACACTTAACCTCCCTGTACTAATGACTGAAGTGGGACTGCCGTTAAAAAAGTTAACAGTCTTACTTTAGTCCGTAGTACAGGGGGTTAAGTGTTACAAAATGAACCACAGAGGGTTATGAGAAAATGAGTATAACCACAGAGGGCAAAAGGTATTTTTTTTTCCCCCCCAAAAAAAAGTGCTATATCATTGCTTGCTAAAAAGTTACATCTTCTGCATGTAGGTTGACAGTTGACACATTTGCATTTCTTTCTCATGACACATACGTCATGCATTACAACATAATACGTGGTACGAATGAGAAAAGGTGTAAAGAGTGCGAGAAAATACTCCATATAACAAGTATTATTTGTTGACTTTGGTATCCTAGGTAAATAAAATTTAGGGTTAATTATACGGACTTCCCTGAGGTTTGGCGAAATTATACGGATCTACCTTTTACATTACAAAATTACACAGACCTTTCCTCTGGCATGAAATTTACTATTTTGCCCTTACTTTATTTACTATTTACTAAAATACACCTCTCTCTCTATATATCTCTCTAATGTGTGTATATATACATACATAAATATAGATATAGATATACAAGTATATACATAATATATGAACATATATATATATATATATGTATGTATGTATATTTATATGAATTTATTCAAAAAATCAAAAATTTAAAGCCAAAATCAATTTGTTCCAAAAACTAATATTTTCCTAAGATTTAAACCCAAAATTAATTTGTTCCAAAAACCTAAGATCTAAATCCAAAATACCAAACCCATCTTAAAGATGTATACATGTATATAAATTTTCAATAACTATATTTATACAAGTATGTATGCATATATGGTGTGTATGTATGTATGTATATATGCATGGTCTGTTTATATGGTGTGCTTGTATGTATGCATGTATATATGTCTATACAGTAAAGAGAGAGAGAGAGAGAGAGAGAGAGATGAGTATATAGTTTTTTTTTTAACTAAGGGTATATTTGGCATTAACAAATTAAGAAGGGAGGTCTTTGTAAATATTGCAATCTAGAGGGGAGGTGTGTGTAATGCAAATCTAAACCTCAAGGGAGGTCTGTGTAATTTTACAATATAGAGGAGAGATCCGTGTAATTTCGCCAAACCTCAGAGGAAGTCCGTATAATTAAGCCTAAAATTTATTGTTCACACATTTCAATTGTAACTTTATGAATAAGATAGTTACACATAAACCATATAAAAACAAAAAAACAAAAAACAAAAAACAAAAATTACACATAAATATTGTATCTATATGTATTATTGGGGGTGATACAAATAACGTAGTAACTTATGAATTGATTATTGCATCTAGTTATTTTGGTGATACAAATAACATGGCAGGGAAAATTTAGGGTACACTCTCTCAAAAAATGGTTGATGTCATTTGTGGTTCACATTTAGTTTATATCACCAAAATTATTTTTAAAAATTATTAAAAAAAATGACCTGTTCTTTCGGTTTTCTTCCGGTTAGAACCACATTCTTCATAACTAGCTCATAAGTACAATAACATTACTCATAACTTGATTATAATAGAATCATATTTCTTATAACAGAGCCACATAACCAATTAGAAATTATTCACGACAATGGTCCACCATGTGGCCATAGACCATGCAAATCATGATTAGCCATGTGGCAGCACTTGCACATGGCAACATGTGATTGATGCTGGTTCATGGTCACTCGGTGGAGTAGGAGCATTGAATAATTTATACACTTCACATATATATTTCTTATAATAACCACCACTTTCGTCATAACAACCACCACTTTTATTTATAACAAACACCACGTTTTTGCTCATAACCACCACTTTTGTGTGAAAGATTACCAATTCACCCCTTATCTCTCTCACTATATATATATATACGAGTGTGTATATGTGCGCGCACACACATTAGATAAAATTATATATCCATTAGTAAATTTTACAGATTCAGAATTATAGTATTTAGCACTAATTTTGTAGAAATGAAAATTTACAAATTTATAATATTTTACATATTTAGTTTTTTAATGTTAAGCTATTAATTTTTTTTTGTCTAAGTAGTAGGTGAAAGATATTAGAACATTTATTTAGAGTAATGTCACATGCTTCCGAAATTTTTATCCCAAATGATACTAAAGTAGGGACCACTATGGAATCACTTTAACATCAACCAATGAAAAAACTGGGTCAACTGCCACATGTATTGTGAAACACTTTTGGAAAAGAAATTTGATAAGCATAGCATTACCCTTTTTTTATAATAAATTTATTTATTTATTTTTTCTAACGACCACTGCCACATTTTTTTTTTCACAAATTTTTTTTTCCCTGAATTGCCACAGTTTTTGTTTTTCTATTAATTTTTTTTCAAACGGCCACTTTCACATTTTTTTTTGGGTCACAGTTTTTTTTTTTTGGTCCAAGTAACCGGTCACTCCATTTGTAGGTAATATCTCAATTAACAATTCAAGGGTCAAGATTAAATTGACGTGATTTAATGGTAAAAAATAATGGGGTGGATGTCAACTCCTTTTACAAGAGGGTGTATTGTAGACTTGTAATCTAACCCAAGTGCCCCAACATATGGTATCACTTTATTTTGCTCTTTTTGTATATCAGAGTATGCCCATTTGTCAATGTAAATGCAGTTAGACTTTTTTTCCTTTATTGATCCCTTCCTGAAAATATATATATATATATATATATATAGAAAAGTAATTTAAGACCAAGGGACATGAATGTATGTCAGTGCTGGCGGCTGAATGATTGCTATTGTTGTGGCCCAAGTTTGAATTTGGCTTGGACTGCAGTGACCCAAAGGCAGCTTTCGGTATTCGGATAATTAAAATTCAGTCTATTTAAAGTAAAGTATTTTAAAGTTAGTTTATTATTTTTTATAAATTAAAAATATATCAATTTTAGTATAAAATTTCTAAAATACCCTCCTTGTCTCTTCTCTCTCTCCTCACATGGCCACCACCACCACACAACCGACAGCAGCCGCCACCACCACCACCACCACCGGCAGCCGCTGCCACCATCGACCACCGCCACCACCACCACTGGCCACTGCGGCCACCACCACCACCACTCCCACCCCAACCTCTCTCTCTCTCTCTCCCTCTCTCTCTCTCTCTCACACACACACACACACACACACAGCCACCACCACCACCACCACCACCACCAACCCAAACTCAAACCTCAACCCTCTCTCTCTCTCTATATATATATATATACACATGAGTATATATACATATCTAACATATGGCCACCACTTCCCCAAGCTCTCTGTATCTCTTATCTCTCTTCTCACCACCACCATCATCACGGGTCACCTCCTTCATCCACCACCGCCACTGCAGCAAAAAAAAAAAAAAAAAAAAGAGTTGCAGGATTTTGGAGCAATTGTCCAAACGGAATGAGCAACTCACCAAACGGAATGAGCAAATCACCAAACGTGTTGCTCCTTACATTTAGTGAGTTGCTCCCGATACGTTTGGTGGGTTGCTCCTTCAGTTTGGACAGTTGCTCCAACCTGCAACTTTTTTGGTATTTTAGACAAAAAGTTGATGCATTTCTAATTTAGTGACTTTATATAGACTTCCTTTTATTTTCAAAAAAGCACTTGACTGACTTTTAAATACTCTACATAAAATAGACTGAATTTTAATTATTCCTTCGGCATTCATATTTGGGGATTATTAGATATCAATCAACTTTATTAATAATTTACATATCAGTGACCTACTTTATTTAAATTGAAAGGAAATCTAATTTATCTTCATAAATTAAAAAGAGATAAACTTTTGATTTTTTTGAAATAAAAAAATAAAAAAAAATACATTTACCCCTCTCATCTTCTTCCTCACCACCACCCCCCACTACCACCATCACCAGCCACCACCACTACCCCCACCATACCACGACCACCAAGACGACTACTACTAGCCACCACGACCACCATAGCCACGACCACGACCACCGCCACCACCACACCACACCACACCACATCACCACCACCATGGCCGGCCACCACACCACGACGACGACGACCACCACCACCACTACCAGCCACCACCACATCACGACCACCAGCCACTACCATGGCCACCACCATCACTCTGACCACAACCTCTCTCTATATATATACATACATGCATATATATATAATATGGCCACTACTACCCCAACCTCTCTTTATATCTTCTTTCTCTTCTCACCACCACCAGCCACCACCATAGGCCCTCTCTCATCCACCCCTGCCTAGGCTTGTAAATGGATCGGATTTTTGATATCCGAATCCGATCCGATAAGAAATCCGTTAACTAAATTCGAATCCGATAAAAAATCCGTTAACAAAAATCCGAATATGAATTTGTTAGGATTCGGATATCCGTTTGCACTAAAAAAAAAACTTAAGCAAATCAAGATTTTTTTATTTTTTATTTTTTATTAATTGGATATCCGTTAAGCACCAAAGGAAATTTTTAATCGGATATCCGTTAAGCACCAAAAGAATTTTATAGCATAAGATCATTATGTAATTTTCACAAATCAAGGGGAGCTAAATTGTAAATTAAATTCTATTATCGGATATTTTCTGGCGATTTTGGTGAGTTGCTCCTTACGTTTGGTGAGTTGCTCCCGATACGTTTGGTGAGTTACTCTTGTCGTTTGGACAGTTGCTCCAACCTGCAAATTTTTTTTATTTTTTATTTTTTATTTTCTGCTTTGGCTGGGGTGATGAGGGAGGAGGCCCGTGGTGGTGGCTAGTGGTGGTGAGAAGAGAAAGAAGAGATAGAGAGAGGTTGGGGTGGTGGTGGCCATATATTTATATACTCCCTCTGTCCCATATTTAGAGTCCTTGATGCCATATTTTGATGTCCCATTTTAAGAGTCCTCTTTGAAAAGTCAAAGTACTTTAATACACATTTTTCCAAATTTGCCCTTTATTATATCCAACTCTTCCCTCTCTTTTTTTTTTGATGTGATACTACAATTTTGAATTTCAAAAAGGGCAATGTTGGAAAGTTGAAAATCTCACCAAAATCAAGGTTGTCCCCTTAATAAGTTGGAATTCCCAAAAGAGACTCTTTATATGGGACGGAGGGAGTATATTATATATACTCATATATGTGTATATATATATATATATATATAGAGAGAGAGAGAGAGAGAGAGGTTGTGGTCAGGGTGGTGGTGGTGGCTGGTGGTCGTGGTGTGGTGGGGGAGGTCATGGTATGGTAATGGCTGGTAGTAGTGATGGTCAAGGTGTGGTGGCCGACTATGGTGGTAGTGGTAGTGGTCATGGTGGTGGTGGTGGTGGTGGTATGGTGGGGGTGGTGGCGACGGCTGGTGGTGGTGGTCGTGGTATGGTGGGGGTGGTGGCGACAGCGGCTGGTGGTGGTGAAGAAGAAGATAGGGGGGAGGTAAATATAATTTTTTTAATTTTTCATTTTAAAAAAAGATGAAAAGTTGATTGATTTTAAAATTTTTAGTTTTAAAATGATTTCCTTTTATTTTGAAAAAGTAGGTGATTGAGTTTTCATTTGTCAACAAATTATTGACTGATTTTTAATTATTCTGACATATTTGTGTATAATAATTAGAGGTGTCAAACGGGGCGGCCCGCCCCGCCCCGCCCCGCCACCTTAACGAGTTGGGCGAATTTTGGCGAGTTACGGGGCAGGTCGGTGAAATAGACGGGGCAGGACGAATTGACTCGGTAAGGGATATAGGGTGATTCGCCCCAGCCCACTAATTCGTGGGTCAACGGGGCGAGGCGAGGCGGGGCGGCTAACTCGCGGGTTAGTTTGTGAATTACCCCGCGAGTTGCTTGCAAAAACTTATTTTTAATTTTTTAAAAAATATATTTCTAAAAAATAGTTTAATCAAATACTTTATTTAAAAATAGTTTGTTGAAAAAAGTATCTGGAAACTTAAAAAAAAAAAAAAAAAAAAAATTTATTTTCTACTTACAAGTTTAATAAAATTGTTTATTAATAAATAGTTTATTTGAAAACAATTAAATAAAAATATTTTATTCACGGGTTGGTGAGGCGGGGCGGGGTGGGTCCGCGAGGCGAGGCGGGTTACGAGGCGAGGCGGGTTGATGGCGAGTCGGTGGGTTAGACGAGCTGAGTCACGGGGTGAGTTGTGGATTGCAAAAATGGAAATCGACCCGAACCCATACCCAATGAATTGAGTCACGAGCTGGGTTCGTCCACGAGGCGAGACGAGTTACGACTCGCCAAATGGCGAATTGGGGCGGGGCGGGCCAATTCGCCCCGTTTGACACCCCTAATAATATTATTAGGTGTATATAATTTTTGACTCACTGTATTTTTATATGCGTATACCTTACCATGTTTGAATTTTTTATGTATTTTTTTATATTTTTTATGTGCATCATTTTAACGGCACAAGTTACACACATTTAAAATAATGTAACACAAATTGTGTACAAAAGATGTGTATATATACTTGATAATCCAGTGATATATACGCACACACACCCATCAAGGAGAGCCAAAAAAAAAAAAAAAACTATTATGGAAAAGGTTGAAGAAATTGTGATTGTTGGAGCTGGAATTGCTGGCCTTACTACGTCCGTAGGACTTCACAGGTGTTCATCGAACCGATTAAATGACCACACACACACACACAGGTCTATATTATCACACACAAACACATGTTTGTAACAACTAAGTACTGTTTTTCTAGGTTGGGATTCCGAAGCTTGGTACTGGAATCATCAGATAGTTTGAGAATTACAGGATTTGCTTTTACAACTTGGTCTAACGCTTTGAGGGCTTTGGATGCTATTGGCATCGGTGATTCCCTCCGCCATCAACACCTTCAGCTTCAGGGGTACCCCCTCTCTCTCTTTCTCTCTCTCTCTCTCTCTCTCTCTCTCTCAACTGCTTTGGGAGATATACCAAGGTATGTGGTAACACCCACTACATATTGGCGGTCCATCTTGTAGAACACTTAACTGAATTTGGGAACATATAATTACTATTACTCTAATTTATTTATTTCTTATTACTTTATTTGGAGGTGCCCATTTAGTACAAAGAGTAATGATACGGTCCCAAATTTTATTCTCACATGCTTTGACATTTGTACCTCATGTCGGGGTTGCATATGATACCACTTCCGTAGCATAATTGGGTATCTCAAATTTGGGAACCATAATATTAGTATTACCCTCAACCATTAAGCTCGTTTAGAGTAATGATAAGGTTCTCAAATTTTAAATTTAGTTTCGAGAAGTTTTGACATTTGTAACACATGCTGTGTCAGTGATTGTCACTACATATGGTACCACTTCTATATCATTTTGGTATCCCAAATATGAAAACTATAGCTTTAATCTTTTGTTTTTATTCACTTTTTAGCTTAATTTGTCTCGGATTTCTCTTGGTGATCTTTGGCGTGACGTGAGACTACTATTGAATTGAAATTAGAATCTTTGGAATTTTGTTTACTGGTACAATTTGCTAATTGCTATGTAGCAACCAAAAAAAAAAAAAAAAAAATGATATGTACAAATCTGCCTGCAGGGTAGTGAGCACTTCTTTAGTATCTGGACTTCGCACCGCAGAATTGTCATTTAAGACCAGAGGGTCACAGTAAGTTTTACCTGAAATTGAAACAAATTCACATCATACTTTTCCATTTTTTCCGAATTTTTTAATAAGAATTTATTATATATATATATATATATATAATTATGTGGGTTGTTTCAAAGTGTTGGATGGTTGTGAATTTGTGATGTGTAGTGGAGGCCATGAAGTTAGATGTATGAAAAGGAAGTTGTTAATGGAAGCCCTTGAAAAGGAGCTGCCAAGTGGCACCATCAGGTATTCCTCTAAAGTCTCCTCCATTGAAGATTCAGGATTTTGCAAGCTGCTGCATCTTGCTGATGGATCTACCATCAAAACCAAGGTACAACATTTGCTCTCTCTTGTAATACTACATACATGTGTATTATATATATATATATATATATATTGATGATGCCGAAAGTTGGTAAGAATGATTAAAAGAGAGATATGGGGACATAAGAGCTTGTATGTGGTTCGGTCCCGTTAATGAGATAATCTACATCCACGGTTGCGTCAGTGCGCTTCACTAGTAATCACCGACGGACCTGGTAAGCCAACAGTTGAGGGCGGCCCTACCAGTAGAACCGACTGGGTGTATGAGTGAGAATTATAGGCTATTCTTTTCGATTAGAATGCTCCCCCTGTAAAGAGGGTAGGCGGACTCTTTTATAGATGCAAGAATCCTCCTGTACATGGTAAGTAATCAGATTAGGAAGCCTAATCTGATTACAACTGACTTACATAAATTTATGGGAGTTTCTTAAGTGGTTTAGGAAACTGCTCATTCTTCCCAACAGTCTTCTGATCGGATTAGGAAACCGTTGAGCAGCTTGGTTGGTTGCCAGCCAAGCTGCACCTCGTGGAGAGTAGCTGCGCTGTACACCCAAGTCGTTGGAACGTCCCGAACGGTCATAGTCGACGACCTCGGGATTGATGGGCCACAAGCGTCCATTCCGGATATTTTAGGTTCTTCAATGCCAACATGGCGATCTGACTTTGACTGAATATTTCTGGACATATCATATATATATATATACAGTCAGGCTATAAAGAGGGCGTCCTCTCTTTATTAAAGAGAGGATCTCTATTTTGGCCGTCAGATCGTGTTTTTATTAATGACAGTTTTGTCATTTCACAGTTTTTAAATACAATCCAACGGCCAAACAGAGGTCCTCTCTTTAATAAAGAGAGGTGGCCCTCTTTAGAGAATCTTTGTATATATATATATAGACTGACCGATAATGGGTGTTGGGTGGCGTTCTCTAGGAGGACTAACTACTTTATTAGGAGCCGTTTTGTTTGGATAACATAACACACGCATAAAAAAAAAAAATTAAGTGGTTAAAAAACAAAAAAAAAAAAGACTTAAAGTTGTAAATAGTTATCTGCCTGTAATGGTTACTTTTTAGGTACATAGACTTCGTGTCTTAATAAAGACCCAAGCAACTATTTTTATCAAACCAAAGTAATATTTCATCCGTTCCTATACAAGAGTCTCAGTTACATTTGAAGAGTATCTTTGAAAAGTTGATGCACTTTGAATAAGTACTTTCCAAGTTTTACTTTTTATCATCTGAATTTATTCTAGTTTTCATTCATATGACCCTGTAAATTTAAACTTAAAATAAGTGAAATAATGGAAACTTCAACATTTCACCACAATCAAGTATCCTTTCTTAATTAGTTGGAATTCCCAAAAGGATCTTTAATTTGGTATATAGGGAGTATTGGTTTTCATATGAATCAATAAAAATAGAACTTTGTTTTAAATCTTAGAATTTGTTTTCATCATTCCCAAACAAGCACTTAGGTTTGAGATTCCCAAGTGCTAATTAACTACTAAATTATGTGGAGTAATGCTAGGCACACTTTGAAATTCACATTGAATTTGACATCTTATGTTTTAAATGCATGTACTTTGTGCTGTGTGAATTTTTTTACACTTTTTTGTGCACCATTTATACATCACAGGGTACATGCATTTAAAATTGAATGTCAAATTCAGTGTGGATTTTAAAGTGAATTTTTTTTTTTTTACACTTGTTTGTGCACCACTCATGTATTTAAGGATGTGGTGAACGATAGGTGTTGGTTGGGTGTGAAGGAGTGAACTCAGTGGTGGCGAAGTGGCTGGGCTTCAAGAAACCAAAGTTTGTGGGCCGCTCTGCCATAAGGGGCTATGCGGATTTTAAGGGTAGTCATGGATTTGAGCCTAAAATGTATCAGTTTTTCGGCAAAGGTGTACGGTCCGGTTTCTTACCATGTGATGACAGTACTGTTTATTGGTTTTTCACCTATATTCCCTCGGCCCATGGTAAGCTCCTGCGTGCCTTACTAGTTGTTTCCTAGTACATCTGCAACAAATTCACACTAGTTGTTTCCAATTCCGCATGTATAAATATGTAAAAAAAAAATATATATATATATATATATATACACACACGTGTATGGGTCTAAGTATCCTATATACACACACACGTGTATGGGTCTAAGTATCCTACTGCATGAGTGTAATAAGATAACATTTTGCTCATTTTTAAATAGGAGAGGAAGGTCTTTATCGCCTCATCAAAACCAGAGCACTAAAATAATTTTACTTTGAGGGCACTAAAGTCCTTTGTAACATTTTAAAGAGAGCTGCTAAAACACCCATCTGTACAACAAGATCAAATGCAGGTACTTCTCCTTATTGCATAATCTGGAGGTAGAGTGAAATTTGATAGGTGCATTTGGCTAACTCGCGATTTTAAATTTTAGACCTTTGGAAAATTAACTTAGTATCCTCATTTTAAGGAGGTGACATGATAACAATGGGTGATTTTAGACTATGTACTAACTAGGCTTGGATTTCTTTATAAATGGGAGTGGTATATATATATATATATATATATATTTGTATTTATTAAATGCTTAATAATTTATTGAATGATGTAGAGGAAGAGATGGATGACAATCCAGCAAAAATGAAAGAATTTGTGCTGAGCAAGCTTGGAAAATCACCAGATCAAGTCAAGTCTGTGGTAGAGATCACTAAACTGGACAGTATTATATGTTCACCACTTGGATTGAGACCTCCATGGGAACTACTATGGGGAAATATAAGCAAAGGCAGTGTTTGTGTAGCCGGGGATGCGCTTCACCCAATGACACCGGACATTGGCCAAGGCGGGTGCGCAGCATTGGAAGACGGTGTCGTTTTGGCTAGGTGTGTAGCCGAGGCCTTGTCGAAAAAACCAAAAGAGAAGGCTGATCATGAAAAGGATGAGTATGAGAGGATAGAGATGGGGTTGAAGAAGTTTGCTAGACAGAGAAGATGGAGAGCAATTGAGCTGATAAGTACAGCTTTTATGGTTGGTTTTATACAGCAGAGTGATGGGAAAGTGGTGAGTTTTATTAGAGAGAAAGTTTTGGCCAATTACCTAGCTGGTTTGTTATTGAAGAGGGCTGATTTTGATTGTGGAAAGCTTTGTTAGAGAGAAAAAAGCCTACCTGCCTTTTTATTTTATTTTATTTTATTTTTGGGATCAAAGGACTGAAAATCCTTTCTAGCTATGTGTGTTTCTTTGGTGAATGCAATGAACATTTTAGTAATTATAAAGCATAGTTGGCAATGATGCTATTTTTTCTTCTTGGGAACATAAATGTTCAACTAGATAAAGTAATTTAAAACTACTTCTCTTTCACGTCACATCCACTTCGATTTGATATTGTCTGCTCCAATAATGCTATGATTCTCAAATAAAAATTCTAAATTAGTCTGTCTATATTTTACAATTGAATAATAGAATGTGACAGCGATTAATAGTATCACATATCACTGAATGTAATACAGCTATAAGAGCATTTGGTAAGTAATTTTTAAATTTATATTTGAGAAGCATGTGTGATCTGTGAAGATATATACTCCGTAATTGGGGAGATAATACCCGCAATCTTGCCAAACAAGAATTGAAAATTGTAAAGAGAGCCTCTATTTATTTTTTATTTATTTTTTATTTTTTATATTATTAGTATTTTTTTTTTTATGTTCGTACCATATTGTTCTAAGAATATGATTGCGCTGAATAGTGTCCACGCTGACAACATTTGTGTACACATGGATCAATCACATTCCATAAAATAAGAAAGTGTGGCCCATTCTTTTCCGAGTAATGTTGTGCTTCATAAATTTCTATACTAAAAGTGTTTCCCAAATAATATGGCAGTAGGGCCAGATAAACAACTTTCAATTAAAATTCAACTAGTCTCATTATAATAGACCTGACCCTACTGTCTCACACCATTTAAAAAATACTTTTAAAATAAAAATTTAAAAAGTATGGCATTAGTCTTATTTTCCTTGTGTTGACTTGTAGCAACTATGAACCACAAGATCCCAAATAATGCACAAGCAAACACAAATAATTATGGGATAATTGTAATTGGGATTACTCTTCTTTTTGTGTTTGATTGTCGCACAATACAATTAATATACGTCCATTGTCCAGTATCTTGTCACGGCTGCTATTGAAACTTCGGACAAAATTAATGTGACAACAAAATATATTAAAAAAATGCTAATAAAGCAATTGCTTCCAAATATTATTGCCCCATTAGCTGTCATCACCATCTTCTTTATCGTTTGGGCAAATTACATTTTAATTTATTAAATTATAATTTGTTTTTAATTAAGTTTATAAAAAAAAAAAAAATTGTAATTAGATCCTTAAACTTCAAAATTTCTTTCAATTAGACCCAAATTTTAACATTGTTAGCTTAAACTATTAAAAATTGTCACGTAAGTTGCGTGTAATATTTACCTGTCACATGTTAGATTAAGACAAACACGAGAGATTGTGAATAGTGTGAAAAATCGTATTCACGTCAGATCTGAAATCGCGTTCAATCAAATTCGAAAACATATTCGACTAGATCCAAAATTGCATTCATTATACCCAAAATCATATCATTCATAGTTTCTCGTGTTTGGCTTAACCTAACATGTGACAGGTAAGTATTATGCGCAACGTACGACACAATTTCTAATAATTTAAACTAACAGTGTCAGAATTTGAATCTAATTGAATAAATTTTTGAAGTTTAAAGATCCAATTATAAAAAAATATATAAACTCAATTGAAAATAAATGTATAATTTAAGGGACTTAATTTGCCCTTATCATTATAATATCTCTATCTCCAGAAGTTTCTCAAGTATGAACATATATATGTTTAGTATACATTCCTTTCATTTTCCAAATTAATTCCGACAAAAAATATATATAAAAAAAAAATCCAGATTAGTGATAATCACTTCTTTCCATCAATCCTTTTTTTTAAATATAAGTAGAGGCTTCTTTTTTTTTTGGTCAGAATAAGTAGAGGCTATTAGTCTAATTACTTACTACTATAACAAAAGTAAAGCCAAAGGCGTGATGGAGGAGGTGGGTGAAGATGTTGTGATTGTTGGAGCTGGAATTGCCGGCCTTACCACATCCTTGGGACTTCACAGGTATCCCACCCACAAGATTTTCCAATTTATCTCTCTCTCTCTCTCTCTCTCTCTCTCTCTCTCTCTCTCTCTCTCTCTCTATCTATCTATATATATATATATATATATACACATGTAATATGCATAGGTTGGGGATCCGGAGCTTGGTGTTGGAATCATCAGATAGTTTGAGAATTACAGGATTTGCATTTACAAATTGGACAAATTCGTGGAGGGCTTTGGATGCCATTGGCATCGGTGATTCCCTTCGCCACCAACATCATCTGCTTCAGGGGTACGCCTCTCTCTCTCTCTCTCTCTCTCTCTCTCTCTCTCTATATATATATATATATATTTGATTTAGTCAATTACCATAATGCCCCTCCGCATCTTCTCACGACGACCATAATACCCTTTCACTATAGCTTAATTACGTGTATATCGTGATACTTATCATAATAATATATTAATTTGTGGGAGGTAACTATGTCATTTCATATTATTATTACATTCAGGTTAGCTTTTGAAATTTTATTTAATATAATCATGAGGTTTCAATCAACAATTTTGTGTCTAATTACATTTGGGTTAGCAATTTTTGGGATTTTTATTATTCACTTTTTAAAAAAAGTAAAAAGTGGCTATTTTAGTGGCTATTTAGGAATTGGTGACTAATATTTTGCAATTTGGTCAACTTTTTTCTCAAATTTAGGATTCATATATTGTAATATATATAATTGCATTTGGGTGAGCAAGTTTTGGAATATTTATTATTCATTTAAAAAAAAAGTAAAAAAAAAAGTGACTATTTTAGTGGTTATTTATGGTCACTAATATTTACATTTTGGTCAACTTGTTCTCTAAAATTTATATATTTAGGAATTGGTCACTAATATACCAAAATTCACTTGTACTCAAATTCCATACAAAATTTATATCTTATATTCTACTCAAATGCATAGAAATAATAAACTCATATCCTTCAAAATACCAAATGATGAAAACAAAAAACAGAAGAGGGGATTGGCACGTGCATCACACGTGCCGAGACCCTAGTATATATATATATATACAGGGTTAATTACACTTTACCCATATGGTTTGGCTCTAGCCTCTATGTTACTTTACCCCTCTGGTTTAAAAATGATCACTTAGCCCCATGTGCTTTCGGGTGAAGTGTCACCGCTAAAATTAGTGACCCTGTGGTTTGGTCCGATGATACTTTACTCCTTATGGTTTGGCTCGATAACACTTTAACCCCTTTGTGCTTTTGAGGTAAAGTGTCAACTTAATACTAATTTTAGCGGTGACACTTTACCCAAAAGCACATGGGGTTAAGTGGTCACTTTTAAACCACAGGGGTTAAAGTGATATCGAGTCAAACCACAGGAGTAAAGTGTAATTAACACATATATATATATATATATATACACACACATTTAACCCTTGATTTCTTTTCAATTTACCTCATGATTCAAAAGTTGACATTTTTTTTTTTTTTTTTTTGTGGTTATGTTAATCGCATACCTTAATGGTATGTGTCAACTTTTGATATATAGGAGGTTAAATGAAAATGAGATTTATTACATCAGGGTAAAAATGTATTTAATTCGTTAATTTTCATGGAAAATTTAACGATTTGATTTCATTCGCAACCACAGGCTGTTCATTATCTACTTTTGAATTAAAAGGGTAACATATGAATATGGATCTAATCTGTACAATACTGTAAATAACCAAAAGAAAAAATAAAAGGAGGAAAAAGCAACAGAAGTTTGGTGTACCTTTTAATGTTATGAAAATCAGTGGTTGAATTATGGTGGTCTTAAATCAGGATCTTTAAGACTAACGCGTATGATTCTGTGCGTAGGATGATGACTATCTCTTCAATTTCTGGGCTACCCACTTCAGAAATGTCATATAAGGTTCGAGGGGCACTGTAAGTTTTACACTAAAAAAATTCATATCCCACTTGTGTGTTTTGAGAAGATCTTCTATGATTCGTAGTTTATTATTCATCATACATTTGGTTGTCATTTGAGAATATATATATATATATATATATAATTGCAATTTTATGCTTGGATGGTTTCGAAGAACTAATTTGTGGATTTGTGAATTCTGATGGGTAGCGGAGACCATGAAGTTAGATGTGTCAAAAGAAAATTGTTACTGGAAGCCCTTGAAAAGGAGCTGCCAAGTGGCACCATAAGGTACTCCTCTAAAGTGACCTCTATTGAAGATTCGGGATTTTGCAAGGTTGTGCATCTTGCTGATGGGTCTACCCTCAAAACTAAGGTACATTTGGCATGGCTATACATATATATAAATACCATCACAATTAGGAGAAATTATTAGACCGCTACACACGTTATCACATTAATGTGATGTGACGTTCCAATTAGATGGTCCCATTCCATGTTAGATGTTACCCTCTATTCTTGGGTGGTTATGACAAGTAGTTGCTCTTAAGTTATCATATCTCCACTACTTATCATGTGTCTTTTACTTTTAGAGGGCACATTATAATGTCAATTTGTTATTTTAACGAGTCACTTTTTTATGACTTTCTCAGGCAACCGTCTTCTTTTTAATAATTGATTTATTATGTTATTCTTTTGAGGGATCAATGAGATTCGTGCCAATTGATATTATATAAAATCCATCCGTGGTCATTTGGAAAACCAAAAGTAACTAATCAAATTAACCTAGTGACTTCTTCTCCCAAAAAAATAAAATAATAATAATAATAATAAATTTAACCTGGTGACTTCATGAAGAATTTAGCTGCTGGTGGCCAAAATGACTAGTGGTATAGTTGGCCAGCTGGAGCTCAAAAAAGATTTTTGACGAACAATTTTGACTAGCGTCTTGGATATGCTATTATGGTATGGGCATTAGTAGTAGTACTAATTATCTGAATAAGACTCAAGACTGCTGACTACTGAATTGCCATGGTTGTATTGTATGTATGTGTGAATGAAAGGTGTTGATTGGGTGTGATGGAGTGAACTCAGTGGTGGCAAAGTGGTTGGGCTTCAAGACTCCAAACTTTGTGGGCAGGTCTGCCATTAGGGGCTATGCAGATTTTAAGGGCAATCATGGATTTGAGTCCAAATTCACACAGATATTTGGGGAAGGTGTCCGATCTGGTTTCATTCCATGTGATGATACTACAGTTTATTGGTTTTTCACCTACACTTCCTCCAACCATGGTAATCCCTCCATCCCAAATCTAAGCCTCTTGTGTCACATCTTCTATGTTGAACAAAAGTGTAATGCTATATGGTTCCTAAATTCCAATTTCAATTTTGGTTCTCAAATGCCTTAGAAGTTGTACCACATACTACTGCATGTACTAAAAAAATATTTGGAAATCATAGCTTTATTCTGTACAAAATATACATCTTATATTCATGAAATGGAAAAAATGCATTATGTAGGCATTCTGCTCAACAAGAATAGCAGAATCTATCAATTATTGTGCCCTACCTTGCACCTACAAATGTAGCTAAGTTGGTTTGTGGCTCAAAATAAATTCCGAAATTCAATGTTCCTGCTTTGAAAAAATATATATAACTAGTTCTATTGAATACAAGTCAATCTGTTCTAAACCTTAAAATATTTTGTTAGGATTTTTTAGCTCACAGATTGTGCTATAAATGTACTCCCTAATCCACTACAAAGTCAAACCAAAATCAACGTATACTGTTAACGAATCTGGTTCTAGATTATTGAATTTCTACACATGCTTGGACTATAGCCCTTTTACGTAGAAATTATATCATGTGATTGTCCACATTTGTGTGATGCTCACTACCATTTTGGTATTTTTGTGATGGAGAATTTGTTACCATCACACATTGTGATAGACACACGAATAATTTCTCGCCTGGCACGGAATACATTAATCTATTTGCTCTATAGTTAAAAATCATATCACCATCCAATTTGCATTTGCATTTGGATTTGTTAGATTGCACTCCTTGCTGCACATTGTTCAGAAGGCGTCTTGTATTCCGCACAATTAAACCTTGTCCGAAACCTGTTTGAACGGTACCTGTCCAGATGGTTTGTTGGGCATTCGGGCAGTCCTATTTTCTATTCCAATTAGAGAAGGTTTTGTGATTGCTATTCTTTCCCTTGTGCTCGTATTAATGTTCAATTTGTTTACATAAATCTGTTTGTGAGCACTCTGTTACAACACATATATTGTGTTTAACATTGGTGTGATATCACTAAATTTACCGTATTATTCTTAATCCACTGAATGATGTAGAGAAAGATCATATGGATGATAACCCAGCAAAAATGAAAGAATTTGTGCTGAGCAAGCTTGGAAAAGCACCGGACCAAGTCAAGTCTGTTATAGAGATCACTGAACTGGATAAAATCATATCTGCACCATTGAGATTCAGACTTCCATGGGACCTACTATGGGGAAATATAAGCAAAGGCAATGTATGTGTAGCCGGGGACGCGCTCCACCCCATGACACCGGACATTGGCCAAGGCGGGTGCGCTGCATTGGAAGACGGTGTCGTTTTGGCTAGGTGTCTAGCCGAGGTCTTGACCAAAAAACCAAAAGAGAAGGCTGATGAAAAGGATGAGCATGAGAGGATAGAGATTGGTTTGAAGAAATTTGCTAGAGAGAGAAGATGGAGAGGCATTGATCTGATTAGTACAGCGTTTATGGTTGGTTTCATACAGCAGAGTGATGGGAAAGTGAAGAATTTTGTTAGAGATAAAATTTTGGCTGCATTTCTATCTGGTTTGCTATTGAAAAGGGCTGATTTTGATTGTGGAAAGCTTAGTAGTTCTTGATATAAAGCCACCATTTGTAATATTAGCCTTTCTATGTATTTGTTACTATCATGAATAATGTACGTACTTACTGTGGTCTAATTGTGTGAATTTTCGCTTTGCCTTCCTCTTCCAATGCCCATTAAATGATAAAACTCTAAAATTAATTTGCAAGCTCATTCTTTTTATGGGCCTCTCCATCTATTAGCTTAAGTTTTTAGGTTGGATATAAAGTTTTTTCATGGTATCAGAGCAAACAAAGGTCCTGAGTTCCATCCTTACCATAACCCTACTTTCTAAAATTTTCACGTGTTTGACCCTTGATAAATAAAGTCTGGCCACACCAGGGGAGTATAAATATTTAAATTACACCATCCTCAATAGCTTGAGCATAAGTTCAATTTATGCAATTACACAATTTTAAAAATCTTGTGTTCTCGTGTGACTTATTATTATAGTGTTCATAGACCATGTTTGTCTGTAGTTATGCTTATGCGATTTTGCTCGTAATTGATAGAATTGTTTATTACAAGTGATATGTTGTGTAACTGATCAAACATAAAGAGAATCCTGAAAAGTACCATGCACCTTCTTAACGACAAGGCGGATTTTTCTCCCAAAACGCATTTCAACCCTCACAAATTTGACAACCAAACGTCTGCCAACTACGTTTGGCACACAGAGACAAACACACTCATTATAATAAGCATGTTAACTTAACACATGGGCAGAAAAAAATCTCTTAAATGTGTTGTGAATCTCAAGTTTGTATCTTAACTCAAATTAAACCACTTAAATCTCTTGTTCTTTTTTTTTTTTTTTTACAAAGGTATCCTGGTAGGCTTGTAAACGGGCAGGATTGACTGGATCCGAATCCGCCAAGCTATGGATTAGTCCATATCCGGATCCGACGGATCTACTATAAGTCAGTCCATATTCGGATTTAGTCGGATTCGGTTATCCGGTCCAAATTTTTGAATAAATGTGTATACATATTAGCTTTTTATACATATATATAATATATATGTACACATTTGAAATACAATATATATAAACTAGGTATTGCCTGTGGCTAAAGCCACTACCGAACAATTCAAACCATACATGAGTTCGGCCATTAGTCAACTACATGTGGATGCAACACTTCAAATTACTATGAAGTGTGCATATAACGCAAATAGAACATCTCACAACAGTGTAGTAATTAATACGAAAAAAGTGAATGCGACGCCAATAAATAACTTCACGTGCTTATTCGCAAGTATCTAACTTTACGTGCTTTCGGCGCCAATAAATTTAGATCTTCACTTATTGCATGATTCTTTGCGTTCAGTAGGAGTCCAACCATGCAAATGCACGGGATATTGAAAAAACATAAAAACAATGAAAGTTCTAATGATAATTGAACGGAGATATTACAAATAGTTTGAAAAAAAAATTGTTGCAAATTGACATGAACATGAGAAAAGTTAATGCATCAAGTTATTGTCCGCCATTTTCTCTCAATTCTTCTATTTGCCTGCAATTAGAACAAAAGTTAAAGTTAGCAACATACACAACAAAGTAGACAAAAAAAAATTTAGTTACGTGCAATTTAGTTTAGATTGGATTTCATTCATTTCATTCACCTTGAATTCACGTAATTCAATCATTACAGCACCTTGATACCAATAATTAGAAGATTCCTATAAATATTGCGTCCTGATGTTATTTATTATACACTTAAAAATTGTGTGAAAAAAATCAGCTTTTCCTTAATTTTTGAATTCAATTTTTTAATGATTTTGCGATTGTAGTGCCTGTAAAACTTTTAACAAAAATTGTTTCATTTGTTAGTAAGATTGTAAAAATAAGATAAAATATGCGTTCACACACACACACACACACACACATATATATATATATGCGTGTTTTTTTACCAATGAAATCATACCATATGTATCTTTTTTTTTTTTTGTTTATACGATCCTCGTTTCGCCTGAAAGTCATAAATTCTATTAGATATCATGAAATAGTTTTAAAAGAGAGAGATAAAAATAAAAACTGTAGACATAGTTAATACTTGCTTACCACATATATTGTACATTATTGTACATTCTTTTCATTCTGAAAATGCTCAAGTTTTTAAAGTCCGTTCGCAAATACTTCTGTATCCGCCTACTACAATTGAACAACACATCATAAATTAAGAATTAATATTTTGTTATTAATGTCATAAATTTTTTTTTAATAATGTTACTTGTGACTTATTGTTCATCACGTTTTTATTTTTCCATTCCTTCAGTATTAGCTTTCCTAATATGATCCCGTTCATTGTTATAGATAAAGTCCAATTATTAGCAATTACACACAATTGTAGATTCTTATTTTTTGTACCCATCTTAGATACCTTACCTGGAGTAATAAATAATAAGCAATTAGTTACAATTAAAAAATTATTTTATTTAGTGGATTATAAATTTTAAATGTGTTTAAAACTTCAAATAAGTTGCACAAAGGAATTTGCAAATAAATAGAATCCAAATTTTGATTTGAAAAAAAAAAAGTTGTGTACTTTATAAAAATTAAAAAAAAAAAAAAAAAAAAAAAAAAGAAGGAGGAAAGAGAGAAGTTTTTTCAAAAAATAAATAAATATTCTTTACAGATTGTCTTTTTTAAATCACAGAAACATGAAGTATGAAACAAAGAAGGTAAATTCCACTTATCAAAATCTTTATTTAAATAAAGTGTTGTGTTATTTAAAAAAAAAAAGATGAAACAGAGAAGGGATTTTTTTTTACTTAATGAATTATTATGCTTAAAAGGAGGAAAGAGTGCACACATATGAATGCTACATACGCACACACACAAAAAGGATGCCTCGTACACACACACACACACACAAAATGAATGCGACGTACATAAAACGATGCAGTAAAAATGAGCAGCAAAAATTGGTTTTAACTCTACTACTATACAATGTATTCAAATCTAAAAAGAAAGAATCAAATGCTAAAGAATCATATGACAAAACAGCATATCATTTTCTACAGTGAAAGTTCTGAAATTTTAAAAACCAAAACAACATGATGCATGAAATGAAGTTAGCCCCTTAAAGTGAAGGACTCCATGAATCAAGTAACACAAACTGATCTATGAAATAACCAATTCATAAAATTGAGACAGAGAAAACCAAAATGAAAGGGATTAATTAGTAGCTCATAATAGTTACTTTCGTGTGTGAAATTCTGCAGTATAAAAATTTAGAGAGAGGGGGGAGAGATTGCAGTGTATATATAAGAAGAGGCGAGAAGCAAATGATCTGTTGTATCCTAAAATTGCACGCAAATTTTTGGAAACATAGAAATAGGAAATTAGTCGAAAAATACGGGTCACAATTAAAGAAAATATTACCCCCCCCCCCCCCCCCCCCCCCCTCCCCAAATGGAAAGCAACAATCATCCACAAAAAATGGAAAGTAAAGATTGGGGAATTGGAAAGAAAATCAGAATTTTTGGTGCTAATTTCAAGTAAGAATTGGAAAATAAAAGAATGAATCAATTCAAAGTATTGGGTGTTATGTCACGCCCCAAATTTAATGTCGGATACCAATATGGTTATGGTGTATAGTGAAATTAATGAAACTATGACGGTGTTAATATTTTAAAATCACCAATTCATTGAGACTAAAATACTAAATATTTCACAATACAATTTCCATAAGAGAATCCTCTTATTACATTGCTTTTTATTCCAAACAGAAAGAAATAAAATAACATAAATGATCTTGTTCCTTAGGCAGCCCTTTTTCCTCAATTCTCATCTCCTGTCCCTGTTCCTGTAAATTTTTATTTATAAAAATAATGAGCTGTGGGCCCAGTAAGGATATAATTTTTTTTAAAAAAATTATTGTGTTAAGATTAATACATATATATATATATATATATATGTATTTATATCTAAACCAATACAAGTTAAATAAATTGCAGAATCAATAATGCATTTACCAGTAGCATATACTAATCATACCTGAGTCTTACAATCCTGTCAAAATAAAGCAAATTTTAAAGATTATACCAACCAAGCACATAATGTTTACTATATCAATGCTACAGCACCCCAGCTCAGCTCAAAAGGTGTATACTACTGTCACGACCCATCCCACTACGCGTGGAAATAGGACACGTGGCACGCCACCAAGGCTCATCCAAACAACAATATAATTATACGCAGCGGAAAGAACTTTAAAACAACCCTGGGTATTTTAAAACTTAGGAAACATTCCCCCCTGAGTTGTAAAATCCATTGAAAATCGGAGTTACAAAAGTTTTGTTCAATCAAAAGTGTTCACAAGAATCCATTAAAATACAGAAGTTCAGTCGACTGCCCAGTCGACTGTACTAGGGTCCAGTCGACTGTGCATGGCAGAAACTAAAACCCTAAACCTTCAACAGAGGTCCAGTCGACTGCTCAGTCGACTGGGTTAAGCAGAACCCAAAATGTGGCACATAACACAGAATTCCAGTCGACTGACATGGGGACTCAGTCGACTGCTTTTCTATTATAAGAAGCAGTAACCAAAATCAACAGTGGTTCAGTCGACTGATGAAGGGTCCAGTCGACTGCTTTTCTATTATTCACTTACAGTGTCTCCAACACACGAGATCCAGTCGACTGACCCTGGGTCCAGTCGACTGCTCCCCTGCTGGCAGCCCTGTGTTGAAAATACTAACAACTCATGCTTCTAAATTCCAACACCAATACAACCACAACTGATTTCCAACATGCAAAACATAAATACAGACGTTCAATTACAAGATTACAATACTGCGAACTAATCCATGATTCTATTACAACATCTTACAATATTCAAATCCTTACACAAGTTTAGGATTTAAAACAAAAACATATACAAGTGTGATAATCCCGGCGTGCTTTAACGGCCTCACTCATCGCGCTTCTTCTTATCTTTCTTCTTACCTGCAATGGAGTACATCTCCACTGCTCAACTATATGTTGAGCGTACAAGTTCTAACATATGCAATATATGATGAAACATGCTTTACTCTCATAAATCATACAATAGTCTCTAGGGAGAAAAATACGCATTCATCCGGTAGCGGCAAGTCCAAGCCTTAAACCGCGATACCAATGGCAAGTCCAAGTCTATCAACCATTGTATCCACAAGTGCCATGGCAAGTCCAAGTCTATCAACCATGCACAGTAGCCGTCGCTACTAAATTCTCAAACATCGAGAAGCTTACTCCGGCATGAATTTGTATAAGACTCCCCTTTGACCCACATAGACAACTTAACGTGCTCGCGTAAATTTAGACATGCTTTTCACAAATTAGCGCGTGCATAATTAACGGGCCTACAATTAACACATGGATTTCGCCCGGATCTCAATTTCGTCGTCGAAATATAAAACATGTATTTCTCTATATTTCACAAGTTAGAACTTCATACCTCGTGCGATTTCCCCCAAACTTTGAAGGATCAACTAGGAGGCTAATTAATCGTCGGATTTCGAATTTGAGAAAATTCCTACAAGTTTTACCTGTTTTTTCCAAAAGTCTAAAATTAAGATCTTTACAAAACTTGGCCAAACACGGCCTAAGTGGTATCAAAACGTAGATCTTATCTCCACGAGTTCAAATCTGAAATCTGGAGAAAATCTGACGGACGAACGGTCGTCGATAGCATCGCAAAGCCCGTTGGCTCCAAATCTCCCTTCTCTCTCCTCTCTCTAGATATTTATAAAAGTTGTGGATGAGAATGAAATCTCATCCACTTCTATTTATAGGCAAACTTCTCGGAAATTGTGTTTACTTCCCCGCAAGTTTCTCAAAACTTCTCATTCACCCATGAAACTTCGCACACGTCTATTTTATAACTTTACGAGTGAAAACTATAAATTTCAAAAGTTTTCGACTAGGTTTCGTTTGGGTCCAAAAATAGCGTTCGAAACTATATTCTGTGAAATCTCTACACAACCTACCTTTTTAAATAACGTATCACTCACGTTCTCACCACAGTTCTCAAAATGATACTACCAAATCAAAATTTACCAGAATTATACTACACAGGTATAATTACTATTCACAGGAATACCAGATAAAGTCAAATAACATTTAAATCATATAAATATCATTTACTCATGATTATGCCATATGAACTTCCATATTCTCGCGTCCTTACTGACACCTTACCGTTGACCACAGTCAACCACTTATCCTCAATTATCATATATCAATGATAATTCATAAAATTTCATATCATGCATGATTAAACTATGAAATTCTGAAACGGGCATGACAACTACTTATCAGCCCAACTCGAAAATAGGTAGTATATTAGTGCACTAACTGTGGAACTATCTCAGTCCCCGCCTCCTCCAAACAGACTATTCCAGTCTTATATTTTCAAAAAGGCCTCAGCCTTAACTGAATCCAAGAATTAATAAAGTATTATTCCCAAAAGAAAAACATTAAAATAATCCGAATACCTTAAGATGTAAAATTCAGTTCACAGAATAATTTTAATTAGAGTAAAATTTTGAAAGACAATTATGTGGTATTAGTTTAATCCCTTTTTAATTTAACTTGAGTTTCTATTTTAAGTCCCAGTCTTTAAATGTAAATTTTGGATATGAGAAGGTATATCGAAATAAAATGAAACTGATCAAATTTAGGTTGAGCTCTACAAATCTGATAAAGTGATAATGTATATCTCCTTAGATGTGAACAAGAAAGGTTTAAGAGATTGAATGGTTTGCGGGTGTTGATCATGGTTCAAGACCTACAGAATACATATCATTAATTATTTTTTTCCAAACATCAAAGGAAAGGAAAGAAGGAAAAAATAAAGTAAAATTAAAGAGGTTGTTATTTTTGGCTAGTGCAAGGGGTTGAACCCACAACCTGGAGGGTTTGAAGAAAAGCCCAACCCACTCTGTCAACTAATTTCTTTGTTCTAAAATGCCCAAAATAATCTTATGAAAACTTTTGGTGTGAAAAGAAAGAAATTAACAAAACGTACAGCGAGTTTCGAACTTAGGATTCTTGTCTGGGACCATCTAAGCTATCCATTCAGCCAACTCAACTTTCAGTTATTATGTTACCAAAATAAATACTAATGTTTGAATACTAAATACATAACATAGATTTATTCCGGGGTCTTCTCCAGCGACGGTTGCCGGAAAAACGCTATTATTGAATTTTGATCATTTCTTACTCGTTTTTAATCCATTTTTGATACCGTTTCTTCCAAAACGATCCCAAGAATATGTTTCTAATACTTAAATCTCACTATTCTAAACAAATTTTCTGACCCAAAATTTAAAAAAAATTACCACAAGCTATATATATATATATAAAAAATGCTAATAATACTGATTTGGGGTTTTAAAATCCTTACCCTTTTCTTCGTTTTGGCAAGATACTCTTGTTTTCTTTCTTTGTCCCTGATTTTCTTCCCCTTTCTCTCCCCCTCCCTCTTTCTCTCTACTTGTGCCTATACAGCTATACCATGCTGTGAATAGTTATATATATAGTCCAAGTATGCAACCATCTAGGGAATGTGACGTGGTTGAACGGTGGAGAATCTTGTTAATTATTCCCTACCCTACCTACCTACTAGTATTTGATCTAATCTAACCCTTTCCATTCTTAGCCACATCCAGCCTGGACTGCACAAGTAGAAGCTTCTATTATTGCTGACATTTATCTGTTATATATATATATATATTATATGTAAACATAATTTAACAATTACCCCTTACAACTTTTATTTCTTCTAATTATGGGTCTAAAATAGGACTAGGGCCCACTCACTTGTGGGTGGAGAGATTTTAGAAAAAATTAAAAGTAATTGTTGTGTGAAATATTCGGGACATTTTAGTCTATTAGTAAGAAATTAATGAGTTTTATGTGTAACTATTGCTAGTAGAAAATATTTTCTAGTATCCTTCCCTTTCCCTTTATAATGTGCATGTTATATTATTTATTTACACTGCTACCATTTTTATTGATATAATTTTATTTTAATTTTTTTTAAGGATACTACATGTTAAATTATGGAAACATCAAAATTGGGGACTAAAATTGGGCGAAAAAGCAATTTTTCAATTGCCGAATTGAATACGAAACTTGAATCAATGCAAATTGCGGAATTGGAAAAAATAAATAAATAAATAAAAAGGGAAAGAATGAGTTTAGGAATTCAATTGGGAAAGAATGTGTAACACCCGTACTCGGAGAACGAGTAAATTATTATTTTTATATGCATTAATTAATATTATTAGTGTATAAAATGGATTAAGGGGAGGCTTGGACTCGCCCATGTAAAAAGTGTTCAGAGAGGGACACTAGTTGGAAAAGTCCCCAGTGAGGTGGGACAGGTATTGAAATGAAACCCAGCGAAGGTAAATTGGTAATTTGCATTTTAAATAATTAAATGCATTTATATGATTACATGAGTATTTGTTTTAAATGCTTTCAAATTATATGTAGATATATGTGTTAGCAATTAGTTTTATGTTGGATACTCATAGAAGGGTATAAATGAAACGGATTTAAAATTTGTAGCTGTGATAGCAATTTCACAAAAGAGGTTGGACCCACGTTGGAACCCATACGGAACTTAGACAAACACTCATTAGATAATTGGGTGGTTAATGGAATGTTTGGGGGATTTCGTAATGAGAACTTAAGAAACTTTGGGGGTGTAAACGAAAAGGGAGAAATTAGGAGAGGTTGACAAAACAACATGTAATGCATGTGTGTGTCAAGAGACTAAAGAGTCTCTCAATTACTGAAAAAAAAAATTAAAACAAAAGAAAAGAGAGCTCAGAGAGAGAAATGTAGAAACCGTCACCGACGCCGTAATTCTGTCGTTCCGTTGCCGTCGTTCGTCGGATTCACGAATCGAAGCCATTTTCGGACTCATGTAGGTGAAACGAACGTTTCTATACTATTAATTTATGTTTAAATTGCTGGATTTTGGTAGCTCATACTTAACGGTGAGACACCGTCTACCGAAATTCTTGTAGGATTTACTTGGTGAGGAAATTGAGCTTAAATTGGTGAAATTCAGCACTTCTATAGCTTGAATTTGGATATAATCTTGCTTAAGGTGAGTTTTCTACACCTAAAACTGATTGGGTTTAATGGGTTCAAGCTATATGTGATGTTAGGAATGATAATTCATGATTAGAGACTATAAAGATGTTAATCATGTGAATTCTTTGTCAATTTTATGAAAATTATGTTGATACATGTATATGTGTTTATATCTGCTTATATGTCTATGTGGTAGTCAATGAGCACCGGGGAAATGGTTCATTGTTGGGAGTAATAAGGGTGGTGTAGAGGAAGAATCCGATAAATACGGAAGTCCAAGGAATAGAAGTGGCCACGGGACCAAGGGAGGTCTTCGGGTCTAAATGAACCATATAACCGGTGACTCGGCGACTACGGTTGTGTTTTATGTGTTAATTATAGCATTGCACATGTTAAACATACAATCATGTTTAGACTACTCACTAAGCGTAATGCTTAAGAAAACCATTTTTCTATTTCTGTTGTGGTACATAACAACCACCACAGGTTTGGAGCCGTATCCGGAGAGAAAATGACGCGCATTGGGAGAGATGGGGGAGATTTGAGCTTCATACATATGAATTTCTTTGGAACTTGTAAAATTATGTAAATTATGATTACTTTCATGTTAATATTCATACTTGAGTTATTGGAGATGAATTTGGATCCTAAAGTTGTAGTTGGAGAGTTGGAAGTGAATTAGAGAGCCTATGTATAATCTCTTTTGTTTTGCTCGAATAGGGTGCAAGTTGTTTGGTTGAACCATCTTGGCAAGCCTGGATGGCGTCGCAAGTGTTTAGACAAGTTTTATTTGTGTATATAATGTTAGCTATACCTTTGAAGTTAATTCCCAACAAGTTTTATGAATCTTTGATGATAATTTGGTTTCAAAGCTTTAAAGTTTGGTTATATTCTCATAAATTGAGTTCATGGTTGATTTGATTAAATTGTGGGTGTGTTTGTGTAATTCAAGTTTGACTTAAGTTTAGAAGTGTTTAGAAATGTGTTGGATATGTTTTCCCAAAGTTTCATAAGGTTTTCATGTGATTTGGTTGTATTTTGGTAAGTTTAAAACTTGTTTGACAACAAAATTTTGCAGCAGAAACCATTCTGCAGGAATCCAGATCGATCCGGGTACAAAGGGTGGATCGATCCGGGATTCTGGAGGAACATTCTGCTAGAAAAACTGTAACGCCCTGTATTTTATTATTATTAATAAATAAATACGGCATTTCATTTCCATGAGGATCTGTTTTAATTTCTATTTATAAATATTTATCTGGGGTCAAACCGTAATTTCCAAAATATTTTCTGTGGTTTCAAAATCGATATCTATAATTTTGTATAACCGGGAATTTAATTCCTACATTAATATAATTTTCTGTATTTTTATTTTAACCGTAAAATACCAGTTTCATGTTTCAAATCTGCGTTATACCGCGTTTGGGTGTGGGAGCGCGTGAGCTCAACCACACCGGTGGAATTCCCTGTCTTTCTTGGAGCCCAAACATATCAGTTTATATATATGTATAGCAGTGTCTCTCTCACTCACTGTGTCTCTCTCAAATCTCCCTCCATTTCTCTCTTCCTCTCAAGAACTCTCACAATACACACACATACAGAGTATATACATACACATACACACATACATAGTCATATATATATATATATATATATATTGGGTTACCAAAATCAAGAACGGAGGAGCATTCTCAACAACGGAATTCTCGGGGGATATTATCTGTCTCAAATTCTCTGTATTAAACACCTCAGTGAGTATTATAAACTCACTCGCCATGTTTATATGTGTATATTTCAGTGTATATGTGTGTGTATATGTGTATATATATCAATACACCATTGAAGCTTGAGAATTGGAGTTTTAGAAATCGTAACCAAAATCAATTCTGTAAATTGGGAATGAAAGATATCGATGCCAATAGGCTACGGTTCGAATCCTACGCAGTAATTCATCCATATCGCGACGTATCGTCGATTTTAAGTTTTGACACCCTCACTTTAATCGCGAAAATTAAGCGATACAATCCGTATTAGTTAAAATTGATCGCGTATTCTTAATCTACGCGGAAAACTGAAGAGAACCATATATCACATGTCCTAGTACGAACAGAAAACAGAAATGGGTAATTTCAGTCCAGGAATTGAAAACAGGGGAGAAAACGAAGAAGATGACATTCTGCAAGAACTCGCGCGCGCGACCCGCTCGCGCGAGGCTCGCTCGCGCGGTCCGCTCGCGCGAACCATTCCTCCCCTTCGCGCGCGCGACCCGCTCGCGCGATCCGGCCTTCCCCTTCGCTCGCGCGACCTGCTTTGCCCCTTCGCGAGCGCGATCCGCTCGCGCGATTTATTATCCCCTTCGCGCGCGCGACCCGCTCGCGCGACCTGGCAGTTTGAGCAGTTTCTGTATTTTCTTATTAGGGACTGTTTGGAAAATGTTTTAAAAGTTTTTAAAGAACTGTTTGGTAAATGTATTGTTTTAAAGGCTTATGTTTTAAGAATTGTACGAACAAGAACAACTAAAGCCAAAATTTATGCTCGTACGATTATCCGGCTTTGTGATTTATTAACGGTGTTATATATGAAACATTGACATACATATTAGGGTTGAGGTTGTGTCAACATGCATGTGTGTGAGAAAGCGTGAAAAGAGTAAAGGGTGGCGGTCTGGTGTGCGACCTCAATATCGATCGGATAGTATTCCTGGTATTGGAGGCGACAGTGTTGTGTACGACTTAGATATCGATCGGATAGTATTCCTGGTATCTAAGGCGCGCGTTTCGGATATTGATCGGATAGTATTCCTGATATTCGAAGCGATGGTGATAGTGTGGTGTACGGCTTAGATATCGATCGGATATTATTCCTGGTATCTAAGGCGCTTGTTTCGGATATTGATCGGATATTATTCCTGGTATCCGAAATGATGGTATTGAGTGTGGCTTAGATATCGATCGGATATTATTCCTGGTATCTGAAGCGATAGTTTGGTGTGCTGTTTTGGATATCGATTGGATAGTATTCCTGATATCTGAGATAATGGTTTGGTTGTGTTGAGTTTTGTTGAGAGAAAAGAGTCAGAAAGATGAGATATGTCTTTATTCATGCATGGTCGCATATTTATTACTTTCTTTATTCCCCCATGGCTTATGTTGGAATTGAAACCTTGAATCTATTGCTTTTAAAGTTAATTTGCACTATTGGTTATATGCTTATATATACATTGCGAGCACTTGTTTATTTTGCTCACCAGCTTTCATAAGCTGACGGCGTTGATGCGTCCTGGACTGTATGTCCAGATTTTCAGGGTCAGGAGCAGCCAGGGTATTTTGACTATGCTACTTAGAGTCAGGAGACTTTCCAGGAGGCTGCTTTATATTTTCCTATGTCTTTTAATTTGGGTTTGTAATAAACTAGCTTTAGACATTTGAATAAGGCGTGTTGTGCCTAAGTTTATGACTGCTGTAATAGTTAGTAAGTTTTATTTATGGGAGTTATGTTTTGTTAGTATCCTTTGCTCTAGAAATGCTGTTAAGTTATTTGTTGCAGGGACAATTGATCATACTCACTTGTCACGACCTACGAGTCCATAAAGGAAATTAAATGCTTTCCTGTATTATGCTACGTCGGGGCGTGACAAAAACAACAAATTGGATCAATCCAAATTTTGTGGGCGGATCGATCCGCCCCTGTTCCCAGCAGCCGTCCACTTTTACGGAAATGTGTATATCTCTCTCTAGAAAACTCGGATTCGTGCATCGTTTTTTTTTTTTTTGGAACCAGGACTCAAAGACCTATCCTTTGGTAAAAAAAAATTTGATATACTTATTAGTGACTATTTTTCCCTTGGGTTGATTTTTGTCACAACAAAGCTCTTTATATTGTGTTATTGCTTTTGCATGATAATGTGATGTGGCGTGTCTTATGACACATGTTTGGGTGAGTTTTGACTCACGAGTTGATTTGGGTGTCTGTATTAGAGAACCCTTTGAAACTGTAGTGATTGAGGATTTGTTGTTGCGACGTCTCTCCGAGTGTGAGACGGTCACTATGGAATACTTTAAATGTTTATCTGAAAATAAATGTTTACATGTGTATTTCAATATCTGTATTATTTTCTGTTTTAGAATTTATAATTGTTGTTAGTTTTAGTATCCTGGGGAGAACGAATTAACACGATATTAATTTGGTAGGCTAATTAGCAACTTCGGAAACGTCATGTAAAAATTCGCATTTTAGCGACCAAACGAAACTTAGTCGAAAACTTTTTATAATTTTGAGGTTTCACTTGTAAAGCTATGAATAAGCTATATAGAAAGTTTCAGAGAGTGATTAGGAGTTTTGAAAACTCGTGGGGAGGTAAACGTAATTCCCAACAGTTTTGCCTATATATAGAAAGTGATGACTTTCATAAATTTCACAAGTCTTAACCTAAATTCCAAAAAGGGGGCCATAGGGAGATTTTGGAGCTTAGATCTTTGCGACGCCAAACGACGACCTTCCGTCAGTTTGTTTTCTCCCATATTTCATATTCGAGCTCCTCGAGGTAAGAGCTTCGTTTTGATATATGTTAGGGCTTGTTTGGCTAAGTTTTCCGAAAAGTTGTTTTCTAGAATTTTTCATAAAATTTGATAAATGGAATTTTGATCCATAGGAATTTTACTAGACGGACTTCTGCACGTTCTTTGTACACGGGTTTTCTTTGGATCGAAGTTTAAGAGCGTAAATCGGAGGTGAGTGATCCAACTATGTTTTGTAATGATTTCTTGACGTGTATTCATGTTATGTTTGAATAGCATGTATTAATTCATAGATATATACTGTGTAGTTCATATTGGGCATTTGTATTGATAAGTAGGCCCAATAGCACGATGAAATGTTTGATTTCCGCGAGCATGGTGATATGTATTAAGCATGTTAAGTTGCTTATGTGGGTCAGAAGGAGCACGTGGTTACCGTGCCATTTTGTGGAGCCGATATAGGCATTAAGGTCACACGATTGAAGAGAAGAATCGTGGGTCTTACCCTTTCGCGTGGATTTATTGGCGAGGAGTCGCGGATTGGGAGTATGGACGGGCACGTGAGTCTCCCGCGACTAGTATGAATAGTAGAGATGTGAATGCGGACATGTTTATCATTCATGTGTATATGTTGTTTTATTCACTAAGCGTTAGCTTAAACAAATCAAATATCTGTGGTTATTCAAATAACCATTTCAGGTGTTAATGCTGGCGAGGAATCGGAGAAGTGAGCACGTGGGTTTAGAGTTCGCTTTGAAGGCAACTTGAATGTTGATCTTGTAGTTTTGGAACAATAGGAATATTGTAATAAAGATTTGAATGTTTTAACTTATGTTTAACTTAGTATGTTAGAATGGACCTAAAGCATGGTAATAGTTAGTAACATGTTGTAATTATACTTTGGTAATGTTTTAATACAACTAGGATTACTTTGATGTGAGGTTGGAGTGTGTGGTTAACACTTGGTTGTTTTAAAAAAGCTTTTGAAACTTGTTTTTCTGCAGATTGGGCTGCTGCCAGGGGAGCAGTCGACTGGTCCAGTGTTCAGTCGACTGGACCCTTGTGCCTGCTAGCTACTGCTTTTTAATATGGCAAAAGCAGTCGACTGGGCCCTTCCTCAGTCGACTGGACCTCTGAAGGTTTATGTGATTTTTGGGTTCTGCTTACTTCAGTCGATTGGACCCCAGCCTCAGTCGACTGGAAGGGCTGTAAACATTTTTTTAAAACTCTCTGCTCTCTTCAGTCAACTGAGGTCCCGACCCAGTCGACTGGACCCCTAGTTTTAAAATGTGTTTTGTTTTTCCGTTGCGTGTGTTCTTCAAACTAAATTTCGGGAACGTTAATGTAATATCCTCGCCCGAAAAATATTTAATTTAGTGCTAAATAAATGTTTAGTATTAATTAATCTATATTTGGTCGTAAGGTTAAGTTACAGACTTAACTTAAATTTTGGGTGTTCGGAAGGGAACACAGTGAAAGTGCCATTACGGAGGGTACTAGAATTGAAAGTGGGACCCAGTGAAGGGTTGTGATTTATTTAATACAACTATGTGCTTAAATGATTATATGTTACATGCCTATAATGTTTTAATATTATATTGTTTAGTTTGGTTACCAGTTTGGGTAGCCAAGTAAGAGCGTAAATGGACACAGTTCATAACTAGTAGAGTAATTAGCAACTTTATGGAATTATATGGGACCACGTTTGGGACCCTACGAGACTTAGACAAATACTTATAATTTAGTTTTGATAATTAATGGAATGTTTGGGTTTTCATAATAAGAACTTACAAAAGTTTGGGGAGGTAAGTGTAATATACCTAAGTTAATGCTTATCTCCTAAATGAGATATGCATATGACTCATTAGGAGTCAAAATACATTTTGACAGTGAGTTGGAGAGAGAAATGAGAGAAAGAAAAAACTCAAGGGTTTGGGCTATTTTCTTGAAGATTCATCTAGCAATTGGCTCTTAGGATTCAAATTGAAGATATATTTGGCATCTAGGAGGTAAGATCTTCACTTGGATATAATTTTTATTGAGATTCATGATAGTTTGTTCTTGACCAATTTGGGGATAATCCATGGAAGTTCATAATAAACTTGTAGGATTCATACTTGAAGTGGGTTTGGGTTGCTTGATGCTAGAAATCAACTTCTTAGAGATCAATTAGAAGAAATTTGTTAAGGTGAGTGGTTTAATCCTAAGTTTGGGATGTTTAAATATGATGTATGTTTTATGATTTAATTGAGTTAGAGAGCATGTGGGTGAAAGCAAGAACTTGGTAAAATTGAAATTTTGGAAGTTAGATTCTTAACCCAACAAGCTGCCCAGTTTTTGTAAAATCAGAAATACGCATAGTAAACAGTGTTAAATTGCGAAGTTTCGCGATATCTGACCCGAAACGTCCATACGAAACTTTTTCGTGTTGTAAGTTTTTCCTGAAAATGTCATCTAATAGCAGTTTTTGGCAGTTTTCAGTGAGTTACGGGATTTTGCTTTTCATAGAATTACTATGTTTATGAATGAGTAATTGTGATGAAAATATTGTGTTCACATGTTGAAGTGATTATATGCTTATGTGGGTCAATGGGAATCATGTAATTGCCACCATGTATATTTAGTCCGTAGGGACAGTTAAACCTCTTACGGAGAGGTAGTGGTGACGACCACAATGGAAAAGTGAGGTGACTACGGGTCACAGAGTGGTCGCTATATGCGAAATCATCTTGAGTGGATGTCCGGAATAAAGGGTCCGGGAGGTGGTGGCTAAATTACATGGATTGCCCGGAGATCGTTAATTTCATGAATGAGCATAGCTAGTGTTGAAAACATGTTTAAATTCCATCTTTATGATTATTGCATTCACTAAGCATTGGCTTAGATATTATTCTTTTTGGTGGTGTTGTAAAAACCATCGCAGGTACCGGAGGACAAGCGGAAAGGAAATGAGTGCGAATTTGGGACTTACGGGGTTGGAGCTTAAGTTATACATCTTTTACTAAATTCGAACTTGGAACTTATGTAAATATTTTTGGTATGAAACTATGTTAGTTTGATCATAGTAGTAGGAATGTATTGTTATAAGGAGTTTAGTCAATTTCGTCTAACTTGAAGTTTTGTAAAGACTAAACTAAACTCTTGTTTTGTAAGTTCCAACTTACCTGTTGGAAATTTGGAACGTGTAAGTTATGTTATGAAACTCTACTAAGAGTAGTTTTGATGTAAGTTGGAATGAATGCAAATTCTAAACTTATAAGGATATTAGTGGTGGATATGTATAAAGAATGGTATATGCTTAGAAATATGGTTACAAGTGTTAGATTAATTACAGCAGGTTTTGGTTGAACATACAAAGCAATTCTGGCGAATTTTTTTAAAGGATTGCTGAAGAATGTGATGTTTTAAATTTTAATATTTTTAACTTTTAATTTGACAAAAGGGTACCTTTACCTTTAAGCTTCAAAGATGAAATGCTTTCCAAACTAGGTGTATGAATAGTTTTGGAATATTAATAATCGAGATTAGTAGCCTTAATGGCGTTGTCATACGTCCTAATCCGCTTAGGCCGGGTTGGGGTGTGACAGTTAATGAATTGGTTTAGCCTCGGTGGCGTGCCACGGGCTTCGGTTCCGCTATTGTGGGACCGGGCTATGACACTCTTAAAGATGGTTTAACTCATATTTTTTATTTCCTAATTAGTGTATTTTTGGTATGTATGCCTTGTTACACGTGTCCTAATCCACTGGGACGGGTTCGGGTGTGACAATTTTTGGTATCAAAGCTATAGGTTAGAGCCTTTGGGGACGAGAGACGTACGACGCGTAGTGTGCACACAACATGTAGTTGCATAAACATGCATACACGTTTACTTAGCATGCTTTGAAATGTTGATTAGTATGCCATATGTTTAGTTAAAGTAACGTGTGTGTGTGTGTAATAATGTGGGTGCCAGGCATTATGTCTGGAGGTGACACCTCAAATCGGATGGAACGAGTTGAAAGGGCAATAGAAGGATTGATTCAAGTCGCTGAAACTCATGTGGTCGAAGAAATGCCGGTACAACCGAACCCAAATCCGAGGGAGGAAGTTGTTACAATCTCAAAATTCCACCAGCAGAAGCCGACCATATTCTGTGGGGAGGCTGACCTAATGAAAGTAAACTTTTGGGTTTTAGATATGGAGAAGATTTTCAGGGTGTTACCATGTACAGAGGAACATAAAGTTTTATTTGCCGCCAACACATTAAAGGATGAAGCACAATATTGGTTGCGTACCAAGCTGGGCCCGGGTCAACCAACAACGTGGGATCAAATTCTTGAGGTGTTTAATGAATAATATTTCCCAGAATCGTTTGGAGATCAAAAAGCTCAGGAGTTTATGGAATTGGTGCAAGGGAAAAAGTCGGTCCGAGAGTACTCAATACAATTTACGAGTTTAGGAAGGTTTGCGGGAGATGTGATAACAACTGAGAAAGTTAAAGCCAGAAAGTTTGTGGCGGGGCTTCGAGGTGACATTCGAGGGCGAGTGACCTTATTCCGTCCACAGACCTATGCCAAGGCATTGGATATTGCTTCTATTGCTGAAAGAGATCTTGGGTATACTTAAACATGCCACCACCACTGAGTCAACAAACCAAAACGGCTGGGTCGAGTCAGTTTAGTAGTCAAGGGAGTGCAAAAAGGCAGAGTTCAGGAGGATCATCAGTTAGTATCGGTAGTGGTTCTGGTGGGAACAAGCCGAGATGCCAGACATGTCAGAAATTCCATTGGGGACGATGCAATCAACTTCCAAATCCGATCACTTGTAACATATGCCGACAACCAGGCCACATCGCTAGGAATTGTCCGAATCAGAATATGGATATGAGCGGCCGATGCTTTATTTGCAAGGAGTTGGGACATCAAGCCAAGGATTGTTCTACTAAACGCCAAGGAGCTTCGAGTTTTGAATCTTCTGTGGCCAGCGCTATCATACCAAGGACTACTCAACCACCGAAGAGGGAGCAGCGAGAGGCAAGATCATTTCAACTCAGGCCGGGGAATACTGCTTCTGCCGACAATGTTGTCTCAGGTATGGTTCCCATTTGCTCACACCTAGCAAATGTACTTATAGATTTGGGATCCACACACTCATTCGTATCACATCATTTTGCTAAGCAATTAGATAGACCATTAGAGTTTTTAGACTATGACTTATCTGTTGCAATACCGTTAGGGATTCCGATGATTAGTTCAGGGGTGTTTAGAAAATGCGACATAAATATAGGTGGTAAAAGCTTAATGGTTGATTTAGTACCATTGATTGTTCAGCATTTTGATGTCATATTGGGTATGGATTGGTTAGCGGCTAATCATGCTAACATTGATTGTAACAATAAAGGGGTAGTTTTCCGTATTCTGAATCAAGATGAGTTTTATTTTCAAGGTAAGGGTGTTGTATCACCACCGTATATCGTGTCCACTATTGAAGCTTGTCGTTTAGTAAATAAGGGCTGCCGGGGTTTCTGTGTAGTATTCTTGATACTAGAGGTTCTAATTTAAAACTTGAAGATATTTCAGTTGTTAGAGAATTTCCGGATGTATTTCCAGAGGAGTTACCAAGTGTATTGATTGATCGAGAGATTGAGTTCGGTATTGATGTTATGCCGAGGACGCAACCTATCTCACGAGCACCATATCGAATGGCACCAATTGAGCTAAAAGAGTTAAAGATTCAGTTGCAAGAGTTGTTGGACAAGGGTTTTATTCACCCTAGTGTGTCTTCGTGGGGTGCACCAGTATTATTTGTGAAGATGAGGGATGGTACAATGCGGATGTGCATTGATTACCGGGAAATCAATAAAGTAACAATCAAGAACAAGTACCCGTTGCCACGTAACGACGATCTATTTGATCAGCTTCAAGGGGCTCAGGTATTTTCAAAGATTGACTTGAGGTCGAGGTATCATCAACTGAAAGTTAAAGCCGAGGATGTGGAGAAGACAGCCTTTAGGACCCGATACAGATACTATGAATTTCTAGTGATGCCGTTTGGGGTTACTAATGCGCCAGCTGCTTTTATGGATCTGATGAACATAGTTTTCAAATCCTATTTGGATGAATTTGTGATAGTCTTTATTGACGATATTTTAATTTATTCGAAGAGTCCGAAAGAGCATGAACAACACCTGAGGTTGGTTTTACAACGACTTCGGGAAAAGCAATTATTTGGAAAGTTAAAAAAAAGCGAGTTTTGGTTAACTAGTGTCACCTTTCTGGGGCATGTGATCTCTAAGGAAGGTATTTCTGTAGACCCACAGAAGATTGAAGCTATAATGAATTGGTCAAAGCCGACTAATGTGTCAGAGATTCAAAGTTTCTTGGGGTTAGCTGGATACTATAGAAGGTTTGTTAAAGACTTTTCTAGAATTGCGACTCCAATGACAAAGTTACTGAGAAAAGACGTACCGTTCGAATGGAACAAGGAATGTGATGAATGTTTCTTAACATTGAAGAAAAAGTTAACTACGGCACCGATACTTGCGATTCCGACAAGTACTGGGAATTTCAGAATTTATAGTGATGCTTCTCACCAAGGCTTGGGATGCGTGCTAACATAAGATGACATGGTAATAACCTATGTTTTAAGACATTTGAGATCTCACGAGAAGAACTACCCGACCCATGACTTGGAATTAGCGGCGGTAATTTTTGCGTTAAAACTTTGGAGACATTACCTATACGGAGAGACATGTGAGATCTTCACCGACCACAAGAGTCTAAAATACCTATTCACTCAGAGGAATCTTAATATGAGACAAAGAAGATGGTTGGAACTTATGAAAGACTATGACTTGAAAATTCAATATCACCCAGGAAAAGCCATTGTAGTTGACGATGCCTTGAGTTGGAAGTCGTCTAAAAAACTTAGCTTATGCCTTAACAGCACAGGAGGAGCTAGTGAAAGAATTTGAACAATTGGAACTTGAAGTCATTCCTAGAATTGAATGTGGTTTAATGGCTGCGATTGTGGCACAGCTGAGTTTAATTGGTGAAATCAAGGCTAACCAGTTTTTAGACCCAGAATTCAAGAAAGTTGTAGACGAGTTACCTGAGGGTAGAAGGCCAGAGTTCAGTTTTCAAGATGATGTTTTGAGATACATCAACCGTTTATGTGTTCCTAATGTTGGAGGTTTGAGAGGTAAGGTTATGGAAGAAGCTCATAATACAAGATATTCAGTACATCCGGGTAGTACCAAAATGTACCAAGATTTGCGAGAAATTTATTGGTGGAGTGGTATGAAGAGAGAAGTAGCAGAATTTGTATCTAAATGTATGACATGCCAAAAAGTGAAAATCGAACATCAACGGCCTGGAGGAGAACTACATCCTTTAGAAATACCATAATGGAAGTGGGAGCATATCACGATGGATTTTGTTTCAGGATTTCCAAAATCTCAGAAGTCAAATGATAGTATCTAGGTTATTGTCGATCGGTTGACTAAGTCAGCCCATTTCCTACCTATCAAGACCAAAGATCCATCAAAATTTGCAGAGATTTACATTCGGGAAATTATTCGACTTCATGGAGCACCGGTTTCGATAGTGTCAGACCGTGACACTCGATTTGTGTCTAGATTTTGGGAGAGCTTACAGAGATCTATGGGGACGGCTTTACATTTTAGTACTGCGTTTCATCCCCAGACCGATGGTCAGTCCGAAAGGGTGATTCAAATTTTGGAAGATATGTTGAGGGTATGTGTTATGGATTTCAAGGCCGATTGGGAGACCCGTTTGCCTTTAATTGAATTCTCTTACAATAACAGTTTTCAAACTAGCATTGGAATGGCGCCTTCCGAGGCATTGTACGGACGAAAGTGTAGATCATCGGTTTGTTGGACATAAGTTAGTGAAAAATAGCTTTTGGGACCAGAGATAGTACAAATTACTACCGACAAGATTAGATTGATTAAACAGCAGTTCCAAACGGCTCAGAGTCATTATAAAAGTTATGCGGATACGAGTAGAAGACCGTTGGAGTTTGAGGTTGGTGACTATGTGTTTTTGAAGGTATCGCCTTCAAAAGGTATAGCACGGTTTGGTAAGCGAGGTAAGCTTAGTCCGAGATATATTGGACCGTATTTGATTCTTAACCGAGTTGGGTCGTTAGCTTATCGGTTAGAGCTGCCACAAGAGTTGGAAAATGTGCATAACGTGTTTCATGTGTCGATGCTTAGACGTTATGTGCCGAATTCGAAACATGTTATCGTTCCAGAACCGTTAGAGATTCGAGAAGAATTGACTTATGTGGAGCATCCAATACAAATCCTTGATAGGAAGGACCAAGTATTGAGAACCAAAGTAATTCCGCTTATAATGGTTCAATGGCGAAGCCATTCAGTTGAAGAGGCAACCTGGGAGCGGGAGGATGAAATTCGAGCCAAATACCCGCACTTATTCAATTCATGAGGTAAGAGTAAGTTTGGGAACCAAACTCCCTTTTAGATAGGGAGAAATGTAACACCCGTACCCGGAGAACGGGTAAATTATTATTTTTATATGCATTAATTAATATAATTAGTGTATAAAATGGATTAAGGGGAGGCTTGGACTCGCCCATGTAAAAAGTGTTCAGAGAGGGACACTAGTTGGAAAAGTCCCCAGTGAGGTGGGACATGTATTGAAATGAAACCCAACGAAGGGTAAATTGGTAATTTGCATTTTAAATGATTAAATGCATTTATATGATTACATGAGTATTTGTTTTAAATGCTTCCATATTATATGTAGATATATGTGTTAGCAATTAGTTTTTATGTTGGATACTCATAGAAGGGTATAAATGAAACGGATTTAAAATTTGTAGGTGCGATAGCAATTGCACAAAATAGGTGGGACCCACGTTGGAACCCATACGGAACTTAGACAAACACTCATTAGATAATTGGGTGGTTAATGGAATGTTTGGGGGATTTCGTAATGAGAACTTAAGAAACTTTGGGGGTGTAAACGAAAAGGGAGAAATTAGGAGAGGTTGACAACACAACATGCAATGCATGTGTGTGTCAAGAGACTAAAGAGTCTCTCAATTACTGAAAAAAAAAATTAAAACAAAAGAGAAGAGAGCTCGGAGAGAGAAACGGAGAAACCGTCACCGACGCCGTAATTTTGCCGTTCCGTCGCCGTCGTTCGTCGGATGCACGAATCGAAGCCATTTTTGGACTCGTGGAGGTGAGAGGAAAGTTTCTATACCCTTAATTTACGTTTTAATTGCTGGATTTTGGTAGCTCATACTTAACGGTGAGACACCGTCTACCGAAATTCTTGTAAGATTTACTTGGTGAGGAAATTGAGCTTCAATTGGTGAAATTCAGCACTTTTATAACTTGAATTTGGATATAATCTTGCTTAAGGTGAGTTTTCTACACCTAAAACTGATTGGGTTTAATGGGTTCAAGCTATATGTGATGTTAGGAATGATAATTTATGATTAGAGACTATAAAGATGTTAATCATGTGAATTCTTTGTCAATTTTATGAAAATTATGTTGATACATGTATATGTGTTTATATGTGCTTATATGTCTATGTGGTAGTCAATGAGCACCGGGAAAATGGTTCATTGTTGGGAGTAATAAGGGTGGTGTAGAGAAAGAATCCGATAAATACGGAAGTCCAAGGAATAGAAGTGGCCACGGGACCAAGAGAGGTCTTCGGGTTTGAATGAACCATATAACCGGTGACTCGGCGACTACAGTTGTGTTTTATGTGTTAATTATAACATTGCACATGTTAAACATACAATTATGTTTAGACTACTCACTAAACGTAATACTTAAGAAAACCATTTTCCTATTTCTGTTATGGTACATAACAACCACTACAGGTTCGGAGCCGTATCCAGAGAGGAAATGACGCGCATTGGGAGAGATGGGGGAGATTTAAGCTTCATACATATGAATTTCTTTGGAACTTGTGAAATGATGTAAATTATAGTTACTTTCATGTTAATATTCATACTTGAGTTGTTGGAGATGAATTTGGATCCTAAAGTTGTAGTTGGAGAGTTGGAAGTGAATTAGAGAGCCTATGTATAATCTCTTTTGTTTTGCTCAGGGTGCAAGTTGTTTGGTTGAACCATCTTGGCAAGCTCGGATGGCGTCGCAAGTGTTTAGACAAGTTTCATTTGTGTACGTAATGTTATCTATACCTTTGAAGTTAATTCCCAACAAGTTTTATGAATCTTTGATGATAATTTGGTTTCAAAGCTTTAAAGTTTGGTTATATTCTCATGAATTGAGTTCATGGTTGATTTGATCAAATTATGGGTGTGTTTGTGTAATCCAAGTTTGACTTAAGTTTAGAAATGTTTAGAAATGTGTTGGATATATTTTCCCAAAGTTTCATAAGATTTTCATGTGATTTGGTTGTGTTTTGGTAAGTTTAAAACTTGTTTGACAGCAAAATTTTGCAGCAGAAACCATTCTGCAGGAATCCGGATCGATCCGGGTACAAAGGTGGATCGATCTGGGATTCTGGAGGGACATTCTGCTAGAAAAACAACAAATTGGATTGATTCGGATTTTGTGGGCGGATCGATCCGCCCCTGTTCCCAACAGCCGTCCACTTTTACGGAAATGTGTATATCTCTCTCTAGAAAACTCGGATTCGCGCACCGTTTTTTTGTTGGAACCAGGACTCAAAGACCTATCCTTCGGTATAAAAAAATTTGATATACTTATTAATGATTATTTTGCTCTTGGGTTGGTTTTTGTCACAACAAAGCTCTTAAAGATTGTTTAACTCATATTTTTTTATTTCCTAATTAGTGTATTTTGGTGTGTATCGCCTTGTTACACGTGTCCTAATCCGCTGGGGCAGGTTGGGGTGTGACAGAATGTTTATGGAAAAATTGAATGTTTCATGCACTTTTCAAAACCATGTTTGTAAATAAAAAAAATAGCAGAACATATGGGTTGGAAAAAAGAAAAATAAAAAGAAAGGAAACTAAAAAGAAAAGAAAAAGAAAAGGGGAAAAAAATAAAACCAAACACATAATCAAGCCAGAAAGGAAAAAAGAAAATCAAACAATCAAACAGGAAAAAGCAAACAGAGATCAAAACCCTTTTGACCAAACAGTTCCATTTGGCTTTGACCGGAGCTTGAAACCCATTTGAAACCAAACAACCCTTTTGAAACCCTTTGGTTTGCAACGAATTTAAACAGTTCCATTTGGCTTTGACGGGTGTATTGGGGATTAGAGATAGGAATAGTGAGATTGGGTTTGAGGGTTCCTAAATATTACACTCCAACTCAGCAATTCAAGTCAGCAAAATACCATTTTAGTCACATTTTCTTATCCTAGTCACTTGTCATAGTAGGATAAAGTTGTACAATATAATATAGATAATATATAAATATATAGAGTCCGACTCCAGTGCGCACTGGGTAAACGTACCGGGTGAGGGTCAACGGGGCACGGGTCAGTGGGGCGGCCCGCGATTTTTTTAGGCTTAAAAGCTCAGTGCGCTCACCCAGTGCGCTAATGCGCAATAGAGCCTCACTCTAAATATATATGTACACACACAATTTAGATGTTATTCGGATCTGAGTCTTAGGCAGATCGGATATTACAATGTCATATCATGTCCGTTTCTTTAGCATAATATATAGATCCAGATCCGGATCTGGATATAGATCTACAAAAGTGATTAGATCTATTAAAAAGTGCCGGATCCAAGCCAAGATCCAGTAGTCCTACATCGTGGGTCAGTTTGCGTGCACGACTCACCAAACTAATTCCTTGGGCCAGTCCAAATCGGCATCCACACCGAATTTAGCATTTCACAAGGATAAATCCTTGTTAGGACTGCCAAATTTCGAACTTGAGATGCATATATTTACACTACACCCGGTAACCAACTCGAACAACCCCTCGTGGTCTAAATCTCGTGTTCTGTCATCTAAATTTGTGATACTCCACAAAATTGTATTGATCGCATTACACAAGAATTTTTTAAGAGTAATATTTGGGATACAAACAACTTTGACAAACACTTACAAACACACTCTCTCTCTTAGGTGGCACTGTAGGGTTTGGATATTTCTCTTGGTCTTAGTGCAGCTAGCATTGTCCTTTTTTAAATTCTTTGTAGGCAAATGACTACAAACCCCTGTTCTTCCACGTGGTGAGTTACCACTGGCTGTCCTGATAATCCTTCGGTGTTCCCGACTCTATTCGGTCTGATAACTTTGCTTTTTGATTTTGGTTTCTTGTTGGAGAAGATCGGAAAGGACCCTATAATTCTGGTAGGGTTTTGTCTAATCAACATCAGCGATTCTCAGGTTCGATCAGTAACCCCTCTTGCTTTCTGTGTGTATATATATATATATATATATATGTGTGTGTGTATATACAATATGTATTTTTAATTAGCATGCGTAAATGTTTTAGAATTTAATACATTTGACTTGCAGTGAAAGAAAGCAGTTGGAACCCTAGCTTTCTCTGTCATTGTTCGCTTCACATCAACACGATTCCAATAGCTTGTTCGACAATTTGAGGTAAATGTTTTTCGCTTCTTGCACTCTCGAAAGATATATATATATTTTGCAGTTCTAATTCAGTTTCGGGAATATAAGTTTTGGTGGATTTCGTAGCTTTTGTGAAAAATGACTCAGGATGTGGAGATGAAAGAGCTTCCAGCTCCTTCTAATTCTGTTTCTTCAACACCCCCCTCTACTTTGCAGCGTAAGGATCAAAAGTTCGTATATATATATATATATATTGATTGTGTATGTTTGTATTTTTTTCAATATTTTACATATGGGTAATTTGGGATTTCAGATTTGAAGGAGATTGCATCTCTTATTGAAACTGGTGCATATGCTCGGGAGGTTCGTAGGATTGTGCGAGCAGTTCGCCTCACTATAGCACTGAGGCGGAAGCTGAAGGCATCTGTGCTTTCTGCATTTCTGAATTTTGCTCTTCTACCAGCATCTGAAGCGCACAGTCGGTTATCCTCATACCTTCCCAAGGTAGTTTCAGAGCATAGTGAGTCTAGGTTTCATATCCATATCCTAGGTTGTTTTTTTGGAAACAGCTAATTCATTAACTTGTCCAACTAAGTCATTACTGCTAGTTTTGTATATGTTGTTTGGGGCATTCGCCATCAAGAGTGAGAGGATGTGAGTGTATTAGGGCTGTCACTTTGTGCAAATAATGCAAAACATCATAAGGTTAGGTCATAGTCCAGTGACTCTAGTCTACCTCTCCTCGCAACTCTCCTTAAGTGGTACTGGTAATGACAGTTCTTATGCATCTTTTATTCTTACGTGATAGACATTATTCACTTGATTAGGAACTTAGAGACCAGCTTTACCGTTAGAAACAATATTAGAAGGAAAGATGGCTATGCCGACATTCTATTCGTTTCTATCTGGTATTTGAAATTGTTATGCTGATATCCTTTCTGCAAATATCAGACTTACTATTGTTGTTTTCTTTTTGAGAATGTAAATGTAAATTTACAAGAACAATTGCTGTTTTCTTTTTGAGTAATAGGAACATGATATGGAAATTGATACTGCAGCCTCTGCAACTCAAGCTCCTGTCAAACACTCCTTGCCGGAGCTCGAGATTTATTGCTCCTTTCTTGTGTTAATATTTCTCATTGATCACAAGCGATACAATGAGGTATGACAAAACATGGTTACATCAGAGTCTTGCATCATATTGCAGTGCTTCTTACTATAGTTGTCTTTCAGGCTAAAGCTTGTTCCTCAGCAAGCATTGTCCGCCTGAAGAACCTGAATAGGCGAACTGTTGATGTTTTAGCCTCCAGGCTTTATTTCTATTACTCTCTAAGCTATGAGCTCACTGGTGATCTTGCTAAAATTCGGGGGTGAGATCATCAGTATACTACATATGACTATTTGTTACTAACAGAACACGACAAGAATGATAGAAGTACTTTTATTTGATTGCTTGATATGCATTTTCTGTAGAACAACATTTTTCTGGCACATGGTTGTTTGATCTACTTATTTATTTACAGTAACCTCCTTGCTTTGCACCGGATTGCAACATTGCGCCATGATGAGTTGGGTCAGGTGTGTTTCAATCTAAATCATCTTTTAGTCCATGTCCTTGTACTGGTATCTCATCCTTCCTTGGCTGTAATGGTTACATGCAGGAAACACTTCTCAACCTTCTACTTCGCAATTACCTCCATTACAACTTGTACGATCAGGCTGAGAAGCTGAGATCCAAGGCACCTCGTTTTGAAGCTCATTCAAATCAGCAGGCAACTACTATCACTATTCTCTGTATTTTCTAGGCACACCATTTTGTAAACACCGTGGCTCGGTTTTTATAGGGATATCTAAATTAGTGCGAACACCTCCGTGGGTTGAAAATTTGATTTGGCATATTTTTAATAATTTCGGTCGGTGGGCTTCAAGCTTCAGACTATTTGGTCAGATAGGATTTATTGTAGGATCTGGAAGTCCAGTGGAGAATAGTAAGCATTTACAAAGCGGTAGAAGGGCATATTGAAAATTGGGAGGTATAAAATAATAAGATGGGAAAGGAAGTTTAGAAATTCAATAAAATAACCATGATTAAGAAAATTATAGAAATTCTTTTTACCATAGGTCAGAGCATGTCAAGAATTTTGATACAAGAATTCAGTAAGCAGATGTGCTAGTTACGCTTCCTAAAATGGAATTGGAGCCCTTGTGAGTAGATGCCATTGCAAAAGCGTCCCCCAAAATTTCAAAAGTTCAGTTATCCCCTTATACATGTAAAGTGCAAAACTTGATGGGGTGAACTTTCTACTTAAAGTGACAAATAATGCACGTGATCTTCTTTAAACTTGCTCTATCTCTATCAAGATCCCTCTCAGCCAAATTTCATTTTTCATTTTTTCCCTATATGGTAGGTGGTGGTTGAAGGTATACGTGATCGAGGTGGTAATAGTAGTTTGAGAAAGAAAAGAAAAGGAAGGGAAGCATGGCAAAATGATTTCAAATCTGAAATGCCGTTCAAATATTTCCATCAAACAAAGCTTGGAAAATTACTTTAGTTCTAATGGAGAACTTAATGGTTTTGATTTAATCAGTATTACGGAGGTTGGATTTCCGTGCAGGGAGTTGAATGCAACTGGGCATAAGATAAGGGGGGTAATACATAATCTACCCGATGGAATTATATTTCCGTATGCCAGTCTCTTTGTGAAAGTTTGAGTGTAAACCATACTATTTCGAATATGGCTTTTCTTTTTCTTATTCCGCATCTAATAAAGCACTTGTTTCATCTGAAGGCTGATCCATCATCGGTTTATATATGTTTGTTTTAGTACGTTAGAATTTTTGGAAATACAATTGGATATTGTTTTCATTTGTCCCACTGTTTTTTGAGAGGATGAAGGCTATACCTGAGATGTACCTTCCTTGTTTTGGGATATGTGTGTGTGTGTGTGTGTGTGTGCTTATCTACATGATTTTGCGTGTTTATGTCTGGCTTATTGTAAAAATAGCTATTATTACTGATACACTGTTTTCTCTTGCAGTTCTGCCGGTACCTCTTCTATCTTGGAAAAATAAGGACAATTCAGTTGGAGTATACAGATGCAAAAGAGTCCCTCCTGCAAGCTGCTCGTAAAGCACCTGCTGCAGCTCTTGGTTTTCGAGTTCAATGCAACAAATGGGCTGTGATAGTCCGTCTTCTGCTAGGTGAAATTCCGGAGAGGACTGTTTTTATGCAGAAGGGCATGGAGAAGGCTTTGAGGCCTTACTTTGAGCTTACAAATGTGAGTCTTGTTACTCTTAAGTGTTTTCATCACTCTTAGACTCCATTTGGTTTGCTGATTTAGAGAAGGAAAAGGTAAGTGAAACAAGAAGGAAAAAACTGCCTAAACATTTTAAAAAGGAACTCAAGAGAATAGGATGGGAAGTGAATCACCACATTAAAAAATATGTCACTTTATTTTCGCTCTATTTGCTTTTCCTTCCTATTTTCCTCGGTGTTTTCCTTATGAACCAAACAAAGAAAAGTTCTTTCCTTGGTGCTTTCTTCTCTTTCTGGCTTCTTGGTGTTCACGGTGAAGGAAATTAGTGTTTTGGGCAGGATTCCATGTTCTACTATAAACATCGTGTCAAGGAAGTTTATCATTCTGGGCTGACTGTGCTGGTTGTTAAATAGTTTCTAAACCATTGGTTGTTATCTGCAAGAAATGGTGAGCTTGTATTTTTCGGATTTTTTCCGGTTTTATCAGATGTACATGATGGGACATGGTCAACTTGACTAAATAGCCTAAACTGATTTCTTATTTTTATTTTTCACCTCTTAAGAGTTCAAAGCCTCAAACTCTCAATTCATTCTGTTAGGCATGAACAATGGCCCCTGAGGATTAAGTCACATGGTAATTCCCCAATCTTTTGTACTGATAAACCTGGTTTGTGGTCTTTTCAGGCCGTCAGAATTGGGGATCTGGAGTTGTTTAAAACTGTTGCTGAGAAGTTCTCGAGCACTTTCACTTCAGACGGAACCCACAATTTGATTGTTAGGCTCCGACATAATGTTATAAGGACTGGGCTCCGCAACATCAGTATCTCTTACTCCCGTATCTCACTAACCGATGTAGCAAAAAAGCTTAGATTGGACTCCGCAAACCCTGTTGCCGATGCTGAGAGTATTGTATCCAAGGCAATCCGAGACGGTGCAATTGATGCCACTCTAGATCATGCAAATGGGTGGATGGTATCAAAGGAGACTGGGGATATCTACTCCACGAACGAGCCTCAAATTGCATTCAACTCAAGGATTGCCTTTTGCCTTAACATGCATAATGAGGCAGTGCGTGCTCTTCGATTTCCACCTAATTCCCACAAGGAGAAAGAAAGCGCTGAGAAGAGGAGAGAGAGGCAACAGCAGGAGCAAGAGCTTGCAAAGCATATAGCCGAAGAGGATGACGACGAATTTTGATGTAGTGTTTTTTCTTTTAGTGGTTTCTGTTTGCACTGTTCAGTGCTTTCTTGCAGTGGTGCAGGCACTGAAATTCCCAGCCCAGAGCTTTGGGTTTTTGTTGGACTGAAAAGAACTTATCATCTAAGATGACTTTCACTCCCTTTAAATTATGTAATTGCTGTTTCACTACCTTGGATTTTGTTCTAGGGTGCTCATCATGTCCCCCCCCTTGATTTATTTAACTCTTCTAAGGATTTCCTTTGTATGCTCTGCATTTTGTGGTCCATTTAAGCGCAGTGTTGGTACTTGTGAACTGCTTGGGCAAAAATTACTGGGAAAGGAAGTTAAAAGAGCATGATATTAGAGTTTTATCAAGGCTCAGAGGTATATTCTTTTCTTTTGTGGTGCATTTTTCCACCAGTTGACAAGAATAGATCCCCTAATGTCACCTACGTTGTTGGCATGTTGTCCATGTCATATTCTTGTTGGTATTATAAATTTTAGTTTCACCTTGTATGTCTGCATTTTTTTTAATGACTTCTGTAATTTTATGAATATCATTGGTGGAAACAATTTTCTTTGCCAGCTTTTCTGGAAGAGCGCCGAGGGGAACTGTGAGGAACATATTTGATTATTCTGACTTTTAATTGCGTCAACTAGCTAAGGATTTTTTTTTTTTGTCTTGCTGCTTTTATGGAACATATTTATTTGTTGGTCTGCCTTTTCATTTATAACTATGGCTTACTCTAACAGCCTGCAGATTTTCACGTGAAGGTAAGTTAACTACCATTCCTTAATCTTCATTAATAGTTATTGCATTTTGAGTTTGTGCGTATGAGTTCAACCTTTTAAGTCCAAGATTTAAAAACGAAAGGTTTGAACGTTTGTAAGCCTCACCATGACAAGAAGTTTTTTTTTCCCCCATAAACATAACACGCACATAAATGCAGGTGACTTAATTTAATTATTTTTCTTTGGAAAATGATATGATAAATTTTTTTGGAAGCTTTAGTAGTATTACTCTATTTCTTTTGTATCGTTTTGTCTACTTAATTTGTCGCAGTACATGATTGTTTGAGTGCTTCAAAATCTATAAGGAGTATTTCATTATTATTATATTTTTCATTCCACTGAGGGGAGGGGGTAGTCGAACTCGCGCCTAAAGTTTGGAGTGAGTTGGTCGGCGTTTGGAGTGAGTTGGTGCTGGCCAATTCTCGGATAGGACTGAGTGGAGTTGTTTCTGGCCAACTCAGATAGGACTGAGTGGAGTTGGCGTCGACCAACTCATGATTGGTGCACATAAAACGTGCACATAAAGTGTGCACATAAAGATCTGGACCATTAATTGTGGTGGGTCCCATGTATGTAAGCACGGGTTCCACTGAATTGAATGACCCAAATCTATATGTGCACATAACATTACACTTATACGTTATACAAATATTTTATTTAACAAAATCACAAGATTGTTTCTCCTATTTGTTATCCTTCAAAAAAAAAAAAAAAAATTAGGTACCCACCACATGGTGTGGCCTCTTGGTAAGACCTCTTGGATCCCTACTGTGAGGTCCTGTGTTCGAGAATGCCCCTTGACATTTTGGAGATGTGGGAGCTAACCGGTGAATCCACCACCCACAGACTGAAAAAAATAAAAATAAATAGATAACCATTGCACAACATAATCTGATATATACATTATTTTATTGTCTAGACTGGGCTAAGCATATTATAGATTGTTTACTCTCAATCTTTTCACTCATAAGTATATGCTCTCCAAAAGAATAATACTTGAGACACAATACTAAGCTTTATCACAAGTTATTTGAAGCTTCGATGTTCAAACAAAATTAACACACGCACATAAATGCGTACTTTTGCCACGTGGTAGCCCTGTAATTTTTCACATTTTATATTCTTTCTCACAACTTTTTCTAATTGAATACAAATGCAAGAGTCTTAACTAAGAAAGAAGTTATCCATACTTCAATTTAATTATAGTACATCTTAATTCTTAACTTATCTCCCTATAAAATAAATATTTCTTAATTTATCTATCGAATATTTGAATTGTAATAACTCTCTCTATAATTCTAGTTTAAGAATAACATTGTTGAAATTTGAAATCCAGCTCGTGTATTGCATTAAAATACGTGAAAATCCTTTTATCAGTATTGGAAGAAAAAAAAATACTAAACTTTAGTGGGCCACCCAAGTGAACAATGATTTAGGTTTTTTTTTTTTTTTTTCATTTGCCAACCCTATTATGCCATATTTCCTCATTTTGAAATATGATTGGAAACAAACAAAACTTGATGTCAATCTTACATGTCGTACCCTTGATGCAATGGAATATTCTATTTCTTTCGCCTTAAACTACTGGTCTCCCAATCCTAAAGAAATGGCAATCCTAATTCTTTGCTTAAGAGGAAATTTAGAGAATGTTTGGGAGGGTGCAATATCAGATAGTTCACAAATAAATTAGTTTTACAAATTTAAATGTTTGGTAGGATTATTATTATTATTATTATGCGTGTGTGTGTCCGTGCTAATCTTAAAATTCTCCCTAATCCTTTTATCAATCCAAACTGATATTGATTTTTTCATAATAACCAAATATATAATATATAAATAAGATAAGAAGAAAAATACTATGCTTTAGAAATTTATATTCCAAATACGTTTCCAACACGTGTAACAATTGAATCATTTTATTTTTATTGGAGATGTTGAAGTAGTCTCACTTTCATATAAGGTAGTCCCACTATTACATGTGTTGAAAACTGTCAAAAAAGAATTGGATTTTGAACTTGGTCTAGTACATGTACTCCTAAACATGCTTTAACTTAGGATTTAAAAGCCTCAATTTCCAAATCTAATCAAATTCACAAATTTTGGAGGCTATCGAATATCCAAAATGACCAACGCTGTATATATTACTCCGTAATATAGTAAGAACGTTTTTAAGGGCATGTTTTTTGGGAAATTTTGGAACTAAATTGAATTTAGTCAAAGCCTCACTTTTTATCTATATCTTGTGAGAATCATAATTATGTTGCTTTAAAAAAAATCCAGTTTAAGGGTGTGTTTGATAACCCAATTAAGCAGTGAAAATGCTTAATTTTTTTCAGTGCGTTTGATAATGTACAACTTAATTCAAAAAGCAGTCAAAAATCCCCTGAAAACGTTTAGTGAAAATTTTCTACTGAAAATAATCACTGAATGCAATCTATTTTAGTTTTTAAAATACTGTTTTCAGTATTGCAAATACAAATCACTTAAAATTTTCGGTACTAAAATTTAGCACTTAATTTTCAGTATTTAAATTTCAATTTTATCAAACACACCCTAAGACGCGGATCTTATAAGAAATTACCACTTACAAGTTACAATAGTTAAATTTGTAAAACCAGTTCGCTTCCGAACCAGAACCACAGAGCTGCCTATTCTTTGCTTTTGGAAACAACCTCAAGGGGGCAATAATTACAATTTTATCCTTATACCGCTTTCAGCTCCTCTTTCTCCTTCATCTGTTTTTTGTATTTTTATTTTTATTTTTTGTCGATCAGTGGAACAGCGAAGAGTGCGAGCCGTGCCGTTCATTTCGAATGAAACGAGAAATCTCTGAGGAATCTCAAACTTTCTCTCTGCTTCAAATTCTTCGATTTTAAGGTACCAATCAAATTCTCTCATGGAGAAGAGATCTCTTCTCCAACATGTACAATCACTCATTATACACACATGTGGGTGGTGTTGAAAACGTAGATATCATTCTTTTTTAAATCGTCTATTTTAGGTTAATTTTATTCTCGATACGAAGACTTTGATCTCATGCATTTGCTTATCCGATTGGTCCGCTATTTCAAACAATCAATTTCAGCTCGTTTGTGATTCTAAACAGCGATCGGTAGAGTTTAGGGGATGTTCGTGTAATTTACCCTAAATACTATCCCCAAATTATTCACTTCTTCCTCCTTGAAGACCATACCAAAAATTCACTTATCGACTAGAGAGAGAGAGAGAGAGAGAGAGAGAGACCCAAATCGGCAGCCGATGAGTTTCCTCTTGTACCGTTTTGATAAACGATTTTTAAAAAGTTGAATGCCCCCCCTGAACTAGCTGTAGCTCAGCCCCTGAATTCATTCTGGTTTATCAGGTATTAAAAGATGATAAATTGAAGGGTTCATAAATGTTATTTTCTTCTCGAAAAATTTCTGTACTTTATTTTTTAGTCTTCTTTTTTGCACCCAAGCTTGGTGTTGTTGTGCTTTTGTTTATGAATTGGCTCAATGATGACATGTTTTGATTAAAAAAAAACATATCTTTGAGGTATTTCTAGATGTCGTGAATTTTGAGGGGTTTGTTATTTAAATTTTTTGTGACAATCTATGACTTCCTTGCATTGACACGAGCAAAAAATATGTTGAATGGGTTTATGCGATGATGATGAAGCAGAGCAACAGTATTTCTAGATTTTTGGTTGGTTCATTTTCAACTTCTCATGCATAGGTCTCATTATTATTATTATTATTATTATTTTTGGTTTTGTTTACAAGTCTGGATTTTGTATTTCAATGATGAAGCAACAATATTTCTTTTTTTTTTTTTTTTGGGTTGGTTTATTTTTCAACTCTCATGCGTGGGTCTCTTTTTTTTTTTTTTTTTTGAGTTTTTTATTCCTATTCTGGATTTTGTATAAAAGCACAACTCCTCGAGGAAGGAACTAAAGATAAAAGAAGCAATCATACATAATTCTGTTGAATAGTGTCTTCTTAGTTCTTTATACTGAAACAGAAATATTTTTCATCAACCAATTCGTGGTGAAACTTCTTCAAGACTAATTGTCATTAGTTAGATTACTTGCTAGGGATATGTCGTGTACATTTTAGGATTGAATATTAGGGATTTGGATGACTTTCTCACCTTGTATTGGTGTGTATTTATAGATGGAAACTGAGCAACATGATGATGCTTCCAAAATTAATGAACTGACAACAAGTGGGCATGATAATGCTACTATGAACCAATGTGACACAAATGTAGGTTCTGAAAGCAAACCAGATGAGGCTGATAGCAACCTCCAGAAAATAAACTATGTTTATAGACAAGATGTTGTAAGGAGCAACGGTAGGATTGGGATTGTGACTGAAGTTGCTGGTGAATCGGATTCGGATAGCAGCATAACTGATGACGAAGACGAAGACGATGATGAAGAAGAGGCTGGTGGAAATGAGGAAGGTGATAATGATGGCAATGTCGAGGGTAATGAAAGCGGTGATAGGATTGTGGATGGTGAGTATAAGAATGGTCCTCTTCCACCTGACAAGGTTAGAGTCCTTTGGATGGATGAGTCTGAAGAAACGCAAAATATTAATGATGTAACAGTTGTTGATAGGGGATTCTTACATGGTGATTATGTTGCTACGTCTTCGGAACCAACAGGTCAAGTGGGTGTTGTGGTTGATGTCAATATTTCTGTTGATTTGTTAGCTACTGATGGATCTGTAATAAAGGACGTCTCATCTCGAGACTTAAAGCGCGTGAGGGATTTCACTGTGGGTGATTATGTTGTCCTCGGTCCCTGGCTAGGCAGGATTGATGATGTCTTAGACAATGTCACAGTGTTATTTGACGATGGTTCTGTGTGTAAAGTCATGAAGGCTGACCCTATGCGTCTCAAACCAGCTGGAAAGAATTTTCTTGAAGATGGGAACTTCCCTTACTATCCTGGCCAGCGCGTGAAGGCAAGCTCTTCATCAGTCTTCAAGAATTCAAGGTGGCTATCTGGTTTGTGGAAAGCTAACCGGTTGGAAGGTACAGTGAGTAAGGTTACAGTTGGGTCCGTGTTTGTTTATTGGATAGCATCTGCTGGGTATGGGCCCGATTCTTCTACTGCTCCAGCTGAAGAGCAGAGTCCCAAGAACCTAAAGTTATTGTCTTGTTTTTCGCATGCAAACTGGCAACTGGGTGACTGGGGCCTTTTTCCGTCATCTCTTCTATCAAAACAAGAATTTCATGATCCCACCAACAGGGAGTTAGATTGTGCTCAAACAGAACCTGAATACGATTCAGAAGTAGTCACTACAGAGGAAACATTAATGGACATTGATTCAGAGACTACACTGGAAGGAAACAGTGAGAATGTGGAAAATAATGTCTCGGTAGAATCCAGTTCATGCGGTAGTTCTTTGTCAGTTTCAAAGGAGCCAGTCCATGAAACTTGGCCTCTTCATCGCAAAAAAATCCGCAAAATAGTGGTTAGGAGAGACAAGAAGACAAGGAGAAAAGAAGAAAATTTTGAAAGAGCTCTTCTGATAATCAATACTATAACAAAAGTTGATGTGGTATGGCAGGACGGAACTACAAAATGCGGACTGGAATCTACAGCTTTGATTCCTGTCGATAATCCTGGTGATCATGAATTTGTTGCTGAACAGTATGTGGTGGAGAAGGCCACTGATGACAGCGATGACGCTTGTGAAGTTAGGCGTGTTGGGGTTGTGAAAAGTGTTAATGCGAAAGAGCGGACTGCTTATGTGAGGTGGTTGAAGCCGGTGTCAAGGGTAGAAGATCCTCGAGAATTTGATAAGGCGGAAGTTGTAAGTGTCTATGAGCTTGAGGGGCACCCGGACTATGACTATTGTTATGGGGATGTAGTTGTGCGGTTGTCACCTGTTTCTCTATCTGTACAAACCACTTCTCTTGGGAACTCGGCTGAGGAAGGAAAGCAGCTAATTGGTCCAAACGAAGTTAAAGGAGATCAACAAAAGCGTTCAGGATGTAAGCAAGTGGAGGGTGTATCTGTCGATGAAGCTTCTGCGGATTTCTCGGATCTCTCTTGGGTTGGGAATATTACTGGTCTCAGAAATGGTGATATTGAAGTTACATGGGCTGACGGGATGGTTTCAACGGTATATTCATCTTGCAATTAATCTTTATCTAACTTTTCACTTGCTTGTCTGGCTGTTTTAAAATGTATGATACAATGATGAACTTATGTGCTTTTTGGTCTTTTACTCATTCACTATGAAATTGGCTAGCTTGAAGAGGTAATAAGGTATGTTGTTTTTAAATTGCTTGTTAGTTAACATACTACTCTACAAGTAATTACTCGTCAGTGGGCCTAGTTACATGGGTCTTAGCTTATAAGTGACATAAAACCTCAGGGAGGGCAATCATTCCTGTAGAAAAGTTTAGTTGGTTTCTATTGTTGCTTTAATTGTCCGTTTCTGAAAAGGATACAAAAGATGGAAAGTTCATGACCAACTGTGTATGAAACGTTTGGTTGCGAGATAAGATAATATGTGCCTTTCTCCCATGGTCCTAGACATCAAATTAAGCATAGTCCTAGACATCATATTAAGCATACTCGTTCTTCTTATAAATTTTTCTTGTATATTCCCTCTTGTTATAACCATTTGTTCTCTTGTAAGGGAGTTGCCAAAGTTCCTGATTGGAAGGAATCTTTTTTTTGTTTTTTTTTTGGTTTTAGGTTGGGCCTCAAGCAATTTATGTTGTTGGCCGTGATGACGATGACGAATCACTTGCTGGTGGAAGTGAAGTTAGCGATGCAGCAAGCTGGGAAACAGTTGAGGAAGATGGGATGGATGCCCTTGACTTAAAAGAGGTTTATTTCTTCTTGGAACCGTTTAAGCATTTTTTTCTCAGTAGATGGAACAATTTTTTAAAAAGGATTCATGTAGCTGCCCCTAAACAATTCAAGGTTTGGATTAATTGAGTATGAAACTGTTCTTACAATTGCACTTACCTGTGGCTGTAAACAACATTCCTCGCCCTAGATATGTGGTTCGGTTTCCAGCTGTCCTAAAAGGGGAGTTGTGTTGTTTACCAGTACATTTATGACCAAAAACAGAATAATAAATAAAGAACAAAAAATATGAACATCTGTCCATTAGATGATGGTGTGGTTTGTGATCCTAAGGAAAGAAACCATTGGCAGATCATAATGTTGTGAGATGTTTCATCTTCAGTTATCTTGAAGGCGGGATATCTAAATGGTTGGTTCCTCTTAAATGCGTTCTGAAACTATAAATTGCTATCACCGTAGATTATTGGCATTATAGCTTTTGCTTATTCAACTGTTTTATGAATCATGGGTGTAGTGTTTTTTGGTTGAGTAAATGATGTGAGTTAATGGTGCTATGAATAGGAAGTTGGAGCACAAAATGCCGCTGACGTAAGCCCTGAGTCAGAAGAGAGCAGAATAGTTGGAGAAAATTCTGGAAGAAATGCCGCACTCTCAATTCCCCTTGCTGCACTGGGATTTGTAACCAGATTGGCCACTGGAATATTTTCACGGGGCCGAAAGAACTTGGATCAATCTAATGTGGATTCTAGAAATGAAAATGAAGTTGAATCCCAGGACATCGCTGTGAACTCTGGTGATGAGTCTAGCTCTCATAAATCTAATGGCACTGATAATTCTAGTGCACGAGCTTCTCATGGAAAAGGGGATGAAGTTGCTGATGTAGATGCCACAGATTTGTTAGATGTTGCAGAAGCTCTTTGTAACTTGAAGCCTGAAGCACAAAAGGATCATGTACGCTATCAGGATGGCACTTCCAGTTTCAAAGGCTTTGACATTGCTCAAAATCCTTTGGACCATTATTTTAGTGGTGCAAATGAGCAGGTAACTACTAAACATATTACTTTTCTTAATAGATTGTTTTGTATGTGAATTGCTCATATCATTACTCAGAATATTATCCTTCCATATATACTTGAAGGATGTGCTGTCACCAAAACACAACCAGCTTACGGCTTTGCCTTGATGTTTTCGTCCTATGCAATTAAAAGGATCTGGTTAGGGTTGGACTTCCTCAATTTGTTTTATTAACAGTTTGGGTTGGGTTCGAGTTTGAGTACAGGTTGCGTCATTGTACTTACTACTTGATGAATACCAAAATATTCTAGTATTTACGAGTAATTGTTTTTTTCGACTTTAGACTTATGATAAATAGTGACGGGTTATTGTACAATCATAAGCACTAGTATATGGAATCATACTATATACTCCCTCCACCCCAAAATTATTGTGACACTTACCATTTGGGGATGTTCCAAAACAATTCACATTTGAACAGTGGTCTAAAAATTGGCCTAGGCGGTACCCCGCCGCTTGGATTTTCTCCTAGGCGTTAGGAAAATCACCCAACATATTAGGCGGGGTTCTAGGTGAGATTAGGCTGGTCTAGGCGGACTGGTGTGAGATTGTAATTTTGTTAAAATAAAAAGGGAAAAAAATTACTCTCATGGTTACGTCTAACATTAGTGTGTATATATACACTTAATGTTTAAGTTAATTATTAATAGATCTCTAATAGTTTTTTGAATATTAAAAACCTTCTCATTGTTTACTTATTTCCAAAAAACACCACAAAACCTTTATATAGATCTATTGTTTGGACCCCAAATTTATATTCCGCCTAGGCCCCCCTCAGCCACCCAACTAGCGCCCAGCGTTTTTTAGAACATTGCATTTGAAAAGTCAAAGCTAAATATTTACAAATTTTCTCTTCTTTCTTTTGAATTAAATGTATATTCAATCTCTAAGACAAAACTTTTTGAGGGGCAATTTTGTGAAGTTAAAATTGTACACAAGCAATAATTGTGTGCCCTTAAAAAGTTGGATTTCTAAAGTGTGACAATAATTTTGGGATGTAGGGAGTATTATATATTTTCAGAAAAATTATTTTTTAAAAACAAAATATTGAAAAATGAAGAAGGATTTAAATAGTTGTATTTTTGTTGTGTTCTGATTGGTGAATAAATGAGTTAGGTTTACGTTTTGCACTTTGCTACCTGTTTAATAATGGTTAGCGTTGGGCTCTGGCTTGTGTGTTGTGTTAAAAATTAAAATATGTTCTCGAATCCACCTTATTGGTCGTCGTCCAAATACTGTAGTCGAAACTGATAAGTTTTAGTAACCCAAGGAATTTGTCTGTTTATTCCCCCCTTGGCGGCCCTGGCCAATAAACTTAGTGGACGTGGAGATTAATTTTGAAGAAACCGGGCCAGTGGTTGGGGTCAAGTTGGTTCACTGACAAGGGGTCCTTAGTTGGATTTTGGTTATGATTACAAATAGGTGGTTCAGTTTTGAACACAACATGAATTTTGTTTAGCCTAGTACATTTCAAGATGGGATTGGTGCTCTCTTTGTAATGTGGGCCTTACTGCACTGAGTTATCTGTGAGTTGTTTAACAATACATTAACCATGCTGACAGAGTAATGCCGGAAGGAAGTGGCTCAAGAAGGTTCAACAGGATTGGGGTATCCTTCAGAATAATCTGCCAGGTGTGCATAGATATTCTACTGAAATCTATAATTATGTCAAATCTCAGCAGCTTATTACTTAAACAGCGTTAAATTATTGAACAGATGGAATTTATGTTCGAGTTTATGAGGATAGGATGGATCTCTTGAGAGCGGTGATAGTTGGAGCATATGGGACACCTTACCAGGATGGCCTTTTCTTCTTTGATTTTCACCTTCCCCCGGAGTACCCTGATGTTCCTCCTGTAAGAAAATTTAATGAATTCTTTTTCTTTCTTGAAAGTTGTTTCTGTTACACCAAATTTTATAAACAGTCCTTGACTTTAAGATAAAGATGGTCATATATTTTGTCTCATTTCTGTTTGTTTTATGATGTTGTAGTCAGCATACTATCATTCTGGCGGGTGGCGAGTTAACCCGAACTTGTACGAAGAAGGTAAGGTGTGCCTTAGCCTTTTAAATACCTGGACTGGCAGAGGAAATGAAGTATGGGATCCTTTGTCCTCGAGCATCCTTCAAGTTCTGGTTTCGCTTCAGGGGCTGGTGCTAAACTCTAAGCCATACTTTAATGAAGCTGGATATGATAAGCAAATTGGAACGGCCGAGGGAGAAAAGAACTCATTGTCTTATAACGAGAATACATTCTTGCTGAACTGCAAGACAATGATGTATCTTATGCGTAAACCCCCCAAGGTGATATCTCTCTCCCAGTGTTTTACCACCCCCCACTTTTTAGAGTTTCTATTTTCTTTTGCTTTTGGTGGTCACAATAATCCTTTTAGGTGGCCTTTCCCATTTTCTGTAGGCGTGTTGTGGGCATTCCTAATTGCTTCTCCGAAGTTCTTCGAAGACTTTAATTTAGTTATATATGAAGTATGAACCACCTATAATGGCTTAACATGATATTAGAGGGACAAGGTTTTTTACTATGACACCTCCTCCTTAGTTAAAACCGTAGTTTACATATGCACAACCTCATGGAGGGATGTGTGACCAGCATTAGGAGTTGTTGATAATAAATGCTCACTGAGCACCACTCATGCTTCAGAAAAGTAGTCATGAACGGACTTATCAACCTTGAAAGTTGTTTGAATTGGATTGTACTACGGAAGTTCTATTCCAAATCAATTCACATTCTTTTAGGCTTTGTGCTTTTTCCTTTTTCCTTCTTGGCTTTCTTCAATCTCCACACATGGCGGATCATCTCCAACAGCTCCTGCTCTTTGCTTGTTTTCAACTACCACTACCTATAACTCACCAAGAATGGATTCATTGTTGACCCTACCATAAACATTGTATTTTTCTTACACTTAAAGATTGTTGATTCTTTGGTCCTCAACATTCTATACCATAAAGCCTTGCTTACATATAGCCATCTAATTATATTTTCATCAAATTTTAGATTAAATTTTCCTTTCATCTGTCAGGACTTAATTCCATGTCCAACACTTCTTCAAATTTGCATTCCTTATGGTCATTGGTTGAAAGTAGAAAGTAGTCTGTAGGGTATCTCTTACCCAGTTACCCATCAAGTGTCACTGCAGTCTGTTTTAGCCCATCAGCTTTCCTCTCGGCTAATCCCTCATATGTGCTTTTTCGTTCATTGAAGTTGAAACATTTCTTTCATGTCGATATATGTGGGGTCTGTGCACTGTTTAACATAATGCGGTGTCATTGATTGTGTTGAGTCTATGGTTAGAGGACATTTATTGTCTGAACCCTATAGGAAAGAATATGTATATGCATACATCCATACATGTATTTTGCAATAGAATAATGGTTATAAACTGTGTAGGGCGGCATAATGTCGAGTCTAGTGAGGTGTTTTGAACTTATTATTGCAGAATATGGGGTGGAATTATCTTTGCTAAGATCCTGTTCTTTACTAATTCTTTTAAGTGAGATGGGGCTTTTTGCACAGGCCATGGAGAGTCGGATAAAATTCTTTGCACCTATCTCATGGAAATTTGAGAACTTCATAAATGTAGAAGTGCCCTTTTGGAGGATCGTTCTTTTTAACAACAGTTCATTGACTTCTGATGTTAGGTCATTGATGGTGCTTTTAAAATTTAGCTACTTACTATTTCTTGTGACCATATTAATGGCAAATCAGGATTTTGATGAGCTTATTAGAGAGCATTTCCGGGGGCGTGGTTATTATATCCTCAAGGCTTGTGATGCTTATATGAAAGGCTACTTAATTGGCTTTCTCAAAAAGGATGCCTCAGTAAGTGACGAGAGTAATGCGAATGCGAATGCAAATTCAGTGGGGTTTAAGCTAATGTTGGCGAAAATTGTACCAAAGCTTTTCTTGGCGCTTAATGAAGTGGGAGCAAATTGTGACGAGTTTAAGCATTTGCAACAATCATAACAGATCTCTTCAGGGCTAATTTCCTACTTATTTTTAGCCAAAGAGGTCAGACCTTTTGCTTTATGGCCTTTATATTTCAAAAAATTTGAACAGTTTTTCATGCAAAGGCCTTTTAGAAGCTTCAGGGTCATATTAGATTTTGACATGGGATAAGCATTCTTTTGTCATGTTGAAAGCTTGGCAGCCGGAACTTTTGGAGCAAAATTGCAGGGTAACCAACTCTAGTCGTCCATGTAGAAAGGATATCATACATTCATGGTGCAGATGGTGGATTGTCTTGAATTTGGCTGCCAACTTCTTGTGTTTGTTGTCTTACTTATTTTTTCCCTCTCTATGGGATTGAGAGGGCAATTGGGTTTGTGTTACTTCAATGTTTCATTCAAGAAGGATGAATCAAAAATTTTGTAGGAGTATATACATACTCCCAAGTTATTTGACTCTCTGTTGTATGTTCATAAACATTACTGTAGAAATGGTACTATACAACGAACTTTGTGCAAATGATTCAACTACTCTGTTATCTCTGTTGCAATTTGTGTGACGTTTTCAAAGATTGAATTCCGAGTCTCAGTGGACTTGCATATAATGAAGTTGTAAACCAACATTTCTAATTATGGATATGTTTTTTTGTTTTTTTTTTCCAAGATTGTTTTTCTTCCTTCGTAGAATTTTTCTAAAGATACAAGCAGCCCTTCTAAATTTATGTGAATGGGTACATCCACCCTTGGTCTAAACCAAGGTTAACCAAATTGTGGATCGATTCAGTACGAGGAACGGGAATGTGGGTTGCCACCGGCTACGAAATGTGGTGCAATGGGGTACACTTCTCCAGATCACTAAGACGGAACAGAGTACGATAGATTGAGATGTGAAACGATATTTCCGAGTATTTTCATTGTGTATATACATTAAAAATGGAGAAGTGGTATCATTACAATATACATAGGATTTTTGTAGTGCTATTACAATATCACGTGACTTAAAAGTTGAAACGCCAAAAGAGGTGTTCTAGTACGGTATTGTACCATGATTTGGAACGATCGTTCCAAAACAGGACCGCGAGGATTTGAGCAATTTCTGATAACTAGTCTAGACTCTACTGTTCTTCTGCCGGTTATGAAGAAATGGGTCTTAACAAACTCATCTGGTGTGGATTCTCTATGGAATTTTGCTTTCATGTGGTGGAGGAATGCATTTATCTAAGTAAATACTCAATACAACATTCAATCATAGTGCTCAAGATCAGTTCCTCAAGAAATGTCAAATGTTTTGAATCTTGAATTAGTTCCTTATAGTTTAGTGACTGCCTTTTTCGTATGATTGTTACAATTACGGCATGTTTTTTAACCACTTTCATGCTGAAGAAAATAAACTTTTAAAATGGAGATAGAGAGGGCTAGCTTTGTGGAACTAATGTATAAGAGGTAAAAATAAAATAAAATCTAAGATAATTTTTGCCCTCATTTCTTGAATCCATTTTTATGACAGTCAGTACATGGGCAAAAACAGTATCAACTTCTATCCCACAGAGCATTGGGTCTTCCAGATAGGTGAACTCTACAAGAAAATTTGCTACTGCCTGCCCCTTGAGTGCTGTTCGAGGTCGGTAAACTATCTCGAACTCTTCCAACTCCAACGCTCACTTCATGAGTCTTCTGGGTGTTTCAGGCTGGCACAGAATCCTGCGCAACGGCTGATCCGTGAGGACGACTATAACATGGCTTGGAAGTACGGGCGGAGCCGTCGAGCTGAGGTGATGAGTGCAAAGGCGAGCTTCTCTATGCGGGAGTACCGACTTTCAGTGCCCTGGAGTGCCCGGCTTGTGTAGTATATCGGGTACTATATCCCGTGTTCCTCTTTGATCAATGACGAGCTTACCGCTGAGGGTGATACTGCCAAATAAAGAAACAATTCTTCCTTTGGAATGGACGATGAGAGCAGGGGGGGGGGGGGGGGCGATGTCAGGTACTCCTTGAGTTCCTGAAACGCCTTCTCACACTCCTCCGACCACTCAAAGGCTTTGCGGAATGTTTAAAAGAACAACAGGCACCAGTCGTTCGGTCGGGACATGAATCGATGTAATGCTGCCACCCACTCTGCCACTCTGAACTTCCTTTGTTGACATGGGTGACCGCATATTGATGATTGCCTGAATCTTCTCCGGATTAGCCTCGATTGCCCGTCTGTTGACTAAGTGGCCGAGGAACTTCACGGACGAGACCCCGAACGCGCACTTTGCCGGATTCAACTTCATCCGGAATCTTCTAAGGATTGTGAATGCTCCGATCAAGTGCTCGAGATGGTCGGATTTGTCCCGACTCTTGACCAGGAGGTCATGTACGTATACTTCCATGGTCTTTTCGATCAAGTCTCTGAACATGTGATTCACTAGGCGCTGGTAGGTTGCCCAGACACTCTGGAGGCCGAAGGACATCACTTTGTAGCAGTATGTTCCTTGGTCGGTAATGAAGGAGGTCTTTTCTTCATCGTCGGGGTACATGCAGATCTGGTTGTACTCCGAGTAGGCGTCCATGAAGGAGAGGAGTGAGTGACCGGTCGTTGCATCTACAAGGAGATCTATCCTAGGTAATGGATAGCAGTCGTTGGGGCAGACCTTGTTTAGATCGGTAAAGTCCACGCACAGCCTCCATATTTCGTTACTCTTCTTGACTAAGACAACATTAGCCAACCAATCGGGGTACTGCACTTCACGAACTGACTTGGCTTGGAGGAGTTTCTCAACCTCCTCGCGTACTGCTTCCTGTCTTTCAGGGGCCATTCCCCTCCTCTTTTGCTTAACCGGGCAGAAGCTTGGATCAACATTGAATCGGTGGGACATGACCCGAGGATCAATTCCAGGCATGTCTTCGTGGCTCCATGTAAAGACGTCTTGATTCTATCTTAGAAACTGAACTAGCTTTTCTCTAAGATCTGGTTCCAGGAGAGTGCCTATACTGACGGACCGGTCGGGAAACTGGGGATCCAATATCACTTAACTGAGTTCTTCGACTAGATTGACTCCGTCCTTGACGTCCCTTGGGTCCATTTCTTCAACATTCAGTGCTTCAGAAATCGCAACCTTTCGCAAGGAACTGACATAACAACTCCAAGAGGTGTCTTGATCTCCTCTCAAGCTCCCCGGTCCTTGCGAGGTCTAGAACTTAACGATAAGGCTATAAGTTGACACGACTGCTCTGACCTTGTTAAGTGTTGGTCTCTTGAGAATGACGTTGTAAGTGGATGTGGCCTATACCACAATGAAGTTTGCTAGCACGGAGGCCTGCTGCGGGTAGGTCCCCATTAAAACCGGTAGCTTGATCATCCCGAGCGGTTGTGTACTGGATCCGTTGAATCCCACCAGTGGAGTGGCCACTGGTCGGAGCTGGTCCCTTGATATTCCAAACTGATCAAACGCTGAAGTAAAGAGTATGTCAGAGGAATTCCATGTGTCTACGAGTACCCTCTTGACCATGTAATTGGCTATAGAAAGTGTTACCACCAGTGGATCATCATGGGGGTAGTGCAGATCTCGGATATCACCGGATGAGAAGGTCAAGATGTTGGTTAGAGGGCAGCTGGCTGGTTGGATTTGCACGACATCCGCTCGGGATGCCGGGGTATGCGTCTTCCTTGCCGACTGTGAGTCTCCTCCGCCCGATGTTCCTCCAGAGACCACGTTGATATGGCCGAGGGGTTGTTGCTGCTGTCACGACCCATCCCGCTACGCACGAAAATAGGACACGTGGCATGCCATCAAGGCTTATCCAGTTCATTAAAATGTGAATAGCAGCGGAAACATAAGTCAAATCCTTATAAAATCATAGTTATAAAAAGTTTTGCCCAATTGAAATACTTCTAAAAAAAATTCAGGTTTGAAAACAGAGGTCCATTCGACTGATCGGGGCCCAGTTGATTGACCATCAAGAGCAGTAAGTTTTTTGTAAAAAAAAATTAACAACATGGTCCAGTTGACTGTGTCGGGGACCCAGTCGACTGGTGCCAAAAATTGTCAGTCGACTGGATCTGTCCGGTCGATTGGAACTCTATTCAAGCAGAAAGTTTTGTTTTGTGACCCCATCCAGCCGACTGTTTTCTCAACCCAGTGGACTGATCCCCAAACATATCAAGCAGTATTTAGTTCCACACAGTGATCCAGTCGACTGAAATAAAAACCAGTCGACTGATCGGCATCAGCACCCAAAAACTCTACAGCATTCCGAGCTACACTCCTCCGATTCAAAACCAACACAACCACGATTGTATACCAACGATTCAATGCATAACTACAAGCGTTTACTAGCGATTACAATACTACAAAATCATCTCACAGGTTTAGTTACAAGAAGTTACGAATTCAAAGCTATCATTACAAGTTTAGGAAAAGGAACAAAACAAAATATAAACAAGAGTGGTTCCCGTCATCTCATCGGCCTCACTCCTCACGCTTCTTCTTGTCTTTCTTCCTACCTGCAATGGAGTAAATCTCCACTGCTCAGCTATATGTTGAGTGTACAAATTCTAGCATATGCAATATATGAAAAAACATGCTTTAATCTCATAAATCATATCAATAGTCTCTAGGGAGAAAAATACGCCTTCATCCAGTAGTGGCAAGTCCAAGCCTTAAACCGCGATGTCAATGGCTAGTCCAAGCCTACAACCATTACATCCCCAAGTGCCCTGGCAAGTCCAAGCCTTAAACCATGCACAGTAGCCGTCGCTACTAAAATTCTCAAACATCGAGAAGCTTACTCCGGCATGAATTTGTTTAAGACCCCCCTTTGACCCACATAGACAACTCAGCGTGCTCGCGTAAAAGTAGACATGCTTTTCACAATTAAGCACGTGCATAATTAACGGGCCTAAGATTAACACATGAATTTTGCTCGGATCACAATTTCGTCGTCGAAATATAAAACATGTATTTCTCTATATTTCACAAGTTAGAACTTCATACCTCGTGCGATTCCTCTCAAACTTTGAAGGATCGACTAGAGGGCCAATTAAACGTCGGATCTCAGATTTGAGGTGATTCCTACAAGTTTACAGGGGGTTTTCCCCAAATTCCTAAAAATTATATTTTTACCAAAGTTTGCCAAACATGGCCTAAGTGGTATCAAAATGTAGATCTTACCTCCACGAGTTCAAATCTCGAATTTGGGAAAAATCTGACGGACGAAAGGTCGCCGATCGTCGTCACCAAGCTGTAGGATCAAATCTCCTTTTCTCTATCTTCTTCAATGATATTTTATAAAATTTTGTGAGAAATGAATTCTCACCCCCCTCTATTTATAGACAAACTCTTTAGGAATTGTGTTTACTTCTCCACGAGTTTCTCAAACACCTAGTTAAGTCCTGAAACGTCGCACACGTCCATTTTATGACTTTATGAGTGGAAATTATCAATTTCAAAAGTTTTCGACTAAGTCTCATTTGGGTCCAAAAATCACATCCGAAAACTAAATTCTGTGAAATCTCTACACAACCTACCTTTTATATAACGTGTCACTCACGTTCTCACCACAGTTCTAAAAAATATATATATATATATATCGACGTTCTCACCGTAGTTCTCAAAATAATATATATATATATATATATATATCGAGATTATCAGAATTTACTCTACACAAGTAAATTCACTATTCATCAACAATATCAGAAAGTCAAATAGCATTTAAATCACATAAATGTCATTTACTCATGCCAATGTAAAATGAATTATTGTGTTCCCGTGTCCTCACTGACACCTTACCGTTGACTCACAGTCAATCTCATCCTCAATTATCAAATAGCATTGACGATTCACAAAATCTAAATATGCATGATAACTATGAAATTTTTGAATGGGTGTGACAGCTGCTCGGGGGCTCAGACATCTTGCCGCCACTGTCTGTCTTTGATGACAAACTTGGCTAGATGGCCTTGCTCAATAAGCTTTTCTATAGCAAATTTGAGTTTAAAACAATCGTCGGCATCATGGCCATGATCTTTGTGGTATCGTCAGTACTTGTCCTGATTCCTCTTCTCTGGCGGACTCTTCAACTTCATCGGCTTCTTAAGTAGTTTATGAGTTTCGACAGTAACCATGACTTCTTGGATGGGCCGGGAAAGCAATGTGAAGGTTATGAGGGGCCGATCTCGATCGCCCTTCTGCTGGTTCTGTCTTTGCTTCTTTCCCGAGCCCTTCTCGGAGCCTTCCCGTTTCTGTTTGGCTCTCGGGGAATCCTCTTCCATAAAGTTCGAGTGCTTAGATTTTAAGAACTCTTCAGTGTCAATGTACTTCCCGACCTTCTCTGAGAGTTCAACTAAAGTTGTCGGTCGTTGTCGGTGCAACGATGTGGCAACCTTCGTGTTCTGAACCCCCGAGCAGAAGGCTATGATTGCGACCATCTCATTTAGGTCATGAATCTGAAGCTTTTGCTGGTTGAACCGATTGACGTAATCCTTCAAGGATTCTCCCTTTCGCTGCTTGATAGCAAGTAGCTGGGTCTCTGGTTGCGGTCGACCAAGCATACCTATGAACTAGCTAATGAACAGCTTACTGAGCTCCTTGAAATCATCCACCGATCGGGGATTAAGGGAATGGAACCACTGCGCGGCTGGGCCTTTTAGGGTGCTAGGAAAGGCCAAGCAGTGTAGTTCATCGGCATTGGTTGCAAGTGCCATCTGAGCTTTATAGACCTGGATGTGGTCGACCAGACTTTCCGAACCGTCATAAGAGTCGAGATGAGGCTATTTGAATTTGCGTGGATGGCAAATCCCGTGACTCGAACGGTGAACGGCGACTCAGTCTTTGTGTTGGTATAGTCGCGACTTGGATTTCGGCCTAGCTTCTCAATCTGTTTCTCCAAGTCGTTGATGCAGGCTTCCACATCGTCCCAATCGGTGTCCGTATAGTAGGTCGGGTCAGAAGCTTCCTCCACAAAGTGCATTGTCCTCAAGGATAAGGCTCGGCTTTGACTCCGGTTGATCGCTTGCCTAAGGTCGCTTTGGCTCTTGACCGTGTGATCCTGGGCCGATTCCTGGGACAAGCGCTCTTGTCCTTCCGCTCTGGCCGCGCACATATCATTGATGATGTTTCTGGCGTCCCCTATGCGGTTTGGGTTGGCCCGGGCACGTTGCCGGGTTCGTATGGGATCCCGGCCACGCTCATCATTCCCGAGCTATCCCACAGTCTGGGGGTATTCTGGTGCAGTTCTGGCACGTCGTTGAGTCCGTACGAGCACCCGACCACGCTCATCGTTCCTGAGCTGTGCCTCAGTCTGCGAAGGCCTGTTCTGTTGGGCCAGCAGGGCTTTGATCTGCTGCTGAGTTTGACGCTGACCCTCCAGAAGTTGGGCGAAAGCGGCGGTGTCACACCCCAACCTGCCCCAGCGGATTAGGACACGTGTAACAAGACGATACACACCCAAAATTCACTAATTAGGAAGAAAATGTGAATAATCTACTTCCATTGTGACAAAATAGCCCCCAAGGGCAAAATGGTCATCAATAACTATATCAGATTTTTATATCAAAAAATAGGTCTTTGAGTCCTGGTTCCAACAAAAAAAAAATGGTGCACGAATCCGATTTTTCTAGAGAGAGATATACACGTTTCCGTAAAAGTGGATGGCTGTTGGAAACAGGATCCGCCCACAAAATCCGGATCGATCCAATTTGTTATTTTCCTAGCAGAATGTCCCTCTAGAACCCCGGATCAATCCACCCTTTGTACCCGGATCGATCCGGGTTCCTGCAGAATGGTTTCTGCTGCTAAATTTTGCTGTCAAACAAGTTTTAAACTTATCAAAACACAACCAAATCACATTAAAACCTTATAAAACTTTGGGAAAGCATATCTAACACAATTCTAAACACTTTTAAACTTAAGTCAAACTTGGATTACACAACACACCCACAATTTGATCAAATCAACCATGAACTTAAGTCATGAGAATATAACCAAACTTTAAAGCTTTGAAACCAAATTATCATCAAAAATTCATAAAACTTGTTGGGAATTAACTTCAAAGGTATAGCTCACATTATATACACAAATGAAACTTGTCTAAACACTTGCGACACCATCCGGGCTTGCCGAGATGGTTCAACCAAACAACTTGCACCCTATTCGAGCAAAACAAAAGAGATTATACATAAGCTCTCTAAATCACTTCCAACTCTCTAAAATACAACTTTAAGATCCAAATTCATCTCCAACAACTCAAGTATGAATATTAACACAAAAGTAACCATAATTTACATTATTTTACAAGTTCCAAAGAAGCTCATATGTATGAAGCTCAAATCTCCCCCATCTCTCCCATCTCTCCCAACGCACGTCATTTCCTCTCTGGATACGGCTCCGAACCTGCAGTGGTTATGTACCACAACAGAAATAGGAAAACGGTTTTCTTAAGCAATTTGCTTAGTGAGCATTCTAAACATGATTGTATGTTTAACACGTGCAATGCTATATTTAACACATAAAACACAACCGTAGTCGCCGAGTCACCGGTTATATGGTTCATTCAGACCCGAAGACCTCCCTTGGTCCTGTGGCCACTTCTATTCCTTGGATTTCCGTATTTATCGGATTCTTCCTCTACACCACCCTTATTACTCCCAACAATGAACCATTTTCTCGGTGCTCATTGACTACCACATAGACAAATAAGCACATATAAACACATATACATGTATCAACATATAATCTTCATAGGATTGACATGGAATTCACATGATTAACATCTTTAAATTCCTAATCATGAATTATTATCTCTAACATTACATATAACTTTGAACCCATTAAATACAATCACTTTTAAGCTAGAAAACTCACCTTACTCACTAATTATACCCAAAATTAAGCTAATTGTGCAGAATTCCTTAGCAATTCTTGCTCAATCCTCTCACCGGAGTAAATCCTACACAAACTCAGCAACCTCGTGTCACCGATTGGTGTAAGCTACCGAAATTACAACGAGTAAAACGTAAATTAAAGAAATAAAAATGTTCATTTCACCTCCACGAGTCCAAAAGTGGTCTCGGATCGTAATTCCGGCGAACGGCAGCGACGGAACGGCAGAATTACGGCGTCGGTGACGGTTCCATCTTCTCTCCCGAGCTCTCTTCTTTTCTTCTTGTTTTAATTTTCAGTCATGAGAGTCTAACTCTCTTCCTTGACACAATACACACCCATGCAACTTTACATGAGGTGTCTAAGTCTCAATTTTCTCACTTTGCATTTACACCCCCAAAATTTATTAAGTTCTTATTATGAAATCCCCCAAACATTCCATTAACTATCCAATTATCTAATAAGTGTTTGTCTAAGTTCCGTATGGGTCCCAACGTGGGTCCCACATATTTCGTGAAATTGCTATAGTACTTACTAATTTTAAATCTTTTTTATTTATACCCTGATTTGGGTGTCCATGCTAATGCTAACACATATTAATATGATATTATGAAAGCAACTTAACAAATATCCATGTAAGCATATAAAAATGCATTTAATCATTTAAAATACAAATTACCAATTTACCCTTCACTGGGTTCCATTTCAATACCTGTCCCACCTCACTGGGGACTTTTCCAACTAGTGTCCCTCTCTGAACACTTTTACATGGGCGAGTCCAAGCCTCCCCTTAATCCATTTTATACACTAATTATATTAATTAATGCATAATAACAAGTAATTAACTCGTTCCCCGGGTATGGGTGTTACAGGCGGTGATCTTCTCTGGAGTAATGGGAGTCACCGGTTGCGGGACCGGCGGATTCGCTTAACCTGTTGACTGAGCAGTCTTCTTATTCTTTTTCGGCAGCATGATGATCAGTCAAGAGATTTGTTGATGGGAAATTGTTGATGCTTCCCACAGACGGCGCCAAACTGATGATGCCAAATTTTGGGTAAGAGATAAGAAGACGAAGACAAGAGAAATTGTATGTGGTTCGACCCTGTTAATGAAGAGACCTACGTCCACGTGGTGTGTCTATGCACTTTCACTATATTATGAAATAGCCGGGGACCTTTGGTGAACTAACAATAAACTGTAGCTACCAGAGGTCGGCCGGGCAGTCTACACAAAGCTATGGTGAGTATTGTGCAAGAGAGTGATTGGTTGTCCCCTTCATTTCCCCTATGCAGGGGGCGAGTGGTCTCTTTTATAGTTGTAAGAGTCCACATACATACAAACTGTGTTTGATAAGGTAATACAATCAGATTAGCTATGATTACCACAAAGTATGCAAGCTTCCTAATTGGATTAGGAAACAATCTCCACTTTCCATTAGTTTTCTAACTTGTATAGGAAACTGTCTGGATGAGTTTAGATTACGCCTCCAGGCTGGCCTAAACTATCCTGCAAGGAGTCAGGCCCAGGCGGCGTTCCTGATCCGTAGGCCGAGTTGTTGGACCGGTCGGGATGATTGTGCTCCCCCTGACTGGGAGCTCCTCAATGTGACTACCGAGTCTCGTTCTTATTGGACAAATACTTTTGTACGTATCAACTAGTATTTTGTATGTAATTATTGCAACACAAAATATAGGATTTAATTTTTTAATGATAGTTGTGAAATCATAATTAAAAAAATATAAATAAATAAAAAAGAGAGAGAGAGAAAGAAGAAAGAAGAAGAAGAAGTGATATCGAAACACAAATAGGTAGGGTTCAAGCAATTTGTCTATGTAATGAAAGGAACTAAGACTAACTTGGCATCAAAATAGCTATACTCACTTTGCAATGGTCTTACAGTCTTAAAGGATAGAGATTAGAAATTTAGAATAATGTTTGTTTTAATACTTTAGCCCACCCCCGTTGTTTGCGTTGCGTGTGTGTGATATTGGGGTGTGTGTGTGTGTGTGTGAGAGAGAGAGAGAGAGAGAGAGAGAGAGAGTGTGTGTGTGTGTGTGTGTGTGTGTGATTGAAGAGTATGTGTAAAGCTGAATTTCTCATTTTTATGTTGGGTTAAATATATTTTGCCCATCTGTGGTTAGACCCATTTTTACTTTATCCATTGTGTTCAAAAGTTGACACTTAACCCTCCGTGGTTTTAGACTAAAGTGAAACTACTAGATTTCTTTCAAAACAGACCATCATGGAGATTAAGTGTTAAAATTAGCCCACATAGGAGAGTTTAAGTGTCAAAATTAATCTCACATGGACAATTAATCCCAAAATTGGCCCTACAAAGGGATTAAGTATTAAAAATTAGCCTCGCATATGCGGATTAAATGGCAGCATTATCGCCACATAATGTATTAACCCCGAAATTAACATCGCAAATAATACTTTTGGCCAATTTTAGAAAAAAAAAAAAAATTTGGTATCAATTTTGAGTCAAATTTTAGCTGTTTCACTTTAGTCCGAAAGCTTTATGTGTCCACTTTGGAACCACAGTGGGGATAAATTGTATTTAACCCTTTTATGTTTTATTTCACCAAAGCATTTTTGCTCACCCCATTTTGGTCACTCGTTGCTCACCCAGGCCTTCACTTAGTGGTGGCCATGGTTCGGGTGAGTCGGGTTTGACCCCCACTCGATTATCCATCCGAATCGCATCAGGTTATGAGTTTAGAATCCGTCATTCATCCATTCAGTCGGATGAAACCGATCCGTCGGTTTTGAGTTGGTTCGGGTTGGTTTCGGGTGAAACCCGACAAAAAGAATATATCCTATTTTCATCAATATTACACCCTGATAGTGCTGAGTTAATTGTACCCAACTGCAAAGCATGACCCTATTATTCACCATTTCACCTTCTTGCAAACTTTTTAGGAAAACATTCAATTTAACTTACTAATAAATAAAAATCCTACATAAACTTAACGAGCAAAGAAAAATGAAAAACAATTATACAATCCACCATCAAATTCATACAACATACAAAAAACATAATTGAAAATGACTTCCATAGTTCCACCACATATATTGTGTTTTCTAAGTTTTCAATAGGTAGTCTTGTTGGGTCGGGTGATGTCGGGTTTGGATTATAAAAACCGACAACCGAACCATAAGCAATCGGGTGTGGCTTGGGAAAACCATGACTCATCCGGCCATCCGCCAAAACCACTCAAATCCCTTCGGGTTGGTGGGTTCTCGGGTTGGGATGCCAGCCGTACCTTCACTGGATGACATGTGTCTCATTCCATTTATATTTTACCCATGTACTATCAATATAATTACTAGAATTAGACACATGTCATCTAGTTGAAACCAAAGTGAGCAACGGATAACCAAAATAGGGTGAGCATTTTATTGTTTCACAGCGATTGAGGATAGCCCACCAGGCACCAGCATGTTACTTCAATGCTTCATTCAAGTGGAGGATGAATCAAAAATTTTGTTAGGAGAATATACATATATTTTTTACTTTCTGTTGTAAGTTCATAAATATTACTGTAGAAATGATACCATACAAAGAACTTACTTGCTCAAATGATTCAATTACTCTGCTTGCAGCTCTCTTGCGCACGAGTATTATCTATCATATTGGGTTCATTTATATAATCTTCTGGATCCTTAAGGAAATCTGTGAATTGGGTATATGAAAAATCAGCTGCTACATCTATACATGCTTCATTTTGGATCTGACAATGGTTGATGGGCAAAGAAGCAGCAGTGGAAGAACAAACTAGATCGAATCAAATTAGAGGCAACTCAAACACCTATCAACATCCTCCTTTTTAGTTGAGCAAAAAAAAAAAATTCCTCCTTTTTATTTTTTCTCAATAGTTCCATTCAACAAATGATTGTTGCATTCACTAGTAAATCAATACTCATAAAAACCCATATCAAATTATAACAATTTGGGAACATAACATAACGTAACAAATTTCACTACTTTCCATTCATATCTATCTTCTTTTCTTTTTCCCAAATGTATATAAATATAATGAAACACAACAAAGAAGTGGGGAAGTAGATATAGAAGAGTATATGTATATATATATATATATATATAAATCAAAGATCATACACTGTTCTTGATAATCTGCCGCCTCGCCAAGAACCTAGCAATCGGGGGTGTAAGAGCAATAGTGATCGGAACTCTGACCGGAAACAGAGCCTTGTTGAGGAGTACGGCCACCGCGAGGGCCCCACCACTCGAAGCAGCCAGCTCAGCCGTCCTATTCCTCTGCTTCTTCACCATCACAGCAGTTTCTTCTTGATCAATAGTAGTATGTGTTTCTGCGAGAACGAACCCATCTGTCATTTCGGAATTTGTTTGGGGCAATTTTTGGGTTTCGTCTTTGGGTTCGGAGACACCTCGCATACCAATCTTCTTGAAAATCGATTCGACATCGACGTTGTTCTTTACAGCGACGTAAAGGCCAGTGATTGAGGCCGCCGAGACTGAGAAATGCACCCCCAATGCGACCTTGCCGTACTTCTTCAGGAGCTCTCGGAACCGCCCACCTGTAAATGCCATCGATTATATTTGTGCGTATATCTATATACAAATACCGAGAGAGAGAGAGAGAGAGAGAGAGAGAGAGAGAGAGATGGTGAGTGATGAGGTTTCTAAGGTTGGTTTTTCTGGTTTTAGGGTTTTGGACTTTCTGATCAATAAAGAAGGATATTATTTGACCAAAAAATAAATAAATAAATAAAGAAGGATATTAAATTTAATGGGGAATTATTAGAAAATCTAAAAGTAACTTTCATAATTTTCAAACTCCAATTTATTTGACTATTTGTTAAAAAGAACAAAAGGAATCTAAATCAGTGCTCGTACGGCATAAATGCGCGCACCATAAAAAAATTTGTGCAAGAAATCAGATTACACGCGCCCCACGCGCGCGACTCACGCGCGGCCAAGCGCGCCACGCGCGCGTCATTTTTTGATGCTGCTCGCACCGTGCAAGCAGCGTACTGTATAATTTCTAATTTCGCAAAATGTTTTTTAAACTTTAAACATCCATAACTTTTGACCTACAACTCTATTTTTCGCAAATTTTATACCGTTGGAATCGTGTCGACGAGAGCTACAAAACTAGTACCATTGTTGATATGTTTTGAGAAAAAAAAAATTCATGTTTTTACATACATGAATAATAAGTGAAATTTCACTTGATATACATAAAATATTATGTGAAATTTCACTCAATTCTATAGCTTTAAAAGCTCTCCTTAAATCAGCCCTAAATTCAATTTTTGCAAAGCTCATAAACTAGTTACCAAATGAATTAACATGAAATTGTGTTTTAAAAAAGTAGAAGCACCAAAATGGGGGCCAAACTAAGCCTTAATGTTCATGTACGAGTTAAGTGAAATTTTACTAAATATTCATGTAGGCATGGTGATTTATTTTTTGTTTTTTTAAACAATGCATATTTTGTTAAAATAAGCAAATTTCATAACCAATTATAAAACACAATTTTTCAACCAAAACAAATGCAAAAATTCTTGTTAAAAATCGTCTTTTTTTAAAATTTATTGTTGATATGTTTTGAGAAAAAAGATTTTCATGTTTTTACATACATAAATAATAAGTGAAATTTCACTTGATATACATAAATATTAAGTGAAATTTCACTTGATATACATAAAATATTAAGTGAAATTTCACTCAATTCTAGAGCTTTTAAAAACTCTCCCCAAAAAAGCCCTAAATTCCATTTTTGCAAAGCTCATAAACTAGTTACCAAATGAATTAACATGAAATTGTGCTTTAAAAAAGGAGAAGCACCAAAATAGGGTCAAACTAAGCCTTAATGAGGTAGCAATGGCTTTATTGCTATTCGTCTTTTTTTAATTTTTTTTTTTTCTCAAAACATATAAATTTGGTATACATAATATTAAGTGAAAATTCAATGAACCCGTACATGCTTTCTTCCTGAAAAACTTGAAGTTAAACTTAACATTCGTATACTCGTTTAGTGAGATTTCACTTAGTAAGTTAAGTGAAAATTCACTAACTATCCCAAAGGTCGCTAAAAAAAACTCTCTAGAGTTTAAGGTATAATTTGATACTTTGTTAAAAAGTCCTCAAGTGTCAATTTAAGTAAAATTTCACTTAATATTCATATATAAGTTCAGTGAAATTTCACTTAATATTTTTATATGCGAAGTGAAATTTTACTTCATTTTTTTTTTCATATTAAACAATGCATATTTCTTTTATAAAAAAAAATCAAATTTCACAAATCAATTATAAAACATGGTTTTTCAATCCAAACAAATGCAAAATTCTTGTAAAAATTCACTAAAACTCTCCTTAAGAACAAAGTGAACATTCGGTTTTTTTTTTCCTCACATCATATCAACTTGGCATACGTGAATATAACGTGAAAATTCAATAACCCATACACAAATATTATGTGAAAATTTTTATTAAGTTCGTCTGAAGCATAATATGTAAAAATAAATAAAAAAATCTTTTGCTCAAAAGGTATCAACAATGGTACTAGTTTTGTAGCTCTCGTCGACACGATTCCAACGGTATAAAATTTGTAAGAAACAGAGTTGTAGATCAAAAGTTATGGAGGTTTAAAGGTTAAAAATGCATTTTCGAAATGGATATTATATGGTATAGCCACTCACACGGTGTGAGTGGCTGAAACCAAAAACCCGCGTGAGGCTGGGGAATATGTGGGATCTTCTATCGTGCATGCACTTGTACCGTGTGAGCATTGGATTAGATTCCTTTTGTCCTTTTTAGAAAGTGGTCAAACCAATTGGAGTTTAAAACTTTTGAGAGTTAGTGGAGGGGTTTTTCAACAATTATCTATAAATTTAATGTCGCAAACGACATCGTCTCAGTTATGTATTTGCTAGATTTAATTATGGGCCGAAAGTTTTTTTTTTTTAGAAAATGGGCCGAAAGTTTGGTTTCTGCTTAGTGGGCCTGTCATGGGTCTCATGGCCTGCAGCCTTGGGTCAATTTGGGATACTAACAATTAAACAATGTCTAGTCTGAAAATTTGCCCCTTTATTTATTTATTTATTTTTATTTTTTTCCTTTTGCTTTTGACACATACAAGTGCAACGTCTATTTGCCACTCTACGAGAAAAAAAAAAAAAGAGACTATTTGCCACTCTACGAGAAATTTACTTTTCTTTACATCCACGTGGGACGAAATTTTGATTAGTCACATTGTTATCTATACTACTGTAGAAAGGGAGAAGTTGAAGTACCCACCTACTTTTTATTGTAACTCATTTTTACATAAAATTAACATATTTTTATTTACAAAAAATAATTTTAAGAGTACCAAAGTGTCATTTAACATTTTCAAAACCAATAAGAAAAAAATAAAAATAAAATTAGAAGTAACCACCCCTCTACGCACTTACCTAAATACAAAACCACCACTCCATGTGTATTATTCTCTCCCCCACAAACTTTAACCGTCTGTCAAGTTCAAAAGAAAAAGAAAAAGAAAAATTGCAGTAGTTAGAATTCTAAGAGCAACTCCAATGGGGGATGCATATGGGTATCTAAATCCAAAAGATGCTAAAATGGATCCCTTCATCTCAAAAAATGCACTCCAATGGGGGATCCATTATGCAAACTCATGGTTTGGGTCTCCAAACTTATAGCCTTTGGAGAGAGAAAGTGAGGGGATGCATATTTGGTGGGATGATCCTAGCCATTGGTTTGTGAATAAAATAATATTTTTAGTGTATCTATGGTTGAGATACATCAAAATATATTAAACAATAAAATGGCTACTAGTTTTGGTTACTATGGTTGGAGTGCATGAAACATATTTGGTATGTAAAACACTATTCAAGTAACCAAATAGCATTTTGGATACCCAAATTTGATAATTACCCTTGAAGTTGCTCTAAGTAATGCAAAGGTCAAAATTATGGGTTAAAGTAGCAACAATTGGGTAGAAGAAGTTTTGTGATTTTGCTAGAGGTCTAGAGAGAGACGGACCAAAGGAAGTATGATCCAAAGAAGTATATTCCACTGGATACAGTGGAGACATCTTTGAAACTTCTTTGCAGGTTTATATCTACAACTATGTGTATATGTATATGTATATTTTATTGTTTGCTTTTGGAGTTTTGGAATGTCTACCAAGTTCATTGTAAGGAAGTGGTAAGGAATTAAGATGCATTTTGGCCATCAATGTTAATTTTTATTGTGCATTTCCCAAACAATCCATAATTTTTCATCAAAGATTGAATTTTTATTTTTTTAAAATGTTTTTATCAATAAAAGATTGATTAAAACACTATGCTATTAGTTTGTTTAATATTACAATTGGAACACTAGGCTATTAGATTAATCAAAAACATCACATTTTACGAACACTAGGCTATTAGATTGTTCAAAAATTTCACATTTCATGACTAAGCATATGTTCATGTATTTTGAACTTCTATTACCAATTTTTTCACACCCACCTACCAAGATATTTTTTATTAGTTTAGTTTAAAAGAAATGCGTAACAAATGCAACGCGTTCATAGTATGAAGACTTGCACAAACAACGCGTGTGCTCCACTGCTAGTATAAATAGTGGTATTCATAAATTACAAATACACATATTTACATGATTTCTTTGCACCAAAATTGAATGAAATTGTGATGAGTCCTATTATTATACAAATTTTTTGTACAGTATATGTAGGGGTAAAAGAAAATCGACCAGACTAATCGAACGGATTGGTTCAGTCCAATTCGGTTGATTTTTAAAATATTTTTGCAATATAAATTCGAACTGAACTGAAAAAATACACTAAAATCGACTGAACCGAATTCCACCGAAATTGATCGGTTTTCTTCAAAATCACACTGAATCGAACCTTTTTTACCCTTAAGTACAAGGTTTAGTTGAGCTATAGTCCAGTGTAAAATCTTTTGGAAAAAAAATTCATCGTATTTTAGCCTATTCTTTCACAAAGCCACCTTAATTTAGTATTAGTACTCAGTCTATTCCCTTGTAACTAATATTAGTCCATCTTTTAAAAAAAACTTAGGCCCGCTATTGGTGGGTTTCTTTTTTTTAGCTTAAGAGCTATTGGTTGTATTCATAAATGACAAATACATCTGTGAACATAAATACATATGTAGGTATACTGGCGTAGAATAGATAGTAGATCGAAACTTTAATGTACTGCTCTTCACATACAATGTCTTTCAAAGAGTAATACAATACTTTCTAAATCTTAGTCTTAAATTTCCATTCCAAATGAAGTGGTAGTTGACCTGCTGGATTATAATTAGATGATGTTGAAATGGTTTCATCATTATTGAAAGGGTAACTTAATATATAGTCCTAATATAGACACCTAACTAGAAATTAAACCATTTTAAAAATGAAACTAAAAATAGATCCCTAATTTATTTTGAGGACCAAAATACCCATATATAATTATAGAAGTATATATATACACATATAGAATTTACTTCCCACAATCAAGGTTTTGAAATTTAAAACCCATATTAACTATATATATGTAGAGAGAGAGAGAGAGAGAGAGAGAGAGAGAGAAACAAAAGTTGATGGAGAGAAACAAAGAAGATCGTCGACACTACCTCTGCAACACCATGTCCACCACCTTTCGTCATAGGTAATTCATGAAAATCGTCGACACAGAAGCTCGATTCACTATCGACTACGTAATCTCAGAATTTTGGTACAAATTTCTCACAATTTTGGAACAAGTAGCTTCGATTCAAACATTGGAGTTTTCTGAGAAAAATGGTTATTGTTTTGATTAAGGCTTAGCTTCACACTAAAGGTTTTCGATTCGACGACGATGACTGGAAGACTGCATGACAACAATGGCTAGAACACTAACTCGAGTCTTTCGTTTAACCTCTATAATCTTTTCATTTTTTTCCACATTGTATTTGTTTTGTTTGTAGTTTTTTTTATGTGAAAAATTTCATGATCGCTACGAGAATAATAGTGAGAAATTTGTTTGTGTGTATATATATTTGAATAGAAGTTTCGCAAAGAATTAGTCTTATTAAAGTTTTTGTTTTTGAACAGAAGTGAGAAGTTTCTCATCAAATTTGTGGTTATTTGGTGAGAACTTCTCACTTTGTTAGAAGTGATAATTTCTAATGCATATGGTCTGCATGTGTGTATATATTTGAACAAAAGTGACAAATTCTCACTAAATAACCACAACTTCTCACCTTAAATTAAAAACTAGAAAAAAAAACCTTTGTTAATTCCATTACGCATATACATAACACAACTATGATTATTTTTAAAAGAAAGATATGCAAACATACTGAGAAGTTTTTCACTTAATAATGAGAAAATATTCTTACATATTAAGTGAGAAATTCTCACTAAATAATAAGAAAATTATCCGTTGATTTTAGGGATATTAATCTCATTATTCATGATCTCCTAAAAATACGCTTTCCATAGATGTATATAACACGAATTTGAAAGTATTTTGAATATACACAGCTGTATATATATATATATATAAAGGTGAGAAATTCTCACATTACTGTTTTAAACTGAAATCCCTTGATTTTAGGGATATTAATCCCCTTATCCATGATCTCCTAAAAATTCGTTTCCCATAACTGCATATACCACAATTTTGGAAGTGTTTTGAATATGCACAACGCGCGCTCTCTCTCTCTCTCTCTCTCTCTCTCTCTCTATATATATATATATATATATATGAATTTTGCACTATATTAAGAGAATTTATCACATTTTTGTCAGCAACCTTCAATCTTCCACACAAAATAATTTGTTATTTCTGTGATTCAAATCAATATAAAATATACAGATCATTTTATCAGAGTGAGGAAACTCCTTGATTTTAGCAAACAAATTTGAAAGTTGAGTAAAATAAGGAAACTACTTGATTTTAGCAATATTTATTCTCTTATTCATGAAGTTTATGGATTACACTTGCCATAATCGTCATTCACATGCCTTATTTGTGTTGGTGGTACATATATACATATATACATCTAATCATATGGCCGATTTTGAATGATCTAATAACAAATTCTCACTTAGTAATACAAATTTATCACTTTTTGAATGGATATAATACAAAATCTCTCACAACTAAGTCAATTCTTCCAACAAGCTTATCACCAAATTCTCAAATTATGAATTTCAACAAGATTTTGCACTATATTGTGAATTACAATTATGAATTTCTCACTATATTGTGAGAATTTCTCACCTTTTTATCAACAACCTTCATCTTTCACACAAATCTATCTGTTTTTTCTATGATTCGAATCAATAAAACATACAAATCATTTTCTACTATAAATGTATTACATACAGATTTATAGATTTAAAAAGGGTATTGTTTTGAACCACAAATCAACATAATTTTTAGGATAAAAATCAGTATCCATGATCTCCTTACAATCCGCTCCATTTATTAACTACCTGATATAACTTTATTTGAATTTCACATGTGTCATATATATATATATATATAGGTGTATACATATACAGTTATGTACATATGTATATCAAGGGTATAATGGTCCGGATTTATACTACCCATTTAGGAATAGGGACTAATTATTGATTTCTATTGCAAATTAAGGATTAATTTCTATACACCAAATCAAGTCAGGATCAATTCCTATTAATGGCCATAATTAGGGACCAAATTGTATAATTCTATTATTGAAATTGGTTCCACTGCTACATCACTGATTGTTTGTACTCAAAATATGTATTTTGTACACTTGACCGATTGTTTAGAATATTTGATCAAAAATACTTGACAAATAGATTCTTGAAAATATTGAATTGACAACCATAATTGGTCCCAAAAGATGTTAGAAAAATTTGGCTTGAATTGCCCGTGGCCATTCGGGCACATCACATGGCCGATCAAGATTTACTCCTAGAATTTCATTCGGGTTTCTGATTTGTGAATCAGACCAAGACTTGGTCAAAGTCCATATGGCCACCATCCAATCAATATGATAGTGTTTGCACTTAAAAAATACATTTTTTAAATCAAAATTGGTAGAGGTTGATTGTGATTTTTCAATGAGACTTGGAGCCCGATTGCGAGAATTGGGGGTCAAGTGATTGGTTCACAGTTAGTAGGGTCAGATGACTTTTGGACTATTTTGTAATAATCGAACTGTCATACCTGTTCAATCGGGCTTATATCAGTTTTCATGACCAATGGTGTGGTTGAATAATTATGGTGCCGAAATCAAGTATTCAAGCTAGTGGGACACATGGCAGTCAATTGGTGGCCTATTTTGTTGATCAAGTCTCACGCATGATTGAAGTGTCAGCTTATTGTTTCAAGTTTCAATTTGGTCACTTTAATTGATCTTTTAGTAATTTAGGCCACCACATGGGTATCGGGCTTACCGCAATTCCATCGGGCTGCATTGGTTTTGTCATCGGGCTGGTTTGGTCTATTGCCACAAGTTATCAAGTCTGAGTGGGCTTCCATTTATATGGCCCGTTATCAATCAACCGTCATGTGGTTGGAAATAAGACCAATCACTTGGCCCCTCAGGTTCATATTTTTCATAGTATCAATACAATGGTGGTGGGGCCACTTGATAACGTGTTCCAGTTTTAATTCCGTTCGGACTACTGTGTTCCAAATTTTCCATCGGGCCACCACTATTGGTGATATTATTATATTATATGTATGGGAAGGTATATGGTTGATTTATGATACCATATCTTCGTAAGGAAATTAATTCCTATCCAAGTTAGGATACTAATTGATATCTTAATATTATGGGAAGATAATATCAATTTATTATAGAAGTTATCTCTTACTTGGAGGGGAAGTGTCACACCCCAACCCACCCCAGCGGGTTAGGACACGTGTAACAAAGGATTACCAATAACAAAACACCCTTTACTAGCAATAAAACAAATGTTAAATATAGTAAAAGGTATTCATTAGCTCAAACCAGCACAAGGGTAAAATTTTCATTAAGAAAATGTGCCCAAACTTTATATTAAAAGATAGCACTGCGAGTCTCGGTTCTAACGCAAAAAATGGCGCGCAAATCCGAATTTTCTAGAAAGAGTTATGTCTGTTTCTGTAATAGTCATCAGGCTGAAAATATACCTGCGAATTCTTTGTTTCCTAGCTACCAACTAACCAATAACAAAATTAAAGTTTTAAAATCGTTGAATGATACTTGGACAGAGTTCCCCCTATTACAGCACCATTCCCCCTATTAAACAAGAACTGAAATACCAAAATATCGCCCAAACATTTGGAAATACTTTCATAATTCAATCCACAATTCATATATTACAAGGATCTAATATAAAACTAAATCATAAACTTATCTCCAAAAACCCAACCACCAGAAATATAACTACTCATCTAAACTCATTTACATATGAACATATTAAACATTAACCATTAATCTCAGGCTATCCCAAAATCCCCACAGTTCAACGCTTCTCACTATGATGCTCGTCCGTACCTGCGTGGTCATTAGCCACAAAAATTGATTAAGCTTTCGCTTAGTGAGTACGTGGTACTAATCACGCAATTGGAATATTTAATGTATCATAAACACCAATTAAGCATTCACAATAATAAATGGTCGTCGGCGTGTCAAATAATCAATCACCATCGTATTAGACCCTTGATTCTGGGCCATTCTCACTTTGTCGTCGCTTAAAGCGATGTCACACACTCTCATGTGACCGTAGTCAATTTGTTGTGGTCGTCACCACCGTCCCCTTTTCTCTGAGAACTTCATCATCACCCCCTTTTCTCTGAGGAATAGGCGTCCCTTATATGCAGGCTAAATAATGGTGATTATCAATTGACACCCTTTGACCTAAATAAGCACATAAGCAACTCAACATGTCAACATGGCAATTTTAACATTTTAGACATGTTAAATAATAAATTATCACATGTTTTTCTACTTAATCATAAATTAAGCATTCTAAGCATTTAATAACAATTAAAAAGACATTAAACATCCAATTTTGGGATTAGGACACTCACTTCACGAATAAGTCCTGAATAAGTCCCAAATAAGCCTAGAAATTCCAAACTCTTTGCAAAACTAGCTCTAGATACTCCCAATGATATTCCTATATATTCATATATCACATATATGTATCACCCCTTAAAATGGGTCGCGAAAAAATATTACCAAAATTGAAAAAGAAAGACATAGAAATAACCCTCTCACCTTCACAAGTCCGAATATGGCTTCGGTTCACGAAACAGAGGTCACACGGCGAAGCTACGGCGACAAAATGGCACGAAACCCTTTATTTCTCTCTTCTTTCCCCGTTGAGCCCTTCACTGTTCTAACTCTCTGTCTTTTTTTTTTTTTTTTTTTTTTATTGTCACTAACCGACTAGTCATATCCTTGAGGATATATTATGATTTTTTTGCCATATTTCTATTTACACCCCCATATGTTTCTAGAGTCTATTATGAAACCCCCTAAACTTTATATTAACCACCAAATATCTAAGTGGGTATGTGTCTATCTACGAATTTCAAACAAGTGCCGTAAAAAATGAAATTTTACTAAAAAACGACAGTCCCTGGAGTTGTCCGCGACATTCAGTGAATGCCGCTCCGGCAGTCAGTGAATGCCGCACCGACATTCACTGAATGCCGATCCGGCATTTACTTTCCATCTCCGGTGAATGTCGCGTTTTTGCAAATGATAGCTGGTATACAGCACGTTTTGTACTATAAAAAGGACGACTGAATTAGGATTTTCAGTCATGAAATGACTGAAATACCCCTTTAAGATTGCCTATAAATAGAGGATGAATATTCACTTGCAAGGGGGAGGATTTTCTTTGAATTTATAAGTTGTATAAGTGCTCTTCTTGCCTTAATCTTCATAATTAGGAGTGAGTTTAGAATAATTTAAAGAAAGAGTTGTGTGAATTAGGGTATAAGAGCTTGATTAGTCTTTGGAAGTCCTCCAAAATTACCAAGTTGAGGATACTTTGGAGGTAAACTCTAGCATAATTATCCCTTGTTCAAATTTAAATGTAGCATGCATTGAGTTTCTTTAGTTTTCTTTCCTTATTTCCCTTATATTCATTCCTTAGGTTCATAAGACCTTCAATGTCTTACTTGAACCTCTTGGTTTGAAATCCCTTAATCTCCTTGTAATCTTGTGATTCATAGGGGGACTAAGGTTGATAGTAGGATAATTAGCATGATGAACTTAAACCTATCTACATGGTTTGAAGTTTGTTATGGTTAAGTTTCATGAAGTTCTTCCATACTTCTTTGAAATTTACAAACATGAGCATATTTAGTCTCCAATGACCATCAAAAGGTAGGAGAATTATCTTTAGACAAGCCTAATCACATGGCTTGTTTGTCTAAAGTTAATAAGAATAAAGTGAATTAATCCAATGAGCAGTGAGTTCACAATCTGTTTTCGATCAAGGATTTTTAGTTGATAATCTAACCGTTGGAATTAAGTGAAATCAATGGGAAAGTATCTATAACTTAAAGTTCTACCACTGTAATTTTTGTTTTAAGGAGATTTCATGTTTAAAGTGGTTTGGTCATGAGTTTTGTGAAGTCACTACAATCTGTCCAGAGTTTCAGAACAGTAACACTGTTTTGAAATAAGTAAATCAGAACCTTAATAAAGTATTCATGACCTAAAATAATTTTTTCTAAGTAGATTAATGTCTTACGAAGTCACCCTAAAAAGAACAAAGCATTTCTGATTTTTTTGCTATTTTTAGAAAATCGTGCAAGAACTCTGGATAGAAGGTTGTGGAATGCTGAGTGATGTCTGGTTTTTGTCCGATTCCCGGAGATCCAACCATTGAAACTTTGATTTCTTTTTTGGGTTAAAAATTAGACACACAGAGGCATCTTATGTCCAAAATCCATCAAGATCAAACCACGGGAACCATGCTTTTAATTTCTTTAAAGTTATGATCTGCTCTCAGCAATTTCCAGAATTCTGCAATAGTTTTAATCAATCTTATGAATAATGGCTTAGATGATATTTTCATGAGTGAAGGTTCAAACCATGTTTCAATAATGATTAGTTAAGTTTGAATTCAAAGTTTAAGTGATCTAAATCACTGAGTATTTCATAATTTATTCTTGTTCATGTACATATTCATCCATATGGTTTGATACTTGTAATTAGGACTTATTTGCTTTAGATTTAATTACATTTGATAAATTTAAGCTAGAAATTTAGGATTGTTATTTCTAACTTCATATCTTGTATACTATGTGGACTAACCCTTTGTTTTGTAGCGCTATTAAGGTGTGACTTCTTGAATTCCTCTTTAGTTTATTTTAATTTCTTGATTTTGTCGATTTTTCGATCTCATGCGCGACACCTTAGAATTAGGACTTGCCTTATGTGAATACATGTGATTTTAGACTCTTTTTAGGATTTTCTTTTGCTTGCATGCATTGCACGTTTAATATCGCGGCTGGATCCCGAGTAAGTTCTCTTATTCCCTATTGCATATCATATTACTTGCTACTTGAAATATGTGATTTTTGAATGATATTTTTATCACTTGCAATCTTCCACCCTTTAGACATACTTTTGTAATGTATATTTATACATATGTATTAATTGAGGGCACATTTAAATTAATAATTTGATTAAAAGGATGTTAAGTAGAGGCCTATCGCGAGATATGATAAGAAGGGGTGTTTTAGTTCGATGGACTCCTTCCCTTCTCATTCCATAATCCCCGGACCTAATTAATCTTTGGTTTCGCAAAAGATCAGTTTCCTTTTGAAATGGTTTCTTAATTTTTCCTTTTAAAAATTAAGTGGCGACTCATTGTTTCGTGTTTTAAATTGAAAAAGATTTTTAAAGAAAAGCTGTGGGTAAGAAAAATGCGATATCCACAACAGTCGATTAATGTACCTCAATACATTGTTCTGAAAATTGAATTCTGGCCGTCTACTGATGTTGTCAGTATCAAGATATAAAAGTATTCTTTACTTTTCAAAGGATTTGCAGTGTGGAAGTAAAGGTCGAACCCACAGAGATTGATTAACTACAGCGACTTAATTTTAAAACCTAAATTTAGTTAAATAAGAAAACGGATTTGATTTTTGATTTTAATTAAACTAAGAACATGAAAATAAATCTAAACTATGAAAGCAATTTAAATAGTTGTTTTAAATAATGTTTAAGGGAACCTAGGATTGCAAATCCACCACTAACTTCATAATAGGAATATTTATGAATTACTTTAGCTTATTACGTTGGATGAATACGGGGAATTGTAGCTACAAGCCCAATTCCTCCGACAAGAAGATAATCATGGTTCAAGCACCAACATAATCCATCTGCAGTTAGCATGAATTATCCCACACTAAACTAGGGTTGTGATCTAATCCATCTAACCTAAGCATGGACTATTCGGATACTTGATAGCACAAATCAATAAAGCACCATCACATGTAAACAATCTAAACAAGCACAGCAAGAATAGATCGTTGAGCACATCACAGTCAAAATAGATCTAAGACAAGAATAAACTTTGAAAGCAATGATTTAATCACTAGAAGTACGATTTATTTATAAAAATCCTCTCAACATGTGACTGTCATCCATACACAATAATACTAAAATAAAAACATAAATAAAACCCTATTACTCGTCTAGGGCTTCATTGAAACCCTAGATCTATGATCTAGCCGTCCATGGAAGTAGTAGATAGCAAGAGGTTGATGGAGGAGGCCATGGGAATCCTTGGTCTTCTTCTTCTTCTTCTCCTTGCTTCCCTCCCTTCAATGGCTGAAAGTGTGTGTATATTTTTGTGTATAATGATGTGTCTATATTGTCTCACCCCTAATTTGAAGTAAAATAAGTTATATATAGGATTACAACAAGTTTTGGAAGCTTTTCCAACTCGAAACGAACTAAAACTGATGTAATTTACAGTCTGGACGCAGTTAGGACATCTCGTTTGCACAGGAGTCTTCAGTATACTGAAATACGCAACTTTGGTTTTTACACATATCGCGCGAGCGGGTCGCGCGAGCGCGACGTTTGGACCTTCGCGCGCGCGGGTCGCGCGCGCGAACTGGCTTTTTCAGCTTCTTTCTTTGTTCTTTTTCACCCTGTTTAGCCTGGTTTAGTTGATTTCTTCCAAAACCTGTCAGGAACTAGAAAACAAAGTAAAAATATACAAAAACAGGATAAAAAAGTACTAACAAATGCTCGTTAAGGCATATAATTAGGATTAGTTCTGTCCCGATCACACCCCCAAACCTACATTTTGCTAGTCCTCGAGCAAAACTAAAAATAAAAACTAACTACTAATAACATACTATTCCATTTTCGCATGTATCACGATTGTATTTAGCATATGCAACAAGCCTTTTAAACCTCTAGGTGTCCCTAGTCGGACGAGTGAAGTCTCGTGAGGGTTCTCATCAACATGTTACCCACAACCATCTTTATTAACTTATTAATTTAAAAACTTTTATTAAAAACAAAGAACATAATATTCAATACTCCTTATTATAAACAATGATTTGAAATAGAATAATGAACAAGACGAAACGGAATCAAACGTCTACCTTCATCATGAAAAACAATTCTAAGCACATGATTCGTATAAATCAATAGAGTTTCTCATAAAAGTGCACGTGTGTGATGTGGTAGTCAAATGAACACGCGCATGTCATGAACTTGGAATATAACTCGGATAACCATCCAACTATGCTTCGACTACGAATCTCACAATGTTATTTACACTCTAAAATAAAACACTCAGAAGCAGGTGTAATTTTTCTAATATATGGGAGCAAAGAAATATATTTTCAAAGCGAGAAATGCTCACATATGACTCGAAAAAGACGCATGACACGAAAGAATAGTAGTCTCATGGATAAGATGCCAATAATCAAGAAAATTTAATCATTACCATGTTTTAATCCTCTTCCATCGTTTTCATATCCAAACCATGTTTCCTAGGATCAGATAGGACTTTTCAAAGGTTGTAATGTGGCTCAGGCAATGAAAAAGGATAGAAAGGATTCATTAGGTAGGTAATCTCAGAATGGCATTGTAAGGCATGTTCGATTTCTTTCATTCTTCTTCTACAACTTTCATCTTTTCTTTCTCTTCATTCCTTTTCATTCATTTTTCTTTTTTTTTTTTCATTTTTTTTTCAACCTTCCTCTTCTTTATTTTTTTCTTTTCCTTTTTCCTTCTCTCGCTTCTCAAATGACTATGCATTGAATACCACGCAACTACGCCAATAACATATTATTTTCTTCTTCTTCAACAACACATCGTCTTAATACTACTAAAAGTTGATCACTCTTCCAGTGGTATACTCCAAGTTGATTAGGTTGGAGCTTTTAAAGAGGATAATGGTGAACAAAGAAAAAGAGGCATTATAACGGCTCAAAGGGCGAACTAAGGAAATTTTATCTTTTATCGGTCGGTAATAAACAAAGAAGGCCTAAAATCATGTCCTAAGGTCATATGGTTCTTCAACATGTACAACGGAAGATTATTTAGCATGGTAACAAATATTTAACTTGACTATCAACCAAAACAAGAATAATGAGACTATACAACAAGTAGATACGCTATTTCAATGAAATTCGACAAACACATAATGTACTTATAACCCTCTAAAAAGAAAAGATAGGCTCAAAAGCTCACCGGGTCTAGTCTCCACCTTGTGTTATCTAGAAATCCGAATCATATTATAGTTCACATCAAACATGTATTCAAGTGACTACGTGTAGTGCATAGGTTTATGTGCAAATCTATGATATAAAACTACGATTCCAAACAATACATGACCTAAAATATTATCTCATGACTTCAGCAAATATTTAATCACATATTCTCTTGTTTACCATTCTATAACAATCATAATTACATAACACGAAGTATCAACTAGCGATTGCAAAACCGTAGGTAACATCGTTTATTTAAACACACTTATTGAAAAAAATTTTAAAATTTTGCATAAACTAATGTGTGCATACCCCCAAACCTAAACCTTTCATTGTCCCCAATGAAACAATAAAACGAAAGAAAGGAAAGTACTTAAGTAAGGAACGATAGTACCTTGATCTCGGTAAGCATAGAACAGGTAAATGTATAAAAATATGGCTATAAAGTTCAATGTTACCTGTTACCTCTTAATAAAAGAAAACAAACTAACAAAAGAATATTGAAAGTACATGAAATCAAAATGTAAAACATAAATTTAAAAACTAATCTAAACGAAACTACACTAGCAAATGGAAAATAAATAAAACGAAAAAAAAAAAATATAAATGTAACAAGAAAAACAACAACTAACTCGATCCAAAATGTCCTAATAAACAAAAACAGAAACGAAAACATTATCAGAACAAGTATGGGGGAAAGATACAGAAAAGAAAAACAATTATCAATAAAAGAGGAAATCGCGCGAGCGGCCGTCGCGCGCGCGAATTCCTGGATTTTTTTTTTTTCGCGCGAGCGAGGTACCTCGCGCCCGCGATTCTAGGCGCGAGGAGAACCTGAGGGCTCATATAAAGAGAAGGAAAGAAAAAAACACTAAGGCACATTCTCGCGCCAGCGGGCCGCGCGAGCGATGTCTCGCGCGAGCGGGCCGCGCACGCGAGAATGATATTTTTAACTTTTTAGCTAAAATTATGTATATACTATTAAAATAAATTACTTCCAACCCCCAAATCTATCCAGAATGTCAAAAACAGACTCAAAAATGACCCAAAAATAAGAGAAACGAACGAAATAAAGCTTGGGTTGCCTCCCAAGAAGCGCTATCTTTTACGTCTTCAGCTAGACCGTTCTAGCTCAAGACTTTATGGAGGCCGTAACTCGGATTTAGTACCCTTTAGGGCATTCGGGAGAGTCCGATGAAACGTCGAAACAAGGTTGCTATGTGTTAATTCATTGGGCGGCTCACCTTTATCGTCAAGTCGATTTTTCACCTTCCGGGTAAATTCATCGTTAGGGGCCGAGGGATTAGGATTCATCCACTCATCATCCTCTATATTATTCCCCGCACTTATATTTATTACGTTAGTAAGTTTAATATTCCGATTAACCTCACATTCCGCCTCACATAGGTAATCATCGTCTTTAGGAGGTTGATTAATAGCATTGAAAATGTTTAATTTCACGTTCATGTTCCCAAACGACACTTTCATTACCCCTGTCCGACAGTTAACACGTGCGTTAGCGGTTGCTAAGAATGGACGGCCTAGAATGACAGGAGTATGTTTCCTAGCATCTAGCACGGGTTCAGTGTCAAGGACCATGAAGTCAACAGGATAATAGCATTTATCAACTTTAACCAAGACGTCCTCGACGATTCCTCTAGGTATTTTAATAGAACGATCTGCTAATTGAATAGTAGCAGCTGTAGGTTTTAGTTCACCTAGACCTAATTGTTTATAGACGTGATAAGGTATGAGATTAACACTAGCTCCTAAGTCAAGAAGAGCCCTATGAATGATAGTGTCACCTATGACACATGAAATCGTAGGCGTACCGGGATCCTTATACTTAGGAGGAGCGTGTTGGAATATAGAGCTTACTTTTTCCGTGAGAAAGACCTTTTTAGGAGTATGACTACGTATTTTGCGCTTTTGAGTACAAAGGTCTTTTAAACATTTAGCGTAAGCGGGAATTTGTTTAATAGCATCGAGGAATGGAATATTGATTTTAACTTGTTTGAACACCTCGAGTATATCTTCCATTTTTGACTTTTTATTGGGCAAATGTGACGGTCCCTCAACGTTTGGTGGATATGGCATTCTCGGAATATAGTTCGTTGAGACCGGTTCATTCTCTTTTCTATTTTTATCCACGTCCTCACCCATCTTATTCGAGTTAGTATTCATATCTTTCACATTCTCATTCGGGATTTCTATTACCTCATCCTCTCGTGTAGTCAACCTAGTTGAGACGGCGTTTACTTGTTCATTCGACCCCTTAACCTCATATTGTCCCTTAGGGTTTTGAATTGTTTGACTAGGCAACGTCCCCTCATTTCTACGACTCACTACAGTAGCTAGTTGTCCCATTTGGGATTCAAGCTTGGCAATGGATTGTGTGTGAGAGTGCACTATTTGTGCTTGTGCCTGTACTTGCGTTTCAATTTTATTAAGGGATGCCAACACCTTTTCCTCAAAAGCATTACCCCTTGAAGGATTCGAGTTAGGATGCGGTTGTTGGTATAGATTAGGTTGAAACTGAGGTCGATACGCATTAGGAAAATTAGTCGCCTCATTAGGATTACTATTGTTATTTTTCCACGAGAAGTTAGGATGGTTTCTCCATGGCGCATCCGGATTGTTAGTAGTTGCATTATAATTATTTCGTGGGTATTGTTGAATAGAATTAATGTGTTGCTCCACGAATTCCGAAAATTGACTCGCCGATGGACATGAAAGTATAGAATGTGAAGGATCGGAACATAATGCACATATTTCATAAGCGGGTGAGGTTGTCATTTGATTCATTGTCATAAGTCGGTCAAGTTTTTTAGATAATTCTTGAAATTCAATAGAATGACTCAACTCAAACTTCATCTCTCGTTTGGGTGGAGGAAGATTGTAATACCCCGTATTTTTTTAGGTATAGATCCCTAGTACCTTTTTTAGCCTTTGGTGAGATTGTGTGTTCAATCGATTGACCTTATCTCAATCGATTGATATGTCAATCGATTGAATGTTTTACCAATCGATTGGTATCCTGCCGACCTAACCCCAATCGATTGGCACCTGGTATCAATCGATTGAGAGTAGCTGGAGTTGGCCACCTCGTTGGTTTTGTGTGGTTGTGATTATTTTTCCCTCCCTATATATACCCCTCCCCTTATACATATATATGTTTGCTTGTGTGTGTGTTTGGGAGAGAGAGAGGGATATATACACATATACATATATATTATATATATACACACACACACTCTCGGGTTAGAGAAGAGAGAAGGGAAGGAGAAGAAGAATAAGAAGAAGAAGAGGAGGATAGAGAGAGAACAGAGACGGACAGAGAAAGAGAGAGCAGAGCAGAAAGAGAGAGGAAAGAGAACTCACCATAACCGCCGCCGCGGAGCTCGGGACGCCGTCAACGGAACGCCGGAGAGAGGTGAGTTTATTAACTCACTCAAGAGGGTTGTTTTTGTGATGTTTATGTGTGTATAATAACGTGCATGAGGAGGAAAGAGAACCCCAACGTTTTTATAATAAAACCAGCAGTTTTGAGGAAGAAGACAGAGTTCAATCGATTGACATAAGTCCAATCGATTGAATAATTTTCCAATCGATTGACATATTCCCAATCGATTGACATAAGTCCAATCGATTGACATATTCCCAATCGATTGACATAAGTCCAATCGATTGACATTATTTCCAATCGATTGAGTAAGAGCAGAATGTTGTTTATCTATTATTATATGTTATGAGCTGATTGTAATGTACCCAAGCTGTTAATGGCTGTACCATATGTGATATTGGATATGTGCTTAGTCAACATGATACTACGTAAGCCTTATATGATGTTTATGTTAATGTTATAAGATGAACTGTTTATTATTTACTGTCGATATGAGATGAATTGTTTAACTGTCATATGTTATTGTCAAACTGAATAGTAGAACAGAATACAACTGCATGTTAATAATCAATAATCAGTAGATATGATTAATACAGAGCATGTGGCATTTCCTGTACTTAGTATATGAGCATTTCACAACATGTGTCAGCATGCATGGGATAGTGATGTGAGGAGGCAAGAGAAGCTGATGAGAAATGGGATATGTGACTTATGTGGAATATGAGATATGTGTACTTTGGATCCATGGGATCAACGGCTGACGAGTCGGGTGGACGTGGGACGGTTAGAGTTCCTAGTACGCCTCTTGCTGTTGAAGACGTCCAGTGTACCGTTGACGATTACGTCCGGCTAGTGCCCTAATGTATTTTCACCGTGTAGTCGACCAGTGAGAATATACACAGCGTAGAAGACGTCCGTTGTGCCGCTTCCATCGTTTACAGATAGGTGGTACCGTGTAGACGACCGGTAACCCTATCAAGGGATTGTAGGACCTACTACCTAGTCGGGTGATTCCGACTGGTATTATGGTATCTATGTATGGATACGGATTTGGATTATGGTATCAACGTACAGATACAGAGATGGATATGGATATGAATATGAGAATGGCTAGTAAGAAGATGGTTCAGTCGTGGATTCAGCGTCCCGACGTAAAGGTGTATGCATGGGATGGATGCATGGGTTATATGCATGGATTTGATGAATATGTGATAAGATATTATACCATGATCCTTGTCTTTGTCATTACTATGCTTCCTGTTATTCCTGTTACCTTTGATTAATGTACAGTTTACTGAGACCTTTGCTATGTCCGTGAGTGACGCCATTGTTAAGAGATTAACCGCATTTTAAGATGCTGAACAATAACGGCGAGGAGTGTTGTTTAATGTACTCACTCAGCTTTGTATCCAAAGCTGATGGCGTTTGTGCCCTGGACATTCCAATGTCTAGAGCTTCGCAGGACTTGAGGACGAGAGACTGATGTTCTGCCAGTCTTGGAGCTGAAGGCTTGGAGAAGAAGACGTGCTGCTTGTAATAGTTAGTTTATATCTGTTGTTGTTATTGTTATAGGCCTGAGACTATAAGCCAGCTGTTGTAATAGTTTTAGTAGACTTTTATAATTGGTACTTGGGCATCTGTTGCTTCCATACCTTTTATAGTTTCCGCTGTAGCCTCTGATTAATGTTAATAAGATATGTTCTATGAATAGCATCCTCCCTATCGTGGTGTTTATTGGTTTGAGTAGATGACAATGCGGTTATTCACCCGTCATTCCCTATGGACCCATAAAGGAAATTTATTTTTCTCTATTTATGCTGCTCCGGGGCGTGACAAAGATATCCTTCCGAACGTACCGACACAGCCTGATGCATCGAGTTCTCGCTTAACGTTTCAAATATTTTCCAGGCCTCATCGGCGCTTTTGTGTAGGAAAGTTCCCGCACAAACGGCATCGACAGTGTTACGGACAGAGGGAATAAGTCCCTCATAGAAGACCTGCACAAGTTGCCACTTAGGAACTTGATGATGTGGGCAAGAGCGTAATAATTCTTAAAATTTTTCCCATGTGTCATAAAGTGTTTCCCCATCTTGCATTACAAAATTAGTGATAGATTTTCTTATTTGATTCGTACGCATAATAGGAAAAAACTTTTGTAAAAATGCGGTGTGTAAGGCTTCCCATGTCTTAATTGTGTTTGGCTCAAGTGATTGAAGCCAATATTTAGCTTTATCTTTTAAAGAGAATGGAAAGAGCCGCAATTTTAATTCATCATCATTTAAGTTTTGGATTTTCAAAGTAGAGCATATGTCCTGAAAATCTCCTAAGTGTTTATATGGATCTTCATTTAAACGGCCATGGAAAGATGGAAGTAGCGAGATGGTAGACGACTTTATCTCAAAGTGAGATGCCGTCGCCTCGGGTAAATCAATACATGTTTGTGGCGTGTAAGTTGTAGGAATAAAATAATCTCTAAGTGGAGGAGGTGGCGGTATATTAGGATTATTCCTATTAGCTCCGTTGTTTTGATTGTTATCGTTATTATTTCCAATGTCTGCCATTTTAATCGGTTCTATGTTATTAAAGCGTGGTTTCTTTAATCGTGTAAGAGTACTACGTATTTCGGATTCAAATAAAGACGTTGGTTCTGGTGTCAAATCATCGTCGATTAAAAACCTTGTTCCAGAAGTTAAGTTTGAAGACTTATTAAGTCTTAGGGTACGTTCAAGTTCAGAGTCAAAAGGTTTTAATTCTGGTTTATTTGAACGTGTACCTAACATAAACTAAAACAAAGAAAAAGACTCTAAAAACAAAAACTGACTTAACAAAAGAAAAACAAATAGCAATCACGCAACTAAGATAACAAGCACTCAACTACTATGATGCATGCAAATTATCCTGTAATGCAATGACCGCGTCAAGCCCAGCGCCCCGGGTTTCCTAGCTAATGCAGTGCAATTAACCCTAAACTAATGCAAATAGTGCGTCACAGCGCCCTGACTTACAGCGGTTTAAAGCGAATTCCAAAGGAAGCAATTTATTTAATTTTATTTATATTTTTATTTGCGTAAGCTCCTTTGATGTAGTTAGCTACTCCACTCGGAAACGTTAGAATTTTGACGAATCGAGAAACTACAAAATAAAAAGAAAAGTTAGTGACTTAAAATAAAACAAAAAATAAGAAAAAGAAAACTAATATAATATTTACAAATTAACTAAACTAAGATTTTAAAACTAAAGGTAGTAACACAATCCCCGGCAACGGCGCCAAAAATTGATGTTGTCAGTATCAAGATATAAAAGTATTCTTTACTTTTCAAAGGATTTGCAGTGTGGAAGTAAAGGTCGAACCCACAGAGATTGATTAACTACAGCGACTTAATTTTAAAACCTAAATTTAGTTAATTAAGAAAACGGATTTGATTTTTGATTTTAATTAAACTAAGAACATGAAAATAAATCTAAACTATGAAAGCAATTTAAATAGTTGTTTTAAATAATGTTTAAGGAAACCTAGGATTGCAAATTCACCACTAGCTTCATAATAGGAATATTTATGAATTACTTTAGCTTATTACGTTGGATGAATACGGGGAATTGTAGCTACAAGCCCAATTCCTCCGACAAGAAGATAATCATGGTTCAAGTACCAACATAATCCATCTACAGTTAGCATGAATTATCCCACACTAAACTAGGGTTGTGATCTAATCCATCTAACCTAGGCATGGACTATTCGGATACTTGATAGCACAAATCAATAAAGCACCATCACATGTAAACAATCTAAACAAGCACAGCAAGAATAGATCGTTGAGCACATCACAGTCAAAATAGATCTAAGACAAGAATAAACTTTGAAAGCAATGATTTAATCACTAGAAGTACGATTTATTTATAAAAATCCTCTCAACATGTGACTGTCATCCATACACAATAATACTAAAATAAAAACATAAATAAAACCCTATTACTCGTCTAGGGCTTCATTGAAACCCTAGATCTATGATCTAGCCGTCCATGGAAGTAGTAGATAGCAAGAGGTTGATGGAGGAGGCCATGGGAATCCTTGGTCTTCTTCTTCTTCTCCTTGCTTCCCTCCCTTCAATGGCTGAAAGTGTGTGTATATTTTTGTGTATAATGATGTGTCTATATTGTCTCACCCCTAATTTGAAGTAAAATAAGTTATATATAGGATTACAACAAGTTTTGGAAGCTTTTCCAATTCGAAACGAACTAAAACTGATGTAATTTACAGTCTGGACGCAGTTAGGACATCTCGTTTGCACAGGAGTCTTCAGTATACTGAAATACGCAACTTTGGTTTTTACACATATCGCGCGAGCGGGTCGCGCGAGCGCGACGTTTGGACCTTCGCACGCGCGGGTCGCGCGCGCGAACTGGTTTTTTCAGCTTCTTTCTTTGTTCTTTTTCACCCTGTTTAGCCTGGTTTAGTTGATTTCTTCCAAAACCTGTCAGGAACTAGAAAACGAAGTAAAAATATACAAAAACAGGATAAAAAAGTACTAACAAATGCTCGTTAAGGCATATAATTAAGATTAGTTCTCTCCCGATCATCTACCCTCAGGTAACTCTTCAACAATTTTCTTGAAATTTGGGTCCAAAAGTTGATTCACCTTGATTTCTTCGATTAAACTTGGTTGTGCCATAATAGCCGTCATTAAACCACCTTGGATTCTGGGAATTACTTCCAATTCCAACTGTTCAAATTCTGTTACCAACTTCTCCTGGGCTGTTAAAGAAGAAACCAAATTTTCTGACAACTTTCGACTTAAAGCATCGGCAACTACGTTAGCTTTACCTGGATGATATTGAATCTTTAAATCGTAGTCTTTCATCAATTCAAGCCATCTTCTCTGTCTCATATTTAGCTCTCTCTGTGTAAACAGATATTTCAGACTCTTGTGATCGGTGCATATCTCACACGTTTCCCCGTACAAGTAGTGACGCCAAATCTTTAACGCGAAGATCACCGCTGCCAATTCCAGATCATGAGTCGGATAATTCTTCTCGTGTGTCCTTAATTGCCCCGAAGCATAAGCTATCACCTTGCCCTCTTGCATTAAAACACATCCCAGGCCTTGGTGAGAAGCATCACTGTATATACTGAAACCTCCAATACCCGACGGAATAGCTAATATTGGCGCTGAGGTTAACTTATCTTTCAACTTCTGAAAACAGTCTTCACATTCTTTATTCCACACAAAAGCCACATTCTTCCTCATCAATTGAGTCATTGGAGTCGTGAATCTAGAGAAGTCTTGAACGAACCTTCTATAGTAACCAGCTAACCCCAAGAAACTTCAAACTTCAGAAACATTTGTCGGTCTTGACCAATTCTTAACAGCTTCTATCTTCTGTGGGTCCACAAAGACACCATCTTTAGAGATCACGTGCCCAAGAAAAGAAACATTTGTCAACCAAAATTCACTTTTCTTTAACTTCCCAAATAGTTGTTTTTCTCTAAGTCGTTGCAAAACCAACCTTAAGTGTTGTTCATGTTCTTCTTGACTTCTGGAATAAATCAATATATCATCAATGAATACTATCACAAATTCATCTAGACAAGTCTTGAACACCCTATTCATCAAGTCCATAAAAGCGGCTGGTGCATTCGTAACCTCAAATGGCATGACAAGAAATTCGTAGTGCTCGTACCGAGTCCTGAAAGCTGTCTTCTCAATGTCTTCAGCTTTAACCTTCAATTGGTGATACCCAGATCTTAAGTCAATCTTAGAGAAGATTTGTGCCCCTTGCAACTGATCAAACAAATCATCAATACGTGGCAACGGATACTTATTCTTTATAGTCACCTTATTGATCTCTCGGTAGCCGATACACATTTTCATTGTCCCATCCTTCTTCTTCACAAATAAAACCGGTGCACCCCACGTTGATACACTAGGCCGAATGAACCCCTTATCTAGTACATCTTGTAGTTGAGTCTTCAACTCTTTTAACTCTACCGGAGCTATTCTATACGGTGCCCGTGAAATTGGTTGAGTTCCTGGCATCACATCTATCCCAAACTTAATTTCTCTCTCGATCAACACACTAAGTAAATCTTCTGGGAAGACGTCTGGAAATTCTTTTACTACTGGTATATCTTCTAATTTCAGTTCAGTACTTCTAGTGTCAAGTATACTACACAAGAATCCCTGACATCCCTTTTTCAACAAACGACAAGCTCTGACAGCTGACACCAGATAAGGCGGTGGTGCTATACCTGTCCCTTGGAAACAAAATACATCTTGATTGGGCAATCAAAATGTTACTCTCTTATTCTCACAATCGATAATGGCATGATTTGCAGATAACCAATCCATCCCCAAAATGACGTCAAAATGTTGAATAACCAATGGCACTAAGTTAATAGTCAAACCCCTACCATTCACATCAATCCCACAAGCTTTAAAGACACTCGAACTTATTAGTGGAGCTCCCGATGGAAGTGAAACGGACAAATCAAAATCTAGTAGTTCTGAGGGTTTATCCAAATATTTAGCAAATAGGGGTGAAACAAAAGAGTGAGTTGATCCTGAATCCAGCAAAACTCTAGCAGGTTGGGAACAAATAGAAAGTATACCTGAAACCACAGTGTCAGCGGCAGTGGTTTCCCCAGGCTTAAGCTGAAAATACCTTCCTTGTCGTTGCTCCCTCCCTTGAGATTGTTGCTGAAGTGGCCTCTGACTTGGTGCACTTCCCACAGATGAACTAGAACTTTCTGGTCCTCTCTTTGGGAAATTACGTTCCCGATTCCCCAGGTCACCACACAAATAACACCGTACTCTATTATCATCTACACCTTGTCTCGGAGTAATACTTTGTCTTGGCACATTCTATCTTGATAGATTGGGACAATCTCTTGCCACGTGTCCTGGCCGTCGACAATTGTTGTAAATAATAAGAGACAAGTTGCACATTCCCCAATGATACATACCACAGATTTGGCACCTGGGCTTGTTGCCCCCACTTCCTGACGAACTCCCCAAATTCTGTCTCTTGGAACTACCTTGTCCTTGGAATTGATTACCTCCCGGCCTCTTAAATTGTTGACTTTGCCCTAGTGACAGCACACCTCGCTCAGCAATTAGGGCCACGTCTAATACTTCTGAATACTTAGGTAGCCGGAGTACATCCACTTTTCCCCTAATCTCGTCACGGAGTTCTTCCTCGAATCGTCTTGCCCGAATAAACTCATTTGGAATCAAATTCATTACAAATCTGGCCAAACTTGTAAACTGGGTTGCGTAGTCCCTAACGCTCATATTACCCTGACTAAGATGATAAAACTCTCGGGCCTTCTGATCACTAAACGATCGAGGAATATATTGTTTTGAGAACTCCTCGATAAACCCATTCCAGGTAGTCAGTGCTCCCTGCCTTAATACAGATGTCCACCAATTTTGTGCTTCTTCTTTCAGAGTATCTGAGGCAAACTAGACCTTCTGTTCCTCTGTATATGGCAAAGCACGAAAAATTCTCTTCATATCGGTCAACCAATGGTCAGCCTTCATCGAATCAGGTTCTCCTTTGAATTGCCCTGACTTTTGCTTGTAGAACATGGAAATAGTTGTTAGTTCTGTTCTTTGTTCTGGATTTGACAAGCTCGGTCCTTCCCCAGTAACTCGAGTTTCAGCCACTTTTACCAACTTTTCCATAACTATTTCAATTCTGTCCATACGGGCCGAAGATGGGTTCTCACCTCCAGACATCCTTGCCTGGCACCCACAGCAAAGTATATACATATATGTTACTTTTAAATAAATTACAGTGCATGCTAAATAACATTTTAAAGCATGCTAAATAAACATGTATGCATGATCGTACTACTACGTGCCATTGTGTGCACACTCACGCATCGTTACTCGTACCTAAGGCTCTAGGCTATTGCTCTAATACCAAATATTGTCATACCCCAACCCACCCCAGCGGGTTAGGATACGTGTAACAAAGGATTACCAATAACAAAACACCCTCTACTAGCAATAAAACAAGAGTTAAATATAGTAAAAGGTATTCATTAGCTCAAACCAGTACAAGGGTAAAATTTTCATTAAGAAAATGTGCCCAAACTTTATATTAAAAGATAGTCCTGCAAGTCTAAGTTCCAACGCAAAAAAACGGCGCGCAAATCCGAATTTTTTAGAAAGAGTTATGTCCGTTTCTAGTGGTGTCAATCGGGTCGGGTTGGACAGGCCCGGCCCGGCCCGAGTCCGGCCCGCTTTTTTTCGGGCTAAAAGCCCGGCTCGGCCCGCTTGGCCCGGTTCACATACCCCGGGCTGGGGTGGACACCCATCCTTCCATCCATGGCCCGGCCCGGCCCGAAATAGTGAAAAAGCCCGGCCCGGCTCGACCCACTTCAAAAATAGAAGAAAGCCCGCTAGCCCGTCCGGCTCGGCCCGATGTCTGGCCCGCTAGGCTCGGGCCACCGGTCCGGGGCGGACATACCTCCTCCACTCTCAAGCCCGGCCCGGCCCGATGTTTGGTGAAGCCTGGTTCGGCCTGGCCCGAAGCCCGCTCGGGGCCCGCTTTAACCGAGCCCGGCCCGGCCCGTTTGACACCTCTATCCGTTTCCGTAAAAGTCGTCAGGCTGAAAATATACCTGCGAATTCTTTGTTTCCTAGCTACCAACTAACCAATAACAAAATTAAAGTTTTAAAATCGTCGAATGGTACTTGGACATAGTTCCCCCTATTATAGCACCATTCCCCCTGTTAAATAAGAACTGAAATACCAAAATATCATCCAAACATTTGGAAATACTTTCATAATTCAATCCACAATTTATATATTACAAGGATCTAATATAAAACCAAATCATAAACTTATCTCCAAAAACCCAACCACCAGGAATATAACTACTCATCTAAACTCATTTACATATGAACATATTAAACATTAACCATTAATCTCAAGCTATCCCAAAATCCCTACAGTTCAACGCTTCTCATTGTGATGCTCGTCCGTACCTGCGTGGTCATTAGCCAAAAAAATTGATTAAGCTTTCGCTTAGTGAGTACGTGTATCTAATCATGCAATTGGAATATTTAATGTATCATAAACACCAATTAAGCATTCACAATAATAAATGGTCGCTGACGTGTCAAATAATCAATCACCATCGTATTGGACCCTTGATTCTGGGCCATTCTCACTTTGTTGTCGCTTTAAAAGTAATATCACACACTCTCATGTGACCGTAGTCAATTCGTTGTGGTCGTCACCACCGTCCCCTTTTCTCTAAGGACTTCATCATCATCCCTCCCCCCCCCCCCCCCCCCCCCCCCCCCCTTGAGGAATAGGCATCCCTTATATACGGGCTAAAATAATGGTGATTATCAATTGACATCCTTTGACCCAAATAAGCACATAAGTAACTGAAAATGTCAACATGACAATTTTAACATTTTAGACATGTTAAATAATAAATTATCACATGCTTTTCTACTTAATCATAAATTAAGCATTCTAAGCATTTAATATCAATTAAAAAGACATTAAACATCCAATTTTGGAATTAGGACACTCACCTCATGAATAAGTCCCAAATAAGCCTAGAATTCCAAACTCTTTGCAAAACTAGCTCTAGATACTCCCAATGATATTCCTATATATATATCACATATATGTATCACCCCTTAAAATGGGTCGCAAAAAACATTACAAAAATTGAAAAAGAAAGACATAGAAATAACCCTCTCACCTTCACGAGTCCGAATATGGCTTCGGTTCGCGAAATAGAGGTCACACGGCGAAGCTACGGCGACAAAATGGCACGCAATCCTTTATTTCTCTCTTCTTTCCCCGTTGAGCCCTTCACTATTCTAACTCTCTGTCTTTTTTTTTTTTTTTTGATTGTCACTAACCGACTAGTCATACACTTGAGGATATATTATGATTTTTTTTGCCATATTTCTATTTACACCCCCATATATTTCTAGAGTCTATTATGAAACCTCCTATACTTTATATTAACCACCAAATATCTAAGTGGGTATGTGTCTATGTCACGTATGGGTCCCAAAAGTGGTCTCAAATATTTTATAAAGTTGCTAATTAGGTTACTAGTTATGAATCATATTCCAATTCACCCTCACACGAGTACCCAAACTGACACCATAAAAAGTCATAACAATCAATAAAATATTAAAAGCAATTAAACAAATATCATTTAATCACATAAATGTAACTAAATGCAATTTATCCAATGTAGACCTCCTGTGGATCCCACGTCATCTCTATCAAACTGTGCCCTTTATCAAAGCACTTATCACATCGGGGTAACTGGAACTTACCCAAATATCACATGCAATTAATTATACTAATTAATACATGAAAAATAAAATATTACTTCCATTTTCTGGGTACGGGTATTATAGGAAGCCAACCGTACCAAGACTGAATGTGGACCAGATTCATCCTATATATATATAGATATATTCGAAGATATGGCAGCTCTTATCAGATTGGGAGGAAAATCTGGTATTTTATACCAGATAATTATGGAACCTATTATCAGTTTGGGGGAAATAAACTGGTATTTTTTACCAGATTATTATTCATCAGATTTCCTACCTAATCTAGAAGACCTCCATGGCCGCTATAAATCAGCAGGCTGGCCAAGCTGAAAAGGACACCCCGCGTCACTTCGACAAAAGCATCCCAATGCATTCTAAACAGCATTCTTAGCATCCTTTTTATTTTCCTAGGCTTTTAATTACTCTTTTGTAATTTCTCTTCCCTTTCAATTAAATAAAATCTGTCTTTTATTTAATTTCATTATATCTTCATCACTGTCTAGGGACCTAGAATAAGGGTACTTTCCTACTAATTCGCACAATCGCCTATTAGAAGTTAGATTCATGAAACCTTGTGTATCACTCACACAAGTGCTTTTAGGAAATTTTGTCTTTATTAGTTTGGGTCTACCTAACAAGGCTCTGGCACGCCCGAATAAATAATTACAGTAAACAAATAGGCAGTGTGCCCAAGTAAATTAAATGACCATGGATATTCACGTGAACGTTATTTCATTTCAGCCTTGTACTGTTGTACATTGGTACGGCCGTAACTCTAAATGAATCAACTTCAATCGGGTTAGGTGTGATATCCTATATTTTCATTTGTAATTTTATACCCTTTTGATATAAATAAGATTCAGCGTGCTTGTCTTTACATTTCCTGTAATTTCAAGTTCAAGCGATCGAGCCACTTTCGATCGATCAAACTTTGTTTTCTTCGAGCGATCGAACCCACTTCAAGCGATCGAAGCTCTGCCGACCTAAAATTATGAAGTGTCTCCATTCTCAAATGATTGAACTGCTCTCAATCAATCGAACCCTGACCGACCTGTTCTCGATTGATTGTTCGATCGATCGAACGTGGTATTTTCAATATACGTGTTTTACCACCTGCACTTCCTTCTCCCTATATATATATATATGTATCATATACACCCACTCCCAAGGTTTTTTAACTGGGAGAGAGTTAGAGAGATATATTTGTAGCTTTTATATATATACATACACACCCGTGTATATTATACATACACACCCGTGTATATATATATATATTCTACACACAAACAAACACACTCTCAGAGAAAGAGAAGAAATGAGAAGAAGAAGAGGAAGAGCAGCAGAAAGAGGAGACAGAGGAAGAGAAAGAGCAGAGAAGGGGAGAGAGAGAGAGAGAGAGAGAGAGAGAGAGAGAGAAAGAGAGAGAGAGAGGAGATCAGCCCGAGGAACCCGCGGCCACCCCGAGCTCGCCGGCGTCGTCGACGTTAACGGTGAGTGTCTATCCTCACTTAGTAGTATGGATATATTCATATATATATATATATATATATGTGTGTGTGTGTGTGTGTGTGTTTCGGTAAGATAGAACAGACCCTAAACGTGCGTGAATGGTCCAGTTCAAATTTTGGAATAATACTGCACTCAATCGATCGAACCACTTTCAAGCGATTCGAACACAGGCTGATCTCGATCGATCGAACATGGTTTAATCGATCGAACATTTACTTTCCTCAATCGATCGAAATGACTTCGATCGATCGATAAAGCATATCAGAATGTTAAATGCTTAGTTGTTTTATGTCTGATGAACTGTTAATCTGTTTATGATCATGCATTGATGTCGAAGCTGTATTGGAATAATACACACATGGAATAATGGATTAATGCATTAAACAGTATAACCATTCGGTTACTGTGGAGATAATAATGAGAAGGCGACGTGCATAGTAGTGGGTCTATCGACCGTAGAGATCGATATTATTTATGTTGGTGCGTATAATTGCGGTCGCTAGGATTATGTGATGTCGGGTGCTAGATCCTAAGGTACTGGGACAGGATCGTGACTGCGTGTCAGATTGGCGTAAGATAGAGTTGGACTGCGTGTCAAATTTGGGAGATTATGTGATGTAGGGCTTCGTGTCGAGTTTAATATAGCGAGACTGTGTGTCGAGGGTAATATGTCAGGGCTGGAGTGCCGAGGTATCTTAGGGTTGCGTGCCGTAGTATCATATCAGGACTACTAGTCGTAATAGGATTACGGAGCTGAGTGCTAAGGTATTTCGGAACTGAGTGCTGTGGTATTGCTGTGTGCTATAGTATTGCTGAGTACTGTGGCATTATGGCAGAATTGTGTGCGGATGTATTGCTGAGTGCTAAAGTATAACTGAGTGATGTGGGGTAAACTTGTGTGCGTTAGTAAAGTTGTGTGTGATGGAATTAACTATATGCGATGGTAGAGCTGTGTGCGATAGTATTAGCTGTGTGCGATAGTAGTTGCTGAGTGCTATGGTATAGTGGAGCTACGTGCTGTAGTATGCAGAGCTATGTGCCATATTATATTCGGGCTGCGTGTCGTATTACATCAGGACTGTTGGCCGTATTATATCAGGGCGGATTGGACGAAACAGTATGATTGTGTGTCGGGATTTGATTGATTGTATGGTATGGGACTATGTGTCTAATTTATTGATAGGATGTGGGATTTCGTGTTGAGTGTCACATACCGTAGGTATGGGACTACGTGTATGGTTAATGTGGATCCAAGAGTCTATGTTATGTGTGAGATTTGATTGGGATGACGTCCGTTGTTATATTGAGTTAATGCATACATGCATGCGAATGATGAGATAATCCTTTTAGTGATGTTGCTTTATATGCTGCCTATCTATAGATACTCTGTTAGTGTTTGCATTCACTCGGCTTTCGTAGCTGACGGCGTTTATGCCGCTGGATATTCGACATCCAGCTGGCCAGGGTTATGAGTATGCAGGAGATGCATACATGGACATGAGCTTTGAGGATGGAGCCTACGATGACGGAGGCTCTGCTGAAGCTGACTACTATGCAAGTTGAAGACCTGAAACTTCGTCGTAGTTAATTTATGTCTATGTTTTAGAGACTTTTGTTTTATTTATATTTGTATCGGTGTATGTTGCCGTAATGCTTTATTTACGTTTCTGTAAACACTCGTGGCTTTGTAATAGTTTAGTATTACACTTTGACTTTATTTATTAGAATTTCCCAATACGTGGTTTAATCCATTACTCTGATAGTTTGACTTTGGTTATGGACAATGTGGTGACTTTCAACTGTCATGACCTACAGGTCCAAAAATGAATTTATTTTATCTGTTTTTGCTACTGAGGGGCGTGACACTAGGCGCTTCCCTTGGTAGAATTGTGACTCACAGTCCAAACGTAGGAGTGGACACAAGTCTAGTCGAGCTTGCTCGCGAGTTTTTTCATAAGCTTGCGAGCTCAAATGAGCCGAACTTTAAGTGATCGCGAGCTTTATAACAAGCTTTTTCGCACGCCCGTTAAAACTATATAGTTTTGATGATAAATCAGTCATTTATCAAACCTATTTACGAGGTTTGTCATATTTTCTTTAAAATTATATAGTTTATAGGGTATATATATATATATATATATATGTATAAGTCACTATACAAGCTCTTTATCAAACCTATTAACGAGCTTTTTCACGAGCTTGCTCGTGAAAAATAATCGTTCGTGTTCACGAGCTCAAATAAGCGATCTGAGCCTAGCTTTTATCGAGCTGAGTTCGAGCCCTTATTGAGTGGCTCTACTTGTGTCCACCCCTAGGCTCAAGCAAATTTGTGAGTCCCAAAGAACACTGAAAGAGCATTTGGCATCTCAAGAAACAAGTTCCAAGAAAAGACATAGCTTTGAAGAAACGCTAGGGGAGCAAGCTGCTCTCCCCTATAAATACCAAGCAGCCCCAATAGATGAAAACTCTCTAGCAGCTCGAATAACCAAAACTCAAAACAAAGCATTAGTTAGCATTTCCTTAGTGATTTTGCATTTTATGTAATTTCTATTTCCTTGTAATTTCTTTTAAATCAATTTCGATGGTAGTTTTCTTTTCCACTTTCAAAGTCTTGCTTTATATTATTTTTATTACTTTCAAACTTGTGTGCTTCGATATTATTTGAGGACTTTTAGTAGGGGCCTAAGGGTCATTCCTAATTATTTTATATAATTGCCTAATTACATTTTTCTCACACCACGCTTGTAGAGATAAATTTGATTTACACGTTTAAATTTTCATACAAAGCTCTAATATGTCCGATCAATAGAACCACTTAGCTATAAACATTTTTTGTCAAATAATTTTGACATTATTTGAGATATATTTTTGAGAAGTATGGCAATACTCGTCTTTGAAATGGTCTAAAAGCCAGATTGGCGGATTGAGTGGTGCTACAAAACTCTAATCAAATGGGGGCCTACCTAACTAGGTGTGTAATACACAATTCGTGTAGCTACTACATATAGCAAATTCCTTAATCGGACGGCTATGGTGTACTGATCAAGCTGACTTTTTTCTTTTTTATTTTATTTTTTATTTTTTGAAGTGGCCCAAACTAGGCCTTTTAAATAAATGTCAAAGTTCGAACAAATCCCATTCAGACAAAATCACATTACTCATGACAAGAACCAATAACCCAGTACCTAGTTTGGGCTGTCCTCTCATTATTTTATTATTAATAAAAAAAAAATCCCCAACTAGACTATATTATACAAATATATAAAGTCTCCACCAAATAAAATTAAATGTCTTAGTCTTCATTAAGAAAGAAGAAACATAGCTATCCTTTGCCTCTGGTCACCATGGAAGACACCAAGCTTTTAAATCATTGCAGCCTATTAACAATCTTCTTGATTAATATTTTGTTATTTAGTTTTGCCAAATCTGAAGTATTTACAGTAGGTGATGAAGCGCGGTGGAGCACCAACACAAACTATCTTACCTGGTCCCAGAAATATAACTTCAGCGTCGGCGATGTTCTTGGTACTAAATTCTTTCCTTAATCTCCTCACCCTTTCCATCAAATTATATAATCTTTGTTCTGGGTTCTAATTTGGATATCACGATTTTGGCTTCACACACACACCCACCAAAGAAGAAGAAGGGGGAAAAAAAAATGTTCATCATAACCATACCTGCATTTTTTATTTTTTTTTTAAAGATTGTTCTGACTCATCCAAATGATGGGTTAATTGTACACTATGCCCGGGTAATTTTTTCCAAGGGGTATTTTTGTCACATATATGTATAAAGACTGCTATGATGAACGTATATCATTGTTTTATGTTATCTTCTTTTTCTTTGATAGTGAACATATATATATATATAAAAAACCAATTCATTGTGCTTTGAGTTACAAGCTTGTTTTTATTTTTTTTTCTTTGTGGCGTAGTTTTCAAATATGTGAAGGTGCAACACAATGCGTATGAAGTAACACAAGCGACATATCAATCATGCGACACAAGCACAGGCGTGTTAGCCAGGTATGAGAGCGGAAATGATGAAGTTAACCTCACAGAAGCAAAGAAGTATTGGTTCATTTGTGACAAAGATGGGCATTGTCTTGGAGGAATGAGATTCACCATTGATGTACAACAACAAGAAGCTAGTCCCACCACCAACAACAATACTTCAACTGGGTCAACTCCACAACCTAATTTTGATAAAAACTATGCCTCCAAAACACAGAGTGCACTGATCAATTGCCTAATTGTATTCGGAGCATTGCTTGGTTTTTTTCTCTTCATTATATGATAGATCAAAAGTCAAATTGATTTTGAGATACAATTTTCACTTCTTTCCATCCCTTTACGGTTATTTTTGGTGAGTTTTTGAAGATATCAAAGGTTGCCTTTTTCATATGGTAGCATTGGATTTCTTATTTCTTGTGTGGATCTGGGAGTTGATTAATTAGATGTACAATGAATGATAACAAAACTCTCAGCAATTTCATTTTCTTTGAGCAACCAAGTCAATGACGAATGTTGGAAAGAACTTTTCAACTTGGGAAGTGGATTTCAATTTAATCTTTAAAATGCTTGCAACCACTATAGAAATTGACCAGCTCTAATTCTGATTTAAAATAATAATAATAATAATAATAATAATAATAATTAACTGCAAGCTGATTTGAAGAAGTCCCATTTTTATCTTAGGACATTTCTATCCCTGGAGCTCATACATAAGATTGTACTGGCTAGGAAGTCAAGATGTTGAGTTCTTGCAATCTTCATCAGCTTGAACTATTTCACTGTCCCAGTTTTGAGACCAGACCACCAAACCAAAAAGGAGTGAAAAGAAAAGGTAAGAACTTGCAAATAAGTATCAAATAAGGCCTCTGTGAAGCTCCTTACCTCAGACTTTAAAACTAAAAACATTCCAAACCAGAGTGATTTACTGATTTACATCAACTACACAAACCCACCAGGCTTGTGCAGTTGTGCTACAACGAACTTATAGTTGTTGATCCAGTTCATGAACTTGTGGCTACAATCAGTGGCAGACACAGAATTTGGTGTTAGGAGGGGCCAGGTTGATTGGATTCTGACTTTGATAGTAAACAAGTTTCATGTGGGGTTCAGGGGCAGCGCCCTCGAGGCGAAATTTTTTGGTTTATTTATGCATATTTTTTGGTGCAAGACAAAGAGTCGAATAGATGTAGGCTTTATTTGTCTCACTTAATACCCCATTACCCTACTCGTGAGACAAACAATGTCTAAATCTAGTCAACACAACTACCCTTTTGACTACAATAGTCCTTCATATGGGAATATTAAAATGATATTATTAATTAATCTTGCACTATTTGACATACCCAAACAACGGACAATTGATTTAATATGGACTATTAGTTCAATTTATTGTATCTCTAGATTAGTCCTGTAAAACAAACGTGGTCTTAGGACTTTAATTTTTTCAACTAACTTTTATCTGGATGGTATATGTTGAAAATGTTAAAAATTTGGGAGGCCCAATTGGTGAATTAACTTTAAAATGTTAAAATTACACATGTATCCCACAAATTTTCAAAAAATTTGGAAGGCCATGGCCCCTTTGGTCTAGCAATAGGTCTGCCCTGGCTACAATTGCTATAATTGAATGAATCCTTTTCATTAAACACAGAAAATTGAAATTAAGAATTATTTTTGTTACTATTTTCAAGTAGCTCCATTCGAGGCCCCTTGTGTTTGTAATTTATATCTAACGACAGAACCAATTTTTTTTTTTTGATAATCGGGGGTGTCCGGGCCAGCTTGCGCGCACCTAGACTAATCCCCCGAGGCCTGGAGGCGCCCGGTGAATACTCCAGTAGCCACGACCCCATGACTCGAACACTAAACCTCTTGGGGAGGACACCCAAGAAACTTATCACTCGGTCACAAGAGACTTAGTTAGCGACAGAACCATTGCCGGGTGCTAACAGATATATGATGAGACCCATTGGGACCTTTTCGTGTTCATGGAATGCTCTTCACGCTCATGTTGGTGATCTTCTGACACATACACAAAACAAAACAAAACAAAACAAAAAAAAAACAAAAAAACAAAAAAACAAAAAACAAAAAGAAGAAGAAGAAGAGTTTCGCTGCTTATTTTTCAATTTTATGTGCAAAAATGCTAGTAAGACAGCTTATATTTGGCAATTTTCCTGCTAAAACTATATACTTAAGGCTTTGCTATATGCACCTGGTACTTTAATTTGGTATTAAATACTCATATAGCATCAGCTTCCATTGGAACTCCATTTCATGTATTAAAAAAAAGGGAATATTAGCTAAAAGGTCATTAAGAAGGGCTTTATTGGGATCAAGGACAACTTAAAATACGTATTGGGTATGAGTCCTCCTAATGTCCATAGACAAAAATACCATCACCTTCAACCTCTAACCCTAAACAAACCCTAGCCACCATTACCACTACTCCACACCACCTCCGACCACCACCCTCGCCATCTCCGGCGACCACCACCCTCATCTCCGGCGACCACCACATGGCCATCTCCGGCGACCACCTCCATTGCACTTTTTGACCACCACAACGCCACTCCTAATCACTAGTGAACACTCCCTACCACTCGATTGACCTCCAGCCACCACCCTCGCCATCTCCGGCGACCACCACCCTCTCAATCTCCGACGAGCACTCAGTAAGTCAAATTTAACTTAGAATATATCCTAAGTGAAATTTGTCTTACAAATTTCTCTATTCAAATGGGACGGTGGTGATGGTGGTGGTGGTGGCGGTGGAGACAGGTGGTGGTGGTGGATAAGGGACGATGGCGGTAGAGACTGGTAGTGGTGGTGGTGGAGGTGGACTGAGATCAGTCATCGTAAGAGAAATTTCTCTTAGGATGACTGAGATCAGTTTGGCCATGATTTTTGTGTGGCCGGCGGTGGTGGTGGCCGGCAGTGGTGGTGGCAATAGAGGGGGAAGACAGAGAGATGGTGGTGGTGGTGGCTATGGAGGGGGATAAGAGAGAAAGTTAGAGAGAGAAGAGAGTTGGGGTAGTGGTGATGGCTCCGGCGACGACTCCGGCGACGACGAGGACTGCTCCGGTAGTGGCTCCAGTGGTGGTGGTTGTGTTGGTGGTGGCTATGGAGGGAGGAGGAGAGAAAATTAGAGAGAGAAGAGAGATGGTGGTGGTGGTGGCTATGGAGGGTGAGGAGAGAGAAAGTTAGAGAGAGAAGAGAGTTGGTGGTAGTGGCGACGGCGACGGCTCCAGCTCCGGCGACGACGGCGACAGCTTCGGTGGTGGCTCCGGTGGTGATAGTTGTGATGGTGGTGGCTATGGAGGGAGGAGGAGAGAAGGTGGTGGTGGTAGTGGTGGCTATGGTGGGGAAGGAGAGAGAAGATGGTGGAGGGAGGAGGAGAGAAGATGGTGGCTATGGTGGTGGTGATTGTGATGGTGGTGGCTATGGAGAGGGAGGAGAGAGAGATGTTGGTGGTGGTGGCTATGGAGGGGAGAGAAAGTTAGAGAGAGAAGAGAGATGGTGGTAGTGGTCTCTTAGGATTCCATGGGCAATTTTGCCATTTAGAATGAAATTTAAAATTTTATAGGACTAAGAGGGATAGTTTAAATTTTAGAAGACTTTAGGAGGAAATTTTTTTTTAGAGTGTGTCCTTGTATGGGTGTTTGATTTTGACTTGTCCTTTAGTCCAACTTAGCCCAACCTTAGGGGCCTTACACCAAGTCTCCCTAAAAAAAAAAAAAAAGAATTGAGTTATTTAAATGAGTAATAGTTAGTTAATTTCTATTTCAAATAATTGCAGTGAGGGGTAACAGAGTCAGAGAGCCACTGCAACGGCTGTGTAAGGTTGTAGTAAGGTAGTTTGGTAGGTTTTGGTGAGAGGAGGGGAGAGAGATAGAGAGAATAAGGTGTGTTTATCTGTAAAAAAAAAAAAAAAAAAAAAAAAGAAAAAAAAAAAGAAAAAGAAAAAGGTGTGCTTATCTGAGCTTTTTGGATAGAGATTATCAAATGTGTGTTTGGTTGGAAAGGATTTCTTTGGTGCATATGGGCAAATTAATCTTTTGACAACTTCCGTCTTACGGTTTAGTCAGTGGTTGTTGATTTCAATAGATGAGGCGGTTATTTGTTAATTTTTTTTTGTTAAGGGGATATTAGTGAAAACAGGTTAGAGTATAGGGGGTGTCTGTGTAATTTACACTAAATACTACCCCAAATAATTCATGTCTTTCCTTGAAGCCAAACCTAAAATTCACGTATCGAATCGATCGAGGAGAGAGAGAGGGAGTTTCAAGGCCCAAATCGGCACCCACTCCGGTGACAACAACGTCAACGGCGAAGACGACAAATTCGGCAACTCCGAGGTGAGTTTCCTCTTGTACTGTTTTGATTTTTGCCTTAACAGCCTTCAAATCGCCAGCGCTAGCTAGTGAATCATTTAGGGCCACTCACATTCACTCACTATTTTGGTTTCTAGGGATTTAAAAATTGTAATATCGTTGATATGTGGATTTCACATGTAGGTTGTTAAGTGCTGAAACATTACTATTATTCAAAGGCTAACTATTCATGTTTAATTTTTTTTTCCCTAACCAGTTTTGCTCATAAAGCAATGAATCTTGTAGGTTCAATAGGGATATCTATAAGGATGTAAATATTTGAGCCTAACTGAGTTAAATCCTGATATTTATTTGGGTGGAAGTTAGAAATATTTAACTACTGGGCCAAATTGAAAATTTAAGTGGGGAACAAATGCTTTACGTATAGATTAGATAACGCAGATAAAGGATTTTAAATAGTTGAGAGGGGGGAAGATTTTAATGATGTTCCCTGTTATTAAGGCTATTGGAATGTTGTCCCACATCGCCATTTATGCCCCCCCTCTGTGCGGTTTATAAGGCTTTACTTCCCCTCTCCTTAACACCTTGGTTTTAAGGAGTTGAATGGGCTGGTAAGTTACAAGAAAGTTACATACTAAAATGCCGTTCTTTAAGTGGATTAGTGGTTTTTTTTTTTTTCCTGCTGACTCTGCTATTCATATTTGGAGTACTTTCAGGCAATTCTGGAAGCCGTAAATCTTAAACATGCCTGAAGAAGGAAGAGTGCACCCGGATTGCAGAAATGCTCAAAACCCTTACCATGAATGCAATGAATATTGCTTTACAATAATAGCTGAAGCCAAGTCAAGGGTGGTTCAAGGTGATTTGGGTTACTTTATATATCGATTATTGCTAGTTGGGCTCCTTGAAGTGATTTTTTGTCGAAATTTATTTTTAGATAGAACACTGTCTTGGTGTGTTGTTTACTCGATTTCCCGTAATAATTGTGTTGCATTATGCATGTAATATTGTAATTGGAAATGTATCGTATGCATTGCTTGGATTGCATGAACTGATTCAGCTCTAATACATTTATGACTGTCACCTCCTTTATGTTAGAAATTTCCTTTTCATGATTTTAAATCGGAAAACACTTCTATCACGTCCTCGTATAAAACCATTGTGGGAACTTGTAACTAGCAATCGTAGACTCGTTTTCTCCATTCATGTGTATGGTAAATGAAGTCTGAAAGTTTTTGTTGATTTTGTTGCAACGATTGCTCCATGCTTCAGATGTATGTTTTAATCATACAAAGGATCTTGCTTAAATATCACAAATACTGTGTGCTTGATATCAGATATAAACGTTGGATGTACAGAGGTAACCTCCAGTTAATGGGGAGGAGGTTTTTGAGAGGCCATGCATATCTTAGCATGCTAAGAGGTCCTAATCATTAAAGTTTCTTTTTCATCTCTCTCTCTCTCTCTCTCTCTCTCTCTCTCTCTCTCTCTTCCTTCTTGCTTTGGCGAAACCAGTGCACTTTTCACTTTGCTCTGTTCAATGAGTAAGGACGATGGGTGAACAGGGTATTACGTCATCTACTATTAGACCCTCACCTATTCCATAGAGTTGTTTGGAGGGGAAAATGTGAAGAAAAAAGTCCTCTTTATCTCCTTTTCATCTGCTTTTTATTGGAAGGGGAATAATGGTTCTGGTGGGAAATTGTTTCCTTTTTTTTTTTCTTTTTTTTTTGCATTCCCTTTCATCACCAAGACATGTTACTTTATCCAACAACTTCGATTTGTTACTTGTACAAGGAGTTTGCAAATGCAATTGGAAGTTCCCAACTCTCTTCTCCCCATGACTGATACTTAAATCCCCCTTTATTTCGTCATTCACTAGATTTATTAACCTCACTAGTTTCTGTGAACTGTATAAGGAGTTCCACACGCTAGTGGTAGCGATATTCAACACAACTCAGTTGCTGCTCATGATCAGGGTGATGGTCCACATGATGAAATGCATGATCTTGAAGAACACCCAGAGGGCGATAGTGACAACTCTGTTGAGGAAAATTTGGAAGTTGATTTCTCGAAACTGACGGGAAAGAAAAAAAAGTTGTTCGAGTTAAGGCTAAAGATGGTAAGCACAGATCAGTCCTGGTATTAGAATTGCCCTTTTGTCTGTCGTGGTTTTGATCGAGGATTTTCATTTCATCATTATTCGAATTCATTGGGGCCATTGGTTCCTTACATGCAGAATGAAGCAAGGAAAGCTAATCGAACTGCGATGGTGGCGGAGAAGAAGAGAATGGAAGCACCAACAGAAGCTAGGGGCGTTTCTAAACAAAAATGGATTGAGGAAAGGAAGAAAAAGATTGGCAAACTTCTAGACGCAAATGGTTTGGATATGACTAACGCATATATGCTTGATACACAAGAGATGGCCGAAACAAAATATAAGAAATGGGAAAAGGAGCCTGCTCCATTTGGTTGGGATGGTAAGTTATATCTAGTTTATATCTCCGCTTTGTTATATTTCTATTACTTTGCCATACATACTTTACCCATTAGTTTCTTTGTACATGTATTCTTTGTGCGTGCGGTCAGTGGTCAAACCTGGCGATTACATTCCCCTTGGTATCACACAAATAAATATCAAATTGCATAATTGAAACACTCATCTTCCAAAACTGCATGAGATTTGATTTGCTTATCTACTATAATGAATTATATCATCTACAACGAGTGTTGAAACTATAAATTGCAAAAAGTTTGCACTAGGTCAAGTACACTGCACAATACAATTTTGAATTACTTGCATGCAAGGAAGCACAAGTGCGGATGCGGGGACGCGAATGCGGGGAGTTCGGCAATTTTCTCAAAATCATGAACGCGAGTGCGGCGGGGGTTCTTAGATAAAATATATTTTATATGGCATTTATATAGTAGTATATACAAACTATTCTATTACTATTTTGTTTTCAAATTTAATAATACACATTTATCCATCAAGAAAAAAATAATATACACATTTAAAATAACACATCTTTTTGAAGGAAATAACACATCTAAAACAAGTTGGGTTTTATTAAATTTAGGAAATTAGCTTGGGCTAAAGTCTAAATACAAAAGAAATAAAGGATTGAAAGGAAAGTTCATTTTTAGAACTCAAAGTCTAGGGCATCAGGAGACCCATTTGGACCATTTTATTTCACGTTCCACAGAGAGAGAGAGAGAGAGAGAGAGAGAGAGAGAGAGAGAGAGAGACGAAATCGCAGGATCGAGTCAAAGAAGTAGAATCGAATAATAATAATAATAAGAAGAAGAAGAAGAAGAAGAAGAAGAAGAAGAAGCACATGTATTAGCTAGATATTTCAATCTGCCTTTCTTCCTCTTTTTTCCCCTTTCTTCCGCACTTCACCGCACTCCAGCCACACTCAAACATGGCCAAGAATTTAAATGCAGTCCACACACACTCAGTGCACACTAAGGTGCACTAAAGCCGTGGCCGCACTCGCCACGCACTAAGAGTACGTTTGGCAGGCAGGAATGCACCTTGGAATGGAATGGTCATTCTTGGGTTCATTCAATTCCTGTGTTTGGTGTGACCAAATGCAGTGGAATGGGCAATCCTTTTGGAATGGTCATTCCTACTTAAGCAGGAATGGACAATCTTTGCCAAAACCCATGGAAAGCTTATTCCATTCCCACAGGATTGACTATAATTGTAAAATATAAAACTTTTTCTTAAAATATATTTGATAAAAATATATATTAAATATTTTTTTAAACATTAAAACAAATATTAAATACTTTTTTAAAAATTAATTTTTTATAAAATATAATTTTTTTTTATTAAATATGATTCATACTAAAAAAATCATAAAATACTTATTAAACTTTACATTAGACTAATTTTTTTTTAATTATAAGTAGCAAATATAATAAATTTTTAAATGATTTTGCAAATAGATGAAAAATAAGGTGGACTAAAATTGTTAAAAATGTAATATTATTTCATAAAAAAAAAACTAAATATTAATAATTTAGGCTAAAATATTTTAAAAATTAGAAATTTCAAAATATTGCATAAGAATATCTGATAATAGATTCTTGGACTTCCAAAATACGTTAAAAGATTATATATTTGAAAAAAGTATTCCAAGACATTCTATTAAATATTTTTCTAAACGAAATTTCATAAAAATATTTGGTTTAAAAAAAAAATTTATAGATAAATAATACTGAATGTTTGTACCATAAAAATTTTGTACAAATATAAAATATTTTGCTTAAATTTGGTTTTATCCACTAATTGATTTTTTAAAACCCAAAGTGGAATGTAATTGCCATTTAATTCCTATTCATACTAAAAAAAATCATAAAATACTTATTAAACTTTACATTAGACTAAATTTTTTTTAATTATAAGTAGCAAATATAATAAATTTTTAAAGAGATTTTGCAAATAGATGAAAAATAAGGTGGACTAAAATTGTTAAAAATGTAATATTATGTCATAAAAAAAAAACTAAATATTAATAATTTAGGCTAAAATATTTTAAAAATTAGAAATTTCAAAATATTGCTTAAGAATTTCTGATAATTGATTCTTGGACTTCCAAAATACGTTAAAAGATTATATATTTGAAAAAAGTATTCCAAGACATTCTATTAAATATTTCTCTAAACGAAATTTCATAAAAATATTTGGTTAACAAAAAAATTTATAGATAAATAATACTGAATGTTTGTACCATAAAAATTTTGTACAAATATAAAATATTTTGCTTAAATCTGATTTTATCCACTAATTGATTTTTTAAAACCCAAAGTGGAATGTAATTGGCATTTAATTCCTAGAAACTTAGCCAAACAGAGGAATGTAATGACTATTGCTATTCCATTCCTGTTTCATTCCATTCCTCAGTCCATTCCATTAATTCCTGCCTTATTCCATTCCTACCTACCAAACGTGCCCTAAGTTCGCGTGCGTCAACATTTTTGCCGCACTAGTGCTTCTTAGCTTGTGTGTAAACATGTACTTCCTATCTTTGCATATGTACATTAATATGAACGAGCGTGCACACACACGCACAAAGGACGACTCCGGACGACAGATCCATTGACATTCATGCCAATATGAAATTGACTCCCCATTCACTATCTTCATATTGGGTTTGTGCCTTTCTTTAGTTTATTGTTTCCCTTCTGGCCTTTATAGGTTTTTTTGGTTTGTGTGGTGGTCACGTCCTGTCTTGTCACTTTTTCTACTTTTTTATTATTATTTTTTATTTTGCTATTTGACTAAACTTTTTATGTGTTGAATTGATATTTTGGAACTTCGAAAAGGTCCTTCGAAGCAGAGACATAAAATTCAATCCGACGGTGAAACTAACTAAGGTGTCTTGCTTGAACAGTTTTTAATCAAAAAACATTGTACAATGCACACAAGAAACGGACGAAGGACATCAAAGTTGATGTTGAAGAATACACTAATGCAAAAGAAGATGATCCAGAATTCTACAGGGAAGCGTCGAGCCTCCAGTATGGAAAGGTAAGCATTTCCATTGAGCAATTCAGGTTTTACTTGGTAAATTTGGTGGTAGTTTGAGCAAACTTGTGACTCTTGATTGGACAGGCACCAAAGATCTCAGAGGACAAAATTGAAAGGATGGTGAAAGAGCTCAAGGACAGGGATGATAAGCGCAAGTCATTTAGCAGGAGGAGGAAGTTCCATGAAGATAAGGACATTGACTCTATCAATGACCGTAATGAGCATTTCAATAAGAAGATTGAGCGAGCTTTTGGTAAATACACACTGGAGATCAAGAACAACCTTGAAAGAGGAACAGCTTTGCCCGATTAAGGTACATGAGCATTGTAATACCTTGTATTCGCTCTTCATCCAACTGAGTTAGCCATCTTTATAATGGGGGCCTGGTCCTTGTCACTCCGAGTCTTGGGTATGTAATACAGTAATAGTGTGGGAAATGATATGTGCGATATTTTCTCAGTTTGCTGTTTCATCTCATGTAGCACATTATACTCAATAATGGTACTAATTACTCTTCCCATACTGCTTTCATCTCATGAATCAAATCTTGAATTGTATTATTTTTCTGGAGCAGATTGTTCTGAATCCTACGTATGTTGACTTAATTCGCATCCATATCATACTTGGATTCAGAGTATGTAACTGTTGGAAGGAATTCGTGAGATTTTTATTTAATGGGATGTTCTCTATACATTGATTTCTGGCTTGGATTTTCAATTTTCAATCGAGGTCTGGACCTAGTTGTATATACTTCTCTTTTTGGAGTTGTGTTTTTATCTAGATCGATGTTAGGTTGAGTGCCACTTTAAAAGAGTAAGAAATTGATGTTAATACAACTAGTACACATGATATCTCACTTTAAAGATTAAGATATTGATGTTATTTGAAATCCTTGTGTGTGTTGTCTTCAGTGTGTTGACTGCCATGTGCTATGTCAGCCTTTGGTAACTTGGTTGCATCGCATGATTATGCTTTTAACTTTATAGCTGATTATTGTATAGTTCCAGAGGTGGAGGGTGGTGCAAAGTGGTCTCTCTTCTTTATCACATATGAGCTGGACACTGCTGTGTACTCTTTTGTGTGTGAGTGTGTGTGTGTGTGTGTGTGTGAGAGAGAGAGAGAGAGAGAGAGCTCTTTGCTTGGGATGATCTTTAAGATTCGCACTTCTATTACGAGCGAATGGGTGGAAACCGTGGAATGGATGGTTTTATAATAGTGATTGCATTATAGCTTCAGCTGGAATATCATTGTCTAAGTCATTTTGTTAGATTTGGCATCGACACTCAGTTGAGTTTTTGTGATATGCATAGACTTGCCAAGACTTGGGAGCCTTAAACCAGTTCTGAATAGGTTCTTCATCCAAACCAACAAGCAGCATGGTCAAATATTAGAGTGGAATGTTTGAATAAAAGTTTTTGAAGTCCATAAGTGATTGTGTAATTTTAAAAAATTAATACTCTGTGTCCCATTTTATGTGTCCTTTTTATTTTTGGCTGTTCCAAAATTATTGATCACTTTTAAGTTAATTTTCAAAGCTACCTCTAATGAGTGAACTCGTCAAACTACTCTCTTAAGCAAAGTAAGGGCAATTTGGAAAAAAAAAAAACTCTCTTATTTAAACCCATGTGGAGAGCAATCATTATGTTACTCAACATAAAATTGTTGAGTAAACTAGCTTTTGTAATTTATTCGCAATTGCAAGAAACAGAAGCTGGTGCTAAATGGACCCTCCTCCACAATACTGGGCACAGATTGTCTGTTGACAACAAAACACAAAGGATGTTTCACTTCTCTGTGCGAAGTGGTGCCACAAATATAAAAAGCTTTTCCTTTCGGTTTTTTTTTATCGGTTAAAATTTGAAAGGGATCCACTATGTTGTTTGTTACTACACCTTGGATTCCTCCTGACCCCCTTATCTTCAGGCTTCAGCCCATCGATCAATTTTAGTAACATTTTGACCAAAATAAAAAAAAAAAATAAGAAAATCAATATTAAGATTACGTCTCTCTCTCTCTCTCTCTCTCTCTCTCTCTCTCTCTGGATACTTTTGCTCGTGTTTATTGTTTAAGACAAAAAAGAGACAATTTGGTCTTGTTTGCTTGGCTTTTGCCAAAGCCTTTCTGATGGGTTAAAAAGCAGACCAAAAACAGGCTTCTCTCCAGCCTATAACAACCATTTACCATGCCATGTGAAGACATAAATGACTGTCCTTTGTCCTCTATAAAACCAGTAGACAGGGCACTTGTCACGCCAGTATTTGACGGACACCTTTGCCGAGGAGGTTAAGAGAGTGTATACATATACATAGAAGAAGTGAGCATTTTTTTTTTTTTTTTTAAGAGAAATACTATTGTGAGAAGTTTTTTGCATGAGAATGTAAGTTTTAATCGTTAGAGCATTTTTCTCGAAGAAGTGAGCATTTTTCTTAGGCTAGATGCTCATCTAACGGTTAAAACCCGTCTTCTTTTGGGAATCTTAAAATTAAATGCTCATCCAACGGTTAAAATCCGTCTTTCTCATGTGAAAAAATTCTCACAATAACATTTATCTTTTTTCTCACTCGTTTTTTTATCTCAATGAAAGTCATTGGATGACACATGTACGGTATCACTTATTATATAAAAAGAAAATCAATAAATCAAAAATAAATGGAATTCAACCAAACAAAGTCTATCCAAAGAATATCTATTTGATCCGTTTATAGACTAAATTTTGAGTAAACCGTACGTGTCGTGACTCGTGATGCAACACGAATATTGCATCCACGCTGCAAATGATAGAATCTTGACCGTTGTAATTTTAATCACCATTTGATGATGTTAATTTAGGGTCTAATCCTTGAGCTCCGGAACGCCTATCATCAGATTAACTATAAGCGTGGACATGTCATCACACCCCTCCTCACCTTTAGAGGTAGGTAGCTGTGATCCAAATTACAAACATGTCCTTCACTATTATTAATTAATTGGGAAATTACGTAGGTTCCTTGATTCATTGGTTTTTTTTTCCCTGTCATTATTCCCTTAAAATGGACTCGTATAATAGGTTTATAATTAAAAAAGAAGCTAAGCTTTAGAACAAGGGTGATACCACAAATAGTAGAAGGAGACTCTCTCCTCTCTTCCGGTTTGTAATTCTTTTAAGAGGATTATTGGAATTCAAGTCACCCTTTTGGTCCACTCTGACTCTCCTGTCTTTGAGGCAAGATCCCTTCTTGTGTTCTACGGGAAAGCTATCAATGGGCTAGTGGTTTCGGTAGTTGTTTTGGTCTCTCGTTTTTTTTTATTTTTTTATTTTTTATATATCTTTGTTTGTTTAGCAAAAAAAAACAAAAAAAAACTTGTAATTGCTACATTATGTGATACTATTGTCAATTGATTGGAAAGTATGGCATTATTCTTACTATAAAGAGGTCTGAGAAAATAATGGAGAGAGAGAGAGAGAGAGAGAGAGAGTCCATCATGCACACGGATTGGAAGAAACAAAAGCCGCCACCACTACTACTACTACTACTCAAGACCAAATAAATAAAGAGCCAAGCTAACAACCCAAAAAGGTTAAAAACTAAGATGAGTAAAAAGAAGAAGTGCTCATTCACATAACTCTGATCATACATGCACCATGCACACAAAACTAAACAACGAATTCATCGTAGAGTTTTGACGGATTAAAAAAAAAAGAAAAAAAAAAGAAAGGAATTTCATTTTCTTTTGAGTTGTGGATTAGTTGGTGGGGTTGCTGCGGAAAGATGCCAAAGCCTTAATAGCTCCTGCCCTCAATAGGTACTGATGGTATGCTGCTGCTGCCAATGCTCCCACCATCGGTCCAACCCAGAAGATCCACTGTCCCCCAATATCAACACATGCATAGAAGTCAGTACAACTATATATACATATATATATATGTGTGTGTGTGTGTGTGTGTAAGGGAAATTCCTAATATATACTTAGAACTTACATGATCATCCCAAACTTTGTCATTGTTGTAGATCACAGCAGCCCCAAAGCTCCTAGCCGGGTTGATACCGGTTCCAGTAATGGGTATGGTCGCCAAGTGCACCACAAACACCGCAAACCCAATAGGCAGAGGAGCCAACACCTGCATGAAAAATTTTTTACCCATTAAATTTAAATCACACACAGATATACATACATATATATATATATAGGATTTTGTTAACATGTGGCACATGTTAAGGTTCCAAAAATGAAAATAAATAAGGGAGACAAACACTAAATCGCATGAACCACACACCAGACACTGAAATTCACACTGTAGCCGTTGTTTATTTCCAATTTCCACCTTTAGATCCTTAACAAAATATATATATATATATATATATATATAAGAACAACTAGTGTACTACTACTCACAGGAACGTGGGAGTCACGGGCGCTCCTCTTGGGATCAGTGGCTGAGAAAACAGTGTAAACAAGGACGAAAGTCCCAATAATCTCAGCACCAAGGGCAGTGCCATTGCTGTACCCTTGAGCTACAGAGTTTGCACCACCAGTTTGTGCGTTATAGTCGTGTTTCATGAAGGCCTTGACCAACCCAACGCCACTGATAGCACCTAAACACTGTGCTACCATGTACGCCACAGCTCGAATCAGAGACACCTTCCTCGCCAAGAACAACCCAAACGTCACCGCAGGGTTTATGTGACCACCTGTACAAGTACTTAGAACATTTAAGTTTAATTAAGTAAATAGAATTTTAATGAAAATTAATCCTTTTTTTTTTTTTTTTTGATTTGTTGAGTTCAAAGGACAACCCCATAAGTTATGTGAAATTAGTTCCGATTTTTACATAAGTTATGGGAAATTTTACCTAAGACCAAAAAAGTAGAGTACGTATATATTTTTAGAGTAGTTTTGACCAAAAAAAAAAAAAATTCTTGAATAGAAAACCAAACCCATTTCAAAGTTCAAACCAGTAAAAAAATAAAAAAAATAAGATGGGAAATCGGAAAAGGGGCGTGAAGCTAGCTAGGGTATATGGGTAATTTTACCGGAGATGCCGGCGGTGCAGTAGACGAGGATGAAGATCATGCCGCCGAAGGCCCAAGCGATGCCGAGAAGGCCAACGCCGCCGCATTCGTCGGTTTGCTTCTTGTGGCCGATGACGGTGGCGACGGTGACGTAGAGGAAGAGTAGGGTGGCGATGAACTCGGCGATTAGGGCTCTGTAGAATGACCAGCTCTTCAGCTCCGCCACGTCGATGAGCGGAGCAGGTGGTGGGTCAACGTAGTCTTTCCTAATTTGTCCCTCTTCGCTCACTTCCTTCGACATTTTCCCCTCTCTCTCTCTCTCTCTCTCGCTCTCTCTAAAAGACAAACTGTGTTTGCTAGAAAGATTTGAGAGCTGAGTGACTATTGTGTTTAAGAATGGAGGAGAGAAGGGGTTGGGTAATGGAGCATTTATTTATGGATAGGGAGCTAAGGGGGCTAGCTTTCTTGGGACTTAAATATTGTTAGAATATTAGTATAAAAATTGAAGCATGTTTGGAGTTAGGAGAGAGTACTCTACTAGAGAGAGAGAGAGAGAGAGAGAGAGAGAGAGCGTTCCCTTTAATTAATTAATCAATGTGTAAGAGAGAGAAAGTGGGACCAATGAAAACAGCGAGACCATGTGGTTGGCTAGTCATCTCTGAATCGTCAGCCTGGCAATCGCATCCAACTAAAACCCACGCCCTACCCTACACTACATTCAACGGTTATATATATGTTTCTCAATGGACTATAATATATACTGGGTACTAATTTGGTAATTTTTTTTTTACTGCTTCTATAGGGAGTTACTAATTGCATCAAAGTGGAGCTCTTCAACAAGTCCTGTTCAATAAATGTTTATTTCAACTCGACTCTGTTAATCATTAAATAAATAAATCAAATTTAAGTCTAAATTTTAAGCTCGTTAAAATAACAAGTAAGCTAAAATACACTTGAGTTTGGTTCGATAGGGCATACATTTGAACGAGGCTTGTTAGTTGTTTATGTAAGATTCTTATGTGTTCCAAGAGTTATCCTTCCAGAAGAGTAATGATACATACACTATACAATCCTGATCATTGATTTTAGTGGATCTTATGTAAATTCCACATGAGTCCCATGCGGGAGCACTTAGGCCTCGATTGTTTCGCAGTTTTAAAGAGAGAATAGTGGGGGATTAGATTAACAGTTCCATTTAATTGAATAACCCAATGTTTGGCAAGACCACTTTGCTCATTTTAAAAGAATAGTCCCCCATATGAGTGACTAAGTTATACCATGTGGGAGGTGGTATTATTAGTCCCGAAACTATCAATTAAATGAAATTAATTGTCCAATCTCTCCTCCTCTACCATCCAAACGTGATATATAGGATCTATTAGAATCAATGACCAGAATTATATGATGTACAAAAATATGTGCAAAAGTGTATGTTTCATTATTATTTTCAGAAACGTTTATTTTCCCCTTGAATTGAAATTCATGTTACAAAATTGTAACTTAAAAAAAGAAACGTTCATTACAGTTATCGATGTTGTAATGAAAACAGGGCCAACAGTCTTGGTATAAAATGTAAGTATATTGTTGTAGATCAGATCTAAATATGGTTGGCTCTACAAACTGGTATAAGATATCTCTACAGTCAATATTAACATATCATTTGGATTAAAATTTAAATCCAAATTTATGATAAAATACCATTATTCTTGTTATGTCCAGTTTCTTGTCTGTGCAAATTGCATTCTTCATTAGGTCGATTTTTTTTTTATCTTCTCAAAAACTAGAATTCCATTAATGAAAATCAAACCATACAAAGAAAATTAAACAATGAAAATAAAGAAAAGAACAAGTATAGGCAAAACAACCAAGAGTGCAATAAATAAGATCGACTAATCATGGTTAAAGTTATCTTTTACTCTATCCTTTACTATTTTTAAGATCCAATCTCAACTAATGAATGATGCAGTAAAAAGTACAAACAAGAGACATGGGTAACCAAGTGGTCTCGACCCATTAATTGTTCAATTTAATTCATGGTTCGGATCAATCATATGCCTGTTTCAAAGTACCGTTTTGGTCCCATAAAATATGTTGTGGTTATAGTGATTACAACAAGTAGTGTTGTCAATATTATGTAAACAAAATCTTCATTCACATGCAATGAAATCTCAGTTCTGTGCACAGGCTAAAAAAATATGTTACACAAAGTATATAATAGTAATAGTTAGATGTCCAAGATTAATTTCAGTTGGAAATCCTTTTAACTTTTATTGGAAAAAGATGATGAAAAAAAAGTGCTTTTTTTTGTGTGGCTCGATGACACTATCGTTCAATTGATTTTTGCTCCTGAGGTAGGTGCATGTCAATTTCTAAAGGCAGATAGGACACACTTTCCGGATTTTCTCTGTTGAAGAATCCCCTAGAGAGAGAGAGAAGTGATTGAGACTATCACCAACCCTAAGAAGGAGAGGCTGCACCTCTCCCCTTCCTTCACAGTCCACAGTCCACACCCTCCTCCTTACCCTTTTTGTCATAGTTCAAAATAAGGCCTTCTTTGGTTCTTTATCCTTCCTCTGTAAAGTTTTTCTTCTTTCCTTTGTGAATGTTTGTTCCTGTGTGCTTTCTTCAAATATAAATATTTTTTTTTGCAAATCTGATATTGTCTTGTTCGGAGTTGGCGTTCTATCTCGCTCCATTTGCGACACATCTAAGTTCTTTACTCAAGGAAAGTGGCAACCGCAACCTCCTATCCGTCCAGGGTGGTACTTTGGTATTCAGGGCCGGCCCTGAGATGCCAAAAATTGTCTGAGGCCTCAAGCGAATTTAGAGGCCTCTATACTAAGTTTTATTGAAATTACGAAAAATTAGAAGAAAATAGGTCTAAAAATAATAAGTTTCATAGAAATTAGAAGAAAATAGGCTTAAAAATAGTAAATTTCATAAAAATTAGGAATAAACTAGGAAAAAAAATAGACCTAAAAATTAGGCCTAAAATTGAGGCCCCATGCAATTGCTTCGCATAATTGGCTCGCCCTGAGCCCTGTTTGTATTCCGGTGGATAGGGATTCCCAGAGCTTACAAGCATAAACTCTTTGGTTGCCTCACTTATAAGGTGCACGGGGACACATTCTTGTGTTTTCCTTTTTTTTCTTCTCCGCATGAGGAAAGGATCTTGTCTTTCATTTGCTTTTCTGTTGTTGTTGACCCAAAGGCTATCCATGTGTTGGAGGATGGTCTTTATTGATGGTCTTTTTTTTTTTTGGGTGCAATATTGTTAAACTACATCGTTTTGTGCCAAACAACTTTAGGAGTGTTGTTTGGTCACTACACCAGTGCAAGTGTCCCCTCTCTGACATTAAATTTAAGCTAATTTTCCCTTAAGGTTATACTACCCAGTATCCACTGCAGATGCTCTAAGAAATATTGACCTCCCTTTAGGTTCTGACCTCATTATATCAGAGATCTTTTCTAAGGTTTGAATAATATCAGCAACCTCTCTTATTTTTAAAAAATTATATCACTCGTCTCCCTTCCATTAATGGTGGTAAACGAAAGTGAATGGAATTTTGTGATGTCGAAATTTTTTTATGATAAAATGTCATTATTGTCTTTATTTTTAACTAATTGACAAAATAATCTCACAAAATTGTTTGAAGTGACATTGATGCTCTTATGTTAGGTATTTTATTTGATAAAATGTGCCCACACATTAAAATAAATAAAAAAATTTTTGTCTTTCCCAGAACATTAACTTTCTATATTTATTTTAAAATAATTAAGTGAGAACAACATGCTAATTTCAAATATTCAAACACCGCCAATTGTTATTTAGTGAGAAGGGAGGTCCTAAATTGATATTATTCAAAATTCAAAAGAAAGGTATAGTATGTGATACCTTATAGGAAGTCATTGATATTTATGCAAATGCTTTTGTTCGGAGAACCACTTTAATGATAACACGTGTATTTGAAAGTGTAAAAACGGCTGGATGTTTCAAGAGTATTCTTCCGAACAGTTTGGTGAATTTTGAAAAGCGAGATAGGGACTAGTCACCTTTTCTGTTTTTTTGCGCACGCAACGGTCACATTTTTTTTTTTTTTTTTGGTGTTTTGTCCTGTGGCCGTGAGTGAAGTTACATCTGGGCGAATGTTAAATGCCTGAGTAGACACGAGAAATTATAGACCGTGGCCACACAGTGCTTCCGGTCAGGAGAGGACGGCCGACGGTGTGTATGTTAAGTGCTAATTTTTTACCTAACAATTTGGTTTTATGGTTAGTCCCTTAGGTCTCGTTTGTTTTGCAGGATTAAGGAGAGGATAGTGGAGGATTGGATTAATAATCTCATTTAATTGAATAGTCCAGTGTTTGGCAAGATCACTTTGTTAGAGACAAATTGTCCATTTTAAAAGAATAATTCATCATATGACTATCAATTAAATGAGACTAATTATCCAATCCCCTTTCTATCTTCCAACCGTGGCCTTGCTAACCAAGACTATCACATGACCAAGGGCACCCCTATTGAAGGGCAAAGTGAGGCTCAAGCACAACCACCTCCACCCAACCCCCCAAGATAAATTATAAACTCCCCTATAAATTTAGAAAACTCCGAAGTTTATTAATTTTTATAGTATTAAGTTATACATCTACAAAAAAAAAAAAAAAAAAAAAAAAAAACCTCACCAAAGTACCTCATTGGTGAACTCCCACATGCATGTTCTATTTGGTATGAACAAAATAAATTTAAGTGAACAACAATACTCTCCTTTCTCAAGACAAGACTATATGACCCACAATTTTCCGCTAAGAGAATCGGGCGATAAAATATTGGTGTTCATGGATTCGTCAGACTGAAAGGGATGATTTTGCAATTTCAAAATAACGATAATGACCTCATCTTTATCTTCTTTTTTTTTAGATAATTGTTGGAAAACCCCTCAACTAACTCTCAAAAGTTTTAAACTCCAATTGGTTTGACCACTTTCTAAAAAGGACAAAAAGAATCTAATTCAGTGTTCACACGGTACAAGTGCATGCACTATAGGAGATCCCACATATTCCCCCTCACGCGCGTGTTTTTATGGTTTCAGCCACTCACACCGTGTGAGTGGCTGTACCATATAATATCCATTTCGAAAATGCATTTTTAACCTTTAAACCTCCATAACTTTTGATCTACAACTCTGTTTCTTACAAATTTTATACCGTTGGAACCGTGTCGACGAGAGCTACAAAACTAGTACCATTGTTGATACCTTTTGAGCAAAAGAAAAAAATTCTTATTTTTACATATTATACTCCAGACGAACCTAATAAAATTTTCACATAATATTTGTGTATGGGTTATTGAATTTTCACGTTATATTCACATATGCCAAGTTGATATGATGTGAGGAAAAAAAAACCGAATGTTCACTTTGTTCTTAAGGAGAGTTTTAGTGAATTTTTACAAGAATTTTGCATTTGTTTGGATTGAAAAACTATGTTTTATAATTGATTTGTGAAATTTGATTTTTTTTTTTTTTTTATGAAGGAAATATGCATTGTTTAATATGAAAGAGAAAAAAAAAGAAGTAAAATTTCACTTCGCATATAAAAATATTAAGTGAAATTTCACTGAACTTGTATATGAATATTAAGTGAAATTTTACTTAAATTGACACTTGAGAACTTTTTAACAAAGTATCAAATTATACCTTAAACTCTAGAGAGTTACTTCTAGCGACCTTTGGGATAGTTAGTGAATTTTCACTTAACCTACTAAGTGAAATCTCACTAAACAAGTATACGAATGTTAAGTTTAACTTCAAGTTTTTCAGGAAGAAAGCATGTACGGGTTCATTGAATTTTCACTTAATATTATGTATGCCAAATTTATATGTTTTGAGAAAAAAAATTTAAAAAAAGACGAATAGCAATAAAGTCATTGCTACCTCATTAAGGCTTAGTTTGGCCCTATTTTGGTGCTTCTCCTTTTTTAAAGCACAATTTTATGTTAATTCATTTGGTAACTAGTTTATGAGCTTTGCAAAAATGGAACTTAGGACTTTTTTGGGGAGAGTTTTTAAAAGCTCTAGAATTGAGTGAAATTTCACTTAATATTTATGTATATCAAGTGAAATTTCACTTAATATTTATGTATATCAAGTGAAATTTCACTTATTATTTATGTATGTAAAAACATGAAAATCTTTTTTCTCAAAACATATCAACAATAAATTTAAAAAAAGACGATTTTTAACAAGAATTCCTGCATTTGTTTTGGTTGAAAATTTGAGTTTTATAATTGATTATGAAATTTGCTTATTTTAACAAAATATGTATTGTTTAAAAAAAAAAAAATCACCATGCCAACATGAATATTTATTGAAATTTCACTTAACTCATGAACATTAAGGCTTAGTTTGGCCCCCATTTTGGTGCTTCTTCTTTTTTAAAGCACAATTTCATGTTAATTCATTTGGTAACTAGTTTATGAGCTTTGCAAAAAAATTGAATTTAGGGCTGTTTTAAGGAGAGCTTTTAAAGCTATAGAATTGAGTAAAATTTCACTTAATATTTTATGTATATCAAGTGAAATTTCACTTATTATTCATGTATGTAAAAACATGAATTTTTTTTTCCTAAAAACATATCAACAATGGTACTAGTTTTGTAGCTCTCGTCGACACGATTCCAACGGTATAAAATTTGCAAAAAATGGAGTTGTAGGTCAAAAGTTATGGATGTTTAAAGTTTAAAAAATATTTTTCAAAATTAAAAATACTACAGTACGCTGCTCGCACGGTGCGAGCAGCCTTTGGGAGAGATGGGCGAGTGGGGGCGCGTAGAAGCGCGTGGGATGGCGCGTGGGGGGCGTGAGGGCTTAATTCATGCACGAAATTTTTTATGGTGTGCGCATTTATACCGTACGAGCACTAATTTAGATTCCTTTTGTCCTCTTTCACAAATGATCAAATAAATTAGAGTTTGAAACTTATAAGAGTTACTTTTAGAATTTTCTAATAATTCTTCTTTTTTTTTTTTTTTTTTTTATAGCTAAGACCTCATCTTTATCACTTATGCCGCAATTTTTCTCCTGAGTTGTTGTATTTGGAATTTACTAGTATGATGACAAGAAGCATATTCGCTAGGCTTGGTATTTAGCCCTTAGATGGTCCACCACACAAATGTGGTCCAATTCCCTTCTGTCGTGTTTTGCAATTTTTTTTTTTTTTTATAACATCATTTATGAGTTTAATGATATTCAAAATTAAACAGTGAAATCTAGGTGAATAATTATACAACTTTATTATTTATTCCGAGGAAAGGGGTAGGGATCGTGGACCTATGCAATGGTCCAAAGACCAAATAGCAAATAATTAAACATATAGCAGCATGAAATTAGTAGAATTTTAGAATTGATATTATGTGAAATTAATCATAAAGTCCCAAGGTCATACTGCCACCAAAGGCATCAGTATGATCTGATATAAGTAAACATTATTTCGTACAAGAAGAAGAATAGGAACATCAAAATACAAAATACAAGTTGTTAGTTGTGTCAACTTTTTTGAGACTTTGGCTAGCGTTTTTCATTTTTTTTATTTATTTATTTATTTTTTATCTCGGATTAATAATGTAAAGGTGTTTGTCCTTGTGTTCTTCTTTTCACGGTCCTCTCTGGAAATTAGTAAAAACAAAAATCATTTTGAATAAGTATTATCAAAACATTAAGTGTTTTCTTAATTCACACTTTCGCACCACCATATATAACAAGAAAAATATAATTAACTTTCTTGAAATGTTTGAAAATATATAAAATCTTAACAATAAAAACTCCATCCTTCGGCCAAGCCTCTCATCATGGCTCTCCCTCCATGGGAGAGCTCGAGAGCCCTTGGCTACTAGATCTCTTCAACGATCTCTTTGTGTTGGGATAGATCTGACTATTCATCTTTGCAAATGCAATTTTTTTTCTTCAGATCTAGTGACCTAGTACTCATGCAGATCTGGTGCGGCATCCCTTAGATTTAGTGTTTTTTCGTCAGATTTGGTAAGCATGACAAGTTTTGGGGGCGATCTGTGTTTGTGGGGTGTTTTTGGAAACTCTTCTCGCAGCCGGCTTAGTCTTGATCAGCTGTACCACATACAGTTTTATCAAGGATTTGGGAAGTTTATAGTGCAACTAAGAATTGTTTGTTTTGATCGTTTTTTTGTTCTTTTGCTTGTAATGGTCCCCCTTTTGGAATCTGCTTGTATGAATACGATTTTTCAGATTATTATTATAAAAAAAAAACTCACATAAATTTAGTTGTGAATAAAATTGGGAATTTAACATGAATATTGAGATACGTAGATGGCCCCGAGGCCTGGAGGCGCTGGGTGAATACTCCAGTGGCTACGCTCCCTATGACTCGAACACTAAATCTCTTGGGTAGTACACCCAAGAAACTTACCACTTAATCACAAGAGACTTGATTATGTGCGACCTCAAATCTTCCATATCTATTACATCTGTATCACACATTTTCATTCGTCACATGATACAACATATAAACTGTACCATATTTAAGTATATACATGGCCAATCGTGCTTAACTTCCCAATACCACATTTTAGGTCATGTAATCAAATGTTGATATATATATATATATATATACAAAGATTCTCTAAGGAGAGCGTCCTCTCTTTATTAAAAATGGGACTTTTGTTTTTACCGTCAGATTTTGTTTAAAAACTATAAAATGATAAAATTGCCTTTAATGAAACATAATCCGACGGCCCAAACAGAGGCCCTCTCTTTAATAAAGGGAGGACGCTCTCTTTAAAACATGACTGTATATATATATATATGTATATATAGCTACTTCACTTGATCAAAATATATATTTCTCTCTTCTCAAAATATATATATATATATATATATTTCTCTGTGTTTGTCTTGATGATGATAAAATAAAAACACGCACCCACTTTCACAAATGTTACATGGAGACTGACAGATTGAGTTCATTGAAGATTTCACGTGCAAATTAAAGTGACACAATATTACTTTGTTTAATTTGGTCAAGTACTGCCATTTAAATAGTTGCAGTCCGGCCTGCATTAACTATAAGTGTATATGCTTCAAATGTGCTACTATCAAATTTGCAATAATTAAGTTATTGATACAAATTTTTTACTACAAAAATGGGGACATAACATTGATATATCTGCAGCATAAAGGAAGTTGTAGATGGCTCTAGGATTGCTTTGCCAATTAAGCACTGAGACAACTGAGATGTAGACAATTAATTAACCTTCCGTTAAAAAAAAAAAAAAAAAAAAATCTGCAGAAACTTTGAAATTATTATCAACAATGATTGAACGCACAAGTGAACTTATAAGTTTAAACTTTAAAATAAATATCAACAATAATTGAAAAAACAAGTGAATTTCTAAGTTTTCATTTGGCTATATTTGGAATAAAGAAGTGAATTTTTAATCACTCAAAACTTAGCAACTAGCTCTACCTTCAACCATAATCCTCCATTAATTATCTTTCAATAATTTTTTGACAAATCAAGCAATTATGTGATATGCACATGTATACACATACTTTAGTTTACTAATAGAGTAATGTTACAGACATAATACATTGCACAACACAAAGCACAACAGGACTTTGAATGCCTTGTACCCTGTGTTGTTTGAACTTTTCACACTTTTCTATACACCACTTACACAACACAAGATACAAGCATTTAAAACATTGTTGTGCTTTGTGTTATGCAATGTGTTGTGTCTGTAGCATTACTCTTACTAGTATTGTTCTCAATATTTTTTTGACAAATCAAGCAAGACATTATATGAATTAAGTCGATGATAATTTGAACATGTATACACACATTTTTAATTAACAAATAATGTCGCAATCCTTGCTTATGATCCTCAAATGTATATCACTGTTAATTATCGATCACATTTTTAATACTTCATTTTATATTATTTCTGCATAAAACTTAATACATATTTTTTAGAAGTAAAAGAAAAACCAATTAAAATTTAGTCCTTATGTGAGGTGCTATTTGAAACCTCTTCCAGAATATTGCATATTTTTCTATAAAAATTATTTAACGATTAAGAAAAATAATTATTTTTTCTAGTGGAAAGGTAGACTAATCCATCTGCTATATTCCCTTCCAAACACCCCACGTATGATTAATTAATGGATTAGTTGAATACAAAAGTTGGAGGATTCAAATATAGAGGTGGGCCTCTTAATCATTGAACATTAGAAGGCACAGCAATGCGTGATGGAAACTTGGTTGTCAAAAATTATTTAGCTGTAGACCAACATTAAATTTGCATAAAATAAAGTTTGAGATAAGATTAATTAGGTTAGGTGTACATTTATTTATGAAAACAATGTTTAGGAATAGACCCTAATGGTCGGTTTCGCCACTCTTAACGGAGTACTTCTTATTGAAGATTTATTTTGGTTTTTTTAATTGATCATGATAAGTACATGCCGTATGGCCCGTATCTCATGTGTTCTTACACATTACAGTTCCTTTTGGTAAATTACAAATTGATCTTCTCTCCCATATTTGTCAATTGATGTTGCGAATATCTTTAACTACTACTAATTGATTATTTAATTTCTTTTGGTTTTATATTCATGGTAATTAAGTACATGTCATATGGCCCGTATCCCATGTATTCTAACACTTTTTTTTATAAATTAGCTAGCAATTGATCTCCTCAGTTAGATTTGTCTATTCGTGTATCGTATTATTGAATTTGTGCAAATACAAGTTTACCCCTTTTATGTGATTACCAATGTTTTTATAAATTAAAAATCATTTTACATGTTGGAGTATATAAGGTGAAATTGTTTTTTTTTGTTTTTCTTAAGATCAAAATAATGACATCATTAATCTTATTGTGCAGGAGAGTATGCTACAAAAAACCAAATCATAGGGGAGGTCCATATAATTTCAAAACCACAAGAGATGGTAAGTAATTTTCAGAACCTCGGAGGAGGTCATTTAAATACGCCTAACTTTTAACTTGTTAAAAATATTACTCCTGCATATTCAATTGAGTGAAAGACAACCATAAACATCTTGAGTCATTTAAAAGCTCTCGAAGGATCGAGAGTGAAATTTGCCATTGTACCTATCATTTTAAAGTATGATTGTCTTATAAGCAATCCCAAGTTGAAAAGGAACATAGTTAACATTAGATAGCTGACATTTAACCTAAATTCTTGAAAAGAAAAAAAAATTTTAAAATAAAATAGACATGAACTTATAATAATTCGTGAGACATTGTAAGCAGCATTGTTTAGAAAATAAAATGGAAGGAAATTGACAAATAATTTAACCAGTGTAATGACAAATGATCAGACTAAATTAATGGTCCAAAATTTTAGTATTGCCCCTCTGAATCCGGGAAGACCAATACCAGCTTGTTTCCATAAACAATGGCCATTCAATGTAGGCTCATCTAGATTGTTGTTCAGTGTTAACCTTTTGAAGGGAGAAAAAAAAATAGCAGCTGTCTTTTAACCCAGTACTTCACAGAGTACACCTAATTTTGAAGAAAATAAAATTAAAAGGTGTCTTTTAGGCAAGTAAAACTACCATCAACATGAGAGTTCCTAGGTTTGTCCCTGCCCACAACCAGAACGAGTGTTTCGATCTCAGTTTTGAGAGCCGTAACTGACTAACAATATGAAACTTCAAAACTGTGACAAACCATATTTTCAATCCTAAAAATAGGCAAGTAATTTATTTATTTTTATTTTTATTTTTTATCCCCAACACTTGCTTGGACCACCTTCAATAATAATAATGTTACGTTTCCTAAATTTTGAGTGAACTTAGGTCCGTTTGGTAATTAAAAATTTAGTACTAAAAATGAAGTGTTGAATTGGAAGTATTGAATACTTTAAGTGATTGAATATTGCACTACTGAAAACATTATTCCTAGTATTAAAATAGAATACATTCAATGATTCTTTTAAGTAGCAACAAAATTATCAATTAAATAATATATTGTCAAATAAAAACAAATTAATTCTAAAAAAAAAAAAAAAAATTTACCACTTAATTAAGAATTAAGTTATCAGATAAATTAACATTAGTCAAGCACACGAAATCAATAAGATTGACAAACAGAGAGACTCAAGAGTTGGAATTAGTAACAACATTTAAATTAGTTAACTATGATTTGATAGGGACCCAAATCGCAAGGGGAAAGGGTCCTCCAAAAATAGGCGTATGCCGCTGAATTGCTGCGAGCACACGGTATTCTTTAGTAAAAGGCGAAAGAATAGTTCGCTTTGTGCTCACCGCGCGGCAGCGTGATTCAGCCAAATCGTCTCATGTTCATTATATAAGAGCTGCTTTGGTGTCCGCTATTATCTCACACTCGATGTGGGACAACAGAACACTCATTTTAAGCATACTATACACATCGTCTTGCCTTGATACAATTGGGCTAAGCGGTAGTGGTGGTGCAGTAATGGGCTTCTAAAAGAGAGTTTATAGGCGTAAGGGGGAGGGACTATTGGACATAATTTTCTCTAGCCCAGTTTTTATTTTTTTGTTTAATTACAGAAACACCCATTGTGATTATGTCTTTTATCAGTTACCCTCACATGCTTTAAATTATATCACTAATACTTTATGTGGTCTGGACTAAAATAAAACAGTCACTTTTCCGTTTAAGTTAATGGAAAATGGATAAAAGTATGAAACTACCCCTATTACATGCTAATGAGAACACCCTTATATGCTTAAATCTTTATTATTTAGGCATATGTGGTACATTATTATGTTATTTTGATATTAGATTTGTTGCTAGAGACCATTCTGTGATTACTTTGAGGTACCTTCGTGAGAGTGAATTTATTAAATTTTTTAATTTTATTTTTTATCTATCCTTGGACACACACACAATCTTGATAATATATTAGTTTTTTTTTTTTTATCCACCATTGGCCACACACAGTGAAATCCAGTGTAGTGATATATTAAGATCTAAAAAAACTAAAAAAAAAAAAATCACCAAAACTCTCTGTGTGTGTGTGTGTGTGTGTGTGTGTCAAATCTCTCACAAAGGTACCCAAAGTGACCACAAAATGGTCTCTAGCAACAAATATAATATCAAAAAAATATAATAATGTATCATATATGCCTGAATAAACATTTAAGCATATAAGAGTGTTCTCATTAACATTTAATAGGGGTAATTTTGTGCTTTTACCCATTTTCTGTTAACTTTAACGGAAAAATTGATTGTTTCACTTTAGTCCATACCACAGAGGTAATAGTAATACAATTTAAAGTACAGGAGGGTAACTGATAAAAAAAAACTAACCACAGAGGGTGTTTCTGTAATAAACCTAATTTTTTTTAGGCTCAAAGTTCACGAAATTTGTAAAAAATAATAATAATAATAATAATAATAATAATAATAATAATAAAATGATAAGCATTCCCTCTATTTTTTCTTTAGAAACCTATGAATTAGTCCTCCATTTAGCGTCTAAAATAGATTAAATCCAAATTGAATTGAGTGTTACTAAATTGATCCCTTGATTTAGGACAAATTAAAAATTAGTCTTTTGCCTAAATTTCGTATACATGCTTTGGACGAATATGCCCTTTTTCATTTATTGTTTTAATTATTTTGAAAATAATCTATTTATTAGATAAGACTAATTGAGGTGCTGATTCTTAGGCCTAACTTAAAAACGTGATAATGAGTGCTAAATTATAGGGATGTGGAGATATGGCCATATATGCATGCATGATTCTAGGAGTCGTTTGCTGAAATAAAGTTGATTGAAATTTGAAATGCTTGATTGGGTTAATGAGAAATCTGATATATTATCTGATTAACAATATAATTAGATTCAAATATTGTAAGTCAATCTTTCGATTCACGTTCAGTTTAGTTTCATGACTTGTAATTGGTGAGAAATTTCTCACCCTTTTTCTCACTTTGTTAATGAGAAATTTCTCACTTTTGTTAATGAGAAAGTGAGAACAAAATAAGACGATTTCCCATGATGTTATTTGTTTCCGATCAAGGGATATTTTTTGATAATCAAACTAAGAAATTGTTCATGGCAGTGGAGAAAGGCAATAGAACGGAAAAATGAGGAATGGAAAACAAAAAAGTTATGTAATTCGTTTAACATATACACATCTGATTAAATGTAGACAAAAATCTTTAAGGCTCAGTAGAGCATATGCATTCACAATAATTCACATTGCTTCAAAAACTGATGCCTATTGTTCAAAATAAGTTTCATATTCTTTCATTAATATCGTTGGAATTGAAATATCTATGCTTCTTGTAGTGCTTTATAGCCTCCACTGTAAAAGAATGCCCTACTGTGTTAAGCAACACATGTAGCAAGCCTACCCGAGCTTCGATGGCATTACATTTCTTATCCACTGGGGCGTCGAAGTTGTATGTCGTTTATTGCCTTTCCCAAGGCAATCTTCATACCAGTTTGTGTTGGTCGGTTTCTTCTAGTCTTGTTGGCAATTTGCTTGAATGAGCTGAAAACAAAAATTAACCACACCGATCAGAATTGGTGCTTTGAAGAACTTTGGAAATAGAAGCTTGTGAGAAATTTGTCATATTATACATTCTCACATTGATGCTTATAATGTTCAGAAAATATTGCAACGTTGATTGGATTTTAGTGAGAAATTTCTCATATCATTCTAACAAACACGTTGGATGTAGAAGAGAAATTTCTCAGTTACATTGTTTTACATTGCAAGTGATAGATTTTTCACCAAATTCGTCTACATAGCAAATGAGAAATTTTTCACAGTTTCTTTAAATTTCTCACAAATTTCTTCATCAACACGAGGTATGATACATGGAAGTTAGAAAACACAAATTTCTCACAGTTTCTTAAAATTTCTCACAAATTTCCTAAAAATTCTTAAAATTCACAAGTTTCTCATAGTTTCTTAAAATTTCTCACAAATTACTCACAAACTTACATAGTTGAAAAGAAATTTCTCACAGTTTATGAATAGAAACTCATGGAAGTTAGAAAACAATATTGGGAAATCTCCTAGCTAGTGTAGGGTGACATGTTGAACATCAACAAATTAAGTGAGAAATTTACCACAAATTTACCTTACAGATGTCTTTATCAAATACAAAAATGGATGAATAGAAACTCATAGAAGATTAACACATTTTTGTGGGAATTATGACAAAGGTAGAACTCGCATACATATGTGGTTTATATGAATCTACTCAAATGATTATGAGGAACAGAGCTTTCACATAAACTCATTCATTACTTGTTTTTAGGAAACGATAAATTAATCGAAACCCTAGAAATATCATAACTTTGAAATCTAAGGGTAAACGATCGATGAATCCAACAAATCGTTCGAACCAATTCAGATAAGATATTTCTCAGTTCAAATCCTAAAAGACAACCCTATAATTTTGTACCTTTCCTTCCCATTGTCGTCAATTCATCGTCAAGATGCCAATCACTGAAACCCTAACTCAAATCCCTTAAGACTAAGTAGAAATCGCAATTTCCACTCTCTACCGCTTGGTATTTGCTGAGAAATTTGAAGATTCATACAAAATCATTGAGAAATTAATTTGCCCAAAAAGAGATCGCCTTCTGGGTCGTCTCGTTCCATGTTGACGATTTGTCTTCAATTTGAATCCCTGATTTCACGCTGTGATGGATGGAGTTAATGATATGCAAGATATCTTGTATTTATAAATGCGAGATATATGGGGGTATTGTGGCCCTCAAATTAAGTGAGGGACTAAATATTACATTCAATTCTAAAAAGGACCTATTTCTAAAAAAAGGGTGCCATATTAGACTAAATACTAAGTAACCCTTTTTTCTTTGTTCTCCATCATGTTAAACTAACATTTAAAATTTTAAAAAATAAATAAAATATAGTAATTGTAATCTTCTATATAAATGAATAAAAGGGTTAATTACATGGACCTCCCCTGAGGTGTGGCAAAATTACACGGACCTCCCCTCTAGAGTGCAAAATTACACAGACCTCCCTTGAGGTTTGGATTTTCATTACACACGTCTCTCCTCTAGATTGCAAAATTTACAGAGATCACCCTTCTTAATTTGCTGGTGCCGAAAATACCCTTTAGTTATAAAAATAAAAAATAAAAAAAACCTCTCTCTCTCTCTCTCTCTCTCTCTCTCTCTCTCTCTCTCTCTCTCTACTGTATATACATAAATACATGCATACATACATACATGCACACCATATATACATACATACATATTTGTATATATATAGTCATTGAATACATATGTACATAGATACTTGTATATAACTTTGAGGTGGGTTTCGTATTTTGGGTTTAGATCTTAGATTTTTCGAACAAATTGATTTTGGGTTTAAATTTTTGAACAAATTTATATTCATATATATATATATATATATATGTCCATATTTATGAATGTACTTGTATATTCATAGACATATATCCACACAGTAGAAAGAGGTGTGTGTAGTTTAGTAAAATGGTAAACAAATAAGGGTAAAATAGTAAATTCATGTAAGAGGGGAGGTCTGCGTATTTTGCAATATAGAGGGGAGATCCGTGTAATTTCTCCAAACCTCATAGGAGGTCCATGTAATTAACCCTTAAATGAATTATACCAAGCGGGTTTTACCCAAATGGTGTGACATCTTTCTCCCCAGTGGGGAGATAGAGGATTCGACTCCCCTTAAGATGAGTCTTTGCTTGCCCCCTGTTTGTTCTTCATTCAGAATGAATGACCCTTGTTGGGCTTTGTTGTGGGCCATTATGGAACTTTGGGGTTGGATTAAGGAGGGTTATGTGTGTGTTCATCCATAATCAAAAAATAATAATAATAATAAATGATAATATGAGACCCGCACAAATTGTATATGAGTGATAAAGTTAAGGGAATTACTATTCGCACTCTATGGATGAACTAGTGAACTCTATGCATGTAATAACCCTAAAATTTCTAAGTGTGTAAATAATTATTTAAATAATTATTTTCAGTTAGTAATATTATATGAGTGTGCATATGTAAGACACGTGTTTAAAAATTTTAAGTTTGGAGAACCCATTAATTAAATTGCTAGTAAGCATATTTAATTTGTTACTAATACCAGTAATATTTCCCCGATTGTTTTTGTATTATTAAAATTTCTAATGTTTCATTATTATTATGACATGACATTTTGAGCTTTAATTAAATTGTATGATAGATTATTTGTATGACTGAGTTATATTTTTTTGTAGAATGACGAGTTTAGTGTCAGGTAGTGTTTCGGGGCCCACAAGTAAGTTAATTAGTGAATTTAACATGAAAATTAAGTACCCGGGGTATGAGTACCATTTGGGTTAGCTATTTTAGTGGTTTGGATTGCATTCTGGGCTCATATAAATCTCTTTTGTGAGCCCACAAGAAGAAAAACGGGATTCTTGTGTAGTCAAGTGTTAGTAGTTTTATAAACCTAGTTAGGAGAGTATGATATCCATATATCATTAACCCTAGCCACCCAAAGAGAGAACAGACATGTGTGTGTGTGTGAGAGAGAGAGAGAGATAATAATAATAATAATAATAATAATAATAATAATAATAATAATAATAATAATAATAAGAAGAAGAAGAAGAAGAAAGGAGAAGGGTCTCGGGTTCGTGGGCACGTGTGGAATCGCAGGGCGTTCGTGGTTGTCGATTTTTGATCAACTAGGTGAGTTAAAATTTATATTTGGGTATATATATATACACGTATGTATATGTATGTGCAAGAGAATCCAATTATTTCTTGTTAATTTTGTGGTTGGTGTTAAATTGTGTGTTGATCCCCATTCGTTATTATTGAATGATAAATACTTATTTTTCTTCATGTAATTTTATGAATGTGATCTCGGTGTATTTGGGTAGATCATGTGGATAGTTAATTTGATAAATACACAGAGGAGAATAATTTTGATAATGAATAAATAATAGAAAATTCATTTTATTTTTTATTTTAACAGTGGCAGAAACTTTGAAAAAACATTATAAAACCATGTCTAAGAATTATGGAATTCTGTTCGCGATGGCCTGTAGGAAACACGATTCTGCACAACTTTCGTCTAATAGAGTTTTTCCCGATTCTACACCGTTTGGACAGAAATTTACAATTTCAGTAGCAGTGAAAAATGTTTAAGTAAATACTTTACGATATAAGAATGTGAATTTTTATTATGTGTTTCTTGTAGGCTACTATTAAATGTTGGGTTGAGGTTATTGTACCTAAAATAAGTGACCTTATTTTGTGGTCATTTTGATAAAAATGAGTAAATTCAATACATTGAATAGTATATTGGGAATCTTGTAATTTGATTGGAAATTATTGAGGGAAGATTGTTATGAGCTAATTGATAAAACCCTTTTATTGTAAGAAATTGGAATGCATCTAAATGTTAGAGATGTGATTAGAATATGATGATATGGAACTATGTGATAAACGTGAAATTCACAATTTTTTGGATAATACAAACGATAAGTGATAATCGCAACATAATTCCTTAGTGTTCACTACTCCCCGTTGTTGCGTTATTGTTTTTGGTAGCTCGCACTCTTTTGCCAGTGGCTTCGTGATCAAGCTGGCTTAAGACTTGTTGAGTGTACTTTTGCCAGTGGCTTCGTGATCAAGCTGGCCTAAGCCTTATGCTCGGCTTATATTGTATAGACGTCTAGGCATATTGACCGGCCTTCCGTTGTGTATACCTGGTTTGGTTGATACCCCAACCATACTGGCACCGGAGTGGATGTTGGTAGTATGTCCGGGCACACATGGGATATATGTGTGGGCTGTACCATGGAGGGTGGCCAACTGGTGAAGCTAGGGAATGCAAAGATAAATTTAATGCTAATAAGTAATGAATATGGATTATTTCATAAGACTGATAAGCATGGAATAATGAATGCGACGTTTGAGTTAGAATGTGGATGGTTTGTATGCGGAATTGTTTGTATACGGAAATGTTTGCTTGGTTTGTGATCATTCAATTTGCAAGATGGTGGGCCCACTAATGTTTTACAGGTTTGGCTCACCATAAGTAGATGGGTAAGTATGAAATCGTAGTAGCTTTGGGTTTTGGGCAAGAAACTACTTGCCACCACATAAATGGAAACTACCCTTTTGTCCAAATATGTGTGTGGAACTACCTATCTTGGCCCAATAGTGTTGTAATGTGGTTTGTAGTCTACAGGTTCAGGTTGGAGCCCTCAGATTTTATTATTTTTGTTTAACTCATACCAGTCATGTGACTGACCCGAGTGTGTTATGCATTCGGGTACGTTTCTGTTTGAAACGTAGTTGGATGACATGTGCAGGATATTGCTTTTGATGATGTGACCGTTGTGCTTGGCTGTGGAGTCTTTGGGCATTGGAACGTTGCAGTTGCTCTGACCATCGGATGTATAGGCTTTATTTCTTTTTTTTTCTGAACTTTGTAAGAAATTTTATTTAATGAATTTTGTATTCCTTTTCTAAATTAAAATGGTTTTTTTAATGGAATATTATTTTTTTTATAATGAAATGGAGGATTGGGAATATAAGTTTAATAATACATAGTTTTTATATTAATACAGGATCACGTGTCCTTATTTAATGAGTATTAAATTCTATTTTCAAATAAATTATTTATTAGCCTATGTGAGGGTGTCACTCTCGATGTTTTGGAAATTGAATATTAGTCTGGATACATGCTCTGGATTAAATATTTGGTTGTCCAAAAATCGGGGTGTGACAATGCAATGCATTGCTTGTACGGTGTACATATCAGTAGTACCATGGAGTGCATTAGTTCAATTTTGGAGTGAGAATAGCAATTCTCAATGGTTAAATGAGTTTGGATTTTAAATGAATGGAAGAGATCAATTCTCTCAAGAGTAAAGATTGGGACACACCTAAAGACACAACTTTTGGGACAGCTCAAAAGATGTGTCTTTATCTCTCTTGTGATGTCATTAGATCCCACAGTGACACAGGAGAGGGATAGACACATTTCTTGGATTGTGTCCCAAAAGTTGTGTCGATGTGTCTTTGGGTGTGTCCCAAGTATTACCCTTCTCTCAAATTTTTGCTTTTCATTCAAAATTTGAAATCCCTCCCAAATTTGAGGTTAGTGTTTACTGTTTGGTTATTGGCTTTATGCAGCTTTTGAGTTAAGGATTATTTGGCTTTTGACTTAAGGGCTATTTGTCTTTCGGCAAAGGTTATTTTCCTTTGGCTTAAGGGCTTCTAGCTTAATGGTTGTTTGGCTTTTGGTTTAAGGCTTCGTTTGGTTCATGGATTTGGTGAGGGAAAAGAAATGGAAGAGAAAAACAAGATGAAAAACTTGTCACACTTGAAGGAAAATTGAACTAATTTTCCATCTGGCATTCTTTTCCCCTATCTTTTCCCTCACCAAATAAAGCCTAATTATTTTTTGGCTTTTAGCTTCGCTTAATGGCTTTTGGCTTAAGGGTTGTTTGCCTGCATAAATGTTTGCCTATTAGCTTAACGATTATTTGGCTTAGTGGCTTTTGACCGAAGGGCTTCTGGCTTAAGAATTGTGTTGTGAATACGTTTCTTCATAATTTATCAGGAAGTGTCGAATGCACACGAAGTTATTGAGTACTGAAGGCACATGGAGTTCGATACGAGCGAATGGATGCATGATTAAAATTATTTGGTAGTGCCTTAAGGAACGGGTTGACCTAGTGTGTAGAGAAAGGAATGGAAATTACTCACAATCTTCAAAATTTTAATTTTATTTTCTAACTTATTATCTTTTCTTTACTATTTTCCACCTCGTTTTCCTTAACTAAACAAAAGAAAATGTTTTCCCATATATTTCTTTTCTGGGACATAGAACCTTGCCATACCCAAAGGAAAACGAATGTTATAGGATGTAACTTTCCAATTCTAGCAACAACTGAGAGAAAAGCAGACCTCTATCTTCGGTTAAACATTGTACAAGAAAAATGCTTTCCTTCCTAATTAAAGGCTAAGATGAAAACCAAAAAGACGAAAAATATTAAATAAGGATAGGAATTCTTTGCCTAAAAACAAAAACAGTATGATATGAATCAACGTGTTTGAGAGACAAAGAGAGAAAAGAGAGAGAGGGAGGGAGCAAGGATTAGTCTCCAGTTGAGCTCAAGATAGGAGTGGTTGCAATTGAGCTCAAGAAGGGACAGATCTAGCATTCAAGCTTAGGAGGAGCGAGCCGAATAATTTTCAAAAAAATTAGGGAGGAACGGATATATATAGCTAAAGCATATATATATATATACTAGTCTAATAGCACGTGCAATGCACGTGAATGGTGTTCATATGAAGTCCTCTTAGGAGTATTAAGACATGAATCTTAAAATAAAATAAAAACTTAAATTGTGTAAAGAAGAATCAACACACCTACTAACATAGAATATACACCCAAAGTACAAAAATGTTGAAACAACAGTAAAGAAAATGCAATTCAAAAGCCTTTAATACATGCTAACTGTTTATTTATTACAAATATGTTAATTTTAAACAATTTCAATGTCTTCTAATTTTCATTAACAATATGATTTGTGTTGGTTTCTTTGTTAATGTCTATTCATATCCTTTTATGATCTCCTTTGAAGAAAAATTAAGCCTCTATTTCTAGTTTTTATGAGTTCTAGAGTAAGATCAACTGTTATACATGGTTAGTAGTTAGTAAAAACTAATTATGATTAGTAGATCTAAAAAAAGACGTTTAAAGGCTAACATCTAACGAACCAATAACTTTTTTTACTGCGAGTGTACAAAGATAGAAACTATACATGAATAAAATCTTTATTAACATGATTTATATCTATGTAAGTTTATTTTTGTTAACATATCACACACAACTCACCTAATAGAACACTTTGCTATAATCAAATGAATAAATTGGAAGAGTTATGATGTTATGGAGAATTTTCATCATGAGTAATGTTATGCTTTACTGCCATATCATTTGGGATGGAGATTTGGGATTTGGGAAGCACAGCATTACTCTTTCATCATTCAATGCTGCCAAAACCCTCGCATCAACTTTCAAAAAAGAAAATGAGTAATATTTTGCACCATAATTAACCCAAAAAATGACATGTTGTGCCAAAAGACTATTAGCGCTATCATCAATTTCTCATAGTGAATGTTAGATATCACCACAAAATCAAGTTTTGCACAGTAACAAAAATGAATGGAGCAAGAAATAATTAGGTTTGAAAAAGGGCACACCGTTTGAATTTAAACAAAAAAATGTTTAAGACCAATACCATTGATTCCTATTATCTCTTCTTTTACAAACTTTTGTGAATTTTTTTTTTATTTTTTTTTTCAATTAACATGATTTTAACTCAAATAGAGCAGAATCAAAGAGTAGCCCAAAGAATAGCTTAAAAACGTAATTAGCGAAATCAAATATCCTCGTTACATGTAAGAGTTGTTTAATTGAAATGGAATTAATACTTAATTTGAAGTTGTATTTATTTAAAAAGAGTACATACCATTAATATGTTTATTATGAGAATTGTTATTGCCACTCCTCATTGAACTAAGGCACTCCATGGTACCACTTTCAGAGCATGTGGTACTATGTATGTAATGCATGACATGCCTGATTCCACATGCTTTAAGAGTAGTACAATGGAGTACTTTAGTTCAGTGATAGAGTGACAATAGCATCTAGTAGGGTGAAAATAAACCACTAGCATTTAGGAGTTCTACTCCATCTATAAACTTTAGAGAATAAAATATTTAGTTATCATGAAGTGGGTGTGAGACCTAGAACCAAATAGGGTGATTTAAATTAATTAGTAAAGCGAATGCGATGCGAAAATTATATATATTTTATTTATTTTTATTTTATTTTATGGGCATTAATATTTCTTATATGGGGGTTTATATTGTTAATTATTGATACTTTGGGGTCCTAAGATGATATGGAGAAGTTTGGGGACTCAAGTGTATATTTTAAGAAATGTTGGGGTGTTAAACATAATTTTTAAAAGTTACAAATCAGATTTTAGGAGACAAAGCTTAGTCTCATTCACTGTATATCTTTAGAGGGTTTAGAAGAGAAAGAAAAGAGAAGAAGAAGAAGAGAGAAGAAGAACTAGAGAGATGGAAGATTGAAGATGTACAATCCAACCTTCACATAAGCTAGAAATTTCTAGTTGCAAGTGAAGAACAATAAGTGGGTATGTCTCTCTCTCTCTCTCTCTCTCTCTCTCTCTCTCTAGGGTTCTTTACTATTTGGGAGTTTTAGATGTTGGTTTTTAAAATATGAAAATTGGTGTTTAAATTCATATGTAGACTTTGCTAAGTTGATTCTTAGGTTATATATATGATGTTGTATGAATTCTACATGTTAAAATTGAGTTTTAATGAAGTTTGAAAAATGAGTTTTTTTTAAGGTTTGGAAAAAATTCGAAAATAGAAAGTTTTGGTGTATGAATTTGTTGGGTTTTGGAGTTGTTTAAGTGATTATATATGTTTTATATGTCATTGGGAACATTAATTTCAAGTTTGGTAAAGATTGGTAGTGAAATTGTGGTTTCACCATTGTTGTGTTCTTGAAGCTTTCAAGAGCTTGAAGAAGAAGTTTTGGGTATATTTCAAAATCTGAGAATTTGTCAACAATTGGGTATTTTTTTTAGTTTGATAGATGGAATAATGAAGTTGGAATAGGTTCTTGAATGGTAGAAGTGACTTGTGGGTTGGAAATTCATGATTTTGGGTTGTTTTGGGTCTTGGTATTACAAGAACAAAACAGGGGCTGATTTAAAAATAATTAGAATTAACTTGTGAAATCAATTCCTAAGTTTCATTTCCATTGTAAATTATGCTTATTAGCTTATATAAGCGATAGAAGCTAATTGTTCAAGATTTCAGGTTCAGAGGCAAGTGGGAGCACGACGAAAGAGCCGCCGGAGTGAGCGGAGTAAATTGTTCCACTAATTTTCATAAAGACTTGAATTGTCCCACACAAGCCTTTTTGCAGGTACTGCGATATAGACGCCACTGCCGTGAGTCTCGAGTTGTTGTGTATGTCTAGGATGTATGTTCGTCAATTTGGATTGGCTTGTTGGTTTGGTAAACGTTTGTATTAAACTTAAGTTGTTAATGGATTTATGTATGTGAACTTTGGTTAAAGATTTGAGTAATGTTTATGGTGTAAATGTTTGAGGTTGGGTGGTATATATTTGGATTTTTGATATCAGGTTAGTACGGTGTCACGCCCCGGAACGGCATAAATAGAGAAAAATAAATTTCCTTTATGGGTCCATAAGGAATGACAGGTGAAAGTCACTAATAATCCACACCACGCAGTACTAGTCCAAAAGAAAAGCAACAGTAATCAACTGAAAATAACACACAGTGCTAACTATTACAACTATCAGAGTATGGTCCACAGGATCACAACAGGTTTGAAGACAACAAATGCCCAAGTACCCGTTAACAAAAGTTTAACAGAACAACTGAAATTAAATCTAATTATAACATCTTCAGTCTTCAACTGGCATAAGGATAATCCTTCCTGGTGTAATCGTCATCGGTGGGGCCCTTCTCTGGATAATAATCATCAGTGTACTGGTCCTTACCTGCAGAATAAGGAGCAGGATATTCTGGACGGGGAATGTCCAGGCAATAAAAGGCCGTCAGCTTACTGAGAGCTGAGTGAGCATAAACTAACGAGGTACCAGTTATCTGAAGTAAACACAAGCTTATAACAACACGAGTTAACATCTTATTATAAAATAACATTATCTTGTTCTTCTATTCATTCTTATAAACCGACCCTTATCGTCTTATTACTCAAATACCGAACTCAACGTATTCAGATGTCATGAACAGACTCAATCGTTTAACTCTAGGGATACACCCTTATTCTGTCCATCGCTTTTAAGAACAATGGTCCTGTTCACCGCATGTCATGGACTCCACGTCAGTCTGTCCCCAGCTTTTAAGAACAATGGTCCTGTTCACCGCATTTCAGGGATATAACTTTTCGAACAAGGCATATCAATCTATTGCCACGACTTAACATCATCTACTAGTGATCCCAGCTCACCGCTTTTAAGAACCATGGTCCGGTTCACCGCTTTTAAGAGCATATCACAGATCATCCAGTCTATCTTAAGACTTCTTGGTCCAGCTCACCGCTTTTAAGAACCATGGTCCGGTTCACCGCTTTTAAGAGCATATCATGACCAATCGTCCATCCACGTACCATTCCCAGAACTTACCAAACCTACTTACGTTCCATTCTACATCGACACATGACAAATTCCCAATGTGGCCTGACTACTCGGATTAAAAGAAAACGGACATCAAATTGATATCAGAAACAACACGTCACCCACGTCTTCATATTCCTTTTTTATTCATTATCCATAAATCTTTGGTGTCACATTACTCCTATCTACCCCATAGTCGCATAATGGAATTTTCGAATCAGAAATCGAACAACCGAACCTCTTATATAATAAATAGGCAAAGGAAACCAGGTACTGATCATGTCAATCGATTGGAACAAAAGTTCAATCGATTGGAACAAAAGTTATGTCAATCGATTGATAAACATGTCAATCGATTGGAATAATGTCAATCGATTGAAATCCTATTCAATCGATTGGGATGCAACTGATGTCAATCGATTGAGATCATGTCAATCGATTGGTACTACGTCTTCTCCAGCAGATTGTAAAAACAGCATATATAAACGTGCACTACATGCATTTAACCCCTCTAAACATCGTAATAACTTGCATAAACATCACATAAAGAGACCAAGTGAGTTAGAACTCACCTAGGGTGCGTTTGGATGTGTTTAAAGCTTTGAAACCTCCAAGCTTCTTCTCTTCTTCTTCCTATCTGTCTCTGCCTTCCCTCTCTGTCTCCTCTTTTCTTCTTCCTTCTTCTTTCTGTCTCTCTTTCTTCCTCCCAGCTGCCGAAGCAGTGAGTGTGTGTGTGGAGTGTATATATGTGTAGATATATATATATATATGTGTATATATCTCACAAGAGGTATGTATATCTCTCTCTCTCTCTTAATGACTGCCCAAAATGACCCAAGGCCATAAATATGGATCATATATATAGGCATAAGGGAGTGCCACGCGTTTAAAACTGAAGGAAAGAAGAAAACATTTCTCAGGTTATGTCAATCGATTGAGACACCAGTCAATCGATTGGTAACAGATATTTGTAGTCAATCGATTGGAAACAATGTCAATCGATTGAGATGAATGGCAATCGATTGGAAAGTTTGACACGTCATCACTTTTAGTCGGTTGAATGTAAATCGATTGGGATAACTTATCAATCGATTGGTATCAAAAAGTGTCAATCGATTGGGAATATGTCAATCGATTGGTATCAAAATTCACCAAAAGGAAGAGAAAGTTTATACGAGTATAGAAATGAAATACCGGGTCTTTATTAAAATACCAAAATACAGGGTATTACATCATCCACCACTCAACAAAAGATTTCGTCCTCGAAATCAAAAGCAACAAGATCTAAAACAAAAACGAAAACTTCTCACGCATCTCTGACTCTAGCTCCCACGAAGCTTCTCCTTCATCATGATGTTTCCACTGAATCTTTACTAACGGGATCTCCTTGTTCCTGAGTTTCTTGATTCCTCGATCTTAAATACGAACAGGTCCTTCATTGAACGTAACGTCGCTGTTGACTTCGATATCCTCAAAGTTGATCTCGTGCGCTGGGTTGTGAACACACTTCCTCAGCATACTGATGTGAAAAACGTTGTGCACTCCTGACATCTTTGGTGGCAACGCAAGGCGATAAGCAACTTTTCCAACACGCTCCAGAATCTCGAATGGTCCGATGAAACGTGGCGATAACTTGCCCCTTTTCTGACCAAATCTAACGATTCCTCGAACAGGTGAAACCTTGAGTAATACGTGATCTCCAATTGCAAACTCCAAGTCTTTGCGTCGCTTGTCAGCATAACTCTTGTATCTGGTCTGGGCTGTCTTCATCTTCTCACGTACGACTTGAATCTTCTCACTGGTTTCCCGTACCATCTCTGGCCCAAGAAGTTGACTATCTCCGACTTCGGTCCAACATAGCGGCGATCGGCAAGGTCTTCCGTACAAAGCTTCGAATGGAGCCATATCTATGCTCGAATGATAACTATTATTATAGGCGAACTCAATCAAAGGTAAGTGTATTTCCCAAGAACTCTCAAAATCAATGACACAAGCTCGTAACATATCTTCCATTACTTGATTAACTCGTTCCGTTTGTCCATCTGTCTGTGGATGAAAAGCTGAACTCAAGTTCAATGTCGTTCCCATTGCTGTCTGGAGACTCTTCCAAAATTCTGCAGTAAAGCGCGAATCTCGATCTGTCACAATAGATACAGGCACTCCATGTAATCGTACAACATGTTGTAGATACATCCGGCTCAAACATTCTACTGAATACGTCATGCTATAGGCAATAAAATGTGCCGTCTTAGTAAGTCGATCCACGATTACCCATATAGCATCGTGATTCTGCTGTGACTTCGGCAATCCTACCACGAAATCCATGGTTATGTGTTCCCATTTCCATTGAGGAATAGGTAACGGCTGTAGCAATCCAGGTGGTCTCTGATGTTCTGCCTTTACTTGTTTACAAGTAAGACACTGAGAAACATACTCTGCCACATCTCTCTTCATTCCTTCCCACCAAAAATTTCTCTTCAGATCCTTGTACATCTTTGTACTTCCGGGGTGAATAGTCATTCGTGACTTATGTGCTTCATCCAATATTTCTTTTCGGAGATTTCCTTCGTCAAGTACACAGAGTCTACCTTTACATCGTAAAGCTCCGTCTGTACTAATACTCCAGACTTCTGGTTCTTTGGCTGACATCTTGGCGAACCATAACTTTAAATCCTCTGCTGTCTGTTGAGCCTCTATGATACGACTGATCAAAGTTGGTTGTACCATAAGACATCCAAAATGTTGTCCTTTCATTGGCTCCACTGGCTGAAGATCAAATTCAGCAATTTCTTCTAATGCTCTCCATTCTCTAATTAGTAATGCAGCGATCACTAATCGAGGTTTACGGCTCAAAGCATCTGCTACTACGTTTGCTTTGCCGGGATGGTATTGCAAAGAAAAATCATAGTCCTTGAGTAACTCCATCCATCTCCGCTGTCGCATGTTTAACTCCTTTTGAGAGAACAAAAACTTCAGACTCTTATGATCGGAAAACAAGTCAAACTTTTTTCCATAGAGATAGTGTCTCCAAATTTTCAATGCAAACACTATTGCTGCTAATTCCAGATCATGCGTAGGATAATTCTTCTCATGTACATTCAATTGTCTTGATCCATATGCGATAACATTTCCATCTTGCATAAGCACACATCCAAGTCCTTGGTACGATGCGTCACTATAGATCACATACTTTTCTCCACTCTTAGGTAATGCGAGTACTGGTGCAGAAGTCAATCTTTCTTTTAACTCCTGAAATGCACCCTCATGCTTGTCTGTCCATTCATACTTCGTCTCCTTCCTTGTTAAATTCGTCAAGGGTCCTGCTATCTTGGAAAATCCTTCGACAAATCTTCTGTAATATCCTGCTAAACCAAGAAAACTTCTGACTTCGGTTGCATTCGTCGGTCTGTTCCAGCTTAAGACTGCATCAATCTTAGATGAGTCTACCGAAATACCTTCCTGAGATATAACATGTCCCAAGAATTTGACTTCCCGTAGCCAAAACTCACACTTGCTGAACTTTGCATACAACTTGCTATCTCGAAGTGTCTGCAAGGCAACCTGTAAATGCTCCTTGTGATCCTCTTCTGTCTTTGAGTAGATCAGTATATCATCAATGAACACAATAATGAATTTATCCAGATATAGTCTGAATACTCTATTCATCAAGTCCATAAATACTGCTGGCGCATTCGTCAATCCAAAAGGCATAACTAGAAACTCGTAATGCCCGTATCTTGTCCTGAATGCAGTCTTCGATACATCCTCTGGTCGAACTAACAATTGGTGATATCCTGAACGTAAATCGATCTTGGAAAATATCCTAGATCCTTGTAACTGGTCGAATAGATCATCTATCCGTGGGAGTGGATATCTATTCTTAATCGTTACCTTGTTCAACTCCCTGTAGTCTATACAGAGTCGAAGTGTTCCGTCCTTCTTCTTTACAAACAGAACTGGTGCTCCCCAAGGTGACGTACTCGGACGAACAAATCCTAGATCTTCAAGTTCCTGAACTTGCTTCTTCAGTTCTAACATCTCGGTTGGTGCCATCCTGTATGGAGTCTTAGAAATAGGCAATGTACCAGGTACTAATTCCACACAGAAGTCTATTTCTCTTTTCGGTGGAAGTCCTTTAATATCCTGAAATACATCTAGAAAGTCTCGTACAATAGGGATTTGATCCATCGTAAGCTCCGTACTTGTACTAATGATCGTAGCTAAACCACTCGTAAGGAACAGGTCGCTTGTCGGTTGACACTGAAATCTGATCGTCGGCTTTCCTCGTATTGGAAATACAATCGTCCTAGTAGGGCAATCCAAATTGGCACTGTACTTAGTTAACCAATCCATCCCTAGAATAACATCGAATTCTGACATTGACAGAACTACCAAGTCTGCTGAAAGATTCCTATCTCCCAAAGTCAAAGGGCAATCTTTACACACTTTACTCAACTTAACTGTCACTCCCAATGGTGACACAGCATTCAGTGTTGACTCAAGTGTCTGGGGTTCTAAACCCATCTGACGCACAATCTTAACAGCAATAAAAGAACGTGCGGCTCCAGTATCAAATAAAGCTTTAACTGGACTATGAAAGAGTACAAGTGTACCTTCCAAATATTGCTGCTCATCAGCATTAAAGCCTGCTCCTTCCGGAATAATAGCATTCATTCTCGTCTGATCAGGAGGTCCTTGAATTCCTTGTACTGGTGCTCCGTAATATCCTCCTTGTGGTGCACGACAATCCCTGCTCACGTGCCCTGGTTTATTACAGTTGCGACAGACAATATCTGGCCTGCGATTAGGTCTATGGGCTGTGCAGTTCCTTGCAATATGTCCTGGCTTTCCACAGTTAAAACATCCTCCACTATTGCTGGGTGGGGCTGTTAGTAATGCCTGCGGCTGTAGTCCTCGCTGTTGATTTTGCTGGGGCCGATTATAACTCTGCTGTGGTTTCCTGGTTCCTTCCCAGATTCTCTTATTTCCTTGAAAATTTTCCTGAGGTCTCCATCCTTGGGTATTTCTTGGTGGTCGACTATGAAAATTCCTCTGTTGAAACCCTCGTGATGACTGAGGTCGATTTGTCTGTGATTGCTGTACTGGATTAGCATCCTTTTCTAATCCTGTAGCAAATCTAACAATTTCCTCATACGACTGGTTCAAATGACCAACCATCATATGTTTGAGGTGGGGGTTCAGTCCTTGGTGAAATCTCTTTACCTTCTTTTGCGGCGTGTCTATCATATGCTGAGCAAATCTGGATAGATGCTCGAACTGTGTTGTGTATTCCCGTACATTCCATCCTCCTTGGATCAAATTGAGAAAGTTCCTTTCCTGTTGATCTCTCTCATCTTCTGGAAAATACTTATCCAAAAATCTGCCTTTGAATGTCTCCCATGGCATAGCTCTAGCGGCATAGATCCCAACAGTGGCTTGCTCAGCTTCCCACCAATCTGCGGCGGCATAGGTGAGCTGAAACGTAGCAAGGCGACGTTTCTCTTGTTCGTTGCATTCCAATGCTCCAAATATTAACTCCATCTCTCTTATCCATTGTTCTGCTTTCCATGGTTCTGTTAGTCCATCAAACTTTTCGGGACGTAACCCACGAAAATTTGCTAACAGCTTATCTCCAGTCTGTCTTGGTGGCGGGGGTGCAAAAGGTCTCTGGTGGGTGGAGTGATTATATGTATTCCCCACATGCTCCATCCTCTGCATAAATGCTTCGAATATTCCAGTTGGGTCCATTCCCTCTGGAATAGGTGCTCCATTACGCGCTTGGTGATTTCTCAAGGGTCCTACCATGATGATAACGAGTATCGCCTACAAGAGACATATTGATCAGCTGAAAGTCTTCTCGTAGAAACGAACCCGAGATAGAACAAGAAATAGCAAAACTAACAATTCTACTAAATAACACAGCACAACGCAACAATCAAACGATAACAGAAGTACTGCTCGTATATATATATATCAAAAGATGTACCGTATAGTACACACTAGTCAAACTGTGTACCATATGGGACAAGAGTTACAACAACTAAAGTCAGCTAATACTATACAAAGCTATGGTCAAATAGCTATCTCTCAAGCTCCCAAAAATCTAGTGGACAACATGTCCTAATATAAACTAACAAAATCTACACCCTGTCGATCTTGACTCAAAAGTCGTCAGCATCTGATCCTGCTGGTGGTGCCTCGTCCTCTGGGTCCATATCCATCTCCTCGAGTGGATCATCCTCAACTGGTGCGACAAGATCTCCAACTACTACCCCTATATCCCAATCCTCTATCATCTCTGCATCATCGTCCTCCATCACGTCTACTATCGCCTGGTTAGCGACATCAACAGCTACTGCAGCGAATCCGTCGGCTATATCAAGAGCTCCTGCTATAGCTATCTCTCCCATAACAAAATCTGCTGGCTGTGCTACCATCTGAGCTATCCATCCTACTGCCATATCGGCCATGGCTGCCATATGCATAATGGGTCCAGCTGGTATCTGAAGCACAACGGGTATCTCTGGCACAACTATCTCCTCGGGGTCATCCTCCTCATCTACTACTACGTCTGCCTCAATAGCCTCTGGGTCTGGTACTGGATCCTCTGGCTCAAACTCTGGCTCCTCGGGGTCATCCTCAGGTTCATCATCATCTGCATCGTCTGCATGCTCATCCTCTACTGGGTCCTCGTCATCTATCGGATCCTCCTCTCCATCTCCATCCATGTCCTCATCGGGATGCTCATTCTCAGGCTCTAGATCCTCCTCATCCTCAATCGGCTCAGGCTCTGGCTCTGGGACGGGTACTGGTGATGGTGGGGCTGTTGGAGCTGCTGCTGGTGCAGTCACAGGCTCTGGTGGACCGGCTACAATGGCTCTCAACTCAATCTCATCCATCTCTGGTTTACTCAAAACTAGTCGCAACATCTCCTGGCAAATGTCTCTGCTAACTCTCGCTAAGTGGTAAGCATCCATGCGCATCTGGGTCGGGTGAGTACTCCTGGTCACATAAAGTGCTCTCCACATGTCCTCCTCTAAATGTCGACTAGCTATATGGCACACACGCTCATGATAAAAATCTGGGTCAGCTGGCTCCACGGTATCTCCATGGATAATATGACCTCCATAAGCATCAGTCACAAACTGGTGAAACTCCGGATCCATGCTATCCTGCAAAGGAAACTATCTATCGTCAGAAAGACAAACTTATCTTATACTCATATCTCATCTCAAAGAATCCTAACATACTAGGACCAGATGGTGTGGAAATACTTAGTGAACAAAAGTATCACAACCTAGAGTACCGAACGCAGGCTCTGATACCAAAAACCCTGTCACGCCCCGGAACGGCATAAATAGAGAAAAATAAATTTCCTTTATGGGTCCATAAGGAATGACAGGTGAAAGTCACTAATAATCCACACCACGCAGTACTAGTCCAAAAGAAAAGCAACAGTAATCAACTGAAAATAGCACACAGTGCTAACTATTACAACTATCAGAGTATGGTCCACAGGATCACAACAGGTCTGAAGACAACAAATGCCCAAGTACCCGTTAACAAAAGTTTAACAGAACAACTGAAATTAAATCTAATTATAACATCTTCAGTCTTCAACTGGCATAAGGATAATCCTTCCTGGTGTAATCGTCATCGGTGGGGCCCTTCTCTGGATAATAATCATCAGTGTACTGGTCCTTACCTGCAGAATAAGGAGCAGGATATTCTGGACGGGGAATGTCCAGGCAATAAAAGGCCGTCAGCTTACTGAGAGCTGAGTGAGCATAAACTAACGAGGTACCAGTTATCTGAAGTAAACACAAGCTTATAACAACACGAGTTAACATCTTATTATAAAATAACATTATCTTGTTCTTCTATTCATTCTTATAAACCGACCCTTATCGTCTTATTACTCAAATACCGAACTCAACGTATTCAGATGTCATGAACAGACTCAATCGTTTAACTCTAGGGATACACCCTTATTCTGTCCATCGCTTTTAAGAACAATGGTTCTGTTCACCGCATGTCATGGACTCCACGTCAGTCTGTCCCCAGCTTTTAAGAACAATGGTCCTGTTCACCGCATTTCAGGGATATAACGTTTCGAACAAGGCATATCAATCTATTGCCACGACTTAACGTCATCTACTAGTGATCCCAGCTCACCGCTTTTAAGAACCATGGTCCGGTTCACCGCTTTTAAGAGCATATCACAGATCATCCAGTCTATCTTAAGACTTCTTGGTCCAGCTCACCGCTTTTAAGAACCATGGTCCGGTTCACCGCTTTTAAGAGCATATCATGACCAATCGTCCATCCACGTACCATTCCCAGAACTTACCAAACCTACTTACGTTCCATTCTACATCGACACATGACAAATTCCCAATGTGGCCTGACTACTCGGATTAAAAGAAAACGGACATCAAATTGATATCAGAAACAACACGTCACCCACGTCTTCATATTCCTTTTTTATTCATTATCCATAAATCTTTGGTGTCACATTACTCCTATCTACCCCATAGTCGCATAATGGAATTTTCGAATCAGAAATCGAACAACCGAACCTCTTATATAATAAATAGGCAAAGGAAACCAGGTACTGATCATGTCAATCGATTGGAACAAAAGTTCAATCGATTGGAACAAAAGTTATGTCAATCGATTGATAAACATGTCAATCGATTGGAATAATGTCAATCGATTGAAATCCTATTCAATCGATTGGGATGCAACTGATGTCAATCGATTGAGATCATGTCAATCGATTGGTACTACGTCTTCTCCAGCAGATTGTAAAAACAGCATATATAAACGTGCACTACATGCATTTAACCCCTCTAAACATCGTAATAACTTGCATAAACATCACATAAAGAGACCAAGTGAGTTAGAACTCACCTAGGGTGCGTTTGGATGTGTTTAAAGCTTTGAAACCTCCAAGCTTCTTCTCTTCTTCTTCCTATCTGTCTCTGCCTTCCCTCTCTGTCTCCTCTTTTCTTCTTCCTTCTTCTTTCTGTCTCTCTTTCTTCCTCCCAGCTGCCGAAGCAGTGAGTGTGTGTGTGGAGTGTATATATGTGTAGATATATATATATATATGTGTATATATCTCACAAGAGGTATGTATATCTCTCTCTCTCTCTTAATGACTGCCCAAAATGACCCAAGGCCATAAATATGGATCATATATATAGGCATAAGGGAGTGCCACGCGTTTAAAACTGAAGGAAAGAAGAAAACATTTCTCAGGTTATGTCAATCGATTGAGACACCAGTCAATCGATTGGTAACAGATATTTGTAGTCAATCGATTGGAAACAATGTCAATCGATTGAGATGAATGGCAATCGATTGGAAAGTTTGACACGTCATCACTTTTAGTCGGTTGAATGTAAATCGATTGGGATAACTTATCAATCGATTGGTATCAAAAAGTGTCAATCGATTGGGAATATGTCAATCGATTGGTATCAAAATTCACCAAAAGGAAGAGAAAGTTTATACGAGTATAGAAATGAAATACCGGGTCTTTATTAAAATACCAAAATACAGGGTATTACATACGGACATTGTGTTGATGGATTCATACGATTGTTTTGGAATTTCCAGATTTGTGAAACATGTTGCATTCTTGAGAAATCCATGTTTTAATCTTGGACTAAGAAAGATGAATTTGTTTATGGTGATATTTGGTTGTGTGTTAGAGGCCTAAAATATTGTGTTTGAAGTGAGTTGAAATATCCCTTTTGTGTTGGAAGTTTGGTAGTTTTAAAAAAATGAGTTTTGAGAAGAAAAAAATTAATAATAATAATATTAATGATAAATATTGATACGTTGACTTTTACGGAAACATGCACAATTTTCTCTAAAAAAAACTCTAAACCGCACACCGCTCTAACCGTTGGAATCGTGTTTCAAATATTTTCTTTTTGATATTATATTTGGGCAAAAAATTTTAAATGATCTTTTTGCCCTTGGGATTAAACTTTGCATAGACTTTATTTAGTATTTTTTTTTATTTGCGTTTAGCGGGGTTTCGCGAGCGTTCCAGCCACAGAGAGTCGGGGCGCTACAGTGGGGATGTAAGTTAGATAGTAGACACTTATAAGTCACCAGAACTAAGTTTCCATACTTTTCAATCATCGTGTATTTCAAGTCAATTCATCAAAGCATGTTAACACAAATTAAAGGAAACCCGTAAGATATATAATCAAACTTGTAAATAAAGGATGAATATCTCTAAAAATAATAATGATAATAAAAGCAACAACAATATGTAGGAGAATATCACAAACTTTGGTTTTGTTTATATTCATTCCTTTCTTGCTATTGTTATGCACTCTCTTTCTTGTACCCTTAAAATTTTATATATTTAATTCTGATTTGAAATATATTATTCATTTGAAAATTCTTCGAAGATTCACATTTCCCGTTTTGAAATATATAAATATATACATATATATATATTGAGTTGGCAAACGGTGGTTCAGTTGAGGAGATTTTGATATACATACATGCATTACTTTTCCCTAAATGGTAAAACTTTTCGCACATTAAGAACAACATTATTCAAACCTTGATAATATAGCTTGCAATTTGGTTTTCTTGGGTTTGACAATTAGTCGGTTTGGAACGCTTTCAAATGTTTCATAATCCTAATCTTAAGTTTATCGCATATCATCTTGGAATTCTTTCGTCTGAAGATACCTAGATATCTATCTAAATGTCACAGCCCGGTCCCACAATAGCGGAACCGGAGCCCGTGGCACGCCACCGAGGCTAAACCAATTCATAAACGTTCCCAAATCTTAGTTTGAAGAACACATGCAGCGGAATAAAACAAGTCATTCTGGAAACTATTCGTCCAGTCGACTGATCCTCAGACCCAGTCGACTGATCCTGGTCCAGCAGAAAGTTGGGTTTTAAAACACCATCCAGTCGACTGCTTTCTACACCCAGTCGACTGGGGCTTCAAATTTTCAGTCGACTGATACGGTCCGGTCGACTGAAGTCCAGCCTGAACAAAATATCTGAATTGAAAACATGATCCAGTCGACTGTGTCGAGGACCCAGTCGACTGATCCCCTATGGAACAATGCAGTGAGTTGCTGAAAACAGAGGCTCCAGTCGATTGTTTTCTCAACCAGTCGACTGATTTATGGCAGCAGCACATTCTGCAGAGTTTTCTAAGTTTAAAAGTTTCTGAATTCGAATGGCGATCAAACACACACTTCCAAAAGTACTCCTAAGCAATCCTAACTGTATTAACATATTACCGAAGCACAGTTACAACATAATACTAACTATTACAACGTTTTAGATTCATTCTAACATACCAAGTTAAACATAACTAAAAACCATAAAAATTCTTATTACAACATTCCTATTGTCCCAAAACTACAAGATTAACGTTCAAGTTGCCTTCTAAAAGAACTCCCAACCCACGTGCTCACTTCTGCGATTCCTCGCCAGCATTTACACCTGAAATGGTTATTTGAATAACCACACATATTCGATTTGTTTAAGCTAACGCTTAGTGAATAAAACAACATATGCACATGAATGATAAACATGTCCGCATTCACATCTCTACAATTCATACTAGTCGCCGGAGACTCACGTGCCCGTCCATACTCCCAATCCGCGACTCCTCGCCAATAAGTCCACGCGAAATTGTAAGACCCACGATTCTTCTCTTCAATCGTGCGACCTTAATGCCTATATCGGCTCCACAAAATGGCACGGTGACCACGTGCTCCTTCTGACCCAAATAAGCAACTTAACATGCTCAATTACATATCACCATGCTCGCGAAAATCAAAACATTTCATCATGCTATTGGGCCTACTTATCAATATAAATGCCCAATATGAACTACACAAGATATCTTTAAGTATTAATACATGCTATTCAAACATAACATGAATACATGTCAAGAAACCATTCCAAAAACATAGTTGAATCACTCACCTCCTATTTACGCTCTTATAATACGATCCAAAGAAAACCCGTGTACAAAGAACGTGCAGAAGTCCGTCTAGTACAATTCCTATAAATCAAAATTCCGTTTATCAACTTTTATGAAAAATTCTAGGAAACAACTTTTCGGAAAACTTAGCCAAACAAGTCCTAATAGATATCAAAACGAAGCTCTTACCTCGAGGAGCTCGAATATGAAATCTAGGAGAAAACAAACTGACGGAAGGTCGTCGTTTGGCGTCGCAAAGCTCTAAGCTCCCAAAATCTCCCTATGGCCTCCTTTCTTGGAATTTAGGTTAGAAGTTATGAAAAATCTAAGTTCATCTCTATCTATATATAGGCAACACTCACGGGAATTACGTTTACCTCCCCACGAGTTTTCCAAACTCCTAATCAGTCTCTGAAACTTTCTATACAGCTTATTCATAGCTTTACGAGTAAAACTTCAAAATTATAAAAGTTTTCGACTAAGTTTCGTTTGGTCGCTAAAACGCGAATTTCTATATGACGTTTCCGAAGTTGCTAATTAGCCTACCAAATTAATAGCGTGTTAATTCGTTCTCACCAGGATACTAAAACTAACAACAGAAATAAATTCTAAAATAGAAAATAATACAGATATTGAAATACACAGGTAAACATTTATTTCCAGATAAACATTTAAAGTATTCCTCAGTGACCGTCTCATACTCGGAGAGACGTCACAACAACAAATCCTCAATCACCACAGTTTCAAAGGGTTCTCTAATACAGACACCCAAATCAACTCGTGAGTCAAAACTCACCCAAACATGTGTCCTAAGACACGCCACATCACATTATCATGCATGACAATGAAATGCAAAAACAATAACACAATTACGGGTGTTATACTAAACATTAACATGTGTGATATTTTTTCAATGTGAAGGGTTACATACGTTCTTGTGATGTAACTATATAGATCATGATCTGACAAAACTTCAATGCATGCAAACATGTCCAAAATTCTAAGCATTTTCACCTAAAAAGTCCAAGCTAGTGAATACTTCACATTGTGTTGATAACATATAGTATCTCAAATTGAAGATGTCGTTTCATAAAGGACCTTATTTGACACCGAAAAAGTCAAAGTCAGTGAATACTTCACATTTTATTGATAACATGTAATATCTCAAATTGAAGATATCGTTTCTTAAAGGACCTTATTTGACATTAAAGGGTCTAAAAGGAAATTAAAAACAATATCAGATTACAATAAACAATCATATTTTGCTAAACTAAAGAATTTCTTTGTTATCAGAATATTCAAAGTTGTTTAATGAGAAAATTGGTTTGGAATTTTTGTTTCATTGCAAAAAGGTTTTAAAATCTTAAGTAGTGCAGTAGATAATTTATTTTACTTTTACTCTTGAAACGTCACTTTCCTTGAATAAAAGTGAAAACCCTTCATACACATGATTTTTTCCCCTATAAAGTTTGCATGTTTTCCTTAGATATTGAACATTAATTAAATAAACATTTTATGAAGCTAAGAGCATCTCCAACCACATTACTTAAAAATCTAATTTTTAGCCAAAACAGCTAAAAAGCTATTTTGGCTAATCAGTTTTAAGCCCCCAACTCCAATCATGTTCTCCATTATAAAGAGGTATGAATTATTATATTAATTTTTATGCAAAAGTTGAAATTTTTAATGCACTCTCTCTCCTTAAATGAATATGATATGTATTATTTTTTATTATTTTACTTATGGGTAATTACCCATATTCACACTCTCTCTCCTCAAATGTGGAGAACCAAAAAGGGGTTCTCCAAAATGGAGAACCACTTGGGGAATCCATTGGAGCTCAAAAAATGCACTTTGGTTCCCCAAAATAGCTAAAAATTGAATATGAGTAATGTGGTTGGAGTTGCTCTAATTCTAAAGAACAACTTTACTATCTTTCTACTATAGAAAGACAGAAACTAACAACTCTAGAATCAAGTTAATATAATCAATGGAATTCAATAGTTGATTTTGCCTATATATATATATATATATATACGATCAGGCTCTCCAGTGAACTGTGTTATTATGTTCTCGTACACGACAACTGCACCAAATGATTAAAGACTTATAATAAATACAACCACAAGTTCTTCCAATTCAAATAATTGGAACTACGCAATGAAAAAATAATAATAATAATAATAATAATTTTGGACCTATTTATACGTATTTTGTGTAGATGATATAAATTAATGCTAAAAAAATTAGAAAAAAAAAAAAATTAACCCAAAAACATAGGAGGGTGGAGGGATTTTATAATTAGCACAAAAATATAAGAGAAAGGGGACTTAGTATGACAATTTTATAATATCAAAGAGGGCTAATTGTAATTTTTTTTTAGTGCAATGTAGAATTTTTTTAAAACCTCAAGCCCCTCTTGTACCTCTTTATCTCCGCCCCTGCATACGACTTGTGATCATGAAGTATTTGATTTATGAGTTTGACATCCAATGCAAAATTATAAAAGGTAGTAGTTTTTGAGAATGTACATATCAATTAAACGTGAGCCAATCCTAAAAAGTTGCAAAATTACAAAGTAATACTTATCAAACGGGGGGAAGGACTTAGTTTAATTAAAGTCCTATACTCATAAGAAATTATTTGTAATGAAAAGAGTCCACAAATAAAAACAAAACCAATTAAGGTGGGTCTACTTAATTTTTTTTTTTTTTTTATGGAATAGCAAAAATTGAGGAGTCCTAAGCAACCCGAAAAAATATCAATTTCTAAGAGAGATAAAAGAATTTTAAAGATTTAGGAGAAAAAAAGAGTCCATCAACGTTAGTTCAAAAAAATAAATGTTAGTAATTAAGAGTCCTATAATTGTAAGAATTGAGATTAGGATAATAATTGTTGGCCCAAATATGGAAACCTTAGAGGGAGGTGAATAAGGTTTTAGCGGAAATTAACCTTTTAAAAACTTAATAGCCAAATTAAGCACAATCACAAACAATAATGTAAAGAGATAAGGGAAGAGATACTTGTAAACCAATTTTTCAAGTGGATCGGCAATCGCACCCCGCGGCCTACGTCCACCCCTCAAGAACACCTCTTGAGGATTCCTTTAATCCGATCTACTTCACGGGTATAGACCAAACCGTTCCCGGAGCACTTATGGGTGTGCACCAAACCGTTACAAGAGCCTTCAATCTCTCCCAAAGAAGAACACATCTTCTTTGCACACAAGGGTTGCTAACCCTCAACCTTTACAAATTGAATTGAATATAAATTGAAACTCTCTATATAGAGTGGATAATACAAATAAAGCTCACTACAATTTTGCTCTCTCAAGAAATACAAATGAAATATTTTGAGCAAATTGATAAACTAACACAACTAGGGCTCAAATGATAATGTTTGAAAATCAAAGAGATGTGTGATCAATACTATGTTTTCCAATCAAAATCTCAACCACAAATAGCTTGGGAAAACATGTATTTATAGGCCTTGGAAGATTATAGCCGTTGGTGGCAAGTTTGGTAATTAAAAACCCCTCTAAAAACTAGCCGTTATTGCCTTTCAGGTCGCTTCAGTCGACTGGACCTTGAAGCAGTCGATTGGGCCTTGAAGTAGTCGACTGAGATGCGTTTACAGAGGGTTCTGCTTGAATTCTTCTCACTTCAGTCGACTGCATCGGGCCCTCAGTCGACTGCCCCTTCCTGTTTGACAGCCAGACACATCTCCACTAAAATGGCCATAACTCCCTGTACAAAAATCGGATTTGCGATCCGTTTGATGTTTTGGAAACTAGATTCAAATACCTTTCCAACCATATAATATTCAACATTTAATTATTTTCCAATTAGTTGGGGCATTGCTTTAAAGATATCCTTCTTAAAATTTATTTTCAAAACTTTAACTTTTAGAGTTTGTTTGAGCCCCTATGAGTGTGAGATCAAGATGCCTTACAATGATGGTCCTAGACTTCAACCAAGGATGAAATATCTTCAAGTCTTCAAGCTTGATCCTTGTTGAGCTCCTTGTAATCTTGATCTACATCAATTAAATCTCATGCACACAAGGATGTTAAAAACATTGATACAAAATTAATACATGAGATTATATATGAGCATAAAAATGACTATGATAATAACAAAGAATAAATCAATATGAATCATGTAATTATCATAGCATATTTGACATCATCAAAACATAATTAAATATGTCTTAATATACCTTAAGGCTAACAATCTCCCCCTTTTTTATGATGGCAAACAACCAATGAAGGATATGCCAATATAAGCACATTTAGTCATTTTCATATTATCATTCATAATGGATATCATATGTTAAAGAACATGAATGATAACTACCCAAATGCTTCTCCCCAATACTTCTCATATTTCTCCCCCTTTGACATTATCAAAAAGATTTGGGGATAAAACACAAAACTCCCCCTCACAATAGGCATACAATCAAAAGGCCAAAATGATACCAAAAATAAACAAATATAACCACATGTGGGCTAATGAAACATGAAAGTGCTCCCCCTAAGTATGTGTTTACAGAGGGTTCTGCTTGAATTCTGCTCACTTCAGCCGACTGCATCGGGCCCTCAGTCGACTGCCCTTCCCTGTTTGACAGCAGACACATTTCCACTAAAATGGCCGTAACTCCCTCTACAAAAATCGGATTTGCGATCCGTTTGATGTTTTGGAAACTAGATTCAAATACCTTTCCAACTATAATATTCAACATTTAATTATTTTTCAATTGGTTGGGGCATTGCTTTAAAGATATTCTTCTTAAAATTTATTTCCAAAACTTTAACTTTTAGAGTTTGTTTGAGCCCCTATGAGTGTGAGATCAAGATGCCTTACAATGATGGTCCTAGACTTCAACCAAGGATGAAATATCTTCAAGTTTTCAAGCTTGATCCTTGTTGAGCTCCTTGTAATCTTGATCTACATCAATTAAATATCATGCACACAAAGATGTTAAAAACATTGATACAAAATTAATACATGAGATTATATATGAGCATAAAAATGACTATGATAATAACAAAGAATAAATCAATATGAATCATGTAATTATCATAGCATATTTGACATCATCAAAACATAATTAAATATACATTAATATACCTTAAGGCTAACAATAATGTTTTTCCATGGACTATACCAAAAGAAACAAAGGCAGTAAAACAAAAAATACATTAAGGGCACGTTATTTACATTTATTTTAGAGACCTGAAGTTTTAAGAAAATATTGAAAATCAATAAGAAGGTGAGCTAAAAATTCAGCCAAAAAAAAAAAAAAAAAAAAGGAAGAAGGTGAGCTAAATAAATAAGAGTCCATCAATGTTGGTTTTTTTTTTAAATATTATTAGAGAGATATAGAGAAAAGTAAAAGCAGTACTTTTAGTACCTATATAATCTTCTAATGCTATAGTTTTAGTGTGGTTTAGAATCCTAAAGAAATGAGATTGAACTAATGCTGATCTAAGGAGTCCATGTAAAAGGGGACCCCCAATAGAGACACGTTTGTTAGATAGCATGTGCAAACATTGAAAAAAAAAAAAGTGCTCTTAAAACATAGGAAGTGTTGGACTCTCACGGACTCAAAAAAAAAAAAAATAATAAAATAAAATAATTGGCATACCAAAAAATAAGGTTACTAAAACTTTAAGAAGATCAATTATAGAATATACAAAATAAAAATAAAGTAGGATTATTATGGATGGACCAAAAAAAAAAAGGTGGTAAACCAAACTTATTAAAACTCTAAGGAAAATAGTTAAGTAAAAGTGTACCGATTGATAAAAGTGTAAAACACTTATACATTGGTACAATTACATATATTATAGATTATAGATACAGAATCCTTCTTATGAGGGATTCTGTAAATGTATCAACGTATAAGTGTAAATGTACCGTTGGATCTAGTTTTTAGTTTGTTAAAGTGAGGACTTTTTTTTACAATCGTTGGATCCAGTTTTCATTAAGGGTATTGAAGTAATTTTACAGACTAAAAACTAGATCCAACGGCTGTAAAAAGAAGTCCGGAATCCCTCATAAGAAGGGTTCTGTAAATATAGATTATATATATATATATATATATATGTGTGTGTGTGTGTGTGTGTGTAAAAAAACGAGTGAAAATAGAAGCATCTTTCAAATATAGGGGGCTCCCCCTGCTTCCCACTTCTTTCCCTCCCAGTCTTTTCTCCATTTGCTTTTCCTTACCGACTATAAAAAAGGTCTCTCTCTCCTTCCAATAAAATTGAAGTGAAAAAGATCCGCTCACTGCATGTAATGAAGAAATCGAATAATTCAAAAAACAACTAAATATATATATATATATATAGCCAACTCCATCAAATCTTCAGCCGAGTTTGTCGACAGACCGGAGGTAGGTAAACTAGTCAGTCTATATATAGCCAACTATTCTCTGCAAACTTGTAAATTAATCACTATTAATTTCTGATCAAACATAACATATGATCAGGCAAGGTGGTCATCAAGAAATTACAACACTACTCTGGGATGATATATATAGAGATAAAACCACAACAAGCCTACGATCGATAAGAAGCTATACTTCCAGAATTTCAAATCTCACATACAACATGACAAATAACACAAAAGTTGTCAAAAGAAAAATACCGATCGAGGGAGATTGATTCAAAAGCAGAATTCCTCAACACACAAAAAAAAAACACAAGGGTGGGGCTATTCCCACCAACCTTTTTCTTTTTTTGGCTATTTACATCACTTTTGCTTTATTATAGTACGGAGTAGTTCTTAAATACGAAAATTTTTTACTTTCCTAAAAAAATATATTCTTTTGGTATACCCGAAATACCCTTTCGAAGCCAATTAATGTCTTTTGCTGTAAAAGTAATTAATGATTTAGGGCCTATCAATTTCATTTAAGACGAAATAACTTAAAAGACATAAAGTTAAGAAAATTAAGAAACAAAAATAACAAATTAACCCAAAAGATCTTATTAAGCACCCAACAAACATAAAATCTAAAGTCAAATCCCAAAGAGTAGCATAATCTAATCAAAAAGCTCATCATATTTCAAAAACATTATAATTATATTTTTCTTTTAATGGCAGAAACTTCAATATGGATCATGGCCTTAATTTACGGAATGAAATTCCACCAGTTAATTTGGGTATATCAAATTAAGTATAATTTTCTAAGAAAATAAATAATTTTAGTATTTAAAAACTATTAATTAAAATAAAGAAAAAGTGGTACAAGGAACCAAAAAGGTGGTGGGAATAGCCCCCATCCCAAACACAAATCTTGCACAAAATGAATACTCAGGCTTCTAGATTTCCAACACCAAGTCAGACAAAACTTGGACCCAAGCAAAGAGATAATAAATGAGAACCAAAGTTGACAAACAAAACTTGCCAAACAATTGTCACACGCCTGTCCCGCAAAAATAAACAAGAGTGATAACATAACATAGCTAAAATCAGAAGAAATTCAACAAATTCACTCTGCACATTCAAATGCTTTATACGTAATGAGATAATAATAAAGCAGAACAGCATGCATCCGGATTCCGAACAACTGCTAGCTTATGTTCGAGCAATTTTTGTTGTCCCAAATGCACCACACAATGCTAACATTATGAGGTAATATATCCTACGTTTTAAAGCAAATTCCCAAAAGTCACTTATAAGCCAGCAAGGATTAGATCACCATTGCTTTAAAGAACTACCTCTATTCTAGCTAAACCAGTTCACACCACTACAACAAATGCCTAGTTTCCCCTCTACACTAGACCACTCAGCATCTTTCCTGGATCACAGGTAAATTTGCCTGTCATTTCAACTGGTTTGATCTCAAGAGCCTTAATACTCGGACTACCCAACAAGCAACTGCAACTATAATAAATTGAAAACAGTGTTATAGCATGAGTTCCTCGGGGAACTTGCAACCTCACCACACCACACCAGGCACCATCCATGCCATTTTCATCCTGAGGCTAAAACTCCTGTGTGCTACTGGCTGGCGTAGGCTTATTCACAGGTGGGGATGGCCGGGATAGGAGCAAGATAGGTTGGGGCTATTTCCAGAGATGAAAATGATCCGCCTATCACTCCTGCACCTCCCCTACCCAAAGCACTCATGCAAGTCAAGCCAACAAAACAAAAGAAATCATCCATACATTCTATGCAAACTACAAAATAAAAATGCAAGCATAGTCATAACAAAGATGAAAAAAGCAATCATAAAAATGCTAGTCAAATCATGGCAATTCAAAGTCGTTCATCTTTGTTAAATCCCATGGATAAAGGAATATCAAAAGGATTTCACAAAGCAATGAGAAACCACATATTTACCAAAACATAAGAAGAAAGTACAAAGAAACTATTGTATCACAGCAATCCTATCATAGTATTGACAATGCATAGCCACTTCATCATGCATCACTCGAATGCCCAAGCATTCTCCCTGCGAACCTCCTCCTCTTCCTCCGGAGTGAAGTCATTCTTAATGTTAAATGTCTTGCGGATCTCCTCCGGAGTCTTTCCCTTGATCATTTCAGCCACCGTTTGACATGTGAGATCAAGCAGGCTCTTGATGTTCAGATAGTTTGCTGCCTGTAAAGAAGATAACACACAAATGTCTTGTATCATTACATAGAAACCAATATATCCACTATATGGAACCAAGTTAAAAGCCAAAACAATCTCAGGCAACAAGCGAACGGGTACATAGTGCAAAGATTACCCACTAAATCAGTAAATCAAATGAAAGAAGTTGCGCGGTAAAGTACCACACCATCTAATTCTTGTCCACATACTAAAGCAAAGTCAAATGGTGAGGTACTTATCTACTATATCAGAAGAAATTGTCAATCTGTTTGGTCAAGTATTTGGGAAGGTATATCTAATAGTAACATATTTCCCATTCTCAACTATGATTTGGCACCTGCTAGGAAGCACGGGTGCGGCAGTCCAACACGGGGCGGGTGCGGGTGCGGTTGCATTTAATTAGTACACACCTAGTGCCGGTGTAGCTGCCTTTCCGAAGAGTCCGTGCTTCCTAGGGCACCTGAAATTTTGTTCTCTCATGGACCAAGCTGCTCCCCAGTAACATGCTTTTGTCAAGCATCCAACACTAATGAAACCCAACACCAAGGATACAATCATACAAGTTTTACCAATCAGTACAACTAAATACGTATAGGTAGTACCAGTGGCGGATCCAGGAATCTCAATAGGGGGGGTTGTGTAAGAACTTAGAGTCACACGGGGGTTCAGGGGCAGCGCCCCCGAGGTAAATTTTTTTGGATCTATATGTGATTAGGCCAATATATTGTTATATATTAGGCCAATTTTTTTGGGAGAATGAAGTATAATTGGGTCAACATATTACATATAAAATCCTTTTTTTAAGTCTAACTAATATTTTTTGGGGGGCTATATAATAAGTTTAATTATTTTGGGGGGCAAAGCTTAATAAAATTTGAAAATTTACCAAAAATACATGTATAAAAGTGCAATTTCCCAAAACCTAGGGGTGGCCACTCCCCCCCTTGACCAACCCCCCCCCCCCCCCCCTACATTCGCCATTGGGTAGTACATTGCATCATTTAGAACAAAGCTGTCGGCAACATTGCGCTTTACCATGACATCAAAAATTGAATTATTCAACACAAACATCTACCCAAAAAACGAGCAATCCATTTACGAATATACACCAAATTCAAGTTCACAACTGTGAGAAAAAATAAAACATTTCAACAAACCTCTGGTTGCAAAACGACATCCCCTTCTGTAATTGCCACAAGTCAGTAGAAAACACATAATAATCCCAAACCCCAAAGAGTGCAGAAATAGTACATGATGACAAACAACAAAATAAGCTCCCAACGAGGCAATCCTTCTTAAAACTGAGGACACTTACTATAGAAATTACAATATTATATCACAAGCTAGATCACTCAAAACAGATATTCTAAAAGGATAAAATATATCTTTATCAATAAAAATATATATACATATATATACAAAGATTCTCTAAAGAGGGCCACCTCTCTTTATTCAAGAGAGGTCCTCTATTTTAGCCGTCAGATTGTGTTTAAATATTGTAAAATGACAAAACTGCCATTAATGAAAACATGATCCGACAGCTAAAACAGAGGCCCTCTCTTTAATAAAGAGAGGGCGCCCTGTTTAGAGTCTGACTCTATATATATATATATATAAAAATAAAATACCATTAACTTCAAAGAACCTCATTGTAACCTACTTGAATCGATTTTTTGCTTATAAAAGAAGCAGTTCTACAAATTCAGGTGTTTGCTGAGTGCCAATTTCTTGCATAGGAGTCCGTGCAATGTTGGAAAAATAGATGTTTACAAAACAATATACACACTTTGAAGCTTTACTAAACCTTTGTTCATAAACCACGTTACCCCACTCCATTTAGTATCTAGAATAAAGGTTATTAATTTGCAAGTTCTCATTTTATCAATTGGAATAGTTTGTAACAGGACATTGGGGTTGGATTATGCGAAGGCTTGTTTTCTAGTCACATTCTATGGCCACGGGATCTTTTGGAAATTTACTTTTTAGGAGGTGGTGAAACATTTTGGTGTACCATATGTGTGTTCGCGGAAACGGAAAGGTGAACGGTGAAACTAAGGGCAGGTAGAATCATTAATGGGGACATCAATTAGGGGGTATTTTGGTGTTGGGTGCATGGTGAGAGGTGGTAATTTTGTTCAACAATTGGTGGCTTGCATGGAGGGTGAAAAGGGAGTTGGATAGAAAGAGGGTTGACTTTGTATGTCAACCTCCCCACCCACCAAAGAAAAAAAAAAAAAAAAAGATTACCCAAACTGAGGGTAACAATATAGGAAGTGGCTAATTTCATTCCACCTAGCACACTCGTTTACTTTTGAATATGTTGAACCACTTGGTCAAGATTTGATTTACAAAATCAAATGAAACCAGAACAAGAACACCCCAAAGTCCATGGTAGTACAAATTACTTGGGCTTCCTTTTCATATACAACCAAAAAAATACATTCAAGGATAGTCTCGAAATTACCCCAAACTCTGAATTAGTAAATTGGGCCTTTATCTCACCTGATAAACCAGGACAACACATACAAGAATACTGCAAAAACTACTCCATATACAACTCAACTCATCAAAGCTCTGTCCTAGACTGTGGTTGGCCAAGTGCGTTCAACCTAAAGTTATCAGGGTTTTTCTTTATAACCTCTACATATGTATGATGTAACTGTTGGTCTTCTGCTACGCCGAGGGTAACCCTCAATGTGTTTTTCAACAGAAAGTTGCGCCCTGTCCAATGCATGGACAAGTTTACTGCATTGTCGACGTGTAATTTTTTTAGGGTTTTGTTTATCAACGTGCCTGTGTTATTCCATCATTAATTATCTTCCACAATATCTATATAATAAGTTAGAGCTGTGTGGGTCCCTCTCAAATTAGCAACTTTCAATCCGAGCCATTGAGACAAAATTAGATATTTTCAACCATTGGATCAAACGCTTGCCAAAATTCTCCCAGTCAATTCTCTCAGTCAATATAAGGTTTCCAAATATAAGCTTGCCACATCATTTTCCCATTAATAATCACTTTCTCTCACCTCAATTTAGCAATGTGAATAATGAATATATTATCTAAACTTCAGTATTAGGAAATCTATTAAGAATTTATCAAAATTTAAAAGCCAGAATTGAAGAAAAAATTCAATTAACTTTAACCACTCAATGAATTCATGTCACTTATTATTTTTTGGTTGGGGTTAAATAATGTCCCTAAAATCATTAGGAAAAAAAATATATATATACATATATAGCATTTGACGAATTTTTGGTTGGGGTCAAAACTCTCCGGAAGCTTAATCAACCCATGAAGAACATTGGAGGGCTCTAAACCCACTCTGGTATGGGTCACTTAACTAAATATGTTGAGCCAATGGAAGCTTTTTCTTTCCATTCCTATTCCAAGAAACCAAAAAAAAAAACATGCCCCTAAATTCTCTCTATTCTTTCAATATCTTTCCAAAAAAAAAACAATTCAATTTTCACCTCTCTCTCTCTCTCTCTCTCTCTCTCTCTCTCTCTCTCTCACACACACACACACCCCAAAATAGGTATTGCGGCTAATTCAAAAAATATATATATTGAACAAAGCAATTGCACTCATAGTTGTCAAATCGGGATTCGTATCGTGAATCGAAATGATACATGTGAATCGAATCGGGATTCGCGAATCGTGAATCGTAAGATTCGGTAACAAATTAAAAAAACCATATAAACATATTCTTTTCTTTTCTAGGCTTGTATAAACATATCTTTTTTGTTCTAGGCTTGTATAAACACATCCTAAGTGGTTTAAAAGGGGTTGGTAATCAATTTTTTAAGAAAAATTTGAAAAACAAAAAAATTAGAACAATTAAGTTTTGTGCCTAGCAGTCAAGTGAATCGTAAGAATCGCGAATCGAATCGTAAGATTCACTTGCGAATCGTAAGATTCACCTTAGATTATTTTACATGTTCGACTCGTGCATCGATACGTATCGTTTTCATGATGATTCGTATCGCGAATCGTAAGATTCGTATCGCGAATCGTACGATTTTGACAACAGAGAATTTGCACTATTTCACCTCATTGAGAGTCTCTCTCTCTCTCTCTCTCTCTCTCTCTCTCTCTCTCCAAAATAGACATTGTGGATAATTCAAAAAAAAAGCATTGAACAAAACAATTGAACTATTTCACCTCATTGATTTCTCTCTCTCCCCATATCACGTTTCTCTCTCTCTCTCTCTCTCTCTCACCAAAATAGATATTGCGGATAATTAAAAAATATATATTGAACAAAGCAATTGCACTATTTCACCTTACTGATTTCTCTCTCTCTCACCATATCACGTCTCTCTCTCTCTCTCTCTCTCTCTCTCTCTCTCTCTCACCAAAATCGATATTGCGGATAATTAAAAAAAATATTGAACAAAGCAATTGCACTAAAAATAGACTTAAAAATATATATATTGAACAAAGCAATTGCACTATTTCACCTTACTGATTTCTCTCTCTCTCTCACCATATCACGTCTATCTCTCTCTCTCTCTCTCACACCAAAATCGATATTGCGGATAATTAAAAAAAAAATTGAACAAAGCAATTGCACTAAAAATAGACTTAAATACATCTATACGTATAAGGAGAAGAAATAAAATTAATGACTTAGATAATATAATATTTAGAGATGGCTACCCCTTATGGAAGTGGGAGAATGTAGTTTTATTGAGAGAAAACATACACTTGATGATGAAAGATATATACTGGGAGGAATAACTAGGACTCTCCCATCGTATTGGAGACCTATTATAGCAGATATATTAAGCATTAACAAACTATTTATTGCAGAGAAACTAATAGATGTCTTAGAAGAAGACGAGCGTGATATACACCCATTGTGGATAAAACTTGTGACTGAATCTATGAGTTTAGATTTAGATTCCACAGTGAGAGAGCATATTAGTAAAAATATAACATATACCGAGAACATAGGAGAAAACGTTTTCGTCCAAATATTGCTATTTTAATGTATGCTATCGTCAATACACTTCCAAATTCATGGCATAAAAGCTCAATCCACGTCTCTCTACAAAAATATGTCAATGAATTAAGAGATTTAGAATCAATGTTAGAGATAATAAAAAATGAGTTGAGAATCGGAAACGAATTGATTTGAATAAGAGCATTAGAACAAGTGGAGCAGAGACTAATAGGGAATTGCCAACAAAGATAAATGAAATGTGCTTTTGATATTTGTTTTGTATTTATTATTTGTGTTTTATTAAATTTGATATTTGATTTGCACTTACTACTGTTATTAACCCCATACTATAATTTTGTAGAAACGGTTTAATGATGTTCCATGGGACTTTGAATTTGCATCAAATGACTTTGAGATAATAAAAGCCCGTAATTTGGAAAGATGGGGAATCAACAAGGTAATGCATAATAATGTAACAGATGTATCTAACTTGTGTTTTCACCGCTGTACTATTTCCCATGTTAATGTAACTAATATAATTCTTCTTTTTTACTTTTCAGATTGTTGTGCATTCACCAGACTGGGCTAAGCATATCGAGATTGATACTTACACGTTTTATAAATTGATGAAGAAAGCTCGCAACAAAATTTAACTAATGATGTAATTAAAGAATGCAGTACTCATTTTGGTATATGTTTATACACTTTGAATGAATGAATTTAATGTTACAGTACTCATTTTGGTATAAGTATAGATCTTTCTAAACATAGCTTGAAGTTGACATCCACTGTAATTTTGTAAAGTTACATAAATGTGTTTGGAATATGATCAAGAGAGTGCTTCTACTTCTGTAGAAGTCAATTCATCAGTTTTGGTTTTGATATTTTTTTTTCATTATAGTTTTCCATCATTTTTGTCTATTTTTTGCAATTGTTTGGTGAAGATCAAGAGTCTTGAATGAATAAAATCTTTGCAGTTGTTTTGAGTAGTAGAATTCTTACCACATTTTTTTGTCTTTGTTGTTGATATCTATGAATGTGTTGTAAAAATTTCAACCATATCTTAGTTTACTTTCAAAATCAAAAGCAATGAACTGAAAATATATTGCCGTACCCGCGGAACCAATATCTTGTGTTTGAATGACATGAACAATTTTACGCAAAAGATTTAAACTTTTGAACTATTGAATTTCTTGGTCCTTTTTTTCTTTTTCTTTTTTTTCCGCTCGGCGCCCACGGGCACGGGTTATTACTAGTATTTCACAAAACAGTACAAATAATCAAGCAGAACGATAAGCATAGATCATCAGATAGACAAACGGAGAGAGGAAACGCCAGTATATGAAACGTGCAAAAACCCTAAGCCCGTGTCACTCAAACCTTCACACCAAACATGAAATGAAAAGAAAAAAAAATTCAACAAAAATCAGAAAGTCAATAGGGTTAAAACCATATATAATTATTATTACGGAAAAAACCAAGGAAAGAAGGTCCAAACCAAGATGAGATCAAAGAGGATCCCCTGATCTACTTTGACGAACTCGGCATCGAAGTTCTTGAGTTCATCCTCGGCCGTCTTGTCGGTTTTGTCGTCGGACTTGGGGGTCTCAACGTGCTTCTTGCAATACTCGATGACCTTAGCCAAGATCTTGCTGGTAACGTTGGGAAGAGGAATGCTGGTGTCTGCGCAACCGTCTTCGATCATGTGCTTGATGGTCTGCGACTCCACCGCCACCGCCTCTTCAACCTCGAAGGTCTCGCCGTCAGAGCTCTTCAAAACGATCGTCTTCGAAGTCGACATGGTTGGTTTGTTGGTTGGTGGTATCAGAGAGCACACAAGTAAACCCCAACCCTAGAGAGAGAAATAATCAAACGAGAAGAGGTGAGAGAGAAAGCGTAGAAAATACCCTTTATTTATACTTGAGTTGTGTATATACCGGTGATTTCTCCGATACGGACGTTCCTTGGTTTTTTTTTTCAATTTTTATACTATAATTAATTAATTAATTAATACGTATATCCACCGACTTCAAATTTGTACGTAATTTTTTTAATTTATTTACTCCTCATTAATTATTGTACTACTCCGTAACTTTTTTTTTATTTAAAAAATACCCGACTTCAATTTGGTAATTTACTCTTTAATAATTATTCTACTAACTTTAAAAATAAAACTCTCTAGACAGCAAAAAAATATATATTAAAGGGTAAATTTCAAAAAAGTACAGGGGTATTAGTACAAATAAGTCATAGTACAGGGGTGTTTCTAAATTTACCCAAAGATAAAAAATATAAAATAAATAAAACTCTCTACAACAAGTATTGTATTTTAACCACGATCACGTAGGATCACCTAGTGTAGGTGGAAGCGAGTCTCAACAGGAGGTGTTGTATCCTCTTGGTCGAGGGTTTGAAACTCCACATAGGTAAAAAGTTATTCGAAAAATCTCCATGGGCCATGTAAGATAGTTGGAGGGATGGACTTGAAGATAGACTCTAAAAATGTCCAGTTTGGTGTGGGTTCACATCCTACCGTTAATTTGCCTTCCTAATTTACTTGGTATGTGTATTGTAGGGTCGGTACACGTGCCCGAGGTTTGTCCCTTGTTCTACTCCGATAAAAACGACAATAGATATTGGTCCGAAGTCGCGAAGGACGGGCGGAGAATTTGTCCTTGTATTAAAATATATATATATATATATATATATTGCATTTCTTTTTTCTTTTTTTTTATCAGTTTACATTCAAATTTAGATTGCAAAAACATTGTTGTATTCCACTATTAATAAGTTTAGTTATAACTACCAAGATGGCCGATTGGTTATTGGTTATTGGTTTGACCTCTCTCTCTTCAGTGGACAGATTGAGTGTCTGATTACCCTTGTTTGTCCCATGTTGTTCGTCAGTCGAAATGAGTGGTTATTATTGGGCTTTATTGTGGCTCATTATGGGGCTTTGGGGTTGAATTGTGGTGGGATGGATGTGTGTATGGTATGTGTGTATGTCCTACCATAATCCTAATAAGTTAAAAAATAATAATAATAAAATAATAATAATTTAGTTATAACTCCTAAAACTGGCCATTGATGTTAGGTAGATCAAGAAATTTCATCCTGCAATTTGGTTGTGTTCAAAGCTTAAAATAAGATCAATTTGCAACGGACCTTAGTATAAAACTGTTTAGCAAATTAAAATTTTCAATTCAATCGCAAAATTATGTGCGTCAATCGCAAAAATTTGCGATGGTCAAAATTAACCTTGGACGGCTTCTGGTCAAAAAAAATTTTATTTTATTGCTTCACTTTTGGTATTGAATGATTAAGAGCCTGATTCGAGTTATGTTTGATGCCACGGGGCTCGTAATCGTGCCTCTGGCCCATTTGACACAATTGTCATGGGACAAATGACACAGGGGCTAACCCAAGTGGGTGTCACACCCGTCCCAAAATAAGTACATTCATTTTTAAATGCATACTTAATTTATGAAATTATTAATGTTGATTAATAATTGAGATGAGATTGACTGTGAGTCACCGTGGAGTGTCAATCGATGACACGGGAAGTTAGTAATTCATGAGGAATTGACTTAATTTAAATGGCATTTATGTGACTAAATGTTATTTGATGTTATCTGGTAATTATGAATAGATTTTACCTATTTTAGATACTTTCTGATAGTTTTAATCTCGATTTAGATCATTTTGATTGTTATAGTGATAACCTATGTAGTACGTTGCATAAAAGATAGGTTATCTAGAAATTTCACGAAATTAGTAGTCAAAACGTAATTACGGTGACAAACGTAACTTAGACGAAATTTTTTATAATTTAGAGTTTTCACTCATAAATCAATGAATTACAAGTGTAAGTTTCGGGGAATAATTAAAAGTTTTGAGAACTCGTGGGGAGGTAATTGTAAATTTTGGGAGTTATGTGTCCATATATAGTGGTTGTGAGGTATTCTACAAATCAAAACTTGGGAGCTAAGGGAGATTAAGAGGATTTTGGGGGTTTCGATCTTCTTGACGCCACACGACGTTCGTTGTTCGTCAACTTTCAACCAAATTTTATATTTGGATTTCTCGAGGAAAGAGCTACCTTTTTATAGTTGTTAGGCCTTGTTTGACTTAGTTTTTATAAAATCCTAATTCTAGAAATTTGGTAAAAATGTGTATATACTTATTGGAATCACTTGAGATCGGAGATTCGACGTAGAATCAGTCTCCTAGTACTTCTCCGGAAATCTTAAGATTATAGTCTGAGGTATAAATTACCCTATATTATATACGAATTTCCATGTTTTAACTATTGACGGCGAAATTATGATCCGGGAAAATTTCATGCGTTAGTCTAAGGCCCGTTAATTACGCACAAGAATAATTGTGAAAAGCATGTATAATTGTTTATGCAAGCATGCTAGATGTTTATGTGGGTCAAAGGGGGAACTTATACAATTTCATCCGGGGTAAGCTTCTCGATGTTTGAGAATTTAGTAGCGACGGTTACTGTGCATGGTTTAAGGCTTGGACTTGCCATGGACACTTGGGGATGCAATAGTTGTAGGTTTGGACCAATCGTTGGCATCGCGATTTAAGGCTTGGACTTGCCACTACCAGATGAATGCGTATTTTCTCTCTAGAGACTATTTGATGTGATTCATGATATTGAAGCATGTTTGTCGTATATGCATATATTATAAATTATGCACTCAGCATATAGCTGAGCAGTGGAGCTTTCCTCCATTGCAGGTGATAAGAAGAAATGGAAGAAGAAACGAGAAGAGTGAGGCCGATGGGATGACGCGATTACCCTTGTACATGTTTTTGGTTTCCATTGCCATGTGGTAATAATAAACCTTCGAGTAACTAGAACTATAACTGTTTAACTTAGATTCTCGTAATGGATTCCTAGTATTGTAATTATGTTTTAAAGATGTTGTAATACAATTAAGATCTCAATGATTTGAGTTTGGTGTGTGTGGTTAAACCCTGAATGAGATTGAACAACCTTAGAAAGATGGAAGTCTGCAAAATGTGCAGTAATTGGCAAAATAGGCGACTGGTCCGGAGTCCAGTCGACTGGACACACTATTTAAACAAAATATCTTCTTCACTTTTTCAGAAACCAGTCAACTAGGGTTGAAAACAGTCGACTGGATTGTGTTTTAAGACAAGACTTTCTGCTAGTTTCCGTCCAGTCGACCGGGTGGGTATCAGTCGATTGGAAGTTTGACACCTTAGTCGACTGGGTTCCCGACACAGTTGACTGGATTGAGCTACTGATCTGTGAAGCCTCTGTGACCTCCAAAGCAGTCAACTGGATCCCCGACACAGTCGACTGGTTTGCTGCTTTCAAAATGAATTGTTTCTTTAAATGTTTTCAAATGGAAAAACTTTTTTGAAATTATGATTTTATGGATTCTACTTAAAATTCCTTTATTATGATTATTGTAATGAATTGGATGAGCCTGGGTGGTGTGCCATGTGTCCTATTTCTGCCCGTAGCGGGATGAGTTGTGACATTTATTGGTATCAGAGCTAGAGGTAGCAAAACTTTGGGAACGTTCGATGACGAGTGAAGTGTTGAGTGTTTTAGCACATATTTTAGAATGCATCCACATAGTGGCGGCCGTAGGTTTCAGTTCACCTAGTCCTAATTGTTGATAGACGTGATAAGGTATGAGATTAACACTAGCTCCTAAGTCAAGGAGAGCCCGATGAATGACAGTGTCACCTATGACACATGAGATGGTAGGTGTACCAGGATCCTTATACTTTGGAGGTGCGTGTTGGAATATAGAGCTTACTTTTTCCGTGAGGAAGACCTTTTTAGGAGTATGACTCCGTATTTTGCGTTTTTGTGTACAAAGGTCTTTTAAACATTTAGCATACGCGGGAATTTGTTTTATCGCATCGAGGAAAGGAATATTAATTTTAACTTGTTTAAACACCTCGAGTATATCTTCCATTTTTGACGTTTTCTTTGTAAAATGTGACGGTCCCTCAACATTAGGTGGATATGGCATTCTCGGAATATGATTAGTTGGGACCGGTTCATTTTCTTTTCTATTTTTATCAACGTCCTCACCTCTCTCTTTATTAGAGTTGATATTCATATCTATCACACTCTCATTTGGAATTTCTATTACCTCTTCTTCTCGTGTAGTCATCCTAGTTGAGACGGCATTTACTTGTTCATTCGACCCCTTAACCTCATATTGTCCCTTAGGGTTTTGAATTGTTTGACTAGGCAACGTCCCCTCGTTCCTACGACTCACTACAGTAGCTAGTTGTCCCATTTGGGATTCAAGCTTCGCAATGGATTGTGTATGAGAGTGCACTATTTGTGCTTGTGCCTGTACTTGCGTTTCAATAGTCTTAAGGGATGCCAACACCTTTTCCTCAAAAATATTACCCCTTGAAGGATTCGAATTAGGAGGCGGTTGTTGGTATTGGTTAGGTTGAAACTGAGGTCGATAAGCATTAGGAAAATTAGTTGCCTCATTAGGATTATTATTATTATTATTTTTCCACGAGAAGTTAGGATGGTTTCTCCATGGCGCATCCGGATTATTATTAGACGAATTGTAGTTATTTCGTGGGTATTGTTGAATAGAATTAATGTGTTGCTCTACGAATTCCGGAAATTGACTCGCTGATGGACATGAAAGTATAGAATGTGAAGGATCGGAACATAATGCACAAATTTCACGAGCGGGTGAGGCTGTCGTTTGGTTCATTGTCATAAGTCGGTCAAGTTTTTTAGATAATTCTTGAAATTCAATAGAATGACTCGACTCAAACTTCACCTCTCGTTTGGGTGGAGGAAGATATCCTTCCGAACGTACCGACACAGCTTGATGCATCGAGTTCTCGCTTAACGTTTTAAATATTTTCCAGGCCTCGTTGGCGCTCTTGTGTAGGAAAGTACCCGCACAAACGGCATCGACGGTATTACGGACCGAGGGAATAAGTCCCTCGTAGAAAACCTGTACCAACTGCCACTTAGGAACTTGATGATGTGGACACGAGCGTATTAATTCTTTAAATTTTTCCCACGTGTCATAAAGTGTTTCCCCATCTTGCATTACAAAGTTAGTGATAGATTTCCTTATTTGATTTGTACGCATAATAGGGAAAAACTTTTGTAAAAATGCAGTGTGTAAGGCTTCCCATGTCTTAATTGTGTTTGGCTCCAAAGATTGAAGCCAATATTTAGCTTTGTCTTTTAAAGAGAATGGAAAGAGCCGCAATTTTAATTCATCATCAGTTAAGTTTTGGATTTTCAAAGTAGAACATATATCCTGAAAATCTCCTAAGTGTTTATATGGATCTTCATTTAGACGGCCATGGAAAGATGGAAGTAGCGAGATCGTAGACGACTTTATCTCAAAGTGAGATGCCGTCGCCTCCGGTAAATCAATACAAGTTTGTGGTGTGTAAGTCGTCGGAATAAAATATTTTTTAAGTGGAGGAGGTGGCGGTATATTAGGATTATTCATATTAGCACCATCATTTTGATTGTTATTGTTATTTCCACCGTCAGCCATTTTAATCGGTTTAATTTGAAAAGTTCGAGTTTTCCTTAACCGTTCACGGGTACTCTGAATTTCGGCCTCAAACAACGACGACGGAATCGGAGTTGATTCGTCGTCTTGCAACCTAGCTCTAGAAGCTTGGGTTGTGGACTTACTAGTTCTTAAGGTACGTTCAAGTTCAAGATCGAAAGATTTTAAATCTGGTTTATTTGAACGTGTACCCAACATAAACTAAAATAAAGAAAAAGAAACTAAAAACAAAGACTGACTAAACAAAAGAAAAATAAACAAATAGCAATCACGCAACTAAGATAACAAGCACTCAACTACTGTGATGCATGAATATTATCCTGTAATGCAATGACCGCGTCAAGCCCAGCGCCCCGGGTTTCCTAGCTAATGCAGTGCAATTAACCCTAAACTAATGCAAATAGTGCGTCACAGCGCCCTGACTTACAGTGGTTTAGAGCAAGTTTCACAAGAAGTAATTTATTTTATTTTATTTATTGTTTATTTGCGTAAGCTCCTTTGATGTAATTAGCTACTCCACTCGGAAACGTTGGAATTTGATGACTCGAGAAACTACAAAATAAAAAGAAAAGTTAGTGACTCAAAATAAAACGAAAAATAAGAAAAAGAAAACTAATATAATATTTACAAATTAACTAAACTAAGATTTTAAAACTAAAGGTAGTAACGCAATCCCCGGCAACGGCGCCAAAAATTGATGTTGTCAAAATCAAGATATAAAAGTATACTTTACTTTCTAGGGATTTGTAGTGTGGAAGTAAAGGTCGAACCCACAGAGATTGATTAACTACAGCTCTTTAATTTTAAAACCTAAATTTAGCTAATTAAGAAAACGGATTTGATTTTAATTTGAATTAAACTAATAACAATAAAAATAAATCTAAACTATGAAAGCAATTAAAGTTGTTTTAAATAATGTTTAAGGGAACCTAGGATTGCAAATCCACCACTAGCTTCATAATAGGAATATTTATGAATTACTTTAGCTTACTAAGTTGGATGATTATGGGGAATTGTAGCTACAAGCCCAATTCCTCCGACAAGAAGATATTCATGGTTCAAGCACCAACATAATCCATCTTCGGTTAGCACGAATTATCCCACACTAAACTAGGGTTGTGATCTAATCCATCTAACCTAGGCATGGACTATTCGGATACTTGATAGCACAAATCAATAAAGCACCATCACATGTAAACAATCTAAACGAGCACAGCAAGAATAGATCATTGAGCACATCACAGTCAAAATAGATCTAAGACAAGAATACACTTTGAAAGTAATGATTTAATCACTAGAAGTACGATTTATTTATAAAATCCTCGAAACATGTGACTGTCATCCATACATAATAAAACTAAAATAAAAACATAAATAAAACCCTATTACTTGGCTAGGGTTTCATTGAAACCCTAGATCTAGAGTTTAGTTGGCCATAGAATTGATGAACAGCAAGAGGTTGATGCAGGAGGCCATGAGAATCCTTGGTCTTCTTCTTCTTCTCCTTGCTTTCCTCTCTTCAATGGCTGAAAGTATATATGTATATATGTGTATAATGATGTGTGTATAATAATTGCCAACCCTCAATTTGAAGTAAAATAGGGTATATATAGATTACAACAAGTTTTTGGAAGTCTTTCTACTCGAGACGAACTGAAACTCATATAATTTACAATCTGGACGCAGTTAGGACATCTCGTTTGCACAGGAGTCTTCAGAATACTGAAATACGCAACTTTGCTTTTTACACATATCGCGCGAGCGGGTCGCGCGAGCGCGACATTTGGCTCCTCGCGCGCGCGGATCGCGCGAGCGATTCTGGGGATCTCGCGCGAGTGGATCGCGCGAGCGATTTCTGGTTTTCGCGGGCGCGGGTCGCGCGCGCGGCTTGGCTTTTTCAGCTTCTTTCTTTGTGCTTTTTCACCCTGTTTAGCATGATATACTTGATTTCTTCCAAAACCTGTCAGAAAATAGAAAACGAAGTAAAAATATACAAAAACAGGATAAAAAGGTACTAACAAATGCTTGTTAAGGCGTATAAATAGGATTTGTTCTCTCCCGATCAATACGTTAGTCTCCTTGACTGTATAGTTGAGAGAGTTACAGTGAAGAAGAAGAGAAGAGAAAGAGAGGAAGTGGGGAAGAAGAAGAAGAAAAAGAAGAAGAGTAAAGGGAAGAAGTCATAGAAATTGGGAAGAAAGGGAGGAATCTTCATCTTCTACATCCTAGGTAAGTGAAATTTGTTGAAATTGTGAATTGGGGCTTTTGAATTCTTTTCTTAGAATCTGAAATTAAGGGATTAAAGTTGTAAATTTATGTTGTAGAACTTGTTTACATGATCCTTGATATGTATATATATGATGTGGTATGAAGATTTTTATGTAAAACTTGAGTTTTGGGCAAATTTGGAACATGTATTTTTAGGGTTTGGTGTAAATCCGAAAATTGAATATTTTAGATTCAAATTTGAAGTTTGATTTGGTTGATTTTGATAGTGAATATGTGTTCTATATGCCTTAGGTGATATGTATATCATGTATGACAATTTTTGCTTGAATATAGTTGATTTTGGAATTGTTGGGGTGTTGAAATTTAAGGGTTTTCAATAAATCCGAAAATTGCATTTTATTTTGGGTTTTGATTTTAATGTTGTTGGTGTTGGGAGTATATTATTAATGTCTTGAAATATTACTAATTCAAGTCTTGAAAAGATTGATTTGGGTTTGACCATGGATGAAATTTGGATTTGGGTTTGAGGTGGTAGCCACCATTGATGAACTTTGAAGCTTTTGGGTGTTATTGGTTCTTGAAAATTGTTGTTTCAAATCTATATGTTGGTTGATTTTTGTTGTTATAATGACATTTTTAATGCTTTGGATTACTCTTACAAGAAACTTTGAAAGAGTTGAGTTGGGAAGAGAAGTAAAGATTGGTATGTGTTCTTGGTGTTCTTGGTGTAGTGTGTGTTCTTGGTGTAGTGTGTGTTTTTAAAATACTCTAACTTATGGGTATTACTTGATTTGGAAAAATTGTTGATTATGTATTGATATTTAAATTTGATAGTTGCAACAACAACAATATATATATATATATATTGGAGAAGTATATAGAAAATATTAGAATTGGGTTATGATTTGGGTAAAACACCATTGAAGATGTTCTTGAGCCTTTAAAATGGGTTCTTGATTTTTATTTGATGGTTGTGGTGAACAATATTAGATGTGGATTTTTTTTTAATGCATTATGAATATTATTGGAACTTGAAAGCCTCCATGAAAGAGTTAGTTTTTTTTATAAACCTTGATTGGGGTAGAGAGAGAGAGAGAAAGTTAAAAATTAGCTATTTGGGTATGATTTTGGGAATTTGGGTTGTTTCAAATGAAAACTTGAAATTCTTACATTTTTATTTCTTATAGAAGTTGCTTATTTTTACATTATTATTTATAATAGAAGTTGTTTATTTTTACTTATTAGTTATGAAATTGAAGATTGAGAAATATGATTTTTTTTATTAATTGGAAAGCCTAGGTTGTTAACTTTTTGCTATTATAAGATTTGTTTTGTTATGAAATCTAATTTTTAAGATTTCAGGGACCGAGGCTAGTACTAGTGGACCCAGTGGTCCCAAGGAGGTGACCGAGAAGTAAGCAGAAAGGTGAATTTTATTCACTTACCGGATTTGAGGTGGGTCTTCTAGATATAATTTTATCGCTGTTTATGTTATATACATAGCTGGCATAACATGAATGTTATGCAATAGTGCTGAGCTGTATGCTGTATGATTTTAACTTCATTACTAGCATGACATAAACTGTATGTTGTGCACTTGCATTGCTGAGCTGTTAAACTAAGTAGCTGAAAACTTGGTAAATTAGCCAAAATAGGCTAAAGCTGATGGGCCCGGGTGTGTGAGTCATGGCATGTATGAGATTGCATTATAGGTATGCGTTAAGCTGTGTTTGTGTTGTGCTGAGCTATATATATGCTTAAATTCGCATATCTTTATATCTAGTTGTTCGTGAGCCGTGGTTTGCTCACGCCCACACAGATTTTCTTGTGCAGGTACAATGATCTCTTGGGCTATAGGATTGCACTGCCATGGGTCTAGGTTCGCTGTGGATGGCCATATAAAAGTGGTATTTTGTCGGAAGTGTAAAATACTGTAATACCCCGTATTTTCAATAAATATTCAATGCAGAGAGATTCTATATACTTCCTTTGACCATTCATGAAATTTCATCTTCGATCGATCGAAGCTAGTTCGAGCGATCGAGACCCTTCAGTTCAAGCGATCGAACCTTGTTCAATCGATCGAAACCCTGCCGACCTGATTCTGTGATGTGTACCCTTTCCCGAGCGATTGAACTCCTTTCAACCGATCGAACCTTGGTCGACCTGGTCTCAATCGATCGAACTCACTTCGATCGATCGAACGTTGTATTTTCAGTTTACGTGGTTGCCACCTGCCCTTCTTGTTTCCCTATATATATACGTGTGTTTTGTGTGTGTGTGGTGTTTGGCAGTTTAGAGTTAGAGAGAGAGAGAGAGAGAGATAGCTTGTGTGTGTATGTGTGTTCCATATATATATATATATATGCAACCGTATGTGTGTGTGTGATATATATATATATATATGTGCTTGGGCAGAAGGAGAAGAAGAAGAAGAGAACAAGAAGAGGAGCAGAAGAAGAGGAGAACAGAGACGGAGAGGAGAAGAGGAGAGAAAGAGAAGGAGGGAGAGAACGAGCTCACCATAGCCGCCGCCGCCACCACGGAGCTTCGAACGCCGCCACCGGACCACCGGAGAGAGGTGAGTTCATTAACTCACTCAAGGGATGACTTTAGTATGTTTATATGCAGTTTAGAACGTGTATATTGTGACCCCAAGATCTTTGTTCGTCGCTGCCCAGTTTCTGGGTAGAAGATGATGTTCGAGCGATCGAACTATTCTCGATCGATCGAACTTACCGCTTCCTCAATCGATCGAAGGAACTTCGATCGATCGAAACGACTTTCCTCGAGCGATCGAACTGACTTCGATCGATCGAACTTCGTTTGACTTCAATCGATCGAGAGGACCTCGATCGATCGAACCTTGCAGAACATGTTTATTTCCTGTTGAGTATTATGGACTGTTTAGCTGTTTAAATAGTTATCCATGTTTTCAATATGCAATATTGTTAATTGAAGAGATAGTGCAACCCTGTTATGAGATGAATTGTTTAACTGCCATATGTTATTGTCAAACTGAATAGTAGAACGGAACACGACAGCATGTTAATAATCAGAAATAAGTAGATATGTTGAATACAGAGCATGTGGTATTTCCTGTACTTAGTATATGAGCATTTCACAACATGTGTCAGGATGCATGGGATAGTGATGTGAAGAGGTAAGAGAATCTGATAAGAAATGGAATGGTGTTATAAAGAGACAAGAGAATATGATGAGAAATGGGATATGTGCTTCAATGTGGAATAATGAGATATTGGTACTTTGGATCCGTGGGATCAACGGCTGACGAGTCGGGTGGACGTGGGATGGTTAGAGTTCCTAGTGCGCCTCTCGCTGTTGAAGACGTCCAGTGATGCGTATGCACTGTTGAAGACGTCCAGTGTACCGTAGAAGACGTCCGGCTAGTGCTCTAATGTATTCTCAGCTGTGTAGACGACCAGTGAGGGTATACGCATCGTTGAAGACGTCCGATGTGCCGCTTCCATCGTTTACAGATAGGTGGTACCGTGTAGACGACCGGTAACCCTATCAAGGGATTTTGGGATCTATTGCTTAGTCGGGTGATTCCGATTGGCATTACTGTATCGACTAATGGTTTTCAGATTGGTATTATGGGATCGACGTATGGATATGGATGAGAATAAGAACATGGATATGGATGTGAATATGAGTACGGATATGATGAGATAAAGGTTCAGTCGTGGATTCAGCGTCCCGACATAAAGGTAGATGCATGGGTGGTTGTACGGTTACATGCATGGATTTGGTGAATACGTGATGAGATATGTTATACCATGATGTTTATCCTTGTCATTACTTAATATGATTTCTGTTATTATTGATTCATGTATAGTTTAATCAGACCTCTGCTATGTCCGTGAGTGACGTCATTGTTAAGAGATTAACCGCATTTTAAGATGCTGAACAATAGCGGTGAGGAGTGTTGTTTAGTGTACTCACTCAGCTTTGTATTCAAAGCTGATGGCGTTTATGCCCTGGACATTCCAATGTCTAGGGATTTGTAGGTCTTGAGGACTGAAGACTGATAGTTCTGCCAGACTTGGAGCTGAAGGCTGGAAGACGAAGATGTGCTGCTTTATATAGTTAGTTTGTATATCTGTTGTTGTTATTGTTATAGGTCTGAGACTATAAGCCAGCTGTTGTAATAGTTTTAGTAGACTTTTATAATTGGTACTTGGGCATCTGTTGCTTTCATACCTTTTATAGTTTCCGCTGTAGCCTCTGATTATGTTAATAAGATATGTTCTATGAATAGCATCCTCCCTATCGTGGTGTTTATTGGTTTGATTAGATGACAATGCGGTTATTCACCCGTCATTCCCTATGGACCCATAAAGGAAATTTATTTTTCTCTATTTATGCTGCTCCGGGGCGTGACAAATACAGTCTAGTTTATAACTTTTGTTAGACGTTGTAAAAATTTAAACTTTTAAGTTCAGTAGTGTGGATTAGTTTAATGTATAATAGTTTGAATTGTGGATGACAGAAAGCTTTGAATATGTGTAAACACTTTAAATTTTGTGACATAATGTTATGGGGGTTTTAATGTAAATCCTGCTAAATAGATGTGGTTATAATATTAAATCTATTAGTCACAAGTGGAATTAGTTTGTTTGGGCTAGGTTAGTCGTTGTAAATTATTTGTAATATATTTGGATTTTCAAAATTAACTGAGCATGTTTTATAAAGCTGTTCAATACAGGTTGGATTATCCAAATTTGAGCCGTTATATAGCTGATTTGTTTTAAAACTATTAGTTTCAAGATTAATTAATTGTCTTTGCTGTTAGCTGAGCTGTTTAGTAGGCGTTCTGACCACGCCGGGTCGGGGCGCCACAGAATCAATAAGGCAAAGCGAGGTAATGAGGGTGGCGACCGAAACCTGGGTGGATCATTCAAGAGGCCTTTCATGAGAGACTCTGGTTTTGGTTCCAACTTCACTGGACAAGGGAGACCGATGGACAATATACTAATCTGTCGACTATGTAATCGGCCACCTACGTGTCGATGTTTCATGGCTAACCCTCAAAACAGGACTCAAGGAATGAGTGGTACAAATTCTACACCCTATTAATTTGAGAGACAAATGTTATGATTGTGGAATGGTTGGGCATCAATCCAAGAATTGCCCGGGGAGACGTCCCCAAGAAGGAACAAGTTCTATGGCTTCAAGTGGTTTGAAGACTAAACAATCCAATGACAGGAGACAGGGGACAGAGCAGCGTGAAAGAAGATCATTCCAGATGAATTCAGGAGATGTGGTTGCTACGGATACAGTGGTCTCAATTATGGTGCCTATATGTTCGCATCTAGCATGCATACTCGTTGATTCGGGATCTACACATTCATTTGTGTCACATCATTTTATTGAACATTTGAATGTTAGATCGGCACCTTTAGGATATGAATTGTCCATTGCTATGCCACTTAGTAAGTCGGTAGTAACGTCTGATCTCATCAAAATCAAGATAAAAAGTATGCTCTACTTAGTAGGAATTGCAGTATGGAAGTAGAGGTCGAACCCACATGGACTGGAATTACTTTGTCACTTTAATTCTAAAAAAAATCTAAGTCTAATTAATTATAGAAACGGAAGGTTGGTTGATTTGATAATTCTATTACTATTAAGGACTAAACTATGAATGCAATGAAGTAAAACTAAGTAGATGAATGCAATGTTGAAGGTTTGTTTTAAATGGGGGTTACTAATTAAACTAAACATGCCTACGTGCACCTGATCGCCCAGGCGTGTCTTGGAATATAAGATAGATGACATAGACCCCAAAAGGGTCTATGTCATCTAGCTTATTAATATCATATATTAACCCACTATAAGAGTAAGAATAGGAGCTAGCGACGAGGTTAACGAGGAGTTACCCCAAGGTGACTCCGAAGTTAAACAAGGAGCAGCGAAACGAGTCGTTATTCGACGAGTAAGCGGTAACGTCATATTAGGAACAAGAGTGTTAGTTCCCCAAGGAACTCCCCCGAAGCCCAAAAAACGGAAGGGGGGAGTGACATTTGGGATACTAACACGTATTGTGTATTTATTCATTAGTGCAAATTTTAAACTAAAAACACGCATGCATGTACCCGCGCGCGTACTTACTACCCGCACGCGCGCGAGGAGATGGCGCTTTCTTTATAGATCGTGGTAAAGAGACTAACCCATTTGCCCAATGGAATTAGGGTTGGTCTTCTTACATCGTTGAAAGCTGTTACTGGTAGGACAGAGGTAACAATGCAGCTAGAGGAGGGGGTTGGGGAAGCCCCCTATTCCCGAACCCGAATTGCAAATAAGCACCATTGTAGATACTATCAACAAGAAGATATTACTAGTTCGATCTAAGCATTCATCTTTGGTTGGCATTGTTTGTCTACCTAAACTAGGGTATAGCACAACCCATCTTCCCTAGGCATGAATTATAAAAGATATAAACATCATAATCAAATAAGCACCATTGTATGTAAATACTCATATCAATCACAGAAATCAAGGAATATTGAGTTCAATAAATACAAGTAAGAATCTAAGACAAGAATAAATCCTCAATATTGTAATCTAAGACAAGAAACGAGAAGAGTGAGACCGATGGGACGACGATATTAACATGTTTTTGGTTTCCATTTCCATGTTATAATAATGAACCTTCAAGTAACTAGAACTATGGTTGTTTAACTTAGATTCTCGTAATGGATTCGTAGTATTGTAATTATGTTTTAAAGATGTTGTAATACAGTTAGGATCTCTATGATTTGAGTTTGGTATGCGTGGTTAAACCCTGATTGAGATTGAACAACCTTAGAAAGATGGAATTCTGCAAAATGTGCAGTAATTGGCAAAGCAGTCAACTGGTCCGGAGTCCAGTCGACTGGACACACTATTTAAACAAAATGTCTTCTTCAGTTTTTCTGAAACCAGTCGACTGGATTGTGTTTCAAGACAAGACTTTCTGGTCGTTTTCGTCCAGTCGACCGGGTGGGTATCAGTCGACTGGAAGTTTGACACCACAGTTGACAGGGTCCCCGACACAGTCAACTAGATTGGGCTGCTGAGCTGTGATGCCTCTGTGACCTCCAAAGCTATCGACTGGGTCCCCGACTAATTTGTTGCTTTCAAAATGAATTGTTTCTTTAAGTGTTTTCAAATGGGAGCACTTTTTTGAAATTATGATTTCATGGATTCTACTTAAGTTTATTCTGCTGCTGCTATGATTATCATAATGAATTAGATGAGCCTTGGTGGTGTGCCACGTGTCCTATTTCTGCCCGTAGCGGAATGAGTCATGACATTGGGCAATTATCTTGGAGCTAATTTTTTTTTACATGAATTAGCGTGATGGCTTAAGAGTTAAGATACCCTCTTAGTAAGACACCAATGACATTGGGCAACCAATTGTGTTATGTAGTTTTCAAGGGCTAATCTTATTGGGCGGATTTGCTGTTATGTGACAATAATGGTTTAACTCAGCATAGCTAGCTCATAAGTCATAAGTAGGGGTGTAACAAAATCAATCGGACCAACCGAACCGATTGATTTGGTTGGTTTTCAAAAACTTCATACAGTATAAAAACCAAAACGAACCAAAAATTTACACTAAACCGAACTGAACCGTTTTCACCGCAGACATATGTGTCCTAGAAAATTAAGCGAATGCACAATCAAACTTAGTGAAGAAGTTTAGGTGTATTCATACCTAAGAGAAGTGACACTATTTACGCATTGAACTTAGGATTTCTGATGGGAAAATGGAATATTGTTCTTACCTTGAAATTCAGAGATTTTTCACAGCAAGGACTGTTGAGAAGTCAAAGTACATATATTCGGTTTTCTTTCTGTTAATAGACATGGTGGTAACTTTTAGTTTTGGTATTTACAGCTGCATAATTCTCATCTAAGTCTCACAGATGTAATTGTCTGGACTACCCCTTTCACTGCATTTAAAAAATTCCATTCTTTTTTTATATATATTTTTATTTTTAATAAATAACGAATTCCATTCTTTTTTTTAAAGCTTGAAAACAGTGTTTTGAAAGGGTAAAAAAAAAAATTACAAAAAGAAAATAAATAAATAAAAAATATCCAATTTGCAACTCTTTGAAAGTCTTATTTCAAAAGTTGATTATGAGTGATTAATGCTACACTCAACATTTTCCACAACCATACATCATGGCCCTTGGTTTCGGTGGACCCCATAAGGATCTCACATGGGTCCCACACGGATCCACTGAAATCACATGGGTCCCACACGGATCCACTGAAATCAAGGACCAAGATGTGTTGGTCGTGGAAAAGATTGTGGGTGTAGCATTTTTGTTATTTTTAAAGACTAACCCAAACGGGTGCCGAGTATCAAGTCAAATCCACAAAGACTAATTCACAATCACAGGCAGATGAGAGAGAACTAAAAACCAGCTGACATTTGCTAGCAGTACAAGAAGTATAAGCAAATATACTATGTTCTTAGCATTCCTCAAGTAAATACTACACTATGATTAGGAATACCAAATAGTAAATCTCACTAGATCATACAGCCCACCATCATCCTCAAAACATGAATATATGCAGTAAATGCCTACAAATGGTCAAAGCATGACTCTTACAGCTTTGAGACTGGTAAACCTGTAACAAAAACATATTTACATGTAAGAGATTCACCAAAATATATTGAAGAATAAAAATTGACAAGAGTAATTTAGGCCAGTAATTACCCAAGGCTTTTGAATTGACAATGCTTGGTGATGCAGCAGGAGGTGGAGAATTCTCATCCAAGAATGGTTCTACACGATTTGGATCGTACCAAACTGGGTATCCCTTAATTTTCCCCTATAATGTGAATACAGATTGTCAATAGTTTCAGAATTCAGTATAAGCCAAACCAACGGTGGAATTCTAGCTCTTTTTTCTCTCTTTGTTTTCTTTTAGGGGAGAGTGAAATTGAATGTAGCCAAGTTTTTACAACCCAAGATGACATACCAGGACATTCAAAGCAGCCAGTGTTGCCATTCCCTCGCGTGTCCACTACATTAATCATTTGGGAGTGTGAGTACACTACTTCCAAAATAGAACAACAATAAGGTGAAACAATTTAGGGCTTGTTTGGGTGTATGTGAATGTAATAACCGTATTCACACTTTTACTCAACATATTTCACTGAAAAGTTGATGAACTCGATATAGTTCCATTTAGGAAAATTGTGCTAATCCGAAAAAAAGATGCTTAGAATCCTCAAATTTGACATTCCAAGAAAGCATAGAATATCGTAGTCTCGTATTTATCTTAACAGGTTCTCGTTCATGGTGTTCGATGTTTACTTACAGAAACTATACAAAATTACAAATTATGCATGAGGCTATTCAAATTCAATTGACAACCAAACACGCTATTAGCTTATTAATTGCCATAGCTTTTCCCTTGCTAGATTTTTATCTTTCCTTTTTCATGCAAATGCTAACATATGGTAAATCCAGAAATATTACCTTGGAAGCAGAGGCAATGTGCGGAACCACAATCGCATTCTTCATGTCGGCAAGCCCAGGTTTCATGTAAGGCTCATCCTAAGAAAACCATTGATGAACACTTACATGTAAAACTAAAGGTATTTTTTCTAAATTGATAAGAAGTGAAAAAAAAAAAAAAAAAGAAAGAAAGAAAGAAAGAAAAGAGGCGATTTAATCACCTCAAAGACGTCAAGACCAACTCGAAACATAGGATTAGCTTTTAGATGCTCCACTAGAGCCACTTCATCAACCACAGGCCCTCTACTACAGTTTACAAGGATGGCTTCCTATAGATAGATAATTCGCATAATTTAAGAAACGTGCACTTCATCTACCTTATTGGATCACCCCAAAAAATGAATTTAATTAAAACTCACCTTTTTCATCATTGAGAGGCTTTCTTTGTTGACCAGATGATATGTTGTTTTGTCCAAAATCGGATGGAGACTTATCTACGGAGTATCAATCAAAACACAATCATAAGCATAATGTTTAGATGAAATCGTTGAAATCATTTCATTAAGGTTCCGTTTGGCTCGCGGATTTAGGGAAGGAAAAGTAAAGAAAACACTTTTCTATGTTTGTTTACCAAGGAAAATGTTGAGAAAATTTGGAAGAAAAGGAGAATGAAATGAAAACATAGGGTGCGTTTGATAAAACTGAAAATTAAGTGCTGAATTTTAAGTACTGAAAATTTTAAGTGATTGAATTTGTAATACTGAAAACAGTGCTTCAACTATTGAAATAGAATGCATTCAGTGATTATTTTCAGTAGAAAATTTTCACTTAAAGTTTTCAGTGATTTTTTGGCTGCTTTTTCAATTAAGTGGTATATTATCAAACGCACTGAAAAAGAATAAGTGATGAAGCTTTTCATTTTCATCACTTAATTGGATTATCAAACATACCCATAGGCCATCTTTTTATTCTCCATTTCTATTCCGCTTCATTTTTCCTGGTTTTCTACTTTTTTTTTTACAATCTTTTAGTTTCTAATACAATTTCGAGTATAGGAGAAAACATTATGGATTTTGATTGTCCATCCCCGTTTCTTCCCCTTGATTTTCTTCACCTAATCTGCAAACCAAACAAGGCATAAAAGATACCCACCACATCGGCGTCTCGTAGAACTTCCTCCATAGATGATGCTCTCTTCCAAGTAACAGGCTGTTCACCATTGGCTTTTAGGAACTGACCATAAGCTGTAGTGGGCAAAGACATTAATATCAGCCTATAACTGGGGAACTGAAAAGTTTCAAAAGAGTGCCTCAGACATGCCTGTAACAAACTTCTCTAGGCGTGTGGATTGGTAGAGATCATAGTAAATTAGGTTCATTTTGAACCCTTCAACCTGCACAATAGAAAAAGCGAACCATTCAGCCAAATAAATCTTATTTAGAACCCTTCTGAGCCAAATAATCTAGTCACCTTAGAGATTCAACTCTGAGAATGAAAATTTATTTAACAAAAAGTAAAAAAAAATGAATAAAATAGAAAGACTGACCAGTGAAAGAAAAATAGGTTCACTTAGACCGTATGTGATAGTTTTTTGTGGGCCGACAGTCCCAGCTTTTGTTTTAAAAAGTTGTGATTGTTTGAATTAACTTTAAAAGCTAACCCAAACAGTCTCTTAGTAAGAGATTACCATCATTCTAGCATAAGCAGATCCAATACGACCAGCTCCAATAACACCAACAGTCTGTCCTTTAAGCAAGTTCCCAACAAATCTATAAGAGAATGGAGGCGAATTCATGTATTGTTCTCCAAGGAGCTTAAAAGTTTCATCACCAATGAATAGAACGTAATCAAGTATAGGCAATGGGAACTAATTATAGTCATACAGATTAGGAAGCCATCCGTCATATAAGCCTGCCCTCATAAACTCATCAGCTTCAACGATTCTTCTAGCTGCTGCTACAGAAAGTGAAGCAGCTAACTCTGCTGTAGTCTCTGTGAGTACTCCCTAACCATATGAGCATAACATTAATCTCAATATATATATATATATGTTGGTAGAAGTTGCCATGATTGTGAAAATTATTATGTGAAGCATATGCCATACAATCAAATTAATCCACAGCAGGCAAGCACACTTGCATGCTAGTGAAGACTGGGACCAAAGATTCATACTCATATACTACACCATCAAATCATGAAAACCATGTGAATAGTGATATTCAGGCTATGTTTGTTTTGCATATTTAGAGAAGGAAAATGAAAAGGAAAGAAAAACAAGGAGGAAAAATTCCCTATTGTTTTCCTCCATGATTTCAATGACATCGAAAATCAAAAGGAAGGGGAGGGAATTGTATCTCAAAATTCAAACTTTAGCTTATTTTTCACCATTTTTTTTTCTTTTCCTTCCTATTACATACACTGATTTCATTATTAACCAAACAAAAGAAAAACAAAGAAAAATCACTCAGCATATTTTTCTTATACATTAAAAAACTAAACTTAGAGTTACAGAGATTGTACTTTTGCATTAGACAGTAGTTGTTATTGGTTTGCAAAGCATATTCAACTGTCTAATGAACATTTCATCAAACATGGCATATGCAACAACTCCCCCTACGCATTGCCCCTAGGAAAAATGAACTTACAGGAGTGTTTCCAACCGCAACGCCATACTTATTGGCAGCATTGACATCAACATTGTTATATCCCACAGCCATGTTGCTGAAAGCTTTGCCCCCTGCTCTACTCAATGCAGAGAACAGTGTCTCTCCCCAATCTTCAGTCAACTGAAACACACAAAAACAAACCAATCTAAATCAAACCCAGATAACAAAAACTCACATTTGACCGACCCAGATAATAAAAAATAAAAAAAATTCACATCTCCACACTATCTGCATACTTGTCCAATCACTCCATCGCACTTGTCGCCGATCAGAGCAATGATATCTTCAACAGCGAGGATTGTTTTCTTCTGTGTGCATATCTGAAAATGATAGTGAATACAATTCAATAGCAACTAAGCGACCAATTCAGAGAACAGAAAAATAACAAATTGGAGTTAGTTAAGAAGAAGAAGAAGATTTACCTCGACCCGGCAATCTTGTTGGATTAAGAGATCGATCCATCTGGTTCCAGGCATGGGTTTGGTGCTGACAACTCTGTATTTCCCATTTGGGTTCCAAACCTCAATCGAAACTGGTTTAGCCATGAAAAACTTGAACTTTATCAGACTGTGTGTGTGTGTGTGTGTGTGACAAATGATAAGGTAAAATTGGAACAGAGTATTTTGAATTCCTCCTGGTCCCTGTTTTCTTATAAACTTATGGCTGATATGGTGTGATGCGGACTACAATTTTAAAATGTGTACGTTGGTTTAATCACTAGGATCAATTTGGCTGTAACGAGTAATGTTTGATTTTGGTGATCTGGAGGATGTAAGTTTTATTATCTTAGTCCGCAAAATGAGTGGATGTGCTGCTCAGCCTGCTTGCAGATATAGAGAGAGAGTGTGTGTGTAGTGTAGTGTGTGTGTGTGTGTGTGTGTGTTTTTTTGAGGGGTGGATTGGAGATGAATCCAAAGTCATTTGGGACCTCTCATTAGGCAGAAGATAAACGAGGATATGGCCTCAAGACTGGACGTCACGTAATGAGTTCGCTATCCTTTTCAACAAATGACAGAAATAACCCTGTTTGCTAACCCAAATGTGGCTTGGGTGATAGGTGTGATATGTCGAACATGAGGGGTGGCGTCTATGATCGGGACAAACTTCAGGGGGGTCTAGGTGATATTTACCCCAAACATATTTGATAAGGGTTTGGCTCAGCTCGACTGGTTCAATAAACAAGTGATGCTTGATTATAAATTTCTGATTCGTTTAATAAACAAGTCAAGTTTAAATGTACCAGGCTCGGCTCAATCAAGTCCGTGAACATGTTTAAAGAAGGTTTATATTAAAAAAAAAAAAAAAAAAAAAAGAGTGAACAAACTTGTCAATTGACTCATGTATATATACATTTGTTAAAAGAGTGAACAAAGAGTATAACGGAACCACTTTAGGTGGTCTCCCTTATATATGTGTTAGAAACACACTTTGAGAACCAAACCATTACTCGGTTCTAACTTCTTCATTTCAAATCTGCATCACAAGTTTTGGAAAATAATCTTTTGACATCTACACAAAGTCTTAAGACAGAACCATAAGACAACTACTGATAACATTGCTATGGTTCCAAGCAAAAAAAACACAGATAACATTGCTATGGGCATATGGCCTATATTTTCTTAAGATGATGATGACTCTAGGAAAAAGCTGGATAGGCAAAGTCAAAATCTTTCGCCAATCTCGGGCCAGACCGGTCCAACACAGTCCAGGCCTTGTTTCCAGGCTCCGGGTCATAGGGCCGACCTTTGAAAGGTTTGTCCAGGCTTATGTGGTCCACCCATTGGGCTTTGGCTGAGTTTGAAGTTTGAACAGTTCAATGAGTGTTGAGTGGGCCAATCAATCTCGGGCTGTTAGATTACTTTACTGCGACTTCATAATTGGATCAAGTACTTGTTTCCCAAGCCATGTTAGAAAACATGATCAAATTCAAATTAAGTCTCACTAATGATTTTCACGAAAGTGAGCAGTACATTTAGGCTTAGTTTTGTCCCCACGTGGTGCTTCTTCTTTTTTAAAGGCCAATTTCATGTTAATTTATTTGATAACTAGTTTATGAGTTTTGCAAAAATTGAACTTAGGGCTTTTTTGGAGGGAGATTTTAAAAGCTCTAGAATGAAGTTTTTAAAAGTTCAAGGTTGCTTTTTTGGTTTCATTATGTCTTTTTGAAGAGTAGTGTGTCACTTGTATAAAATTATCAAAGAACTTAGTAATAAATTTCATAAGCTCCTTTTAAAAAGCCACATGGGGGCCAAACTAAGCCTTGTTTGATTAAGGCCAAATTACACTTTAATCCATTAAACTAAAACATATTTTTAATTGGGCCCATAAACTTCTTTTTTTTCCCAATTAGATCCTTAAACTTTAAAAATTCATTCAATCAAATTTAAATTTGACACTGTTAGCTTAAACTTTTAAAAATTGTCACGTACGTTGCGCGTAATGCTTACCTGTCACATATTAGGTTAAGACAAACACGGGAGATTGAGAATGATCAGATCCGAAATCGCGTTCAATCAAATCCGAAATCGCGTTCAATCAAACTCGAAAACACATTGGACTAGATCTAATCTCCTGTGTTTGTCTTAACCTAACATGTGATGGGTAAGTATTACGCGCAACGTATGTGAAAATTTCTAATAATTTAAGCTAATAGTGTCAGAATTTGGGCCGGATTGAATGAATTTTTGAAGTTTAAGGACCCAATTGCAAAAAAAAAAAAATATGGACCCAATTGAAAACATGTTATAGTTTAATGGACTAAAGTGTAATTTGCCATTTGATTAAAAATGGATATGTGTTAAAGTTCTAAAAGTAGAAATAACAAGAGAGAAAGTGGAAATAAACAAGAGATGGCACATGTTGACAAAACCCTACAAAAAATAGTTTTTGGGTCATTTTTAACTTTTAGACACAAATTTCTACTTGTCTAAGAAGTAGGTACGCAAACACGTCTAAAAAGTAGCTAGCTATGCAAATTGCAAACACATACTATCTAGAACTGCTTCTTCTTTAAACCACAAAATCGATTCTTGTGTTTTCCAAACAACTGCATACAAAAAACATGTACTCCATATGATAAACACTATAACTGGTTATTGCTATTACGACCCATCGCGTTACGGGGGGAAATATGACACGTGTCACGCCACCAAAGCTCATCTAATTCATTAAAAGATTATAGTAGCCGAAAAGAAACTTAAAACAACATTAAGTATTCAAAAATTTTGGAAACAATACCTTCCGAGTTGTAAAATCCATATAAAATTAAAAACGTAATTATATTTTGAAACAGATGAATTTATGTTGAAAGGGACTCAAAAGGTACCCTAAGAATCAATGAAAACATTTAGATAATTTCCGGACGAGATAGAAAAGGAAAACATGCAAGGAGCATTTTGATCGGTCGAACTGCCCCGTTGAACTGGTCAAATGACCCTGTAGCAGAATTCTTTCTAGTAGCAAAATTTTGCTAAGGCATCACTCAACCTTCACCAATAACAACACTTCAAACATATTACAACTCTTAGCAATCTTTACCAAAGTTATGAGAACATGTATAACAACTTGCGTAAGTTTGGAAAACATAAACTAATCAAGTTAAGGGTTCATTTGGATCAAAATCTCATAAGTGCTACAACAATTCATAAAACATGAAATTCAACTTGTTATACACTAAGTCGTGAACTCAAGAGTTCCAATTCGCTTCCAACCAACATAAAAAGGTTTTTAAAAGAATATTACATCAACCCAATAACGATCCAGAGCTTATACGATTTGATTACAATAAACTATACCCCAATTCCTCCGAATGATCCCAACGGCCTCATCCCTCGCATTCCATATTTCCTTTCTTCATACCTGCAATGGAGTAATTCTCCATTGCTCAGCTATATGCTGAGTGTACAATTCTAACATATGCATATATGACAATTCATACTTTAAACATCAAAACAAAAAATAGTCTCCGGGATGAGAGACACGCATTCATCTGGTAATGAAACAATGAAATTGATGCCGTGGAGGGTCTTCTCCCAACCACTCATCCAAGTGTCCTGACAGGGCCTTCTCCCCAACCATACAATGTGCCCTGGTAGTGCCTTCTCCCAAATCATGCACTGTAGCCATCGCTACAAAATCCTCAAATATCGAGGAGCTTACCCCCCGGAAGAATTGTGTAAATCCTCCCTTTGACCCACATAAACACATAGCATGCTCACATAGTCATACAAATATGCCTTTCATACGTACTCGCTAAATTTAACGGGCCTAAATTAACATATAAGTTTTGCCCGAATCACAATTTCATACATAATATTCAAAGCATCCAAAATTTCCTATATAACATAGGTTAGGAATTCATACCTCGAGCTATCGTCCTATAACTTTGACAGAAATACTAGTAGTTCGATTAAACATCAAATCTCTGATTAAAAGAAATTCCTACAAGTTTACATGTGTTTTCTCCAAAATTCCAACATTAAGATTTTTATGAAAGTTCGCCAAACGTGGACAAGAGGTATCAAAACAAAGCCCTTATCTCGAGGAGTTCAAATATGAAATTTGGAGAAAAACTGACGAACGAACAGTCATCGATTTTCCCTCTTGATTTAGGTTTTGGAAACTTTTGAAATAAAAATATCTCTTGAGTTTCTATATATAGACAACATTCTAAAAAATTGCGTTTACCTCCCCACGAGTTCTTAAAACTTTTAATTATTCCCCGAAACGTCTTACACGTCTAATTCATTGCTTCACGAGTGAAAACTATAAATCATGGAAGTTTTCGTCTAAGTTCCGTTGTTGTCGTAATTACGTTCCGAATACTATTTTCGTGAAATTTCTATACAACCTACCTTTTATGCAACGAAACACTTACATTATTACTAAATCCATCAAAATGATCTTAATCGAGATCGTAACTACCAAAAAAAGTACACTATACATATGAAATTACTATTCACATATGCCAGTTAAGGTTAAATAATATTTAATCACATAAATATTATTTAAATCATAACAATGCCTCATGGAGTATTGGATTATGTCCTCACTTAACACCTTCCGTTGACCCCTAGTCAACCACTTTCACAATCATCAAATAACATTGATAAGTTCAACAAAATGAATTATGCATTTTAAAACAAAAAGATTTTCCGGGACGGGCGTGACAATTGCGGTGTTCTGTTCACTTTTAAAAGAAAAATTCTTCAAAACATAATGTATCATCCAACTATTATGTAGGTGCCAATTGATGGTAATAAGCAAGGGCAGATGCAGGTTGGGGCAAGAGGGGGCAGTTGCCCCTCCTCAACTTTTCAAAATCACTCTTTTACCTTACATATTTCATATATTAGTTATTTTTTTCACCTTAATTGCCCCCCCAACTTTCGAAATAATTCTTTTACCTTATATATTTTATACTTTATTCATTTTTGCCCCTTAATTGCCCCCTCAACTTTTCAAAATAATTCTATTACCTTACATATTTCATACTTTATTCATTTTTGCACCTTAATTGCCCATCAACTTTTCCCGAAAAAAAAGGCTTTTAAGCTTATAAGAAATATATGGGCCATACGGGCACCCACATACATTGGACCGAGTCCAATGGGCCTTGGCCCTGGTGACCTAGGGTGTGTGGCTATATATATTTATATTGCACACACATATTAGGGTTACACACACTACAACCAAGTAGCCGGTCTCTCTCTCTCTCTCTCTCTCTCTCTCTCTCATGGTTTTCTTTTTCTAAAGCCACCACCACGGAGCTTGGGGATTTAGTGCGTGATATTGACGGAGACCGCTCTAGTAGCATCTTCTACGACCTAGGCGATGCACAAAGGAGTACACAGAAGCGATGAAGGTGCAGCAGGTTCATGGTTCTTGATTTGGCTCGTAACAACGCCGACTCATTCGATCCTGTCGGGCTATAGCTAGGTAAGTGACCTCAACCCGACTCCATGCTTGTGTGCATGATTTTTCTACATTGGTATCAGAGCCTATAGGTTATTGTTCGCCTATATGTGCCAAAAAATGAATCCACCATTGATGGATTTCAAGTTTTTTTATAAAAACTTTGAAAATTTGATTTTCAAGTGGGTCTAATACAAAACTCCAATAGGGGTCCAAATTTTTTACATAGTTGTGTTCCTTATGGTCCCTAGAGTCCCCCCATGAAGTCTCATGGGCTGATTATCTCCAATGTGGGAGAAATCACAAACCCAAGATTAGGTTTTGGGTTGAAAATGAATTTTTTTTCGAAACTATGCTCTCTGTTTTCGGAAGATTTAGTTGTTTGATCAATCTATTTTTTGGCATGATCTTGTAGTACTCTGTGAGAGCTTTCCAACAATATAAAATTTGTAAGTTTTTGACGAAAAGCGAGTGAGATATGAGCTTGCAAAGTTGGGGGGTTGAGCAGCCCCCAAAACCCAGATTGGTTTTGTTTTGGGAAAGATGAACTAGAGATTAGCCACGCCCACTCTCGCTGAGGAGAGTGGGGCCCACTCGCCGGCCGACGTTGGTCCGGCGACCATGGGTCCGAAGAGTGGAGGTGTGTCTCTAAGCCCCGGTCCATAACATATATTTTATATATTTTTATTAGAAAAATATTTAATTATTTTATAATTAAAACAGTTTCTGCTATTAAATTAAATCATTTTTAATGTTTTGAATTGTTTTAATTGTTTTAAAATTCTGCAAAAATATAAAAAATTAATATTTTATTTTTCTTATATTATGGATACTGAGTGAGACCAGAAATAATTTTATGATAAATTATTTCATTATTTTTTTTGGTATTTTAGAGCATAAAAGATATGTTTTAAATGTGTTTTTAATTGCTTAAAATATCCAAAAATGCATATTAATTTTTGAAATTAAAATGTAGTGTTTAGTACACTGTAAGAGACTCTAAGATAATTTTTTTGTAAATTATCATGTATTTTTAATATTTTAGAGCATGTAATTTATGCTTTTGGGCATTTATTTAATTGCTTAAAATAGACAAAATACACTATTAATTTTTGTAATTAATATGGGACATAAGAGACACTGTTTTGAGACCAGACAAAATTTTTTGGGACCCATAGATAGTTTTTGGTAAATTTTCTAAATCATATTAATATTTTAGAGCATATAATCATGTGTTTTTATACACGTATTAAATTTTTTAAAATATTTTTATTGATTATTAGTTCAAGGAATTAACACAATATTTCTAGAACACTAGTGGTAGCTTGTTTTTTTGGTGAATTTCCTTGCTCTTTGTAATATATTTTAGAGCATATATTGTGTTGAGTACATGATATTAATTGCTTAAAATATAACAAAAGAAGCTATTAATTCTTGAATTTAAAATATAGTATTTTTGTACACTGATTGGAAACTTGAGAAAATTTTTTGTGAATTATCTCATTTTTGTTTTGGTATTTTAGAGCATAAAATTTATGCTTATGGGCATTTATTTAATTGCTTAAAATAGCCAAAATAGACTATTATTTTTTTTGTTTTAAAATTAATATGGGGTGTTTAGAACACCATATTAGACCATTGAAAATCTTTTGAGAATAAATTCCTTGAAATTTTTGTATTTTTGGGAATTTTTGTTGCTCTTAGTTAATTTTTGTTTGATTAGATCAATTTATTTTGTTAAATTGATTCAAAATGTTTTTTGGGCCTTGATAAATTTTGGAAAATTATTTTATAATGAAAATCAGTTTTTCAGTTAATTAATTTTCTATGAGGTTTTAAATTAATTTGTTAATTTAAAAGCCCTTAATGAATTAGTTTTAAAATATGTTTTAAGACCTAAAATTGTGTTAAAATTAGTGAATAATCCAGGTTTTTTCATTAATTTTACTTAGCTTATGGGAGCTATCCCGGCTGCGGAATAATTATTTTATTGCAAACTTTATTTTTTCTTAGAGGCTCATTGCATAGTTGGTCATATTTAATTATTGATGTTTGTGATTTGATGACCCGAGACCTCTAATCTTCCTCCTTAAATGGAGTGATGGATTAGTCCATTCATTTTTAAATAGACCACATGAGTGCTTGGTATATGTGATTAATGCATTCATCTGGATAAAATGAATGGACGATTAATTGACAATTTATGGAGCTTGTGTCCTCACGATGTATGTTTAGAGTTGTTCTTGTATATGTTTATGAACAAAGCATCCCTATTTTTGTAGGGTAATGTTATTCGCACTCGATTGATTACTTAATGCACTCTATCGACTGTATTGAGTGCATGGTACAACAGGTTGTCAGAGTGGTACCATGGAGCGCATTAGTTGATTTTTGGAGTGCGGATAGTAATTCCCTTTTTTATGGGCTATAAATGTAATGTGAGCATGAGAGTTTTATTTCTTGTATTGGAAAAGCCTACTTGTAAGGGGATGATTTTCTTTGTTCATATATCATACACTTGAATTACCTTAGCACGAGCTCTAAGTTGTCAATTCGGACCCACGTGGGGGTCCATGCGCACTTTTTGTTGTATGGCGCACTTTATATTATTGTGAATGATCTTAGATTGGTAATTGTACCATCTAATTGATGTTTGTTTGAAAATCAATTATAAAAGGTTTTTGTTGATTTACAAAATTAAGATTTGATTAATGAGCAATAACAAATTTTTTGGTCTTAAATTATAAAGAGGGGAAAACTAATTTGTAATTGGATTTTAAAACTAACTTTTTGAAATGTGCAAATAATAATGTCAATCCCTTGTGCATGTTCTCAAATGTTTTTTAAACCACACTTCGTTAATCTTTACAAAGATAACAAGTTTAAAAGGGACTATTTTTTTTTATTGTTATATGGCACTACGAAGTAATACACCTACAGGATGAGTAAGAGCTTATGGGCTTTGAACCTATTCTATGGTCCAACCTATTGAACCGAATAATGGGCCTCTGGTCCAACATCATTGTAACCTTAATAGCCTATAATATTTGGCTCGAGAAGGATCATAGCACGTGCTTTGTGATAAGCAGCATGCACCATGATCTTGTTGGGAAGCATATGTACTACTCAATAACCAAAGAATTGTGAGATCAGCTCAAATTTGTTTTCAATAGCACATTCACTACTAGATTAAGCATCTAGTTATAAAGTTCGGGAAAGTAAAGGAAACTTCCAAGTACGGATATCTAAGGTCGATGACAGGTATGATTCGTGATTTTAGATTACTCGGAACATCTTTACTGCGAACTGCAGTTTCAGGCTATGATTAGTTATTTGCCTAATTCGTGGGTGCATAGAAAATAAATCATGATCCACAATGGAAATGTTATTTTTTTTTTGTTTTTTTGACATTTTTTGACATGTTGAGCTGAATACGGAGCGCCAAAAAGGTAAGGCGAACCGTATATAGCTACACTCTTGACCACAACTTCCATAAGTGGAAGTAAGCGCAAGGCCTGTGGGCCTAAATGCAATGGTAAGGGTAAACCCGCCTAGAGGCAGGGTGGGGCTAACAAGTTTGCGCCCAAGGCTAACAAGGTGGAAGAGCGCAATAGAGAGCGTTTTTCAATTCGGTGGTAATAGGATGGATATTTTTGGGTGGTAGTGTTACTAGGACATAGTTATCTAGGGATAACTACTTAAGAGTTGTTTTAAATAATTCTAGTTTCCTCTGTTATTCATTTATTTTGAGACATGGCATGCTAGACTTGAACACATAGGATGTGATAGGATGACTTGATTAGCTCGAGAAGCCCTTTTTGGGCCCACTCGCTAAGGTTGAGCTACCTATGTGTGAGTCTTACTTAGTTGGCAAAGCATGCCGAAAACCTTTTAGAAAGGCTATTAGAGCTACTCAAGCATTAGAGCTAGTTCTCTCAGATATCTGTGGACCAATGATTGTAAAGGCATGTCATGGTACCTCTTATTTTCTCATTTTTTTTATAGATGATTTTGCGCAATATAAGGATCGCGAGTACTTATCTAATCAGTTCTGGGAACTGTGTAAGGAAAAAGGGTAAACGCAGACAACTTTATATTCCGGAAACTCCGCAACAATATGGTGTTGTAGAAGGAATGAATAAGACATTCCTAGATATGGCTAGGAGTATGATGGTGCAAGTCAAGCTCCCAATGTTGTTTTGGGGGGATGTACTCTTGATTGCTGTCTACATACTAGAGTGTCTCTTCTCAGTCAGTTCTTCCTACCCCCTTATGAGCTATAGAAAGGTGAAAAGCCCATTTTGGAGCATTTGCGCCCATGAAGCTTAGGAGGCTATGTTCACTATACGTCGCATAAGTGCGAGAAACTATGCTCGAGAGCTAGAAAGCATTCCTTTATAAGGCATTCTAACAGCTCGACAGGCTATGTTACGTGTAATGAACAAACGGGTATAGGAATGACAGAAATGGTGTCACATGATATTGAGAATGACTTCCCCAAATTGGTAATACTAAGAGATATCTTGACCTTTATGAGTTGGAGGATGTTGAAGACAACATACCATCTTTAAGCGAGGGTGGGGAGATTGAGAATCCACATCCAGTAATTGCTGTAAAATGGTACTAGTCTCCAGCCGAATGGGAGTAGACCGCTAGACGTTAGTGGGAGTGTACCAGATAGTGGGAGTGCACCACTAGGCACTTAAAATTCTCAGGTAACACACTGTATGGTGATGAGGAAAAAGTTCCCTGTCGTTATTTTTGAAATTGAGGAAGACATTTTCATATGTGTGCAAATGTGTGCACAAGTGGATGAAGATGAACCTGCTTCTTTTGTTGAAACATTTTTCTCGTTTGCTGAAGCTGAGTGGATTGTTGCTATGCCAGATGAGATGAGCTCTATGGATGCGAATAAGGTCTAGGAGTTAGTTGAAATTCCGTATGTGCGTATGATTATTGGAGATAAGTGTGTTTTCAAAATCTAACGCAAGGCAGATGGTTCAATTCACAAGTATTAGGCGCACCTTATGGCAATAGTTTATACCCAGAGAAGGTATAGACCATGGAAATATGTTCTCCCAAATGGTGAGATCTGACTCCGTTCGCCTTATCCTAGCAATTGTCGCATATTTAGTTTTGGAACCTTTTTTAGTTGGATGTTTAAACTGTGCTTTTCTCAATGGAGAACAAGACGACGAGATAAATATGAATCATCCCATTGGTGTTGTGACCAAAGGGAATGAGCGCAAAAGTATGTCGTCTCAAACGATCTGTTTATTATCTCAAGCTAGCGATCATCTAGGCAGTGGTACAATGTGTGTACATTAAATGGTCCAAGGAAAGTGTTCTAATTCTTTATATGTTGATGACGTCCTTCTAGCTGGGAATGAGATGAGTTCCATAGTCACCACTTCAGAGTAGTTGTCCTCTCTGTTTGAGATTGAGGATATAGGTGATGCCAACTATGTGTTGGGAGTTTAGATTATGAGAGATCGTTCTCAAAAGCTTCTCTCGAGGGTTCTTGAACGTTTTTCACATGAAAAGTTGTAAACCCATTGACATCCCATTTTTGGTTGGGACTTACCTTGATCTTAGATCAATGTCTTAAGAATAATTAGAAAAAGAAACAAATGTCCAATTTGCCATATGCATCAGCAATAGGGAATCTGAAGTATGCTATGTTCTGTATTCGATTAGATGTCTTCTATGTGGTTGGTTTAATTAGTCGTTGTTGTAGCAACCCTGGTTCTATCACTAGAGAGAAGTTCAGAGTATCTTGCGATATGTTCGCAGGACTGAGGACCTTGCCTTATGCTGTCCACGATAGAAGCATAATATGTGGTGTGCTCTGCAGCTATTTGAGGAGCTGTTTTTGGTTGAAGAGTTTTTGCATTGGCTAGGCACTTCACCTCATAAGTGATGAGGTTGTGCTCATCTACGGTGATAGCACGCAAGCTTGAACATATGCAAAAATATCTCAAAAACTATTCTAGCATGTAGACATTCATTTTTTTTTGTCACATTCGAGATGTGGTTTGCACAAAGGGAGGTTGTCTTGAGGCACATCTCCACTTGGGGATTTGATGTGCTTAGACATTTTATGTGGCATTGACATTATTATTCAAGTTTTTATCAACTAGATGGTTTCCATATATATATATATATATATATATATTTGTTATAAGTGGAACAGTTGCACATTTCTAATATGTCACCGGGCTTGAATCGACCTGCTCACACGGGTGATTCACCTTGGCGCCGAGATAGCGAACTAGGACGTGTGTGTCCATGTCGCTTAGATGGCGAGCAAGATGAGACATTTGTGTTCAGGGCGCTTAGATAGCCATCTAGGACATGTGTGTCCATAGTGCTTAGTAAGCGAGCTTGAACATTTATATCTACACAGTGTAAGAACAACGAGCTAGACATAAACCTTATTATTCTTATATGTCGCCTTAGATGGAGCTAAGATGAGACCTTTATATTTGGTAGAACATAGAGAGATCCCACGACTCTATGTAGTATGTTTATAGCCGAATGTGAGTTTTCAGAAGGGCGCCAAGAAGGGCGACTGTGCTGGAAAACTCAGGTTAGACGTTTTGTGTAACGTCTAAACTAAGATTCGTATGACGTTACTTGTTTTTTCCAAACACAAAGTGACATGTCCATTTTTTTTTATGGAAGAACGCCATAGCATACATTTCATATTGTATGTGCTTTTGCAATCGACAGTGGAGCAATGAATGGATTCCTCTTCATTGCTGTATGAGCCACGTAGCATATCCAAGACATTGGTTACCCTACAAACTGGTTGCGTTCACTACCTGAGACTATGTCATGAAGATGACGCTTGATGACAGCTACTTTAGCATGCTATCCTAGGACGAAGAGACAATTCCGTTCTATGGGGCGTGTCTGGGCAAGCTGTCAAGTTAGTCAGATTGACATGTAGGCTTAGGGAAGACCATTCAATAACACACCATGTTTTTGTGACTCATTAGCAGGCTTGCGACAATCGTATTTTGTTACTGATATGTCATGAGTACATTACATTGAGGTGATGCAACAATTCTTTTCACCGACGGATTAAGAATGTTGTGTCTGGTGTGGTTAAGTCATCTAAGGCATACACGAGAAGCTTCCGAGTGATGTGCCTTGCTGGTTATGGTGATGATTTGACATTACACTCATGTCGTTGTAGTTTCTTTTCGTAAGGTCGCACGTTCTATTTCCCTGTATGAAGAGATGAGAAGTTCTGTTTTAAGAGATTGGTTTTTAGTACTAGCCCTATGTGGGTGAGTGGGAGATGTAAGAAATATGTGGGCCATACGGGCACCCACATACATTGGACCGGATCCAATGGGCCTTGGCCTTGGTGACCTAGGGTGTGTGCTTATATATAGTTTCTTTTCGTAAGGTCGCACGTTCTATTTCCCTGTATGAAGAGATGAGAAGTTCTGTTTTAAGAGATTGGTTTTTAGTACTAGCCCTATGTGGGTGAGTGGGAGATGTAAGAAATATGTGGGCCATACGGGCACCCACATACATTGGACCGGATCCAATGGGCCTTGGCCTTGGTGACCTAGGGTGTGTGCTTATATATATTTATATTGCACACACATATTAGGGTTACACATACTACAACCAAGTAGCCGGTCTCGTTCTCTCTCTCTCTCTCCCCCTCTTTCTCACGATTTTCTCTCTCTAAAGCCATCACCACGGAGCTGGGGGATTTAGCGCGTGACATTGATGGAGACCGCTTTAGTGGTGTCTTCTACGACCTAGGCGATGCACAAGGGAGTACACGGAAGCGATGAAGGTGCAGCAGGTTCATGATTCTTGATTGGGCTCATAACAACGCCGACTCATTCGATCCCGTCGGGCTATATTCCGCTAGGTAAGTGACCTAAACTCGACTCCATGCTTGTGTGCATGATTTTTCTACAAAGCTTTAAAAAAAAATTGGGTCAGGGGCGCTACCCCTGAACCCTCGTATAAATTTATGCCCTTGAACAAAACTCCTGGATTCGCCCCTAGTAATAAGGTGTAATTTTGCACGATTTTGATACTTTTTGGTAGTAACTTTTTAGAGTGCCATTTTGTAGTGATAAATTTGTCATTTGTTTTTAAAGATGTCATTTGGTTGTCACAATTAGTTCATTGAATAATAACTAAGCGCGAGTGTAAAATGACGTATGGTGTTAAAGCTAGCTTTCAATGACCTCTCTTGAGGTATGTTGTAATTTCAACATCTTTCCTCATATTTTTTAAAATTACATGGACCTTCCTAGTCAGAGATGGAATCGTAATGGTGTTAAAGTTTACAAAAGTACCGATTTATCCTTGAAATAAAATACATTTATTTAATAAGGAAAATCATCACATTATGAAATGACAATTTTGACCTTTCTGATATGCCCCTTAATCAAAAGGGAGGGGGGAAAAAAATACTTTTATGAATTTTTTATTTTAAATTTTAGTTTTTTCTTTGATAAGAACAAAGTAGTTAATCTAAACAAACTTAATCAAAAAATAAGCAAGTCAACTGACAGTTGACTAACGAAAGAGAGGTGAGTGTTATACAACAACAAACTTGAAGAGAGATTAGTATATATAATTTCTAATACTACGAGAGAGATGTCTTTAGATACAACTTACAACAAACCTTAAGGAAAGTGAATGTAATTGATCGGATTTTTTTTTAATCACGTTTGCCGTATGATAAAGTTGCTTGATTGTATAATAGAAAGATCCTTTACAGTATAATAGAGTTGTTTGATTGTATAATAGAAAGATCCTTTACAGTATAATAGAGTTGTTTGATTGTATAATAGAACGATCCTTTCAAAAGGCCAAAAGTAGGAACATGTCTACCAACTTTACCAACTCCATACCAAAATGGATAGGCCTTTTCGATTCTTTCTTGCATGCGGAGCGCTGGCAACCAAAGGCTTCTCTAGGACCAATTTTTTTTTTTTTTTTTTTTTTTTTCCAAACTTTTGTAAACAAAAAAAAAATAATAATAAAAAAATTTAGGTGATTCTGACAAAACCACATAAGTGTTGCCGGATATTGACAGTCCCGTATTGATTGCCCAGATTTCTTCACCCCTCTTTCCTTTGACACTTTTCCACCCAATTCAAAGAATCACTTTATGATATCATATCATGTCGCTAGTATTTGATTATAGAAGTAATGTCACATGCTGCCAAGCATGAAATTGGGGTATATTGAAGAATTAGACTAGTACAAAAGAGAAACGTGAAAGCTAGTATTATGTGTTTGTGGAGATCGAGGACTGTTGTGGGCAAAATGAGACCACGAGTTTTATTGAACTGGTCAAATAAATAGGGCGACAAGTTTAATTGACTTCCACAATTAAATATTGATCATTGAAGCCACCTACTAATAATGGCCTCGATGTCACTTCAGCAATGTGGAAGTCTTAAATTCAAATCCTCTCCCTAACAATCACATGTATTAGTCTGGTCACATCTCTAGCGTATATGAAATTTTTTCTACACTACAAATTACTCCGTACGTAAGAAATTAAGAACGATACAGATACAAGAAACTTTATTCCTTAGACTTTTTTTTTATTTAATTTTTTTTTATTTTTTTTTCCCTTCTCCTTTCCAAAACTTTCATGTCACAATATTAGAGGTCACAAGACTCGCAACATGCTGGACCCAAAGTCTCTGTAGGTGGTGGTCCTTACAGGTCACAACTCACAAGACTGAAGACTCACAACATGCTTTTATAGATCTGTAGTTAGACATCCCTAACTCTCTCTGCCTACATCTAGCCACAAGGTGCAGTGCCATGCGCACGCCCTAACATAGATGTGCCTTCCACGCATTGTGCCACGTTTGCTTTGGCTAAATGCTCCCCACATGCATAGAGCTAGCTTGCTGCAAACGGACATAGCCACGGTTTTGAGTGTGCTGACCACAAGCTCACATGTGCCTTGTCTTGCAGTGGTTATGTTTTGGCATTCACATGGACTACAAGTGGTTTGACTATTAAGATCCAAATTATGGAAGCATGACATTACATACAGTTATGGTGCCAGCATACAAGCCGAGTCGTGCTCATATATGTTTGAGGTCGCCTTGTTTATTAAATGAACTTGACATTTAGGCATGAACTTGACTTGTTTAACAAGCTTGAAATTCAAACTTGAGTTTGACTCATATAAATTATAGTTGACTCAATAAACTTTTATCCAAACTTGACATTAATTGATATCAACAAGTTAAGCTCATATAATCTAGCTATAAACCTGTATAATAGATGTACATTTACAAGTCAATATGTAAGATTGACAATCTGCTCATACATTTTACACATGTCTATTTACGAACCATATTCAAATACGTTCACAAGTTCTATTGGGCCAAACTCTTTCATACTTGAGCTAAACAGACTTAAATTTTAGGCTTAAGTTTTACTTAATTATTTATTAAACAAATGACGCCAAATCGAATCGATCAAGCTGACCCTGATCGAAAATGTTTGCGAGAGCCTGATGAGCAACTCTACTTGCACACACCCCTACTCATAGTAAAACACTCCATTTTTTATTTTTTTTTTGGATACGATGACAAATCTCCTCAGTCTGTCCTCCAGACTTCGAGATCTCCATCAGTATTTCAATCGGTTTACCTGTTATCGTTTTATCATAGTGGAATATGAGACAACCCCGAGTATATACACTGACCCCACAACACAAGCACTAATTAAGTTATGGAAGCAAGCTAGCGTTAAGATCCAAATTTACATCAAAATGAAGAAAATACTTTTGCTCACCTAAAAAATAGTTTACTAATGCTCACCTAAGTATTCCATTGGCCAATGCAGTGAGATCTAGGATTAAACAAATGATATTTAATCACGAGTCACTTCATTGACCAATGAGATGCTTAGATGAACATTAGTAAACTATTTTTTAAATGAGCAAAAATGCTCTCCAAAATGAAACTATTTTTTGAAAATTTATTATGTCCATCATGAGATCCAACGCTCTCAAGTCTCAAATAACTTACTTTAGAAGATTTCAAAGCCTTGCCAAAAGAAGCAAATGATCCGAAAGGAATCTTTTGATTCTCTTCCAATTGACGGCAAAAATTACCTTGACATAGGTTAAAATCTAAATTAACAATACTAAAGGTATTAATAAATTTCACTAATACTCACACCCATAGAGATAATGTGAGTGTGAATATTATTAAGACATAGTATGAATAAGAGATAAAATATGAGTATAAATACTAGCAAAATTCTGATAATGACCCCAAATATTAGTCCAACCTAAAACTGTAAAAGTACATCTTTACTTAAAAAAAGAAAAAAAGAAAAAAGAGTACATGTCTGAAATCTCACTCTCTGCCTCAGTGCCTCCCTCTCTTTCTCTCTCTCTCTCTCTCTCTCTCTCTCTCCTGCAAAAACTTGCCAACTTCTCCAGGGAGGTAGGGGACTATCACGGATTGAGAGAGAGAGAGAGAGGCCATGGAGAGGCTTATCTACTCGAACCCTATCTCTACCAAAATTCATCCAAAACCATGTCATTTTCTCCCCCGACTCGGCCGATTTGACGCCGCAAAACTCGTTGTGTCATCATTGTCGGTCCCCGAGTCCCGGCGAGTGAACTCGTTGTTCTGCAAACACGAAAGCCCATCTTCTCATTCGTCTTCTCAAGCGATCCCTGCTAAATTCTCGAATGTACCCTCGTCTTTCGGCTCTTCTCTTGTGGACTCATCGGAAGATACAAAACCCAATCCCCATTTCCTCAAAGTACGAGCTTCGTTGCAAGAGAAGGTACAATTCTATGTGCAAAATTACTCACACATTTGTTTGGGTGTCTATATTGGTATTACGATTGCTAGAGTCCAATTGGGTATTCAAAAGATTGCTTTGATTTTTTTTATTTTTTTTTAAATGTGGGGTTCTATTAATTTCAGTGCATTTTATTTATTTTTGTCTTCTGTAATTGGTGGGTATGGATGTTTATTGTTTCAGAAGTCTTAACCTTTGGTTAGTGAGTTCCTTTATGGAGGTTTTAGGGGGTGGTTAAAAGAGAAGAAAATGTTTGAATCTTGTCTACAATCAGGTTAGATTTACTAGAAGGTTGAGTGGTTGTGTTGGCCATTTGTTTGTAGGTTTTACAGTGATACAACTACAGGGCAATTTCTTTTGAGAACATATATTGAGAGAATGTAGTATGAACAAACAAATAGTGCATATGGTTCTTTTTCTGCACATATGTTCTTGGGCGATTAAGGTGGAAGATTCGTAGATTGAGTCGAGCATAAAAACAGCAACAATCAAGTCTTGTTGAAATGGTGATTGCCCTTTGGCAGATAGACCTAACTTTTGACCCTTTTTTTTTTGCGCAATGTGGTTGATCTGAGACTCAAACTCACAATTTTTTCAGTTGTAGCTTTTGATTAAGTGTCCATCTTTTGAAGATTTCTCTTTTCGGTTGTAGCTTTTGATAAGTGTCCATCTTTTGAAGATATCTCTTTTTCAATTGTGGTAGAGATAAAGTTGAATTCTAACAACTGGAAGCTTAAGGCTTTGTTTGGTTCTTGGATTTAGTGAGGGAAAAGAAAAGAAAACTTAGAGGAAAACCTTTTCCTTTGTTTGCTTAATGAGGAAAATAGGAAAGAAAAGAGAATAAGTTGAGAATAAATTAAACCTTTTGAATGTTGAGACTCATTTCCCTTCCTTTATTCATATATTACATCCTAGGAAGCACGGGAGCGGCGGTCCGACCCCTGTGCTAGTGCGATTGCCTTTGATTAGTACACACCCAGTTCGTATGCAGCCTTTCCAAAGAGTCCGTGATTCCTAAACTATATTTTAGATATTTTTAATTTTTAATGTTATTTAAGCATGAAAGAAAACACAAGGGAAAACTCGAGGGAACTAGTTTTCCTTCTTGTTTTCTTTCCCTTTTCTTTTCCCTCACGAAATCCATAAATCAAGCAGAGCCTAAATGATTAGGAACACATCCCATGATACGCAACAACCTACTATAATCACTATAATCATGGTTGTTCAAGATCTTGTTGGTAGCTAAATTGGCTCCCTAGATAGATGGAAATAATTTTTAAGAACTCTCAACATATGATTCTGAAGGAAATGGATTCAGAATAAATTTTTTTGGAGATTGAAGTATCTGTGATTATTTGCTTTACATGTAGGATAGTGGAAGTACTTCTACTTAAGTAAAGCTAAGGAACCAAGAGCCTGAGAATGTGGATGGCAATGGAGGGTTAAACAGTGTATATTTTAACCACAAGACTAAAATCACTCTTACCACAAATTTTCATTCTCAAGAAAGGAGGTGTGGGTAGCCCTATTTATAAGTCTCCTACAAATGAAGGGCAAATGATGAAAGGCGAGAGAGTTGGGGCAGATGACGTATCAAATTAGCCAACTAGCCCTCTACTCCAGCTTGCAAGTATGCTTACAACTGAATTGAGCGAATGAAATGAAATGACATGGAAAGCTCAAGCTTTATATGATAAAGAGTTTGTTCAATTTGGTACAAATGAAAAGTAACAAGCTAAGGCTTGGCCCAACTTTGAGGCTTGTTATGCTGAATTTGAATAGGCCTAAGCTTGGGTTGGTTGGGTGCATGACAGAATGGGTGCTGTGGCAAATTTGTCGTTTAATTCTTGTCAATTGATTTTTCAGTTGTTTTGGGTAAGTTCTCTTTATGGATGCCCACTAGCACTCTAAGTGTCGGACTTTTTTTTTCTGCATTTGTTATCTCAATTATGTTGATAAGAATGATTTTTTTGTTTCCAACTGAACTGACTCTATCTCTTATAGGTAAGTGATGGTATATGCATACCCATCTCCTCTGTCATCCTTTATCTTCAATAATATCTTTCTTTTTCTCCTTACAGTCTGCTGTAGAATTCATAAGTGATTCTTGACCATCTTTTTTCATTATTGTTCAACAAGCTGCGTCTCTTGTGCTGTTTCATTGGTAGTTGTCATACCAGAAAATCCTAAAATTACCAATAGGACCATAATGTGTCGAAGACCACAGCTTGGTCACTTGTGGTCAATGTAAAAATGAGGTCATGACATTTCTGTGAACTTATCTAAAGAAGCTTTAGAAGCTGTGCAAGGTCACGCGGACGTAGTTTTGGAGATGAATCATGGTAATGGAGGATTTCTAGTTTCTGCAAACATTTGAAAAAAATTTCTGTGCCATTTGAAGTAATAGGTAAGATATAAAGTACATTTATGGAAATGGAAATTCTACTATAAATAAGTGGAGTACATTTTATTTGGGTTTCACTTGTCTTTGAAGGACATTCCTGTGGTTAAAATTGAGGTTGGAAAATAATTTAGGAAGACTCTAAAAGTTATATGAGAAAGAATCTTGGGAAGAGTGCGGATTAGCGAAAGTTGTGGTTCTTGGGTCTACTTAGGAGGAAAGATGTTGCACATAGGACAGCAGAGAACCCAGAATCTAGGGTGGGACCCAAGGCAGCCATTGTTCGGGGGGTAGGGAGAAGATTGAGAGAACAAGGAATAACTGATCAATAAGAAGATATTACCAAGGGAATCTGACGAATTCTTTAACTAGAATGTCTTGTAAATTATGCATTGTGGCATGGTTGAACCAAATACCTACAGGACTATAGCGTGCTTGTTAGAATCGGTCGATTCATAGGAATTTATTCGACTTGCATGCAACCAGATGTGATTCACGATGCATAATTTCGAACTTTGAAGTTTTAATTTTGTACATCCCTCCACAAAGTTGAAGCACCGCCACATTATGGTCAAAATTCATTCATATGCCTACATGAAATTTGGAATTAATCCAAATTCCTATTAGTGCTGCTTACCCCCCCACCTCAAAAAAAAAAAAAAAAAAAAATCGCTGTCCTTGTTGCCAATATTGTTATTGTTAGTTGTATGTTTGTGATGCCTCAATTCAAGTAGAAGTGTGTGATAGATAAAGGGTTCATGTCTCTTGCTTTGACTGCTATGTGCAGTTGTTTCCTTATCTTCGTTTCACATCTATTTTCTACTCCAATAGGAAGTGCAACTCAAAAGTTCAAATTATGGCAACATTTGTCGATAAAGAACACATTTCAAATTGGTGGAAAAAATAAATAATAATTGTGTGGTTGAAATTTCTCACTTGTCAACAATACAAGAAGAGCTCGAACTTATAACTAAAGAACCTTGAACCTCGTGAAATTTGGTGAATGTGAAACTTAGCCTTAATTATGAGTTTGCACACTCTTGAAGATAAACGGAGAATTTCTGTGGTTATTTTGCAATTGTACAATTTCTGTGATTATTTTGCAATCAACATGATTCAATCTGTGCGTCAGACACTTACTTGAACATTTGAAGTGGATTTACGTTCTCTTGTTAATTTATCAACAGTGTCACCTTCTACTGCTGCTTTTATCCTATAATACATCTTGTCTTTCTCAACGCTGGCTTCACTCTTTAACATATTGTGAACTTTTTTCAGGCAGTGTCTGCTGGGGCAGTTATACTACTCTCAGCTCTCATAGTGATATTGATACACCCGGTTGTTGCCTCACCAGCTTTTGCAAGTTTTCAAACTGCATCTAAGGCTGGGGGACTTTTACGGTCTGAACTACTAAGCAGTGCTTGGACCGGTTTCTTTGCCGGTTGCTTACACACACTATCAGGGCCAGACCACCTAGCCGCTTTGGCACCACTCTCAATTGGTCGCACCCGCTTGGAAAGTGCTGCGGTTGGAGCCCTATGGGGCTGTGGCCACGATGCTGGGCAGTTAATTTTTGGCTTACTATTTCTACTACTAAAGGACCAGCTCCACATTGAAATTATCCGCACTTGGGGCACGAGAGTGGTGGGTTTTACCCTTCTTGTCATTGGTGCTATGGGAATCAGAGAGGCCTCAGAAGTCCCTGCCCCGTGTGTTGCCCTCGAAAATGGTGAGTGCGATGTTAGTGTTTACGAAGCCCTTGAAAACCCACCAATGGGGAAGAAGAAGAAGAAGATAGGGTTTGCAACTTTTGCCACGGGGATCGTCCACGGACTGCAACCCGATGCACTTTTGATGGTCTTGCCTGCACTTGCTTTGCCTTCTCGCTTGGCTGGTGCTGCATTTTTAGGCATGTTCTTAGTCGGGACAGTTATTGCAATGGGTAGTTATACTGTATTTATAGGCTCGTGTAGCCAGGCATTGAAAGAGAGGGTGCCCAGAATAACTGAGAAGCTCACTTGGGCTTCGTCGCTTGTGGCAATTGCGCTTGGATTTGCCATTATCATTAGCCAGTTTTTTGGGTTTAGCTTATACTGATTCAAGTTTGTCAGTTTTTTCAAGTTTCATTCTCACTGTTAGGGAAATGATTAATGGCTTTAGTGGCACCAAGAGTTCATCCTTGTGGCATCGTATCTCCGTGAGAATCCTCCTCCTTGTTGCTTGTTTTGCTTTAAACAGTTGTAATTTTGATGTATAAGGTAGCCTTTTGCATCTGATGAGTGGAGGGCTCAACTACATTTTACACCCTTTTAGTTTGCCATTTGTGTCAATTTGGTCTCTGTAGTTTAGAAAGTGTCATTTTAGTCCTTCAAAACACTTTTTGTGACAATTTTTTTACTTTCAGTGACAAAACTATTCGTCACTAAAGGACGTATTGGACTTATTTGACACACTTACGAAACTACAGGGGCTAAATTGACACTTTCTAAATTACAAGGACCAAACTGACGCAGGTGAAACTACAAGGATGTAAAATGTATATAACCCTTCTTATTTAGTGTAACCTGTGTGTTACTTAACTTAATGGTTAGCAGTTAGCTCTTATTTATTATCTGCCTTTTGAGTAATGCTACGTTTCCCAAATTCTATATATCAAATGGTTTCTAAACACATGTGACCGTGGGCTTACTTAATTTTGATGGAAAGATGATGTGTTGGGAATACAAAATCTAGGAAGCATAGCATTACACCACACCGAGCTTTTGCTCACAATGCTTTGTCTTAAAAGTTCATTACAAAGTTCAGCAGTCAGAAAAAGCGAAGTTGAACTCTCTCTCTCTTAGCATTGATGAGTATCCAACACGGGTTTATTAGCCAACAGAGGAGTTGTTTCCATAGATTTATTAGCTAGAGCTGCTATGAAAGCATGCGTGTGCTGGGAATATTGAAGGGGAGAAGGTAATATTGAAGCTTTCTTAAGGTCGATATTTTAAGCATCCCCCTGGGTAAACAAAAATTGATCTGAATATTATGTCCATCTCAAATACACAATTTTCAAGTGTCCCAGAGTCCCAACCCTCAGTAAAATAATCTGAATATCATTGTTCTTGTGGAACACACATCCATTCATAAAATAACCTGAAAATTAATTATGTTTCTTGTGGGATTCACCAGCATGAGTGTACAATGATCAATGAAGAAATTCTGAACAGCTAAAAGCCTAATCTACATTCAGAAACTTGCCCCCCAACACTCAAAAGTATCCATTTGTGTTATACTGTCATAATTTAAAATTCAGAATGTTGCAACAGCCACATCTTATCCACAAAGACACGCTTGCTCCGAAAAATATCTGTTTTTAACAAATCTGTACTCAATGGGCCCAGGAATATGAGAAGGTATGCATCATTCTCTTTTGTCATTCTCCATTGCACACATTAGAGCTTCTGTTTCTGCTTCTTGTTGATGTCATAAAGCACGCAAGCATCTGCTGCTGTCTTCATCTGAAACCATCAAATGATGTCCCAAGTAAGTCTAAATCATAACAGTGAGTGATGTTTACCAAAATGGAATGCACAACATATAAGCAAGTATCAGAAAAGGCCATGAGAACGTAACGTGTACAAAAATACACTAAAAGTACCAGTCAACAAAACAAAGTAACATTTTGATCTTCCCCATTGCAAATTCAGCACATGCCCCTTGATTTCATTTTACACAACTGCAGAGTTGTCTAATCAGTATTGGGGGATTTCTTTACGATTAATTCTAGTAGTCCGTTCATTAAATACCATACAAGATAGCCTTTAACATCACCAGCCAAGGTTTCGTGATACATTGTGGCATGAGTGAATCATAGTAATGCTAGAATGATTAGACACCAAAAGAAAAAGTAACCACGGATGACTAGTCATTAATGTTACGCTTACCACACATCATCAAATATCCCATCGAAATCAACAAGATAAAGAGCGACCAATGAGTTCGTGGATAGACGCACAAAACACAGGGATCTCCAACCCCTTTTCTAAAATCGACAAAATAATACCGAAGAATATTATGACAACTATATCGAAACTCGAAAGAAACTACAAATAAACACAAATAATTCAACATACAAGAAAACATTAGCAGATTGCTACTTACATAATTACATTAGTTATAATGTGGTTGTGTCTTTGTGCAAGAAGGGAGAAGGTAACTCTGTGCTCCTTTGCACTTTAGGAGTTATCCGACCATTATTCATTTATTCTCATCAGTAATACGGAGTAACAAATTTCCGAAAAAATTCCTCGCATAATAATCAATTCAAACCAGACCATTCCCTGACCTGCAAATCTATATAGTTTCACATTTGAATTGTTATAAACTCCAGCTCAACCAAAAGGTTCCTGGCATCAAAATCTGATGACCTACTAAAAATAAATACATTAGTTGAAAATATTTCAACGAGTTTATCTAGAATTATTCAAAGACAAAAATCCTTTTATAATGAGCTACAAGTTTCCCCAAGATAATCTTTTCTACAAAGAGGTAAATCCTATATTTTTTGAGTTTTTTAGTAGACCAAAATACCATTATTTTCCATTAACTACTGTTTTCTTTACCTTCACTAGCAATCTTCTATTTAACTATGAAGCACAGGGTAATATTTTAGGCACAAACACTTTGCACAAACATTTTACACAAACACACTATCTCTCTCCTGAGTGGCATTGGACCCCACAGTACCACCCAGGAGAGAGATAGAGTGTGTTTGTAAGTGTTTGTGCCCCTAGCATTATTGTTAACAATCGAATGGAACAGAAATACGGGAATGTAACTCTCGTTAATGAAGCTTAGTATTGATATGTTACATTGACATTTGACAGTAAGGGCAGGGCAGGGCAGGGCAGGGCAGGGCAGGGGTTTTATATTGTTTAACCCCTAAAATAAGATCTATTGTCAGTTAGTAGAGTACACAGTAGTTCCTTAAATATCACTAGTTACCTGTATAAAATTGACTGCCTGCTTGGTCCCCCATCCAAACAAAAGCAAAGCGAGTAGAATAGAAAGAAGTGGACACTCTTTTGCAGCATTTACTAAAACCTAAAAGAAAAGTAAACATAATAAAAATAACTCAGGTAGGCCATCTAAACGATCAACTAGGTTATTAGACACCATGAACAGAATGAAGTCTTACATCAGTCAGATCTTCAGTCTGGTTCTTTGCCAGAAGAAACAGCGTAATGTAAAGAACCTGCAGAACTCAGTTCAATTAAGTCAATAATTAATGTGAAAGGTTTTTCCAATCCAGATGGTGTCCGCAAAGAGACATTCACCTCACATGCAACACAACAGTAACCCATAAACATCCTGTTTCCATAATAAGCCTTGAATAGCCAACTGGTGCTATCTTTTACATCTTTATGACTAGCTTTGCCTACCAAGAAAGTACTGCAAAGAGGAATTGAAAATTTAAGAATTAGGATCCAACACATATTCACTTGAAGGTAACATGTCCTAACAAAATAGAGTTGGTGAATATCAAGGTGGTTCAAATTGGGAATCTAGGTCGGATTGCTGAGAGGTCCTCAGTACGGATCGACAATCGTAAAATCCTAAAAAAATAATAAGTAATGTTGAGAATTCTTAGAAATTCACAGCAAACAAACTTAAAACTCGTAACAATATTGACAAAACGGGGCAAATTTGGAACCCATAAGTCCTCTTAGCATGTCTGTCTTAAATGTTGCAGATATTATTAGCTTTCAACCCCCCCCCCCCCCCCCCCCCCCCCCCCCCCCCCCCCCCCGAAAAATTAGAACCAAGAATAACATTTAACTTGCATAGAACAAATAGTACCAAAATGTGGTAGCCCTTTTAATACAAAAATTAGATGAAAAGTTCTCACGGGACGTCAATCATCACTCAATATTCATCAATCGTACAAACAATATGCAAATATCAATTTGCATAAAATATTTGTTTTCCCTCCCAAGAACTTGAAAATCAAACGCTCTGTAACGTAGTCAATATAGGTTAAAAACGTGATCTGTGAAGATAACACCAATTGGTATGCAATAAAATGATTGAGTCCTGTTGAGAGAATACTCAAAGGCTTTATTTGGTGCATTGAACCAAACCGTTTTCAGTTTTTGATATAGCATACCAAAGTAAAGACACCAAAAGATAAAAAGAAGGGAAACAAGTAACTTTGACCCCATGCTACAGAAAATGAAGGGTTGAATGGCTTACATCCGTAACTAGAGTAGTACTAAAGCAGAATAGAAGAGTTCCTTTGATATTTCCATTTTTGTTGTGAAGCATATTCATCTTGGTTCTACATTTAAGTGGATGTGATACCTACCTTATAATGTCTTCTCAAAGAAACTTTCGAGGACTAGATAGTAGGGTGATAGGGCTTGTTGATCCTACGATTGTAAAGATCCAATAAGAATTTCTAAGTGCATTTCAGGTCATAAGATCCAGATCAAGCTTAGACAACCATGGCAAATATTAAACCTCAGAATCCATTTGAGCATGTTTCTAATGTTTCACACGAAAAATGCATAGTTGATAAGTTTAAAATTTAAATACCTGTACATCTGCAACCAATGGCTGGCGATGTCTAAAGCAAGCAATGACAAGAAAATCAAGCCTGGGCTGGAATGATCATGCAAGAAAGAAAAAGAAAAAGAAAAATCAGATATGCCTGTGTCAAATTAACATGCCATTGCGAAAAATGTAGTTTGCATATTCTACCTGTATACTTGGGAGAGAATCACTAGTAGACAAGCAGTGCTAATTCTGATATACAGCAGAAGAGTCAAGCAGAAGATTCAAGATAAATAAGAATGAACAATAAAACATATATTCATAATATCGAGCAAAGAAAATCTAGAGAAAATTATAGAAGTGTTTGAAGCAGTTTTAGAAAAGATTACCTATCCGTCACCATGTCCAGAACAGCTCCAAAAGTCGAAACTGATATAGAGGGAAAGTGTTAATCAAACGCCATGCTTCATATATCTATATGTATGTATAAATTAACAAATTTGCCAGTAAACATCTATGAAACATGGTAAAAATAACAAAATCAACAATAGTAGGTACACACACTGACCATCGGACGACAAAGACTATACGTAGTAACTCATAACAATTTTCCGCAAAAATGCCAAATTCCGTAGAATACTTAAACAAGCTCACGTAGAAGTCAAGAAGGACTTTACAACTATGCATTAAAAGATACTGCAAATTGAATGGGGTCAAATCAGTTTTCAATTGTGACTCGATCCTATTAGTGCGCGTGCGCGGAGAGATATGTTCTACATTGAACATTCAGGGATTTTGGCAATAAAATGGAAAAGGCAGATAAGTTATTGAAATTAAAGAGTTATAAAATCTGCTACACAATGAGTAATAGTGTTGTTTACTGTACTCAGTATTTCTCAGTGTTCTAAAAATCCCTAGGCGGTAGGCGGGGCCGCGAGGGGGGGCCTAGGGCCTAGGCGGAGGCCTAGTATTTTAAAGCAAAATAATACAGAAACAATTCTAATAGACTCAAACTAAGCTTCCAACTCTTCTTCTCCATATTGCTCCAACACTCTCTCTCCATCAGACTCAAACTCATACTCCTCATCACCCTCTTCCTTTGTATCCTCATCAGATACAAAATCGACTTCATGAAGTTCTCGTGACTCGTGAGTCGTCTTCAGTCTCTCTCTCTCTCTTAATCTTGGTAGTCAATTGAATGAACGACTGTGGTGTGGTGGCTTAGGGGATTATTAGGGCTTGCCCTTGTTATTATTTCAAGAAAATGACAATTCCACCCCTAAGCCTCCGAGGCCGCCTAGGCCTAGGCGACCTCTTGGGCCGGCCTAGGAGGCCTAGGCTGGGTCTAGACCAGGCCTAAATCCCTGTGGGATTTTTGCAAGGATTAGGTGAAAATCCAGGCGGTTGGGCAAGGCCTAGGGCCTAGGCGGAGGCCTAGTAGGATTTTTAGAACACTGGTATTTCTTTGACTGCTTCACGCCATGCATCATATGTAAAAGTATACATCAAACTCGCACTCCAGCAAACCAATCTCATGTATCGTTTGAGACTGGGCATTGAAGTGACTTATTGTCAAACGACAGGACTAACTAAATTCATACCTTGATTGAATTTGCGAGCAAACCAACCATCCAACGCGTCACAGACAAAGCTGAAACCGCATGATCAATCAATTAATAACTCCCCATAGGCACACCGTTGGGGCTATAAAACACACAACCAAAAGAACGTAACTAATTTCCATATAGAGAACTGAAACATGAATTCTCACCTAATAAAGTAGAGGACTGAGAAAAGCTTTTTGTTGGAGAAGCATATGTAGAAGGCAATGCAATTCATAAGAATTCTTATATATCCTGAATGCTCACACGAGTAAAACAAATCACTAAACTCAATAGCAAGAAAAGTTGTATCCTACAGCCCAAGATGAGCATGTGTTAACCAATTAATTCATCAGAGGAAAATCAAATGAACGCATTCATAAGTGATAATTCCAAGTATGTTGCATACCCATATAGGCAAAAAAAATAGTTTGGTGAAATTATCATCGTACTAGCTACATTAAACAACAATGCAAGAGAGTTCTTCTGTATTCCGAATGCCTTACAAGTAGACCTAGCAATATTAACCCGGCACCCGTCAACCCGCTCGAATCCGCCCGCTTCGGGTTGAATTCGAGTTAGTACATTTCTTTAAGCGGGTCGAAATGGGTTGTTAGGAAGAATTAGCGGGTCGGTACGGGTTGGGTGAGGGTACCATACGCAGACGTTTTCTATTAAAGGGTTAGAATAGAAATCTCCCAAACACCATCTTTCTCACGTCTGAGACTTTCTGAGTTCGGCCGCCTCTCTCCCACATGAGTTGATCTTGGTGGCGGAGAGTCGGCGACAAGGATGGTGGATATAGTATGAAGAAAAATTGCCGATAAGGGTTTTTAATAAGGTCGCTTCCAACAGATTCGCCGGCGTCCAACTTTGATTAGTTTCGAATTTGAGGATAAGGCCGAAGCAGATTCGCTAGGATTTTGGTTTTGCTACTATTTATTGGATTTCTAGTGCAAATCTCTCTCTCTCTCTCTCTCTCTCACACACACACACACACACACACACACCACACACACTCTAAGGTTTCTAGATTTAATGTTCTTGTGAATTTTTTATTTTTTTTCTTCATGTGTTTCTTTGCTCCAGATGTTTCCCTGTTTTTGACTTTGTCTCTAGATTTTGATGTGATCTAACGTTTTTCTTCTGTAAATTTTTTTTTGGGAATAAGCAAATACACATACTTGTATAAATATATATATATATACACACACGCGCGTGTATCTATCTATCTCTGTGTGGTTTATTGATGTCAAAACAAGAAGAAAGGGCTTGACCATCCTTCAATGTTTTAAAAAAAAAAAAAAAGTTGGGTAAGCGGGTCTACCCAACCCGACCCACAACCGACCGGTAGATTTGCGGTTTCAACCCATTTTGACCCGACCCGTATTCAACCTGCCCGAAACCTGCCCATTTGCCACCCCTAGTTTGCAACAATAAAAGTGTCAACTCATTGCAAAAGAAGTTCTCTAGACCAATCACATAGCGGGTGTTCTGATCAGAACTTGAACCCTATCCATTACCATCTTGGAGTAGATGAGATACTACTCAAGCTAATAATCCAATCATTCGCACAAAAAGCAAAAAGCAAACAAACCCTAAAAACCAATAGAGCCCTAGAGAGTAATCCAGTGAATTTAATTGCAGAATAAACTTATGACCACTATATAAATCAATACTTAGAATCGTTCAAACATTAAAGTAAAATCATAAGGATAATAATAATCTACGAACATTACATATACATACACAGGAATCAAATGTGGGATGCTCGCGAGTCGCACATCTGAGTTTGGGGAAAACTCTGATTCGATTAAGCAGCACATTTGCACAATAACAATAAATTTAACTGAATAGGGCTAAATAGCTCATATGTATATATATATATATGTGTGTGTGTGTGTGTGTGTGTGTGTGTGTGTGTGTGTGGCCAGTAACAAAGAGGGTGATGAAGAAGCGCACCTATGATGTTAGGGATGTAAAGGTACACAGATAGTTTCCCCTGTTTGGCCATCGCAAGAACAACTTTTTCTACAAAATCAAGATTGCATAAAACGCATCAGACGGTCAGAGCTCAATCGATCTTTGCCTGCGCACATGATCATCTATTAGATTCAGTAAAAAAAATATCAAAATAAATAAAAAATTTTACCGATAATACGCATACATATACAGAATTTGATGAGAGAGAGAGAGAGAGGGCGGCAAGCAAAAGCCCTCACCGACGGGCAGACCCACTTTCCGATTCGCCTCTGCGTGTCGTTAGTATTTCTATTTTCATTTTTTTTTAATGTCAATTTTCCAGAGATAACCCAGACAGTTCAAAAAGAACAAGTGAAATATAACCTTAAACTTAAACTTACTTCCCTTTTCGTTTGGATTGAGAAAAATAGATTGGGGAGAATTGAAGAGAAATTTATCAAGAGAATAAAAGAGGAGAGAATAGAAGATAAAGTTGAGTTTTTTTTTACTATATTTGGATAGATAATAGTAGATAGAAGAGAAAAGAAAAGAAAGACAAACACAATTTTTTCTCGTTTGGTTAACTTTCATAAGAGAAAAGAAAAGAGAAGAAAGTACTTATAATCTATTTACTTTTTTATCCTCTATTAGGGATAATAGTTGGATGAAATCTATAGGGTGATGCTATTTCCACTCCATCATTGAACTAAGACACTCCATGGTACCACTCTTAGAGCATGTGGTACCATGTATGTCATGCATTGCATACATGGTACCACATGCTCTAAGAGTGGTACCATGGAGTGCCTTAGTTCAACGATGGAGTGACAATAACAATTCCCAATCTATATTATAATTTAGGACTTATATGACTAGGACAAATGACTAGGACAAGATTTTTGATGAGTAGATTAGTTTGATGATTAAGATTGATTGGATTGGCTAAAAAAGGCCAACTAAGATTAATTGATTGGATTGAGACCAAATTTGTATTTTGTTTGGAGAGGTGGTGCTTCAAAAAGGATGGTTCCAATTTAATTCCATGTGCCTAACGTGTATGGTAGGGGACATGGGTCAACTATTAGTCATTATTCACTTGCTTTATTTACTTATTGAACCAATGTGCCTAATATAGATATATACTGTCATAATATAGATATCCAATATAGTATGGACTTCATAATAGAGATTGGCCACCACGCCTAATCTCTCTCTCGCAATTACATATGTTTTCCCTTCTAACCCCTTAAATTAAGCACTCCCTGTAAAAAAAAAAAAATATTAAGGAGAAAAAAAAGCCGCTCCACTAATCTCTCTCATCATTAAGAAGAAAAAAAAATAAGTCTTACCTTCTGAGTCTTAGAAAGAATCCCAAATCTAAAGCGGGCTTGATAAACCTCTCCCTCACGCCTCTCTTCTCTCAACCATCACTGCCTACTTCAAGGTAACCCTCTCTCTCTCTCTCTCTCTCTCTCTCTCTCTCTCTCTCTGTGTGTGTCTATGCTACACGGGTGGTCACGTGTGCTTGCATGTGTGTGGGTATGTGTGTGTCTGTGTGTGTTTACGTGTATACATGTGTGTGTGTGGGTGGGTGTTTATGTGTGTGTGCGCGTGTGTGTGTTTTAGTCTATGTATGTGAGTGATTGAGTGTGTGTATGTGTGGTTCTTTCAATCTTAGAGACTGTAATATAGGTTTTTGTAAGTTTTCTTTCAATCTCAAATTCTTCTCTGTGTGTGCTTGCATGTGTGTGGGTGTGTGTGTCTGTGTGTGGTTACGTGTGTGCGTGTCTGCAGGCCCGGCCCTGAGCACATGCAGTACATGCTTGGGCTTGGGGCCCATCATACAAAAGGGCCACCAAACCTTTGATTTCTCAAAAATATATGCAAATAGACCAAAAAAAATTGGCAAAGGGAGGGTTTCCTCCAAACCCTAATTGTGTAAAGGCCCCCCGATCTACTAATCTCACATGGGGTTCCCAATATCTCAGGACCGGCCCTACGTGTGTGTGTGTGTGTGTTTACTGGTGTGCGTGTGTGTGTGTCTGTGTTTATGTCTGTGTATGTGAGTGACTAAGTGTGTGTTTACTGGTGTGCGTGTGTGTGTGTGTCTGTGTTTATGTCTGTGTATGTGAGTGACTAAGTTGTCTTAACACATGGTATGTCTCACATGTACTTTTGTCCTCTTTTTTGTCTTTTTGGGTTTGGGAGCTTCAATTTTCTTGTTTTCATTCTTTTGTAAATATGACTGTGTTGAAGTCGGTGTTTCAAGCATATACATTGCTCCATTTGTGATCTCGGCACAAAAGTACAGTGTTTTTAAGTCCTATCATGTCCCTTCTACATGCATTGTACTGTTACATTACATCCACGGTCTTCTAGATGTTGGATACTGATACATGTAAAATCTATAGTGTTAGTAATTCAATTATTAAATTTATTTTTATAGGCTATGTAATCATTATTTTCTATTTGTACCGATTATTTATAATGGAGATTAAATTGATAGAGGTGATTAGTTTAAACATTAAAAAAATGTCCATTTGTGTCAATATGATTATGACATTATTTTTATTATTATTATTATTATTATTTTTATTGTTAATGTATTGACGATTCTGAACCCAAAAAATATAATATATATTGTATAGAAGATGATGGAAAAGTTAAGAGAGAAACAATTTCAAATCCAAAAGATTCTGAAACCTAGGAACTTAACACATGTTCTCCTCTATCACAATTTGGAGATTATCTCCATGCCTAATTTCTTTGTTGAATACATAATTAGCTTGTTGTGTACATTCCTCACATAGGAAGGTGTATTGTATTGGATACAACTTCATTCTGTAGGATGATGAAGAAAATGTATGGTTGGACAGCCGAAGATCGTAAAGGATCATCCAAAAAATGAAAAACATCATTTTAGCATGCAAGATTTTTCTATTTGTAATATTTTAGAATTTTAATGATGGATTATATTATATTTCTTTGTTGCTAAAACATTAAGTTACAACAATAAAAATTATGTTTGATTTTTGTTATATAAAGATAGGTATGAAATTTTGCATCTAATATAAGAATATCTATATTGGATGAATGATGTATTAAGTGACAGTGAAATTTGAATAGCTAACAGCCAAACACATGTATTAAAATCAATGAAAATGCCTTTAGGCATGGGCAATATATTATTGATGATGACAGTTGTACTATCTATTGTGACAACGATTGTAAGCCTATGATGCATTTCTATTGAATTTCCCAGTTATATTACCAGATAAGTGTATCGTATCCTTTTTTTCTGTGTTATTAAAATACACGTGGAATTATATTAAGTGTCGATGGCACATGGAGTTAAATGCTGAGTGAATGCACATGTGCTATAACTTTTAGGTAATGCATTTTCACAGGATCTAATATCGAAATAACAAAGTTGACTTTGTCGAATTTTTATGATTATTTTTTTTAAAGCTATATAATTTTAGATTTTTTTAAAAAAAAGATTAGGTTCCTCATTTTATAAATCCTTTATATTTTTTCCCGGTAATTAGGGTGTAACAAAACCGATCGGTTCGATCGATTTTAAAAAAATTTCATGCAGTGGAAAAATTGAACCGAGCCGAACCTTCACACTAAATCGAACTGAACCGAGCTGAACCAAAACCAATCGATTTGACTAAAATTCACTCCGAATCGAACCAAAGCAAACCTAACCAAACCATTTTCAACCCTACCAGTAGTGCCCTCGGGCACGGGCAATATCTAGTAATAATATCTAATAGGACGTATTAGTCTTTTACACTTTATTTAATTGAGTCAATTAGATATAAGGACAATTTATAATGATTAAGTTGATTAAAGAACAACTAAAAAAATGTGTTTCGTTAGGTCCCTTAATTTTTATTGGACAAATATACCCCACAATAATACCCATGTATACACACAATCAAAACACAACACACATTCTCTCTCTCTCAAACACACGACTTTATTTCTGCTCTTTCTAAACCCTCTCTCTCTCTCTCTCTCCCCCTGTGTGTTCATCACTGATAAGAAGCCCTACGTGAAAATCAATCCTCAACAATCGACCACATTCAATTGTGTTCATCACTGATTCGCCGCCATCTCTATCGCTTCTAGCTCCGATCCAGATCTCCAACTGCCGACCAGTGATTCCTTCAAATCTCGTCACTGGTTGCCCTTCCCCTATGCCAGAAAGGTTCCGTACTATGCTCATGAATATTAGCACCAATTAGGTGTGAATCTAAATAGATTGAGTTGGTGTGTACCTTTTTCTTTTCTTATTGTATTCTTCTTCATTTATGACCTGAAAAACATCGCGAAGTAACCTAAAGCTCTACTCTTGTTTTTTTAATAATGTGAATAAGTGTTTGATTAATGTTGTTTTTTTATTATGGTTTAACATGAGGTGCTAATTTTCTATGACATATATTTCAAGAGTTTTTTCTCCTGATGTAAGCTTGACAAAGATGATCATTGTGTTAAGCTTGTACTTTAGTCTTTATGTCACGCCCCAGATCCACACATGTGAACCCAAGACACGTGGCACGCCACCAAGGCCTTCAAACAACAATTTACAAATGAAAAGGAGGGAAAACAAGTACGTTTACACCATTATGTTAGACAAATTAAGCCCAAGGGCAAAATGGTAATTAATAAGGTATAGCAAATTTTATACCAAAAGATAGGTTTTTGAGTCCCGGTTCCAACGCAAAAAAAACGGTGCGCGAATCCGAGTTTTCTAGAGAGAGTTATGTCCGTTTCCGTAAAAGTCGATAGTGCAGTAAAATGACATGCGAATCGATCCGCCCCAAAACCGGATCGATCCGGTTTTGACATAACCTCATTTTTGGCCCTCCAGAAGTGCTGGATCGATCCGCTCAAGACCCGGATCGATCCGGATTCTGCAGTACCAATTTGACAGCAATTTCACCAGTTCTGCAGATTCCAAACATTACCAAAACCAATCCAAACTTCATGAAACTTTCCAAAACACTTCAAAACCATTCCAAAAATCATTCTAAACCATTTCCAAGTTATATTAACATGTTCTTAAACAAACATTAATCAAGATCTCCAAATGCTACAACACTCAAACACACTCAATTTTCACAAAACCAAGCTAAAACACATGATCTTGAATTCAACTCTCAACCATCATGCTCCAAACCATAGAAACAAAAGTTAGAGAAGTTCCAACATGATTTTTAAACCATGAACAAGACGTGCAACGCCATATCTCTCAAATGCTCCCATTTCTCTCCCAAATATTCTCAAATCTCTTCCAAAATCAAACAAAACACATGAGTCTTTATCCATATTCACAACTAACGTACTCAACTCATAAAAACAAGAGTTTGAAAGGTTTCCACAAGATATTAAACTCCGGCTACAACATTTGCATACGTCTTGGAGTGACAAAACAAGAACCCAACATAACCAACTAAGTTTAACATGCTCCCAACTTAATCCATACATACTCGGATTACACCGAAATTATAAGTTTTGAACAAACAACTACAACACATGGAACTACAATGTACACAAGCTTCATAGCCACGACAAACCCTACGTTCATCTCCCCGGATTCTCGTCGTCGTGCTCACCTACAATGGTTATTCAATAACCACTACAATATATAAGCTATATGCTTAGTGAGAAATATCAATCAAGCACGCGGATGACATATCAATGTTTATATTCAACTCAACAAATATAATGATCTCCGGATAAGCAAGTATTTCATCCACCACTTCCCGCAAGTCCGCGATTCCCCCTATAGTCCACGGCACAAGCCAATGACCCACGCCACACATGTGCGGTCTAATGCCGTTGTCGGCAACAAGTGGTCGTCACCACGGAACAATCTCATGACGGATTCATACAAGCTTTTCTTTGACCCACATAGACAACTAAACATGCTCACATAAACATATCACCATGCTTTTCACAAAATCATAGCTAAACTTGAGTAATTTAAGCTAAACAAGCATGTTAAAAACACCCAAAGAACATAACCATGAATCTCATCCATAGGCAAGATTGAAATCATTCACCTCTTTGCAATTCGCTCCTAGTTATGAAATTAAAGCCCAAATTTACTCCGGGTTCAAATCCTACATGAATTCGGCAAATTACGGATTACCGCTCCGAATTGGTCGTGAGAAATCCGACGATTAAGCTTAGTAAAATCAGTACCAAAACGTAGAACTCACCTCTACGAGTTCAAATTCGGTCTCAGAATTGAAATTAAGTATCGAACGGTGTGCCGATTGACGTCGTAGAGCTCCGTCGAATTCCGTCGTCGATTTCGCACGAATATAGTTTCTCTGTAAAGTCCTTAACTCACTAAGGATGAAGATGACTCAATGTGATGAGTCATGAGACACTTGTCTCATCCATATACATTTCAAGTGTTGGTTTCTATTATGACCTCCCCAACATTTCTCTAGTTGTGCAATTATACCCCTACTAGTTATAGAACTCTTTTAAAATTATCCCAACCTTAAATAGGTGTTTGTCTATGTCTCGCGTGGGTCCCATAAGTGGTCTCACATAATTTTATGAAGTTGCTAATTAGCCTACTAATTATATAACATGTTCATTTCTTCCTCACCCAGGTATTCTAAATGACCACATAATTGGTCCCTAACAATAAACAATATATTCTAAACAACATGTAAATATTTCACATATGCCTTAATAACCATTTAAGCACATAAGAGTAATTCCACAACTTTATCCCATCACAATGGAACTTTCTCAACTCATGTCCCAATTTGGGACTGCCACATTGGCCAATACTGGGTTCCCAACTGGACACCCATAATCAACTAGTGAGCAAAAACTCACTTAACATGTGTTAATAAACACCAATTAATTATGCTAATGCATGCTAAATCGTAATTAATGAGTAATCGCGGGAGCGGATGTTACACTTTACCAGTAGATATTTGTGTCAAGCTTTGTATTTTAGTATTTTAGTCAAATGAATATTTGTGTTTTTCCTGAGCTTTTCCCCTCAATTGCTAGTTCCGCTTTGCTTTGATTTTAGCATTTAATTTGAGATAGCTTGATCATGTTTTTCAAGATTGCTTGATCCTTTTCGTCAGAATTATGTCAGGGAATTAAAAAAATCACAAACAATAATGTCTTGGAGAGGAAAAGGTAAAATTAAAAACACTCATTCATTGATACAAACAAGTTTTTAATGAAGGGGAAATTGGTGAAAAGGGCATTAAGACATGCTAAATTGGAATGAAGGACACTTAATAAAACAACTTGGTTTTTACTCCTAATTTTTGTTTTGACCAAAATATCCTCATCTTCATCATCTAACCTAACTATCAAACCCTAGCCACCATTGCCACTACCCATGCCTAGCCTTCGGCCACCACCACTTCCACCTCCGGCGACCTCCGGCGATCATCACCTATCATCCCACCATCATTCAACAATCTGACCATCTTAAGAGAAATTTCTCTTAAGATCAGTCATATTAAGAGAAATTCTCTTAAGATGACTGAGAAATTATCTTAAGATGACTGAGAAATTATCTTAAGATGACTAATCTTAAGAGAAATTTCTCTTAAGATCAGTTGGCCGTGGAGATTTGTGTTGGTGGTGGTGGTCGTGGTCGGTTGTGGCCGGCGGTAGTGGTGGCAATGGAGAGGGAAGAGAGAGAGATAGTGGTGGTGGTGGCTATGGAGGGGAAGGAGAGAGAAAGTTAGAGAGAGAAGAGAGTTAGTGGTAGGGGCGACGGTAATGGCGAGGCTCCGGCGACGACTAGGATGGCTACGGTGGTGGTGGTTGTGATGGTGGTGGCTATGGAGGGAGGATGAGAGAAAGTTAGATAGAGAAGAGAGATGGTGGTGGTGGTGGTGGCTATGGAGGGGGATGAGAGAGAAAGATAGAGAGAGAAGAAAGTTGGTGGTAGTGGCTCCGACGACGGTGACAACTCTGGTGACGGTGACGACGACGATGATGTCGGCTCCGATGGTGGTGGTTGTGATGGTGGTGGCTATGGAGGGAGGAGGAGAGAAGATGGTGGTGGTGGTGGTGGTTATGGAGGGGGATGAGAGATAATGGTGGAGGGAGGAGAAGAGAAGATGGTGGTGGTTGTGATGGTGATGGCTATGGAGGGGAGGAGAGAGAAAGTTAGAGAGAGAAGAGAGATGGTGGTGGTGGTCTCTTAGGGTTCCATGGGCAATTTTTCCATTTAGAGTGAAATTTAAAATTTTATAGGACTAAAAGGGATAGTTTAAATTTTAGAAGACTTTGGGAGGGAAAGTTTTTTTAGAGTGTGTCCTTGTGTTGGTGTTTGATTATGGCTTATCCTTTAGTCCAACTTAGCCCAACTTTAGGGGCCTTACACCAAGTCTCCCTTTAATGAATTAGTGTTCTTAAATTTGAAATCACCAGAAGTGGAATGAAGACCAATATAATCTCATCACTGTTTTGAACACCTTGTAAAACAGTGGTGAAATTTCACCATTGTTTTAATTTGTTATTGCTGTTATGTCTTCCGATCACTATTATTGTTATACCCCAACCCGTCCCAGCGGGCTAGGACATGTGTAACAAATGATTACTAATAACAAAACACCCTCTACTAGCAATAAAACAAGAGTTAAATATAGTAAAAGGTATTCATTAGATTAAACCAGTACAAGGGTAAAATTTTCATAAAGAAAATGTGCCCAAACTTTATATCAAAAGATAGCCCTGCGAGTCTCGGTTCCAACGCAAAAAAACGGCGCGTGAATCCGAATTTTCTATAAAGAGTTATGTCCGTTTCCGTAAAAGTCGTCGGGCTGAAAATATACCTGCGAATTCTTTGTTTCCTAGCTACCAACTAACCAATAACAAAATTAAAGTTTTAAAATCGTCGAATGGTACTTGGACAGAGTTCCCCCTATTACAGCACCATTCCCCCTGTTAAACAAGAACTGAAATATCAAAATATCACCCCCAAACATTTGGAAATACTTTCATAATTCAATCCACAATTCATATATTACAAGGATCTAATATAAAACCAAATCATAAACTTATCTCCAAAAATCCAACCACCAGGAATATAACTATTGATGATGCCAGAATTTGGTAAGAATAAAGTAGAGCAGTTTAAGGAGAGAGAGAGTGAGAGAGACTATTTTATGTATGTGGTTCGGCCCTGTTAATGAAGGTACCTACGTCCACGTGTGTGTCTGAGCACGTTCACTATACTGTAAAAGAGCCGGGGGCCTGTGGTGAACCAACAAGTTTGGAGCTACCGTAGGCCGACCAGGCATGTTGATGAATGCTATAGAGGTGTTGTGTAGACTAAAAAGTCAGCCCCTTCAATGGGGGGTGAAAGGTCTCTTTTATAGATGCAAGAGATCTACTCCTACATGGATAAGAAAACATAATCCAATTGATATAGATTGGCATTAATTGTGGGGGTTTCCTAATTGGATTAGGAAATAGTTTGCACTTTCCATTAGTCTTCTAGCTTGAGTAGAAAATTGCCCATAATGCTCGAGATCACGCCTGGGATGCTCGGGATCATGCCTGTGGGCTTGGATGGGCTGTTCTTACGGTGGGATGTGCCTGTGCGACCCCATTGGCATGGTCGTGGATGAACCGTTCGGGATGATGAGTAGACTAGACAGCTCGAAATGATGCTTGTCCGAGGAGTTGTACATGATTTAACCGGGACATAGACTTGCTGCTGGTTTGAACCGCTCGGTCATAGGATAGAGCCAAATTTGGGTGTATCAGCTGCCCCCCATTTCCAAGGTTGGCCAGATGCTATATCGGGGCAAATTTGGAAATCAGTTTGATGTTATTTGCCACCGTCTGAGCGCTTGGGGAAGCTGCCTCGGGGCTTTTGAACCTTGTGAGTCCTCAGGAACTGGCTGAGAGTTGAGACCCAGCCTAGCTCGAGACCTTTAGGTGCTAGGGAACTGACCGGGAGTTGAGACTCGGCCTAATTCGGAGTCTTTGAATGCTCGGGAAGTGACCAAGAGTTGAGACTCGGCCTACTTCGGGGTCTTTTTACTTGAGTTAGCTCCCAGGATGGTTATCTTCTGCCCGTAAACCTTCATCAAGGTTGTGGGTAGAAGAATTTGACCATGTTGGAAAAGCCGACCTAGAGCGTATTGCTTTAGGGTTCTTTTATGTTAACTCCCCAGGATGGTTGTCTTCCGCCCAGTTAACCTTCGTCAAGACTGTTGGGAGAAGAGCTTGACCATGTTGGTGGAGCCGACCTAAATCACGTCGCTTTAGGGTCTTGTTGCTCCTCTGTCATCGGCCAACCTAAGAGATTTTAGTCACCTCTATCGTCGGTTTGGACCTAAGTGGAGTTAATGCCTCTGAGTACTGTAGGTGCTCGGGTTGTCCAAGATTTTGACTTGGTTATCCGCGAGGCCTGTAAATACCCGGTGTGATTACCTGTTTAGTTCACTACGCCGTCTTGTCCCCCAATCTTTTGCTAAGACGAGGGTCTTACAAAGTCTATGACTGTAGGTAACCGACCTGGAACATGGTGGTTGCAAGGTCTTTTGAAGCTTGCCATCATCAGCCACCTAGGGGGTTTGCCCCCATCGTCGGTTGCGAAGCTTGTGCCTCGGGCGTGACCCCGAGGTCTTTAGTGCCTGGGTTCGGAGCCCGAGGTCTTTTTAGTGCTTCGGGGTTAGGCCCGAGGTCTTTGTATGAGCTCTCTGACAATCGGTGGAGCCTCATGTGGTGATCAAGCAAGTACCACTATAGTCGGGCTCATCTAGACCGATGGAGACAAGAGGTCGGATCAGGATCGTTGGGCTCCTGACTTCTCTGTGCTGGAGGCAAAGTCGGAACTGCTTGATCCTGACCAATGTGAACTGGAGGTCGGGTCAGGGCTGCCGGACTTAGACCGCTGCGAACTGGAGGTTGGGTCGGGGCTGCTGAACTCAGACCGCTGTGAACTGGAGGTCGGGTCGGGGCTCCCGGGTTGATCTCGTATTCGCTTACTTCTGGAAGACTCGTTGCTTTCCTGCCCGGGGTCTTTAACCTTTAGAAATTCTTCAGTGTCAATATATTTTCCAACCCTCTCAGAGAGCTCAACCAAAGTTACCGGTCGGTTTCTGTGGAACGACGCGGCGCACTTGGTGTGTTGAACCCCCGAGCAAAAGGCTATGATAGCGACGGTTTCATCAAGATCATGGATACCGAGCTTCTCTTAATTAAACCAGTCGGTAAACTCTTTGAGGGTCTCATTATCCCTTTGCATGACTGTCAGTAGATGTATGTCAGGCTTTGGCCGTTCGTGCATACCGATGAACTGATTGATGAACTGCTTGCTGAGTTGCGCGAAACTGCGGACCGATCGGGGCTCCAACGAGTAGAATCATTGGGCGGCCGGGCCTTTTAAAGTGCTGGGAAAGGCTAGGCAATGTAGTTCATCGGAGTTGGTGGCTCGGGCCATCTGAGCCTTGTAGGTCTGGACATGGTCGACCGGGCTTCCCGAACCGTTGTAGGGATCTAGGCGAGTTGCTTAAATTTGCGCGGGATGGAAAATCTCGTGATCTGGCTGGAGAACGGTGACTCTGTCTCGGTATTGGCCTAATTTTGAACGCGGTTTTGACCAAACTTTTTGGCCACTCCGTCAATTTGCTTTTGCAAGTCCTTGATTAGGGCTTCCACTCCTTCCCGACCGGAATCTGAGGGGTTGGTCGGGTCGGTGGAAGAGGCTTTTTCTTCATGGTGGGGTGCTATCCTCTGGGATCGGGCTCGGCTATGACTCTGGGTAACCGTGTGCCCAGGGACGACTCGGCTCTTGACCGAGTGATCCTGAACTGATTCCCGGGCCATATGCTTCCTCCTTTCCTCTCGGGCAGCACGCCCACAATTGATGTCTCTGGCATCCTCAACACGAGACGGGTTGGCTCGGGCGCGTTGTCTGGTCAAGATCGGTTCCCGACCGTACGCAACATTCCCGGCCCTTGGAGGACTGCTTTGCTGGGCTAGCAGGGCTTCGATCTGTTGCTGAATTTGACGCTGGCCCTCGAGGAGTTGTGTGAGGGTCGCGGTGATCTGCTCAGATGTCATAACTGCCGCAGCCGGAGGAACATCCCAGTCGGGCTGCTGATCAGCCTTTTTACCCTTCTTCGGTGGCATAACGATCAGTCAAGAGATTTGTTGATGAGAAGACTTGTCGTTTCCCACAAACGGCGCCAAACTGATGATGCCAGAATTTGGTAAGAATAAAGTAGAGCAGTTTAAGGAGAGAGAGTGTGAGAGAGACTATTTTATGTATGTGGTTCGACCCTGTTAATGAAGGTACCTACGTCCACGTGTATGTCTGAGCACGTTCACTATACTGTAAAAGAGCCAGGGGCCTGTGGTGAACCAACAAATTTGGAGCTACCGTAGGCCGGCCGGGCATGTTGATGAATGCTATAGAGGTGCTGTGTAGACTGAAAAGTCAGCCCCTTCAATGGGGGGTGAGAGGTCTCTTTTATAGATGCAAGAGACCTACTCCTACATGGATAAGGAAATATAATCCAATTGATATAGATTGGCATTAATTGTGGGGGTTTCCTAATTGGATTAGGAAATAGTTTGCACTTTCCATTAGTCTTCTAGCTTGAGTAGGAAACTGCCCGTAATGCTTGGGATCACGCCTGGGATGCTCGGGATCATGCCCTGTGGGGCCGGATGGGCTGTTCTTGCTGTGGGATGTGCCTGTGCGGTTTTCCCGACCCATTGGCCTGGTCGTGGATGAACCGCTCGGGATGATGAGTAGACTAGACCGCTCGGAATGATGCTTGTCCGAGGAGTTGTACATGATTTGACCGGGACATGGGCTGGCTGCTGGTTTGAACCGCTCGGTCATAGGATAGAGTCAAATTTGGGTGTATCAGCTACTCATCTAAACTCATTTACATATGAACATATTAAACATTAACCATTAATCTCAAGCTATCCCAGAATCCCCACAGTTCAACGCTTCTCACTGTGATGCTCGTCCGTACCTGCGTGGTCATTAGCCACAAAAATTGATTAAGCTTTCGCTTAGTGAGTACGTGGTACTAATCATGCAATTAGAATATTTAATGTATCATAAACACCAATTAAGCATTCACAATAATAAATGGTCGTCGGCGTGTCAAATAATAATCACCATCGTATTGTACTCTTGATTCTGGGTCATTCTCACTTTGTCGTCACTTTAAAAGCGATATCACACACTCTCATATGACCGTAGTCAGTTCGTTGTGGTCGTCACCACCGTCCCCTTTTCTCTGAGGACTTCATCATCATCCCCCTTTTCTCTGAGGAATGGGCGTCCATTATATACAGGCTAAATAATGGTGATTATCAATTGACACCCTTTAACCCAAATAAGCACATAAGCAACTCAACATGTCAACATGGCAATTTTAACATTTTAGACATGTTAAATAATAAATTATCACATATTTTTCTACTTAATCATAAATTAAGCATTCTAAGCATTTAATAACAATTAAAAGATACTAAACATCAAATTTTGGGATTAGGACACTCACCTCACGAATAAATCCAAAATAAGCCTAAAAATCCCAAACTCCTTCGCAAAACTAGCTTTAGTTATTCCCAATGATATTCCTACATATATATATATCACATATATGTATTACCCCTTAAGATGGGTCGCGGAAAAATATTACCAAAATTGAAAAAAAAAATAAAATAAAATAAAATAACCCTCTCACCTTCACGAGTCCGAATATGGATTCGATTCGCGAAATAGAGGTCACACGACGAAGCTACAGCGACAAAATGGCGCGGAACCCTTTTTTTTTCTGTCCCCGTTGAACCCTTCTGTTCCAACCTTCTGTCTCTTTTTTTTTTTTTTTTTTTATTGCCACTGACCAACTACATCCTCATATACATTTGAGGATATGTTATATTTTTTCTATATTTCTATTTACACCCGCATATGTTTCTAAAGTCCTATTATGAAATCCTCTAAACTTTGTATTAACTACCAAATATCTAAGTGGGTATGTGTCTATGTCACGTATGAGTTCCAAAAGTGGTCCCAAATATTTTATAAAGTTGCTAATTAGCCTACTAGTTATGAATCATATTCCAATTTGCCATCATACGGGTATCTAAATTGGCACCATAAAAGATCATAACTAGTAATAAAATATTGAAAACAATTAAACAATTATTCATTTAATCACATAAATGCAACTAAATGCAATTTATCTAATCTGGAATTCCCGTGGGTCCCATTTCACATCTATCCAATTGTGCCCTTCTCAAAGCACTTATCAAATCGGGGTAACTGCAACTTACCCAAATATCACATGCAATTAATTATACTAATTAATGCATGAAAAATAAATATTACTTCCATTTTCTGGGTACGGGTATTACAATTATGTTGTTAAAATTTATTCTATTTAATTTGATTATGTCAGAAAAACAATCACAAATGATAAAAGTCCCAGAGAAACTGTTGTTTCATTGATGCAAAAATGTTGTTTCTATTGGGATTTCGACACAACGGTAAAAATTAAACTGAGATGGACAAAGTTGGACAAAGCATATAGTTGGATAGTTGGACAAAGTTGGAGTCAAATCAGTTGTACTTTTTTATTTGTATATGACAAAGAATAGTTGGATAGTTGGACAGATCAGTTGTAATTTTTTGTTTGTAGATGACAAAGCATAGTAGGATATGAATATGAAAATTTGTGATATCATTAAATTCAAATTTGGTGAAAAAAATTTGTGATGCTTACATTTCATCTTTGTATGGTAACAAAGTGGTGAAATTTCACCTCTTCGAATGTTGGATGTCAAAACATGTGAGGTTTATAAAATTCTTGACCACAATCATAATTTCACCACTTTAATAAATACAAATTTCACCCATTCAAGTTTGGGTGCTGAGTATAATCTAGAAATGTGAATGTGGTGAAATTTTACCACATTTTGACCACCTTTTAAAACAGTAGTGAAATTTCACAGCTTCTAATTCTGGATGTCAAAACTTGTGAAATTTCTGAAATTCATTATCACAATCATAACATTGATAATAATAATAAAAAAAATCACTACACTTTTCAACACCTTTTTAAAACAGAAGTGTATGAACAAAAAGACTTCATGACTCTGTGGAGTAAAGAACATAAAGTACAAAATTGAAAGCGGTGAAATTTCACGACTTTGTGGTGTTTCGTGAAAGTGGTGAAATTTCACCGCTTCTAATTCTGGATGTCAAAACTTGTGAAATTTATGGAATTCATAACCACAATCATAATTTCACTAACTTTGATAAACAAATTTTACCACATTCAAAAGTGGTGAAATTTCACCACTGTTTTGAGCATATTTTAAAATAGTGGTGAAATTTCACCACTTCTAATTTTGGATGTCAAAACTTGTGAAATTTATGAAATTCATTACATAATCACAATTTCATTAACTTTGATAAAAACAAAAATAAAAATCACCACACTTTTGCGCACCTTTTAAAACAGAAATGTATGCACAAAAACACTTCATGACTTTGTGGAGTGAAGATCATAAAGTACAAATTGAAAGTGGTGAAATTTCGCGACTTTGTGGTGTTTCATCATAGTGGTGAAATTTCACTACCTTTTTTTTTACCACATTTTTAAAACAATGAGGTACGCATAAATTCACTTCATGGTAACAAAGTGGTGAAATTTCACGACTTTTGGAGTGAAAAGCGTAAAGTACAAATTAAAACACAATTACAACTATCGGGGGCGTTGCACCCGAACCCCACTTGAACTTGGATCATCAGATGCAACTTTCTACTTTCGCTCCTTTCAAGCCTATAATGGGCACACTACCACGTGTGTTTGAAAACCATTTGAAATATAAAATTTGGCAAATATAACATTATTCATCCTATTATATAGTTATTTACATGCATCTTAGTTGCACAAAACTAGTAAATTGCAAGAAAATTTGCCAAACCACTTATCAGATGTCTACTTATTGAAAGCAAAAAGTGGAAACCCAAGTCTCAATGTCACACCCCAACCCGCCTCGTGCAGATTAGGACACGTGTAACAATGCTACAAGAGTCCAAGTACATTAGTTTGTAAAGAAACATGCGAATTACTAAGAATCGCATGTGTTTAGCAACATTAAACAACTCTATTGTTACAAAATAGCCCCCAAGGGTAACATGGTAATTAATAAGGTATATCAAATTTTATACCAAAAGGTAGATCTTTAAGTCCCGGTTCAAACGCAAAAAATGGTGCGCAAATCTGAGTTTTCTAGAGAGAGTTATGTCCGTTTCCGTAAAAGCCGTCGGCGCTGAATCTGGACCAGTGGATCGATCCGCCCAAAATCGGATCGATCCGATTTTGACAGATTGTCATCTCTGGTGCCTCCAGAAGCTTCGGATTGATCCGCTCAAGGCCCGGATCAATCCGGTTCCTGCAGAACCTAATTTTTGACAGAAAACCCCTGTTTCAAAAGTTCTAAACTTCTCCAATACCACATCAAACCTTGTGGACACCTCCAAAAACATTTTAAAAGCACTCCCAAGTGTTCAAAACTTTCATTAACAAACCAATCAACATACATAACCATTCCTAAATATTTTGAACCATGATTGCTATTTCATTTGCATCAAAACAAGACTTGAAGCTCAACTTTTGGTACAACCTAATATCCCATGAAACTTTGTTGAAAATGAAACCAAGTTACAACCCACAACATGGAACATTAAAGAACCATATCAAAACTATTTTCAAGCATTCTCAAACATCACCAAACATCTAAATCATAAACTTCGATTTTCTTGAATCAAGTTAGGCATTTACATAAAGTCTTCCCACAAGAGGGTCAAATCTTACAAAACATTTGGTTACAAAAAGAAACTTGACCAAAGTCTACAACTCATGTATCCGAACTTGTCGGAATGATCCAACCATACGACTTACACATAAACCAATCGATTACATAGAAACTTACATAGGTTCTTTCAAATTTACATTAATCATATGAGTCAAAGTCTCAATCCACAAGGCAAGGAGACTAACCCACAAAACTATATTACACGTTATAAACATAATTACAAGTCCTACATCTCTCCCCCATTCCTGAGCACGCTATTTCCTCTCCGGATATTGCTCCGTACCTGCGGTGGTTGTTATTTACCACAATAGAAAAGGAAAACGATTTTCTTAAGCATTATGCTTATTGAGTAATCTAAACATGGCTGAATGTTTAACATGTGCAATGCAACAATCAACACATAAATCATATTTGTAATCGCCGAGTCACCGGTTCAATGATTCATTCAGACCCGAAGACTTCCCTTGGTCCCGTGGTCACTTCTATTCCTTGCACTTCCGTATTTCTCGGATTCTTCCTCTTTACCACCCTTATTACTCCCAACCAATGAATCATTTTTTCGGTGCTCATTGAATACCACATAGACATATAATCACATAAACATGTAAGCACATATAATTTCATCAAATTGACATGCAATTCACATTTTAACATCTCCATGTCTTCTAGGCATGAATAGTCAAGACAATAAGAACATATCTTGGCTCCTAAGCATAAGTCATTAACTCTAATATCATTGATGTCTTGTACATAGTTAAACGCAACCATTATTTAGTGTAGAAAACTCACCTTAACAAGATCTACCAAAATTCAAGCTAGAGAAGTGCTGAATTTACCAAATATTAGCTCAGTTTCTCTTCCAAAGTGTATCCTACAAGATTTCGGTAGACGACGTCTCACCGATTAGTGTGAGCTACCAAAACCCGACAATTAATACATAAATTAAAGGTATAGGAACGATCGTCTCACCTCCACGAGTCCGAAAGTGGTCTCAGATCGTAAATCCGGCGAATGACGGCGACGGGACGACGGAAAAACGACATCAACGTCTCGTCTCCGTCTTCTCTCCCGACCTTTCTTCTCTTTGATTTTCTGGTAATTGAGAGACTCATTAGTCTCTTGACACATATGCCATGCATGATGTGTGGTGTCATTCCCACATTTTTTTCAACTTTTCATTTATACCCCCGGAATTCTTAAGTTCTTTATTATGAAATCCCCAAACACTCCACTAACTACCCAATTATCCTATGAGTATTTGTCTAAGTTTCGCATGGGTCCCAACGTGGGTCCCATATATTTTGTGAAGTTGCTATCGCACCTACCAATTATAAGTCTTTTTCAGTTATACCCTTACTTGGGTATCCAAACTAATACAAGTTGTTAACACATGTATTATCATATAATATAAAAGCATTTAAACAAATATTCATGTAATCACATAAATGCATTTAATAATGTAAAATGCAAATATTTTTATTGAAGCCCTTCACTGGGTCCCATTCCAGTACCTGTCCCACTGGGGACTTTTCCAACTAGTGTCCCTCTTCTGAACACTTTTTTTCTGGGCGAGTCCAAAGCCCCCCCTTAATCTATTTTATACACTAATTATATTAATTAATTCATATAAAAATGATAATTAATCCCTTTCTTGCATACGGGTGTTACACTTCTCCCTCCCTCAAATGGGAGTTTGGTCACCAAACTTACTCTTACCTCAAGAATCGAATAAGTGCGGGTACTTTGCTCGAATCTCATCCTCCCGCTCCCAAGTAGCTTCTTCAATCAAATGGCTTCGCCATTGCACCATCACGAGTGGAATCACGTTGGTTCTCAACACTTGATTGTTCCTATCAAGAATTTGTATCGGATGGTCCACGTAAGTCAAATTTTCCCGAATCTCTAATGGTTCTAGAACAATAACATATTTCGAATCCGACACATAACGTCGAAGCATTGACACGTGGAACACATTATGAACATTCGCCAACTCTTGTGGCAATTCCAATCGATAAGCCAATGGTCCTACTCGATTAAGTATCAAATAATGTCCAACGTATCTTGAACTGAGTTTACCTCGCTTTCCAAACCGTGCTATACCTTTTGAAGGCGATACCTTCAAAAACACATAGTCACCAACCTCAAACTCCAACGGTCTTCTATCCGTATTCGCATAACTTTTATAATGACTCTGAGCCGTTTGTAACCGTTGTTTAATCAATCTAATCTTGTCGGTAGTGATTTGAACTATCTCTTGCCCCAAAAGTTGTTTTTCACCAACTTCTGTCCAACAAATCGGCGATCTACACTTTCTACCGTACAATGCCTCATAAGGCGCCATTCCAATACTAGTTTGAAAGTTGTTGTTGTAAGAAAATTCAATCAACGGCAAATGAGATTCCCAATCAGCTTTAAAATCCATAACACAGACCCTTAACATATCCTTCAAAATCTGAATCACCCTCTCGGATTGACCATCAGTCTGGGGATGAAACGCAGTACTGAAATGTAAAGATGTTCTCATAGCTCTTTGTAAGCTCTCCCAAAATCTTGACACAAATCGAGTATCACGGTCCGACACTATCGAAACTGGTGCTCCATGAAGCCGTATAATCTCTCTGATATAAATCTCTACAAGTTTTGAGGGATCCTTGGTCTTGATAGGTAGGAAATGGGCTGACTTAGTCAACCGGTCGATAATAACCCAAATGCTATCATTAGACTTTGTAGATCTTGGAAATCCCGATACGAAATCCATTATAATATGTTCCCACTTCCACTCTGGTATCTCCCTCCCCCGGGTCGTTGATGTTCCATCTTTACCTTTTGACAAGTCATGCACTTGGCGACATATTCTGCGACTTCTCGTTTCATACCACTCCACCAATAAATTTCTCGCAAGTCTCAATACATTTTTGTACTACCCGGATGTCCTAAATATATGGTATTGTGAGCTTCCTCCATAACTTTATCTCTCAGATTCCCAACTTTAGGTACATATAAACGATTGATATACTTTAAGACACCATCGTGGAAACTAAATTTTTGGCCTTTTAGCCTCAGGTAATTCATCCGCAATCCTCTTGAAATCTGGATCTAGTAGTTGATTAGACTTTATCTCACGAATAAGACTTGGTTGTGCAACAATCGCAGCCATCAACCCACCTTCAATTCTGGGAACCACTTCAAGTTTTTGTTGTTCAAATTCTTTCACCAACCTTTCCTGTCCAGTTAAGGCATAAGCTAAGTTTTCTGACGATTTTCGGCTTAAGGCATTGGCAACTACATTTGCTTTTCCCGGGTGACATTGAATCTTCAAGTCATAGTCTTTCATAAGTTCCAACCATCTTCTTTGTCTCATATTAAGATCTCTCTAAGTGAATAGGTATTTTAGACTTTTATGATTGGTGAAGATTTCACAATTTTTCCCGTATAGATAATGTCTCCAAATTTTTAAGACAAAGATTACTGCCGCTAACTACAAGTCATGTGTCGGGTAATTTTTCTCGTGAGATCTCAATTGTCGTGAAGCATAAGCTATTATTTTATCATCTTACGTTAACACACATCCCAAACCTTGATGAGAAGCATCGCTATAAATTCTAAAATTTTCGGTACCTGTTAGAATTGTAAGTATCGGTGCCGTTGTTAACTTCTCCTTCAATGCTACAAAGCAATCTTCACACTCTTTATTCCATTCAAACGGTACGTCTTTTCTCATCAACCTTGTCATCGATTCTAGAGAAATCTTTGACAAATCTTCTGTAGTATCCGGCCAACCCTAAGAAACTTCGAATCTCAGACACATTAGTCGGCCTTAACCAATTCACAACGGCTTCAATTTTCTGTGGGTCAATAGAAATACCTTCTTTAGAAATCACATGCCGTAGAAAAGTGACACTTGTCAACCAGAATTTGCTCTTCTTAAATTTCCCAAACAACTGTTTATCTCAAAGTCGTTGTATAACTAGTCTCAAATGTTGTTCATGCTCCTCCGAACTCTTCAAGTAAATGAGAATGTCGTCAATGAATACAATAACAAACTCATCCAAATATAATTTGAATACACGGTTCATCAAATCCATGAAGGAGGCAGGAGCATTAGTAACCCCAAACAGCATCACTAGAAATTCATAGTGCCCATAGCGAGTCCTAAAGGCGGTCTTCTCTACATCCTCTGCTTTGACTTTCAATTGGTGATATCCTGATGTAGACACCCCAATTTTGACCGAACTATTAAACTTAGGGGGGATTTACCTCTAGAAATCAATGATGAATAATGTCCCGACGATTTTCTTCAAGTTCATCGCTTCGACTTCTGAAAAGCTTCAAGCTCCCAAAACTTGCTCCTAATATCCCTAGATTTGGCCAATCACTGACCATCTGTCTCGAGCTCACTAGATCATGGGTTACTTTCTAAAAAAAATAGAATAGATTAAATAATAATAATAATGATATTTTATAAAAATAACATTGTTTCTCATATTTTTAGATTCAAAAAGAAAAAAAAAAGAAAAAGATACTATTTGGTGACTCATATGATTAATTTAGATTTAAAATGAAAAATGTGTCTATACATATATATATATATATATATATATAAGAAAAGGAAAATAATAAAAGAAAGTATCCCATGTGATTTGGAGAGTTAGAGATTCCTTGGCATATTCCTAATCCAAAGTAAATACCCAAAAAGCCCTTTGTTGGGCACTAATCTCCCATGTGCTTTAAAGATGCTCTAGAATGTTCCTTTATTCTAGCCAACTTAAATGCCCTTCAAATTTCTTGGAATTACATAGAAGTGCCATGGAGAGTTAGAGATGCCATGGAATATTCCTAACCCACCCCAAATTGACCTATCTACCCTTATCTTAGCCCCTAAGGTAATGAAAGTCTATAAAAAACCCATTTCTCTCATTTTGGGGGAGACACTTGAATGATATAGAAAAAATATTGGGAGAGCTTTAGAGGAAAGAAATATAGAGAGAGAAACTCTACCAATTATTTTACCCAAATCCCACCAAAACTCTACCTAACCATCAAATCACCATTAAAGGAGCTTGAAGCTTGAGGAAGAAGAAGAGGAAAAGCTTGAGAAACTCAACATCCCTACAAGTTTTGAGAAGATCTAGAGGTAAAGCCTTCATATATATATAATAATAATAATTCAATCACAAGTTCTTAGATCTAGGAACTTTTCACATTTTCAAAATCTCTCTTCTTACCTCATTTCATCACACACCACCAAGAACTTGTGATTGAATCTCATGACATCTAATTAATTTGGATCTAATTAATGCCTTGGGTTGGAGATAAATTAGTTTTGAAGAAATTTGTGTTCCTAAATAAAACTTTGATTTCCTTTATTTCTACTTCATTCATGAGGTTCATGAGATCTTCTATATCTCATTGAAACTCTTTGAATTTGATTCCTTAGTTTCCTATGATCTTATGATCTAGATGGAGATTAAAATGAATCATAATTTTAATCTACACATAGTTGGTGAGATGCTAGTATCAACTCATGACTAGGATCTCTTTACTATGAATCTTATGGAATTCATACTATATTCCATGGAGATTAGAGTAGATTTGTTGTTTTTAGTCTCCAATGACCATCAAATGGTAGGAGAAGTAGTTTAGTTTAAGTCCATCTCTATGGCTTAGACTAATCTCTTCCTTAGGTTTTGAGAAGTTCTTCATACTTCATCTAAAACCTCCATGTATGTGTGTCTTTAGCCTCCAATGACCACCAAGTGGTAGGAGTAATGATTTGAACTCAAGTTTTGGTCCATAAGTTTGAGTTCATTGTTTGAGATTTTGTGAAGTCCATTTCATACTTCATCAAAAATCCATGGGTCTAAAGATGTCCTTAGTCTTCAATGACCATTAAATGGTAGAAGAGATGGTTTAGTTTAAGTCCAACTTCATGATTTAATAGTTGGGGTTAACAAATAAAGTTGAACTAGCAAAATGAAAACAGTGAGTTCACAAACTGTTTTTGATCAAAGATTTTTAGTTCGAAATCTAACCGTTGAAATCAAGTGAAACCAACGGGAAAGTGTCAATAACACATTGTTTTACCACTGTAATTTTTGTTTTGGTAAGACTTTATGCTTAGAATGGTTTGATCATGAGTTTTGTGAGACAACCACAATCTGTCCAGAATTTCAGAATAGTTTCAGAACAGCAAACCGATTTTAAAATTAATAGATCAGAACTCTAACCAAGTTTTCATGACCTCTAATAATTTTTTATAAGAACCTTAATGTGTTAGGAAGATTCCCTAAAAAGAATGAAGCAATTCGGATTTTTTTGCTATTTTTAAAAAATCATACAAGATCTCTGGATAGAGAGTTGCAGAATCCTGAGTGAGGTCTAGTATTTTCCGTATTCCCGGAGATCTAACCGTTGAAACCTCGATTTTCTTTTTGGGTTAGAAACTAGACTCACAGAGGCATAACATATCCAAAAATCATTAAGATCCAACCGTTGAAAGTATTTTATTCCTATTTTTGAACGTCTGGTCTGCTCTCTGTAATTAAAAAAAAAACTGCTACCATTTTTGTCTAATCTTATTTATTCCAACTCAAATAGTCTCTTAATGGCTTAGGACTCAAACCATGTTTTGAATAATGATAATTTAGATTAAACCCAGAGGCTTAGTGATCCAAATTAGTGAATAAATTCATGTCCCATTCTTGTTCTTATTCATGCATTCATTCATACATGTTAATATTCATAAGTAGGACTTATCTCTTGTCTAAGATGAATCTAATTGAACATGACTTAGGATTAATTACTCTTTGATATTATATCTTGTCTAAGGCATGCGTACTAATCTTTGTTTTGTAGCGCATTTGAGGTACAACTTCTCATCCCTTCTCTAGTTTAATTCATTTCTTTGATTTTGAATTGATTTTCAAACTCCATGTGCGACACTTTAGACTAGGTCTTGCCTTATGTGCTTATATGTGATAGAGACCTTTTCTTAGGATTTCTATTCTTGCATGCATTGCACGTTTAATATTCGCGGCTGGATCCCGGGTATGTTTTCTAGTTCTCTATTGCATATCATGTTGTTTGCTATTTGAATTACGTGGCTTATGAATGATATTTTACCGTTAGCAATTTTACACCATTTCCAACATGCTTGTGTTATGTATACCTATATATGTATTAATTGAGGGCATGCTTAGATTAATAACTTGATTAAAAAGGATGTTGAGTAGAGGCCTATCTTGAGATAGGATGAAAGGGGGTGTTTTAGTCCGCCGGGCTCCTTCCCCTTTCATTCCATAATCCCCGGACCCAGTTTATCTTTGGTTTCGCAAAAGATCGGTTTGCTTTCAAAATGGTTTCTTAATTTTCCTTTTAAAAATTAAGTGGCGACTCTTTGTACTTGAATTTGAAAAATTATTTTAAAAACAAAAGTGGGCCCAAATGCCGGTATCCACACCTGATCTCAAGTCTATCTTCAAAAATACCTGAGCCCCTTGAAGCTGACCAAATAAGTCATCAATGCATGGCAACGGGTATTTGTTCTTGATTGTTACCTTGTTAATCTCCCGGTAGTCAATGCACATTTGCATTGTACCATCCTTCTTCTTCACAAATAGTACAGGTGCGCCCCATGGAGACACACTAGGTCAGATAAAGCCCTTGTCTAGCAACTCTTGCAATTGTATCTTTAACTCTTTCAACTCAACTGATGCCATTCGATATGGTGCTCGTGAAATTGGTTGAGTTTCATGCATAACATCAATACCAAACTCAATTTCCCGATCAATTAACACACTAGGTAATTCTTCTGGAAACACATCCAAAAATTCTCCAACTATCGGAATATCCTCGAGTTTCAAATCATTACCCCCAGTATCCAGAATACTATATAAGAAACCTTGGCAACCTTTCTTCAACAAACGATATGCCTCAATAGCTGACACTATATATGGCGGTGACACAACACCCTTGCCTTGGAAATAGAACATATTACAATCGATATTTGCATAATTAGCCGCTAACCAATCCATACCCAATATAACATCAAAGTGTTGAACGATTAACGGTACCAAATCGACTGTTAAACTTTTACCACCTATATTTATCTCACAGTTTCTAAACACCCCTGAGCTAATCAACGAAACCCCCAATGGTATTGCAACAGATAAATCATAATCCAGAAACTCTAATGGTTTATCTAGATACTTAACAAAGTGATGTGATACGAACGAATGTGTGGATCCAGAATCTACAAGTACGTTTGCTAGGTGTGAGCAAATGGAAACCATACTTGAAACCACAGTGTCAGTTGAAGCGGTCTCCCCCGACCTGAGCTGATATGACCTTGCCTCTCACAGCTCTCTCATCGGAGGTTGAGTAGTCTTTGGTGTAATGGTACTAGCCGCGTATGAACCTGAACTGGAAGCTCCTTGACGCTTGGTTAGACAATCCTTAGCTTGATGTCCCAATTCCTTATAAGTGAAGCATCGACCCCTCATATCCAAATTCTGGTTTGAATAATTCCTGGCGATATGTCCCGATTGCCGGCAAATATTGCAAATGATTGGGTTTGGAAGTTGATTGTATCGGCCCCAATGAAATTTCTGACAAGTTTGACACTTCGGTTTATTTCCACCGGAACCACTACCAATACTAGTCGATGATCTTCCTGAACTTTGCCTTTTTGCACTCCCTTGACTACTAAACTAACTTGTCCCAGCCCTTTTATTTTGTTGACTCGGTGGTGGTGGCATATTTGAAGTGTACCCGAGATCTCTTTCAGCGATAGAAGCGATATCCAATGCCTTAGCATAGGTCTCTGGATGGAATAGGATCAGTCACCCTCGAATGTCACCCCGAAGTCCCGCTACAAATTTCCTCGCCTTCACCTTCTCAGTGGTTACAATATCCCCGGCAAACCTCGCCAAACTAGTAAATTGTGTTGAGTATTCCCAAACTGGCTTTTCCCCTTGTACCAATTCCATAAACTCTTGAGCTTTTTGATCCCTAAATGATTCCGTAAAGTATTGTTCATTAAATATTTCAAGAAATTGATCCCAAGTAATCAGTTGACCCGGACCCAGCTTAGTACGCCACCAATATTGCGCTCATCCTTCAGTGTATCGGCTATAAACAACACCTTTTGTTCCTCTGTACACGGTAATACCCTGAAGATTTTCTCCATGTCTGAGATACAAAAATTTGCCTTCATCGGATCGGCTTCCCCGTGGAATATGGTCGGCTTTTGTTTATGAAATTTTCATATGGTTACAACTTCTTCCCTTAGGTTCGAATTCGGTTGTACCGGTCTCTCTTCGACCATATGAGTTTCGGCGACTCGTACCAACCCTTCAATTGCACTTTTAACCCGTTCCATTCGGTTTGAGGTGTCACCTCTAGATATAATGCCTGGCACCCACATATAGTACACACATGCTCATTACTTTTAGATAAATACATGGCATGCTAATCAACACTCTAATCAACGTTAAAAAGCATGCTAAGTAAACGTGTATGCATGTTTATGCAACTACGTATCGTTGTGTGTACACACATTACGCGTCGTACGTCTCTTATCCCCAAAGGCTCTAGCCTACTGCTCTGATACCAAAAACTGTCACACCACAATCTGCCTCATGCGGAGTAGGACACATGTAATAATGCTACAAGAGTCCAAGTACATTAGTTTGCAAAGAAACATGCAAATTACTAAGAATCGCATGTGTTTAACAATATTAAATAACTCTATTGTTACAAAACAGCCCCCAAGGTAATTAATAAGGTATATTAAATTTTATACTAAAAGGTATATCTTTGAGTTTCGATTCCAACACAAAAAACGGCGCGCGAATCCGAGTTTTCTAGAGAGAGTTATGTCCGTTTCCGTAAAAGTCGTCAGCGCTGAATCTGGACCAGCGGACCGATCCGCCCAAAATCGGATCGATCCAGTTTTGATAGATTGTCATCTCTGGTCCCTCCAGAAGCTCCGGATCGATCCACTCAAGGCCCGGATCGATATGGTTCCTACAGAACCTAATTTCTGACAGAAAACCCCTGTTTGAAAAGTTCTAAACTTCACCAATACCACATCAAACCTTGTGGACACCTCCAAAAACATTTTAAAAGCACACCCAAGTGTTTAAAACTTTCATTAACAAATCAATCAACATACATAACCATTCCTAAACATTTTGAACCATGATTGTAATTTCATTTGCATCAAAATAAGACTTGAAGCTCAACTTTTGGTACAACCTAATATCCCATGAAACTTTGTTGAAAATGAAACCAAGCTACAACCCACAACATGGAACATTAAAGAACCATATCAAAACTATTTCCAAGCATTCTCAAACATCACCAAACATCTAAATCATAAACTTCGATTTTCTTGAATCAAGTTAGGCATTTACATAAAGTCTTCCCACAAGAGGGTCAAATCTTGCAAAACATTTGGTTACAAAAAGAAACTTGACCAAAGTCTACAACCCATGTATCCGAACTTGTCGGCATGATCCAACCATACGACTTACACATAAACCAATCGATTACATAGAAACTTACATAGGTTCTTTCAAATTTACATTAAACATATGAGTCAAAGCCTCAATCCACAAGGCAAGGAGACTAACCCACAAGTTAAACTATATTACACGTTATAAACATAATTACAAGTCCTACATCTCTCCCCCATTCCTGAGCACGCTATTTTCTCTCTGGATATTGCTCTGTACCTGCGGTGGTTGTTATTTACCACAACAGAAAAGGAAAATGGTTTTCTTAAGCATTACACTTAGTGAGTAATCTAAACATGGTTGAATGTTTAACATGTGCAATGCAACAATTAACACATAAATCATATTTGTAATCGCCGAGTCACCGGTTCAATGATTCATTCAGACCCGAAGACCTCCCTTGGTCCCGTGGTCACTTCTATTCCTTGGACTTCCGTATTTCTCAGATTCTTCCTCTTCACCACCCTTATTACTGATGGAAAAAAAAAAGGTTTAAAATTATTTTAAACGCGCAGCGGAAAAGATTCAGTTATAATAACTGATTGGTAGCCCAGGATCTACTACTCGTTAATTCCATAGATGCGCACAAGAGGGGACAAGGGTTATACCTTAGTGTCTTGAACCCAATTCTGATTTTCTTGAACTTCCAGCAGCTTCCACTAGATGGCCTTCACTCTTATGACTCCTATGGATGCTCGCAGGAAGGACTAGGGTTGGTGGGAACCCTAATGGAGAGGAAGGAGAAGGTTTGGTGCTCTAAAACAGTTTCTGCAGCTTCTGACGTTCAAAACGACGAACTTCTTTTCCAGAACGCAGCTGCCCTATTTATAGATTCCCAGAACCGACCTAGACTTCGAGCGATCGAAGACCTTCGATCGATCGAACCTTCGATCGATCGAACCATTCTCGATCGATCAAGACTTCCAAGACTTCAATCGATCGAACATCCTTCGATCGATCGAACTTGTCTTGACAACTTCCTCATGTGTCTTTCCAAGTATCCTGGCGGAGCTAAGAGTGGGACCTCGTAGGCTCTTAATTGTTGGCTCAGACCAGTTTGTTAATTACCGTGACCAAACTCTTTGATCAGCAAACTAACTAACTGGTCAGTTAACGTTTACTCCACTATAAAACGATAACTGAACTCCAACGCAAAAGAACATATCCAAAGCGATAACTAGACTTGTATGTTGTACTAATATCCCTCTACCTTCAGCATTCGTAATCATATTCAGGTAGTCAGATAACTGTTACTGTCAACCTGAATCATGATTACTTCTTGAATTCCTTGAGTCCCATTCACCTCTCATGATTACCAAACATGTTGATAACTCTTATCAACAAGACTGCAGTACTCAGTAATTGACTTGGTGACATTCTCAAGGGAATGCTTACTCTGAAACAGAGGGTAGATTCTGTCTTGACAATATACGTTCACAACCCTATGAATATGACATACCCATGATACCCAGGTGTTGATCTTCTATAGACCTCACTGATTGGTAAGTCAAAGCAGTCATATCCACAGTCTGTGTTCATAATCGTCTCAAGATTGAGAACACGTACCTTACACAAGTTATGAGTTCCTATCGACTGATTGACAGCCTTGAGTGTCAATAGGAAAGCTCAGGTCCGTCAATGCACTATAAGCACTAGCATATTAACTAAGAGTTACACTCTAGTGATTGAGATTGATCACTCCATCCAATGGTAGTTAATCATGCTACAGTGTAAACCTGATGAGATATCCTAGTCTCAACATCCACTGTGACATGTTCTAAGTAACAACGAATAGCAATTCGTATCTCACTTGTATGTATCTCATACATACACGCATTACTTACTATGATACTTAAGGATAACAATCATCTCATGAAAGAAACATACATAACAAAATGTAAAGCTGATATCCATATATTAGAATGTCAATGTCTCCTATATAAAGTAATGGTTTGAGGGCACAAACCCAACAAACTCCCACTTGCACTCACAACCATACAGGATTACATCTGAGACCTAGACTATCTAGATGACGATCAAAGACCTTCTGTGGCAAAGCCTTTGTAAACGGATCAGCAAGATTGTCAACGATGGCAATCTTGGTGACAGTCACATCTCCACGTTGAACAATATCTCGGATAAGATGATATTTTTGCTCTACGTGCTTCCCTTTTCCGTGGTTCCTTGGCTCCTTGGACTGAGCCACTGCCCCACTATTATCACAATAAAGCGTAATAGGTGACAATGACGCTGGTACCACCTCGAGCTCCATAAGGAACTTCTTGAGCCAAACAGCTTCCTTTGCGGCTTCACAAGCAGCCACATACTCAGCTTCTGTAGTTAAGTCTGCAATGCATTTCTGCTTAATGCTCCTCCAACTAACAGCACCACCTCCCAAGGTAAAGAGATGTCCGGATGTTGACTTCCTCGAATCTTTATCTGACATAAAGTCCGAGTCAGTATATCCAACTGGAATTAACTCATTACCGCCGTACATAAGCATGTAATCTTTAGTCCTTCTCAAGTACTTAAGAATGTGCTTAACGGCTGTCTAGTGCTCTGGACCTGGATTTGATTGATATCTGCTAACCATGCCAACGGTAAAACAGATATCTGGTCTAGTGTATAACATCGCATACATGAGACTTCCAACTACCGAAGCATATGGAATTCCTGCCATACGATTCCTCTCCTCTTGTGTCTTGGGACACTGGTCCTTGGAAAACGCTAAACCATGCCTGAAAGGTAACAAACCTTTCTTCGAATTATCCATTGAAAACTTAGTTAGCACCTTATCGATATAACCAGCTTGAGACAATCCCATTATCTTTCGCTTGCGATCCCGAAAGAGCTTTATCCCAAGAATATAGCTCGCCTCTCCTAGATCCTTCATATCGAAAGTAATAGCTAGCCAAACCTTGACCGTTGACAATACCGCTACATCATTCCCAATGAGTAGAATATCGTCAACGTAAAGCACAAGAAAGGCCATCACTTTTCTTTCACATTTCTTGTATACACAAGGTTCATCCAGATTCTGTATGAAACCAAACGACTTGACCGCTTGGTCAAATCGGATGTTCCAACTCCTGGATGCCTGCTTAAGCCCATAAATGGACTTTTGCAGCTTGCATACCAAGTTACCTTTCCGACCAGCTATGAACCCTTCTGGTTGTTGCATATAGATGTCCTCCTCAAGATTTCCATTTAAGAATGCAGTCTTGACGTCCATCTGCCAGATCTCATAATCTAGGCATGCATCAATGGATAAGAGTATTCTGATGGACTTGAGCATGGCTACCGGCGAGAAGGTTTCCTCATAGTCAATGCCCTCCCTCTGAGTATAACCTTTCGCTACAAGCCTAGCCTTAAAGGTCTCAACCTTTCCATCAGATGCTCTTTTCCTCTTATAGACCCACTTACAACCAATGGGTTTAATATTGGCTGGAAGTTCTACAAGATCCCAGACCTGATTAGAATCCATAGATTCTAATTAAGCCTTCATAGCTTTAACCCAATGTTCTGAATCAACATCAGTCATTGCCTCTTCGTATGTGGTAGGATCAGATTCAGATTCTATGGAGAGAGCTTCAAAAACTTCTCCTAAGAACATGTATCTATCAGGCTGGCTGATAATCCTCCCACTACGACGAGGTACCGGTGCAGAAATGGGTGAAGAAGTGGTATTTTCTTGATTTACATCGTTATCAACTGTGGGTTGGACTGAGGGCTCTCCTTCTATTTCTCTCAGATCTATCCTTCCCTTAGGTTTATGGTTCATGATATAATCATCCTATAAGAAAATAGCATTTGTACTAACAAACACTTTCTGTTCTCTTGGATCATAAAAATACCATCCATAATTACCCTTTGGATACCCTACAAAATAACATACTTCTGATCTAGAATCCAACTTGCTCATCTTTCCTTTCAGCACATGTGCCGGACACCCCCATATCCGGAGATGTTGCAAAAAGGGCTTGCGCCCAATCCACATCTCCCGTGGTGTCCTGGGAACAGATTTGCTTGGCACTAGATTTAGTATGTATGCAGCGGTTTCCAAAGCATAACCCCAAAGGAATAATGGCAACTCTGAATAACTCATCATTGACCTAGTCATGTCTAAAAGAGTCTGGTTCCTTCTCTCAGCTACACCATTCTGCTGAGGCGTGCCAGGTGCAGTCAACTGTGACAGAATCCCATTCTGTACGAGGTGATCAATAAACTCATTAGAGAGGTACTCGCCACCTCGATCAGATCGAATGGCTTTGATATGTGAGCCCAATTGCTTCTCCACTTCAGCCCTAAACTCTTTGAACTTTTCAAAGGCTTCAGACTTGTGCTGCATTAGGTACACATATTCATACCTAGAGTGGTCATTGGTAAATGTTATGAAATACTCATAACCACCCCTTGCTATAATATTTATTGGTCCACACACATCAGTATGAACTAATTCCAACAATGCATTGGTCCTATTGCCCTTTGCGGGAAAGGGCCTTTTGGTCATCTTACCCTCTAAACAAGACTCACAGACTTCCATTGGTTCGAGAACCAAATCGCCTAAGATCCCCTCTTTGACTAGTCTGCCAATCCTATTTAGATTGATATGGCCAAGCCTCATGTGCCAAAGCCTTGTTGGATTAGTGGAAGGTTCTTTTCTTTTAGATGGTATAGTTACCATTGAGTTATTAAGTTCCAAGCAAGAATCTTTAGAAATATTGGGAGTAATCACATACAAACCATTTGATTTAACACCAGAACATATAAAAAAACTATTTCTTTTAATCACAACTTCAGTTTTAAAATGAAAAGAATAACCATTATTTGATAAATTAGAAACTGAAATTAAATTACGTCTCATTGAAGGGACGTAAAGTACATCTGATAAAATCAAAACTTTATTGTCTAAAAATTCTAAAACTACGACTCCTATAGCAACCGCAGAAACGGTTGCGCTAGAACCTAGAGTAAGTACGATTTCCCCATCACTGTACCTCCTGGTTGATCTGAACCCCTGCAATGAATTACAGATATGGTTAGTCGCACCAGAATCAATGCACCAAGTGTTTGAAGTATCCGTAATAAAACTTACTTCAATCACATGTGATTCAATCATACCTTGAACTCTTGTAGCTAAGAATTCTGGACAGTTCCTCTTCCAGTGGCCCTTCTCTCCGCATTGGAAACACTTTCCTTTGCCTTGGCCACCCACCTTCCCTTTGCCCTTACCTTTTCCCTTAGATTTTGCAATCTTAGGGACCGGTCCAACACTTGGACCACCAGTACCAGCCTTCTTCTTCCCTTTCTTTCCTTTCGGTGTAGATCGGGAAGAGGAAGCGCTTTTCTCAACGTTCAAAACGTTGACCCCAGGTTTGATCACCCCTTCCGCTGCCAAAAGAGAACTCATCAATTCACTCATTGAAAAATTCATTTGATTCATATTATAGGTAAGTTTAAATTGAGCGAATGAAGGCGATAGCGAATTGAGGATCATATCAACTTGGGTCTGTGCATCGATGTTGGCACCTAGGGTCTCCAGCTCGTTTAAATAACCAATCATTTTTAAAACATGTTCCTTGACTGGAGTCCCTTCCGACATCTTTGCACTCATTATCTTTTGCATGGCTACCTGTCTGGCAGGCCTGCCATGCTCCCCAAACATCTTTTTCAGGGATGTGATAATGTCACTGGCAGAATCATTCGATTGGAATTGGTGTTGCAACACACCAGCCATTGAGGCCAGAATATAGCAACGAGCCATTCCATTCGACTTCTTCCATTTGTCGAACTCGCGTCTGGCAGCTGCCGAAGCATTTACCGTGGGTTCTTCGGGGCATGGGGTGGTGAGGACATATATGTGATCCTCCGCAGTTAACACGATGTCAAGGTTACGTTTCCATTCAGTGTAGTTGTTTCCAGTTAACTTGTTTTGAGTGAGTATGGTGGCAAGTGGACTAAATGCATATCCAGACATTATGATTATTGAAAATCAAACAAACAAAATAAATATGGATATCAGGATTTGACAGTTTGAAATAAAAGAATCCTTAAAACTCTTATTTTAAAACAAAGTCGCCGGAATATCGAAACAAAAGAATAAAGCCTCCGTGTGGAGGTCAATTTTCTATTTTTCGATTAATCAAGACTTGTCCGCTATGCAACTCTTGCAAAAACAAGTTATGACTCCCAATCCCTTTTGATCTCTAAGTTTCTGAACAATGCCCCGTGTGGGATCCCTTATCCATAGCTTAGCTAGTGTGTACCATTAACTAAGATCCAATCACAACCGTCTCAAGTAGCGCCTCCGTGTGGTGGTCACCCTCTAACACGTCTGATTGATCCTATCAAAAGAAGTTCACATCTAGTAACCAATAAGTAATGCACCCTCCGTATGGAATGATCACCCCTGACGAGGTGACACAGAATGCACTACTCATCTTACAGTGAACTGTTAATGGAAGATCGTGGGTGTCAATAAATAAGACCCTCTCCCACTAGATTTGGTAAATTAAGGATTTTTCTTTTTAGAAAAATTTGTTTTTATACATTACCCATAAACATCCAATGTTTACTAATGCGTTAAAAAATAGTTTTTGAATCTTATTTTAGAAAACTTGTTTTACGTGCATGCAAGTAGTAACAATATAATTAAATGCCAATCACAACCAAGCACATAAAACAAAAACTAAAATTGAAAATAAAGACATCCAAACGATGCCTCTATCTCCCATGGCTCTATCTCCATAGAACCTCCTTTTTGGTTTGATCGCCTCCAGCTCCATCTTCATGGACAATGGCTCCTTACTCCATCTTCATGGATTTTCTAATTCTATTACATTTGTCCTATGCTTCTTTCGAAGCTTACAATTTATCTAGAAATAGAAATAGCAACAACAAAATAAAAGGCTAGGGAAACCGGTGCGACTTTCCTTTTCGTAGGATTGAAGTCGCAGCGCCCTTTACATATGCCTTAAAACCAAACCAAACTTAAATTACAACATGCACCAATCTCAAACAGTTTCAATACAAAATTTAAAAGACTTGGTTCCATGGGAGATAGTGACTAAACTAGCTGCAAAAGGGTTAGTCGTACACGCATCCACACATGCATAACAAATATATGTAATATTGGAACACTTAATTGATTCACACAGTATATAAACTCTTTACATACTGAATTAGAACTTAAAAACAGCATCTTACTTCTCTGTCACAGTTCGATCGATCGAAGGCCGTTCAATCGCTCGAACCTTCGATCGATTGAACACTGTTCAATCGCTTGAACATTCTATTTCACAGAATGATTTAAAAAATTACAGAATACTTTTAAAATTAAAGCTTTTTCATTTCAAAACACTTTAAAACTGTGAAACAGAGAACCTGACAAAGAATTTGTCTCGATCGATCGACTGTCATTCGATCGATCGAACATATCAATGTTCGATCGCTCGAAACCTGTTCGATCGCTCGAGTACAGAGGATGTTCGATCGATCAAAACATGTTCGATCAATCGAACCGGCCTTGCATCCCATGCATTCACAGATTTGTACTCTGCTGCGATAACACTGCAGAAATAGATCTATGACGATGTAGTTTCGAAACCAGTTCTAAAATCAACATGCAAATCAAAACTAGTGTTCCAAAACGCATCTATAGATCCAAACAAGTGTGGCTCTGATACCAATTGATGGAAAAAAAAGGTTTAAAATTATTTTAAACGCGCAGCGGAAAAGATTCAGTTATAATAACTGATTGGTAGCCCAGGATCTACTACTCGTTAATTCCATAGATGCGCACAAGAGGGGACAAGGGTTATACCTTAGTGTCGTGAACCCAATTCTGATTTTCTTGAACTTCCAGCAGCTTCCACTAGATGGCCTTCACTCTTATGACTCCTATGGATGCTCGCAGGAAGGACTAGGGTTGGTGGGAACCCTAATGGAGAGGAAGGAGAAGGTTTGGTGCTCTAAAACAGTTTCTGCAGCTTCTGACGTTCAAAACGACGAACTTCTTTTCCAGAACGCAGCTGCCTATTTATAGATTCCCAGAACCGACCTAGACTTCGAGCGATCGAAGACCTTCGATCGATCAAACCATTCTCGATCGATCGAGACTTCCAAGACTTCAATCGATCGAACATCCTTCGATCGATCAAACTTGTCTTGACAACTTCCTCATGTGTCTTTCCAAGTATCCTGGCGGAGCTAAGAGTGGGACCTCCTAGGCTCTTAATTGTTGGCTCAGACCAGTTTGTTAATTACCGTGACCAAACTCTTTGATCACAAACTAACTAACTGGTCAGTTAACGTTTACTCCACTATAAAACAATAACTGAACTCCAACGCAAAAGAACATATCCGAAACGATAACTAGACTTGTATGTTGTACTAATGTCCCTCTACCTTCAGCATTCGTAATCATATTCAGGTAGTCGGATAACTGTTACTGTCAACCTGAATCATGATTACTTCTTGAATTCCTTGAGTCCCATTCACCTCTCATGATTACCAAACATGTTGATAACTCTTATCAACAAGACTGCAGTACTCAGTAATTGACTTGGTGACATTCTCAAGGGAATGCTTACTCTGAAACAGAGGGTAGATTCTGTCTTGACAATATACGTTCACAACCCTATGAATATGACATACCCAAGATACCCAGGTGTTGATCTTCTATAGACCTCACTGATTGGTAAGTCAAAGCAGTCATATCCACAGTCTGTGTTCATAATCGTCTCAAGATTGAGAACACGTACCTTACACAAGTTATGAGTTCCTATCGACTGATTGACAGACTTGAGTGTCAATAGGAAAGCTCAGGTCCGTCAATGCACTATAAGCACTGGCATATTAACTAAGAGTTACACTCTAGTGATTGAGATTGATCACTCCATCCAATGGTAGTTAATCATGCTACAGTGTAAACCTGATGAGATATCCTAGTCTCAACATCCACTGTGACATGTTCTATGTAACAAAGAATAGCAATTCGTATCTCACTTGTATGTATCTCATACATACACGCATTACTTACTATGATACTTAAGGATAACAATCATCTCATGAAAGAAACATACATAACAAAATGTAAAGCTGATATCCATATATTAAAATGTCAATGTCTCCTATATAAAATAATGGTTTGAGGGCACAAACCCAACAATTACTCCCAACCAATGAATCATTTTCCCGGTGCTCATTGAATATCACATAGACATATAAGCACATAAACATGTAAGCAAGAAATACAAAATATGAATCCAAGAATGATAACTTAAAAAAAAAAATCTCTATTATCATTTTCCCTTTATTTAAAGATCTCTATTATTTTCATATCTCTATATCATTTCCCCCTTTTTTTACAACAACAAAAAGACTGGAGTTTTGAACTAAGAGTTCCCCCTCAAGATTAGCAAATATGTCATGGAGGCAATAAGATACCAAAAGCAACTAAAAACCAAATAAACTAAAGTGAACATAGTAATATGTTCCCCCTCAATATATGCATGTATGAATGAATACCAATTATATGATCAAAATTATGCATTATCTCCTTAGGAGGATGGGAATACTATGAACACCAAAACAACATGCCATTCAAAAAGTAAGCATGGTTTCACAATCAAAACAAATTAATGTAATATACCAAACATGATTAGCATGCTAGCAAACTCAAGAGACATATCAAAACAAGTTAATCTAACCTACTCCTACTAGGCTTAAGGTGAGAGATTTAACCATTATCCAAGCACCTCTTGGATGCCACATTTGCCAAGGAGGTAGGAGAAGATCCCTTCACATACCAAACCATGTTAATTTTCTTATGAATTGAACATTTGTAATTAAAATGCCCCATTTTCATGCAATAATGACAAGTTATATGGGGGAGGGTCTCATTTGAGATTGATTCCTTGACAAAGAATTTCTTGTGAGGATTTTGAGAATTTGAAATAGAGGGTGTGAACTTTACAAAGAAGCTTTTGTACTTCTTTTCCTTATATGTGTGATTAAATCCCAAACCAGCCTTCTCAAAAACACAATTTTGTTTTCCCAAAAGTATATTCAAATTTTGTTCACCCTTGAGTAAACTTGGCCAAAGTTTTGTTAAATCATCCACCTCCTTTCTCAATTCAACCTTTTCTTTTTCAATAAATTCACTTGAAGGTTGATTGGTTGAAACAAGTTTTTCTTTTCTCAAAATTTCATTTTGAGATTTTAAATCATCCAATTGCCTTTTCAACTCCAAATTTTCTTTTTTAATCTCATTTGGAGATTGTGCTCTTAAAACATGTTTTTCATTTTCAATCTTCAAAGATTCATTTTGGGATTTCAAAATATTTTACTCATTTGAAAGTTTGGAAAAAATCTTTTTAAGAGTTATATTTAGATCCCAAATTCTCTAACTCCTCATGTAACTCCTCAAAAGTACATTGAAGCTCATTATAATTAGCGGATGAGTTGGAGTTTACCTCTTTTACCTTAATTTCATGAGCGGCTTCTTGGTTGCTTAACTCATCTTCGGATGCATCATCATCATCATCCCAAGTTTCTCCTTTTGCCATTTTCTCATTCTCATCTTCTTCTTCATTGGTGAATCGACACACTCTTTCCTCTTCACAAATTTGGTTAGTATTAATATAAAAATTTTCTAAACACAACCAAATTTCATTTGCATTAGAGCATGAACGATTTCTATTATATGAAATATCATCCAAAGAATTATAAAGAATTTTCATAGCTTTAAGATTCAATAGAAAGTTATTTTGATCATTTTCATTCCATTCAATCTTTGGTTTAGGAGAAAAACCATCTTTGACAATACTCCAAAGATTGTAGTCAAGTGAAAGAAAATAAATTTGTATTCTCCTCTTCCAATGATCATAATTATGATCACTCAACGATGGAGGAGTGATAATACAATATCCATTTTCAAAAAATATAGTTTCCATGGATCTTAACTCAAAATTTTTCAAAAACTTTTGAAAATAGAAGAGCCGAAGCTCTGATACCAATTGTTGGCCCAAATATTGAAACCTTAGAGGGGGGTGAATAAGGTTTTAGTGAAAAATAAATATTTTTAAAACGTAATTACAAATTAAACACGATCACAAGCAATAATGTAAAGAGAGAAGGGAAGAGACACTTGCAAATCGAGTTTTCAAGTGGTTCGGCAATCCGCACTCCGCGGCCTTCGTCCACCCCTCAAGGATACCTCTTGAGGATTCCTTTATCAACCTACTTACGGGTGTAGATTAAACCGTTACAAAAGCCTTCAATCTCTCCCAAAGAAGAACACCTCTTCTTTGCACACAAGGGTTTCTAACCCTCACTCTTTACAAATGAATAATTTGGGTACAAATGATAACTCTCTCTCTAGAGTGAATGAATACAATTAAAGCTCACACAACAACTCCTTAGTGAGTAGATAATACAATTGCTCACTACAATTTACTCTCACAAGAATTACAATTGAAATTTAGAGCAAATAGATTTTTCACTCAAACTAGGGCTCAATTGTGAATGATGATTAAACAAGTTGTTTGAATGATTTTATTTCATTACTCAACCCTTAAAATCACCCCTATATATAGCTTTTCAACATATATGACCGTTGGGGGTGTTTGGGGGGTGTAAAAGTAATTTTCAAAAAGTTTAGAAAACTAGCCGTTAGGTGTTTCAGCGCGATCTAGTCGACTGAAAAAATGCCACAATCGACTGGAACAGTACCTCCGGTCGACTGGACATTACCTCCGGTCGACTGGACCCTTCAAAAATTAGTCGACTGGTTTTCTACTGCTTTTTGGCAGACTGACACCTCTTCACTATAACGGCCATAACTCCCTCTACAAAACTTGTTTTTACTATCCGTTTGAAGATTCAGAAACTAGATTCAAATACCTTTCCAACCATATAAAACTCAACATCTAGTTCCTTACCAATTAGATCAGGTTTAGCTTTAAAGATGACCTATCTGCGCAAAGGTCTTTATTTTGACTTAGCCACTTGAAAACTTTTGTGAAATGAATTTAATTGAGTGGTCGAAGTATGTTTAGGTCTTTGAAAGTATTTTAAAGTGTGAGATCAAGGATCCTAAATTCCAATTAAAGTTACTTGAGCCCCTATGAGTGATTGATCAAAATGCTTACATATAAATCATAGTCTTCAACCAAGGATGAAAAATCTTCAAGTCTTCAAGCTTGATCCTTGTTGAGCTCCATCACTCTTGGGCTTCACCATATGCTATCTCATGAACTCAAACAAAGTTAGAGCATTTAAGATCTCTATCAAGAGATTATCACAATGAAAATGACTTGATAATTGATTGGAATAGAACCATTAAGAGCATGCAATTATCACTAGATTTGTCATCATCAAAACAAACATAAACAATCCCTTAAAGAAATTCAAGGCTGACAAAAGCCTTGAGAACAATTTTACCAAAAGAAACAAAGAAGCCAATTGAGGTGTTGAGTCATATGCAAGCGATGGATGGTTTTTTCACAAATGTATGGATTGCTTATAGAATTTTATTGATTATTCCAATTATAGTTGCCTCGGCAGAGAGAAACTTTTCAAAGTTGAAGTTGAGATCAAGTCTTATCTTCAATCGACTATGTCACAAGAAATATTGAACGGGTTAGCTACGTTATGTATTGAAAGAGATGTGGTGAATAAGATTGATTATACAAGTGTAATTGGTGATTTTGCAGCTAAAATGCACAAAGGACAATATTTAAGTAATATAATTATTTGATGTAAGTTAGTGTTATATATTAATACAAGTCACTTTCTTTTGTAAATAAATTTTCCTTTAGTAATGCCATTTTTTTATACAAAAATTAATAGAGGGCCCCATTTTATAAGTTCGCGTAGGGCCCCTCAAAATTTAGGACCGACACTGCCATGGCTAGGGCACAATACTCAACGGGAGAAAGATGAAACCCTCAGATAAACCTTAACGAGAAGAGAGAGTGAAGAGTGGTTTTCCAAATGGCTTCTTCGATACCTTCATTGTGAGCCCTAAAGTGGTAGTATGAACCCTAGATTGTGATTGTAACACCCTGTTATTTATATTTCCATTAATAAATATTACATTTCATTTCCATGAATATTTCTATTTAATTTATATCAATAAAGTCTTATTTGGAGTCAAACTGTAATTTCCATAAATATAGAAATACTTTCTATGGATTTCAAAACTGTGTCTATGCTTTTTGTACAACCAGAAATTTAATTCCTACATTAGTATTATTTTCTGTAATTTTATTTCAACCGAGAAATACCAGTTTATGTTTTAAAATTGCGTTTATACCACGTCTTGGGTGTGGAAGCACGTGAGCTGCTTGGAGACCAAATTTATGTTACAGTATGTATATTTATATCTCTCACTCAACAGTCTCTCATTCTCCTCTCTATCTAACTCCCTTTCTCTCTCAATTCTCTCAAGTCTCTCTTGGTCTCTCTATAACACAACACAACACAACACACACACACACAGAGGTTATATATATGACATATTCATACACATAGATACATACATAGATATATTTATATTCTTCAAGAACGGGAAGAACTTCATTGACTACGGAATATTTGGCAAAATTTCTCGATCTCAAATTCTCAATCTAAACACCTCAATGAGTAATTTCAACTCACTCCCAACGTTTATATATGTATAATTCTGTGTATATATGTGTATATACGTATATATGTATAATCACCATTGAAGCTTGAAAATTGGAGTTTTAGAAAAGTTTACCAAAATCAATTCCGTGAATTGAAAATGAAAGATCTTAGTCCCATTAAGTTGTGGTTCGAATAGTACAGCTTAATTCATCCGTATCGCGACGTATCGTTGATTTAAAGTTTTTTCACCTCTCAGGTTTACGTGAAATCCGAGAGCTACAATTGAAATTAGTTAAAACCGATCGCGTATTTGCGATCCTTGCGAAAAAACGAAGAAATCCATATATTACATGTCTTGGTTGAAGCAGAATTCAGAAACGGGTAAAAACTAGCTTTTAATTTCGAAACTATGGAAGAAGACGGAGTTCCAATTGATTGGCAACATATCCAATTGACTGCCACTTCTTCCAATCGACTGCCACTTTTGCCAATCAATTGCCATTTTTCAGCACTGATGACTTTTAGTAAAACGGTCATAACTTCCTCTAGAAAACTCGAAAATGCGTACTGTTTGAAGCATTGGATACTAGACTCAAAAATATTTCTTTTGATATGTAATTCATCCACAAAATGTATAACTCATTTTTAAAGGCATTTCTTCAAAGTGGATCTGCTTGTGTACTAGTAGTTGTAAAAGTGTATTAAAGTAGTCTTTGATGAATTTACCTCTTGTTTCATATATGACTTAATAATTTAGATCATGGGTGCTAACTCAAGGATTCTAAGTACATTGTACCTTGTTAATAAAGAAAAATAAAAAGACTTAATTTCTTGTACGTTTGTTTGTGTTATAATTTCATGGACATTGACATGCATGATAGGGTCGAGGTGGAGTCGACATGCATGGTGTGTAAGAAAGTGTGAAAGAGAAAAGAGTCACGGTCTTGTATTAGAGGCGACATGTATACGACTCCAATATCGATCGGATATTATTCCTGGTATTAGAGGCGACTGTATAGTATACGACTCCGATACTGATAAGATATTATTCCTGGTATATGAGGCGCTCGATTTGAATACTAATCGGATATTATTCCTGGTATCTAAATCGATGGTATGGTGTGCGACTCCAATATAGATCGGATATGATTCCTGTTATTGGAGGCAACGGTGTAGTGTACGACTCAAATATCGATCAAATATTATTCCTGATATCTGAGGCGCTCGATTTGGATACTGAGTGGATATAATTCCTGGTATCTGATTTGATGGTATGGTGTACGGCCTGGGTACTGAGCTGATATTATTCCTGGCATCTAATGCAATGATCTGTTGTGTGAGACCCGGATACTGATCGGATATTATTCCTGGTATTTGAGGTAATGGTATGACTGAATCGAGTTTGTCGAGGGATAAGAGTCGATGAGATGAGAGGATACATTGTTCATGCACGGTCATATATTTACTGCTTATTATCTCCCTAGTTATATGTTGAAGTTGGGATCTCGGATTATTGTTTTAACGATTTAAACTGTAACATTGTTATATGCTTATATATATATATATTGCGAGCATATGTTTATTTTGCTCACCAACTTGCATAAGCTGACGGCGTTGATGCGTCCTGGACTCTATGTCCAGATTTTTCAGATCAGGAGCAACCAGAGTATGTTGACTATGCTAGTTAGAGGCATGAGACTTTCCAGGAGGGCTGTTGTATCTTTCTTATGTCTTTTACTTTGGAGTTGTAATAAACACTTTATTAGAATTTGAATAAGACAGTTTGTGCCTAAGTTTTATGACTGATGTAATAGTTTAGTAAGTTTAACTTTGGAGCTTATGTTTATTAGTATCCTTCTCTTTAGAAATGTTGTTAAGTTATCTGTTGCAGGGACAATTGGTCACTCTCACTTGTCACGACTTACGAGTCCATAAAGAAAATTAAATGCTTTCCTGAATTGTGCTACATCGGGCTGTGACAGGCTTTTTGTTATCTGAGCCAGTTTATGGCTCGACCAATTATCCAAGACACATAGGATCTTTCGTTAAGATAACATTAAGATAAAATAGTTCGACTTCATTCCGTATTTTGTTGCTTTTGATTGTTGTGAACTTTCTTTTACATCTGAAGATTGACTGAATTTTGTTAATCGATTAATAGGTACCTTTCTCTCGATCATATGGCTAGTAGAAATCTCAGGAATCGTCCCACGATTGAAGCTGCACCCCCGGCAGCAGATCCAACCAGGATGTTTGAGGCTTTTGTGAGAAGGTTGGAGAGGGTCAGTGATCATAACACAGGGAACAATAATCGGAATAACAATCATAATGGGAATGAGAGGCGAGCCCACCCGATTTGAGACAAGCTTCTTAAAGAATTTCGCATTCTACGACCTGAGTATTTTGCTGGGACTGATGAACCCTGGCAAGCAGAACAGTGGCTACGTGTAATACCCTGTATTTTATTTTCGCATTTTAACCGAAAAGTATACCAGATTTAAAATTTATACAGTATCATTTTTACCTGTGTATGTGCGGTCGTGTGAGCTCAACACATCGGATAAACTCTCATGAAGAACTTGGGCCCAAAGGAAATTTGTGCAGTGTGTGATTCATGTATGTGTGTGTATGCTTGAAGCCACTTGGTGGCCAAGCAATCCAATCTCAATAAGTAAACACCCCAACATATATATCTCTCACAACTCTCAACTCACTACCTCTCTATTCTCTCTTTTTCTCGCAGCTTTCACACATACACAAATGACATATTATTTCATACTAGGGGTGTAAGAAAAAACCGCGGACCGCAAACCGACCGCAAACCGACCAAACCGAAAATCGATTGGTCGGTTTTCTAAATAAATATACAAGCTAAAACCGACCGCAAAACCGACCGAACCCCTAAAAAACCGACCGACCGACCGATTTACTCCCTTATTGGTCGGTTTTTATACACCAAAAAAACCGACAAAAACCGACCGACCGATCGATTTACACCCCTATTTCATACACACACACACACACACACACACAAAATGACATATTATTTTATACACACACACACATTTATATATATACTGCAAAATAAAGAAAAATGAGGAGAACTCAAGATAGGGGGCTGTTTGGGTATGCTTGAGAATCCTTCATTTGATAGGGGGCTGTTTGGGTATGCTTGAGAATCCTTCATTTTTGTAGGTACGAGGTTGTGTACAATATGCTCTTAAATCTCTAGAGTATTTTCTTGTCATCCCTATTTGTACTCTCTTTGCTTATGTTGTCTTTCTATTGAAATCTATATCTTTTTGATTAAACGTTATTAAAAATATTATTTTGGTTAATGCTATGGAACTAAAGGGTACATAAACAATGAGCACCTACCAAGATCTAACAGGCTAAGGGACCGAGGAATGGTGACGGGTGAGATGAGATTGGTGTCTCTTATTGCTATGTTACCAAGAGGAACCTAGTATGATGCTCTTGTGGTTGAGCGGGTAAATTGTGTGAACGAGTGGGTTGTGTGGTTGGTCTGTTTTATTTGATCCTAGCAATTCTTATGTCGTCGTGGTTATTCAATGTACTTTTGAAGCCTTCATTATTCCTGTCATATTGTATACTTTCCCGTATGTTATTTTAGATGCAGGTACCATTGGTAGTAGTAAAATTGGAGCACATTAGAGTACCATGTGGGTTTGAGTTATTTGGGTCCTAGTTGTGTAAATAAATTGAATTGTAATTTTGGGCACTCAAGTGTAATTATTTTTGTTGTTTTAAAATACACTTGGTTTTTTTACAATTTTAATGCAATTATTTATATTATTCTGTAAGTGAATTTTTAGGGCGTGACAATTTGGTATCAGAGCCTGTACCCAGCCGGAAATGTAGGACTTAGTTCCACATCGCCTGGGGAAATCGACGAGGGCAATACTATTTATTTTTACTACTTGGATTTTTGTCTCTACAAAAAAAAAAATGAAATTTTCAAGTTGTTTGTCAAAATATTTATACTTTAATTTCGCGGACGAAATTCTTTTTAAGGAGGGTAGGATGGAATACCCCGTATTTTATTTTCGCATTTTAATCGAAAAATATACCAGAATTGAAATTTGTACAATATCATTTTAACCTGTGTATGTGTGGTCGTGCGAGCTCAACACATGGGATAAACTCTCATGAAGAACTTGGGCCCAAAGGAAATTTGTGCAGTGTGTGATTCGTGTATATGTGTGTATGCTTGAAGCCACTTGGTGGCCGAACAATCCAATCTCTATAAGTAAACCCCCCAACATATCTCTCACAACTCTCAACTCACTACCTCTCTATTCTCTCTTTCTCTCGCAACTTTCACACACACATAAATGACATATTATTTCACAGCACACACACATTTATATATATATATATATATATACTACAAAATAAAGAAAAAGGAGGAGAACTCAAGATAGGGGGTTGTTTGGGTATGCATGAGAATCCTTCATTTTTGTAGGTACGGGGTTGTGTACAATATGCTCTTAAATCTCCGAAGTATTTTCTTGTCATCCCTATTTGTACTCTCTTTGCTTATGTTGTCTTTCTATTGGAATCTATATCTTTTTGATTAAATGTTATTAAAATATTATTTTGGTTAATGCTATGGAACTAAGGGTACATGAGCAATAAGTACCTACCAAGATCTAACAGGCCTCAGGGACCGAGGAATGGTGACGAGTGAGGTGAGGTTGGTGTCTCTTATTGCTATATTACCAAGAGGAACCTAGTATGATGCTCTTGTGGGTGAGCGGGTAAATTGTGTGAACGAGTGGTTTGTGTGGTTGGTCTATTTTATTTGATCCTAGCAATTCTTATGTTGTCGTGGTTGTTCACTGTGCTTTTGAAGCCTTCATTATTCCTGTCATATTGTATACTTCCCTGTGTGTTATTTTAGATGCAGGTACCATTGGTAGCAGTAAAATTGGAGCACATTAGAGTACCATGTGGGTTTGAGTTATTTGGGTCCTAGTTGTGTAAATAAATTTAATTGTAATTTTGGGTACTCAAGTGTAATTATTTTTGTTGTTTTAAAATACACTTGGTTTTTTACAATTTTAATGCAATTATTTATATTATTTTGTAAGTGAATTTTCGGGGCGTGAGACTACGCCAGATGGAGTGTATCTTTGAGACCATAGAGTGCACTAATCTGAAAAAGAAGCGTCTGGCTATCTTTCAGTTGTCATATGCACGACAGATTGGTGGGATGCCGAAAAGGCGACTATTGGGGAAGAAGTCGCAAGGGGGATGCCCTGAGTGGTGTTCAAGGAAAGATTTTTCGAGAAATATTTTCCTGAAGAAGAGAAGGACAAGAGAGAGAAAGAGTTCATGGAATTAGCACAAGGAAATCTGACTATCCGCAAGTACACTACTCGATTTGAGCGTTTGACGCGCTTTGCTCCACATATGGTGGACACACCCCAGAAGAAAATCAAGAAGTACCACCGGGGTCTCAACTTGTTTCTCCGACAAGTTGAGACCATTTGAAGCTTTGGTAAGATTGGCTACAGGCTTGGAGAATGATGGTTGTCAAAATTCGAAACTATTTGGAAATAAACCCCGCAAAAAGGCTATCCCGGATAGAAACCTGTGTACCCTCAGGGACAGAAAAGGACTTGGGATGGAGGGAAGAACCTCAACAGACACAGGCAGTACAGTAGAATCCACCTCAGGGAACAAGAGGTAACAGCAACAATAACTACTTCAATTATGGTATTCCTGGTCACCGAGCTAAAGATTGCAGAGTACCTAGGCGTGCTAATCGTCCGGGAGTTGTGCGATATAATTATGGCATGCCAGGTCTCATAAGTCCGGACTGCAAGACTCCTAGAAGAGGTAATTATGGTCAGCAAGGACATGCCCGTCTGAATGCTGTTATACCTGAGGCTGCTGGTTATGAAGAAACAGGGTATGAATAAGGTACTTATGAGGAGGGATCGCCTGAACAACGTACAGTGGAAGGTACTCTAACCTTGTTTAATTCACATGTTAAAGTTTTATTTGACATGGGTGCTACACACTCATTTATATCGGTTAAGATTGTTCAAAAATTGGGTTTAGTGCCGCAACGTTTAGATGAAGCTTTGAGTGTTGTCTCACCCCTCGAGACCACATTCAAGTTATTACATGTGTGTAAGAATTGTCCTCTATGGTTAGGAGACCGTGAACTTTTGGCGAGATTGGTAGTTCTGTCGATGAAGAAGTTCAATATAATTTTGGGAATAGATTGGCTCGAGAAGAACCATGCGAGGTTGGATTGTACAAGGAAGGTGATCACATTTGCAGACAATGGAAATCAACCTTTTGATTTTAAATGTTACCCTTCGAGTGATATGTTCCTCACCAGATGCCTAGCAAACATCGAAGTTGTCAATACAGAAGCGACGGTGTCATCTATACCGGTAATCAAAGAGTTCGAGGAAGTATTTCGAGTCATTTCAGGATTACTGCTTGAGAGCGATATAGAATTCTGAGTGGAATTGGTGCCAGGTACTTGACCTATAACCAAAGTTCCCTTCAAGATGGCCCCTACTGAGCTACTGGAGTTGAAGGAACAAGTTCAAGAACTTGAGAAGTTGGATTTTGTTTGTCCAAGTACTTCACCGTAGGGAGCACCCGTGTTATTTGTTAAGAAGAAGGACGGGTCCATGCGATTGTGTATTGACTACCGGGAGCTGAATAAGGTTACTATCAAGAATAAGTATCCCTTACCTCAGATAGATGATCTGTTTGATCAATTGCAAGGAGCCACAACCTTTTCTAAGATTGATCTATGGTTGGGGTATCATCAGTTAAGGGTACGAAAGGAAGACATACTTAAGACTGCTTTCAGGATGAGGTACGGACACTATGAGTTCTTAATGATGTCGTTTGGGATGACGAATGCTCCGGCGGTATTTATGGACTTGATGAACAAAGTATTCAAGCCATACTTGGATCAGTTCGTTATTATCTTTATCGACGATATGTTGATTTATTATCTTTATCAAGACATACTTGATCAACACAATACTTTGTTGATTTATTCCAACAAAGTATTCAACCTCTATTTTGTGTCTATCTCTCTCCTAGTAGTTCTAGTGGGTACTGTGGGGTCTACTGACACTGTGGGGTCCGTCAGGAGAGAGATAGACACAAAATAGAGGTTGTGTCCCAAAGTTGTGTCTTTTAGTTGTGTCCCAAGTATTACTCGGTATGGATATATATAAATCTTCTGACCACATTTAATAGCTCTAACTCTCAATTAACCGTTAATTTTATGAATACATTTTTGCTCACCCTAAAATTATTTATCTTTGCTCATCCTCATTTCTCATTGGCTACTGTAGTGAAATCCAGAATTAAATGAAAATTAATTAATAGTGTAAAGTATTGAGCCCCACTGCATTAGCCAATAGTTAAGGAGAGTGAGCAAAATGTGAGTAATTTTGGGGTGAGCAAAACTGCACTCTAATTTTATTTACCAAACCCTACAAAGAAATTATATCAACCCGAACTCAGAATCTAGTTGGGTTCATGGCCAATGGGTGTGGGCCACAGTTGTACCATACATCTTAGAGTAATACTATACTTCTAAAATTTTGTATCACAAATGATTTCTAAATAAATGTAGTAGTGTGATCACTTTACTAATGGTAGGTCCACTCAACAGCCTCTAATAAAAATGAAGTTGTCGTACTATAATATATGTTTGAGAAATTTTAGGATATAAAATTTGGTGTAGGCTTTCCTCTATCGCTTGTTGTTTAGTGCCCTTTCATAGTTTTCACTCTGAGTTTTGCGCCATGTTTGGTTTTGATCCATGGTAGCTAGTTTGGATGGTTTTGATTCTGATCTTTTTTTGTCAGTGGTTCTTAGCTGTGCTTTGTCTATCTAGAGATATGCCCATTTTAGTTATGCACATGATTTTTGGCTTTTTTTCTTTTATTTAATTAACTATTGCCCAAGAAATATAGGAAGCGTAGCATTATTAATATGTTTACTGTGACAGTGATTGATGGTGTGTTAGAGACAAGTGATAAAATATTTAAGAATTAAATTTGAGAAGAATAGCATTACTCACTCAAACATGGTCCTTCATAGGGAAAATTATTGAGTATAGTGGCGTAATATCCCAATCCAATTAAATTCCCTTATCTATCCATCAATTTCCCTATTTTCAAGGGAATTCATTTGCAGATAATCACAACCTTTCACTTTATTATAGATGTTACAACCAAATACTCTCTCCGTTCCATTTTGTGAGTCCTGTATTCCATTTTGGGATGTCTCAAAATTAGTGTCCACTTTTTTAATTTGGCATATAATTTTTACTTACTCACTTTCTAAAACTACCATTCATTGAAATCTACACCAAGACAAAACTAAAAAAATAGTTGTAATAATTAGAGATACAAAGTAGGTGTAAATTTTTCTTGTCCTCTTAATAAATTGAGTTCCCAAAGATGGACTCAGGAAGGGAGTATTTGACAATACTAACAAAGCTTAAACTACACGTTGTGCAGCCGTGGGGTTGCCACCCGCACCGAATAAATGCAACGGTCCTCCTCCTCTTTCACAAAAGCAAGTTCAATCTGTTTCGTTAACGTGGCAGTCCGAGCAAAACTACACATCACCAAAATCAGGAGAGAGATAGAACCTTACGCCAGCGAAGCGAAACGACATCGGAAATCCCGCCTTTTCTTTTTCTTTTTGGGAAAATTACACTGACACCCCCTGAGGTTTCGCACTTTATCACTCACACCCCTTGAGGTTTCTGACATAACACTGACACCCCCTGTCAGTGTTGTCCCCTTAACGCCGTTAACAAAGTATGATAAAAAGACTCTTATGCCCTCTCCTGAGAATGAATAAAAGGCTGAATTACATCCCTACCCCTCACATAATCAAGATCAAAATTCAGGGGTGAACGATGTAGGCTCAAAACCAAGTAATTTGTCAGCAATCTAGGGTTTCAACACACAAATCAAAGGTATCTCATCATGATCAATTCGAGGAACTGAAGTCTCTGAAACCATCTAAGGGTTTGGATCAGCAATTCATCACTCATCACGATCAATTCGAGAAACTGAAGTCTCTGAAACCATCTAAGGGTTTGGATCAGCAATTCATCAGTTAGGGTAAGTTTAACTTTGATTTTCAAAAGCTTTTGATCATCAATTAGGCTTTGCATTTTAGGGTTTTGATCATCAAGTAATCTTTGCATGAAAGGGTTTCGATCATCACGTATGTGTTGCATTTTAGGGTTTCATTTTAGGGCTTTTCAATTCAGGGTGTTCAATCAACAATTAGGTGTTGCAAATTAGGGTTTTTGTACATCAGTTAGGTGTTGCATGTTAGGGTTTTGAATCATCTAGTTAGGGGTTTCAACATGATTTCTAATTTTCTGAATTTCGACTCTGTAAAACTTTTTTATTTTCTTCAATTGTTACAGCCATGGCGCCAATGGATGAGTATGACCTAATTGTTCATACTAGTACATCTGTACAAAAGATTGCTGGTGTGGATCCGGATAGGTATTGTTTTTTAGATCTGATGTATGATGTTTGCAAGTTGTCTTTGTCTTACATTCCATCAAATATTGAGTTGTCATTTACAATTGAGTGTGAGGTGCCTGGTTGGAACGAAAAAATGACTATGTTGGGTGATTATGAGGTGTATAGGATGTTTGAAATGCATAAAAGAAGGGAAATACATCTATATGTTGAGCCACATTCGGATTATGCAGCATCAAATCAGGGTAGTGGGCTAACTGGTGTAGACTTGAATGTGGATCCAACTGGTATAGAGGACTTGAATGTAGATGCTGAGTTTCTGGAGGAAAACTTCAATTTAGCTGCTGAGTTTCAAGAGGAGAACTTCAATGTAGCTACTGAGTTGCAGGAGGAGAACTTCAATGTGGATCCAACTGGTATGGAAGACTTGGGGTCTGATGAAGATATACATGGGTTTAGTTCAGATGATGAGGAGTGGAAAGTTGAGAGTGGTGATGAAAATCAGGGTAGTAGCAGTGGTGATGATGGTTTAGAAGAGGAAGATAATTTGAGTTCTGATGGGTTGGAGGATTATGCTTCGAATGATGAGGCTGGGATTGATACTAGTAGTGATGAGGAGGGATATCAAGTAGATGAAGAAGATGAGCAAGGAAGATGTAAAAGAAAGGTGTTTGATAAGTATTGTTTTGGGACTGAATATAAGATGGATGAAAGCAACAAAATTAAGTTAGAACAAGGGATGTTGTTTGGGAATGTTGACCATTTCAGACAAGTGTTAAAGGATTTTACAATCCAAGAAGGCTTTAAGCTGGTTAGGGATAAGAATGAAAGGACAAGGGTGACTTGTCATTGTGCTGCAGAAGGGTGTAAATGGAGAATTCATGCATCTCCCCTTCCAGATGGGATCACTTTTAAGATCAAGACCTTGACACCCGAGCATACATGTGTGAAGATATTTAAAAATGTTGAGGCCAATTCAACCTGGATTGCTCAGAAGTTGAGAAGACAGTTAAGAACAAATCCAGAGATGAAGTTGGAGGCAATGCAGACAGAGCTACAAGAAACTTATGGAATTGACGCCAATATGATGACTTTGTATAGGGCAAAAAAGAAGGCTTTGCTTGACATAGAAGGCACTCATGGTGAGTCATATAAAATGCTGAGGCAGTATGCTAGAGAGGTGATGAGGACTAATCCTGGTAGTATTGCAATTATCCAATGTGACAGGGGTGACTTGAGTGTTAATCCTAAATTTGAGAGGATTTTCATATCATTTGATGCATTCAGACAGGGCTTTAAGGTTGGATGTAGGCCATTCATAGGTATAGATGGTTGTCATCTCAAGGGGCCATTTGGTGGTGTCTTACTAAGTGCTGTGGCTTTGGATGGTAATAGTGGACTATTTCCACTAGCTGTTGCTGTGGTTGAGTGTGAAAGGAAGGATAGTTGGGAGTTCTTTCTCAGCCATTTGAGGAGCATAGTTGAACCAAATCCTGAAGGGAGGCCTATAACATTTATCTCAGATATGCAAAAGGTATAATTTGTTTATTATTTTTTTTTCGATTTTTGTTTCTATTTTTTTATTTTTTTATTTATAGGTATGCTAATATGATTACATGAATGTAATAGGGGCTTAATCTTGTTCTTCCCACTATTTTTCCTGAAGCAAATCAAAGGCGTTGTTGTAGGCATTTGTATAACAACTTCAAGGTGAAGTTTCCAGGAATATTGCTAAGACAATACTTTTGGAAGGCTTGTAGGGCATATAATGTAGCAGAGTTTAAGCATGCCATGGAACTTATTAAAGATGTATCACCTGCTGGACATACATGGCTTAGTAATGTGCCCGTTAATGCATGGTCAAGGCATGCCTTTGATGAAAGGCTTAAAAGTGACCATATAACAAACAATTTAGCTGAGTCATTTAATGCATGGTTGGGCAGCTTGAGATGCAAACCTATTGTGTCCCTTTTGGATGGGATTCGATCAAAACTAATGAGTAAGATACAAAAGAGATTTGGAAAGGGTTGTAGATGGGAAGGCTTGGTAACCCCAAACACTAGGAAAAAGATGAACAAGACAATTCAGATTGCAAGGCAATTTAAAGTTATATTTGCTGGAGGGAATGAGTTTGAGATAGTTGATAATGTTGGTGTGAGATATTCAATGGATCTTCTGGCTCGGAAGTGTAGTTGTGGTCGTTGGCAGATATCAGGTATTCCATGTGGTCATGCAGCTGCGGCTATTGCTTGCAACAGAGGCAACATTGAGACCTACTGTGATGTTGCATTCACAAAGGCAAAATATTTGGAAGCTCATGGTGGAATAATACACCCAATTGTGGATCAATCAATGTGGGCAGATGTAGAGGGTGACCCTATAGACCCTCCAAAACTTCGTCGACTACCTGGTAGGCCTTCAAGGAATAGAAGAAGAGAGTCTGATGAACCTGCACCTGGAACCAGTGCTTCAAGAAGATCCCAAACATTAACATGTTCAGTATGTGGAGGGTTAGGGCATAATCAAAGGACATGCCAAAGGGCTCCAACAAAAAAACAAACAAACCAAACCAGACAACAAGATTTGGGCAGTGGTACTAGTGTTGTGAGGGGCAGAGGTGCTGGTGTTGTGAGGGGTAGTGGTGCTGGTGTACTGAGGGGCAGTGGTAGTGGTAATGTGAGGGGCAGGGGTGCTAGTGATGTGAGGGGTAGGGGTGCTGGTGTTGTGAGGGGTAGTGGTGCTGGTGTACTGAGGGGCAGTGGTAGTGGTGATGTGAGGGGCAGGGGTGCTAGTGATGTGAGGGGTAGGGGTGCTGGTGTACTGAGGGGCAGTGGTACTGGTACTGGGAGTAGTGGTGCTAGTGTGGTTGGGAGTAGTGGCAGTGGTATTGGTGTAGTTGGGGGTAGGGGTGCTAGTAGTGCTGGGAATAGTGGTACTAGTGTAGTTGGGGGCAGGGGTATTGGTGTAGTTAGGGGCAGGGGAATTGGTGTAGTTAGGGGCAGGGGTGCTGGTGCTGGTGCTGGTATACTGAGGGGCAGGGGTGGTAGTGTAGTGAGGGATAGGGGTGCTAGTGCTGGTATACTTAGGGGCAGGGGCGTTGGCAGAGCTTCAACACAGCAGGTATCCATTAATTCCTATTCTTTTGCTGCGTTTGTTAGAAATGACATTGGCTAATGTGGTAATCCTTTTGATTTTAGTCACAGGTTGGCAGGGGAGGTTGACACAACAGAGAAATGGAATTCTAGAGACCCCCAATGCAGATTGAACATTTGATTTAGGGTCATTTTTTTTGTGGTAAATATGAAAATTAGTATGTGGATATCAAGTATATATTTTTGGTAAATATGAAAATCAGTATGTGCAGAACTTGTATATTTTTGGACATGTATTTTTGGACATGTATATTTTGGACATTTGTTTTTGGACATGTACATTTTGGACTTGTGTTTGTGGCCTATTTGCAGGTTGTATGTTGTGGACCATTTGCTTGTTGTGGGTGTGGTTGATTTGCAGATCTATAAGTAACTGCTCATACATTGCTGATAGGTAGATATGCAACACATAGATAGATTAGAACATATAGCCATTAGTTCATACAACTTACATCCATTTGTTATGCTTACAATTTCAGTAATGCTGCTACTGCCACTAATATAGCACATCCTGCCATTATAAAGCTTCCCACGGCTAACATTTTCACCATCCCTTGTTGTCCTTTCACCATCCCTTGTTGTACTTCAATAGCATGGACCTGTGAAGACACGGCTCTTACTTCATGCCTGATTTCAGCGAGTTCATCTCTCTGGTAGGCTTCACTGTCATATGCTATAGATCCCATTGAGTTACACCATTCCCAAAATGCGCAATTTCCACTTTCACATACATAGTATAATCGACCTCTGTTGTTTCTCTCGTTAGACTCTGTTACCCTAATCGCAGCTCTTTTTCCGCATTTGCATAACTTGTTCTTGAATTTCCCTTGACTGTATGAAGTTTGGTCATAGCTTGATGAAGACATTGTTCTGGGCAGATGGAAGTCAGTGAGAGAGAGAGAGAGAGAGAGAGAAAGAGTGAGAACTGAGTGCTAGGATATCAATTTATAGAGGCTAGGGTTAAGATTGAAGGGTAAAATGGGAATATTTGGATGTTTGTAGCTGACATCAGCATTTGACATCCATACTCTTCACGGTCACTAACGGCAGGGGGTGTTAGTGTAAGTGGATATAAAACCTCAAGGGGTGTCAGTGTTATGTCAGAAACCTCAAGGGGTGTGAGTGATAAAGTGCGAAACCTCAGGGGGTGTCAGTGTAATTTTCCCTTTCTTTTTTCATGTTTTCTTCTTCTTCTTCTTTTTTTTTTTTTATAAAAAAGATACTGTGAGGAAAAGCGTTTTGTAGTGTAGTCAAAACGTTACCTGGTGGGTCCGCCTATACAGATGTATGTATAGATACAGACATACTACTCCATATGTTATGTGTGTACTGTACAATATATATATATATATATACTTGCAGTGCAGGTCAGGAAAAAGGACGAAAATGGGGCCACACGCTCCCAATCCAGCACGACGACTACAGGACAACTAGAGGCAGAGCTTTGTAGGAACTGTCGAACCGTACGGTTAGTAGGACCTGGCGGCAATTGAGGAGGACGAGAATCACCTGTCAACGCTTTGGAAAATACAGATGCCAATTTACATCCATCTCCTCCCAAGTTTATACTAGTACTATATCTTCTTTTGACTCATTCCACTATTTTATGACATAATTAGATATCAGTAAACTTTTTGTACGAAATTTAAAAGTTAGTGTACTATTTTTTGAAAATTACAAAACAGATCAACAATAATTAAAAAAAAAAAAAAACAAAATACTTTTACTCACCCAATTTTTGGTGTCTCAATGCTCACCCGAGTCTCCCATTGGTCATTGCAAATTTGCAATGAGATCTAGAATTTAATTAATAGTGTTTAATCATGAGTCCCACTGTATTGACCAATGAGAGGTTTGAGTGAGCATTATTGGCACACCAAAAATTAAATGAGTAAAAATGCTCTCTAAAAAAAATATCAACTTTTTAATTGTTATATTTTATTTTAGTTAACTTTTTATTTTCAACATTCAAAACTTACACCCAGAAACGGAGCCAGGATATTGTCTAGGGGGCCTAAGCCAAAAATTTTCAATTGAAACCAAGCCCTAGCCCTAATTTTGACCAGTTGTATCTTTTAAGCATACTTTTCTATGAAAAATCAATATTCAATTTTTTTTTTGTTGATAAAATTGAAAAATCAATTCTCATGTGTACATATTCATAAAATTTGCAGAATGATAGCGAATCTTAAATGAAGTCCATCAAATACTGACCTGGAAATTAACAAATCTTAAATGAAGTCGATGAAGCAAAAGTCAAATTAGTATACGACTACTTCAGAGACGAAGAGTACAAATATTATAGAAGGAGAGAACGATTGAAGGGCTGGTCTGCTTGATTTACGAGTTGAAGACTCCATTTTTGTTTTAAACTTGTAGCAGCAAAATGTAGAGAGAGAATATGAAGGTCGAAGAAAGAAAAGAGAGAACTAGGGAAGAGAGATAAGAGAAATTTTTTTCTAAAGAGTAAATGACAGGTGCTAATTTTTTTTTTTTGGGACAGTGTGTTTTCGTGTGTTTTCTCATCAAAAGAGGGAAAGTGGATTTTGTTTTGAGAAAGTAAGAGAGAGAATGAAAGAGCTTATTGGAAAACTAGTAATAACCCGTGCCCGTGGACACGAAGCAAAAAAAGGAAAAAGAAAAAAAGAAAAAAGAAATTCAATACTTCAAAAGATCAAATCTTTTGCATAAAATTGTCCATGTCATTGCAGTTGAGTGATATCTCTTTTATGTTTATAGAATTGAGTATGAAGATTTTAGATATATGATACTCTTTTAATCCTTCTAAAGACTATAAGGCTCTATGTAATAAATCAATAGCAGAACTGCTTAAATTAAGAATAAAGAAAAAGTAAAATTTTGTAGAGAGTAGCCAAGTTTAGCTACTATTACTTCAAACATGGATAAAAAAAATAAATAAAAGGATGTTATTTTTTTTCATGTTGCTTTTCCTTTTTTCATTCTAAAGCCTGGAAAAAAGGCCAATATAACTGTTTTTTTTATATGTTTTATTTTTATTTATGTAACACCCGTACCCGGAAAACGGGTTAATTATTTGTGATAATATGCATTAATTAATATAATTAGTGTATAAAATGGATTAAGGGGAGGCTTGGACTCGCCCAAGTAAAAAGTGTTCAGAGAGGGACACTAGTTGGAAAAGTCCCCAGTGAGGTGGGACAGATATTGAAATGGAACCCAGTGAAGGGTAAATTGGTAATTTGCATTTTAAGTGATTAAATGCATTTTTTATATGATTACATGGATATTTGCTAAGTTGCTTTTAATAGATATTGTCATGTGGTAGTATTAGTTTGGACACCCAAATAAGGGTATAAATGAAAAAGATGTAAAATTAGTAGGTGCGATAGCAATTTCACAAAATATGTGGGACCCACGTTGGGACCCATACGAAACTTAGACAAACCCTCATTAGATAATTGGGTAGTTAATGGAATGTTTGGGGGATTTCATAATAAGAACTTAATAAATTTCAGGGGTGTAAATGGGAATAGTGGGGAATTGAGGTGATGACACCTCAAACACATGCAAGCATGTGTCAATTGAGGGAGAGTCTCAATAATCTGCTGGAATTAATCCAGAGAAAACAGAGAGAGCACCGAGAGAAGACGAACACCGCCGCCGACCTCGTTTTTCCGTCGTTCCGTCGCCGCCGTTCGTCGGATTCGCGAACCAAAGCCGTTTTCGGACTCGTGGAGGTGAGACGAACGTTTCTATACCCTTAATTTATGTTTACTTTGCTGGATTTTGGTAGTTCATATTTGACGGTGAGACGTCGTCTACCGAAATCTTGTAGGAATTCACTTGGGGTAGAAATTGAGCTTGGATTGGGAGTAATTCAGCACATGTTAGCTTGAATTTGGGGTATAATCTTGGTAGAGGTGAGTTTTCTAGCCTAAAAATGATTGTGTTTAAGGTGGTCAATGAATCCTTGTATAACTTTGGTTGTTGATATCATGTTTAGAAGTTACTATATTGGTGGATTGTGAATTTTATATCAATTTTGTGAAAACCATATGTTGGTGCATGTTTATATGCTTATATGTCTATGTGGTAGTCAATGAGCACCGGGAAAATGGTTCATTGTTGGGAGTAATAAGGGTGGTGAAGAGGAAGAATCCGAGAAATACGGAAGTCCAAGGAATAGAAGTGGCCACGGGACCAAGGGAGGTCTTCGGGTCTGAATGAATCATTAAACCGGTGACTCGGCGACTACAAATATGATTTATATGTTGATTGTTGCATTGCACATGTTAAACATTCAGTCATGTTTAGAATGCTCACTAAGCAAATTGCTTAAGAAAACCGTTTTCCTATTTCTGTTGTGGTACATAACAACCACCGCAGGTACGGAGCGATATCCGGAGAGAAGGTGACGCGCTCGGGAATGGGGAAGAGAGTTAGAGCTTGTAAATATGTTTTAAACTTATATTATAGTGTAACTAGTGGGTTGAGGTTCTCAACTTGTGAATTAAAGTCTTGACTTATGGATGGGAGAGATGGGAGAGATGGGAGAGATGGGGGAGATTTGTGCCCCATGCTTGTAAATTTCTTTTGAAACTTGTAAAATGATGTAAAGTATGGTGTCTTTTATGTTAATGTTCATATTTCAGTTGTTGGAAGTGAACTTGGGTCACAACCATGTATTTTGGAGAGTTGGAGGTAAATTTGAGAACATATGTGTAATCTCTCTCGTTTTGTTCTAGTAGGGTGCAAGTAATGGATTTGACCATCTCGGCAAGTCCGGGTGTGTCGTTAGTGTCTTGGACATGTTTCTTTAGTGTTTATAATGTTAGTTATGACTTTGAGTTGAATTCCAACAAGTTTTATAAACTTTGGATGAGAATTGAGTTTTAAAGTTGAAAAGTTTGTTTTTGAACCGAATGAGATGAGTTCATGGTTAACTTGATCCAATTGTGGGTATGATTCTATGATCCTTGCTTAAATTGAGTTTAAAAGTGTTTGGAAGTATATTGGAGATGTTTTCCCAAAGTTTCATAAGGTTTCCATATGTTTTGGTTGTGTTTTGGTAACTTGGAAACTTGTTTGACAGCAAAGGAAATTTAGCAGCAAAATTTGTGAAGGGGATCGATCCGCGGTTTGTGAAGGGATCGATCCGCCCTTCCAAGGGGACATTCTGCGGGAGACTAATATAAATGGATCGATCCGCCCATTATGAAGGGATCGATCCGCCTTGTATTTTTCCCCAGCATGTCCGTTTTTACGGAAACATGCATAACTTCTTCTTCAAAACTCTGTTTCGCGTGCCGTTTGTTGCGTTGGAACCGGGACTCAAAATCCTAACTTTTGGTATCAAAATTTTACATACTTTATAAATGACCATTTTGCCCTTGGGGCCTATTTTGTAACAATAGAGTTGTTTAATGTGGTTAAACACACGTGTTTCTTAGTAATTCGCATATTTCTTTACAAATTAATGTAATTGGGAGCTTGTAGCATTGTTACACGTGTCCTAATCCGCACGAGGCGGGTTGGGGTGTGACAATTTAAGACCTAAGGCTCTGTTTGACAACCTAACTTCCTAACACATAAAAGTGTGCCCATAAACTGATTTCCCAAACAGGCCTTAACCCAACCTATCTTCTTCCTTGCGTGAACACACAGTGAGTATATATATAGTAGCACGGGTGGAAAAAAAATGCGCTGTATAATAACTGTAAATATGGGTTGTAAATTTGTTAGGAAAAAAAAAACATAATTTCAGGTCATAACCTATTTAGCGTATTGAGTTTGCAGCAACCTACATGTCAATGTTAGATATTCTAATTTAATTATGATATACTTCTCAAATTTAGTTATTCTAATAATTCAATATTATTGGATTACTTCAACACTCTCCAATGAAAAATCAAGTAATCCCATTACCATACAAATCTGAAAAGCATAATATTACTCAGTAGTTTCAAATAGTTGTGTTGTGGCCTACACATCTCTTGAACTACTTAACCAATCTATACTTAGCCTTTGTTTTTTTTTTTTTTTTTCCCTCTTCTAGAAACTTTTGAAAAACTATACTTTCTATGCATTTACAAGGAAAAAAGAAAAAAAAAGAAAAGAAAAGAAAGAACAAAGGTTTTTTCTAAGATTTTGGAAAGAACCAGAAAAAAATAATAATAATAAATTAACCAATCTATACTTAGCCTTTGTTGGCCTTTTGTAAAGTTTCTGGAAAGGGGAAAAAAAAAAAAAAAAAAAAAAAACAAAGGCTTAAGAGACACGAGTGATATATGGGTCTCTGCATTTGGGGTTGAGGTGTGTGTATGTGTGTGTGTGTGTGTGTGTGTGTGTGAGAGAGAGAGAGAGAGAGAGAGAGAGAGAGGCAATTGGAAGGTATATGAGTAAATTGAAAATTGATTTGGTGTGTATGCACGTTACCATTTTTGGTGAACTAATGATCGGACGATTTAAAATATCTAAACTTGTCTGAATGGCTCGGATTGAAAGTTACTAATTTGAAAGGGACCCACACCGCTCTAACTTATTATATAGATATTACATTAAATATTAAAGGACAAGAGTCACACTGTTGAAAAGTAGGAAATATTTTATGTGATTTTTTAATTCTCGAACGAGTTAAAAATGGCAAAATACTAAAGATAAAAATGTAATTTTTAAAAGTTCAGGGGGGCCTATGCCTACCCTCGGCCCAATCTGGCTCCGCCTATGCTTGCATCAAAACGTTTGAAGACTTGTTTTCAACTTTTGAAGACTTGGTGCCAACGTTGTGAAGAGTTGTACCTGACTTTTAAACGGATTGTCTCTGCGTTTGAAAGAGTAGCTCCCACTCGTATAAAGAATTGCTCCAAAACATTATGTAAAATTTGATAACATAATTGAAATATAATTATCTCAATTTTTATAACTGGTAATTTTGACAGACTTCTTTTTCTATTTTTTTTTTTTTTTTTATATGGAAAATTATACAGGCCTCCTTGGAATAAGGTAATATAAAAACTCTTTCTCATAATTTGTATAATCGCACATCTCTTTTTGAGATTTGGGGTTGAGTAATACTTTTGCCCCACCGTTAGTCAATAGCTAGTGGGGAGATTGAGGGTTCGAATTCCCTTATGGGAATTTATTTGCTAGCTCACTTGTTGTTTGTCAGTAGGAATGGGTGACTCTTGTTGGGCTTTATTGTGGGGCTTTCGGGGTGGGATGGGTATGTGCATGTGTGTGTATGTCTTGCCATAATCCTTGCAAGTACAAAAAATAAGAATAAAAAATTGTCACTTTTCAATAATGACCAAATTACCTTTGTCAAATTTAATAAAAACCTATACTCCATCAATTTTTTTCCCTCTGATATAAATATGAAAGTATAGTTTTTTTTTATTTTTTGGAGAAATGCTATGCTTTCCAAATATATTTGACAATGGTCCCACTGGCTTTTGATTGGACGATGTTGAAGTAGTCCCATCATTATTGAAAGCGGTACTACTGCCACATATATTTGAAAAACATTTGAGGATCCAAAATTTGGGAACCATAGCATTACTTTTTTTTTTCCCTACTTATGATAGATTTGTGCATTAATAATGTTTTAATTTTTTAAAATTAGTAACTTATATTTTACTGTAGGATATCTAAGTATTTTGCATGCACTATTATTATTTTTTATTTCTTTTTTGATATGGGGAGATGAGGCTTGAAGGGACTTATATATATCAAATTCTTTACATGCACAATTAACTTTGTTATGTTATTATTTGGGATAAGCAACGCCAACGTCAATATAATTATGTACAACTACAAAGAGAGCGCTTGTATTTTGACCTTATATATAAGTGTAATTTTCTACTCCTTATTATCCTTTAATTTCTTCACATTTATATGTATGGTAATTGATTATCTACATTTATAGTGCTTAATAGTATTATCATACTTGCCGACTTGGTCTTGCCAGCTACCACTAATATGTATTTTTATATGCATGATTCATGCATTGGTATGCTCCCAAATAAATTCAAAGTACATATGCAATTGAAAAAGCATTCCAATTTTCATTGTGCCATTAATGTTTTGATAGTGTTTCTTGAAATGTATGTAGTTGGGCATTATTAATCTAATTATTGAACATCTTTTACTTCTTATGTTAGTATAGGTCGAAGAAAAACGTTTGCATCAATTGAAAAAAGTCATTAAAGGGTGTTATACACAAAACCTACTGGAATGGTCATAACATTCAGAATTAAGCATAAAGTAACTTAAATTTCATGTAAATTTTAATGTTAAAAAATAATGATGTATCCAATTAACTAAGATCTTATCCCTAATTTTCTTTTGCTATATTCATAGCTAAAAAAACCCATTTTCTTACAATTACAAGGTCCATTCGAATATGAAATCCAAATACATTTGTGCAAAATGTGTACGTGTTTGACATATAATTTGAGAGGGATTATCCATGCATCTATGGGCACCACACAAAAAAAATTATGTGCTGAACGACAGGTGGTGGTCTTCTTTATAGTATTAAAAATTCTAAATGGTACAAAACTAAGATGAGGTCACAATATAAAAAATAATAACAAATTTAGACCCTTAGATTGACAAAGATTAATGGTACAAAATTTCACTTTTTGGGTGGCAATGCATAGTTACAATTAAGATGCCAACATTGGATTATTTTTGTATTTTATTTTTTAAAAAGTGTTTTTGCCAAATTATATATGAGTAAATATTTAATGTAGCAAACACACTCACAAATTTGTGACTTATGCTTATATGGATAAGATTTTCTTTGAAAATAGAGGATATAGATGGATAATAAAGGATTCAAATTTAATTATTATACTATCGTTACCACGTCAATAAAATAACCGTTGCAATGAATATTTTTTTATAATATAGATAGATATATGCTTTCATTTTTTGTAACAAAAATCCAAACCAAAAGGTGGGGGAATTTTTTTGGAAAGAGACTACAATTACAGCCTTTTTGAATGCTTAAAATCTAGACATTGTTTCTCCCCATAAAAAGATATTGTACATTTACTTTTACTTTTCTTTATTTTAGAAATAATTTTCTGGAGAACTTCACCTAGTGTTTTGGACATACTTACGTCTCTTTATTTCCCAGTTGCAAAAGTTCAGAAAAGTTTATTTTTGATAGAAAACTTTGTTTCGTGATATGAAAAAAAAAAAAAAAAAAAAAAACACTTAGGGCCTATATGATAAAAAAATTGAAAATTAAGTGCTGAATTTTAAATATTGAAAAGTTTAAGGGATTAGTTTTACAATACTAAAAACAGTGTTTAAAGTATTGAAATAGACTGCATTCAATAATTATTTTTAGCAAACAAATTTCACTAAAGTTTTCAGTAAATTTTTGACTGCTTTTTCTATTAAGCGATTCATTATCAAATTCACTGAAATAAATTAAATGCTAAAAATTTTCATTTTCAGCAAATAATAAAATTATCAAACACACCCCTATTCACATCAAAATCACTTAATTGTTCCCTAGGGAACAAACGATGTAGGTGCTCTAAACCACCCCTAGACGTACCAAAAGAGTTCTCCAAATTTTCCTAGGAGAACATAACTTACAAATTTGGATTCCCAATAACTCATGAAGGGTTGAGCCCATATTCTTCTGTAAAAAAGTGTCAAGGGGTGAAATTAGACAAGTCAATCTGACATTTGATTACAATCCTTTCTGTCACCGTAAAATGTAAATTATAGCACTGCAAAGAACTAAAACAAGTGCTAAAATCTTCTATGAATAATCAAATCAACCCAACATTAGTGAAGCAAATGAACCCCAGAAAAGGAAAAGTAAAAAACTCTTGAAAAGGAAAAGATGCCCTTGTCCTGTAATTCTGTTCATTTGATTGATTAGGGGTTGTTTCAAAAAGTACAAAATGAATCTAGAAACAGAGACCCTAAAAAGATAAACTAATAAAATAATCCGAAAAAAAAAAAATAATAATAAAATTTGAAAACGGGTTCTATTCATTTACCCTTTTTCCGACGAAATCCAACAACTTTTCTTTCCGTATCCCGGAAAATATTTACTTGCCTAGAAAATCAAACCAGAGCCTCTATTATAGCTTTCTTTGGCATTCCACAGACAGGGCATGAATCAAGAAAAGCTACACAAGCTTTGCATGAACAAAGGTGCCTGCAAGGTAGGAAAACAACGCACGAATTCCGATAATTACAGCTTTTGCAACCCATCTTTGTCTTCCTCGTTCTCTGTTCTTCATTTTTATGTCCCCTGTTTTCCTCTGTTTCGTACTCTGTGCTTCCTCTGTAATCACAGAAAGACTCTGCATCTTCAACCCCATTGGAAAAACAAGCATTTTCTCTAAGTTCTTCGATTTTATTGTTCAGATTTATCACTATTGCTTCGTTTTCTTTTGCCACTCTTTGCCATGTTTGGCTCTCAAACTCAACTCTTCTCAGAAAATCTTCAAGCTCCATTGTCCTCTGCATAGCTTTTTCTATTTCTTCATCTTTGTGTTTCATGAGAAAATGTGTTTTTGCTTCGTATTTTCTCAAAAGCATTGCTACTTGCTGCTTTCTCTGCTCTTCCAAAGCCAATATCAATTTCTGATTCTGTTTCCAGAAAACAATATCCATGAAAATAAGAACATTGGTCAATAAAACAAAATTTCCATTAATAAAATCCAATTAAGTTGAAATATCATAGAATTGTTTTCCAAACATCTTGATTTGAATATTGAAGCAAAACCCATATCAGAATTCTCACCTGTAAAGTTATAAACCGATCAATCTCTTGCCTCTGCTTCTCAAATTGGGCCGAAAGCGCCATTGATGATTGATAACAGTTTTTATTGTTTTTCGGAAGCAAAATACTGTTCTGCGGCAGATTTATAAATTGCTGCGGATGTTGCGTGATCTGTTGTTTCTGGGGAAGATTCAAATAGAAATCATTGAACCCATAAGCATTGTCTATCAAATCCTGTGAGCCCACCAAAGGAAACCCAGAATTCTCCGAATACAACTGTGCTTGAATCGCCATAACCACCAAAACCACAGAGAGAGAGAGAGAGAGAGAGAGAGAGAGAGAGAGCAAAAACAAGCCCTTTGATAAGATGTTTTTTTAATGTTAATCGATCAAAACAAGAGCAGAATCGAACTGGGTTTGGCTCAAAACAAGAACTTGCTATGTCATCGTTGTTGAATCTCTATATATACAAGAACATCTGTTTTTCGTCTGTTTGGTCTCTGAGGAATGCTATGATTTCAAGAAACATAGTAAAAAAGAGAGGTGGTGGGGGACTGTGTATTTATATTGGAATTGGTGCGAATTTAATTATGGATATGAGTAAATTGATTGAATTAAAGAAACTGAAAAACCGAAAAGGAAAAGAGAGAAAAAAGAGAGAGAAGAGGAGTCAGGTCAGGGGTGTGGGGGCCTAGGATTCTTTTTCTCTCTCTCTCTCTTTAGGGAAGCATTAAAGTGAAGTGAGGTGTATGTAAGGTGGGTGGGTAAGCAAACGACGTACACACATGCAGATTTTGTGACTAAACTATCGGGTCAGAGATTTCAGATGCGTTTTGAATGAGAAATTCAATTCCAAGTGGGTGAGGCATTATGTTTGTGTGACCGAGTCGGTTTTTTCTCTCCTCCCTATGTGCTGTTTACACTATTTTAGAGTGAGAAAGAGTCGGTGTTTCGTAACTTTTGTTTGTGTAATTTTTTTCCCCCCCTACTTTTTCTTAAGAGAAGAGAGAGAGAGAGAGAGAGAATATCAGAGATTTTGTCAGTTTGATCATTTAGAAAGGCTGAAGAATAGGATTCCCATTTCTCTCTTAATTCAAGTTTTTCGTTATTTTCCCAATGAAGTTTTTTTTTTTTTTTTTTTTTGGGGAAAATACCTTAATCCCATGTGGTTACACTCATTTTCTCATAACCCCATGTGGTTCATTTTGTAACACTTAACCCCCCTGTACTACGGACTAAAGTGAGACTGTTAACTTTTCTAACGAAAAAAAAATGAAATGACGTTAATACCCCCAAGCCCCTATACATACTCTTTAGGGAAAAATACCTTTTACCCCCCTATGGTTACACCCATGTTCTCATAACCCCTGTGGTTCATTTTTGTAACACTTAACCCCCCTGTACTAATGACTGAAGTAAGACTGCCGTTACAAAAGTTAACAGTCTCACTTTAATCCGTAGTACAGGGGGGTTAAGTGTTACAAAATGAACCACAGGGGGGTTATGAGAAAATGAGTATAACCACAGGGGGGGTAAAAGGTATTTTCCCCTTCTTTTTTTTAACTGCCCTTTTTTGAGAAATTATTCAATGATTCGGTGTCACGTGCATCATAACATTGACACATGGGTAGCTCAATATATTTTGGGACCTTAGGCAAACAATTAAAATGAGGCCTTTATTATAGGGCAATGCTATTCGCACTCTATTAATTACTAAATGCACTTCTTAGATTGCATTGAATGTATAGTATGACAGGTTGTCAAAGTAGTACCATAGAGTGCATTAGTTGATTTTTAGAGTGCTAATAGTAATTCTCTTATTATATTGTCATAGTTAATAATTATGTATTAATTTAATCAAATTCTATCAATTAGTAAAATTTTGTTATCTTGCTTTTTTAGATACAAATTTTTTTTAAAGTTTTTAAAATTTTTTTTTGAAAAAATCAATTGATAGCATGACTAATCTATTTAATCTATCATTACACATGGTTGATCTTAAGTAAAATTTTATCAGTTAATTTAGTTTTGAAAAAACTTATTTACAGATACTGTTAATATGATTATATAAGCAATCAAGCCATCAATGAATTTGAAAAAGAATCTAATTCTTAAACAAAATTTATCATTTTAATTAGTGTGATTATTGTTTCTTGTCAACTTTCCATTTAAACTTTTAGATAGAAAATCATATAATTTTTTCCTCTTTTGTTTTGCTTTATCATAGGTTTGAAGCATTAAAGTTAATGAGGTAGTGGAATGTTGGGAGTTTTATTTTATGAATAGATTTTTTTTAAAGGAATAGACGAGTGTAATTGGTTACAACTTACAACTACTAGGGTTCCTTTTTGTAGGCTATTAGTTAGGTGATACAATATGTTGAGAATACAATAAATAATTATTTTGGGAGTTATTAATTGGGATTTTTTTTTGGTAAGGCAAATCTACTTAAAATTTTCTATTTCTTTTTATTTTTGAGTAATGATTGGTGCACATAAAATATGCACATAAAGATTTGGGTCATTAATTTTGATGGAATCCATGTGTGTAGGCATAGACCCCACTGAAATGAATGACCCAGATCTTTATTTGCACACTTTATGTACATATTTTATGTGCACAGTATTATCATTTATTTTTTGATACAAAAGTAATATTATTGATGAATTTATGAAAAAACGGGGCCTCAATTTTTTGGGAGAACCTTCGCGTAAATTGCCTAGGAGCACATGACAAGTATTTTGAACATTACAACTAGTTATTATGTAGTGTGTCGGATTTATTGAATAATTTCATGTGAAAAGTCAGCATTTACCCTCAAATTTTCCTTCCCAATAATGGCAATTTTGACTTTTCAGACCCCAGCAGCTAGTCATAGATATGATGGTCACCTTCTCATATTTTTTCACCACAATTAGATTACCAAAAATGGCGGGACAATTATAGAAAAAATTTATAAAGTCTTGCTGTAAATTGGTGTCCCGTTGGGATATAAATTTACAGCAGATATTGGTTGTATATGCCTGAAAAATTGGTTGATAAATACAATTTAAGTACGGAATTAACTCAATAATCTCTGAAGATAGTCATACAAATTGAATCTTGTGAACAATATAGCAACGTCAAAGGGTCGGTTTCAACAGTTCAAGTGATTACAATCAAAATAGTACAACATTTTTGTACCCAAAAAAAAAATAGTATAACATTTGACTCCTAAATAACGCAAAAGACCAAGTAATGTGGATCAGTGGTTTTGATCTATTTGATCTTTTTTTTGGATAATATGTTTACTAGTTTCTCATGCACATGTGGATTGGAACGAATGTGTGTTCCATAATGGTGTCCATTTGATAAAATTGAAAATTAAGTGCTAAATTTTAAGTATTAAAAATTTTAAGCGATTAAATTTACAATTTTGAAAATAGTGTTTCAATCACTGAAATGGAATGCATTTAGTGATTATTTTCAGTACAAAATTTTCACTTAAAGTTTTCAGCAGGTTTGTAATTAGTTTTTCAATTAAGTAGTATATTATCAAACGCACTGAAAATAAATAAGTGCTGAAAATTTTAATTTCACCACTTAATTGGATTATCAAACATATCCTAAGACTTTCAAAAGTTTTTAAACTTATTCTTAATCGTGATTTACTATTTTGATTATTTAATGAAATTAAATTGGTAGAAACTAGAATGTAATAGCTGACAATCAAATGATTGTAATGATAATGATGTCCTATTATCACCGTTTTTTTTTTTTTTTTTTTTTTTTTTTACAGTAACATTTAAAATTACTGATATAAATTCACATCTACATAGGTGTATCTGGGTAATTCTCTGTTACATTCATTTGAAGGGGAAGTTTCCAAATAATTTTGGTATCTTAAATTTGGTTTCCTACTGCCCAATTTTTTTGTTTTTGTTTTTGTTTTTGTTTTTTTTTATTATTATTTTTTATAAATGGGATGACACTACTTTTTTTTGGGTACTTTTCGTCATATTCTAATACTTATCTATCACACATATGAGACATGTATGCTTTAAGAGTCCATTTGTGCATTCACAAATTGAATGAAAATCATACATGAATCATGAGTAATAGGATTTTGGAACAGGAATGCATCATATTGAATGAGATCATTTATGAGAATGGAGAATCTCACTGTATTTCTCCATTTGTGGTCAATCATATGTTCCCTTATGATGACACAATTTATGGGTTTAAGCACAAAGTTTAACACATATAGCTATCATTTCCCTAAATGATCTCATTCAATATGATTGATTTCTATATCGAAATATATGCTTTGTAGCTCATGAATCATGTCATTCAAATTCGTGGATGCACACCTTGGTCCTAAGTCTTTTCATTTCAAATGAAAGTTCTGTTGGTTCCATTGTAATTGAATGGCTTCCACTATTAGTTGGTACCGATTTAAATTAAAATTATGTTACGTGATTGTCGCATTCATGTATGTGATTTACTCTTATGTATTATGCGAATTCCATGTTGTGGGTGCCTTAATCACATAGGATAATGTCTCCAAATTTGACGATGAATTTGAGATCTACTAACATTATTTTCACTCTGAAATTAATCATTGGTTTGAATGTGGTGCATGTATATTTGTCTAGTTTCAGGGCACAATCTCCAGAGTTGTCAAATAATTAATCAGAAGCATCATTGGTCCCTCTAAGAGCATTATAATTTATATTAGGGTGGGGTTATTCCTATCACTTTTTTATTTTTTTGGGGGTGAAGGAGAAAGAAAATCAAACATTCTTGGATGTCACCGTTATTTTGTCACCATTTGCAATTTATGTCAAACTGATAAAGTCTCTCGATCAACAACTTTTGGTTCTAATGTGTTGGATAAAGATTGTCAATTCTAAATTAGTGATGAAGAAGAAGAACTAGGTCATTTTTTTTTTTAATAAATGTGTTCATATACTACTTTTGGGTGGTGTCTCTAAAAGATCGTGTTTGGGGAATTTTGTCTATTATAGTTTTGAATATATATAGATCTTTGGATGATTTTAAAATCTAGATTTTTGAGTCTATGCTATTTAGAGTATTTTACTCGTTCGGACTTCATTGTTTTGACTTTGGATTTATGTTGGTTAAGTCCCTAATCAGATCTTTTGGGTTAATTTGTTGTTTGTTCTTAATTTTTAGGTCTTAAGTTATGCCCTAATAAATGATACTGATATGCCCTAAACTACTAATTGCTTTTAAAGTAAAAGACATTGATTGGCTTTTAAAGGGTATTTTGGGTTTATTCAAAAGAGTATGATTTTCTAGGAAAATATATGATTTTAGTGATTAAAAACTATTAAAATAAAGAAAAAGTGGTGTAAATAACAAAAAAAAAAAAAAAAAGATGGTTGGAATAGCCCCACCCTTTATATTAAGATAAATTACAGGATGAGTTTTGAATCAAATAAGCTAACTAGCTTGCTGCAATTGACCAGGACTAGCCACAGTCTTCAAGCATTTATATATATATATATATATATATATATATACATATACATATTTTGCATTTGGCTAATGGCATAGATTTTAACCAATAGACGCCCCTTGAAAACGTCTTTTATGCAGTTTTAATTTGTTTATGGTTCATTTTTCTTAGTCAATAATGTTACACTCATCTAAAATTTCACACAAAATAATACTGACCCTTGATTCTAGTAGTTCCATATGGGGAACACTTGGATCCCCTCAGAGGACTCATCAAAATCAAAGACCAAAATTATTTTGTATAAAATTTTGTGTGTGGCTAGCATTACTCTTTTCTTAATTGCTCAAAGCTCCAAAAAGATAACACACACACACATAAAATATGCGTATTGTATGTGCGTGTGCGTGTTTAACAGTTAAGCAATCAAACATTTTCCGCTTTGACTCTTTCAAAGTTTATCCAATTTCAACTCTAGTTGTGTGTATTGCAAGTTTTCAAACATATTTTAACTTGGTGTTTTTCTCATAAAATGATTTTCATTTTCTTTTTTTGATAAGCAAATGCAAACACACATACTTATCCCACGTCAAACCACTGTGCACTTAATAGAGGGGACACGTTACAAGTGGCCCCCACTAACCCACAACCCCCAGGCAATTTCCTTAACGTTAATTCGACTCAATTTGAAATTGACTATTATTAGTCATCAGATGTGTTTTTCTACAAACTAGCTAGTATTGTTCTTTCTTGGATCATATTGCTATTTGCATGATGAGATTATAAATCATATAAAAACCTCGTTAATCAGAAATTTTTTTCCCCCCTGTTTGCTCATCATCTGCATCTTTTGAATCTGTTTTTGGGCTCTTATATTTGTAACTTTAACATTGAAAATGAATCAATTTAAATCCTTTGCAAACTGATGTACGTATAAAAGTTTGAGCCTTTTAATTTGGTAGTCTTCCTGCATTTTCTGAATAATAAAATCAATTGATTATAAAATACTTGTAAGCAAGGATCAATGTTAACAAAGGAGTTATCTTATGCGAGACTTAGAGGTGTAAACGGTTCGGCTTGGCGGAATTTTCATGGCAAATGATTGGTTTTGGTTCGGTAGGTGGTGTTCGTTTTTTTACACTGGAGAATTTTTTTAAAAACCGACCGAACTGATCGGTTCAGTAGGTACAGTCGATTTTCTTACACCCCTATGTTACCATTATACCTATGTGATTTTCACTTTTCTCTGAATTCCACAATAAATGAAGAAATTATATGGCAACTGTCAAAAGGTATAATAATCATGGAATAATATCTCGTGTCAACATCTATCCCTCTTTCAAAGTTAGAAAAAATGAACGTGTACACATGCATACTCTTTCTCTTCCATATTAAGAGCCCATTTTGGAAATTTTAATTTTTTATGAACTCTTTTTTATTGATGAGAGAATTTTTAACTTTCCATTGTTGCCTTTCTTTTAAATTTAAAATGTCAGTGTTACATCAGATAAAAAGTTGGGGAGTTAAGTATATATTAAAGAAAAAAAACTTCGAAAGTGTTGAATTTTGGAAGAGTACTCTAAATGAGACTTCAAAAAATTGGAATCAAGAAATCTTAAAATGGTAGGGAGAAAGTTGGTGTGTATATATATATATATATATATAGCATGACTGCATATACAAGCATATGTCAATATCTATAGAGCTCACATAAAAAAGATGTACAAAGCATGAATCTTTTTCTTCCACACTAGCTAGATGTCCCTTTTTACTTGTTTGACATGGTTGAGTGCTGAATTCGTGTGTAACGTCTCTTTTGGCACTGCACATCAACATGAACTCGTGGGCCAGGGGCCATGACCTCCTCAATTTGGACGGTCACAAACTTACGAAAGTAAGACTTTGAATTGAGAAACTTTGTCCATTGCCACGCCATTAACCACAAACTAAGGTCCACAAAAGTCTAGGGAAAATTTTCTTACAGGTCCCAATTATGTCTTCCACAGTATATATATATATATATATATGCACTCGAGAAATAGCGAGGAAAGGGAGCACATACGGGGGACCCATGTGCTGCCCACCTACTAAGGTCCCATGAGTTGTTTCGTGCTTGGGCGGTTCATCTGCAACCGATGGTGCAATCCATGTGAAAACCACCACTGACCTCATCAACACACATTCCCATACATTATATGACACTTCTGATATATATATTTGATACGATCGATATATATATATATATCAAAACTTTTTGGGAATTGTTATTGCCACTCCATCATTGAACTAAGCCACTCCATGGTATCACTCTCAGAGCATATGGTACCATGTATATAATGCATGGCATGCATAGTACCACATGCTTTAAAAGTTGTACCATGGAGTGCCTTGGTTCAATGATGGAGTGGCAATAGCATCACCCAACTTTTTTAGTATAATTTAAGGAAAAAATCTTAAATATATATATATATATATATATCCATGAACTATTGGTTGTATAATAATAAAATTCTTTGGTCATTTATTTTAATTTAAGATGTTGTTTAGTAGTAACACTAGTCTATACAATGATAACTTGATACTAGTAACAATTGGTATATTGCTCATCATTTGCCCTGGTAACCAAATTCCAATAAATAAAATGTAACTAATTAACGTATTTGTATCCAAGAAGGTCTCTAAATTAATATCTATGTAAAGATTGAAAGATTGGATGTGAGGTGATGTATCAACTATACCAATATATAAGTGAAAAACCCCATGTCTGATCGATGTCCCGAATTTTGATGATAAAGTGAAGTTTACTAGTACTGCAATATATTGTTCCAACTACTACTTTCACTTTGGTTTTAACTTTTTGGCTAAGTGATATGGAATGTGATAGCTTTTTGTATGTTTCTTCTTCACTTCCTTGATAGTGCGATACCACCTATATTTTTTTGTCCCTTACTTGTGGATGTAAAAGAAAAGGTACGTACTCGCACTGTTCTTTTTTACGGCTACTATTTATTATTATTATTATTATTATTATTATTTATTTATTTTTATTTTTTTTACAACTGCACGAGACATGTTGAATAATTACTAGTTAATCATTAACAAATAAAAAATTGTGTTTATGTTGCGGGATGTACAAATACAAACAATATTGATTGATTAATTTGATTGTGTTATAAAGCTAGTAATAAATGCAAGCACACAATACAAATAGTCATACAAAAGACAGAGATATTTCAGATGGTTCGACAACTTGTCTCCGTCCATTACAGAGAGGGAGTTATATTATTACCTTAGGAACTCAAGTACTTAAACACTGATATTTTCTTCATTTTCTCTTCTCTGGCTCTCTGACTCTTTTCAGCGTGTCGGTGTGTATTCTTCTACACTCAACTCATTGGTATTTATAGACAAACTTACCAGACCATAGCTAAGTTGGCAATAAATGCCATATGGTGTGAAGCCTTCTTTCTTGATTTTAACAAGGTAGGCATTCAAACTACACTCGATCTTGAATGTCTATCCTTGAAATAATGTTTCTGCATCAATGACTCCCCCTTCATTTCAGCACGAGTATGATTTCTTTAAGAAAGCTCTTAGAGTCGGCTCGTCCCAATACTATACACTAGCTTCTTGAATGTTGAAGTTGGTAATGCCTTGATAAATAAATCAGCAAGATTATCATTGAGCGTATTTGCTGAATTTTGGTGATATGTGCTTGGTTCTATCACATTTGATAAATCCCCCTCTGATTTGTGCTATGCATGCAGTATTATCTTCGTATAATGTTGTCGGACTGTCTTTGATCGAATTAGATAAGTCACACGATTCTCGAATATGCAGGATCATAGATCTTATCCAAATACATTCACGACTGGCTTCATACAGTGCAATGATTTCAGAATGATTTGAAGAAGTGGTTATCAACGTTTGCTTCACAGATCTCCATGAGATTGCAGTATTGCTACAAGTAAATACATAGCCTGTTTGAGATCGAGCCTTGTATGGATCTGAAAGATAACCATCAATAACATACCAAACAAATAGTGACTTGGATCCTTTTGAATAAAATAATCCCAGATCAATTGTGCTACGGAAATAGCAAAATATGTACTTGTACCATTCCAATGTCTCTGAGTTGGAGCTGAGCTATACCTATCCAGAATATTGACAACAAAAGCAATGTCTGGTCAAGTGCAATTTGCAAGAAACATGAGAGCACCAGTAGCGCTCAAATATGGTACTTCAGGACCAAGTAGCCTCTCCTCATTATCATGATGACAATAGGGATCCTTCTTTACATCAAGTGAATGGACTACCATAGGAGTATTCAATGGATGAGCATTATCCATTTAGAAATGGTTCAAAACTTTATCTGTATATGAGGATTGGCGTAAGAGAATTCCTTTGGGGAAATGTTTGAGTTGCAATCTAAGACAAAATTTTGCCTTTTGAGATCTTTCATCTCAAATTCCCTTTTCAGATAATCAGCAGTGCTTGTGAGCTCTTCGGGAGTTCCAAAAAGATTAAAATGATCAACATATACTGCAATGATTGCAAAAGCAGATTCTGATCTCTTAATGAAGATGCATGCACATATAGGATTATTTAAATATCATTCTTTCAACATATACTTGCTCTGGCGATTGTACCACATGCGTCCAGATTGCTTTAATCCGTATAGAGATCTTTGTAATTTAATAGAGTACATATCTCGTGGTTTTGACTTACATTCTTCGGGCATATTGAATCCTTCAGGGATCGTCATATGTATATCACTATCTAGTGATCCATGCAAATATGTTATAACCACGTCCATTAAGTGCATATCAAGTTCTTCAGACATTGATAGGCTTATCAAAAATTGAAACGTAATTACATCCATTACAGGAGAATATGTTTCATCGTAATCGATGCCTGGTCTCTGGGAGAAGCCTTGTACTATAAGTCTGGCCTTGTATCACACAATCTCACTCTGCTCATTACATTTCTGGACAAATACCCATTTGTACCCAATGGGATTTACATCTTCAGGTGTAGGGACTATGGGCCCGAACATATCCCGCTTTTCTAATGATTTTAGCTCTGATTGTATGGCCTCTTTCCACTTTGGCCAATCAATTCTATGTCAGCATTCTTCCACATTTTGTGGTTTAGGATCCTCATCATGACTTCGGGTGATGTCTAGTGCTACTATAAAGGCAAATATATGATCCCACATATTTCCAACGGACATATAGTTTATCAAGATCTCTTTACTGTCAAATTCATTTGTCTCTTCATGGGTTAGTTGTTCCTCTTCAGGGGAACTCTGCTTACCAACATTGGATGTATCAAGTATTTCTATACCGCTCTTTGAGACGTTTTTATGAGTTTTTACTTTGTTAATATGTCTTTTTATTTTCCTCTTCCGAGGAACCTTATCTTTTGCACCATTGGGTCTACCACGCTTCAACCGTGCTGTAGACTCACCTACTGTTGTACTACCAAATTGTCATGCAGGGAGCAGTCTTACTAGAGCATTTACAGTTGGTATATGTGATTTTATCACTTTCTTGGTATCAATGAATGCATCAGGCAATTGATTTCCAATCTTGTACAAATGAATGATCCGTTGAACTTCAAGTTCACATTGATTAGTACGAGGATCAAGATGAGAAAATGTCGATGTATTCCAAGAAATTTCATACTGAGCTTCAGGCTTCAACTTTTCTCCCCTAATGGCAGGAATATGGTCTAATCAAAATGACAGTTTGCAAATCGTGCATTAAAACGATAACCTGTCAGGTGTTCAAGATATCCTATTATAGATGGTGAATCAAAACAAACATAAACTCAAAGGCGTCATTGAAGACCCATTTTTGCGCATTAGGGGAGGTGCAATAGGAACTTGCACAGCACAACCAAAGACTCGTAGATGGTTGGTCGTATTTGTATCGATGATGCAACATGTAATCTAGCATGATCCCAAGCAGATGCAAGTAGTTTTGTTCTCAAAAGTAAAGGTCTAGCAATTAACTTGAGAATTTTGATAAACGACTCAGCTAAACCATTTCGTGTATACACGTGACCAATGGGATTTTTAACATGAATTCCTATTGACATGCAATAGTCATCAAATGCCTTGGATGTGAACTCCCCAGCATTATCAAGACTTATAGTTTTGATAGGGTAGTCATAAAATTGTGCTCGTAATCGAATTATTTGAGCAAGAAGTTTCACAAATGAGTATTACGAGATGAGAGTAGACAGACATGTGACCATCTAGTGGAAGCATCAATTAGAACCATGAAGTAGTAAAATGGCCCAGATAGCGGATGAATTAGTCCCCATATATCCCCTCAAATACGTTCTAAAAATGTAGGGGATTCCACGGTATTGAAGGATATGGTACGATAATTAATTTACCATGTGAACAACCAATACATGGATTGTCACTTGGCAGAAAAATCTTCTGATTCTTTAAAGGGTGTCAATGTGAGCCTTCGATGATTCTTCGCATCATTATTGCTCCCAGGTGACTAAGTCGGTCATGCTAAAGTCCAAAAGTCTTCAAATTTGATATCTTCTGGTTTTATCACAACAGTTGATTCATTTACTCTAATCGTCATTTGATATAACCCAGAAGCTTAAGTGAGAAGTTTCTCCAAGACCTGTTTCTTATTTGAAACGAGAGATGTAATACAAATATATTCTATACTGTTCTCAGCAATGGTCTCAATATGGTATCCATTTAAATGGATATCTCCGACACTAAGCAATTTTTTTGGATTTGCTAGAGTATAAAGCATTATTGGAATGAATTATTGTTCCCTTTGACAAACTAATACTAGTCCTTCTGGATCCTTCAATAAGATTTGCAGTGCCCGATATTGTGTTCACATTTGCTTCAGTTAGTTTTAAGTTCAAGAAATATTTCTTGTCTCGGAGAATTGTGTGTCGTTGCACTATTAACTAGGCATACATCTTCAATGTTCATCTTAAAATCTATCAAATAATAAGATTCATAAGTACTAAGAAATTATTTTATTCATCATAAGAAGATCATAAACTGCAATACACCACAATACTAGCATACAAAATACAACAAAGAATTATAGGAGAAACACATAACATAATTCATTTTTGGAGTACTTGCCATCGAGAATGTGACTAGGTGCCAAAATAGCCATGAGGTCACACGTTTGAATGAGAGAGGTGTGGGCCTTTGTTAGTCGCGCAGACCAATGGAGTAGTCGCGGTCTAACGTGAAAGGGAAGCCGGTACTTGCGTTCCCAGAGACCATAGTTATGTGTAAAAGATGAGATTTGAACATGTTTGTTATTCATGTTTATCATTGTTGTCATTTACCAGCTGATATAGTATAGTGATTATTAAATAACCATTATAGGTGATAAAGGCGAGGCATCGAAGAAATGAAGGAAAATGGCTTGGAAAGGCAACGTGTGTATACACCCCAATTTTGACTGACCGTCGAATTCAGGGGATAATTGCCTCTAGACCGATGACGATAATGTCCGACAGAATTCGAAGATTTCTTTCTAAATGATCCAAGCTCTTTGGAAGGTTCTTCAGTCTCAGTTATGTTTTTAAAAGAAAAAAAACCAGGTGTTCACGGAAATTCAGGTATAAAATACGTATAAGAAAAACGGTTTGGAAGATTTAATTCTGATATAAAATATAGAAAATTATTTGAAAATAAAATAAAAAGGAAGGAAAAGGAATTTTAAAATAAAAGAAAACAAAAAGATATAAATAAATATATATTGCAGACAACTCATTGAGTGTCGTCCGCTGTAACAGACTATTTTTCTTCAATACGTATTGAATATCATTGCACATGGATTTTTACCCCGAATTTATCAAATTGACCACTTGAAATTGGTTTATATATAGAGATGTTCATCTCCATTACAAGGGACTTTTACAAAAAAAACAAGAAATATGAAAGATATATATACAATTGTGAGGATTTGAGAGAATTTTTGAAGAAAACCCAAGGATTTTGAAGAAGAACTTGAAGACTTGGAAGATCTTCATCAAGAACAAGGAAAATCTGAGAATTTCTAGTGATGATCGTCTAATTTTGACTTAGTTTGGCTTTAATTCAATCACAATTCATAGAACTCTAGGATCTTTTACACAATTTTTAAAAACTCTCTTCCCACCTCATTTCATCACACACCACTAGAACTGTGATTGAATTCTCATTAGTTTTCATTGATTTGAATCTAAGTTGCTAAGGATTTGAGGCAAAACAAGTTTCTAAAAATAATTTTGACTTGGATCATCAATTAAATTTTGATTTCATCTTTTCTTTGTTTGTATTCTACTCATGGGATTTGTGAGATCTTCAATATCTCATTTGATTCCCATGAGCTCAATCCTTTAATTCACTATAATCTTATGATTTATATGGGAAATAAGGTAGATCATAGCCATATCCACACATAATTAGTGGATCCTATTCTTGACTTATGGTTTGGGCCCTCTAATTCGAAGTCTCATGGAATCCTCTCTATATTCCATTGAGGTTCACATGGATTGGTCATATCTAGTCTCCAAGGACCATTAATTTGGGAGGAGAATCGAATTAAAAAAGTCTGTATTCCTCAAGGTCATCCACTTGGGAGAGACGTTAGACTTGCCAAATTTTCATGGCTTAGATGTCAACATTGGTGCAGTGAATTCAATAACCAGCAGTGATCTAAGATTTTTAATTAAATCATGATCCATTAGAATTGAATGAGATCAATTGGAATTAATCACCAACCCATAGACATACCACTGTAATTTTTTATTTTGACAAGATTTCATGGTTAGGATGGTTTGATCTTAGGATTTGTAAATTAGTTACTCTCTGTCCAAAATTTCAAAACAGTAATTCAGTTTTGATTTGAATAGATCAGAGCCTTAATCAAACACTTTTGACATCAAATAATTTTTTCTGTAAAGTTAAATGTGTTAGTAAGATTCTGTAAAAAGATCAAAGTGATTCTGATTCGTTTACTATTTTTAGAAAATCATACAAAATCTCTGGACAAAGAGTTGTAAAATTTTGAGTAGTGTCTGGTTTTAGTCCAATTCCCATATATTGGATCTTTGAATCTTTGATTTTATTTTTGGGTTTGAAACTAGACTTACAGAGGCCTACCATATCCAAAAATCATTAAGATCAAACCATGAGAGGTAATGCTTATTCTATTTTTTAAAGTCTGGTCTGCTCTCTGTAAATTCTTGAATCCTATTTCAGTTTTTGATAAACTTTGTAAATGATGACCCAAATGACCTTTCTATGCCCTAGGGCTTAAACCATGATTTAATTATGATTAATTGAACTTAAATCCAGAAATTAAATGATCCAAATCAATGAGTGATTTATAACTTACCCTTGTTCATGTTCATGCATCCATCACATAAGTGTAGATTCTAGCAATTAGGACATCATCTTGTATTATGTTAAGCCCTAATTAGTTGAACATAATTATGGGTTGGGGTTACATCATCTCTATATGGACATTACATTAGCTCTTAGTTGAGACTTGTAGGTGTTGTGTTTGTTTGCTCTCGGGATATGTATGATTCAAGTGCAAATCAATCGTAGCAAGTAATACTCGGGTATGTACGAGGTCGATTTCCATGGGGACTAGACCGGAAGATTATAGTTTCGGAACTCAAATACACTACTATTGTAACCAAAAAGAAAGAAAAGATGGTTGTTTTGAGGGTATCTATTCTAAAACTAGAACTAGCATGCGAGTAAAACCAAGGTAAAAATAACAACTAATTAAGTTAACTAATTAAACAGCGGGCAAAAATTAACTATAACGAGCAAGCTAGATTAACGAGTTTGGTTTACTTAAGAGAAAAAGGACTAGGGGTCATGCTACCAACCTTGGATCACACAAGGGTAAGTTTTAGGGATTTGGAGGGGGTTTCTTAAGTGAACAAAGTTCTTTGGAGGCTAACAATCAAACATGTGGGTTGTCAACCCCACTATGAAAGATGAAAGCTTGAGAAGACAAAGGGCAAATGTTGGATTGGTTATATAGATTTCAATGACCCCCATTGCATGACAATGGAGGTAAAGAAACAAACATATTACAAACCCAACACTCTTCAATCACTCAAGAAGATCCAAAAGCTTTAGACTTTCAAGAAACACAAGGATCCATAGGTGGGTTCATGACCCCTAACCTAGAAAACTAGCTACACATGGATTTAACTATGTAAACATTAATAAAAACATCAAAGGAGTGGAAGGACATCACCATTAATGCAAGCAACTGCTTCAAGATAGAGTGAAACCAATAAATAACTTCAATAAACGCTCCCAAAAGAAGAGACCAAGCTTGCAAGTTGAAGAATCTCTCACAATCTCACTTACAAGCCCTAAATCTAACTAATCTATGAACAAACTAACAAGAAAACCTACAGAGATACAAGAGGATTAAGAGAGAGAATCTAAGCTGCTGTAAAATTTAGGTCCAGCCCTTCCAAACGAGTTATAATGGGGTATTTATACAAAACCTTCGGAGTGGCAAACTTCTAAAACAAAGGATGTAGAAACAGGGTCATTCGACCGGTCGAGCAGGCCCATTCGACCGGTCGAATGCCCCTCTGCAGAAAATATAAAAAAGAACACTAAAAGAGGACCGGTTGAATGGGGCATTTTGACCGGACGAATGCCCATCTGCATTGAATCTTCACAGCTTCTCAACTAGTTTGCACACTGATCACTAAAATTACCATAACTTCTCGCTCCGACCTCCGATTGAGGTGAAATTTGAGGCCACACGAAGAAGACTCACAGGGAAAGCTTTATCAAGTTGAGAACAACCTCCAAATATGAGGTCTTGGAGTCCAAAAAAAGAGCCCGAAGAGGCTGCAAAGGAAGTGATCTTCAACCGAGGCTTTGCCTCCCAACTCGGATTGCCAAAACGACCTACAAAATGCTCACACAACCTGTGTAAAAAATGTAAATAGTATAAATGAGGGTTATGCGAGAAATGCACGTAAACAATGTACTTAGAAGCTCCAGAAATGGTATTTTGCACAATTAATAAATCAATAGACATGCAAAATATGTTATGAATCAGTGTTTTCAACTAGTTGAAATGAATTCATGATTATGTCAATTCTTTCCATACTTGATAGATTTAAGCTATAAGTTTGGGTATGTTAGTTAGGATTCAATATTATATCTTGTTCAAAGCATGTGGACTAACCTTTTATTTTGTAGCACTATTGAGATATGATCTCTTGACTTTTCTCTAGTTTATTTCATTTCTTAATTTTATTGATTTTCAATTCCATGCATGACACCTTAGACTAAGTCTTGCCTTATGTGTATATATGTGTTAGAGACCTTTGTCCTAGGTTTTCTATTTTATGTATGCATTACAGGTTTCTATATCGCAGTTGGATCCCAGGTAAGTTTCCTTGCTCTCTATTTGCATATCATTTTGCTTGCTATGTGACCTATATGGTTTTGTATGCCTTTTATCGTTAGCAATCTCGCACCTATTTCAACATGCTTGTGGAATATATATTTATATCTATGTATTAATTGAGGGCATGCTTAAATTAATAATTCGATTAAAAGGATGTTGAGTAGAGGCCTATCACGAGATAGGATGAGAGGGGGTGTTTTAGTCTGCCGAGCTCCTTCCATTCTCATTCCATAATCCCCAAACCTAGAAATCTCTGGTTACCAAAAGATCAATTTGCCTTTAAAATGGTTTCTTAATTTTCCTTTAAAAACTTAAGTGTCGACTCATATTTGAATTTGAAATTTGAAAAAGTTTTAAAAAGCGTGGTAAACTGCAAATATCTACAACGTGGGGGTTATGGTTATGGTTAATGTAGTTGTTATGTTTTTTAAACTTGATTCATGTAGTATATGGTTAAGCCTTGTTAGTTAGTTTGGGAAATGTTGCGACCACTCTGATCTTGGTTAGTTTAATTTGGGCGACGAACTCGGAGTTTCACTCTGTCACGCCCCGGAGTAGCAAAAATAGAGAAAAATAAATTTCTTTTTTGGGTCCATAGGGAATGACTGGTGAATGTCACTAATGATCCATACCACACAATACTAGTCTATAGCAAGAATAGTAATAAAAACAAACTGGATATACAAAACCGTTGCTTCTATTACAAACATCAGAGTTATTACAACAGTAAAGCTATAGCGGAAGTATATAAGGTTTGGAAGCAACATATGCCCAAGTACCAAATATAACAAAACAGTCTAAACAGAAATATATAAACTATTAATTATCTCCAAGTCTTTAGCTAGCGTAAACATCAACATAGTAGTCCTCCCCGACATGGGTGTCATCAGTGGGACCACCCTCTGTGTACTCCTCTCCCGGATAGTAACCGTTGTTGTAGGATTCGTCACCTGCAGAATAAGGTACAAGATAGTCTGGACGGGAGAAGGTCTAGGCAATAAAGGCCGTCAGCTTACTGAGAGCTAAGTGAGTATAAACTAACAAGGTACCAGTTATCTGAAGCAAAACAAACTTATGAAGACACGAGTTAAGTCTTACTATAATAATCATAGGTTGCTTCTAATTCAACATCGTTAACCAACCCTTATCGTCTTGTTACTCGAAGACCGATGATCAACATACTTTCTAGAAAGAACAAACTCAATCGTTTCACATATATAGACATACCATCATTCTGTCCATTGCTCGTTAAGGATATAAACCATCCACCGCATTCATGGACACTATGTCGGTTCATTCCCCGCTCGATAAGGATGTAACCCATCCACCACATGTCAGGGATACAATGCTTTGAACAACTGCATATCAAATCTATTGCCATGACTTATCGCTATATACCAGTGACCCCCCATCCACCGCTCATTAAGGATATAAACCATCTATCGCTCGTTAAGGATATAACATGGATCACTTGGCTATCTCTGAACTACATGGTCCCGCCCACTGCTCGTTAATGATATAACCCATTCACCGCATGTTAAGGGCATCGTATGACCAAACGTCCACTTATGTACCATTCCCAAGAACTTATCAAAACTTATATAAATTTTACACTATGATTGATACATGACATCCCATCCCATTGTGGCCTGACTACTCTTGATTAAAAGAAACGGATCTCAAAATCATACTGGAAATCAACATGTCTCCCAAGTCATCACGTTAATCCATTATTCTTAATAATACTTTATCTTTGTTGTCACATTATCCTTGATCAACCCAGAATCGCATAACGGAAGTCCGAATCAAGAAACGAACAATCGAACCCTTAATATAATAAACAGGAAAAGGAATCCATGTTCTGTCCGTACTAATCGATTGGGATAAGGTCCAATCGATTGGGATAAAAATCATAGCAATCGATTCAGAAAAACTGGCAATCGATTAGGATACGAATAATGTCAATCGATTGCGAACATTGGCAATCGATTGGGATAAAAATCATAACAATCGATTGGGATAAAAATAATGTCAATCGATTGCTAACATTGGCAATCGATTGGGATAAAAATCATAACAATCAATTATGATAGTAATCGATTGGAATTCTATGTAATTGATTGGGTTCAGACTGATGGCAATCGATTGGTAATTATGCCAATCGATTGGTACTCCGTCTTCACCAGCAGATTAATAAAACAACATATGTAAACGTAAAAATCATGCATTTAACACATCTAAACTTCACCATAACTTGTAAAAACTTCATATATATAGGGACCAAGTGAGTTAGGAACTCACCAAGGGTGCATTTGGCTTGTGTTCTTTGAAAACCAAAGTTCTCTCTCTCTCTTCCTCTCTTCTTCTTCTCTCTGCCCAGCTCTCTTTGTCTCTCCTTCTTCTTTCTTTCTTTCTTTCTTCTTCTCGTTCTTCTCTTCTGCTTCTAAGGCAGTGTGTGTATGTATCTATGTAGATATAGATATATGGATGTATGTGTGTATATATATATGATATACAAACTTTCTTTCTCTTGAATCTTCTCACTGGTCTCTCATACTATCTCTGGCCCAAGAAGTTGAGTATTTCCAACTTTGGTCCAATAAAGCAGCGATCGGCAAGGTCTTCCGTACAAAGCTTCAAATGGCGTCATTCCTATGCTCGAATGATAACTGTTGTTATAGGCGAACTCAATCAAAGGTAAGTGTGTCTCCCAAGAACTCTCAAAATCAATCACACAAGCCCATAACATGTCCTCCATTACTTGATGAACTCATTCAGTCTGCCCATCAATCTGTGGATGAAAGGTTGAACTGAAGTTTAAAGTTGTTTCCATCGCTATCTGGAGACTCTTCCAAAATTCTGCAGTAAAGCGCGAATCTCAATCTTAACATAAGTACACCGTGTAATCATACTACGTGTTGTAGATATATCCAACTCAAACGTTCTACTGGATACATCATACTGTAGGCGCTAAAGTGTGCCATCTTCGTAGGTCGATCTACGATTACCCAAATAGCGTCGTGGTTCTACTGTGACTTCATCAATCCTACCATAAAATCCATGGTTACGTGTTCCCATTTCCACTGAGGAATCGGTAATGGCTGTAGAAGTCCAGGGGGTTTCTAATGTTCTGCCTTTAGTTGCTTACAAGTAAGACACTGAGCTACATACTCGGCTATTTCTCTCTTCATTCCTTCCCACCACAAATTCCTCTTCAAATCCTTGTACATCTTTGTACCTCCAGGATGAATCGTCATTCGTGACTTATGCGCTTCATCCAATATTTCTTTGTCAGGTACACAGAGTCTTCCTTTACATCGTAATGCTCCGTTTGTACTGATACTCCAGTTTTCTGGTTCTTTTGCTAACATCTTGGCGAACCATAACTTTAAATATTCTGTCGTCTGTTGGGCTTCTATGATACGGCTGATCAAAGTTAGTTGTACCATCAAACATCCAAAATGTTTTTCTTCCATTGGTTCCACTGGCTGAAGCTCGAATTAAGCTAAAACTTCTAATGCTCTCCATTCTCGAATTAGGAATATAGCTATCACTAGTCGAGATTTACGGCTTAAAACATCCGCTACGACATTTGCTTTACCTGGATGGTATTGTGATGAAAAATCATAGTCTTTGAGTAACTCCATCTATCTTTGTTGTCAAATGTTCAGCTCCTTTTGAGAGAACAAATACTTCAAACTCTTATGATTGAAAAACAGATCAAACTTCTCTCCATAGAGATAGTGTCTCCAGATCTTTAATGCAAATACTATTACGACTAGTTCCAGATCATGCATCGGATAATTCTTGTCATGTACCTTTAACTGTCTTGATCCGTAAGTAATAACATTCCCGTTTAAGCACACAACCAAGTCCTTGGTGCGATGCATCACTGTAGATCACGTACCTTTCTCCACTCTTAGGTATTGCGAGTACTGGTGCAGAAGTCAATCTTCCTTTTAACTCCTGAAATGCACCCTCATGCTTGTCTGTCCATTCGTACTTCATCTCCTTCCTGGTCAAATTCATCAATGGTCTCGCTATCTTGGCGAATCCTTCTACAAATCTTCTATAATATCCTGCTAGGCCTAGGAAACTTCTAACCTCTGTAGCATTGGTCGGTCTATTCCAGCTTAAGATAAAGATATAAACCTAGGGCTCTGATACCAAAAATCCTATCACACCCTGGAGCAACAAAAATAGAGAAAAAATAAATTTTCTTTTTGGGTCCATAAGGAATGACTGGTGAATGTCACTAATGATCCACACGACACAGTACTAGTCTACAACAAGAATAATAATAGAAACAAACTGGATATACAAAACCGTTGCTTCTATTACAAACATCAGAGTTATTACAACAGTAACGCTACAATGGAAGTATATAAGGTTTGGAAATAACATATGCCCAAGTACCAAATATAACAAAATAGTCTAAATAGAAATATATAAACTACTAACAATCTCCAAGTCTTCAGCTGGCGTAAACATCAGTGTAGTAGTCCTCCCGGCATGGGTGTCATTAGTGGGACCACCCTCTGTGTACTCCTTTCCCGGATAGTAATCGTTGTTGTAGGATTCGTCACCTGCAGAATAAGGTACAAGATAGTCTGGACGGGGAAAGGTTCAGGCAATAAAGGCCGTCAGCTTACTGAGAGCTGAGTGAGTATAAACTAACAAGGTACCAGTTATCTGAAGTAAAACAAACTTATGAAGACACGAGTTAAGTCTTACTATAATAATCATAGCTTGCTTCTTATTCAACATCGTTAACCAACCCTTATCGTCTTGTTACTCGAAGACCGATGATCAACATACTTTTTAGAAAGAACAAACTCATTTGTTTCGCATATATAGACATACTTTCATTCTGTCCATTGCTCGTTAAGGATATAAACCATCCACCGCATTCATGGACACCATGTCGGTCCATTCCCCGCTCGTTAAGGATATAACCCATCCACCGCATGTTAGGGATACAATGCTTTGAATAACAGCATACCAAATCTATTGCCACGACTTATCGTTGTATACCAGTGATCCCCCATCCACTACTCGTTAAGGATATAAACCATCCACCGCTCGTTAAAGATAAAACATGGATCACTTGGCTATCTCTGAACTACATGGTCCCGCCCGCTACTCGTTAAGGATATAACCCATCCACCGCATGTTAAGGGCATGGTATGACCAAACGTCCACTTACGTACCATTCCCAAGAACTTATCAAAACTTATCTAAATTTCGCGCTATGATTGATACATGACATCCCATCCCATTGTGGCCTGACTACTCTTGATTAAAATAAACGGATCTCAAACTCATACCAAAAATCAATATGTCACCCACGTCATCACGTTAATCCATTATTCTTAATAATACTTTATCTTTGTTGTCACATTATCCCTGATCAACCCAGAATCGCATAACGGAAGTCCGAATTGAGAAATGAACAATCGAATTAATATAATAAACAGGCAAATAAATCCATATTCTGCCCATACCAATCGATTGGGATAAAATCCATAACAATCGATTGAGGAAAACTAGTAATTGATTGGGATACAAATAATGTAAATCGATTGCTAACATTGGCAATCGATTGGGATAAAAATCATAACAATCGATTGGGATGGCAATCGATTGGAATTCTATCCAATCTATTGGATCCAGACTGATGGCAATCGATTGGTAATTATGCCAATCGATTGGTACTCCATCTTCACTAGCAGATTAATAAAACATCATATGTAAACATAAAAATCATGCATTTAACACATCTAAACTTCACCAAAACTTGTAAAAACTTCATATATATATATAGGGACCAAGTGAGTTAGGAACTTACCAAGGGTGCGTTTGACTTGTGTTTTTTGAAAACCAAAGTTCTCTCTCTTCCTCTCTTCTTCTTCTTCTCTCTACCCAGCTCTCTTTGCCTCTCCTTCTTTCTTTTTTTCTTCTTCTCGTTCTTCTCTTCTGCTTCTAAGGTAGTGTGTGTATGTATCTATATAGATATAGATATATAGATGTATGTGTGTATATATATATGATATACAAACCCTCTCTCCCTTTCTCTCTCTCCCTCTCTCTCTCTCTATCAAGAACTGAACAAACAGCCCCAAGGCCTGAAATGAATTCATATATATAGAGGTTGAGAGGTGCCACACGTTCAAAGCTTAAGAAAAGAAGAAAACTTGTCTCAGCTTATGCCAATCGATTGGTAATGATGTCAATCGATTGATAACAGATATTTGAAGGCAATCGATTGGTAATTATGCCAATCGATTGGTATATTGCCACGTCATAACTTTTAGTCGGTATAATGGCAATCGATTGGAAACAATGTCAATCGATTGGTATCTGAAAAGTGGCAATCGATTGGGAAACTTGTCAATCAATTGGTAACCAAATTTCATCAAAAATAAGGAAAAGTTTATATAAGTATAGAACGAAGTTTTATTTATTAATACTCTCTAGAAATTCAGGGTATTACACACTCCAAGAGTTTGACTTGAAATGAATTGGTACTTGAATTGCCTTTAACTAGTTTTAATGGTTGTTATGAACTCGAAGAGCTTGAAGTTATGATTCATCAATATTTTGACATGTTTTGGGAGTTAACTTGATGTTTTGATACGTTTTGAAGTTGCTAAACTCGAAGCGGTTGGGTGACCTTAGGCATAAATTCTGCAGTAGGAAGGATTTCTGCCAGGGGGTCATTTGACCGATCGAAAGGGATAGTTCGACCAATCGAAAACCCCTCTGCACCTCTTTTGGTTCTACCTCTTTAGGTGTTTTGTTTTACTTCAAATTAAGCATGAGGGTACCTTTGGGACCCCTTTGAACAGTGGAAGTGTTACTTTTGAAAAAGATCTTCGTTAGGGTGTGTTTGGAAATGTATTTGTAAAATCTCTTTGAAAATGTTTGAAATGTGTTGAGTTCATGAGTCAAAACCTTTACTAATGGTCTGTATAGAACTTTAATGACATGGGACGTGCGTTGGTGGCGCACTAGCGTGCCACGTGTCCTAGAATTGTATGTGCAGTTCTAGGGCATGACAAGCCAGGGCACTGAATGCGTGGCAAAGAGAATGCCTTCCATGACATTAATTCCATTTATCGGATAAATGAGTACTACTCTTCCTAAAGACTATTTTGACGTGTTTTGATACCTTAAATCATGAATTGTCATATAAGCACGTGTTTAGAATTGTGCACTCAACATATAGCTGAGTAGTAGAGCTTTACTCAATTGCAGGTAATGAGAAGAAAGGAAAGAAGACGCGAGACGAGTGAGGCTGATGGGATGCCGAGATCGCTCGTGTATATATTTTTGTTTCTATTACAAATGATGTAACATGAGTTGTTTTGAGAATTAGAAGTATGTTATAACCTGAATCTTGGAACGAATTCGTAGAATGTAATATGTCACTAGAATCTCTTATAATTATGTTTTGAAGTGTTGTATTATAGTTAAGACCACTTTGGGGATTAGTTGGATTACCTTAGTAACAGAATTTCTGCAGAATGTGCATGAATTGAAAAACACTCGACTAGCACAAAGTCCAGTCGACTGACTATTTAAACAAAATATCTTTTTCACTTTTCAGAAACCAGTCGACTGGGGTTGAAAAACAGTCGACTGGATTGTGTTTCACAACAAGACTTTCTGCTCGATCCCATTCAGTCGACCGGATGGGTAGTCGACTGAGTCCCCGACACAGTCCACTGGTTTGGATAGTTGAGATGTACTACTTTCTGTAACTTCCAAAGTAGTCGGCTGGGTCCCCGACTCAGTCGATTGGATTGCTACCTTCAATAAATCGATATCTTTAGGTGGTTTTAATGAGAAAAACTTTTTATAACTCTAAAATTTGAGTGTCTACTTATCATATTCCACTACTATTTATCTTTAATTGAATTGGATGAGCCTCAATAGCGTACCATGTGTCCTTTTCCGCGCATAGTGGGATGGGTCGTAACATTATCATACCCGTCCCAGAGTAAGTGCATTCATTTTTAAATACATATTCGATTTATGGAATTATTAATGCTGATAAATATTTGAGATGAGGTTGACTGTGAGTCAACGTGGCGTGTCAATAGAGGACACAGAGATGTGAAAATGCATGAGAAACTTCGTATGATTAAATGACATTTAATGACTTAAATGTTATTTGGTATTTCTGGTATACGTGGATAGTGAAATTATCTGTGTAATGTCATTTACTGATAGTTTTGATCTTGTTTGAGATCATTTTGAATGTTATAGTATTAAAGTAGGTGATACGTTACATAAAAGGTAGGTTATATAGAAATTCCACGAAAATAGTTTTCGGAACGTAATTACGACGACAAACAGTACTTAGACGAAAACTTTTATAGAATATAGTTTTCACTCGTGAAGCAATAAATTAGACGTTTAAGACATTTTGGGGGGTAATTGGAAGTTTTGAGAACTCGCAGGGAGCTAAATACAATTTTCTAAAGTTTTGCCTATATATAGAATGTGAGTTGATATATTTTCAAAATATCTCAAACCAAGAGAGAGAAAAGAGAGATTTTGGGACTTAGAGCTTCTCGACGCAAATCAACGAACTTCTGTCCCTCTATTTTTTTTTATACCAAATTTCATATTTGGACTCCTTGAAGTAAGAGCTACATTTTGATAGTTGTTAGGCCTCGTTTGGTTAAGTTTTACAAAAATTCTAATTCTATAAATTTGAAAAAAAAAACGTGCATATACTTGTAGAAATCACTTGAGATTGGAGATTCGGCGTAGAATAAGTCTCCTAGTACTTCTCCTGAAATCTTAAGATCATTGTTTAAGGTATGATTCTAGACCTATGATTATAAGAAATTTTCATGTTTTAAATATCTGGTTTGATATCTTGGATCCGGGCAAATGTTCATGTATTAATTAGGCCCATTAATTTTGCACGCAAAAATGCATGAAAAACATGTATATGTGATTATATAAGCATGCTATGTGTCTATGTGGGTTGAAGGGGGGTTTGGTGTAAATTTATTCGTGGTAAGCTCCTCAATGTTTGGGGATTTTGAAGCGAAGGCTACTGTGCATGGTTTGGGAGAAGGCCCAGCCAGGGCACCGTGCATGGTTTGGGAGAAGGCACAACCACGTAACACCCGCTCCCGAGGGCTATATTTAATTGCATTAGCATACATATTAACATTTTATTAACAACGTGATTATATGTGCTAAATGAGTTTTAACTCACTAAGATGATTAGAGGTGTCTAGTTGGGAACCCAGTTATAGGACAATGTGGCAGTCCCAGTTTGGGGCAGTTATGATAGGTCCCCGTGTGATGGGGCAGAGATGGGAAAAACAATTGGTACATGCTTAAATTTTTATTAAAGCATAGGTGGTTATTATATTATGTTGCTTTATTAACATGTTAATTGTTAGAGACCACCTCTGTGGTTCGTTAGGGGCACCTTTATGAGGGCGAATTGGACGTTGCATAATTAGTAGGTTCATTAGCAATCTCATAATATTGTGTGGGACCATTTATGGGACCCATACATGACATAGACAAACACCTATTTAAGTTTGGGATAGTTTTAATAAGTTTGATAACTAGCAGGGGTATAATTACAAAACTGGTAAAACTTAGGGGAGGCTATAATAGAAACACCAAAATTGAAACTCACATATTGCATGACACATGTCAAGGTGAGTCATGACCAATCCTTCTTCTTCTCTATTGTACCAAAACAATTACAAAGAAGAATTCATATAAAAATCTCGACGACATTTTCAATGCCAAACGACGCACCATTTGGCATCGGTTTTCAAAACGAAATACATATTTGGACTTCTAGAGGTGAGTTTAACGTGATAGTACTATCCTTATTGATTTCTGAGACAATTTTTCTGCGATCCAATTCAGGAGCTTAGCTCATAAATTGTAATTTTTGGTATAGGATTATACTTGGACTTCACTAGGCTTTTAATTCTACAAGTAGGAGCGAAATCCTTGAGGTGAGTGACAATGATTATGAAATACGAATAATCGGATTTTTGAGATAATTTTTGTGATGCTTACGCATGTCTATTTGGCTCCAATTCTTATGTTTTAGAGTAGTTGGATGGGTCGTGACAAGGATGTATCGTGTATATGACTGGTCACCTGTCAAGGGATTGTGTGATGTAAGACATCACTGTGTAGACGACCGATGTGGCCTACTAGCTAAGTTATGTTGTATCAGAATGGTACTATTGTATCGATTTATGGATACAGATTTGTATTATTGTATCAACGTATGGATACAGATTTGTATTGTTGTATCGAAGCATGAATACAGAGATGGATAAGAATATGAATATGAGTATGGATAGATGAGATGGTTGTTCAGTCATGGGTTTAGCGTCCCGATGAGAAGATAGATGCATACGCGACCTCCGAGGTTCACCCCCTTCCGGGTTTCGAAATTGATTTTCCTTTGAAATATTTGGAAAAAAAAGTTTGTGACCATGCATACAGAGCCGCCACTTGGTATTTAGGGAACCAAAAAACCCAATTTTGACTCACCCAAACGGATAAAGGGCATCAACCTTTTATAACCAAAAAACTTGGCTCGGGGGTTTTGGTACGAGAAAGGAAGGAGCGTTTGTCATGACTAAAACACCCTCAACTCGCGCCGTCTTTCAACGGGCCTCAATTAGCATCCAAATAATCATCTTATACTATGTTTGGTTCTACAATTAATATTATGATAAGTATATTACATCTCATAAGAATCTTGAAATGGAAGATCAAAAGATAAGATCATTCATAAGATCTAAGCCAAATATTACGCAATGCAAAGTGAAAGATCATACATAAAAAGTATAGGAAAAATCGTCTAATCACATTTCAAGTAATCAAGTTTTCTTAATCTAAGAGGGGACATGAATTGTTCTGAAAACAAATAATCAAAGATATCAAAATTTGCTTAGCAAGCTAGGATGTATGCATGTTGATTTTTAAGAAAAGAAGACCCCTCAATCCCCGAGACATATAAGAAAGGAAGATTTGATCAAGGGGAAACATGAATGTGTGATCAACTTCAATCCTTATAATCTTCTTGGATTCAGAGTCGTAAAAACCCCAAATCTTGCATGGATGCAATGTATGGTCCTAGAATGTGCACAATAGTAGTGTGTTTGTGTTCATGGATTTTCTAGAGTGACTTAGAGGTCTAAAATATGCATGAATGGATGAAGAATGTTATTGTAGGATATGTACATAAGTGGTATGAGCAACTTTCTAAGATATGAGCTAATTTAAAATGCATGTAAACATCCAATCAAAGAATAAAAGCTAAAGCATGCTTGCTATGAATAGTGGACAAAACAGTGAACTGATTTTGTAAAATGGAAAAAGTGAGGTTAGGAATGTTTTTAATTCATAAAATTTTATGGAGATCATACCCACTGTCTCTAGAACACATATCAAAAAGCTAAATCAAGATTGAAGTTATGTATTAAGAGAAATCATGTAAACAAGAGAGGTCACTCAGAAACAGAATCCGTATTGTCGACTGAAATGTAGAAAACTCTTTGAAAAAGAAAACAAAACATTTGATGGTTCATAATAAACATAAAATTCCCTAAGAAATTGAAGTTAAAGGAAAAAATGATTTGGGACCACTCATATTGGAAATGTTTTCAGGAAAACAAGTTGAAAGCCAACTAAAGATGCTGTGACAGAAAAATAGAATGTTTTAGAAGAATGTTTGGGTCAAAATGGAACCCTTCCAAGTGTTTTAAAATTTAACCAAAAATCACGGATATTCCCTAATGAGTTAGGAAGACTTTTCCAGTGGTATCAAGATCATCCATTGAGTATTGAACTTAGAATAGCATTTTTAATTTGAACAACTCACTATTTTGGGGGGTTTTGGGAAAACAAGCTTTTCAATCTTTGCAAACCGAGGTTTGGAGTTCAAGAAGGGCTTTGAAACGGGTGTTTTGAGAGCATACTTTCAGCACTCAAATGAAGATTATAACCACTTAGGATGCCATCTTCCAACTTACTTCAAGAACTCCTCAAAGTATTGACAAAATCAAGGTTTTTATTTAGAAATCAAACTCAAGAATCCAATAGAATATGATACATGAGATGATGCATGATGCACATAGTATATATGAGGGTATGGAATGTTAATAAACATGGAAAAATTTAGTTCTTTGTATGTATGACAAATAAGGATAGATGAAAGTATCATATCAAGATATATATATATATATATGTATCAAATAAAAGAACCTGTGAATCGTGTCTAGAACAGTGAACTGATTTAGGATAATCTACCAAAAAAAATACTTAAAAAGCTCTTGTAAAAGTGGAAAAATCATGGATAACCCTGTCACACCCGTTCCAGAAATTTACGATTTTGAAAAATGCATCATTTGGGATTTTGGAATTATTAATGTTATTAATAATTCGAGTTGTGGTTGACTGTGAGTCAACGGTAAGGTGTCAGTGAGGACACGGGATCATGGAAGTTCATATTGCATAATCATGAGTAAATGGCATTTATATGATTTAAATGTTATTTGACCTTATCTGGTATTTCTGTGAATAGTAATTATACCTGTGTAATATAATTCTGATAACCTTTGATATAGATTATATCATTTTGAGAACTGTGGTGAGAACGTGAGAGATACGTTAATTAAAAAGGTAGGTTGTGTAGAGATCCCACAGAATATAGTTTTCGGACGTTATTTTGGACCCAAACGAGACTTAGTCGAAAACTTTTGGAATTTATAATATTCACTCGTAAAGTTATAAAATGGACTTGTGCAAAGTTTCATGGGTTAATGAGAAGTTTTGAGAAACTTACGGGGAGGTAAACGTAATTCCCTGAAAGTTTGCCTATATATAGATTGGGATGAGATTTCAATCTCATCCAAACACTCACAAATATCTAGAGAGAGGAGAGAGAAGGGAGATTTGGAGCCAACGGGCTTTGCGACGCCGATCGACGACCGTTCGTCCGTCAGATTTTCTCCAGATTTCAGATTTGAACTCGTGGAGGTAAGATCTACGTTTTGATACCACTTAGGTCATGTTTGGCCAATTTTTGTAAAAATCTTAATTCTAGACTTTTGGGAAAAACAGGTATAAACTTGTAGGAATTTTCTCAAATTCGAAATCCGACGATTATTTAGCCCCCTAGTCGATCCTTCAAAGTTTGGGGGAAATCGCACGAGGTATGAAGTTCTAACTTATGAAATATAGAGGAATACATGTTTTATATTTCGACGACGAAATTGAGATCCGGGCGAAATCCATGTGTTAATTGTAGGCCCGTTAATTATGCACGCGCTAATTTGTGAAATGCATGTCTAAATTTACGCGAGCACGTTGAGTTGTCTATGTGGGTCAAAGGGGAGTCTTATACAAATTCATGCCGGAGTAAGCTTCTCGATGTCTGAGAATTTTAGTAGCGACGGCTACTGTGCATGGTTGTAGGCTTGGACTTGCCATGGCACTTGTGGGATGTAATGGTTGTAGGCTTGGACTTGCCATTGACATCGCGGTTTAAGGCTTGGACTTGCCGCTACCGAATGAATGCGTATTTTCCTCCCTAGAGACTATTGATATGATTTATGAGATTAAAGCATGTTTTGTCATATATTGCATATGTTAGACTTGTACACTCAACATATAGCTAAGCAATGGAGATGTACTCCATTGCAGGTAAGAAGAAGAACAAGAAGAAGCGCGATGAGTGAGGTCGATGAACGGCGGGGGGGAATCACTTGTACATGTTTTTGTTTTAAATGCTAAACCCTTGTGTAAGGATTTGAATTTGTAATAGTATACTGTAATAGAACCATAGATGATTTCTGTAGTATTGTAATCTTGTAATTGAACGCCTATAGTTATGTTTTCAATGTTAAATCAGTTGTGGTTGAATTGGTGTTAGAATTGAGAAGCATGTGTTATTAGTATTTGCAATACAGGGCTGCTAGCAGGGGAGCAGTCGACTGGACCCAGGGTCAGTCGACTGGATCTCGTGTGTTTGAGACTCTGAAAGTGAATAGTAAGAGAAGCAGTCAACTGGATCCTGCATCAGTCGACTGAGACACTGTAGATTTTGGCTACTGCTTCTATTAATGGAAAAGCAGTCGACTGGACCCCTTTTGAGTAAGTTGCATTTTGGGTTCTGCTTAACCCAGTCGACTGGGCAGTCGACTGGACCTCTGTTGAGGATTTAGGATTTTAGTTTCTGCCAGGCACAGTCAACTGGGCAGTCGACTGAACCTTTGTATTTTGAATTGAATTCTTGTGAACGCTTTAAATTGAACAAATTTCTTTTATAACTCTGATTTCAATGGATTTTACAAACTCAGAGGGTAATGTTCCCTAAGTTTTAAATACCCAAGGTTGTTTTAAAGTTCTTTCCGCTGCGTATTGGTATGTGATGTTTGGATGAGCCTTGGTGGCGTGCCACGTGTCCTATTTCCACGCGTAGTGGGATGGGTCGTGACATTTATTTGTATCAGAGCAATAGGTAACAAAACTTTGGGAACGTTCGACGACGAGAGGAGTGTTGAGTGAATTATCACATGTTCTAAATTGCATCCATACATATTAGAGATGTTTGATGCATATGTATATTGTTTTACATACATGATATTGTTATTGTTGTGCATGCATAGTGTTTATGCATTGAGAACTACATGATTGTAATCATGGATGACCGAGAGTTATCACCCCATACCCGACGAATGAATGAAATGGCAGAGATGATGGGGAATATGGGGGAAATGATACGGAATATAGCGGAGCGACTGCCTCCCACACCTCACATCGAAGTGGAACCAATAACTGTAGTAAATGCACCCGAAAGTAGGGGTATGAGATCAATATCTGAACAGTTTACTCGAAAGAAACCAATGGAATTTCATGGGAAACCCGATCCAACGCTCGCAGAACATTGGATAATGGACATGGAACGAATCTTCCGATCTATCTCGATGACCGATAGGGAGAAGATGGAAAATGCAAGTGATGTACTGAAGGGTGAAGCCCAGAACTGGTGGGTAAATGTACTAGATCAAGGGGCACCGATTACTTGGGAAGGGTTTAAGGCGGAATTCAATCGCCGGTTCTTTCCGCGAGCCGCCTACAATGCAAAGAAGCGAGAATTTGATAACTTGAAGCAGGGAGATATGACTGTAACCGAATATACTTCCAAGTACAATGCGTTGTTGAGGTTTGGCAAGGGTTCAGTACCAGAGGAGGAAGATAGAGCAAGGAAATTCGAAGAAGGTTTAAGGGAAAATATTCGTTTAAGGGTGGAAACCTACGAGCATTCGACTGTGGCAGCAGTACAACAAACGGCGCTAGTGGCCGAGAGTGGGATGGAAAGGTCGAGGCAGAATCAGCACGGAAAACGAAGCAATGAGAGTGGAGATAGGAACCAAGGCGGATCTTTCAAGAGGCCATTTCAAAGAGGCTCTGGTTCTAGTTCCAGTGATTTTAGGAGAACGCCAAGTGGCATACCGTTGTGTTCGCTTTACAACCGACGACACTCAGGCCGGTGTTTCATGACCAAACCCCAGAGCAGAAATCAAGGGGGGGGGGGGGTAGTGCTAATTCTACACCCGAGATGAGAGGCAAGTGCTATGATTGTGGAGTATTTGGACACCAAGCCAAGGATTGCCCGAGAAAATATTCTCAGCAAGGAGTTAGTTCTATGGCTTCTAGTGGTTCGAAGCCTAAGCAGATTAATGACGGGGGACAAAGGTTGGAGCAACGTCAAGGAAGGGCATATCAGATGAACCCAGGAGATATGACTGCTTCCGAGACAGTGGTCTCAGGTATGGTGCTTATATGTTCACACTTAGCACGCATACTTGTCGACTCGGGATCTACGCATTCATTTGTATCGCATGCCTTTGTTGAACATTTGACTATTAGATCGGCACCGTTAGGATATGAATTGTCTATTTCTGTGCCACTTAGTAAATCGATAGTGACGTCTACTATATATAAGAACTGTGAAATCAAATTAGGCGAGAAGTTGATGACTATAGACCTTATACCGATTGGGGTGAATCATTTTGATATGATACTGGGAATGGATTGGTTAGCCCTTAACTAAGCTACGATAGATTGTGAACGGAAAGAAGTTAATTTTCGATCACCGGTACATGGGAACTTTTGTTTCCAAGGGAGTGGGGTTACACCGCCGCCGTATTTGATTTCAGCTATCCGGGCGGGAAGATTATTGAAAAAGGGATGTCACGGATTCCTATGTTCAGTGACCGATGTCTCAGTGACCGAATTTAAAGTAGAAGACATTCCGATAGTGCGAGAATATTCAGATGTCTTTCCTGATAATCTACTAGATGTTCTTATTGAGAGAGAAATTGAATTCACCATTGAGGTAAAGCCAGACTCAAGATCGGTATCCAAGGCACCGTATAGAATGGCACCACTAGAATTGAAGGAACTGAAGGTTCAACTACAAGAGTTACTTGATAAAGGTTTCATTCGACCAAGTGTGTTACCGTGGGGAGCTCCAGTATTGTTTGTGAAGAAGAAAGATGGCTCAATGCGTATGTGTGTGGATTACCGGGAACTGAACAAGTTGACGATTAAGAACAAGTACCCGTTACCCAGAATTGATGACTTATTTGATCAACTTCGTAGGGGCACAAGTATTCTCCAAGATAGACCTAAGATCGGGTTATCATCAGTTGAAAGTGAAGGCCGAAGATGTTGAGAAAACAGCTTTCAGAACGCGTTATGGACACTATGAATTCTTAGTTATGCCATTTGGGGTTACTAATGCACCAGCTGCGTTCATGGATCTTATGAACCGAGTCTTTAAGGACTATTTGGATGATTTTGTGATAGTGTTCATCGACGATATCCTTGTTTATTCGCCAAGTGAGATAATACACGAGAATCATTTGAGATTGATACTTCAGAGACTGCGGGAAAAGCAGTTATTTGGGAAATTCAAGAAATGTGAATTTTAGTTACCTAGCATTACTTTTCTTGGTCACGTGATTGACAAGAATGGAGTATCAGTTGATCCTCACAAAGTAGAAGCTGTATCAAATTGGCAAAGACCGACTTCCGTATCCGAAATTCGAAGTTTCTTGGGATTAGCGGGATACTACCGCCGTTTTATTGAACACTTCTCAAAGATTTCTTTGCCAATGACCAAGTTAATGAGAAAGGGAGTTACATTTGAATGGAGTCAGGAATGTGAAGACAGTTTCCAAGAATTGAAAGCACGACTAACGAGAGCACCTATCCTAACAATACCATCCGGAACTGCGGGGTTTGTGATCTATAGTGATGCTTCACACAAAGGGTTGGGATGCGTGTTGATGCAAGGGGGTAAAGTGATTGCTTATGCTTCTAGACAGTTGAAGACACATGAGATTAATTATCCGACTCATGATCTGGAATTAGCTATAGTAATTCATGCTTTGAAGATTTGGAGACATTATTTGTACGGAGAAAAGTGTGAGATATTCACAGACCACAAGAGTTTGAAATACATTTTCACCCAACGGGACTTGAGCATGAGACAACGAAGATGGTTGGAGTTGATGAAGGATTACGATCTTTCAATTGAGTACCATCCGGGAAAGGCGAATGTAGTAGCCGATGCATTAAGCCGGAAGACGCCGAGGAATTTAGCCGACGAGCTAACGCAACAAAAAGAGTTGATAAAAGAGATGGAACGCTTAGAATTGGATGTGATTCCAGAGACTAATGGTGGTTTAATGATGGCGATCATGGCACACCCAGATATTATTGATGAAATCAAGAGGGAACAGTTTCACGATGTTTACTTGTGTAAAATGAGAGACGAGATACCATTGGGAAAGCGATCTGGTTTGGTTTTGGAACAGGGGATTCTGAAGTTTGGAAATCGGTTATGTGTACCGAATGTGAAAGACATAAAGGGACGACTCTTAGAAGAAGCTCATAGTACGAAATATTCAGTGCACCCGAGAAGTAATAAGATGTACAGAAACCTGAGGAAAAACTTCTGGTGGAAGGGTATGAAGCGTGAAGTCGCTAAGTTTGTATCCGAATGTTCGGCATGTCAGCAAGTGAAAGCAGAGAGACAAGTACCCGCGGGATTATTACAACCTTTACCTGTGTCAGAATGAAAGTGGGACGAGATTACAATGGACTTTGTTTCAGGATTTCCACGATCATGTAATAAGAATGATAAGATTTGGGTTATAGTTGACCGACTAACCAAGTCAGCTCATTTTCTACCGATCAAGACGACTAAACCGTCCAAGTTGGCAGAATTGTATATGAAAGAGATTGTAAGACTACATGGAGTCCCAGCTGTGATTGTATCAGATCGTGATAATAGTTTTATGTCAAGATTTTGGGAAAGTTTGCAAGAAGCTATGGGTACGAAATTAAGTTTCAGTCCTGCATTTCATCCTCAGACCGATGGACAGTCAGAGCGCATAATTCAGACGCTAGAGGATATGTTGAGATTGTGTGTGTTAGACTTTGGGAGTGATTGGGAGCACCACTTGCCATTAATTGAATTTGCGTACAACAACGGATTTCAATCAAGTATTGGTATGGCACCATATGAAGCTTTGTATGGCCGTAAGTGTCGATCACCGATTTGTTGGACCGAGATTGGAGAAAGAAGGTTGTTAGGACCTGAGATAGTACAGGTGACTACTGAAAAGGTGAAGTTGATTCAAGAGCGACTCAAGGTAGCTCAGAGTCGATATAAAAGCTATGCGGACTCTAAACGACGACCGATGAATTTTGAAGTTGGAGATTTCGTATACTTACGAGCATCGCCTTCGAAAGGCATTGTATGATTTGGAAAGAGGGAAAAGCTCAATCCGAGATTCATAGGACCTTTTGAGATCCTAGAGAGAGTAGGTCCAGTGGCTTATCGATTGGCCTTGTCATCAGAGTTAGAACATGTGCATAACGTATTTCACGTATCGATGTTGAGACGATGTATGACTGATACGAGTAAGATCATTGTTCCTGAACCACTACAAATTCAGGGAGACTTGACTTATGTGGAATAACCAGTCGAGATTCTAGATCGAAAGGAACAAGTCTTAAGAACTAAGACGATTCCAATGGTAAAGGTATTATGGCGTAGTCACACTGTGGAAGAGGCCACGTGGGAAAATGAGGAAGACATGCGGAATGAGTATCCGTACCTGTTCGACGTATGAGGTAAAGTTTGGGGACAAACTTCCTTTTTGGAGGGGAGAGTTGTCACACCCGTTCCAGAAATTTACGATTTTGAAAAATGCATCATTTGGGATTTTGGAATTATTAATGTTATTAATAATTCGAGTTGTGGTTGACTGTGAGTCAACGGTAAGGTGTCAGTGAGGACACGGGATCATGGAAGTTCATATTGCATAATCATGAGTAAATGGCATTTATATGATTTAAATGTTATTTGACCTTATCTGGTATTTCTGTGAATAGTAATTATACCTGTGTAATATAATTCTGATAACCTTTGATATAGATTATATCATTTTGAGAACTGTGGTGAGAACGTGAGAGATACGTTAATTAAAAAGGTAGGTTGTGTAGAGATCCCACAGAATATAGTTTTCGGACGTTATTTTGGACCCAAACGAGACTTAGTCGAAAACTTTTGGAATTTATAATATTCACTCGTAAAGTTATAAAATGGACTTGTGCAAAGTTTCATGGGTTAATGAGAAGTTTTGAGAAACTTGCGGGGAGGTAAACGTAATTCCCCGAAAGTTTGCTTATATATAGATTGGGATGAGATTTCAATCTCATCCAAACACTCACAAATATCTAGAGAGAGGAGAGAGAAGGGAGATTTGGAGCCAACGGGCTTTGCGACGCCGATCGACGACCGTTCGTCCGTCAGATTTTCTCCAGATTTCAGATTTGAACTCGTGGAGGTAAGATCTACGTTTTGATACCACTTAGGTCATGTTTGGCCAATTTTTGTAAAAATCTTAATTCTAGACTTTTGGGAAAAATAGGTATAAACTTGTAGGAATTTTCTCAAATTCGAAATCCGGCGATTATTTAGCCCCCTAGTCGATCCTTCAAAGTTTGGGGGAAATCGCACGAGGTATGAAGTTCTAACTTATGAAATATAGAGGAATACATGTTTTATATTTCGACGACGAAATTGAGATCCGGGCGTAATCCATGTGTTAATTGTAGGCCCGTTAATTATGCACGCGCTAATTTGTGAAATGCATGTCTAAATTTACGCGAGCACGTTGAGTTGTCTATGTGGGTCAAAGGGGAGTCTTATACAAATTCATGCCGGAGTAAGCTTCTCGATGCCTGAGAATTTTAGTAGCGACGGCTACTGTGCATGATTGTAGGCTTGGACTTGCCATGGCACTTGTGGGATGTAATGGTTGTAGGCTTGGACTTGCCATTGACATCGCGGTTTAAGGCTTGGACTTGCCGCTACCGGATGAATGCGTATTTTCCTCCCTAGAGACTATTGATATGATTTATGAGATTAAAGCATGCTTTGTCATATATTGCATATGTTAGACTTGTACACTCAGCATATAGCTGAGCAGTGGAGATGTACTCCATTGCAGGTAAGAAGAAGGACAAGAAGAAGCGCGATGAGTGAGGTCGATGAACGGCGGGGGGGAATCACTTGTACATGTTTTTGTTTTAAATGCTAAACCCTTGTGTAAGGATTTGAATTTGTAATAGTATACTGTAATAGAACCATAGATGATTTCTGTAGTATTGTAATCTTGTAATTGAACGCCTATAGTTATGTTTTCAATGTTAAATCAGTTGTGGTTAAATTGGTGTTAGAATTGAGAAGCATGTGTTATTAGTATTTGCAATACAGGGCTGCTAGCAGGGGAGCAGTCGACTGGACCCAGGGTCAGTCGACTGGATCTCGTATGTTTGAGACTCTGAAAGTGAATAGTAAGAGAAGCAGTCGACTGGATCCTGCATCAGTCGACTGAGACACTGTAGATTTTGGCTACTGCTTCTATTAATGGAAAAGCAGTCGACTGGACCCCTTTTAAGTAAGTTGCATTTTGGGTTCTGCTTAACCCAGTCGACTGGGCAGTCGATTGGACCTCTGTTGAGGATTTAGGGTTTTAGTTTCTGCCAGGCACAGTCGACTGGACCCTAGTACAGTCGACTGGGCAGTCGACTGAACCTTTGTATTTTGAATTGAATTCTTGTGAACGCTTTAAATTGAACAAATTTCTTTTATAACTCTGATTTCAATGGATTTTACAAACTCAGAGGGTAATGTTCCCTAAGCTTTAAATACCCAAGGTTGTTTTAAAGTTCTTTCCGCTGCGTATTGGTATGTGATGTTTGGATGAGCCTTGGTGGCGTGCCACGTGTCCTATTTCCACGCGTAGTGGGATGGGTCGTGATAAACCCTTAATGAGACTATTAAACCATGCAAGAAGCAAAATTACAATATCTATCACAGATTAAGAGAGACAAATTAGAATGTACACATGACTCAGAAACATAGACTACATTGTTGACTGATTTTGTATGATTTTTTTTTATAAATATTAAAACAACTCTTATGATGCTCAAAAGATACAAAAAGTTTTATAACACATTGAAGTTCAAATAAAAAAAATAGAAAAGGCCATGTTATGTGTTGAAAAGCATCCGAAATAAATTTAAGAAGTCATACTACAATCTGTGTTCGAAAAGACAGATTATTAACATGAACTTCTAAAATCCAGAAAACACATTTCTACATTTCTAAAATTGATGAGGAAGAATCAAGGTGAACTATGATGTATTAAGAAGGTTTTCCAAGTGGTTTCTATAACACCCGTGTTTGTGTTATTGCTTTTGCATTATATTGTAATGCATGATAATGTGATGTGGCGTGCCTTTTGGCACATGGTTGAGTGAGTTTTGACTCACGAGTCGTTTTGGGGTGTCTGTGTTAGAGGACCCTCTGAGAATTTGTTAGTGAGTGTTTGGTGTTTGTGAAGTCTTTCCGAGTGTGAGACGGTCACTGTGGAATACTTTAAATGTTTATCTGAAAATAAATATTTACCTGTGTATTTCAATATCTGTATTATTTTTTTGGCTTAGAATATATTTCTATTGTTAGATTTAGTATCCTGGTGAGGACGAATGAACACGCTATTAATTTGGTAGGCTAATTAGCAACCTCGGAAACGTCATGTAGAAATTCGCGTTTTAGCAACCAAACGAAATTTAGTCGAAAACTTTTATAATTTTGAGGTTTCACTTGTAAAGCTATGAATAAGCTGTATAGAAAGTTTCAGAGACTGATTAGGAGTTTTGAAAACTCGTGGAGAGGTAAACGTAATTTCTGAGAGTTTTGCCTATATATAGATAGAGATGGTTGAGATATTTTTATAAGTTCTTAACCTAAATTCCAAAAAGGGGGCCATAGGGAGATTTTGGAGCTTAGAGCTTTGCGACGCCAAACGACGACCTTCCGTCAGTCTGTTTTCTCCCAGATTTCATATTTGAGCTCCTTGAGGTAAGAGCTTCGTTTTGATATATGTTAGGGCTTGTTTGGCCAAGTTTTTCGAAAAGTTGTTTCCTAGATTTTTTTTCACAAAAGTTGATAAATAGAATTTTGATCCATAGGAATTGTACTAGACGGACTTCTACACGTTCTTTGTACACGGGTTTTCTTTGGATCGAAGTTTAAGAGTGTAAATCGGAGGTGAGTGATTCAACTATATTTTTGGAATAGTTTCTTGATATGTATTCATGTTATGTTTGAATAGTATGTATTAATACTTAGAGATATCTTGTGTAGTTCATATTGGGCATTTATATTGATAAGTAGGCCCAATAGCACGATGAAATGCTTTGATTACTGCGAGCATGGTGATATGTATTTGAGCATGTTAAGTTGCTTATTTGGGTCAGAAGGAGCACGTGGTCACCGTGCCATTTTTGTGGAGCCGATATAGGCATTAAGGTCGAACGATTGTACTAGACGGACTTCTACACGTTCTTTGTACACGGGTTTTCTTTGGATCGAAGTTTAAGAGCGTAAATTGGAGGTGAGTGATTCAACTATGTTTTTGGAATAGTTTCTTGATATGTATTCATTTTATGTTTGAAATAGTATGTATTAATACTTAGAGATATCTTGTGTAGTTCATATTGGGCATTTATATTGATAAGTAGGCCCAATAGCACGATGAAATGCTTTGATTACCACGAGCATGGTGATATGTATTTGAGCATGTTAAGTTGCTTATTTGGGTTAGAAGGAGCACGTGGTCACCGTGCCATTTTTTTTGGAGCCGATATAGGCATTAAGGTCGCACGATTGAAGAGAAGAATCGTGGGTTTTACCCTTTCACTTGGACTTATTGGCGAGGAGTCGCGGATTGGGAGTATGGACGAGCACGTGAGTCTCCGGCGACTAGTATGAAATGTAGAGATGTGAATGCGAACATGTTTATCATTCATGTACATATGTTGATTTATTCACTAAGCATTAGCTTAAACAAATCGAATATGTGTGGTTATTCAAATAACCATTGCTGGTATAAATGCTGGCGAGGAATCGCAGAAGTGAGCACGTGGGTTGGGAGTTCTTTTAGAAGGCAACTTGAACGTTAATCTTGTAGTTTTGGAACAATAGGAATGTTGTAATAAGAATTCTTATGGTTTTTAGTTATGTTTAACTTGGTATGTTAGAATGAATCTAAAATGTTATAATAGTTAGTAACATGTTGTAATTGTGCTTCGGTAATATGTTAATACAATTAGGATTGCTTTGGAGTACTTTTGGAAGTGTGTGTTTGATCCCCGTTTGAATTCAAAAGCTTTTAAACTTGAAAATGTTGCAGAATGTGCTGCTTCCAGGGGATCAGTCGACTGGTTTGTTGAACAGTCGACTGGAGCCTCTTTTTCAGCAACTCTCTGCATCGTTTCATGGAGGATCAGTCGACTGGGTCCCCGACACAGTCGATTGGATCATGGTTTTCAAAACTGATATTTTTAGCCAGGCTGGACTTCAGTCGACCGGACTTTACCAGTCGACTGAAACTTTGAAGCCCCAGTCGACTGGATGTAGAAAGCAGTCAACTGGATGGTGCTTTAAAACCCAACTTTCTACTGGACCAGGATCAGTCGACTGGATCCGAGGATCAGTTGACTGGACGGATGGTTTTCAAAATGACTTGTTTTATTCCGCTGCGTGTGTTCTTCAAACTAATTTTTTGGGAACGTTAATGAATTGGTTTAACCTCGGTGGCATGTCACGAGCTTCGGTTCTGCTATTGTAGGGCCGGGCTGTGACAGTTTCATCATCATACCTCAAATATTTAATTCAAGATAAATGTTTGAACTTCAGTAACTCATTGTTCTGCATCACTATTAAGAAAATCCATTTAGTTTTTGGAAAAGAGTTTGGGATTTTGAGTGGGGGGCTTGAAATAGATGCTTAAATCATGAACTTAAAACACTTGAGTAGATGAAGTAACCATCTAGAACATCCTCTTAACACGTGAAACCTTAAGAACTTGGCAAAAGAAGAAATCAAAATAGAAATGAGGTTGAGAGAGAGATGATGCACATGACAAAGAAATCAAATAGAAATGAGATGAGGGATAGATTATGCAAATGAAAATGAACCAAAATAGAAATGGGGGTTGAGAAGAGAATGCTAGAATGAAAAGAAATCAAAATAGAAATGGGATTGAGAAGGGGAAATGCAAGTATGATAAAGAAAAATAAAAATAGAAATGGGATTAGGAAGAAAGAACAAATATATAATCAATGATTATTGATGGTGGAACCACAAGCATTTAACCCCTCATATATGTGTGTATGTGGGTGTAGATTGCTCTCTAACTTCTAAGAACGCATTGTGATGGTGAAATGAATTGAAGTAGTTGATAAATAAAAAATGTCACGCCCCGGAGCAGCATAAATAGAGAAAAATAAAATTCCTTTATGGGTCCATAAGGAATGACAGGTGAAAGTCACTAATAATCCACACCACGCAGTACTAGTCCAAAAGAACAGCAACTGTAAACAACTGAGAATAACACACAGTACTAACTATTACAAAATATCAGAGTGTGGTCCACAGGATCACAACAGGTCTGAAGACAACAAATGCCCAAGTACCCGTTAACTAAAGATTTAACAGAACAACCGAAATTTAATCTAACTATAACATCTTCAGTCTTCAACTGACATAAGGATAATCCTTCCTGGCGTAACCGTCATCGGTGGGGCCTTCCTCTGGATAATAGTCATCAGTGTACTGGTCATTACCTGCAGAAAAAGGGGCAGGATATTCTGGACGGGGAAAGTCCAGGCAATAAAAGGCCGTCAGCTTACTGAGAGCTGAGTGAGCAAAAACTAACGAAGTACCAGTTATCTGAAGTAAACACAAGCTTATGAAAACACGGTTTAACATCTTATTATAACCATATCTTGTTCCTCTATTCATTCTTGTATACCGACCCTTATCGTCTTGTTACTCAAATGCCGAACTCAACATATTCAGATATCATGAACAGACTCAATCGTTTAACTCTAGGGATACACCCTTATTCTGTCCATCGCTTTTAAGAGCAATGGTCCTGCTCACCGCATGTTATGGACTCCACGTCAGTCTGTCCCCAGCTTTTAAGAACAATGGTCCTGTTCACCGCATTTCAGGGATAGAACGTTTCGAACAAGGCATATCAATCTATTGGCACGACTCACGTCATCTACTAGTGATCCCAGCTCACCGCTTTTAAGAACAATGGTCCTGTTCACCGCTTTTAAGAGCATATCACAGATCATCCAGTCTATCTTAGGACTATTTGGTCCAGCTCACCGCTTTTAAGAACCATGTATCCGGTTCACCGCTTTTAAGAGCATATCATGACCAATCGTCCATCCACGTACCATTCCCAGAACTTACCAAACCTATTTACGTTCCATTCTACATCGACACATGACAATTCCCAATGTGGCCTGACTACTCGGATTAAAAGAAAACGGATATCAAACTCATACAAGAATTGCATAGTATCTTACGTCGTCAGTTTTATACATTTGTCATTAATCATACTTATCTGTGTTGTCACATTATCCCTGATATCCCCCAAATCGTATAATGTATGTCCGCATCAGAAACTGAACAACCAAACCTCTTATATAATAAACAGACAAAGGAAACCATGTTCTGATCATGCCAATCGATTGGAACAGAGGTTCAATCGATTGGGACAAAAAGTTATATCAATCGATTGAGAAACATGTCCATCGATTGGATGATGTCAATCGATTGAAATCCTATTCAATCGATTGGGATGCGACTGATGTCAATCGATTGAGATTATGTCAATCGATTGATACTACGTCTTCTCCAGTAGATTGTAAAAACAGCATATAAAACGTAAACTACAAGCATTTAACTCATTTAAGCTTCATAATAACTTGCATAAACCTCACATAAAGGTACCAAGTGAGTTAGAAACTCACCTAGGGTGCGTTTGGATGTGTTTAAAGCTTGAATTCTCCAAGCTCTCTCTCTTCCTTCTCTTTTCTGTCTCTGTCTTCCCTCTCTGTCTCCTCCTCTCTTCTATCTTCTTCTTTCTGTTTCTCCTTCCTCTCTTCTCCCAGCTGCTAAGGCAGTGAGTGTGTGTATAGAGTGTGTATATATGTAGATATATAGATATATGTATGTATATATCTCAAGAGTATGTCTCTCTCTCTCTCTCTCTCTCTCTCTCTCTCTCTCTCAATGGTCTGAAAACAACCCCAAGGCCAATAAATGAGACATATATATAGAGATAAGGGAGTGCCACACGTTTAAAGCTGAAGGAAAGAAGAAAATATTTCTCAGCTTATGTCAATCGATTGGGACACCAGTCAATCGATTGGTAACAGATATTTGTAGTCAATCGATTGGAATAATGTCAATCGATTGGAATGAATGGCAATCGATTGAGATATTGACACGTAATCAATTTTAGTCGGTAAAATGGCAATCGATTGGGAACATGTTAATCGATTGGTATCTGAAAAGTGTCAATCGATTGGGATGAATGACAATCGATTGGTATCCGAATTACACCAAAAGGAAGAGGAAGTTTATACGAGTATAGAAATGAAATACCAGGTCTTATTAATATACCAAAATACAGGGTATTACCAAAAAAAACTCATATTTTTTTTGTTGGAAGTATGAAAAAACCTCTCTTTTTTTCTCTCTTTTCCTTTCTTCTTTTCTTTTTCTTTCCGTAAGCTTCCACTAAACACCCTAAGTCCCCTCTAAATGGAAGCAAATGATCTTCTTTTGTAGGCCAAGATGGGGGTGTATTTTAGGTTTTCAAAAATCTCTAATTGGTCCAAAAAGTTCAGAATATCAAAACTATGTCGTTTTATTTGTTGGAAATTTGAATTGGAACCCAATTATTAAACAAAAATTATATAAAAAATGAAAAAACACCCAGAGTGCTGTTGCAGAACCAGGGCACCGCCGCGGCAGTGGGCCAGTGCCGTTTTGGAAGTCAAACCCCTGGTTGACCAGATTTTGCGTTTAGGCCCCCTGAAACTCTCAAAATTTGTGAAACGACCCTATTTATTTCAAAATTCACAGAAAATTCATACAAAATCAAAATTGAGATTGTGATACACTGTTGGAAAGATATTGATGTCTAATTTCTATTAAAAAAATAGTTTAAAGTTGGGTCACTTTAGAAAGTTTTGCGGTATTTGCGATAAAAGCCGATTTGATCGCATTTTTCACCTTAAAAAATTCATAACAAATTCGTTTTAAGTCCAGAAATTATGTGCGATATACCGTTGAAAAGCTATTCACCTCTAGTATTTGATAAAAATATTTCAACTTTGAAAAGACGACTTTGACTTTCGGTCAAACTTGCAGCCAAATCAATCAAACAATGCATTTCCAAGAAATTTCAAGAAGTTCTAGGAGCCTCCGGAGACTGATATTTCCATCCGATTTTCTTTTAAACTATATTTTAAGACTTTTTACATGATTTAGAATAATTTCAGAGCTTTCAGGCAATTTCAAAAAAATTCGGTCAAACCGAGATCAAACTGGTCAAACAGGGACTTTCGGGACTTCCGGGCCTCTGGGAGATAATGTTTTCAAGTGTTTTTCTTTTTAAAAATACTTTTCTATTTATTTTAAATGAAATCGAATGATTTTTGAGATTCTAGGCCAATTCGGAGAGTTCTGGGCTTTCAGGGGGTATTTTGGTCATTTCTGCCAATTTTTTTGTCTTCTTGAGAGTTAGAGGAAATCTCTGAAAATCTTATCTTTCTAATCATCGAGGTTTGACATGCTGTTAGCCGACAAAATGGGGAGTCTAAAGTTACATGCATGGATTTGGTAATGTCAAACACTTGTGTGTGGAATCATATGTATGCTTGAATGACATGATGAAAAGAATATGATGAGATGATATAACCGTTGTCTTTATTTAATATGATTCCTGCTATTATTGATTTGACGTATATTTAATGAGATCTCTGCTATGTCCGTGAGTGACGTCATTGATAAGAGATTAACCATATTTTAAGAATCTGAACAGTAACGGGCGAGGAGTGTTTGGTTGATGTACTTACTTGACTTTGTATTCAAAGTTGATGGCGTTTATGCCTTGGACATTCCAACGTTCAATGCTTTGCAGGTATTGAGGACGAGTGTTTGATGTTTCACCGGATTTGGAGTTGAAGGCTTGAAGACGAAGATGTGTTGTGTAATAACTAGTTTATATATCTGTCATATATCTGTTAATATTTGTTGTAAGCTTCAGACTATAAGCCAGATGTTGTAATAGTTTTAATTGACTGCGACCTGTGAGTTTCTGCTATAGCCTCTGCTATGTTGTTAAGATATATTCTATGAACAACATCTTCCCTATCATTGTGTTTGTTGGTTTAAGTTGATGATAATGCGGCTATTCACCAGTCATGGGACTACGGGACCAAAAAGGAAATTGTTTTCTCTATTTTTACTTCTTTGAGTCGTGACAGATTCTATCATTTAACCCACCTATGTAGGGCTATTTTTTAACACTTAACCACTTTGGGGGGCTAATTTTGGGATTAACTGTCTATGTGGGGTTACTTTGACACTTAAACTCTCTTATGTGGGGCAAATTTTAACACTTAATCCCCATGCGGGACTATTTTGAGAGAAATCTTAGTAGTTTCTTATAGTCCAAAATCATAAAAGGGTTAATTGTCCACTATTAAAGCACATGGGGGGTAAAGTGGAAATGAGCCTAATCACTAGAGTTAAATGTAATTAACCCTAAATAATTATTGGCAAAAATATCAAAGGCAATGAATTTAAGAGCTTGGAGTTTTGCCATAATTCAAAATTCTGATATGTAAGAAAGATAAATTATCATTTAGGGTTAAATAAATAAAATAAATAAATATTTAAGCATTAGTATAAGAGATAAGGAGGGTGAAATTTAGTATATATGGATATCCAAATCTATTACATATTTTACATTTGAGTTATCTTTTGAGAAGCTCGTACTTGTATATAGTAATAAGCATAAAACTTGGGCTGTTTAGAAGCTGGTATAATATATGTGTGTATACATATAAACTTTAATAAATGTTACTCAATTGTGTGGTAGCAGAATGATGGGGAATGATGACTTTAAACTTTAAGGTCCTCGGTTCGAACCTGGGCTATCCACGCTTGTTTTGTAATTTTTTTTCATTACCTTTTCAAAAATTTATTCACCATCTCTTCAAAAAAAATATATATATATATATATATATTTCCATTCAATAATGGCCGTTAGATAATCACGTGATAGCCGAGAGGTGGGGCCTAAGGACCTTAAATCCTTAATTCCTGCAGTCTTTGGTTCAAATCTGGCTTCTCTAATTTGTCTGTGATAAATTTACTCACTTCTTCTTTAAAAGGTTCATTTATTGTCTCTTTAGGAGACTAACTCTTTAAGAGTGTAAACTAACTTTTACAAATAGTTCATTTTTTTATGGCAACCTTTAGAGAACTATCCATAATAACTTCTCTAGAAGTTTGCAATAAATTCCTCTTTGAGAGGATTATAACATCTTCAAGGTTCATACATATATATGCAGAAATATAAAGAAAGAACAGAATGGACATATTATCAATAGCAAAATTAATATATTTACCCTTTGAAATGATCAACTCAGCTGGTATAAGCTTGTGCTGATAACGTGTTAGAAAACTAGTAATAAATGCAAGCACACAATATAAACAATCACATAAAAGACACATATATTTTATATGGTTCGACAATTTGTCTACGTCCACTGCGGATGGGGAAGTAGTATTATTATGTGAGGAACTCAAGTATATACTTAGTTTGTCAATGTATTACAACATATTAATATTTTTCTCACTTTATCTTTCTCTTTCTTTTCTCTGGCTCTTTTATATGTGTCTATGTGTATTCTTCTACACTCAACTCATTGCTATTTATAGGCAAACTATTACCAGACAATAGCTAAGTAGGCAATAAATGCCATGAGCGTGAAAGTCTTTTTCTTGACTTTAACAGGGTAGGTATTGAAACTAGTTTATCACGTTTGTAATAGATTGTCTATTTTATATTAGCGCTTTACCTTGTTGTTATGGAATTGCTTTTGCAAAGATGATCTTCTATATCCATATGGAGAGAGACATAATACCCAGGTTAAACATTGAGAAATGAATGTTTCTTTCAAGCAAAGGTTAAGTCAATCAAGATAGACTCCCCAATGCCAATTTTATGATAGAAATGTTTCTTTCAAGCACAGGTTCATCGCCAAACCACCATTATTTTGAAATTCGATAGTCAATAATGCCGTCATTTACACGAAGATTTAACGGGCCCATTATCAATAATAATAATAAATTTTTTTTTTTTAATAAAATCACAAATTTCAATTATTGGCCATTTGAGTTGTTTTCATATTGCTTGACTTTTGACACAGGGAGGCAAAAAATAAAGGAACACGATTGTCCTCTGAACTAACCTATATATGATAGTGGGGCACATAAAACAAGCTGACCATAAAATAGTGGTCCAGCTGCCCAAATATGGAGTATACATAATAAGGGGAAGAAGAGAAGAGGATCATGTGCATACGTAAAAGATCTTAGCTTTATGAGAAGAGATAAACTTTATCTTGAAATTGAGCCAAGACTTTGAATATATATACTTGAATATCTAGAAATTAAGTTATAAGTTATTTCTTTAACAAAAAGTTGCTCATAGAATTTATTCTGATAATCACATGTACATAGATAACCTCAAAAATTCTTTTTTAAAAAAAATTAGTGAGTGCTTTAAAGATAGGATTGCAACTCCAAAGGGTCTGTTTGATTTTAGACTTGTTTAATAGATAGCCTATCTAAATTCGTGTAAGGACATAACCCTCTAATTTTTTAGAGATTTTTTTTTATTATATGTAATAGTCCACCCTAATATTTAGCACGCCTTTCCTTATTATAAAAAAGAGGGAGGCTCGGTATAAGGTACATAAGGTTGAGTCAATTTAGATTTAATTAAGGACAAGTCATAAACAAAAAATCACACAAGGACACAATCTAAAAAACTTTCCCGCCTAAAGTTTCTTAAAATTTTAACTTTCATTGTAAGAGGTGAAACTCCCCCCTGAAACCCTAGGGGACCACCACCACCACCACCTCCTCCTCTCTCTCTCTCTCTCTCTCTCTCTCTCTCTCTCTCTCTCTCTCTCCTCCTCCCTGCAATAGCTCAGCCACCGCCACCACCACTACCTACCACCTTCGCCCGTCGCCATCACCACCACCACCACTATCGCAGGGGCGAATGCAATGAGTTACAAGGCCCCTCTCAGGTTTTAAAAAAATTGTACATTTGCACTAAAAAAATTTACAATTAGCCACCCTGATATTAAAATTGTCATACTAAGCCCTATTTCTCTTATATTTTTGTGCTAATTATAAAAGCCCCCTCCATCCTATGTTTTTGGGATATTTTTTTTAGCATTAGTTTATATCGACACAAAATATATACAAAATATGTATAAATAGGTCCAATTTATTTTATTTTTTTCAGGGGAGTTGCCCCAGAACCCCCGTACAAACCTCTATCAAGCCCCCCCTCTGTATTAATTTTCTAGATCCGCCCCTGCTCTTCTCTCTCTCTCTCTCTCTCTCTCTCTCTCTCTCTCTCTCTCTCTCTCTCCTCCTCCTCCTCCTCCTCCTCCCTACCATAGCTTCTTAGTCGCCACCACTACCTTCGCGCGCCGCCACCACCATCGCATACCATCTCTATCTAATTTCTCTCTCCTTCTCCCTGCCATGGCTTCTAAGTCACCACTAGCACCAACACGTCCAACACCACCACCATCGTACATCACCGTGAACTACCACCACCTCCATCACGAGTCATCATGATTTGTCAAGTAAGTGTGGTTTTTTTTTTCCCCTCATTTTTCAGTGACTGGCCTTGTAAACCCTAAGGCTTGGTCGGATGCGAAGATATTAAGTGAAATTTCTCTTAACTTAATTTCACTTATGATAAGTTAAGTTAAGTAATATTTCACTTAACTTTGATTTCTCATAAATGAAGTTTCACTTAACTTTTTCAGTAAAGTTTCACTTAATTTTTTTAGTGGGGGAAGTGGCCGGGTTTCAACAGAGGTTGTGTAAATTTTTGAGTGAAAAAAGGCAATCTTCAATGGAAACACTTTAACTTCTACTATATCTTAAGTAAAATTTCAGTCTTATTTTGTTAAGCAAAAAGGCAATCTTCAGTCGCAATAGTGGTGGTCGCCGGAGGTCAGTCGAGTGGTAGGAGTGGCAGGGATGGTGGTAGGATGTCAAAAAGGTACTGATCAAGAGGTGGCATGGGTGGTGGTCTCCAGAGATGACGATGGTGGTGGCAGGAGTTAGTTGAGTGGGGGGAGGTGGTCACCGATAGTCAGGAGTGGCGGGTATGGTGGGGTAGGATGTTGAATAGGTGGTAGTCGCTGGAGATGGCGAGGGTGATGGCCGGTAGGGGCGGATGCACATAGGGGCAAGAGGGGGCAATTGCCCCCCTCCCCCTTTTCAAAATCACTATTTTACCCTATGAATTTAATACATTATTCATATTTTTTTCCCGTAATTGCCCCCCTCAACTTTTCAAAATCACTCTTTTATCTTAAATATTTCATACATTAGTCATTTTTGCCCCTTTATTGCCCCCCCCCCCCCCCCCAACTCCCACCCAACTTTTCAAAATAATTCCTTTTACCTTATATATTTCATACTTTATTCATTTTTGCCCCTTATTTGTTCCCTCAACTTTTCAAAATAATTTTTTCACCTTACATATTTCATACTTTATATTCATTTTTGCCCCTTAATTGCCCCTCTACTTTTCAAAAAATTACTTTTAAGTTTAAAAAATCGGGTCAGGAGCACTTCCCCGGAACCCACATATAAGTTTCTGCCCCCCTTGATGCGCCCCCGAACTCACGTATAAGTTTCTACCCCCTGGACAAAACTCCTGAGTCCGCCCCTAGTGGCCGGAGGTCTAGCAAGGGCTGATGGGTAATGATTGGCTAGGGTTTGATTATGGTGAGATGATAAAGATGAAGATATTTTTGTCTACAACCATTTGAAGGACTTATCCTCACTATTTTATTTTAATTGACTTTAAATCTAAAATAACTTATCCTAATATCCTTTTCACCAAATTTTTCCTTAAAAAAAGTGATATACCATATATTCTACCCAAAACAAATGTGATAGAACTAAAAAGTTTTGGCTCGCCTTTGTACATGCATCCAATCCCAGCCCCCAATAATTTTCTTTTTGGCTCGGACCAAGTCCATTGGAATCTGACATTCTCTGATCGAGGTACGCGTATTTTAAACAGATCTCTCTTAATTAAAATCAAAATTTTGTATGAATGACCTTTCTGATCAAAATTTTGTATCAATAACCTTCCCAACTTAAATAAGGTGTCGGAAATCACAACAGCTAGGTGTGACTGTATCGTGGTTTGTGTCTCTTTGTGCAAACCACGTGTCTATATACATATATATTATATAGAGGCGAATTCAAGATTTTTGATTGAGTGCCTAATCTATACGGGGCTTCGGGGGCAGCTATTCTAAGATGAATTTTTTTTGGATCTACATATACATAATTATGTGTAAAACGGTAGAATCTTATATAGAATTGGTTTACACCCATAATTTGTGGCAAATCATGTAATTTTAGGTGGCCTATATCTAAAACATGTAAAATATTACATGTAAGTATAGAATTTGGGGCAAATCATGTGTCTTAAATGTTAAGTTGTGGAGACTGATCACCTTTTGACCTTGAAGCGGCCAAGGAGTTGATCTGGTTGAAGAATTTCCTTTCAGAGTTGGGCATGAAACAGGAAGATTGTGTCCTACATTGTGATAACCAGAGTGCAGTTCACCTTGCAAAGAATCTGGTGTTTCACAGCAGGACGAAACACATTCAGATGCGGTATCATTTCATTCGAGAGTTGATCACTGATGGTACTCTGAATTTGAAGAAGATCCTTGGTACGAAGAATCCAGCAGATATGTTTACCAAGGCGGTGACAACAGAGAAGTTGAAGCTATGTATGGCTTCAACTGGGCTTCCAGAAACTTGAAGAGGAGGCGCGGAGAGAGAGAGAGAGTTTGGGTTTACAGAAGGTGCAGGTTTTTTGGATGGCAGCTGAATGTTGATCAAGCCTCCAAGTGGGAGATTGTTAAGTTGTGGAGACTGATCAGTTTCAGGCCTATCGGAGCCGTTCGGGGTGTTTTCAGAGCAGTTTTGGGCCTGGTCCGTTTGGCAGATTTATGTCAATGATTACTTGTATAAATACCTTCTCTCCGTCATTTGTAAACCCTTGGCAGCAGCGGATTAATAAAATATCTCTCTCTTTCCGCCGTGGAGTAGCACGATCATCCTGATTGTGTGAACCACGTAATATCTTGTGTTGTTTCTTTGTTTTCGTGTATCTTGTGTTGTGTGTGTTCATCGATTTTTACCTAACATTAAACTTGTAAAATATTACTATAGTATATGTAATTCTAGAATTTTCATAAGTTCAAGGGGGGCCTGCGTGAGATTTTGGAGGACTTAATTCTAAAATCTATAAACTATTATATATAATTTTGTAATTTTCAATAATCCAGAATTAGGTCCGCCCTATATATATATATGCTCTGCATAGATATATAGTTAATATGAACTAGTATGTATGACATTAATGGTGGAACCACCATCACGTAAATTAATGGACTCCTATATGTGCACTGTGTAAAGATGGTCTTATGCATGTACACCATTATTATACAAGAAAATATCATGGCTAATAGGTTATATTACATGGCAAAAGCAATAAAATAAAGAAGTCTATTTTTGTTAGTTTCAAGAGGTACTTGGTAAATCACATTCGGTCAAGTGGTAAGTTTTTTAGGTGTACTTTTCAAGAGGTTTAGTGTTTGAGTAATGAAGAGCGTGGTCACTGGAGAATTCACCCGGCGACTCCAAGACCTCGGGAGAATAATAGAGCTGCGCGCAAGCTGATCCGAATATCCCGATTACTTAAAAAAAAAAGAAAAAAGAAAAAAGAAAAAAAAAGAGGTACTGTAGGTATAATAATACTATCAGTGTAGACAATAATTTGTGATTTGTAATCTATTTCAAACATTTATATAATGGCCACATGATGTGTGTTGTGTACCTAATATCTTCTTGAGCTTTAAGAGGTGCATGTGATATTTCTTGCAATCAATACAGGGGTGACTCAGTATTTCAATGCGTAAGCAAATCCAATTCAAAGCCTATCAAAGGTTCCCATTCCCCACTAGCTCACATGCATATATAGGCCATGCATATATGTATTGACACTCGGTCAACAAACATGATCTTGGTGAGCTTACAATTAATGGGTTCCCAATTACATTAAAAAGAAGAAAAAAATAATGATAAATTGATTAACTCAACTCAACAAAATCTTATATATAGTTATGAACAAAATAAAGTGTTCGGCCACTTGAAATTTTTTGAGTGAAGTTTTCAGTTGATTAATTATGTAAATTAAGAAAAAATCATTGGAATATTTGCAGACATCATTTTCTGTTTCTTCTATAGATTGTTAGGCTATATGTTGCCCCACAATGTGGACAAGAAGATGTGTAATAAAGTGCTTTCGATCCCCATGTTTTTTGCTCTTGAGACAGAAGAGAGAGAGAGAGTTGGTTAAAGTGGCCATGTCAGGTGATATCAATACATATCTGAAGTCAATATACATGTAACATGTCCATTGGAGACCGACCCTGACACACACCAAAGTCATGTGAACCGTCTTTGAAGGTTCATCCCACCATTGCATTTTTTTTTTTCCTGTGAAAAATAAATTAAATTGCTTCGAGTAGTACTAGTCGCGGTGCACCTTTGACTAAGAGAGAGTATAAAAATATCCATCACAATTCAAACACACTCATAAATACGGAGTATTGAATATCCGGGAGTACCTTTGTTCAGATATCTTAACTAGCTTTTCTTCAAAGCAAACCAACATCTGCAGTTGTAATCTTAAATTTTATTTATTTATTTATTTATTTTTCCACTTCGCCTACTTTCCAAGAATTGTTTTTCATCATTCTACAAAGTCAGAGAGAGAGAGAGAGAGTCCATTATTTTCTATCATCATTCCAATTAATACGTTTGAAAATTTCATATCAGACTCTATTATTTTCATCATGAGGTCAATCTCAAGCCGCTGAGGCCGGCTAGCTTATATTTAGCGGTGGCAATTTTTGACACGACACGGCAACCCGACACGAAAATAAACGGGTTTGGGAGACCCGTATAAGGACTCGGGTCATAAACGAGTCGACCCGTTTGACACGATTAATAAACGGGTTGAAGCGGGTCAACCCGTCTAACCCGTTTGACCCGATTAAGTATCTAAGTGCAGTTGGGGCATTTTTTTTTTTTTTTTAAAATAATTTTTAATAATCTGGAAGTTTAAAATAAAAGTAATATAAAAAAATTTAAAAAAAAAAAAAAAAAAATTAAAATTATTATTATTTATTTTTGAGAGAAAAAAAATATTTAAAAAATATATAGATATATATATAAACTAAAATTGTTTTTTTTTTTTTTTTTCTCAAAAAAAAAAGTGAGTAGTTACTGACTTACCAGACAAGTAAATTTATATATAATAGTAATTAATAACTAATGTAATAAAAAAGTAATAATTAATAACTAATAAGGGACGAAGGAAGCTGGAGCCTGGAAGCATTCATGCATCAAGCATTGCATAAAAAATAAAAATAAAAAATAATTAAAAAATAAAAAGGAAAGAAAAAAAAGGGAAGAAGCCCGCTAGGATTGTTAGATTGGGAGAGAGACAAATTAGTCAATTAGATAAATACAACTGTTAATCTTGATTCTTGATGGATGGCAAGTGAAGAAATTTTTTTATACTGTTAGTAAAAATAATATTTCTTCTTATTCAGTTTGTGTGGATGTGCTTGGGTGTTAAATTTATAATAGTTAGATATTGCTATATTTGTAGTATTTTGGTATTTAAGATGTACGTGTTAATAATTGATACATTTGATGGAAGACTTGTTTGTGTTCTTAGTAGGGTTGTAAGCTTATTTCGAATAGCCGAACCGAGCTAACCGATTGGGTTTCTTAAATTACTTACAACTAAAAAATTGATCTGATCGCCAAAATTGGCAAAATAGATCGAACCGAACACTTCGGTTGGTTTTCAAAACATGAAAAAAAAGATCGAAAATAAAAAAATAAAAAAGCGATCCGATCCGAATCGAACTGAACCGAACCGAACCGATGACACCCTACACAGGTTAGACGGGTTAAACGGGTGACCTGTATATGACCCGGCACGATTATAACCCGACACGATTATGACACGTTAAGAATGACACGATTATAACCCGACACGACAATGACCCGACACGATAATGACCCGACACGATTATGACCCGACACGGCCCGATTGCCACCCCTACTTATATTAACAAACTAGCTTATTCAGTGCCTAGAATTAAAGTGTTTGAAAACTGAGCAAAAAAGAATGGACTTGGGGGAATTTCAAGCCCCAAGAGACACATAAATTATTCAGTGAGCCCATCACACTTTGTCATTATATTGATGTGATGTGATGGTTTAATTGTACAATGACTTATGGGATTTGAAAGAATGTGCCAATGATATGTGTCCTTAGTTACAGATTTTTCTAAGTAATCATATGCCCCCTAGGGGCACAACTTCCAAATATGTCATCGATCTCCACTTCTTTTTAAAAAAAAATGCCACATGTCGCCATACATTTAAACTGTCACACTATGACAGCATATTGACGTGGTGTGACTGACTCATGACTGAAAAACTTCTCGAGACTAGACTTATACGCTAAATTAATGCCCTATATGTAGCAAAGTAAATTTTGAATATTTAACATGAACTGACAAGAAATACTAATATTTAACATGAATTCACAACTTTGTCCTTAAAAAAATGTTTTCACTTCTATATTATGAACACAAGACTTCAGAACTTCTATTCAAGTTACTTTTGATCACTTGGAATTTTACCATACGAAACTTATCCTAGTTTTTACAAGCTAGAGAAAGTAAATAACCTAAAATCCAAAGCATAGATTAGATGTACGTCTTTGCATTTTCCACTCGCACATCATATTCTGTTCCGATCTCTAAAATTTATATAATATAAAAGAAACTAAACATACAATATTTGACTAGTTATTGTCGAACGCTATTAAAATCATTGCATTCCCAAGCAATTCTAACTCTAGGCTCTCCTCTACACAATTCTAATTCTAGGTTCTCCTTTTATTTTCTCAATGGTTACCAATCCAAAAATCAACTAATGCACTCCATAGTACCACTTTGACAACCTGTCGTACCATGCTCTTAATGCAGTCTGTAAAATGCATTTACTAATCAATGGAGTGTCAATAGTGCCCTAGTTATATCCTTAATCTATATTCCTCCGTAAGCTTGCTCTTAGTTTTGGTGTTCTATAAATATATATCTCTTGTTGCTCTGAGTGGATTATATACAGTATAATTTCGAAACCTGGGTTATTATGGCCGTAGGAGGCCAACACTTTCCAACTTAAACGTGTCTTTCCCACAATAGTAGAGCATATTGAAAAGGCGAGATTATAAATACAACCACAGCTAGAAATAGTACGTAGTTCCAATCTATTATATATATATATAATTGCTGAAGCAAATCCTGCTTCCAGGCTTGCCCACATCAGCACTGAATATCTAACCTAAAAATCCTATGTGGCAAGCAGCCTACGCTCTCTCTCTCTCTCTCTCTCAAAATTTAACTATCTATATCAGATGCATTCCCCTCCCCCACCTACCGTCTTCTCGCCTTCTCCCAAGTCCAATTATTCCATCGCTACTCCCAAGTCACCGCCTCCTCTCCTTCCCATATCCATGGAGTCATGGAGCTTAAATATCCCCAATCTATCTTCCTCCCTGTACCTACATCACTCTCTGTGGTTCTCTATCTTTGGGCGAACTCCTTGTACTGGTTCTCAATTGGTAAGCTTCTCCTCCATTGTTTTCCAATTTTTCACCCATTCATTCTTTAATGGCGTATATACACACAAGAAGGTTTAAATTTGTGCATGTACCGATTGATTATGATCTTTATGTAATAAAGACTACAAGTTGGAATTAGAGCAAAACCCCAAATCTGAAAGGCTATCTGATATTTCATCCGTAACGTTTTTGTGGATTTGCCCAAATTAGTCTCTGTTCATTTCTTTTGGGGAGAGAAGTACTCTTAAGTTCTACTTTTGGCAAAAAACTTACATTTTTATAAGCAATTGCAATCAAATTCTAGGGTTTATACTCTTACCAGTGGTTTCATTTTTGTCTACATCAAATCGCAATCGGTACGAACCCTAATCTCTTCAAGCTATTCGAAGTTGAAATAGATACAAGAACAGCGAAGGATGGGTCAGATTCAGTATTCCGAGAAGTACTTTGACGATACCTACGAGTAGAGGTATTGATTTCTCGATCATTTAATTTCAATTTCATTCTTCAATTTGCTTGGAAATATCTCTGATTATATAAAATCTGTCCAATTTTGTGACCATAGGCATGTTGCTCTTAACTTCAAGATTTATGAGATTTTAGGTGCTGCATATTATCAGTAGCTCTAAATTCCTGATGCTGTCAACAATTTTTATTCATTTATTGATTAATTAGGGAACAACTCTGAAAATGTGTTATTGTAATGCCCAATTTCATTAATTCTTCGTCTTTAGGCTTTGCATGTGAAGTAACTTCAAGATTTTATGGACATTAGAGTGTCATTAGTAATCCTGACAAGTTTTCTAAGCATGCTGAGATTTAGGCGTTTAATGCCTTTCTTCATCAACTAGACCACCTGAGTGGAAATTGGTTTCCATAAACCCATACTCTCTCTCTCTCTCTCTCTCTCTCTCTCTCTCTCACACACACACACACACACACACACACACACACACACAACCAACTTTGAAACTATATATGCATTTGTATCTGTTCTTTTTAATTTGGCAACATAACTTTAATTTGTGCCACATGCCATAAATTTATTGTATTTATTTACCATTTCCTATGTACAAGCCATTGCATTGATATTATCTTCATTCCCTTTAAAATCCACCTGAACTATTATAAACTTACAGTCTGTTTAAATATTGCACTATAGAAATAATACCACTACCAGGTCTAGGTGATCACGAGCCCTCTTCAAAATAACCCTTGCTAATTCTGATCTCTATAATGCCATCCCATTCATCCAACATTAATGTTAATACCCTTTTAAGGGACCTCTTTGTAATCTTTTAATTACACTACAATTTCTTTAAGAATTAATATTTGCACTAACGATGATTTATTCCCTACCCGTTGGCTTCTATTCATTAATTTGAGAAGAACTCATAATTTGCTATTGGAATGCCCAAAGTTGGTCTTTGTTGGTGTAGTTTCTTTAGTTGTATAACCATTTATTATTAAAATGGACAATGCCAATGAGTAATGCAACCAAAAGGAACACCAAAAAAGCTGCCAACCCCCAAAAAAGGCACACTAGACCAAAATCTCAAGAACAAGCAGTAGGCAAAACAAACTGCACACAAAAAAATCTGCAGAAAGCTACACCAAAGGTGTGAATTGTCATTATTTGATCATTCTTAAAATGCATAATGTTAGTCCCCTTTTAAGTGACCTCTATGTAATTTTTTAATTACACTACAAACTCTTTAATAATTAATATTTGCATTAACAATGATTTATTCCCTACCTGTTGGGTTTTATTCATTAATTTGAGAACTCAAAATTTTCTATTGGAATGCCCAAAGTTGCCCTTTGTTTGTGTAGTTGCTTTAGTTGTATAACCATTTATTTTTAAAATGGAAAAAGCCAATGAGTGATGCAACCAAAAGGCACCCCATAAAAGCTGCCAACCCCCAAAAAAGTCGCCCTACACCAAAATTTGAAGAACAAGAAGTAGGCAAAAAAAAAAAAACTGCACACACAAAAATCTGCAGAAAGCTACACTAGAGGTGTGATTTGTCATTATTTGATCATTTACCTCTTAAAATGGATATTGTTAATCCCTAAGTGACCTCTTTGTAATCTTTTAATTACACTTCAATCTCTTAAGAATTAATATTTGCATTAACGATGATTTATTCCCTACCCGTTGGGTTTTATTCATTAATTTGAGAAGAACTCAAAATTTGCTATTGGAATGCCCAAAGTTGGTCTTAGTTTGTGTAGTTGCTTTAGTTGTATAACCAGTTATTATTAAAATGGACAAAGGCAATGAGTATTGCAACCAAAAGCCACCCCATAAAAGTTGCCAAACCCCAAAAAAGGCACCCTAGACCAAAATCTCAAGAACTAGCAGTAGGGAAAAAAAAAACTGTACATTGAAAAAAACTGCAGAAAGCTACACCAGAGGTGTGATTTGTCATTATTTGATCATTTACCCCTTAAAATACCCGTGTATGCAACTTCAAGAATATTCCTCCAAAATTAAACCCAAAATCTGTTTCAAATCTCTTTCCTACACTCGTGGTTGATTTTTTATTTCTGACTTAATATTCTTCAAGAATGAATGTTCCTATAGACTGATACACAAACGTCAGCTTCAATTTGTTACTGTTTGCGAAAAAAAAAAGAGAAAAGATAATCTATCAAAAGAGTTTGTTTAGGTAATGTAAAAAAGATGATTCTCATGTTTTCTTTTAATTAAAAATAATATATCAAAAGAGTCTATTTAGGTAATGTAAAAATAATAATTTTACATATCTAGCAGCCACCATCTATCAACACAGAGATAAGTTAAGGAAAAATATTCCACCATCACCTTCGTTAAATATCAAAAGTTCTCAACTTTAGTTTGTTGATGCATGTTGCTTTTTATTTTATTTCATAGTAGTTTTTTGGTTCTTTCATGAATGACAGATGATCTTTCTGATGTTGCTTTTTAATTTTGAAAATTGATTTATTCTTTGGTAGCTTTGAAGATTATTCTTTGAGGCTTTTGTTGTGTTGACTGGTGAGTATACATAATCAATTTTTAAATCTTCTACTTTTCTTAATAGTTACAGCAGCCAAAAAAAAAAACCAGGTGCAGTTGTTTTGTTTGTGTCTCCACACAAACAACGAGAGATCTGTGAACACTCATGCATACATATTTGTGTACATGAAAAGTGATTGTTCCTACAACTAAATCAGTGATGTTGATTCAAAGCAATCCATCATCGCTAATTCGAATTCCGATCCAATTCACGTTTACTATTGTGGTTGTCATCGCAATTATACTATTTATCAATTTGTTGTAAAGCTATGCACGGGTCAGGACCCAAAAAGAACTCATAAAATGCGTTAACATTGCGGCAACAGTGAATGTGTTTACACTCACGAAGTCTGAAACTTCTTAACTTAATTCTTTCCCTCCAGGCCTCAAATTCCAGTTCCCACACAGTTCTAATCTCTCTGAACGCTAAATAGTATCAATGGTTGAAGTTTTTAAGACATGGGATTCAAGAAATCATTGAGGGTGGGATAGGTTAAATCTACAGTGGGTTACAACTATAAGGCCTTATTTTTAGAAGCACTGTGCGGATAAAATTTCCCTTCTATAACTACAAATTAAGTCACTTATACGACACTTAAAAAGAACTGCCTACTAATAAAGACCATGCAACTTCTACAACGGGTGTGGAATTAGAAGTTTTTGATTGTTTTTTGCTCAGTTTTCCATGTTGTGTCAACTTTAATTTCTCCTTCTTAACGATCTATGTAGATGTGATTCCACAATGACTGTTGCAATATCTATGTGAACTACATCCAACTAATTTCCACAATGACTCCTCTGAATTTTATTTATGGAGCTGTGATTTAACTATGACTACTGCATTATCTTATATTAATCTTTAGTCTATGACTAAATGCAACAGTTTTGCTTTCATGTGGAGTGGACTTTTGTGGTAGATCAAACCTATCAGGCCTCCTATTCAACACATTACTTGACATATATAATTATATTGCCAAATTAATTCTACATTATATGGTTGAATTGCCAGTATTGTAAATAAATTGGATTCACCATTGTAATTGACCATTGAAGTTACAGCACAGTGACTGATTAAACACTATACTGGTGCAACGATACTATTTACCAAAAAAAAAAACCAAGAATGTTGCTTATATTGTACAAGAAATTGTCCAATAATTATACATAGATTAAGAGATTTTTACCCTCGACTAATTATGCACCTTGCAGATGAGTGAAATATGCCAGCTTTGTCATATTATTGGGCATACTGCGCGTACATGCCCATTATTAAACATAAGATGTGATGTTCCCAATTGTCATGGTGTTATGATTCTTCATAACCATTCGTTCCTGAAATGCCATCGTGAGACATGTTCAAGCCGGTTAGAACTCACCGAAGTAGATCCTGTGCAGGTTAGTTTCAAAAATAACAACTGCAACCACCAAATTGCGAGCATATTGGTTTCTTTTTCAATATTAACATTAAGGTGACGTAAACATTAAGTTTCATTTCTCCAGTTTCCGTGTGCGGTATGCGGCTTAAATGGGCATATGGCTTGCCACTGCCCATCGTCAAGGCCTTCCCCTGCGATAGACAACCACAATGATTCACCTTTGTCTGATATGGAAATGCATGAGGAGCCTAACCGATATTTGTTTGACGAAAGTGAATGCTCGCATGGAGAATTCACTTTAGATTTTGACGTACGCAGTGTATTTTGTGATTAGTGTGGCGAAGAATTAGATGATCTATAGAAGAAGCACGCCTTGGATGTGCTTGCTGAATCGCCGAGGAAGGAGAAGAAAATAAGAAAACCAACAAACAAAAAAAAAACCATGAAGTGCTGATTATGTGTTTGGTTGCAGAAGAAGGCTACAACTCAACAAATGGGACAGAATGAGTACTTTTCAATGTTTTGTTTGAACAATTTAGGGTTGTAAGTAATCTAATTAAATAATGGATTATAGTGACATTTGTGGAATTATAAAATCCAAACAAAAGTTAACTGATGTTTCATGACGCGATGAGGTTCAACTGTTAAAATGCACGAGCTATACAATCCGTGCGTAGCACGGGGTAACGACTAGTTAGCATAATATTGATGGATGTGATTAGTGCATCACATCGTGTTAGCACAATGATATAATGAGACAGTTATTTCTTCTTTTTCGATATCCTAATTTGTGGGTTTTGAATTCCAAAACTCAGTTGTTTGGTTATTGTTCCAAGGCAATAAAAAAAAAAGGGCTGTTTGGAAAGATACATAATCAATTATGTGATTAATAAATCTTTGCTTCGTGAGGTAAAAGAGAAGAAAAAGAAAAATGGTTAATATCTTGCTCGAGTAAAATTTAAAGAGAGCTTTTTTGCTCATCCAAAAAATGGATCATCAATACTCACTCAAACATCCCATTGACCAATGCAGTGGGATGCTTGGGCAAGCATTGATGAACCATATTTTGGGTGAGCAAAAATATTTTCAAATTTAAATGTTTGGTAAAGATCAATTTCTTGCTTGAGTAGGTGTCTAATTTTATATTTATGTTAAAAATGGTTAGTTGTCAAATCAACGAAAAATTGATTCTCATAAAATCAAATAAAAAGTAAGATTATGACTGAACCTGATTTTATGTAAAGCAATCCCAAACAAGCCATTGCCACTGAACCAGATCCTAATTTAATCATTCCCAAACATTCCCCAAAGTTAGTATGCTAGGAAATTGACAAATTGTATGTTTATGGGCCAACCTTCCCTGGAATTCTCTATATTGGGCTTTCATATGCTGGGTTCCTAAGGCCCAAGCCTGAAGGCCCTGAATTCCTTTGATAGCAGACGACAAATTTCAGTCTATAAATCCTCCTACGGTATATATAATCATGCACCTAGAAAATGTAAGCTGTCCTTCCCCCTTTCCTGCAATAATCTTTTGGCGGGAAAAGAAGAGAGAGTTTTAGAGCGAGAGAGAGAGAGAGAGAGAGAGAGAGAGAGAGATGGCGGAGGAGGGAGAGGCTGGAGTTGATCAGGTGGAGGAGGAGTTCACCGTATGGAAGAAGAACACGCCGTTCTTATACGATCTGGTCGTATCACACGTGCTCGAGTGGCCATCTCTCACCGTCCAGTGGCTCCCGTCTCCGCCGCAACCCGACGCCGACGGTTCCTTCGCTGTCCACAAGCTGATTATTGGGACCCACACAGCCGATGATTTCCCTAACTTCCTCATGATAGCCGATGTTCACCTCCCACATAACCCCGCCATTGGACCTGAAACCGTTAGCTCCGGTGACTCTCCAAACCCTAAGGTCAGTGATTGATTGATTATTGTCTCACTATTTCTCTTTTTCTTGTGCTTATGAGCACAAAGTAAACTGCGCGGTGAATTTCTAAACTGAATGCTTATATATGATCCTTTGTTATATCCATGAAAGCAAACTGTTCGATGAATTGCAAAACTGAATGCTTATATATATATATATATATATGATCCTTTGTTGTATCCATCAACACAAACTGTTCGATGAACTGAGAAACTGAATGTATATATGTAGTGTGTCTGTACATCTACTCTTTTTCAACGCCCCTACTGTTTGACGATATATATATATATATATATATATATTTGTAAAAATTTATATATGCATATCTATTCTCTCGGATTGTGTTAGCCTAGAGCTGGAGGGAAGGGAACTCCAATTGTCAATGAAATTGCAATCGTTAGAGAGAGAGGGAGAGGTATGCTAACAATACAAGGAGACTGCAATTAAACTGATAGTGTTAGGTTCCTTTGTTGACAGGTTGAGATAATACAAAAGATACATGTTGATGGAGAAGTGAATAGATCGCGGTGTATGCCTCAGAACCCGTCTCTTCTTGGAGTGAAGACTAGTGGTTGTGAAGTGTACGTGTTTGATGCTACCAAACACCCATTACAGTACCAAGAGGGATCCTGTGATCCTGATTTGAGATTGAGGGGTCATGATAAAGAAGGGTATGGGTTGTCATGGAATCCCTTCAAAGAAGGATATCTTTTGAGTGGTTCTCATGATTGCAGAATATGTTTGTGGGATGTGTCTGCAATGCCCCAAGATAAGGTGCTTGATGCAATGAATGTTTATGAGGTAACTTTGGCACTTATCCTTAACATATTGGGCTCACTAAGATTGTTTTGGAGCTATATTTGTTTGGACACGATTATTTTCAAGTTTTTCAAACATGGAATAATAAATTATGAGATAGAGAACTTATGAATGTGACTTTAGGCACATGGGAGCGTTGTTGAGGATGTGTCTTGGCACTTGAAGAATGATAATTTATTTGGCTCTGTGGGAGATGATTGTTGGCTGAGGATTTGGGACTTGCGCACGAGTAAACCTCAACATTCTGTCCAGGCTCATGAGAAAGAGGTGAAGCGACCTCCAAGTTATTTCATTTCTTGTGATTGTATCTCTCAATCATGGATTCATCTATTTATCCTCTTCTGTAACAAAATACATGGTGAATATTCTGCTCTTCTCTATCACTGAGCATTTACTTCTCCTGGTCCCAGGTGAACTATCTATCTTTCAATCCATATAATGAATGGGTTCTGGCTACAGCATCGTCGGATTCTACTGTTGGCCTGTTCGATATGCGGAACCTAGCGTCTCCGTTGCATCTTTTGAGTAGTCACACGTATGTTTGCTCTTTACTTCTCAGATAGATCTTACGACTTATTACGATCACAAATTATGACATTAACCACCCTTGCTAGATTCAATTATGGGTTTTGAAAGTGAACGGCTTTGAGGCTCCGGCTGCGCCCTCTATTTGCACAAGTAATTGAGTTTGAGATGTCTACTGACTATATACATGTCTGGTCATCAGTATCTCAATTCTGCGAAGTTTTCCATTTTTTAAATAGGTAGCAAAAAACCTTGTTGCAGTCTGCTCAATAGCATGATATTTCAACAAGTCGTTAACTATGTTCATTCATGTGTATTTCTATTACAGTGGCTACTGTACAGTCTGTACTATTTACTTACAAGCTACAATGATTTAGTTCGATGTTCGTTCTTTGTACTATCAGCCACGATAAAAAAACAAAAAAAAAAAAAAAAAATTTATTTTGTTTTCCAGTTAAAACAAATGCCAGTTGTATTTCATTGACACTTCGAGTCAAGATGTAAAACCATGTTGATTTTTCCAAGGTTGATGACCTATCTGCATTTGTTTCTTAATATTTCAAATCCACACTGATGACTGATTGCATTGTGTGGGTTTGTTTGTTGCCTGAATTTCTTCTTTTCTCGAAAAGACAATACTTCAATGCTGTTTCTTAGGTACTTTTCATCCTGTTCTAAAATACTATTGGTCTACTTGCATGCCACATTGACATGTTTGCTTATATGGCCAATCACAGTTCAAAGCAGTAGAGTAAGTACCCAAGGAAAAGTACCTTTTCCTTTTTGATGTTATACCCCAAGCAATTTCATTCATATTTTCGAAATTATCTCAAAGGATGGTTTGTCCAAACTGTTTGCCTCAACTAAGTGAGAATGAAGTCCTGTTTATGGTACAGCTAGACAAGGAGTATGCAAGATCCGGTTTTAGTATTGTGATGTGACCCGAATTGACCGGAATGAAAATCTGGCTTTATCATTGTTCTGCGACCCAGACTTCAATATTTGACTTTATCATTGCTCTGCAACCCAAATTTTGTCCCATTTTAATACTTCAACTCTTAGATCTGTTGGTCATCTAGATTAAATGGTGAAATGTATAGCTAATCCTCAAATGCTTTCTTGGAGCTAAATGTTTATCACATAAAGGGGAAACAAACGCGTGACCAGATCTTCTTACAGAATGTTAGGCTGTGAGGGAGGCCCATGTTACATTAATCGAAATGGCGCTGTTAATTGACAATATAATTTTCCATCAAATGTGGGCTATGCATATGCAATGCTCATTTCCATGTTCCATTTGTAATTTATGACCCTTTTTGTACTATTTTTAATGGCGCCAACGCCGACTATATCTTATGGGTCATATGGGATAATATTTCCCGGAAGAAACTGTTTTTAATTTCTAGTAATGGGACTGCAACGTGACTTCTGAATAGTATTGCTTACTAGATTTTGTCTTATACAGAGAGGAGGTGTTCCAGGTAGAATGGGATCCTAATCATGAAACAGTGTTGGCATCATCTGCTGATGACAGAAGATTGATGGTTTGGGACCTTAACAGGTATTTCACTTGGATAAGTTTGATGTAGTACTTTTAGCTTTATTATTTGTACTTTGTTATTAGTTACTTTAATGGGTTGTTATTTTGTGTTGGTCACAACCATGTAGGGTTAGTGAACCTAGTAGTAGTATAAATATTTCTTATTTTCAGCATTGTAAGCACTTTTGACATTACTTGAATAGAAATTAACCTATTTAGAGCATTGTTGGCTCTACTTTGGTGTAAACCCTAACTTGTTCTTCCATATTCTCTTTGATTTCTTCCTTGCATGGCATCATTTGGTATCAGAGCCAGCTAAATCAAACCTGGTAATAACCAAGCACAGCTTGTATGCAACCGAGAAGTTGCAGAATTGAGCCAAACAATCCCCCTTGACTGTCGGTGATTCAAGTCACTTCTCTCCATTGCCAACACCAACTTTGGACTTGATTTTCGAGTATGCGATCAGATTGCGAACTTGCGAACCAATTTGAACCAGATTGTGAGCTCACGATTGAGCTTGTGATACCGACCAAACAAAGCCTTACAGTGGTCAAACAGACTTGCAAAGCTGGTTACCCAATTGATTTGGAGTTTGCGAGCAAGACTGAGTACCTATACGTAGGTTGCGACTCTAGAAACCCCACAGTGAGCCTTGCGACTGGATTGCTGGGTCCATTTATTGATTGGATGAGCTAATAGATTTCGATTTTGATTTTCAACTTTGACTCTTTCGATTCTTCTTTCGATTTCGATTGCAACGAGGTGATAGTTGGGTTGAGATAGAAATTTTCAGCAAGTAACTTCTTGTGGTTTGGATTGTGTGGTTTGTGAATTGGCTTCTTGTTGGATTGTTGCTATTGTTGGTTGGTGATTTGAGTACAGACACCATGTGGTTGTGGTTTGGTAGTGTTTGGATTATTATTGGCTTGTGATTTTGGGGTTCTACTTTATTTTCACAATTTTAATATCAAAATTGTTTGTGAATTGCTCTAGCTCAAAGAGGAAGAGGTAGAAGTGGTCGAGGGCGAGGAAACGCCATGAACTTTGGAGATGGGGCTGATTTGCCGCATCCGATGGGACCTAATGGTGCCCAAGACGAAATTCCTATTCGTAGGAATGAAGTGGAAGAATTACGGAGGTAAGTTGCCGCTCTTACGGAGATGGTGCATCGACTCCAACCCGTAGTGTGCGCGATGATGAGTCCGTTGACACTCAATCCCACTTTGTGAATCCTTTCGGAGTCCCTCAAAGGCGTCAGGATGTGAGTGAGAGATATGAAAGCAAGTGGGAACACAACATCAAGGTGGAACTTCCGGAATTTCATGAAAGCTTGAATTCGGATGAATTTGTTGATTGGTTGAATGTTCTTGAGAGGGTGTTTGATTACTATGAAGTCTCCGATGAGAAGAAAATGAAGCTTGTGTCTATTCGTTTGAAGGGGCTAGCCTCGGCTTGGTGGGAACAATTGCAAACAAGTAGACAACGGAAGGGAAAAGGAAAAATTAAAGAGTGGGAAAAGATGAAAAAGAAGCTCATAGGACAATTCCTTCCTTTCAACTACATGCAAACTCTCTACAAGAATTTGCACAATCTTCGGCAAATTGGAAGCGTGGAGGAATATACTGATGCATTCTATCTACTTGTTGCTAGAGTTGATTTGAAAGAGAGTGAGGAGCAAATGATGCGGGTTGAAGCCCTCTATTCAAGACCCCCTTTCTCTACTTCCATTTGTGACAGTTTCGGAAGCTTTTTAACCGCGCTATATTGGTTAAGAAGCAACAAGTTCGGACCAACACAAGGTATGGGCAACCTTATGAAAGCTTTGGTAAGGTCGGTGTGTCATCAAATGTTGGGACTTGGGAGAAACAATACTTATAAAGATGGGCAACAAGCAAGAGTGGATAAGGGAGTCGTGCCTTCACCGAATCTACAAAATTTCAATCGTGTGAGTGCGGGAAAGCAAACCCAAGGAGTCGGGTTTAAATGCTATAAGTGTGGGGAACCCGGTCATAAGACTACGGAGTGTCGGAAGACGACGGGAAACCAACCCAAGATGTTTCTAGTGGAGGAAAAGGACGACATGGAGGAAAATGAGGAATTCCCAATCTATGATGAAGCTCCAAATGAAGAAATTGGAGGCGATTTAGAGGAAGAAGAGGACTATCTCTTATGTTGAAGAAGACTCTTCTTGCACCTAAGAGTGAAATCGAAGATGATTGGTTGAGGACCAATATCTTTTACACCACTTGTAACATTGGTGGTCGAGTATGCAACATGATTATTGATGGGGGAAGTTGCGAGAATATGATCTCCCAAGAAGTGGTGGATAAGCTAAATTTGAAAACCGAAGATCATTCGCATCCTTATAAGCTCTCTTGGTTCAACAAAGGGAATGAAGTCAAGGTGACGAAGAGGTGTTTGGTCTCATTTTCCATCCGAATGAAGTATTTTGATGAGGTGATGTTATGTGGTGCCTATGGATGCTTGTCACATATTGCTTGGGCGACCTTGGCAATATGACCGACAAACGTTACAAGATGGAAAAAGGAATACATACACTATTTGTAAGGAGAAACAACAATATACACTGCTGCCCATGAAGGAGAAGGTGTGTTCTAAGCCTACAACTGTTTTGCTTACTTCCAAAGGGTTTATGAAGGAAAGCCATGAGAGTGGTTGCATATATGTCTTTATTCTACAAGAAGGAAGTGTTGATTTTGGAGTTCCAAAGGCCGTGGAATGGTTGTTGGAGAGTTATGTTGATGTTTTCCCTCAAGAACTGCCTCCCATACGTGACATACAACATTGTGTTGATCTAGCACCCGGTTCTTTTCTTCCCAACAAAGTTGTATATCGAATGACTCCTAAGGAGAAGTAGGAGTTACAAAGACAAGTTGGCGAATTTCTGGAGGGGGTTATATTCGGGCTAGCCTTAGTCCTAGTGCTGTTCCCGCTCTTTTTGACTTCGAAGAAGGATGGGTCTTGGAGGATGTGTATGGATAGTAGAGCAATCAACAAGATCACTATCAAGTATAGGTTTTCGATTCCTAGATTGAACGATATGTTGGATTGTTTGGCGGGAGCTAAGGTGTTTTCCATAATTGACTTGAGGAGTGGCTGCCATCAAATACGGATCCGCCCGGGGGATGAGTGGAACACCGCATTTTGAAACTCACAGTGGTATCTTTGAATGGCTTGTCATGCCATTTGGATTGACTAATGTGCCTAACACTTTCACGAGGGTTATGACTTAAACCTTACAATTTTGGGAGTACGTATTGTGTACTTTGATGATAAATTGGTATATAGTTACAGCTTGGAAGAACATGTGGTTCATCTTCAAAGTGTTTTTGATATTTTGCGAAAGGAAAAGTTTTATGGGAACTTGGAGAAATGTAGTTTTGCTACGGATAGAGTGGTATTTCTGGGCTATGTAGTGTCTTCTCTTGGGGTTCATGTTGATGAGGCAAAGATCAAGGCGATAGTAGAGTGGCCTACACCTTCTAGTATGCAAGAAGTGAGGAGTTTTCATGGACTTGCTAGCTTTTATCGGCGGTTTATTCGGAATTTCAGCACTATAGGCGCCCCTCTCATGGATTGTCTTAAAAAGAAGACTTTTGAATGGAATTTGGAGGCCGACGGAAGTTTCCAACACTTGAAGAAGATTTTGACCGAAGCGCCTATACTTGCCATGCCTAATTTTGATAAAATGTTTGAGCTCGATTGTGATGCCTCAGGAGTGGGGGATTGGTGGAGTCCTTAGTCAAGAAGGAAAGCCAATTGCCTTTTTTAGTGAGAATTTAAATGGCGCGAAACTCAAATATTCCACTTCTGACTTAGAATTCTATGCTACTGTGCAATCTATCAAAAGCATTGGAGTTACTATTTGGCCTACAAGGAATTCATTCTCAACACCGATCATGAAGCGCTCAAGTATCTAAATAGTCAACATCATCTTCACAAGCGGCATGCTAAGTGGGTAAGTTATTTGCAACAATTTGTTTTCTCTTTGAAGCATAAGTCCGGTGTTCTCAATAAAGTTGCTGATGGCTTGAGTCGACGAGCCAATCTTTTGGTAGAAGTGAGATCTATGGTGATTGGGTTTGATGAGTTCAAGAATCACTACCATGGCGACGCCTATTTTGCAAAGATCTTGCATTCTTTACAAAACGGGCAGCACGCTATCTATCCACATTTCATGCTCAAAGATGGATTTCTTTTTAAGGGTTTGAGGTTGTGTGTGCCCCAATGTTCCTTAAGGGAACAAATCTTGATCAAACAACATAATTTGGGTCATTTTGGCAAGGACAAGACCCTTGAGTTGCTCCAACGAGAATCCTTTTGGCCAGGAATGACTAAAGATGTGGCAAGACATGTTCAAAGGTGCCATGTGTGTCAAAGGGGGAAGGGTAAGACAAGACTATTGCGGGCTTATATTTACCTCTACCGGTTCCGGAGAAACCTTGGATGTCTATTAGTATGGATTTTGTGCTTGGTCTTTCACCTACACAATAGAAGAGTGATTCAATCATGGTATTAGTAGATCATTTTTCTAAGATGGCACATTTCATTCCTTGTTGGAAGACCATGGATGCTTCGAATATTGCTAATCTGTTCTTTAAGGAAGTTTACAAGTTACATGGGATACCTAGTTCTATTGTGTTTGATAGAGATGCTAAATTCCTTGCTCACTTTTGGCGAACTTTGTGGCGAAAGTTGGGCACGGAGTTAAATTTTAGCACTTTTCATCCACAAACCGATGGGCAAACTGATGTGGTGAATAGAAGTCTTGGCAATCTTTTGTGGTGCTTGGTGGGTGAAAATCCTAAATATTGGGAGGGCATACTTTGGCTGAATTTGGTTATAATTTCTCTCTTAACCAAAGCATTAACACTTCTCCTTTTGAAGCGGTTTATGGTTCTACACCTTCGAGTGTTCTCGATTTGGCTCCTTTACCGCTTCCAAAGAAATTAAACTCCAAGGCGATGGATATGGTTGAATTTATGAAAGTTCGTTCGTGCTTAAGTGCGGTCCAAAATTGTCGAATCTAATGCTAAGTATAAGGCTACGACCGATGTACACCGAAGAGAACTCCTTTTTGAAGAGGTTGATCTTGTGTGGGTTGTTTTATCTAAGGAGAGGCAACCCCAAGGGTCGTATTCGAAGTTGAATGATAAGAAAGTAGGTCCTTGCAAGATTTTGGGAAAGGTGAATAACAATGCTTACAAGGTGCAACTACCTCAACATTTGGAAATTACCAACGTCTTCAATGTGAAGCATCTAGTTCCTTATTACGCCGTGAGTGCTAGCCCAACTTGAGGCCAAGTCTTTTCTTTAGAGGGGGAGTATGATGTACTTTTAGCTTTATTATTTGTACTTTGTTATTAGTTACTTTAATGGGGTTGTGATTTTGTGTTGGTCACAACCATGTAGGGTTAGTGAACCTAGTAGTAGTATAAATATTTCTTATTTTCAGTATTGTAAGCACTTTTGACATTACTTGAATAGAAATTAACCTATTTAGAGCATTGTTGGCTCTACGTTGGTGAAAAACCCCAAAACCTTAATTGTTCTTCCATATTCTCTTTGATTTCTTCCTTGCATGGCATCAAAGTCTATGCCAAGAATTTGTTCAATGTCAGTCACTTATCTCACTTTTCATTCATTTGTCTTGCTGCAAAGTTCTAATAGACTAATGCTATGCATTCCAAATTTGAATTCCAAATTTGCTTCCCAAATGTTTTGTCAGTTGTACCACATGTTGTGGTATGTGATTCCACCAATCACTGCCACAGGCCCACATGATGTATTTCACTTGGATAAAGTCTCTGCCAGAAATTTGTTCAATGTCATTCACTTGATCTCACTTTTCATTCATTTGTCCTGCTGCAAAGTCTTTTAGAGTAATGTTATGCTTTTCAAATTTGAATCCCAAATTTGCTTCCCAAATGCTTTGTCAGTTGTACCACCTACCATGGTATGTGCTTCCACCAATCATTGCCACAACATGTGTTACAACTTGCAACTGTCAAAGCATTTTGGAAACCGAACTTGGGAACTTAGAAGCAAGAATCTTTAAAAGTGGTCACGCTCCCCGCCTCCGCCCCCGCTCCTACTCCCACCCCTGCTTCTGCTCCCGCCCTGCTCAAGACGAAACCTTTGAAACCTCGTAAAGTTTAGCGCTTTCTCGCCCCCGCCCCCGCCCCCTCTCCCGCGTGCAACTTGGCTTGGGAAACATAGCATTGTTTGTTCATCTCTGGGTACATGCTCCAATCAATTGTTAAAAGATGGAGAACATGAAGTATGTGTTATTTTTTGGGTGGAATGGTGATCGTACAAAATTTTAGTTTTCCATTGATGCCAACTAAATGGAGCTTCTAGATAAAAGGTAGGTTAGATAAAAGAAAATTGCACTGGCTGACGCTGACCATGTTTTTATGCCGTTGTGGAGAGGAAAGAGATTTAACAGCTTTATGAACCGTGCATTTAGGGCTGTAGTTGAAAAATGCTTCATTCTCTGAATTGGTTCTTGTAATGCTTGATAACATTTGTTGTTGTCTATTTGATATTGATGGTGATTCTCCAATTGCTAGTAAGGACTATAAAATTAGAAATCATGTGGCATGAGCTTTCTTAAATGGGCCTATAAAAAAATACATGTATATATATATATATATATATGTCTATGAAGCACGAGTGCTTCGAAATTGGTGGCGTATGCGCACTTAGTGCGGCAAGTGCAGCGGGAGCGCAACATGAGTGCTTCTGGACACCTTTTTAGTTCTTCGGGATGTTTGAGTGGGCTGGAGTGTGTCAGGACACTTCGAGAGTGCGTCTACATGCAAATTTATTTATCTATATATATGTATATTTTCAGACATGGGTTATTCGTACTATCTTGAAAATTTGTGGGGTTTTAAACAGAAATAAGGAAATAGAAAAGTTTGTAAATATATCATTTGATAATAGCTATTTAATATCAATTTTTGAAGTAGGATTATTCATTTATTTTATTTGTGTGTATTATTAAATTTGAAAAAATAGTAGTAGAATAGTTTGTATATAGTACTATATAAATACTATATAAAATATATTTTTAATATTTTACAGAAGTACCCCCGCCGTACTCGCACTCATACTTTTGAGAAAATTGCCAAACTGAGTACTCGTACTCTTGTCCCCACTTCCGCACCGCTGCTTCCTAGATATATGTATATTAAATGTTGCGTGGATCTAAGTTCTGATTAAGATTTATGAAACTTCAGTTTGGCATTCCATTACCTTTGTCATGTATTTCCAGTTGCTGCTTAATAACTGAGGTTATATCCTTCTAGGATTGGAGATGAGCAGTTGGAAGGAGAAGCTGAAGATGGCCCCCCAGAGCTTCTCTTTTCTCATGGTGGTCACAAAGCAAAGATTTCGGATTTTTCATGGAACAAGAATGAACCATGGGTCATTTCAAGTGTAGCTGATGACAATACTGTTCAAGTGTGGCAAATGGCTGAAAGTATTTATCGTGATGACGATGACACATAAACTGGCAAATTGGCAATCATCGGTAGATCTTTCACAGATCATGAGATGGAAGGCCATCTTTCGTCCCAGATGAGCTTGAATAGGATTGTAGAATTGTTGTAACTACTTCAGAATTGTTGATTCACAAAGCATTTGGCTTCTTAACCTTTTGGGATTTTTGTTGAAAACAATCATAATTAAAATGTTCAATGATGGTGGTTGAAATGCTGCTTTTGAACCGTGGGAATATTCCTAGATATTAGTGCTGAGTTTGGTGGTGGTGGTGTGCAATTGACGGGGCTATTTTTGATTTGACAAACTTTGACAGAGGAACTTAGTGATTGGTTCCACAAAGGCAGGTACTTTTGTTGGAACTAACCAGAGTGCATTTTATATTTTTGGAAAGAAGTATTTGAGAGTCAACTGGCTGCAGACTATTTTCATCTTAGTTATTTTGTTCCCCCTCTTTTTCTTTAGGGCAAACACTCACATTCCCATTCGATGAGCTGTGGTCACATAGAGTTGGACAATTCATGTTCTGTTGCAGGTGGATTAAGCTCTGTTCCATTCATGGATTTAGTGAGGCAAAAGGAAACAGAACAATAAAGCAAACTTTTCACTTTGTTTGGTTGCCAAGGAAAATAGAAAGGATAAGAAATCTAGTGGGAAAAAATAAATTAAAAACTTCAAATTTTTTGAATCACTTTTCTCCATGTTTAATGTTACTCCATTTAAGTATGAAGGAAAACACGAGGAATTGGTTTTCATTTCCCCTTCCTTTTCCGAGGGTGACTGTAATGCTCTTTGCAGGGAAAGAACTGGTAAGAACTTATTATGTGGATCATAAGTGAAATATATTTTTAAATTCTAAGTGTTCGGTTTGTGTTTATTTCTTGTTCATGAATCTGTCTAATATAATATTCTTCTTAAAGTGGGGAATATTTGTCAAATCAAGTAACCTTTATGAAAATACTTGATTTTTATTTTTTATTTTTTTATTTTTTTGGTGATAAAAAACACTTGATACGATAGATAACTAGTTCTTGGACATTTTTCATGCCAGATAAGGACTCCTAAACATAAAAAGTAGAAATATATATATATATATATATATAGGATTCTATAAATTGCACAAACCAATTCTTATATTATCCAAATAGCATCTAAATTTTTTATTTTTTATTTTAAATGATAGAGACGGCGATTGGGTCTGAATTAAATCTTATTTGAAAGATTCCCAAACAGTAGGGCTGCACAAAAAACCCGTTACCTGAAGACCCGAACCAATTGGGTCGAGTTTGGTTCGGGTCCAGTCAGAATATAAATATTTCGGTCCGGGTCGGGTCGGGTCGGGTCGGGTCCCGGTAAACTATTATTGTTTATTTTGGTGACAAAGTACTCATTTTTCTTTTCATTATATCCATGAGTATATAAAACATAACCACCTTATTAATTTAAACTTTTATAGGTTGCACATCATTATATCCATAAATATATAAAACATTATATCCACTTTCTAATGGTGGGAATTAATTTTTATGACTCTCCACCCTCATCAATCTTTTTAATGGATATATTATACCTAGAAGAATAGGTATCCACTACTGAATATAAATATAAATAATAGTAAAATAAAATATAAGAAAAAAAATAAAAAAAAAATAAATAAAAGGCTGGGTTGTGGCCCAGACCCGACCCGAACCAAAGTTACTGGGTCGGGTCGGTCCGGGTCCAAACCTCATCGGTTCGGATCTGGGTCTCAAAACATAGAACCATTCATAATCGGGTCGGTTCCGGTTCTGTAGAGACCCGACCCGACCCATGTGCAGCCCTACCAAACAGACAACAATGACCTTTAGTAGTAGAAATAAAGTGGCCAATAAACTCATGGCAGCACTAAAAGGGCATACACTGTCCTGGCAGATATCAGTACGATGAGCAACGGTACGCTGCTTTTGTAATAATCTCTTCAATAGGCTAAATGTAAATTTGTTGCCGATACATGATTAACCCAAAATGATATATATATATATATATATATATATATATATATATATATATAAAGAAAGGTTTCATTCTACCCTCTGATTACCATCTATCTTTGGAGCTGTACACAGTAGCATCATCCCTGTTAGCCCACAAAATCCGCTAGAGAGAGGAGAGGGGAGGTGGGACTTGAGTCTTGATATAATAATGGAGTGTGTGAGCCACTTGGATGGAATAGAAAAAGTAACGGCAAAAATTAAAGATAGTCCACTATGATGTACAATATATCTATGTATAGAAATAAGGGGAGCTACCGGGGAGAGCGGTCATTCAAAAAATAACACTTCTTTCTAACTGTGCATTAGGAGCGGAAACAGGCATTAGTGTGCTTAATGCTCTTCGTATAGATGGGGTGGGGGATTTTCCAGTCCCACTGCTCGATGGCAAATTTGCGCCTTAAGACTTAATTTCCAGTGACTCGCTCAGTAAAAAATACTCGGAAGTTTCTAAAGGAGGTAAACGATATGAAACTGAAGCCAAAACCAAATCACCCAAAATCTATTGGTCCTATGAGCCAAGCCAAGATCACACCAATGATCTCATTTGTCAGCTGTATTGACCACACAATATTGTGCACTTCACCCTACCTGTCCGTTATTATAAACTTTGTAGATGAAGTTTATACCATTTGCAAAAGTTTGTGTTCTAAAACAATGCTTCCGGATGGGAATTCGGCAACTATTTTACTTTCATGCAAAGTAGGATGAGAAAAACAGATACTAATGCTACTGCTAGTCTACCCTCCAACAAAAATCACAAGCAAAGGTCTGAGAATGTAGCAACTCACCTGTCCAGAACCCATATAGTTTTGAAATGTGAAACTTTCACAGCTCATAGTAGTGTAGGCAACTTGAAAAGGCCTCCCCACCTTCCCCTAAATTCTGTAATTCAGCAATAGAGAATCCCATAGCTCAGATATAATTAAAGCCTTGAAGGCTTAAAAAGGCCAAAAGAGAAACAGAAGATTAACATCATATCATAATACTTAAAATATTAACCACGTCTTTGTTAAAGAATAACAAGGCTGATATGGAAAATCAAAAACCTGGTCTCCGGGCAGTAGTTCTGCCAGCTACACACGTTAAAACATTTTACAGAACCATCGGTGTAAACTAAAGAAGAGATGCAGCTCTAATACACAACACGGTAACGACAAATGAGAGCTTGGATAACAGTAAGAACATGAAATGACCTGAAGGGAAGACGACAAGTTCAACAAACTACTTATTGGGGGGAAACATGTATCCACAAAAACAAAGGTGCATTGCATGTATATATTATATCCATCTGATTATCTCTTCAACCAGCTGTTGCTGCACGAGCCCCTCCTAATAAACACAATAACGGTCAGTCATAAAAATCCAATTAGTAAAAATTCAGGTCCTTAAACTGCAATTAAAATAAATGGATTTAAGTATAATGTTTATCAAGAAACAAAATGGGCTTTGCAGAAAAAAGACTATGAAAAAGAAAAAGATCCATATTAATTAGAACAGAAGTGCAAACATTTGCAATCAGTTTGATCCTTGATTATCTCACTTCTTTCCGCATTCAATTATTTTCCACCACATTATAGTTTTTGTCGGAATTTTTCCAGATGGCAGCAATTTATGGAAAGAGACCATGACATGCCAAACAGAACTAATATGACAGATGTTTTTTATAAGTCAACTCATAGTAAATGTCAATAATATTGTATCACAAAGAAGGAGATCTTATTAATTTTGGAATTTCTCTAAACTCTAACCAAATACAATTGTGCCTACAAGGTCAGGATTGGAGTTTGAAAGCAAGTTAGGCTACATTTTAATTGGCTCTCTGGAAGTTTTGTTCAACTAGTTGAAGTTGCATCATCTTACCCTTTTCACAGCTGCTCTGAATCCAACTTTTTTTCGAAATTTACAAAAATGCAAGTTCTACTCTCAACAAAGATATTCTATTGTCACATGACTTCATTATATTGACAAAGTAGTACCATATCAAACACACAGATGTAAAATAGATCATTCCATGTCCAAACACATCAAAATAAATTCCCACTGCTTGCACGCTTTGGTGTACACTGTCTTGAAATACCCTCGATTAAGAAAAACTATTTAAATTCTGATCGTGGAGAGAAAACATGGACACTATACTGGGAATCATAAAAAGTATCACTTTAAACATAAACATAGATTTGAAAGTGAAGGGAAGATAATATATGCACACCATATATGTATATAAGAAATCGCATAAAACAATGCTAAGGAGAGATCACAAAAAATGGCCGTTTCAATTGCAAAATGATGCCAAGGATGGTAGTATATAGCAAATGTAGCAAAATTATTCAAATCTAGGCGAGATCAAGATAGAAAGCACGTCACAAAATCATCATGTAAATCTCATCAGTGAAAGCTGCAATCATTTAATGCATATCTCCAATGTACTTGCATCATAACAATAACAAGGAAACAAACTATAATGTTGAAGAAATATAAGACTAGAACTACTGTAATGGAAATCAAATACAACTATCATAGGTCCGAAATGGCAGTTGCCATAACTGACGCAAGAAATAACGAAGCAATGAAGAGAGTCCTCTATACAGATTGATACAAGAGTCAATCCACCACCCCTCAAAAAAGCTACAAACTGTTAGCATTGTTGCTACACGTTTTGGAAGCATAAAAAATGCTTTCAGATTATTAGTAGCAAACTTAAAACCTGCTTCCAGTTGAGATCCAAAACGTATATGGGAAAAATAGAGATGTGTAATAAGTACCAGATCACCTATGTGGATACAAGGAACATCACTCGCCACGATATAGAGGGTGTTTGGCACAGCGATAGCTTTGCGATTGCGATAGCTTAGCAATTGCTTTTGTGATAATAGATTATGGTCAAAATAGATTATAGTAGTTGAAGTGTTTGGATAATTTATTGTAAAAGTGGTTTTGAAGGTTCAAAAGACAATTGTGCCCTTACCAAATGTGTTTTCAATTTTCGTTGTCTAAAAAACGAAAATAAAAACAGAAAACAGAAAACGACAACGTTACCAAACGAGCCCTTAGTTTTAACTTTTTTAAATTAAAAATCTAAAAAAAATACGTAATATATTGCTTCTTCACTGTTTTTTTTTTCTTAGTCTATTGGGATACATAGATATGTATGTATGTATGTGTATGTATATATATATGTGTGTGTGTGTGTGTGTAGTAAGCATTATAAGTGGCGGTAGAAACTTTGGGTATTGAAGTACAATTTCTATAGCCTTAAAATATTAGTTGCAGGCTCTTGTCCTCTTGAGTGTTTTATTGCGCAAAGATGAGGGGCAAGCTGGTAAATAAGGAGTGCGTTGACCCATATTTGACCGCGATAGCTTTCAAAGCTGCTCTGTCCCAGCTTCAAGAAATCGTTGTCTCATCGTGCTCCAACCCACGTTTTCATCCCAGAGTTTGCAGCCAAACACCCCACAAATGCTTTTATTGTCTAAAAGCTATGACAACGTGATTTGATCGCCCAGCCAAACACCCTCATACTATATGTAAAGTGTATTGAGCTCACATGATTAACAATGCTGCTGTATTCATTGAATCATTTACTGTCTGTTAATTGATCTGCTGTATAGATAGTTTGGTAGGATAACAAACTTTCCCGCCCTTTTTCTGAGACTCTTCTAGAAGCTGAATCTTAGTTTAAGAAAGCTAAATCTCTCTGTTATCAATTCATTCAATGAAGAAATCTTTCAGTTCTCTTTCAGTTCTTTAGATTCATATCAAGTTCTTGAGTTTGCTTATGTTTCATATTTTACCATCAATTTGTGTTTTTCTTCATGGTATCAGAGCCATAGAACTTCCCTGTTCTTGCTCATCACCGTCATTACAGATTAAGATGTGTTTTCTTCATCTCTGTTCTTTTCTTCTGCATCTGTTCTTCATTTCTTAAAACTTCAAGATCAACTCAATGACAACATCTACAAAATCTCTCAATCTTCTTGCAAATCTGATCTTCTTCGTATCAAATCTGTCTCCATTCGTCACAGTTCAAATTGATCAATCAAATTATATGGTTAGGCAGCTTCAAGTAAAGAATTCGCTACGAGCAAATCATTTGCTGGAATATGTGGATGGAACAAAACCTCAACCTTCATCAATTACAGTCAATGAAGAAGGTAATCAAATTCCAAATCCTGAATTTCTTGAATGGACTGATATTGATAGACGGCTTGTTAGCTGCTTGAATGCTATTATTTCTCCTGCAATACTTCCCCAAATTGTTGGATTCAATCATGCGTTTGAGATTTGGGGATACCTAGCTAAGATATACATTTCATCATCTCGTTCGCATATTCATGAATTGAAACTCAAACTTGTCAATGCAAGTAAAGATCAAAGTACTATGGATGAATATCTTGATTAATGAGGAAGATTTAGTTCTCTACACTGTTAATGGTTATCTCAAGAATATTCCTCTCCGAAAACCACACTTAGAGCCACAACTCAACAATTTCTTTCTATGGTTTACATGCGCTATTAAGATCCGAGGAAATTCATCAAAATCGTGAAAAGGAATTGATGCATTTAGGAGAGAGTTTCTGCCATGGCAGTTGTTGATAAAACTATGCAAGGGAAAATGCCTGAAATCCCTCAGTCTGCAAATGTTCCTCAGATACCCCAAGAACAATATCAGCATTTCAACAATTTCAATCAAAACTTTAGAGGAGGTGGTCATAATAGGAAATGAAAGGCAGGGGAAATGGGAGAAATAATCAGTTTAGAGTGTGGTGTCAGATTTGTGGTAAGAATAATCATGTTGCTGCTGAGTGCTTTCATAGGTATAATCCCAACTTTCATATTACCTCTAATTCTCAACACAATCCTAATTTTCAATCACACACTCATTCCACTTCAAATACCTTTCCTTCTTTCAACTCTCAAAATTCCTATCAGAAATCTTACACTCCCAATTTTCAAAGGAATTCTTAAACCTATCTTGTTCAAACACACCCATCTCCTCAAATGAATACCAACTTCTCTCATCCAATTTCTCCTTCTTTTGTTCCATATCCTCATTCTTTACCCTTGTTACCTACTCCACCAGTTCAACATCTCCCTCAGCCTTATAATACAGCTTCATCTTCATTTCCTCCACAAACTTCACCACCACCATCTGATTGGTATGCAAATTCTGCTCCTCAAGTCCATTCTGATTCATCTGATACAGGATCTTCAGATTCTAACTGCCTTTAGGGATGGCAACGGGGCGGGTATGGGACGGGTATGCCATTTACCGCCCCCGCCCCGCCTAAGCATGTGCTTCCCCCCGACCCCGCCCCGTCCCACTTATTACCTACCCCATCCCCGACCTCGCCTGGCATTTCTCATCCCATTCCCGCCCCGTCCAACCCGAGAGTGGTCAGTAACTGAGCAAATTTTTTACTAAAACCAAATACTCCAATTGTGTGGCTATATATTGATCACACTTGCCCACCATTTAATTCCAAGGGGTGAAATGCTCAACAGGTGGCACAACTTTTTGACTAGAACGTATTTTATAATTGTTAAATGGTTTTATAACACATTGTACTGCTGGCACAATTCTCAATGCTAATCAATGCACTTATATGAAATTTGCACTTGTTGAAAAGTTTAGGCAGTGCACTTCTTTTATACAAGAAGAAACTCATAGTGGTTTAGTGCATTTTCGATGTGGGATAAAGGCTCAACACTAATACGCTACATAACCAGGGCGGGTTCGGCGGATTTTGTCCTCACCCCGACCCCGACCCGGCCCCGACTCGGGTTTTGGAATTCAATCCCATACCCGCCCCTAACCCTATTGAACCACCCCCATACCCTACCTATTAGGGGCGGAGCGGGACGGGGAACCCGGAAAACCCACCCCATTGCCATCCCTAACTGCCTTCATGCCCTTTTTACCCCCACTGTCTCTTCTTTAACCCAGTGGTTCTTGGACACTGGAGCTACAAGTCATTTAACCAATGATATTTCTCATCTACAAGTTCCAAATCCATACTCTGGCTCTAACACAGTGTCTGTGGCAAATGGAAATTCTGTTCAAATTGCACATACCGGAAATGGACTTACTCCTACTTCCTCTAAATCTCTTCTTCTTTCCAAAATCCTTCATGCTCCTCAAATCAATCATAATCTTCTCTCTGTGTATCAACTTGCCAAGGACAATAATTGTAGATTCATATTTGATTCACATGGCTTTGTGGTTCAAGATAAAGTTACCAATCAAACTCTTCTTCAAGGACCATGCAATGAAGGACTCTATCCTGTCTCCTTTCTTCTTTCATCACCTCATCATCATGTTGCTCTACTGCTTTCAATTCTATTCAGTCCCTCAATTTGGCACTTCTTGGGACATCCCTCTCCCAAGGTCATGAATATTATGTCTCATAAATACAATATTCCATGCTCAGTTTTATCCTCTTGGTCATGTCACCCCTGTCTTGCTTCAAAGAGTAAGAAGCTGCCTTTTCCATTGTCCCAAACTTCTGCTAAAAATCCCTTGTAAATAATTCACAATGATGTATGGGGTTCCACAGTTTCTGGCTATAGATTTGATGTAGTCTTCATTGATGACTACTCTAGATTCACTTGGTTATACCCTTTAAAGCTCAAATCAGTTGTCTTTCAAACCTTTGTCTCCTTCACAAATCTGGTTCAAAACCAATTCACCACCAAAATTAAAATACTTAGGACTGAAAATGGAGGGGAATATCTTAACAAGCCCATGGCTTCCTTTTTTGCTCATCATGGCATTCAACATCAAACTTCTTGTCTCCCCACTCCTAAGCAAAATGAGAGAAAACATAGTCATCTTCTTGAAACTACTCTCACTTTACTCAACCACTCCTCCATACCTCCTAAGTATTGGCCAGATGCTATTCTCACTGCAACTTCTCTTATAAGTAGGATTCCTTCTTCAGTCTTACAGTTCAAATCTCCCTTTGAATGCCTATTTCATGTTGCTCCTGACTACTCTTTCTTTAGAGTGTTTGGTTGTTGCTATCCTTGGCTTGTGCCCTATAGAACATCCAAATTGCAGTTCAAGTCAAAATGGTGTGTTTTCATAGGCCATGCTCCTAATTCCAAAGGTTATAAATGTCTTGACACTCACTCTGGTCAAGTCTTTGTTTCTAGAAATGTCCATTTGTTGAGAATCAATTCCCTTTCTCTCCACTCGTTCTCAATATTTGGGAAATCCTCCATCTCCTTCCACTTCCTCATCCGTTCCCTTTTCTGTTCCTCCTCCTCCTCCTAAATCTACCTTTCTTAATTCTCTTCTTGAACTATCTACACCATCTACTAGTTCACTTTCCTCCTCATCTGCATCATTTGATTCTTCCATTCCTTTTCCATCTTCTGATTTACCTACTGTACCATCCACTTCTATTCTTTCTTCTTCTACTTCTTCCACCTCTACCAACACTCATCCCATGGTTACCAGACTGAAAGCTGGAATTTCAAAGTCAAAACAACCTTTTTCTCACTCAGCATATGTAACTACTCTTGCATCTACAAATTCTGATCTTTTACAGTCTGAACCTACTTCTTTCCATCAAGCCAATTCCTCATTAGTTTGGAGAAAAGCTATGTCTGAAGATTATAATGCATTGCTAACCCAGCATTCTTGGAATTTAGTCTCTTTACCTCCTCAAAAATTTGTAATTGGCTGCAAATGGATTTTCAAAATCTATGAAGCATGGACACTCCATTTTCGGTATCGTTTGCGTTTTTGACACTCCACGGACACTCCGGGACACGGCTGTACAAGTGTCCGAATTCAAATAAATTAAATGTTAATTTCGGACACTTCGTGACATGGCAGGACACTGCCGAAAGACGGCCTAATAGGTTTTTTTTTTTTGGGAGAGAGACCCGGTGGTGGTTTTAAGATATATATTTCTTATAGGGAAATAAAATGATATATAAGGTCTTATATTAGTAACCCTAGCCTCTTAAACCAAAACCAAAACCCCGCGAGGCAGCTGAGAGGCGATAGAGATTGTGACGATGTGAGTGGCTCCGAGGGATCCGGCTCCGGCGAGGTCCAGGGCTCGGTCGAGGTCGAGGGCTCTGGCGAGGTCGAGGTCGAGGTAAGTTCCATTTTTCTTCTTCTTTTTCTATTTCTTTCTTTCTTTTTTTTTTTTCCCCGTTCTTTTTCTTCTTCTATTTTTTTTTCTTTTTCTTTTTAGGTGTTCACGATTTTTCTCTTTCTTTCATCTTCTTGATCTATTAGTCTCCAATGGTCTTGATGTTAGGGTTTACAAATTGAATTTGTCTTATTCTTTTTTTTTTTCTCGGTCAGTGTTTGTAGGAAATATGTCTTCTTCCGGTGCTAGTAGTAATCCTGTTAGTGATCAGGATGAAAATAAGCCACTATGGAATTATGTGACTAAATTAGAGAAGATTGGAGGTGGTGGAGGAGGAGGAGGAGGAGGAGGAGGAGGAGGAGGCAATTTTCAATTTAAATGCAATTTTTGTTTTGGCGAGTTCAAGGGGTCATATACAAGGGTAAGGCAGCAGAGCAACTCATTGAAGCTCAATTTCCCCACATTGTTTGGACTCCATGTGTTGTCCACACATTGAATCTTGCCCTTAAAAACATATGTGCCGCAAGAAATGTGGAAGGCAATGAAGTTGCATATGAACAATGTGGTTGGATTTATGAAGTTGTTGACGATGCCGCATTTATAAAATTTTTTTATCATGAACCACTCAATGAGATTAGCCATTTTCAATGAATTTGTCAATTTGAAGTTGCTTTTCGTTGCAAATACTTGCTTTGCTTCGTCCCTTGTGATGCTTAAAAGAATAAAACTAATCAAGGGTAGTGGTCCCCAAGCGATGGTTATTAGTGGTACGTGGAGTTGCTATAGAGATGATGACGTGGGGAAGGCCAGCAATGTGAAGGAGATGGAGTTGAATGATCTTTGGTGGGACAAAGTTGATTACATTCTTTCCCTCACCGCTCTGATATATGATATGTTGAGGTTGTGTGACACAGACAAGCCTTGTCTTCACTTGATTTATGACATGTGGCCTGTAGGATACAATGATTGAAAAAGTGAAGACTGTGATTTATAGGAACGAGGGGAAACGGCAAGAAGATACGTCTGTCTTCCACGATGTGGTGCACAAAATTCTTGTAGATAGTTGGAACAAAAATAATACTCCACTTCATTGTTTGGCACATTCATTGAATCCAACGTAATTTAATCTACTTGTTCAATGTTAAACAATAAAAAGTTGGGAGACTTTTGAAACCATTTCACACGTTTAATTATAAACTAAAAAAATTCACTATATTTTTTTTTAAGGTACTGTAGCGATGCTTGACTTCACAAGGATCCAAAGCGTGTATCTCTACACAAAGATTCAGAAGTTTCAAATGAGGTAGTTAGGTGTTTTCAAAGGTACTTCATGAACCCATGAACCTAGTAGAGAGAGCAAAAATCAAAGAGGAGTTTGCTTCTTTTACTATGAATAAGGGCGAGATGCAGAATCCATTCATGATCGATCTATAATGGAACCTCTTGATTGGTGGGCTATTTATGGTGCAAATGTACCATTGCTCCACGCTTTAGCTTCAAAGCTACTTATGCAACCTTCTTCCTCATCTTGTGCCGAGAGGAATTGGAGTACTTATTCCATTGTTCAATGCTTGAAGAGGAATAAGATGACACCACAACGTGCAGAGGATTTAGTTTTTATCCATAGAAAATTAGCAATCTTCGTCTTCTTTCAAGAAGAACCACACAATATATACAAGGGCAAACAAAGATGTGGGATATTGCAGGAGATTCATTTGGTTCCTATGAAGATGCTAGAATGCTTGATGTTGCAACTTTCTCCCTTGATGAACCAGAATTGGAGAATGTGCTATTTACAGATGATGGGAGTGTTGATGATGAGGCTATTGAAGTTGAAGTTGAGTCCATTGATGGGTGATGAGATTGCGAGAGTTTGGTTTGTGTTGTTATTGTGCCTTCTTTTATAATAATGTATCTTTCTTTAAATTCTTTTCCTAGTTGTGGACTTGTGGGTTTGTAATGCTAAAACAATCTTCTTCTTCTTTTTTTTTTTAACTTGAAATTAAATTATATTTAAAAAAATATTTTTTTATTCGAATTATCCCCGCCCGCTGTCTCAGTATCCTATTTTTTTGGGATTTGCTGTTTCGCCATCTCTGTGTGGTATCGTGTCCGTGTCACGTGTCCATATCCGTGCTACATAGTTCAAAATCAAGAAAAATGCCGATGGCTCTATAGCTAGATACAAGGCAAGACTTGTGGCAAAAGGATTTAATCAAACTGAAGGGTTAGAATATTTTGAAACATTCAGTCCTGTGGTGAAATAGCCAACTATTAGATTGGTACTTTCTTTGGCTCTTCATTTTGGGTGGGCTGTCAAACAATTGGATGTTTCAAATGCATTCTTACATGGCATTATGGAAAAAGAAGTGTACAAGTCTCAACCACCTGGCTTTTCTGATCCCACTCATCCTCAGCTGGTTTGTAAGCTCAATAAAGCCTTATATGGCCTCAAACAAGCCCCCAGGGCCTGGTTTGCCACTCTATCCAGATTCTTACTACAACATGGTTTTATCAACAGTATGGATGATTCTTCCCTATTTGTTCAGCATTCTTCCAATCATGTCATCATACTTCTAGTTTATGTTGATGACATAATCATCACTGGCAGTAGCTCTCAGAATATCTCTGACTTCATTTCCACCATGCAATCAACATTTGCAATGAAAGATCTTGGTCCCTTACATTACTTTCTGGGTATTGAAGTTCAATCCACTTCTTCAGGCCTTTTGCTCTACAGCTGCACAAGTATGCTACAGATATTCTTACTAAGGCCTCTATGTCTGAGTGTAAACCTACTGCCTCTCCTACAGCAGTCAAAGCTTCTCTCTTGCAGGATAACTCTCCCTATACTAATCCTCTTCTTTACAAAAGCTTAGTGGGGTTTCTTCAGTATCTCACAATTACCAAACCAGACATCACTTATGCTGTTTATAAAGTGTGTCAACATCTTCATAACCCTCTTAACTGTCACTTCCAAGCACTGAAAAAGGATTATCAAATACCTTAAAGGGCAAATACCTTAAAGGGACTCTTCATCATGGATTGAATTTTCAGTCACATCCCATTGCTTTACATCTATATAGCACGGATACGGACACGCGACACAGACACGATACGACACGGAGACGGCGAAACGGCAAATCCCAAAAAAATAGGATACGGAGACGGCTGGGATACTTCGAATAATTTTTTTTTTTATATATATATATATAATATAATTTCAAGTATAAAAATAAAAAATAAAAAAGAAGGATTAAACATCATCATTATATTACATATCCATAGAAACTAGACAATTAGCAAGTAGCAACTTAACAAGATTGTTTATTTGTCTTAGCATTACAAACCCACAAGAAAGATACATTATTAATACTAATTACTACACTTTTTTATTGATTGGGTTGAAAGGGAGGGGTAGTATATATAAAAAGTTAAAGAAAAAAAAAATCAATTTGTAAACCCTAACATCAAGACCATTGGAGACTAATAAATCAAGAAGAAAGAAAAAGAAAAGGAAGAAGAAATGAACATCTAAAAGAAAAAAAAAATCTGTATTCTTACATCTTGTTCAGTAGATTAAGAATAATTAATATCTTATATATCTTTACAAATTTTCTAATTTCGATTAATACTAATTACTACACTTTTTTATTGATTGGGTTGAAAGGGAGAGGTAGTATATATAAAAAGTTAAAGGAAAAAAAAAAATCAATTTGTAAACCCTAACATCAAGACCATTGGAGACTAATAGATCAAGAAGAAAGAAAAAGTAAAAGAAGAAGAAATGAACATCTAAAAGAAAAAGAAAAAAAAAATGGAACTGACCTTGGTGTAAGACCTCGCCGGAGCCCTCACCGTCGACCTGGACCTTGCCCTGGACCTCGCCGGAGCCCTCGACCTCGCCGGAGCCCTCGCCGGAACCACTCACTAGCTTCAGCCTCTATCCCCTCTCAAGTCGCAGCTTTGTGGGTTTTGGCTTGGTTTAGAGAGGCTAGGGTTTCCAATATACATCAGACCTTATATATTATTTTATTTCCCTTTATTTCATTTGCACCCCACCAAGAAATACATATCCTAAAACTACCACCGAATCTCAAAAAAAATAAAAATAAAAATAAAATACAAAAAAACTATCACGCCGTGTCTCGGGCGTGTCCTGCCGTGTCATGAAGTGTCCGCGGAGTGTCCGAAATTAACATTTAATTTAATTTAATTCGGACACTTATATATGCGTGTCCCGTACGTGTCCCGTACGTGTCCGTGTCCGCGGAGTGTCAGAAACGCAAACGGCACCCAAAATGGAGTGTCCATGCTTCATAGCTTTACATGGTTTATCAGATGCTGACTGGGCAAGGGATGGTCTGGACAGAAGATCAACTACAGGTTCATGCATTTTTCTGAGTCCTAATCTCATTTCCTGGTTTGCAAAGAAACAACCTACAGTTTCGAGATCTAGCACTGAAGCAGAGTATAAAGATCTAGTTAGTACTGCTGCTGAAGTGTTATGGCTAATGTACCTTCTGTTTGATCTTGATATAGTTCTGCCTTCACCTCTCCTTTTGTGGTGTGACAATATCAGTGCACTGTCTCTGGCAGAAGATCCCATCTTTCATGCGGAACCAAACACATAGAGGTTGACTATCACTTTGTCAGGGAAAAAATCTCCGCAAAGGTTCTCAAGGCCTTACATGTTTCCTCCCAGGATCAGTTGGCAGATTTTTTTACCAAGTCTCTTCCCATTTCAAGGTTAAAAGACTTGAAGTCTCGCTTGATGTTCTGCTCAAGCTGATTCAAGATAATTCTGGTACCCAGCCTCATCTTGAGGGGGGATGTAAAGTGTATTGAGCTCACATGATTAACAATGCTGCTGTATTCATTGAATCATTTTCTACTGTCTGTTAATTGATCTGCTGTATAGATAGTTTGTTAGGATAACAAACTTTCCCGCCCTTTTTCTGTGACTCTTCTAGAAGCTAAGTCTTAGTATAAGAAAGCTAAATCTCTATGTTATCAACTCATTCAATGAAGAAATCTTTCAGTTCTCTTTCAGTTCTTAAGATTCGTATCAAGTTCTTGAGTTTGCTTATGTTTGATTCATTTTAATTCATATTTTACCATCAATTAGTGTTTTTCTTCACTATACACACAGTGGAGCGATGACAAGAATTCTTGTAGGATCAAGTAGCCAATTCTATTGTTCCTCAATATAGCCACAAACCGCTGAAAATTTTCAAAGTGTTTTGAAGCAGAACATATGCCTTATAAGTAGAAAGACACAAGACCATGAATGTAGTTAATAGTTAAAATGCAAATAGTTAAAATAAAAAATTGAAATGAATAATATGCACCAGCTCACCTATACGATACGAGAAAGTGTAAAGTCTAAAAACAAATATGAATTGCAAAATTAACCAAGTCCAAGTATGTCATGCCCATTGAGACCAAGGGATGGCCCAGTGTTAAGGGATTCCATCCCACCTGCAGGAGGATGCGGGTTCGAGTCTCATGGGGGTTTATGGGCTGGGAGAGCACTACCTACCTTGTGTAGTGCATAATAATAATAATAATAATAATAATAATAATAATAATAATAATAAAGAAGAAGAAGAAGAAGAAGTAGTATGTCATGCCCATCAAAAAGTAAAAGAAATGTCATTATATGAAAATTGATTCCACCTTTTTTCTTGCTTGAACCAGAAGAATTGACAGTAGATGCTACATTCCCAAGTCCACAACCAGGAAGTTCCTTTAACCCAGAATCCATGTTCCCCAAACATTGCAGATTCTCAAATTCACACCCACCAAAGCCTTGACCATTTAGAGCTTCACCTTCCATACTTTTTCCTTCAACCCCGGGATGGAGGCAATAGACCTGATCATCACACTGTACATTACAAGGGTTCATTACATATGCACTAGGAAAGTTCGGATTAGCTACGTTTTGATACATATTGCCACTCTTGGCTGATTTCTGGTACGGGAACGAACCAATCTCCCCTTCAATCCTCCCCCTAATGTCCACCAGTAAACACTTAAGCCTTGCAATTTCAGCCTCCAAAGCAGCCTGACCCTGTAACCTCTTTAATAGCTGCTGATTCAAAGCCCTCAATCTTATAACTTCATCCTCTAATGACGCAGTACGAGCCTTCTTTTTCTCTCGGTACTTGCGAACTGCTTCACGATTACCCGATGGGCGTTTCTTTGATTTCTTTTCGGCAGACTCGGCAGTGTCATCAGTGGCAGCCTTATCGTCGTCCTCAGTTGCGCCAGATACAATTTTGGTGTGCACATGAAAACAAGTGTGCGTATGCGATAAATCAGGGCCGGGTGGGTTGCAGGTGTGGGTATGAGTGCAGGCATGTGTATCCTTGAAAATTTCATCGAAAAAGCTATCCATAGAGCAACTACTTGGGAGATCACCCATATCTGAACTCGGGAACATCTCTTGGGTTGAGAAATCAATCTCTCCGTCATCCATATCGATAATGAAATCCCCAAACAGAAAGCACAAAGAAACTAAATCCAAAATAAATGAGAGTACTACTCGATGTGGATAATTTCTTGATGGGTATTAAAAATGACAAGTTGGGTGTTGAAAACTCCGGAAACCCTAGAAAAACAGAGTCAATGGTACGAAATTAGGTCTTTTAAGCACAACCCAGATTAAGAACTTTGTTTCCCAACAGAATTAGAGCAAAACTAAATAGTAGAAGATAGTCAACCATTGTCATAAGCACTATGTATTCAAGTATACATATGACAACCCAATTGTTCTAGATTATAACTTAGCAGAAAAGGCAACAAGTAATGAGCTTTGAATTCAGAAACAGAGTCAAAATTAATACGAAAAAACATACCGTAGAAAAACCTCGAACCGATCAGTTGTGTATTGAGCGATTCGGGCGCGATTAAGATCTTCGAGACAAAGCAAAAATATGGAACCCTAGAAACAAAGTGGCGGTGCTAAGAGAGAGGAATGGCGATGCAGAGGACTATCGGTTCATAGATTCCATAGATAAAGAAAAGTCGCTGTTTTCCAAAAGTCAGATACTCAAGAATTGCCTACGCGGCCCTAATTTATAGGTATTTGGGGGAGTGATGTGCAAAATTATAAACTACTATGAAATTACTACTAGGGAATTATCAGATAGGTGAGGTTAGAGGTACTACAGATGGGTCAATAAGTGTGGGTCCATTTCACCTTGTCATTTTTTGACCATGATTGTGATGTGTACTCCTTTGTAATACGGAGTAATACTAGTACTATTCTTCTTCCAAATCTCCACCACATATTGACAAAACAATTTGATGAGTTGTGGGCAACACTCACGTGACATTGTAAGATCATAATATTATATATATATATATATATATATATCAGTCCGGATCTTAATTGAGTGTCAAAAGACGGATTTTAGGACGGATCACTTTTAACGACAAAAATGTCGCTTTTAACACCGAAATTTTTCGTCGCTACATGTTTTAGCGACGAAAAATTTCGACGCTAAAAGTGATCCGTCCCAAAGTTCGCCCCTTAACATCCGCACCTGATCTCACTATATATATATATATATATATATTTAAGATGCAAAAAAAAATAATAAAAAAATGAACAAAAACAAAAAAGAAAAAAAATCAAATCAAATCAAATCAAAAACAAAAGAAAATATGGTCTTACAAGTGCTACGTGTGTACTGCCCACAAAATAATATCATACGCCTAAAATGGGTGACTGAGACAAAATTACGTGTAAAGCTGTCACCATTAAAACGCAAAAGTTGGTTAATCCCAAGTTTTATACCTAGGTCTCAAAACATTGTGCTCATGTCTCAAAAATTGTAAATCGTGTGATAGCACAAAATGGCTATGTTATCAAAGAATTCTCCCAGATTTGAGAACATGATTCAATCATTGCTGGGCTATAAGGTCTCATTGAATTTGAGACCATTAGTAAAAAAAAATAAAAAATTTTGGGCACAAATAAATCTCACAAACACAATTCACAAATACCACAATGTGTTTATATCTCTCTAAAACCAAAATATATATTTTAGAGTACAGTTTAATTAGTTACAATTGACAAGATTGCATTTCAAAAATGTCATTTGTGTAAAACCACGAAGATGCATAAAGTCATGAGTGAGGGGAGGGGATTGAGCCCAATACAGCAATGCAGCCCACAGTCTTAGATAATAACAATAAAAAAGAGCAGCCCAGTGTACGAGGCTCCCGCCATTGCGGGATCTGGAGAGGGGAATCCAAAATCTAAGAAAAATTAAATAACAATTCTGAATGGAGGGGAATCAACTATAAGCTATTACTATGCAGTAGTATTCTCTTAGATTTATTTTTATTTCATTCAACCAACATGACAAGATCATCACTTACATTTAGAAAATGACTCAGCAATTTATTATTATTATTTTTGTAGAACGTCTAAAAGCATAAAATGATGAAATATATATATATATATATCAGTGACATCATTGGAGAGAGATATACGTATCTCTTGGGTTGTGTCCCAAAAATTGTGTCTTTGGATGTGCCCCAAATTTTACCCCTTTAGGATTCTTTAAGATTGCCTACTTGGTCAGAAGAAAAAGACTTTGGATGAGGAGTTAATTACACGGACCTCTCCTGAGGTTTGAAAAATTACACAGACTTTCCCTCAATTGTAAAATTACACAGATCTCCCTTAAAGGTTTGGATTTGCGTTACACACACATCCCCTCTAAATTGCAAAATTTACAGATATCTCTTTCTTAGGAACAAATTAGTTTTTTGGTATAAATTGATTTTGGGTTTAAATATTAGGAACAAATTAGTTTTTTGAGCAAATTGATTTTGGGTTTAAATTTTTTATTTTTGTGAACAAATTCATATATATATATATATATATATACACGGTCCGTAAGTTATTAACTTGCGGATTTCTTTCTCGACCGTTGGATCGGTGTACATCAGTGTGAAATGACCCAACCTAACTTGCTTTCAAACTCCAATTCTGACCTTGTAGGCACAATTGTATTTGGTTAGAGTTTAGAGAAATTCCGAAATTAATAAGATCTCCTTCTTTGTGATACAATATTATTGACATTTACTATGAGTTGACTTATAAAAAACATCTGTCATATAAGTTCTGTTTGGCATGTCATGGTCTCTTTCCATAAATTGCTGCCATCTGGAAAAATTCCGACAAAAACCATAATGTGGAGGAAAATAATTGAATGCGGAAAGAAGTGAGATAATCAAGGATCAAACTGATTGTAATTAATATGGATCTTTTTCTTTATCATATTCTTTTGTTCTGCAAAGCCCATTTTGTTTCTTGATAAACATTATACTTAAATCCATTTATTTTAATTGCAGTTTAAGGACCTGAATTTGTACTAATTGGATTTTTATGACTGATCGTTATTGTGTTTATTAGGAGGGGCTCGTGCAGCAACAGCTGGTTGAAGAGGTAATCAGATGGACATAATATATACATGCAATGAACCTTTGTTTTTGTGGATACATGTTTCCCCCAATAAGTAGTTTGTTGAACTTGTCGTCTTCCCTTCGGGTCATTTCATGTTCTTACTGTTTTCCAAGGTCTCATTTGTCGTTACCGTGTTGTGTATTAGAGCTGCATCTCTTCTTTAATGAAGCTCGGTGGATGGTTTGGTCTTGATATTAGTTTACACCAATGGTTCTGTAAAATGTTTTAACGTGTGTAGCTGGCAGAACTACTGCCCGGAGACCCTCAGCTTTTTGATTTTCCATATCAGCCTTGTTATTCTTTAACAAAGACATGGTTAATATTTTAAGCATTATGATATGATGTTAATCTTCTGTTTCTCTTTTGGCCTTTTTAAGCCTTCAAGGATTTAGTTATATCTGAGCTATGGGATTCTCTATTGCTGAATCACAGAATTTAGGGGAAGGTGGGGAGGCCTTTTCAAGTTGCCTACACTACTATGAACTGTGAAAGTTTCACATTTCACAACTATATGGATTCTGGACAGGTGAGTTGCTACATCCGGCAACTATCTGAACTATTTTACTTTCATTCAAAGTTTGTGAGACAGGTAGGGTGAAGTGCACAATATTGTGTGGCCAATACAGCTGACAAATGAGATCATTGGTGTGATCTTGGCTTGGCTCATAGGACCAATATATAGATTTTCGGTGATTTGGTTTTGGCTTCAGTTTACCTCCTTTAGAACTTCTGAGTATTTTTTACTGACCGAGCCACTGGAAACTAAATCTTAAGGCGCAAATTTGCCATCGAGTAGTGGGACTGGGAAATCCCCCACCCCATCTATACGAAGAGCATTAAGTACACTAATGCCTGTCTCCGCACCTAATGCACAGTTAGAAAGAAGTGTTATTTTTTGAATGACCGCTCTCCCAGGTAGCTCCCCTTATTTCTATACATAGATATACTGTATATCATAATTTTGTGGATACTCCAGTGTAAAATTCAATATCTTCAGTTAGCTCATTCTGGAAAATGTTTAGTTTCTGAAACACCATGCTTCGAATTATCAATTATATTATATCGTAAGATACTTATATAGGAATGACCACATATGAAAAAGCATAATGAAACTTGGTCCATTTTGGTCAATGATCAGTTAATTCATGACTGTGGATTGTATATCAAAATGCTTCACAAGTAACAAACGACATTCAAATTCATAGAACGACCAAACACGCTGTACCAAATAACATGAACTGAGTGTATGGATACATTTTGTTTCGCAAACTTACCCCTTGGCTGGCTCGGGGCTTCTTCCTCTCAAAACACTACAAATACATATAGAGTTCTATCTACATCTACAAACCACCTCTGAATTGGGTGCAGATTTTTATTTTTATTTTTTCTTGACTATACAGGGATGAGCTGCACACTCTGCTGGGGCCAAAAATTGAGCTACATAGTAGTGAAAAATGTATTTACAGAGAGAACACAAACCAAAAAAAAATATATAGGTATAGCTAATCTAAACTTGAAGATCTACTCCATCTTCCTTTAAAGTAGTCCTCTAGTGAAACACTGCTGTGCTTCTTCATGCTGCTAAATGAGGTGGAATTGTCATCCACATCAAGCAATGCAAGACTCAAATGGGACTCTGCTCTTGATTCTGGATATACTTCATCATCATTATTTTCCTGGTTTTCTGTATCATCTTTCTCCTCATTTTGGCCTTTCACCCACATGGCCTCATCTTTGTCCCCTTTTAAGATCTCCAAAATCTGGTGGAAAGGACCACAAAGAATGGAAGTTTTCACTCCAATTGTTTTCAGTTATGAAAGGGACAAGTCCAGAGCTTGGCACTTGCAACATCATTAAAACGAGGGCAATAAAGTAATTTTGGAATAAAGGCGCTAAGGTAGTTTAATGTTAGGTTGTTTGTGAATTACTTATCGCCCTTGTTTGAACGAGGTTACGGAGATATTATTTTATTTTGTCAGATTGAAATTAAACGGGTACTTTTAGAGACGTCATGAAGTGTTGTTACCTGGTTTATTTTAGGACGAAGCCGGGCTGCTTGCGTGAGACAAAGGGTTGCTGCTAGAGCCATTCTCTGTGTTTGAACCTCGTTGACATTTTTATCCAAATTAGGATCCAGTAGGCCTTCTATATCCCCTCCCTCTAGTTTTGGCTTTGCCTGAAAACAAAGATCTATATTTATTATACAAAAAGACAGAAATTAAGGTTGAGTTATTGCTTGATTGCTTCATTGTTTTTACATAGCATTTAACTGAAAAAGCTATCATCTTGAATCTATCCATCTAGCTAAACCAATGCTTAGAATCATATTTTGCTATTTCAAGGAAAAATTGAAATGACCGCTTTGTGGTAAAATATGATGAAATCTTCTTCTTTTTTTAATGAAAGAGCAATAAGGCTGTTTAATAAATTGTAAATAAGACTGTTTAAATTCAAGCAACGACCAAATAGGCTATATAAGTAATTGAAACTTTCATGGCATTGGGAAGGCCCTACCCACATGACCAAGCTTTCTTGTCCCTTGGAGGTCTCTGAACTGATTGGTTTTCTCCCAGATAACAATTCAAGAAGAACCACACCAAAAGAGTAGACATCGATTTTGTCACTCACTTTCCCATACATAAAGTACTCGGGAGCGAGATACCCGAAAGTTCCCACGACATCGCTGTGCGTCACAGAAGATGAAATTGTAGGACCCCAAATTGCCAACCCAAAATCGGATAACTGTTAAAGAAATAATAAATATCAAAACCAAATTGTAAATTTTCATATTCAACTAACGGAAAGTCAAACACAATAACACTTTTAAACTTTACGTGGTTTGCAGCCAAGCTAGGACTACGTTCACATTTTTTTTTACGCTCCAATGTAGAAAGAGAAAATTACAAAATACATCAATACCCAACCCTTAACTAACATAAAATTAAGGCTATACTACAAGTGCAGAAATTACCCAAAAACCCCTCGGAAAAATGGAATCTGTTGAAAGTGAGGCCAAGTGTACAGTATCATTTTTAATAGTCACAGAGAGGAAGTACCTGAGGCTCAAACTCATCGGTTAGAAGAATGTTGGAAGACTTGACATCTCTATGAATAACAGGCCTAGAGCATTCATTGTGTAGGTAGTTAAGTGCTTCAGCAATTCCAACAGCTACATTAAATCTCACTTCCCATGACAATACAGATTTTTCTTTGTTATTACCTGCCTTAGCAAGAACAACTTCATATCAGCACAATTTCTGACAAGTAAAGAAAAAAGATCAATCTCATACAAGCTGTACCATGTATATTCTCCTCTAGATTGCCTCTAGAATATAAGTCATAAACCGAAACTAGTTCGTTATCTTCAACGGAGATTCCTAGCAGAGGCGTAATATTTTTGTGCTTCAACGAGGTCATAATATCGACTTCCAGTGAAAAGTCCTTCCATGTTTCTTTCGATGACCTTAAAATCTTTACTGCCACTGCCTTGCTATCAGGAAAAAACCCTTTATATACACGGTTACACCCCCCTTTCCCTATCAAATTATCTGTGACAAAAATCAAGTACTCAGCAAGAATTGCTCATAAAGAAAATAAATAGATCAGATATTTGAAACTAATTTCAGGGGGGAAAAAATAAACCTGAAGAGAATTGAGAAGTTGATGTTCTCAGAATTTCGTGGTCGAACCACTTGCACCCAGATGAATTTATATCCTGGAGAAGCTCTAAATTTTCTGGGAGCTCACTCAAAGCTGATAAGCAATTCCTATCTCTATGAAAAGCTATTTTTCCTAAAGGACTTCCTGATTCACTTGAGCTCGAGCCGTCCTTGGATTGAGGAGTTTCTGGGAAAGACCGGTCTGGTAAATTCATGACCCATCTCACCACCGATAATTTTCTTGCTTCCTTGGCTGGTGGACTTATTTGACTAGCTGTTCCAAGTAAGGGCCAACCAGGCCTTTGCTCAAAATGGTCCTCCTCCTTGTTCAAAGAAATTGAACTCAAAGAAAGTTTCTTGTGTTCTTCAATGGGGCAGATCAACTTGTGATCTTTTAAGTCCTTGTTACCATGTCTAAATCCATATTCAGAGCTTTGAGTGAATTCATGGCTGTGTTTTGTAATTTCTGATATCTCAGATTCACCAAATTCTGACTGGTTATCTTTGAAAGCATGGGTGTTTCCAGTTAGGTAAAAACTTGGCCTCGGATCTAAATCTGAAATCACCCAAAAAAAACAAAGCTTAGAAAATCTTTCTTTCTTTCATAAGTCTTGTTTAATTTTCAACTAAAAAAAGGGAGGGTGAACAGCAATTCATAAAAATAAATCAGACCTGGAATATGATTGTTAGAAAACCTTCTAAACACAACCTTTCCATTGTGGATGGCCATAACTTCAGTGGTTGGAGGCAGTCTTTTCGCAAAATATTTAGCAATCGAAGCCCTATGTCTGTAAAAATCCATCTGTTTAGCCTAACAAAGACAATACACATAATATATACATATAAAACTGAAAGTAGTGAGAAATTAAAGCTTCAGCTTCCGTACCCAAGAGGGTTTTTCCTGCTTATCCCCACAATTACAGCCATGGCGGCGCAATCCTTTGCCTCTCTCACTAAAACCCTTCTGACTGAACTTCCTGACAAAACCTGGCCAGTGAGATCCACCTGACATCCCAGAACAATTAAAAAAAAAAAAAAAATCAGAATCAGTACTTCTCTTTTTTTTTTTTTGGTGGGGGGAGGGGGGGATGGTAAGAATGTGAGAATATCAAACCTGTTTGACATTACACAAGCCTTCATAAACTTGTAAATAACCATCCAACAAGGGCTTGTCTGTTATGGTTGAACCTGCAATGGTAAATCAATTATCATACACAAATTAGGCTCGAATTTACTACTTCAATTCTACCAATGTACGTAGTAGTACTAGTAATAATATTAGAAGGGTTGATTAAATACCATTATCTCGGCGAACATGAACTGCAACAACGTGATCACCCGGATCTGCTACTTTAACAAGAGCCCAATTCAGCAATTCTCTACCATACCCATCAATTCGAATCGCCACTAACACAATCTTCTTCTTCTTCTTCTCCTCCACAGTCTTAACTTCCTCAACTGTCATTTCTCTTTCAATCCTAATTATATATATATATATATACCCTCAAAATTTCAATACACCTCTACACTCATTTGGTTCCTGAATTCGAAGAAAACCTTCCCTCCCAGTACTTGATATGAATATGAAAGCTCTTCTTCTGTGGAATTAAACAAAACCCATCAACACACTACAAATTAGTAAAATCCGAAGTTGATAGTTATAAACAAATTATTCCAAAAGAAAAAAAAAAAAAAAATATATATATATATATATATTCCCATTTTTCCGCCATGAATTGAAAATTCAAAGTAATACCTACGGACGAGACCCACTTGGCTAGCCACATATTATAGAGATATGGTGTATCTATATATAAATGTGTTGAAATAGAAAGAAATAAACAAGACCCGACAACAGAAGCGTACCTAATATTTGAATCCAATTGTCATTCAAGCTCGTCAACCTTTTAAAAATGTAATTGCCCGCTAACGGATCATAATCAGTCCAACTACTTCAACTAACAAACAATTAAAATTTTAAATGGTGGGGTTACGGTGACAACAGAGCTTATATAGTTAAGCAAATGGGTTTTTGTATTTATTTGAATGAGATTTGAAGAAGGTGATGATAGAGAAAGGTGTGTGGGCGGGGGGTAAGAAGTGAACAAACCGTCGGTGGGAGAGAGAGAGAGAGAGAGAGAATTCCCGCGAAAAAAGGAGAGAGAAAGAAAGAGATTCAGAGTAGTGGGCAGGGGGTCTTTTCTCTTTCCGTCCGTTAAAATACCGGCAATTGTTCGCGGGTAAACCCATCATATCCGGTCACTTTTACCAAACCGACAATTTGGGGCTGAGAACCTTTACCGGCTACTGCGGGTTGACTAATATCATAATAAGTGTTATTACAGAGAAGTAAAGCACTAAAACTCATGGAAAACGTTAACACATAATTATTAAGTTTCGGGTAAATTACACTAACCTCCCTTGAGGTATGATATAATTACAAAAACCTCCCTTATAGTTAAAAAAATTACATTAGTAAGGTTTTTATTTTTATTTTTTATACTTGCCTAAATCCAGACTGGATACACACACCCCCCAGTCTCAACCCAACTCCAAAGCCCCACACCCACAGCAAAGTCCAATAAGGACCACTCATTCCGACTGAAGAATAATTGGAGAGCAAGGAACTAGAATCCCTTATGGGGATTTGAATCCTCTCCCTCCCCACTGGGAAGAGAGAGGCTATGCCAATTGGAATATAGCACACTCTGACATTTACACTAGTAAGTTATCTAATAATTTTTCAATTAAAACTTTTTAAATAACTATTTTGCCTTTATTAATCTTTTTTGTCCTCTCTGTTTTAAGGGCATATATTAAGAATAAATTGTCATTCCAAATATTACAATAATATATTTTGTTTCAAGGATAAATCAATAAAACTTTAACATTGCTAGGTTTTATTGATGAGAAGGGAGGTCAGTGTATTTTTTAAAACTACGAGTAAGATTTTTGCAATTAGTACTTACCTCAAGCAGGAGGTTGGTGTAATTAACTCCAAAGTTATCTATTTTGTATAAAGACGAAATTGCCCCTTTTTGTCTACAGTGGTGTGCCATTTCATAAAATTTAAACGTGGTCTCTTGAAAAGTCCCATACGCATCTCCTTTCTTAGGGTAATTACGAGGTTAACTTTGTAAATGGCTGGAAGTTGGGGTGTATACGAGCCGAGTTTGCTCGCGAATTCAAACGAGTCGATCTTTCTAGTATTTGCGAGTTTTTTAATGAGCTTTTTCGCGCACCTTTTTAAACGATGTAGTTTAATAATAAAATAATCATTTATTAAGCATATTTACGAGATATGTCATATTTTCTCTAAAATTACATAGTTTTATAATAAATTTATATATAAAAGTCACTATACAAGCGCTTTATCAAACTTATTAACGAGCTTTTTCACGAACCTGCTCACGAGCTTTAATCGATTGTGTTCACGAGCTCAAATGAGTGAGCCGAGCTTAGCCTTTATCGAGCCGAGCTTCGAGCCCTTGTTAAGCGGCTCAGCTCATATACACCCCTAGCTACAAGACAAGAAAATTGAAAGAAAATGTTACCTTAGTAAGTGAACTCATCATGTTAGATATATTCGCGAGGAGCAAACTTCAGCGCAGTTTGCTATGTGATGTTCATCATGTGCCTCTAACAGAATAAACAGTGCACAACACAATTTCCTTAATAAAATAAAAATTAAAAAGATAGCGAAACTGCACAGAAGTTTTGCTCCTATTCGAGTTCATGGACCATTTGTTCATTGCAAAGAACGGGGATATTTTCCAAAGAATGCTGAAGATTTAAGCTCATATTATAGATCCTTGAATAAGCAAATCCATTTTGCTTCATTTGCTGTTACAAAGACGATGGTAACCTTTTCTAATCTTTCTTGATTTGACTACTTTAACCCTTTTAGTCAACATTTGTGCAAATCCGAAGAAGACGATTACCTTTAAAAGTTAAAAGACATAATTTCAATAACTTTGTTCCTTTTTGTTTGGGCATTGATTCCATAAAAGACTTAAAAGACTAAGAGTCAATTCCAAACCATATTAAAGTGATTTGATCATTTGACTTTAGAGTCAATTTATACGAGTATTATTCGATCTCGTATTGATTGTGATCTGAACTCATTATGTCATGATATGAATTCCATAACAACTAAGTTAAATTACAAATTTAATTGGACACAAGTAACCTTCCCCACTTTGTTTGGTCAGATGTCTTTTTCAAATCACAAATGCATTTATTCAGCAAATCCACCGACACAACGATGGATACTTACTACCATGTGCGAGTGCCTTGTCAAGTCGATGTCTTAACATATCTAGCGCCACCCCCCCTATGGGAATGTAGATACTGTGTTTTCTTTTCTTGTTTTTTGTTTGATAGAATACAGTGTTTTCTATATATGTGTATATATGTATAATGTATCTATGAGGGAAGTTACTTCTTGTTGTGTTTTGGTCCCGTTTGGTAACAAATTTTATTTTGTAATTCAATTATAACAACCTGCTTGTAGACAAAAGTGGTCCATTATAGTTTATGGGGAAAAATTGGTGAAAATGACATTAAGACATGTTTAATAGGAAAAAGAGCCTTAGACAAGGTGATCCTTCCTTTATCCCCCTACTTGTTTGTTCTTATCATGGGAGGCCTTAAGCCAATTATTTCACCATAATTCAAAATGGCTCTTTTACCTACCATTAGAAATGTGATAAAATTAAAATATCTCATCTATGTTTTGGGAATGACTTAATTATCTAACTTAATGGAGATGTTGTCTCAGTTAGAACTATTAGAACCACTCTAAATCAGTTCTATGAATTTTCTGGGCTTCAAGCCAACAATACCAAACGTTGTGTTTTCTTCTCTAGTATTGATGATCAGTTAACTGATGTAATATTGGCTGAACTCCAGTTTACCAAAGGTAATCTTCCCATGCGATATCTTGGAGTTCCATTGATAACCTCCAAACTTAAAAAAATTCACTGTGATGAACTGTTTATTAATATTTGTTCTAGGATCAACTCCTGGAAATCTAAGCTCTTGTCTTTTGCAGGTAGAGCTCAACTGATCCAGTCTGTTCTGACAGGAATCCAACGGTTTTGGTCAGGGATGTTCACTTTACCTAAAAGTGTTCTTAAACAGGTGGATCAAACATTAATGAGGTTTCTTTGGTCTGGTACCTCTGAAAAGGGGCATGGAGCAAAAATCGCCTGGTCCAATGTGTGCAAACCTAAGGAGGAGGGTGGTTTGGGGTTTAACAGTATCTTCCTTACTAATACTATCCTGAATTTAAAGCATATTGGGAACCTGCTTGACCCCCGAAATATTTTCTTGTGGTCAAAGTAAGTGCACATGTATATGATTAAAACAAAAAGTTTTTGGGAAATTAAACCCCCTGAGCAATATTCTTGGTATTGGAGGAAACTATTGAAACTTAGAGATATTGCTCGTCCTTTACTTAGACATAGGATAGGAGATGGTCGACATACTTCCCTTTGGTTCGACAATTGGCTCCCTTTTGGCCCTCTGTTTGAAAAATATACTAGTAGAATTGCTTATAATGCTGCTATCGATCCTAAAGCAAAAGTTGCAGCCATAATCAATAATAATGATTGGAATTGGCCCGCTTCAAACTCCATTGGGTTAAATGAAGTTCGAATTCTCTTATCTAATAAAAGCTTCTAGTATGTCAGATAGTGCCTCCTGGACAATCTCTCCCACTAGTAAATTTGTATTTGCAAAAATTTGGGATCATATTACAGAGACCTCCCCTGTGGTTCTTTGGCATAAACTTGTTTTGTTCTCAGGATGCACTCCCAGACAAAATTTTAATTTATGGATTGTCGTCCAACATAAGCTTGCAACCTATGACAGGATCCATGCTTATACTCCTGGTCCTCTGGCTTGTGTGTTTTGCCATAGCCAAATGAAATCTCATAATCACTTTTTTTAGTGTACTTATTCCTCTTTTATTTGGCAGGATTTGATGCATAGATGTGACTTGAGATGGAATAGGACTGATTGGAACACTACGATACAGTGAATCTCATAATCACTTATTTTTTGAGTGTACTTAATCCTCTTTTATTTGGCAGGATTTGATGTAGGGGCAAAATATTCAACATGCTATCCCTAAAACCTGCCTTAGAGTTGCGGTCTATGGTTTATGGGGGGAGAGGAATTACAGAACTTTTCATGGAGCCTCCACTCTAAAAGAACAATTGTTGCAAAATATGATATCACAGATCAATATCTAGCTTAGATCTTAGTGGAAAAATCATTCCCAACTTGGCTTATATGTACAACCATGGACATAATGGACATAATGGTCTTTTGCTTAGATTTCTTTAAGCTTTTGGTTTTCTGTATAGATTTGGATTTGTTCTAAGTTTGTATATGACAATGCTTTTGGATTTTTCCTTCTTTGTGTGGCTTTCTTTGCCACAGTTCCCATGCTCTGAGCTTTGTTATATCCTGGGGTATGCCCTTGTACTTTTGTACCTCCCTTTTTTGGCATATATTTACCAGTTTTTCGGAAAAAAAAAAAATTTGGAATGAAGGACACTTAATAAAACAACTTGGTTTTTACTCCTATTTTTTTTTGGACCAAAATATCATCTTCATCATCTAACCTTACTATTAAACCCTTGACACCATTGCTACTACCCATGCTTAGCCTTCAACCACCACCACTTCCACCTCCGGCGACCACCACTACCATCTCCGGCAACCTCCGACGACCGTCACTAGCACCTCCAGCGACAATAACCTATCATCCCACCTATAATTCGCGACTACTCTTAGAAAATAGATTGAAATCATCAAACAAAATCATAATATCCACCACAAAATTGCTGAAAACTCTCTATGAACAACAAATTTTGAAAAAATCAGATGAAGAAAACTAAGTGAAATTTCACTCAACAGTTTTGACCATCTTAAGAGAAATTTCTCTTAAGATCAGTTGGCCATGGAGATTTGTGTTGGTGGTGGTGGTGGTGGCCGATGGTGGTGGTGGCAATGGTGTTGGTGGTTGTGGCGATCTAGATCTAGATTTAGATCGATGGTGGTACGGTGGTGTTGGTGGCCGTAGTGGTGGTGGCCGAAGGTGGTGGTGGTGATGATGTTGGCAGTGGCGGCGGCTCCGGTGGTGGTGATCACAATACTGGTGATTATGGAGGGAAGAGGAGAGAGAAAGTTAGAGAGAGAAGAGAGATGGTGGTGGTGGTGGCTATGAAGAGGGAGGAAAGAGAAAGTTAGAGAGAGAAAAGACTTGGTGGTAGTGGCGACGGCTTCGGCGATGGCAACGGCGACGACGATGTCACAGCCCGGTCCCACAATAACGGAACCGGAGCCCGTGGCACGCCACCGAGGCTAAACCAATTCATTAATGTTCCCAAAAATTAGGTTTGAAGAACACACGCAGCGGAAAACAAAACACATTTTAAAACCAGAGGTTCAGTCGACTGCTCAGTCGACTGCACAGTCGACTGATCAGTCGACGGAGGTAGGCAGGGATTTAAATGTCAATTCCAGTCGACTGATACTGGGGGTCCAGTCGACTGCTCAGGGGTTCAGTCGACTGCTCAGGGGTCCAGTCGACTGCTTTTGTTAAAATAAGAAGCAGTAGCTAACAGACACAGGGGTTCAGTCGACTGCTCAGTCGACTGCTCCCCTGGCAGCAGCCCAATCTGCAGAAGTTCAAGTTTAAAAGCTTTCTAACTTTCCCCAAAGATCAACCACTCGAAACAACTCAAACCAAACTCAGTCTAAAGTACTTCTAGCTGTATTAAAACATTATCAAACATAATTACAACATGTTACTAACCATTACAACAGTTTAAAATCCATCCTAACATACCAAATTAAACATGGTTTAAACAACCAAATTCTTATTACAACATTTCTATTATTCCAAAACTACAAGATTATCTTTCAAGTTGCCTCACAAGCGAACTCCCAACCCACGTACTCACTTCTGCGATTCCTCGCCAGCATTTATACCTGCAATGGTTATTTGAATAACCACACATATTTCGATTTGTTTAAGCTAAAGCTTATTGAATAAATCAACATATGTACATGAATGATAAACATGTCCGCATTCACATCTCTACATTTCATACTAGTCGCCGGAGACTCACGTGCCCGTCCATATTCCCAATCCGCGACTCATCGCCAATAAGTCCACGCGAAAGGGTAAGACCCACGATTCTACAAACAATCGTGCGACCTTAATGCCACTCTATCGGCTCCACAAAATGGTACGGTGACCACGTGCTCCTTCTGACCCAAATAAGCAACTTAACATGCTCAAATACATATCACCATGCTCGCGGTAATTAAAACATATCACCGTGCTATTGAGCCTACTTATCAATATAAATGCCCAATATGAACTACACAATATATCTCTAGGAATTAATACATGCTATTCAGACATAACATGAATACATGCCAAGAAATCATTCCAAAACATAGTTGAATCACTCACCTCAGATCTACCTGCTTATAATACGATCCAAAGAAAACCCGTGCACAAAGAACGTGCAGAAGTCCGCCTAGTACAATTCCTATGGATCAGAATTCCATTTATCAACTTTTATGAAAAATTCTAGAAAATAACTTTTCGGAAAACTTAGCCAAACAGGCCCTAACATATATCAAAACGAAGCTCTTACCTCAAGGAGCTCGAATATGAAATCTGGGAGAAACCAGACTGACGGAAGGTCGTCGTTTGGCATCGCAAAGCTCTAAGCTCCTAAATCTCCCTCTAGCCCCCTTTTTGGCCTCCTCTTGAAATTAGGTTAAGACTTATGAAAAAATCTAAGTTCATCTCTATCTATATATAGACAACACTCTTCGGGAATTACGTTTACCTCCCCACGAGTTTTCCAAACTCCTAAATCAGTCTCTGAAACTTTCTATACAGCTCATTCATAGCTTTATAAGTAAAACTTCAAAATTATAAAAGTTTTCGACTAAGTTTCGTTTGGTCGCTAAAACGTGAATTTCTATATGACGTTTCCGAAGTTGCTAATTAGCCTACCAAATTAATAGCGTGTTCATTCGTCCTCACCAGGATACTAAATCTAACAACAGAAATAAATTCTAAAACAGAAAATAATACAGATATTGAAATACACAGGTAAACATTTATTTTCAGATAAACATTTAAAGTGTTCCACAGTGACCGTCTCACACTCGGAGAGACGTCACAACAACAAATCCTCAATCACCACAGTTTCAAAGGGTTCTCTAATACAGACACCCAAATCAACTCGTGAGTCAAAACTCACTCAACCATGTGTCATAGGACACCCCACATCACATTATCATGCATGACAATATGATGCAAATGCAAATGTAATAACACAATACGGGTGTTAAAATACTCTCCCCCTTAAAAGAAGTTTGTCCCCAAACTTGTACCTCATGTCTCAAAAGGTGCGGATACTGAGTACGCATCTCATCTTCTCAAGTCACTAAGACTTCACGCAAGTACTTCCAACATTTACCACATACACAATCCCCTTCACTGAGATGACACAATCTCATGAGGAAAAATAAATCCTCAGGCTTTTAAGGAAAATAAATCCTCAAAGTCCCCGCCTCAATCTGATAGAAGATTCAAACAGAACCCTAGCAATACCCCGAAGCATCTCGATAAATGAGAACATCGATACCTGAGTAGAACTTACTCAATAGTCAAACCTGACACTAAATCACATCACGACGTCACCACGTCCACTCACATATCCTTTTATCGTACTTATCACATATGCTGTTCGAAACCCAAAGGTTATATCCCAATCACCAAAACGAAGGAAGTAACTCATCTCTCTTCACCTATCTTTCTTGTTGACTAAAAGTCGTTTCCAACACGTCTCAACTGGGTAACCACCATACCTGATTCCTCATCTCGAAGTGAACCAAACTGACTACTTTCATGCATATATACTATGTCGATAAGTCGATGCCTCAACCAACTATTTCATATACCATAGATTCAATCCCTTATCCTGCTAATCGCGGAATACTTGTAGAATGATAACACGTTTTCAAAGGACTTTCATTCCTTTTCAAATTCCATTCGGTTTAATCCAACCTCGTATTATTCTTCCAATCATACATACCTCGTAAGATACTATCCAGATTCTTAACTGAAAATTTTATATCACTCTACTTCTTCGAGCCCAACTGATGTCTCGAATAGTTAAACACACTTGCCCCTTTATCTCTCGCATTCTGTACTCAAACTATCGTCGACTAACGTAAAAGATTAAATGTTACACCTTCAATTTAAAACTTGTAACAAAGTCAATTACATATTCTCCCTTTTGTTTTTAAATTAAAACATTTTAAAATTTTGCATAATATTTTCACATATAGTTACCCCAATATCCGTCGCAACAATTAACGATGTGAACCCAAACTTGACTTAGTCAATCATACACATACCATAGAGTTTATAAAATGTACTCCCATGTTCATAAAATACCTCGTTCATGTCTTAAACCCTTGGTCATTCACAATCCATTCTTATTTACGTAGTGTACACACACCCAGAGCCAATTATTTTTCAATCGAAAATCTCAACAACAATGTACTCCATTCCCATCTCATACCTCACTCGTATACTATCCTTTGGTCTATCAGTCCATGTAGATCCACCACCATTTACGTAGTTATACGACTCCATGAGTCTCTAGTGTTTCACTTCCACCCTTGCACAAGCTCATACCAAGCGTACTCATGTATCGCAACTCTTACTGAATTTCTGACTGCCCTTTTCACTGAACATATATTCCTTGTATAACATCTCAAGGTTTCATACCTTATTTAACGATTTAGTATTTCATAACTCTAGTCAACCTGACTTAACTCCAATTCAGATTTTCTAATCCTTTATATTCGCCATTCTGATCTCAATTTCATTGTTCACGAAGAACTCGCTGTCCTAAGTATTTCATACTATTCCCGTAACCATCTGAATACAATTCAATAATTTGGTCTTCCCAATCAAGTACCATAGTCTCACTGTGTTTGATAAATTTCTTATCGACTTTCAATTCACATACCTTCCATGACAATACTCAAGTCAACTCGTTTAACAGCACTACTTCCAACTTACTAATTCCAAGTGTACACCATTTCACTAACCCTTTTTACTTTAGAATTTCTAAGTTGATAATTTACTCACATAGAACTCATTCGTTTGACGACCACCGTTTTGTCTCAAGCACTAAGCATACCATATCCTTCCACGATACTTGTCTTCCAAAGTTCACTTGATACCTTGCTACAAACAAATTTTTTTTTTTTTTTTTTTTTTTAAACATTTTAAACACTTAAAATTTTCTTGGGATGAAATCTGACATTCTCAAAATTCTCCAACCTTGTTGGAATTCAGGACGACTGATATAACATTCTGCTATACTTTCTATTTTCGTCTGGCCATTTCACATTCCTTTCACATTCCTTCTATCATATCCGAAAATGTACGCACATACTACTACGTCTTTATCTCACTCTTACCGTTCATGTTCACTTATTCATCGAAGCCTCGTCTTTCCAATTTATATTTTCACCTTTCTAACTTGACTTACCCAAAGTCACTTTACTCTATCCACTTTCACAATTGCTCTTGTTCAGTATCGTAATAATTATCGTACTCCAACTTCCAGTTGGCAACCACTTGCTTCAGAAACCCAAAAATGTTTTAAAAGCATTAGAAGAAAAGGTTTTCGTTTTATTTTGAAAATACATTCAAAATCCAGGTTCGAGGTCGCCCGTACTACAACTCTCTGTGATAACAATCTTTGCTACAATCTCCCTATCAAGGTCCTCCCATCTCCATGTTATCCAAATATCCACTCGATTCCTCTGAATCTCTTATCACGTTCCATAATTCACACTTATCTTTTACTCCCAGTCTCCTATTCCTACTTTCTTTATTCTATCTCTTCTGACAAACCACTGCAAAACACTAGGGAACCTTTTTACTCTTCATTTCTGTCCATTTACTCTTCATCAAGAAATTCTACAGTTCCTCTTTCAACCCATATCGTCCTTATCGTTACATTGATACGCACATAATCATCAAGTCTAAGTAACCACTCCCGAAGTATGTCATCAATTAAACTTCTACCAACTGTAGTTTCAAACCGTCAAAGTATACTCTATTATTTCCGTTCTTAACCCCTCCTCTTAGGTCAGTCCTCCAATCCCAACATTTTCACACATACAATCGATTAAGTAGCATTCACTTCTAATCCTCATACCACATCTAAATCTACCTTGGTGCCATAACCATTCGAAATCAGGTTCAGTTGAGAGATTCCTCAATAACCACAATACTCATAGCTCGTTAAGATATTTCTCAATTCCCAATACATAGCACAAGATAGGTTGAGAGATTCCTCAACCGTCCAATACATACCGTAAGATAGGTTGAGAGATTCCTCAACCATCCAATCGTCTCAATGACATACAATAAGTCAAAAAAAATTCTTCAACTACCTGACATACACCGTATATACCGTAAGATACATCATAAGATAACCTCGTACGATTGTACCGTAGGTTAACACCGTAAGATAAGGTGAGAGATTCCTCACCTATCCCATACACGAGCAATACATGGTGCTGAACTATCTCGCTACCATAATACCCAACTGCACATCTCTATTCTCTCGCTTCACAGCATCTAACCCATGTCTGAAGAACTATAAAGAAATCTCATCTGACGTTCACTGCTCAAACTCCGTTCTTGGTTAGATCCCCCAAAGGACACTCATCACTATCGTTGAAAACATCCACTGATTCGATCAAAAATCATTTTCTTTTAGCTTAGCAATTCCACTGTTCATCACTACCAAAATATCATCTTTCCTCTTGCCACAACACGCGGTCTATTATAACTCATGATAACGTCATCTCATCATACAGTTCCACATCCGTATGATTTAACCGATTCACAAATGCATAAATACTATGCATGTATGGCAATAACATAATTATGTAAGTATAACAACATACCATATGCATCAAACATCTCTAATATGTATGGATGCAATTTAGAACATGTGACAATTTACTCAACACTCCACTAGTCGTCACTCAGCATATATATAACGTCACTCGTTCCCAAGGCTCTAAACTTATGCTCTGATACCACTAAATGTCACAGCCCGGTCACACAATAACGGAACCGGAGCCCGTGGCACGCCACCGAGGCTAAACCAATTCATTAATGTTCCCAAAAATTAGGTTTGAAGAACACACGCAGCGGAAAACAAAACACATTTTAAAACCAGAGGTTCAGTCGACTGCTCAGTCGACTGCACAGTCGACTGATCAGTCGACGGAGGTAGGCAGGGATTTAAATGTCAATTCCAGTCGACTGATACTGGGGGTCCAGTCGACTGCTCAGGGGTTCAGTCGACTGCTGAGGGGTCCAGTCGACTGCTTTTGTTAAAATAAGAAGCAGTAGCTAACAGACACAGGGGTTCAGTCGAGTGCTCAGTCGACTGCTCCCCTGGCAGCAGCCCAATCTGCAGAAGTTCAAGTTTAAAAGCTTTCTAACTTTCCCCAAAGATCAACCACTCGAAACAACTCAAACCAAACTCAGTCTAAAGTACTTCTAGCTGTATTAAAACATTATCAAACATAATTACAACATGTTACTAACCATTACAACAGTTTAAAATCCATCCTAACATACCAAATTAAACATGGTTTAAACAACCAAATTCTTATTACAACATTTCTATTATTCCAAAACTACAAGATTATCTTTCAAGTTGCCTCACAAGCGAACTCCCAACCCACGTACTCACTTCTGCGATTCCTCGCCAGCATTTATACCTGCAATGGTTATTTGAATAACCACACATATTTCGATTTGTTTAAGCTAAAGCTTAGTGAATAAATCAACATATGTACATGAATGATAAACATGTCCGCATTCACATCTCTACATTTCATACTAGTCGCCGGAGACTCACGTGCCCGTCCATATTCCCAATCCGCGACTCCTCGCCAATAAGTCCACGCGAAAGGGTAAGACCCACGATTCTACAAACAATCGTGCGACCTTAATGCCACTCTATCGGCTCCACAAAATGGTACGGTGACCACGTGCTCCTTCTGACCCAAATAAGCAACTTAACATGCTCAAATACATATCACCATGCTCGCGGTAATTAAAACATATCACCGTGCTATTGAGCCTACTTATCAATATAAATGCCCAATATGAACTACACAATATATCTCTAGGAATTAATACATGCTATTCAGACATAACATGAATACATGCCAAGAAATCATTCCAAAACATAGTTGAATCACTCACCTCAGATCTACCTGCTTATAATACGATCCAAAGAAAACCCGTGCACAAAGAACGTGCAGAAGTCCGCCTAGTACAATTCCTATGGATCAGAATTCCATTTATCAACTTTTATGAAAAATTCTAGAAAATAACTTTTCGGAAAACTTAGCCAAACAGGCCCTAACATATATCAAAACGAAGCTCTTACCTCAAGGAGCTCGAATATGAAATCTGGGAGAAACCAGACTGACGGAAGGTCGTCGTTTGGCATCGCAAAGCTCTAAGCTCCTAAATCTCCCTCTAGCCCCCTTTTTGGCCTCCTCTTGAAATTAGGTTAAGACTTATGAAAAAATCTAAGTTCATCTCTATCTATATATAGACAACACTCTTCGGGAATTACGTTTACCTCCCCACGAGTTTTCCAAACTCCTAAATCAGTCTCTGAAACTTTCTATACAGCTCATTCATAGCTTTATAAGTAAAACTTCAAAATTATAAAAGTTTTCGACTAAGTTTCGTTTGGTCGCTAAAACGTGAATTTCTATATGACGTTTCCGAAGTTGCTAATTAGCCTACCAAATTAATAGCGTGTTCATTCGTCCTCACCAGGATACTAAATCTAACAACAGAAATAAATTCTAAAACAGAAAATAATACAGATATTGAAATACACAGGTAAACATTTATTTTCAGATAAACATTTAAAGTGTTCCACAGTGACCGTCTCACACTCGGAGAGACGTCACAACAACAAATCCTCAATCACCACAGTTTCAAAGGGTTCTCTAATACAGACACCCAAATCAACTCGTGAGTCAAAACTCACTCAACCATGTGTCATAGGACACGCCACATCACATTATCATGCATGACAATATGATGCAAATGCAAATGTAATAACACAATACGGGTGTTATAGACGAGGATGGCTCCGGTGGTTGTGATGGTGGTGGCTATGGAGGGAGGAGGAGAGAAAAAGTTAGAGAGAGAAGAGAGATGGTTATGGTGGTCTCTTAGGGTTCCATGGGCAATTTTGTCATTTAGAGTGAAATTTAAAATTTTATAGGACTAAGAAGGAAAGTTAAAATTTTAGAAGATTTTGGGAGGGAAAGTTTTTTAGAATGTGTCCTTGTGTGGGTTTTTTATTATGGCTTATCCTTTAGTCCAACTTAGCCCAACCTTAGGGGCTTTACACCAAGTCTCGCAGTTTATGGTTAATCCTAATTAAACTATAGCTTGATTAATATATTTATGAGTTTGTAACGCTCAAATTAAATTGACAAATAATTTTATTTTAACTTTTAAAGTCAAGTTGAACCGTTTGGGAATAGGCAACGTAGACTACCCAACTGGCTAATACAGTAACTAGCTTTGTGCCCATTAATGTGCCAAAAGTCATGGCAGAAATTTTAATAATATCCTTAGAACATGAAGGTTGCTTCTTCAGTCCAAGCCTGAGACTTCTTGTTGTAACGTTTTAATATTAAATGAGTTAAATCTTGAAATGTATCCTAAATACGTAGTATAATCTAAATAGTTATATATGTATAACATATCTTAAGCACGTAATTTATTGAATAAGTTAAATAACTAATGTTCATTTACGTAACTTCATTTCAATTAATTCTTTGATTACAATAGTTCATTTAATTTTTTGGAGATCCTAGGCACCTATAAATAGCCTTTGCAAGTCTCATTTGTATAGCATCAAGTTAACACAACAAATACAGAGAGAAGAGAAGACAAATTAAATACAACTAAGAGAGAGAGAGAGAGAGAGAGAGAGAGAGAGAGAGAAAGGTGTTTTATTTGTGGAGCTTTGGGCTCAATCTCTTGTGCAGAGTTGATCATAGCCAAATGACAAAACAGTCGGACAGTTGTTTCTTGGAGGGGACAAGTCAAAGAGAATGTGTACTGCACCGGTTCACAGGCGTTGCCAACCGTAAAGGGCTTGACTCTCCTTAAAGAGAGCGAGATATCTGTGCCTCGGCCTGATTTATTTTGTGTATCACTCAGTTGTAATTTCCATTTTATTAATTGTACTTTTTTAAAAAAATATTTAGTGTAATTTTCACTGACAATTTTAAGGAGATTCGAGAATGGAGCCTGGAACTGAGAAGTAGAACAAAATTGTTGGAGATATTAACAAGCAATTTTCGCTTCAAGGGAACCCACTACAAGAGATGGCAAGGAAAGGTGTTGTTCTACCTCAACCTTCTGAAAGTTGCCTATGTCCTCACGAAAAAGAACCCAAACAAAACTGACACTGAACTCATCAAGTAACAAGAGAAAATTGAGAAATATGAGAAAGATGAGTATGATTGTCGATATTATCTTCTTAACTATCTTGCGGATCAATTGTATGATTATTATACAAATACTTACTCCTCTACAAAGAAAATATGGAAGGCCTTGCAGATGAAGTATGACACTGAGCAAGCTAGTGCAAAGAAGTGTGCTACTAGTCCCTTTTATCGCTACCAGTGGTGGAAGGCAAATTCGTAGTCGAACAAGTACAAGACTTCTAAATGATTGCACATGAAGTTTGATCTGAAGGCGTCAAGTTTGGGGACAACCTAATTGTCCTAGGAATATTTAACAAGCTACCACCATCTTGGAGAGAGTTCTAAAAGACCCTACGGCACAAGCAAAAGGAGATATCCCTAGAGACCTTAATCACATGCATCCGCGTGGAGGAGGAGGCTAGAGGATAAGATGCACTTGTGACACAATAGGGTGGTGGTAATATCACAAAGGTAAATTTTGTATCAACTAACAACTTGCCCAAAAATAATTATGGAAATGTATATTTGAAGCCACGAGGGAAGGTTTGGAAAAATTGTAATAGACATCAATATAATACGGGAAAAACAAATACAAAGAATTGGAACCAAGGACCTCCTTCAGGAAATACAGATTCGAATGTATGTTTTGTCTGTGGCAAGAGTGGGCATATTGCTCGATTTTGCAAATTTCGGAAAGGTGAGGCACTACCTCAGGTTAACGTTACCAAAGAGCTATTTGTGGCAATGATTACAAACATTAACATGGTGCAAAGCATAGAATAATTGTAGGCAGACTCTGGTGCCAATAGGCATGTCTGCTATGATAAAAATTGGTTTAAGGCATACACTCCCTATGAGGCACCTAAGACTATTATGCTTGGTGATTCTCATACCACTCAAGTGTTTGGGTGTGGTGAGGTTGAGTTGAACTTCACATCTGGAGTGGTGCTGACTCTGAAAGATGTACTTTATACATCTTCCATGAGAAAGAACTTAATGTCAAGTTTTCTTCTCAATAAAGCTGGCTTCAAACAAACAATGGAATCTGACCAACATGTCATTTCTAAAAAAGGAATGTTTGTAGGCAAGGGTTATGCTTGTGATGGTATGTTTAAGCTAAACATTGAAATTAATAAAGCATCTACTAGTTCTATTTACATGCTCGTCTATGTCATGTCAATAGTAGATATGTTGGCACAATAAGTCAATTAGGATTAATTCCAAAGCTGTACAAAAGTTTTGAAAAATGTGAAACATGTAGTAAAGCCAAAATTACTAAACGGCTACATAAAAGTGTTGAAAGGAGCACCGAATTGATTGAGTTAATTCACAGTGATCTTTATGAATTTGGAGGAAAATTAACTCGTGGATGAAATAGAGATATTATCACTTTTATTGATGATTTTTTCTAGATATACAAATGTATATTTATTGAAAAATAAAAGTGATGCTTTTGATGAGTTCAAAGAATTCCTTCTCGAAGTGGAAAATCAATTCAGTAAAAAGATTAAAAGAATTGGAAGTGACAGAGGTCGTGAGTATGAATCCACTGGGTTCAACTCTTTTGTGCAGTCATTAGGAATTATCCATAAAACCACGCCTCCATACTCAGCTGCCTCTAATGGTGTGGCTGAAAGGAAAAAAGGGTAATACTTGGGATACACCCAAAGACACAACTTTTGGGACACAACCCAAGAGATGTGTCTATCTCTCTCCTGTGTCACTGTGGGGTCTAGTGATATCATAGGAAAGATATAGACACATCTTTTGGGTTGTGTCCCAAAAGGTGTCTTTGGGTGTGTCCCAATCTTTACTCAAGGAAAAATAGAACACTTATTGAAATGACTAATGACATGTTGATAGATTCAGGTGCACCATCAAATCTTTGGGGTGAAACGGTATTAACTGCTTGTTATGTCCTAAATCGTGTGCCACACAAAAAGACTAAATTAACTCCATTTGAGTTATGGAAAGGGCATAAGCCAAATTTAGGATATTTTAGAGTTTGAGGTTGTCTTGCCTATGTGAGACTACCTGACCCCAAAAGACCTAAACTGGGTGTAAGAGCTGCCACTTGTGTTTTTCTCGGTTATGCTTTAAATAGTACAACCTATAGATTTTTAGATATTGAAAACAATGTAACATTTGAATCAAGGGACACTATTTTTCACGAAGAAAAATTTTCCTTTAAATTGAGAACTAGTGGGGGTCAAGAAAAAGTGTCTTTAGAACCTAACTCTTCTACTACTCTTTTACAAAACTAAGAAACTTCTGATTTTGAACTTAGACGAAGTAAAATAGGAAGAATTGAAAATATTATGGCCCTGACTATCATGTTTTCAATATTGATGAAAATTCTATCTCTTTGATAGAAGCATTATCATCAAATGCACTATTTTCTGGAAAGAGGTTGTAAATGATGAAATTGACTCACTAGGTTCTAATAGAACTTGGAAACTAGTAGATTTACCACTAGGCTGTAAAACTATTGGCTGTAAATGGGTCCTTAGAAAAAAGTTTAAATCGGATGGAACTGTAGACAAGTACAAGGCTAGACTTGTTGCAAAAGGAAGACCTTGACTTCTTTGATATGTTTTCTCTGGTTACTAGAGTGACATCCATTAGACTGTTCATTGCAGTCGCTACGATATATGATTTACAAATTCATCAAATGGATGTAAAAATTGCATTTTTAAATGGGGACCTAGATGAGGAAATTTACATGGACCAACCAGAGGGGTTCATTGAACCTAGGCAATAAAACAAAGTGTGCGAACTTACTAAATCGCTATATGGCTTAAAGCAGGCACCTAAACAGTGGCATGAAAAATTTGATTCATGCATGATTGAAAATGGTTTCAAATCAAACGAGTGAGATAAATGAATCTATACTAAATCTTTTGAAAATTCACATGTTATTATTAGCCTCTATGTTGATGATATGTTGATCGTTGGCTCTAATTTGCATATTATTATTAATGAGACCAAAAATATGCTTAGTAGACATTTTGATATGAAAGATCTTGGTGAGGCTAATTTCATTTTGGGAATAAAAATTACAAAAAACATGTGATGGTATTTTACTTGACCAGTCGCGGTACATTGAGAAAATATTGACAAAGTTTAACTTTGTAAATTGCAAGTATGTGACTACTCCTTTTGATTCTAGTGTTCACTTATTTCCTCTCAAAAGTGAAATGGAAATTACTAATCAAAAGGAATATGCTAGCATGATTGGCAGTTTGCGTTATGCAACTGACTGTACTAGACCTGACATCGCCTATTGACGACATTATATTGACGCGTTTTCTTATCACACCCAAGTGTAGGTGATCGTACAAGTAATAAAGTTCTGGAAGTCCAGGTCGAACCCACGGGGAACGAGAAACAAAGATAGGCAATAACTATTTTGTTACTTAAAAAGAAAATAAAAAATGATGGATTTTTTGTAGCTTTTTCTAAACTACTAGTTTTATATTTTTTGCAATAAAACTAATTAAAAGATGTTTTCTTCTAAGTAGTTTACGATAAAGATTTTAACAATGCAAAATAAATTAACTAAGATACTAGTAAGAAAAGGAAGAAAAATAAATAAAAGCTAAATTTTTGTGAGATAAACTTTTTGGATTTAATACTAGCGAAAGATAGAAATAATACAAATATTTAAGCAACGTTATTAAAAACAAGAAATATTAATTAAGTTGGAAGAAATGATTTAAAGGAATTGGGAATATGCAAACCAACACTAGATCCTACAACTTTTGTGCATTTGAAAAGTATTTGGCGTTTAAGACCGCAGACTCATTCTTTATTTGAAAATAAACTTTCACTAGTCAGGGTCATATCAAGTGTGTCAGGTTTGATATGAAACGACGCCGTTTGATTTAAAGAAAAATAAAAAGGCAACTGGGCAATAGTCAGGTTCGAGCCGTGACCCGCCATAGACGTCGGTTATTCGGCGCTCAGTCCCCATCACTCTGCCACTACACAATTGCATGTCCATTAGTGGATAGAAATATATATAAACACATATGTGAAATATAAATTTTGTCATATGAGTTGTTTGAGTATGATAGGTGTTTTTTATGACAAAAGGCATAGTTTGACAATCCACATAATTAGATTCTTATTTCAAATATGTAATCTTTTGAGCCTAATATAGCCATAGTATATAAACATGTTAAATGGTCATAAACTATAGATACATAGATATTTTTGGCCATAAATGGAAAAAAACAACTCATCTAGATAAATTTACCCATTTAAGATTAGTGCTCAGAAGCTGTGGTTTCTTAGTTTTTATTGCATATCCCCAATTAAAGTTTTAGCCTACCATTTTGGAATTGAAACTGTCTTCCAAATTAAATTTAAAGATAAATTAAATAGCTGCATGCAATCACCGTCCAATTAAAATTAAAGTTGTAAAATCAAAGTAAGGGTAAAAATTAATATTATTATATTATTTTCTCCACTTAACATGAGTTGGGGTTGAATTGGTGGCCTCTGCAAAATAACAAAGTTTAGTACAACTAGGCTAATAATATATATATATATATACGGAAATACTGAACCAAAAATAAAATACTAAACCTTTGACTTTGGATTCTTGTGGGGGTCACAGTGGTTGAACTCCAAGAACACAAATAAGGTCAAACCAAATCCTAATATAATTTGGGAGTGGGATATGGATATGGTGTGCTTGGGACTTTAGTAGGTGATTATAACAACTACGTGGCTAAGAAATCTGGCATTTACTTGCAAAATATGTCTTTAGTGAATGGAAATATTGCTATAAAAACTGAAAATTTGGGATTTAAACTATTTTAGGGGACAACTATAAGTACTACTAGACTAAAAATATTAAATCTAAATTTTAATAGGAATATTTTTACTACTACAAATTGACAAAGATTGTACAAGAAAACAAATATTTTATTTTAAGAAATACAGTACAAAAAGTTTTGTTACATACTTTTTTAACATGAAAAATCAATTACATAAAAGTAAATTTTTACAACTACTAGAACTAGAAAAGACAAAGAAAAACTAAAGTTTCCTACTTCTAGGGACAATATGAAATGCTCACATAATAACCTCCCTAAACTATTCTCTCCCTAACAATGTGTAACAACCTGCACTTTCACATAAATTGTAATTGCATTTGTTATATTTAAAAATTAAAATGTATTATCTGCTTTTATTTAATTTCATTTCTCATGTTCTAAATTTTATTCCTTGATTTATTTCAAGTTAAGATTTTTGTTGGGGCCAACTGCGTTTTTATAAAATTAGTGATACCTGTATTAGATTTCAAAACTGTATTTCAAAACGGTGAAAATGTTTGCTTTTGACTCAATCAGTATTTTTATAAAACCAGAAAATCATTTCCTATGATAAAATGAATTTTCTGTATTTTGTGGTGAACACCGCGCCACGAAAATACCAATTTATGAGCAAAACTGTCCGTGCCGCGTTAAACTTGCACAGACTTTGGATTGGACGTAAAGATAGATTACACATATGCCATACTTTCCATTTATGGCAAGTAATCATTGGGTTGGGCTTGTTTGGGAATGCTTTGTGTGTGTGTGTGTGTGTGTGTGTGTGTGTGTGTGTGTGTGTGTGTGTGTGTGTGTGTGTGTGTATTCTTATGCCACAAGCTTGATTTCCTAAACACCTCTATCATTTGCCCCTATAAGTCTAACTTGCCTCTTCAAATTTGTGAGAGTGTATATACGTATGTATCTGTGTGTGTGTATTCTACAATCTGATTTTAATTGAAAACAAATTCCCTTTTTTGTTGAGTAAACTTGGTAGTTTTTGGGCTCCAAGTAGCCTAAGCTTGGCTTCTCTATATATATGCACTCATACAACACTCTCTTGCACATTCTGTAGAAACACAGAGAGAAAAGAGAGAGCTTGAGAGTTCATAATTTCAGAAAATTTGTAGAGAGAGAAGCTCTTAATCCCCCAAGTGAGATAGAGCACGAAAAACATTTGAGACTTATACTTCAGAGATTACGAGAGAATCAACTATTCAAAAAAAAATTTTAATGTGAATTCTGCCTACCTAGAATAGAGTTTCAGTTAATCCTCACAAAGTGGAAGCGATATCTAATTGGCAAAGACCCATATCCGTATCTGAAATTCGAAGTTCTTATGATTAGCCGGATACTACCGCCATTTAATTGAGAATTTCTCAAAGATTTCATTACATATGACAAAGTTGATGAGAAAGGGTGTTACTTTTGAATAGAGTTCAGAATGTGAAGATAATTTTCAAGAGATGAAGTCACGATTGACAAGAGCACCTATTTTGATAATACCATCTGGAACCGAGGGGTTTATGAACTATAGTGATACGTCTTATCAAGGTTTGGGATGTGTACTTATGCAAGGTGGCAAGGTGGTTGCTTACGCATCTAGATAGTTGAAAACACACGAAGTTAATTATCCGATTTACGACCTTGAATTGGCGACGATAATCCATGCTTTGAAGATTTGGAGACAGTGCTTGTACGGGGAGAAGTGTGAGAACTTCACGGATCATAAGAGTTTGAAATACAATTTCACTCCACGAGATTTGAATATGAGACAGAGGAGATGGTTAGAGTTGATGAATGATTACGATATTTTGATTGAGTAGCACCCGAGGAAGGCTAATGTAGTAGCCGAAGCATTAAGCCGGAAGATGATAAGGAATTTAGCTGACGAGCTAATCCAACAAAAAGAATTGGTAAAGGAGATGGAATGTTTGGAGTTAGATGTAATTCCAGAGACCAATGGTGGCTTAATGATGGCGATTATAGCTCACCCAAACATTATAGATGAGATCAAGGCAGAACAGTTCAACGATTGTTACTTGTGTAAAATGATAGAGGGGATACCTTTAGAAAAGCGACTGGGTTTTACTTTGGAACAAGAAGTATTGATGCTTGGGAGTCGATTGTATGTACCGAATGTAAAAGACTTAAAAGAGCAATTTTTAGAGGAAGCTCGTAGTATTAAATATTCAGTTCACCCGAGAAGTAACAAGATGTACCGGAACTTGCAAGAAATTTTTTGGTGGAGAGGTATAAAGCGGGAAGTGGCTTAGTTTGTTTTCGAATGTTCGGCGTGTCAACAAGTCAAGGCAGAAAGACAAGTACCTGCAGGACTACTACAGCCATTTCCAGTGTCAGAGTGGAAATGGGATGAGATCACGATGGATTTATTTTTGGATTTCCACGTTGGCCTAACAAGAACAAGAAGATTTGGGTCATAGTGGATAGATTGACAAAGTCAGCTTATTTCCTACCGATCAAGACAACTAAGCCTTCCAAGTTAGCAGAGTTGTACGTGAAAGAGATAGTAAGACTACATGGAGTCCCAGCAGTGATTGTATCTGGTCGCGATAGTAGTTTTACATCGAGGTTTTGGGGAAGTTTGCAAAAGGCTATGGGTACGAAGATGAGTTTTAGTACTCCATTTTATCCTCAGACCGACAGACAGCCAGAGCGAATGATTCAGATGCTAGAAGATATGCTTAGATTGTGTGTTCTAGACTTTGGAAGTGATTGGGAGAAACATTTATCGTTAATCGAATTTGTGTACAATAATGGATTTCAGTGTCAAGTATCAAAATGGCACCGTATGAAGCGTTATATTGGCGTAAGTGTCATTCACCAGTTTGTTAGACCGAGGTTGGAAAAAGAAGGTTGTTAGGACCTGAGATAATATAATTGACTACTGAGAATGTAAAGCTAATTCAGGAGCGACTTAATGTAGCTCAGAGTCGTTATAAGAGCTATGCCGACTCTAAACGATGACTGATGACATTCGAGGTAGAAGACTTTGTGTACTTACGAGTATCGTCTTTGAAAGGCATTGTACGATTTGGAAAACGGGGAAACCTTAACCCGAGATTTGTAGGGCCGTTTTAGATCCTAGAGAGGGTAGGACCAGTGGCATACCAATTAGCCTTATCGCCCGAGTTAGCATTTATGCACAACGTGTTTCACATATCGATGTTGAGGTGGTGTATGAGGGACACGAGTAAGATCATAGTACCTGAACGATTACAAATCCAAGAGGACTTGACCTATGTAGAGCATCCAGTAGAGATACTAGATTGGAAAGAACAAGTGTTGAGAACCAAGACGATTCCGATGGTGAAAGTGTTATGGCGTAGTCACACGGTCGAGGAGGTTACGTGGGAAAATGAAGAAGAGATGAAGAATGAATACTTGCATCTTTTCAATTCTTAAGGTGTAAGTTTGGGGATAAACTTCCTTTTTGAAGGGGAGAGTTGTCACACTCGTCCCGGAATATATATTCTTTTTAAATGCATAAGTGAGTTTTTAGAAATTATTAATGTTGGTTATTATTTGAGGTGGAGTTGACGTGGGCCAACGGTGAGGTGACAATTGAGGACACGGTAATCCGAGAATCACGAGACATTGATTTGATTAAATGACATTTATGTCATAGCCCGGTCCCACAATAGCGGAACCGGAGCCGGTGGCACGCCACCGAGGCTAAGCCAATTCATTAACGTTCCCAAAAATTAGTTTGAAGAACACACGCAGCGGAAAAACAAAACACATTTGAACCCAGAGGTTCAGTCGACTGCTCCGTCGACTGAAGAAGGCAGGGAGTTTTCAAAAGGGTTTAATAGCAATTTCAGTCGACTGAGACTAGGGTCAGTCGACTGAGGTCTCCAGCTTTCAGTCGACTGAATCAGGGACCAGTCGACTGAATCAGGCAGAAGCAAAAAGAACACATTATCCTACAGAGGTCCAGTCGACTGAGGCAGGTCCCAGTCGACTGCTTTTACTATATTAACAAGCAGTAGCTAGCAGGTACAGGGGTTCAGTCGACTGAACACAGGATCAGTCGACTGCTCCCCTGGCAGCAGCCCAATCTGCAGAATTTCAAGTTGAAAAGCTTCCTAACTTTCACCAATGATCAACCACTCAAACCAAACTCAATCCAAAGTAATCTTAGTTGTATTAAAACATTTCTAAAGCAGGATTACAACATGTCACTAACTATTACAACGGTTTAAAATCCATTCTATCATACGAAGTTAAACATAAGTTAAAACAATAAAAAGTCTTATTACAACATCCTATTGTCCCAAAACTACAAAGTTAACATTTAAGTTGCCTCCCAAGCGAACTCCCAACCCACGTACTCACTTCTGCGATTCCTCGCCAGCATTTACACCTGAAATGGTTATTTGAATAACCACACATATTCGATTTGTTTAAGCTAAAGCTTAGTGAATAAATCAACATATGCATATGAATGATAAACATGTCCGCATTCACATCTCTACAATTCATACTAGTCGCCGGAGACTCACATGCCCGTCCATACTCCCAATCCGCGACTCCTCGCCAATAAGTCCACGAGAAAGGGTAAGACCTACGATTCTTCTCTTCAATCGTGCGACCTTAATGCCTATATCGGCTCCACAAAATGGCACGGTGACCACGTGCTCCTTCTGACCCAAATAAGCAACTTAACATGCTCAAATACATATCACCATACTCGCGGTAATCAAAACATATCACCGTGCTATTGAGCCTACTTATCAATATAGATGCCCAATATGAACTACACAATATATCTCTAAGAATTAATACATGCTATTCACACAAAACATAGTTGAATCAGTCACCTCCAAATAACGCTCCTATAATTCAATCTGAAGAAAACCCGTGCACAAAGAACGTGCAGAAGTCCGTCTAGTACAATTCCTATGGATCAAAATTCCATTTATCAACTTTTATGAAAAATTCTAGAAAATAACTTTTCGGAAAACTTAGCCAAACAGGCCCTAATAGGTATCAAAACGAAGCTCTTACCTCGAGGAGCTCGAATATGAAATATGGGAGAAAACATACTGACAGAAGGTCGTCGTTTGGTGTCGCAAAGCTTGAACCAACTAAATCTCCCTCTAGCCCCCTTTTGGCCTCCTCTTGAAATTTTAGGTTAAGCTTATGAAAAATATCTCATCCATCTCTATCTATATATAGGCAACTCTTTTGGAAATTACGTTTACCTCCCCACGAGTTTTCCAAACTCCTAATTAGTCTCTAAAACTTTCTATACAGCTTATTCTTAGCTTTATAAGTGAAACTTCAAAATTATAAAAGTTTTCGACTAAGTTTCGTTTGGTCGCTAAAACGCGAATTTCTATATGACGTTTCCGAAGTTGCTAATTAGCCTACCAAATTAATAGCGTGTTCATTCGTCCTCACCAGGATACTAAATCTAACAATAGAAATAAATTCTAAAACAGAAAATAATCCAGATATTAAAATACACAGGTAAACATTTATTTTCAGATAAACATTTAAAATGTTCTACAGTGACCGTCTCATACCCGAAGAGACTTCACAAACAATAAATCCTCAATCACAACAGTTTCAAAGGGTTCTCTAATACAGACACCCAAATCAACTCGTGAGTCAAAACTCACTCAACCATGTGTCATAAGACACGCCACATCACATTATCATGCATGACAATGTAATGCAAATGAAATAACACAAATGTGGGTGTTATAATATATGTGGCTGAAATGTTATTTGGTATTTTTGATATTTGTGAATAGTAAAATTACCTGTGTAGCGTAATTTTTTATAGTTTTAATCCTGTTTAGGATAGGATATGTTGCACAAAGGTAGGTTATCTAGAAATTCCACGAATTAGTCTTCGGAATGTAATTACAGCGACAAACAGAACTTAGTCGAAAACTTTTGTAAATTATAGTTTTCACTCGTGAAGTAATGAATTAGACGTGTAAGACTTCTTGAGAAATAATTAAGAGTTTTGAAAACTCGTGAGGAGGTAAACACAATTTTTTAGCGTGTTGCCTATATAAAGAAAACTCAAGATATTTTCATTTCAACTTTTCTTCAAAACCTAAAATCTAGAGGGGTGATTTTGCTTAAAGCTTCTTGACGCAAATCGACAGACTTCTGCCGGTTTATTTTCTCTCAAATTTCATATTCGAACTCCTTGAGGCAAGGGCTTCATTTTGATACCACTTAGGCATTGTTTAGTTAAGTTTTATAAAAATACTAATTATAGAATTTTGGGAAAAACTATGTATAACTTGTAGGAATCGCGTATAATCAGAGGTTTGACATTTAATTGGGCCTCTAGTTAATCCTTCAAAGTTAGAGAGAAATCGCACAAGGTATGAATTCTAGGCTTATGAATTATAGAGAATTCACATGTATTACAAATTCGATGTGATGTTTTAGATATGGGAAAAATTCATGTATTAATTAGGCCCGTTAATTATGCACGTGAGAATGCAAAAAAAGCATGTATATGTGATTATATGAACATATTATGTGTTTATGTGGGTCGAAGGGGAGTTAGAACAATTTCATTCCGGGGGTAAGCGCCTCGATGTTTGAGGATTAATGTAGCGACGACTATAGTGCATGGTTTGGGAGAAGGCCCTGCCAGGGCACAGTGTATGGTTTGGGAGAAGGCCCTGCCAGGACACTTAGATGAGTGGTTGGGAGAAGGCCCTCCACGGTATCAATCTCATAGTTCCATTACCGGATGAATGCGTATCTCTCTCCCCGGAGATTAGTCTATTTGAGTGTCGATATTTAAAGCATGAATTGTCATATAAACATATGTTTAGAATTGTACACTCAGCATATAGCTGAGCAGTAGAGATTTACTCCATTGCAGGTGAAATGAAACAAGAGAAAAAGAAGCGAGAAGTCGGGGATCCTCTTGTATATGTTTTTGCTTTCCATGCCAATCGTTGTAATAATGAGCTTTTTGAATAGCTAGAACTAAGTATTTGACTTGGAAGGTTTGGAATGGTTTAGTAATGTTGTAATAAGTATTAAAACTTCATTTGGTTAAGTTGTTATGTATCCGAACTCTTGAGTTCGTATTTGAAAAGCTTAACTTGATGAATTTGAAGTTTGGAGGAACGTAAGATCACTTTTGTGCTTCAATCCAAACAAGTATTAACTTGGTTCTTTTCTGATTTCTTTTCAATGTTTGACAAGATCTATGTGTATTATTATAATGTTGGATTAATGGGGAAGTTTAGAATCAAGGATGTGAATCCTTAAGTATTACAAGGCATGAAGGTTGGATGACTTCTATGCAAGAGTTCTGCCAGAGGGTCATTCGACTAGTCGAGGGGATTAGTTTGACCGGTAGAAGTACCTTCTGCCTTAAAAGACTTATGTCTGAGGGTCATTCGACCAGTCAATGAGGACCGTTCGACTGGTCAATGGGGACCGTTCGACCAGTCGAAATGACCCCTGCATGAAACATTTTCTGCCCCTTCCGGAAATTATTTAAACATTTGATTGGTTCTTAGAGTACATTTGGCCTTTTGGACCCCTTTTAACATAAATTCATCCGGGTCGAAATATAATTACGTTTTCAAATTTAGACGGATTTTACAAACTCGGAGGGTATTGTTTCCAAAAGTTTTGGATACTCAAGTTTGTTTTCAAGTTTCTTTTCTACTGCTATTTTGTTTTAATGTATTAGATGAGCATCGGTGACGTGACGTACCACGTATCCTATTTTCGCCCGTAGCAGGATGGGTCGTGACAGAGCACACCTTCATAATACATAGTTGTCCCTCTTTGGCTGGTAACTCTTTTACGCATCAAACTTTAAATGTTAAAATGAGTGGGGGAATGTTGTAACATTTTAATATTAAAAGAGTTAAATATTAAACTGTATCATAAATACGTAGTATATGTATAACATATCTTAAGCACGTGGTTTACTGAATAGGTTAAATAACTAATGTTCATTTACGTATCTTCACTTCCATTAATTCTTTGGTTACACAATAGTTCATTTAATTTTTTGGAGATCCTAGGCACCTATAAATAGCCTTTGCAAGTTTCATTTGTATATCAGCAAGTTAACACAACAAATACAGAGGGAAGAGAAGAAAAATTAAATATAACTAAGGAGAGAGAGAGAGAGAGAGAGAGAGAGAGGGGGGATAATTCAAAGCCAAAGAAAGGTGTTTTATTTGTGGAGCTTTGGGCTTAATCTCTTGTGTAGAGTTGATCGGAGCCAAACGACAAAACATTCGGGCAGTTGTATCCTAGAGGGGACAAGTCAAAGAGAAAGTCTACTGCACTGGTTCATAGGTGTTGCCAACCGTGGAGGGCTTAAATCTCCTTAAAGACAGCGAGATATCCGTGCCTCGGCCTGATTTGTTTTGTGTACTACTCAGTTGTAATTTCTATTTATTAATTGTATATTTTTTTTAATATTTAGTGCAATCAGTTAGGCTCTAAAGAGGGATTCCTCTCTTTATTAATGAGAGAGCCTCTATTTTGGCTGTCAGATCCAGTTTTAAACACGATTCGACGGTCAAAACAAAGGCCCTTAAAGAGAGGGTGCCCTCTCTGGAGAATTTTCGTATGTATGTATATACATGTTTTGCAGCCATTAGAACATATCAAGTTCGTTTAAATCCGAAATTACAACATGAAAAGTTGTGACTTTTCATCAATAGGGTTCAATCAAATAGAGTCGGTCGACCGGTCAAACACCCCTCAGGAACATATTGTTCAAAACTTCGTATATCCATTAACCCGATCGACCGGTCGAAGGGACCTGGTTGACTGGTCAAAAGCCCCTCTACCAGAATCTTGAAACTTTATGTTCCAAGTATTTCCTTAAGTATTGAGTTGATCCTTATGATCACCTTGAACTCCCTTTACCTTTCATTCACGCCCTGAATCTAACACACTAAACATGTAAATCTATCTATCCATATATATGGAGAGAGGGAGAGAGAGAGAGAGAGAGAGAGAGACTTTGTGCCTATTTTGAAGCTTTGTTATGCTCACCTTCTAATCAAATTCTGTTTTGTCTAGCAACATTTATTCTCTTCAATTGCAATCTATTAGTTCCAAAAAAGAGCTATAATGTCAAAATTCATAGCTGCTTATAATGCAACATAGGCTACAAATTATGGTCAAAATTATTAAAAAATATATATATATATATTTTAAGGTCAAAAGCAAGTGCTTTCTACTATCCAATAGATCATATCCTATTGTTAATATAAATTGCTCTATGATTTTCTAAAGATTATCATATTGGAAAAGAAAAGTGTTAACTGTCCTTCTAATGACTAAAAAACAATTGTGTTAAAAGAGTACTCAAGCTCAAGCAGGACATTGTTTTCATATCATATGAAGGAAATGACTTTAATTCTTTAGAGTTAGTCTTTTTCAAATCACAAATGCATTTACTCAGCAAATCCACCGACACAACGATGGATACTTACTACCATGTGTGAGTGCCTTGTCAAGTCGATGTCTTAACATATCTAGCCTCCCCTATGGGAATACAGATACAGTATTTTCTTTCTTTTTTTTTCTTTTTTTCTTTTTTTCTTTTTTTATTGATAGAAAGATCAATACAATGTTTTCTATACATATGTATATACGTATCTATGAGGGAAGTTACTTCTTGTTGTGTTTTGGTTCCGGTTGGTAATAATTTTTATTTCTGTAATTCAATTATAGAAAATTGCTTGTTGACAAAAGTTGTCCATTATAATTTATGATTAATCGTAATTAAACTTTAGCTTGATTTGTATATTTTTGCGTTTGTAACACAAGAGCTGAATTGACAAAAAAAATTATTTTAGTTTTTGAAGTTAAGTTGGGCCGTTGGCAACTTACACTATCCAACATGATCACATAGCAACTAGCTTTGTGGCCACTAAAGCGCCAAAAGACACTGGAAATTTTAATACAGTAATATCCGTAGAACACGAAGGTTACTTCTTCGATCCAAGCCTGAGACTTCTAAATACAGTGAACACTGAAAATGTACATCTATCTATCTCTGTGTGTGTATGTATGGTATCAGAGCCATTCGGTTCTAACCCTCATCTCTATCTTCTTCTTCTTCCTCTGCGATTCTGAGCTTGAAACACCTCTACAATGGTGATCTCTGCAAATTCCTTAAATCTTCCTTCAAATCTAGTATTCTTTGTATCAAATCTGAATTCCTTGGTGATAATTCGTTTGGATCAGACGAACTTCATGGTTTGGTAATTGCAAGTACGCAATGCATTACGAGCAAATCATCTCTTGGAATATGTTGATGGATCAAAAGAATAGCCAGTCAAAGAACTGTTAGATGCTTCAGGTAATCTCTCTCCAAATCCTGAATTTGTTCTTTGGAATGACGTTGATCGACAATTAGTCAGTTGTCTGAATGAGATTATTTCTCCTACAATTCTCTCGCAAATAGTTGGTCTAGATCATGCTACTGAAATCTGGAATTACCTAAATAAAAGATACATCTCTTCCTCAAGATCTCATATCCATGAATTGAAACTTAAACTACTAAATGCTGCTAAGGATCAGAATTCAATGGATGAATATCTAGATCATATAATGGATTGTGCAGACAAATTGACTGCAGCTGATGCCTCTGTGAGTGAAGATGATTTGGTTTTGTATACCATAAATGGTTTAACTCAAGAATACTCTTTTCTAAAAACAACTCTTAGAGCAAGTTCACGTCTGATTTCCTTTGCTGAGTTACAAACCTTGTTGAGATCTGAAGAAATGCATGTTAAAAGAGATTCGAAAATATCAATTTCATCTTAATCTACTACAGCCCTAGCTGCTATTACAAATATGAATCGAGAAGTAAAATCTGAGAATTCTAATAATGTTCAGTCACAATCTCAGAATTTCATCTATAAACAAGGGAATCTTGGGGAATATAACTCTCAGTTTTATCAGCACAGAGGTGGTAATGGTGGAAAAAATAGAGGTTTCAGAGGTGGTCGTGGAAGAGGAAATTTTTCTAGAATATATTGTCAAATTTGTGGAAAAGGGAATCACACTGCAATGGAATGTTATCATAGGTATTCTCCTCCTTCACAGACATTACCCACTGGTTGTTCAAAGACATTACCCATTGGTTTTTCACCTTCATTCTCTCGAGACAAGAGTCCTAATCCCAATATCCCATATAATACTCATCCATCTAATCAATCAAATCACACTCATGCTTATTTTGCTCAACCAGGTCAAATTCTTGCTCCTTCACATCAATCTCCAGTCATGTTTCCACAAAATCAGTCTGAGTTGTCAAGTCCCTTGATCTCTTCTCCTCCTGCAAATTGGTACTATGACTTTCCCACTTCTTCTTCTACTTCTCCTCAGCCTTTTCCACCACCTCAGTCACTTTCTGGATCTGCTACTGCAGCATCTGATTCCACTGGTCTGTTGTCTCTTCCTCCCAATACTCCACATGCCTTCATAACTCCTACCACCAATTCTTATGTTCCTTCACTCAATTGGTTATTTGACACTGGTGCCACTAGTCACTTAACCAACAACATTCACAATTTCATTTCTGCTCAATCCTATACAGGTACCAATTCTGTCATTGTTGGTAATGGTACTAAGGTCTCTATTCAGCACATTGGTGATGGAATTCTTCCTACACCTTCAAAGTCCCTTCTTCTATCTAATATGCTTCATGTTCCTGAGATATATCACAATCTATTGTCTGTTCACAAGTTAGCCCAAGATAATGATTGTCGTGTGATTTTTGATTCCAATAGTTTCTTCATTCAAGACAAGGTCACAAACAACATTCTTCTTCAAGGGCCTTGTACACAGGGTCTCTATCCTCTCTCTTCATCCTCTTCATTTATTAGTCATTCCAACTCTCCCAATGCCCTTCTGTCCTCAACTCTTCACTCTCATCAGTGGCACTTTAGGCTTGGACATCCTTCATCTACCATCATGAATGTGTTGTCCAAACATCCTATCATTTCTACTCCTTCTCTTAAATCTTGTCATTTTTTTCATGTATCCAAGAGTCATAAACTCCCATTCAAACCTTCTCTGACTATCACAACTCATCCTCTTGAGTTGGTTCATAGTGATGTTTGGGGACCTACCTCTACTCTATCTGTTTCTGGTTTTAGGTACTATGTGTTGTTCATTGATGACTTCTCCAGATTCACTTGGGTATATCCTCTAAGATGTAAGTCTGATGTTTTTTTAGTGTTTTGTCAATTTCAAAAGAATGGCTGAATCCCAGCTTTCATCTCCTATTAAAACTTTGAGGACAGACAATGGTGGTGAATATGTCAATGTGTCCATGTCTCAATTCTTAAGTCTTCATGGTATTTTTCATCAAAAGTCATGTCCTCATACTCCAGAACAGAATGGAGTTAGTGAAAGGAAACATAGACATTTAGTTGAGACCACACTCACCCTCTTATCTCACTCTTCCATGTCTTCTCAATATTGGCCTGATGCCTTGTTGACAGCAACATATCTGGTTAACAGATTACCCACTCATGTTCTAAGTCTTAAATCACCATTTGAAGTTCTTTTCAAAACAGCTCCTGATTATTCTACTCTTAGAGTCTTTGGGTGTTGTTGTTATCCCTGGTTACAACCTTACAGAGCTTCTAAGCTCAGTTCCAAGTCTAGATGTTGTGTGTTCTTAGGATATGCCACTGAGTCCAAAGGGTATAAGTGTATGGATGTCCAAACTAATCAAGTTTACATCTCTCGACATGTCAGATTTGTTGAGGACCAGTTTCCCTTTTCCCCCAATTTTCATCAGTATCTCACCCCTCTCACTACTCAACCCTCCTCATCTTCTTCTTCCCCTCATACCACAGGTCCAACTATTCATATTCTTCTTCAAGACTCTTCTTCACCTCCAACAATTCCATCCTTCCATTCCTCTCATTCTCCTGAATCTACTGTCCCTCTTACCACTGTTTTCCCTAAATCTACTTCATCTGAATCTGAGTCATCTGTTGTTTCCTCTCCTCTTAATACTCATAGTATGCTCACCAGGTCTAAAGTTGGGATTCGTAAACCAAGATATCCTTTTGATCCCTCTGCTCATGTTGCCACTCATCCTTCTGATCCTTATCTCCACCATGAACCTACCACCTTCCTTCAAGCTCACAAATCTCCACATTGGAGAATGGCTATGTCTGAAGAGTTTAATGCTCTACTTTCTCAACATACTTGGACTCTAGTACCTCTTCCTCCTCAGAAATCTCTAATTGGCTGTAAATGGGTGTTTAAAATCAAGCAAAATATTGATGACAGCTTAGCAAGTTACAAGGCTCGATTGGTTGTAAAAGGTTTTCATCAAACTGAGGGCTTAGACTACTTTGAAACTTTTAGTCCAGTGGTTAAACAACCCACCATCAGACTTATTACATCTCTTGCTCTTCATTTTGGTTGGTCAATCTCCCAACTGGATGTCTCCAATGCCTTCTTACATGGTATTCTGGATGAGGAAGTTTATATGATGCAGCCACCTGGTTTTGAGGATTCTGCACATCCTCATCTAGTCTGCAAGCTTAATAAAGCTTTGTATGGTTTAAAACAGGTCCCCCAGAGCCTGGTTTGCTACATTTTCAAAATTTTGGGTCACTTATGGGTTCAAGAATAGTGCAGTTGACTCCTCTCTGTTCATCAGTCATCAAGGTTCTCACATTTTGGTAGTTCTGGTGTATGTTGATGACATACTGGTTACTGGTAGTAGTCCCTCAGCTATTACTCATCTTATCACAGCCATGAAAGGGTCTTTCTCTATGAAAGAACTTGGTAATCTGCATTATTTCCTTGGCATTGAAGTAAAACCTTCTGGTCAAGGTCTTATGTTCACACAGACAAAATATGCTACTGAACTTCTTCTAAAAGCATCAATGCAGGACTGTAAGCCCTGTTCCTCTCCCACTGCATCTAAGTTGTCTGCAGATCCTGATATGAATCCCTTTTCAGATCCTTTTCTTTATCGAAGCTTAGTTGGCTCACTGCAATATCTGACTGTAACTAGACCAGATCTCACTTATGCTGTTAACTGGGTCTGTCAATTTATGCACAATCCTACCAATGCTCATTTCACTGCAGTAAAGAGGATTTTGAAATATGTCAAAGGTACTCTCACTCATGGAGTGCTTTTTCAACCCAGCTCCCTTGATCTGAACTGCTATTCTGACTCTGATTGGGCAGGGGACCATCTTGATCGTAAGTCTACCTCTGGACATTGTATTTTTCTTGGTTCTAATCTTCTCACATGGTCCTCAAAGAAACAGCCTACTGTAGCCAAATCTAGCTCGGAAGCTGAATATAAAGCTCTTTCTAATGCAGCTGCAGATGTTATTTGGTTTCAACAGTTACTTACTGATCTTCGTCTAACTCTATCATCTGTTCCCACTATATGGTGTGACAATATTAGTGCTCTGTCATTAGCTGCTAATCCAGTATTTCATGCCCGCACCAAACACATTGAGGTTGACTACCATTTTGTTCATGAGAAGATCATTGCCAAGCAGCTCAAAGTGGCTCATATTTCTACTATGGATCAGATAGCTGATGTTTTTACTAAATCTCTCTCGGTCTGAAGATTCAAGTACTTGAAAGACAAGCTTATGCCTTTTCAAGATCAGGGTCAAGCTGTTCCGTTCTCATCTGGAGGTCCTCCTCAGCTTGAGGGAGGCTGTCAACCAAACAATCCTTAAGCCTCTGCGTTTGGATTCAGTTTCTCTAACTGACATCCACTTGTGTCTATGAGCTGTAAAAAAGTGTAACTGAAATTCTGTTAGAGAGAGAATCTGTTGAGAGTAGTTCTTCTAAGCTCTTCCATATATAGGAGAGTTCGTCTGTATGATAAAAAAAAATTCAATGAGAATCATTTTCATTTTTCAGTTCATTGCTCTCTGCATTTTCTATAGTTCTTTGCATTTTCTATATATATATATATGCAGAGAGAGAGAGAGGTGCTTATTTCGAAGCTTTGATGGCGTGTTGTATGGGGAATAATTTATGCTCACCTTCTGATCAAATTATGTTTTGTCTAGCAACATTTATTTTCTTCAATTGCAATCTATTAGTTCCAAAAAAGAGTTATAATTTCAAAATTCATAGATACTTAAGTTATAATGCAACATATGCTTCAAACTAAGGTCAAAAGTGTTGACAAAAAAATAATAAAAATACCAAAAAAATAAGGTCAAAAGCAAGTGTTTTCTACTCTCCAATAGATAATATCCTATGGTTAATATAAATTGCTCTATGATTTTCTAAAGATTACCATATTGGAAAAGAAGAGTGTTAATTGTCCTTTTAATAACTAAAAAACAATTGTGTTAAAAGAGTACTCAAGTTCAAGTAGGACATTGTTTTCATCTACACTATTATAAAAGGAAATGGAAGGGTACCAATTGCATATTTTCTATACGTACCCTATATTTATAATTAAACCAAATATATTTTACTAAAAAAATATAAATAGAAGAGTTCTAATTTGTTTTAAAAATTATCAAAACAAAACAATTAAAAACTGCTCAAAAAAAAAACCAAAAACTGCTACCAAAAAAAAAAAACCCTCAAATTTCTTTCTTATTTCAAATTTTTTTTCTCTACATGAGTAGCCCCTACTAGTATCATATAAAGGAAATGACTTTAATTCGGTGGAGTTAAATAACCCATTACTGTAAGGAAAGAAAATAATTGATGGGTCCAATATAACAGAAAAATACACCAAAAAAAAAAAAAAGTAAAGTAAAGAAAAAGACGTGTGTACAAAATATGGACACAAAAGGGTTTCTTTCCTATTCCTTTTTCTAGAATAGGATTGTCCACCTCTTTTGTCCTTGAGATTGTTGATATGGTGATACATTAATATTTGTGCCCATTTATGATATAGACTTGGCGTCACACTAACTTTTTTTTATACGGAAAGGGGATGAGGTTCTAATACTAAATTTATGTATTAGAGGGAATTTATATATGCAAAGTTATATACCACTTGAGCTATGCCAACCTATGCGTGTCACACTAATTTTAATTTGTACTAATGAAAGTGCATTTATATAAGTTATCACTACATAGAGCTGAAGCAAGCAATAAGTGTGACGACCTTGAGCCAATACTCCTGAAGTAAGAAAGTAAAGACGGATGAGGTAAGGTCAGGTATGGGGGCTTGTCCCACATCATTTGGGGTGAAGTTCTTGGACTAGTTTATAAGAATTAATCGTCTCTCTATATATGCAACAAGATTTTTTAAAATCGTGAGATCGAGAGCTAAACACGAAACTACTGTCAGAACAGTATCAGAGATGGTGACACACGAATTAAACAAAGATTTTCTATGTTTTGAGAGAAATATTTGGATGGACTCTATTACAATTAGACTAATAAATTATAGATAACATTTTTATAATGCATCTAATTTAATATTTTTCAGGGCTCTTTTTAGAAGTAAAAAATGGACAAAATTTGAGGATCTTATGCCGCGGACTCTCTGGCTTTTCCAGGCCGGCCCTGGTTATTAAAATAATACTATCACACTTTTTCTACACTAAAGTCAATAAAGCTAGCACAATTTAAAAAATAAAAATATGTAATAAAGTTCTAATGGTAAAGATTTATTCTCGTATTATCCGATTATTAATCTGTAGATTATTAACCATTTTAGTTGGGAGAATATGAATGAAATCCTCCTGTGTGAGTGTGAGAGAGAGAGAGAGAGGTGAAATGTATACTTAAAAAGGCAAGTCAATTGTCAAATAACAAGATGAAAAGTAGTAAAACATTTTAACGTTCAAAACTTTGACCATTAACATTATAAATTCAATATCTGTCAACTGCCCTTGTTGTTATCCAAGGATTATTTTACCGTCAAGATTTTGGAATTGACTCCGACCTGAAGGAGGCTTTAATTGAAGAATAGTTTTGTTACATATTATTACATCACTAATTAGATAGTACTCAATAGTAATGACCAGGATACCTATCAATTTTTACTTCCTCTCATTTTATTGTTTTCTTTTCATATATAGGGAGGATAATTAGGAAGTCTCTTTCCAATCTTATTAAGATTAGGTGGCAGTTTTCACAAAACAACAATGTTAGGATAATAAATACTTTTTATAAATACTTATAAATACATTTTATCTCTCTTGGGTGATACTATAGTTAGGTTCCACTAAAATTATCCGGATCCCACAGTGCCACATAAGAGAGAGATAGAGTGTGTTTGTAAGTATTTGTAAAAAATATTTCTCACCCAAAATTACTCTTTCAAAAAATGTGCATGGGCTTAGACTTATAGACGATGTCTTTAATCTTTATTTTTTGGGTCTATTAATTTAATACTCTCTCCGTCTCAAAATAAGTGTTCGCTTCAAGTTTGTACATTGTTTAAGAAATATGTATTATATTAATTTTTTGGGTCCATTACATAGTCGCTTCCCTATTTTACCCTTCAATGTGATGGGTGTTTTACTTTTCTACTTATTTTAAAATCACGCATAAATGCAACTTTATCTTTATTGTAAGGATATTATATGACTTGTTTCATGTTGGAATTGAGCATGGATTTTTTTTTTAAGGTTTTTCTAATCTGATTGGGATTGTAGATTTGGATAGTTTTCAAAGGTTAAAAATTTCCTAATTACATGGGAATAATTTTAAGGGAAGTTTCTTGCTGGAGAAGATTTAACATGTATATAATCTTACTACTACGAAGATTTAGCAAGACATTCTATATAAATACAGATCTATGGTGAAGAAGAGAGTTTACAAAATATAGAAGATAATATTTTTTGTCCATTCTGTAGTGGAAAGAACAAAAGCTGAAGCTAACACAAAAGTGAAAATGTGTAACAGTAAAGAATAAAATCAGACTTCAGAGAGCAAAAACGTGAGCCAATCTCTCATACGTGCGAGGGAGCAAATCAGATGGCATTCGTGTACGCATTATATGCATGACCAATATCGATTTTTATGCCAAATTGGACGGCCCAAATTTGAGATTAGCACCATTGTGTTTTCTTGTCTTGTGTTATTTATTCTTATTGTGGTGTAATTATATCTTGCTCTTACTATTGGTTTCGTGTGAAGTATCTTGTGGATGTGATTGATCTTGGGGGGATCACCCGAACAACAGTTCATTTCAAGATGTTGAGAACAAATTAGAGTTGTACATTATAGTTTTTGGTTAATCGCAAACTTCTACTTGATTCATATATTTATGCGTTTGTAACGTTCAAACTGATTTGACAAACAATTTTTTTTAGCTTTTGAAGTCATATCTTTATTCACTGACGGAGTAACCAACATAAACGAGTTGGGCATGCAGGGCCGGTCCTGGGGGAAACATAGTAAGCAACTGCTTGGGGTCCCCAATTCTAATTGTAGATATGATAATAAAAAAAATAAAAATAATAAAAAAAATCAAGTTTGCATATATTTATATATAAATAAACCCAAAAAAATTCGCATTGGGAACACTGCCTCCAAACCTCTGTATAACCTTAAGATCCATATTTTAAAATTCGTTTAAGATCCCAAAACTCAAGACCGACACTGTAGAAATGGGCAACAATAGCATACCCAACATGGCCCACATAGGAATTAGCTTTGTGCCCATTAAAGTGCCTGAAGACATGATGAAAATTTAAAAAATATCCTCCCACTCAGGGTGGTCCTAAAGAAAGACAAGAGGGGGGCTGAGTCACCCCTAGATTTTCAAATATTTCTATGTTTGTAGAAAAAAAAATTTATAGTTAGTCCTTGAAAATTACAATTAGTCCCCGTTGATATTTTAAAATTATCATACTAAACTCCATTTCTCTTATGTTTCTGTGTTAATTATAAAAGTCCTTCTTCCTCTTATATTTTTTGGATAATTTTTTAGCATCAGTATATCATCTACACAAAGTATGCATAAATAGGTCCAAAAAAAAAAAGTTTCAAACCCCCATGAATTGATTTTCTAGGACAGACAGAGCCTCCTAACACAGTGCACATGTTCGTTTGCAAGTTTATCATATTGGAATAGACCACTGTATTAACTTGTTTCAAGTTAGGGTTAGCCATTACAATGTACATTTTCTGTGGAAGGCAGAATGGGTGCCTATTTGATGGCGTGTGTATGGGGAATAATTTATGGTCGCACCTTCAATAGAATTCTGCTTTGTCTAGCAAAGCTTATTTTCTTGGATTTCCATCTACTAGTTCCAGAAAGACTATAATTTCAAATTCATATCTAGTAATAATGCAACATAGACTCCAAATAAAGATCAAAAGTACAAACCAAAAAAAGAAATTTAAATTCAAGAGCAAGTGTTTTCTACTATCTAAATTTCTAATAGATCATACCTTATGGTAACAGAAATTGGTCTATGATATATCTATATTATAAATTAGAACTTTGTCCTACTAGGACAAGTGAGTAGGATAAGAAAATGTGACTTGGATTGCTGAGTTGGAGTGTGCTATCTAGATATATATATATATATATATATACTAGCACTGAATCAAGTAACTAACTCCACATGCCATTCTTAGCCCATGTATTTAATACATTGACAAAAAAAATTGGTCCACACAAATTTTGAAATATCACAACTGAAAAATACAATAGAAAACATCACAGACCAAAAGAATCAAGTAATTATTTGTTTTAATATTTCCCTTTTTAGGAATGTAAAGTTGAATTGCCATTAGGATTACGATTAAATTATATATAAAAAAAAATCCTATACCTATTAATATTTGATGTCTCTCTGGGTATCCGGTTAATAAAAAGTATGCTTAGGGTTCTGGACACAAAAATGTTAGGTTTCATTTTAAGCTTTTGGTTAGGTATCCATTTGAGAAAAGGAAAACAAATAAATTCTTGGAAAGGAAAAAAAAATCATAGCGTTTAACATTTGAATTTTCAAGTTTTGAATTCTTTTTTCATTACTACGTGTGAGAATGTTACTGTGCGCGTGTGTGTATGTTAAGTGTGTATATGGTATCTCATATCTGAACCACAACTAATATTAAATCTAAAAAAATTACCTCCAAATTATATTAGGAATGTATTAAATAGTAAAAACTTCCAAAATTTTAAAAATATTATCTTTCGTCTAAATTATGATTCCCAATCATAATTTCCAAAATAAAACCTTCCAATTGAATTAGGATTAAGATTGCAATTGACCACCATAACTAATATTAAATTCCAAAAAGTACCTCAAAATCATATTTGGAATGTAATAAATACTAAAAATTCAAGTCCCAAAATTATTGCACGATAAATAAAAGTTTCCATTTAAAGTAGGATGGCCATAATTCCAAAAATAAAAATCCTAATTAAATTAGGATTGCAATTAAATATTTACAAAAAAAAGAAAAGAAAAGAAAGGGGAATTGCTATGTACACCCAAATTCCTATATTCTAATCATTTTTTTTAACAATTTAAAAAAAATGATTAGAATATAGGAATTTGGGTGTACATAGCAATTCCCAAAAAAATGCCTAATATTTAAATGCTCTTTTGGTATATTTCCTATCAATAAAAATATGTTTACTCTCCTTAAATTCGAAATTAAATTACTGTTAGGATTAGATTGATTGCCCAAGAGTAACTAACATTAAGTTCCAAACCAGAGCGTCCAAATCATATTAGGAATGTAATAAATAGTAATTACTTTCAATTAACATATGATTAGGATTGCCCACCCCTAACTAACATTAAATCTAAAAAAAAGTGCCTACAAATTATATTAGGAATGTAAAAAATTCTAAAAAATTTCCAAGTAACTTAGAATTATGATTATGATTATGATTAATATTGTCCACCCATAACTAATGTTCTATTCCAAATATATATATATATATATATGTGTGTGTGTGTATGTACTCTTATTAGGAATGTATTAAATTGTGAAAAATTCAACTAAAAAAATTAACAGTTAAAAATTCAATAAGGACGCCACGTACTTCCAAAATTTTTTTAAAAAAAATTGATTTAATTATAATCATGATTATGATTGCAAATTAATTATAAAAACAAAATCCTACAGCTTATACTTAATTCTCTTTGGATGGATATCTTATAAAAGTATGTTTAGTATACTTAGCCTTAGGGTGCTGGACACTAAATCATTAGGTTTCCTTTTAACCTTTTGGTTGGGTATCCATTTAAGGATTTAGATTTAGAGAAAGGAAAAAAAATGCGAGGAATAAATAAAATAAAATAAAAACATAGACATGTTTTTCATCATTAATCAAATGGTCGTGCACGTTCTCAAATGGAAAGGTGCATTTACGTTGGCGGTTGGGTTGCCCAAAAAAAAAAAAAACAAAACAAAAATATCATTCGGCAAAGAAAATGCCCACTAAAATCTATTTCCTTATGTTTTTTAAACTGCTACTCTGTAGTTTGACTTGACTCTTAATAATATTACGAATTATTCTGTTTTGAAGTTGTACTATTATCCAATGTATGTATTGTGAGCCTTTTTTATTTTGTTTGTCATGTTGTTGTTGTTGTTTTTGTTGTTGTTGGTTTTTTTTTTTAGTTGTGTGTGTGTATTTGTTCTTAGAATATACTCAAACAATGTTAGAGCAATTTTCTAATTCTACTAAGTGAAGAAGGCAAGATTCTCAGCCAAAAAAAAAAAGTGAAGAATTCAGGTGAAGTTAAATAATGGCCGAACGATTGTAAGGAAACTAATAGTTAGTGCCTATAAGCACGGGCAATATTATATAGGTGCGGTATTATCTTTGTTGCTTTATAAATTGAGTATCAGTTGCCTTTGTTTAGTTTCTCATGGATTCAAATATATGCATTTCCAATATTTTGGTTGCAATTCTAGGTGCGGTATTTTGAAATTTTTGAAGGACCATGTTCTTCTGTATTTGTTATTAAATACATGTGCAAAAAAAGGTACATATAGTTACTAGCAACATGTGCAAAAAAAGGTAAATTGAGTTAGTTACTAGCCGAACACACATATGATTAGAATTGTTGTTAAAGTGCAGTTAGAGAGGTTGATAAGCTATTGGCACCACATCCATTACTTTACTGATGTTAGATGTTAATGTTAATGTTAGAGGTTGATGTTAGTTATTGGCACCGCATTCATTACTTTACTTAAAATTCATATCAATTTTAAGTGTCGCATGCAGGGTTTGAATTGCTCGGTGGTGGCTTTAGCCACGGGCAATATCTAGTATATATATATTTAAAAAGATTATCATAACATATTGGAAAAGAAGTGTTAGCTGTCCTTTTAAAGACTAAAAAACAATTTTGCTAAAAGACTACTCAAGCAGGACAAAATGACTTTAGTTCACTGGAGTAAAATAACCCATTAATAGAAGGGTCCGCAATAACAGAAAAATTAGGAAAAAAAAAAAAAAGGACGTGTGTCCAAACAAAGTGGACGTTTCTTAATTTCTAGAATAGGATTGTCCCTCTTGTGTCCTTTAAGAATTTGTTGATATGGTGATGTTGGCATTAATATTTGTACCGATTTCTATGATATGGACTTGGTGCCACACTTTTAATTTGTACTAGGTGCATTTATAGAGCTTGTCCCTGCATAGAAATAGAAGAGAAGCAAGCAATAAGTGCTAATAATACAAAGTTCTTGTGGAGATCACATGAACTAAGTTTAACCAAAGATTATTTATGTTTTGGGAGAAACCATTGAATGGCGTGGGACTATTATGTCACTCATGGGATGTGCTGGTCTTGCTTAATAATTGTGGCATAAATTTATCACAATCACTTTAATGTATAGAAACCAAAAAAAAAAATTAGCACAATAAAAAGATGTGCAATATAGTTAATACTGACAGTATTAAGTTATTGGTAGGAATCACCAGATCAAACAAGTGACGATTATGATTCCAGACCACATGATAATTTCTCATGTTTTGCAGCAAATTATACAACCGTTTAAGTTGGGAGAACATGATTTTTTTTTCTTCATTTTATTACTTATTTTTTTTTGGGTCAAATTGGGAGCTAGAATATGAGTGAATTGATCCTTAGTGGGAATTTAACCACATCCCTTCTGGTCGAGTGATAAGTTTCTTGAGTGTACTATCCAAAAGGTTTAGTGTTCGAATCATGGAGAGTGTGGTCACTGAGAAATTCATCCGGCAACTCCAGGACCTCGGAGAATTAGTCGAGGTGCGCGCAAACTGACCCAGACACCCCAATTACCAAAATAAAAAATAAAAAATCCTTGGTGGTGGGTAAGGGTAAAAATTAAAATCCAAGTAGAGCAGCTTGTTTGGTCCAACGAAAAATGTAATTTTAATGCAATCAAAGAACATGATGAAAAAGGAAAACATTTTAACATTCAAAACTTTGACTATTAACTTTATGAATTCAAGATGTGTTAGCTGCCCCTAATGTTGTTACCCAAAGACGAATTGAACGTCAAAATTTTAGAGTTGATTCCGACGTGGCGACGAGGAGTCAAGAAGACGTGTTAGAATGGAATACAGGGTAATAGTTATGAAACATATTACATCAGTAATTAGACAATAGACAGTCCTAGTATGACTAGGAAACCCAACAACTTTTTATTTTATCTTCATTTAATTGCTTTCTTTGTGGGTCAAATACACCTTCCTATCCTCAATTTTTCTCAATTCAATTTTGCCCCTTCTGTCATAAATTTCATCACTGAAAGTTATTTCATTTTTACAGTGGATTCAAATGAGTACAATTAGTTTTAATTTAGGGCAATTATTTAAAATATTGTCGATCTCCACTAAAATCACTTCAAAAATTACGAGTCTTATTTAATTCAATTAATAATACAGAATCTAAAACGAAATCCTCAAAAAAAAAAAAAAAACAGCCACTACCAAAGTTAATTTGATTCTTTTCATGGAGAGGTTAATTAGGAAAATACAAGTTATTTTTAATAACTCAATTAAGTGCTGAAAATGAGCATTTTTTTTTTCAATGTGTTTGATAATGCACAAACATTCACCACTTAACTGAAAAATTATCCAAAAATCCAATGAAAGCATTAAGTGAAAGAAGATCACTAAAAACTTTCAAAGTATGCGGTCATTGAAAAGGACATTTAAAGTGTTTTTTCAGTGGACTTTTATACCCTTAAAATATTACCATCAGTTAGAAGTTTTTTTTTTTTTTTTTGCATCTTCTTTCCCTTTTGCATTGTAAACCCTACTTTTGTATTTGATCATTTATTTGTGAAAAAAAAGAAAAATGAAAAAAGAAGGCAACATCGCCAAAAAAAAAAAAAAAAAAGAAGAAGAAGAAGAAAAGAAGAAGGCAACATTACACTTTGTTGGAGTGGTTGCGCTTTGCCCTTTTACCTCATATTGTCAAACAATTCTCTAGTCTTTTGTACAGTAGTTCTATACTAAATTGAAACGGCCAAATATTATTGACCTCTCCTGAAATATGACCTAATATCATAAACCTCTTTTAGGCTTTGAATAATATCAAGTACCTCATTTCTCAGTAACAACTAACTAACAACGGTGTTAGTTCGTTGGTACACTTGAAGTTACAATATCACCCTTACTTATATATTATATTATTATGAAATAAATGTGAAACATTGATACACTTAAAAATTAAAATATTTCTTCCTCTTCTTCTTTCTTTCTTTTTTTTTCAAAGTGTGGCCGTTTTTGTCAAATTAAATAACATATTCATGTCATTTAAACAAGCTTGTCAGGTTATTTAAGTTAATTAGTCAAAAATAAGGGTAACAATGTTATTTCACTTTATAAATTTGCTTGCAGCATAAAGTTAGTGATACAAAGTTTCAAAAATACCGAAGGTCTTTGATATTTTTCAAAATTCAGGGGAGGTCTCCAATATTAGATCATATCTCATGGGAGATCAATGATATTTACCCCCATTTTAATTGTCAATATGTCCAAATTTGACCCTTTATCATTTTTCGTTCTTTTCTTTTTTCCACCAAATTCTTTTATCGTCAAATTCATTACCACTAATAAAATACCACCATCTTCAACCACTGCCAACCATAATATATTTAGGAAATAAATTTAAAAAGGAACTGTTGATCAGGTGGATCTTGGAGTGAAAAGCAACCAAGAAATCTGAAACAATAAATGTGTGACATTTTCGTCATTTCAAATTATTTTTGAAAAATTTTGTACTTAAATCAAATAAAATGGAGTGTTGACATTTGTACCATATGTATAGTCTATGATATTTGTAACATATAAAATAAAGCGGAGAAAGACTCTTAACCAAATGCTGAATAAATTATAATTTTTTGCTCCCCCGGGCTAAAAATCTCAGCAGGCTAGCATTAAAATGGCTCTCAGCCTCTCAGGCCCATTTGATCACTTTGATATTATATCAAAATTATATATAAGACTCGTAGATGAAATCAATCTCATTTATTGCCAAAGCAAAGAGACTTCCAAAAATTACAAATTACGTTCATGAATAGTTTAATAAGGCATGCATAATAATTTAGAAACATTTCATCAATTAATTACTAAAACTTGCATGTAGTAGAATAAAACTCAGCCCATGCCATACTTTTGGGTCCAGCTTCGAGCAGAAGATTCATACTTGACCTTATCAGTCTTGCACATGTGAGCTATTTCTGGAACAAGCGGATCATCTGGATTTGGATCAGTGAGCAGTGAACATATAGACAGCAAAACCTGCATCGAAAAATCAAGTGTTAATTTTGAATTCCTTATTGGCTGTTTGTGATAAAAATATCCGGTTAATGCAGAATTGACACGTAAGAGTTTATGTGGCAGGATAATTGGTGGACCCAAATGAATACTGAAACTGTTATGAGCAGTTGTTTCTGATTCACGTTGTTCAAATATTTAACCGCTAGAAGACACGTGTTGATCATCGAGAAGTAACTGAAGAACAGGTGTCAATTCAAGGATATAACAGGTGTCAGAGCAGTTATCAGTTTGAAAATAGGAGGGAGTATTCAAACAGAGTTGTTGGGGACCCTCGACGTCTATAAATAGAAGGATTGTGCATTCGAAAGGGATCCTTCAATCAACATCAACATATATCTCTCAATACTCTTACTGTATTGTTATTTATATATTTAAACTTAGGAATAGAACACTTTCGAAATCATCTTCAAGGTTAGATTGTAGTTTGTTTAATTTAATCAAAGTAGTCTTTTACTTTATTGCTTTCTTTACTGTTTTATTAGGAGTAGTTATCTTAGAATCAATTTGAAGTGTTTCAATTAAGTGCATCTTTACACAGTTAAAGTCATATTTAAGGCATCGAACATCACCACAATTTGCTTGGTGAGGCACAGTTTAGATCATACACATTGACAATTTACTTGCATGGCACGCTCACACACACTTATATAATTTTCCAACCAAACATTGACATAAAAGCAAATTAATTTATAGAATTTTTGATGTCATGTAGCACACGAACAAGACATATCTGGGACAAGACGGACCATGCCAGAAAAAGCCCATAATTTATTGAAAACAGTAAAACGATCAAAATCGCCGAATAATTATGATGTACACCACTTTTCAGTCAAATTTGCTTTGTTTGGGCCTCAAAAAGTGTGATTTTGCTGTTCTTTTTAAGTAAATATATATATATATATATATACATTTTTTTTTTTTTTTATACGTATAGTGTATTTCTTGGTGGAGAAGACTCCAAAGAAATTATCTCATGTGACTGTCACACCTGTGTAAAGTTAGTTATTATTTGAGCACCTTATGGGTCTCACGGCAAAAAATTAAATTTAACTGATGCATAGTCCTACATAGTATCACAAACCAATAAGCAGTATGCATTAATCTATCTGGCCCCCTATGTCTATGGGTCAACTCAGAAAACAACTTATCTAACTTAGCAAATTTTAAATCTTGTGAGACAAAACGAAACTCACCGGACTCAAAGCATACATCCTTAGGGATAAAATAATTTCTGCCCTTATGGATCGATGTTGTTTATGGCTTTCATATCCTTGTTTTAGTCAAATGTATGATTTAAGATTAATTCTTAATGATTCAGCTCTCAAATCTAATTTCGAAGCGGTGAAGAGAATTTTCTAAAGATCATGATCACCTTGGATATGGTGAGAGCAGGACTCCATTGCTCCTTTAAAATGTCCAAACAAATATTCCCATTGCTGTTTATGTTTGGATGGAAAACTTTGGTCCTGAATGCCACCTGAAATCAGTATTTTACCACAAGGAAAAGGTGAGAGACTTCTATAAATACATTATACATATGCATATATATATATATATATATGTGAGTGTGTGTGTGTGTTTTTTATGATACCTTTGGAGGTTTGAAAGGATAATCAGGAGGGAAATGGATAGTGACAAGGAAGACACCACCAGCATAGGGACTATCATTAGGACCAATTATGGTTGCTTGCCAATGGAACATATCCTCCGCAACAGGACCTAATTAAATTATATTTTTATTATTTATAAACCACTAAGAATTAGAATTTCATTATAAATGATTCCCCTAAGGAAATATAACAAAGGGGCTGTTTGGCAACAGCCTCTCCTTCTGCGATCCGATCACAGAAAAATGTTCACAGGCACAAGATGTTCATTTTAACGTTTGGCAATATCAAATTTTTGCAATTGACTCACACTCACCAAATAGTTTCATTTTAGCTTTTAAAGTTCCATAATCACTTATGAACTCCAAAAGTTGTTTCCAAACAGGGCCTGACTATGCAATTTATATCATGGTTGTACCTGCACTGCATGAAGTTGGGGGGTCTCTCTGCAAGTCCTTTAGCTCCTTTAAGATTCTCTTAGATGCCATTCGAGCAATTTTGGAAGTAGGTAGGTGATATTGTTCTTGAAGTGAGAGATCAGATACACCCAAAAAAATGGGAGAGAAACAATCTATGAAAACTTGGCAGAATGGAAGTGGCGTGTATATAATGGATGAGCTCAACTCGAGAGAAATAGAGAATGAAGGTCCACTGAAATGTTAAAAAAAAAAATAGTGAAAATTTGGTACAGATTCCAGAAAAAGAAGTGGGGGCATGTAAAGAATCAAAGGGGTACTGAAAATTTGAAAGCAATAGCAAAAGTTCAATGAAGATTTTTTCTTTTGCTTATTGTGATATTTATCTGGAATATTGAGCCAATTTGTATTTGTTTATATATATATATATATATACACACACACACACACGCATGTAGAGAGAAAGAGAGAATAAAACGTTGGGTTCAAAATTGTTACATATGATATGGACATTACTTTTTGAGGGATGGCAGAAATTTAGTGAAAGAAACTTGCCACAGCCAAGCACACATCAAATCAAGATTTTGAGATAATTTATTTATTTTATTATTATTATTTCTTTCTTTTTTTCCTACTATGAAGAATATTGAGAATTAAGTTGCTACTACACATTGTAAAGCCAATATATACAATTTCACTTTTCTGTTGAGGGAAAAATATTCGACCTTAGCACAAGCTAGTCCCCCAGTTGAGAATCCAAATCAACTTTTTTAAGTCAATTGACGTGAAAGGCATTGCAAATCTTTCTCTATGGAAATCTCTCCAAAGCAATATGGATTCCATGTTCAGACCACCACTATTATTCCATTACAATGATGTCCATAGATATTATTCCTTACTCAAACCATTCTTGTATTTGACCAACTATTCTTCAAATCTGTCGTGTCTTCCATAGGCTCAGATAAAATTTAGGGTTAATTACAGAAACACCCCCTGTGGTTAGGCCTTTTATCAAATACTCCCCTGTATTTTAAATTTTATCACTAATACCCCCTGTGGTTTGGACTAAAGTGAAACAGTCACTTTTTCTGTTAAAGTTAACGGAAAATTGATAAAAGTACAAAATTACCCGTATTAGATGCTAATAATAACACCCTTATATGCTTAAATGTCTATTTAGGCAGAAGTGGTACATTATTGATTATTATATTATTTTGATATTGCATTTGTTGTTAAAGATCATTATGTGGTCACTTAGGGGTAACTTTGTGAGAGCGAATTTGACACACACACACAAAAACAATTTTGGGGATAATTTTTTTTTTTTTTAGATCTTAGTACATCACTACACTGGATTTCACTGTATGTGTGGTCAAGAGTAGATTAAAAAAAACAAAACTAACATATCACCAAGATTGTGTGTGTCTAAGAGTAGATAAAATAATAATAATAATAATAATAATAATAATAATAATAATAATATATCGTCAAGACTGTGTGGTGTGTGTGTGTGTGTGTGTCCAAGGGTAGATAAAAAATAAAACAAAAAAATTAAATAAATTTGCTCTCATGAATGTACCTCAAAGTGACTACAGAATGGTCTTTAACAACAAATATAATATCAAAATAATATAATAATATACCACATATGCCTAAATAAACATTTAAGCATATAAGGGTGTTCTTATTAGCATGTAATAGGGGTAATTTCGTATTTTTACCCATTTTCCGTTAACTTTAACGGAAAAAGTCACTATTTCACTTTAGTCCAGACCACAGGGGGTATTAATGACAAAATTTAAAATATAGGGGGGTAACTGATAAAAGGCCTAACCACAAAGGGTGTTTCTGTAATTAACCCTAAAATCTAAGTCACCGTCCCGATTGACAACTTCTTTTGTGTCTTCGATAAGCTCAGATAAAATTTAAGTCACCGTCCCCCGATTGACAACTTCTTTTGGAGCCGTATAAGTGATTATAACTATACGTGTTTGACAAACTAACTTCTGTAATTCAATCCTCCTCTCCCTTCCCCCCACCCCCGAAAAAATAATACGGAGTAATAATTAAATAAAATTTGCAATTGGTCAGAAAGCTAAGACAGCTTTTTGTAGTCAAAAGCAGTTTTTTGGCGTTGAATCACAAAATCAAAAGATGTTACAAACAGCCCCTACCATCAAAAGCAGACTAAGAGTTTCTTCACCATGTAAAAGCAGAATGACAGACACGCACACAGACATAGGCGGCATGCACGCCACACACACCCATCAAACCGGGTGTGTTTGGTGGGTAAATCCAGAATAATAGTTTGCATAAATCACAAATACATTCACATTACTGGGACGTATTCTAAACCAGCTTACAGTGTGTGAAACATAACTAAATCCACCATAGGAGGAAACTGCTTGGTACCTACCCCAATCTGTGTTGATACATTACACAAATCTAAACACAAACAAATGTATAATTTATCAAACACACAATTCCTCATCTATATATTAATAAGAACACAACAAAGAAATCAGCAAACTAGTCCTTCGATTGGTTTAGTACAGTCAGTCTGAGACTACAAACCACAGCTTCCAGTTTCTTCAAGGTGGAAAGAGAACGAGAGATGGATGAAGGTACAGTTATCTATATTCAGCCAGTTGCTCATCTTTTCTTTCTTCACCAATTCTTAATCCAATCACAATATATTGCAGCCTTTTTTACCCTTTCTCTTCTTTTTCTTCTTCTGCTTTGGTGGCTGGAGAACAACCTTAATGGCAGCATCGAAAACAGCCTTCACATTCTGCAATTTCAAAGGGGAAGTTCCATAAATACTGTCTATAATGAACTCTTAGTAGAACTCAGCCTTACGGAGGAACAACGATGAACATTTAAATACGTATATATAAAATTCACCTGCTGTGTTTTGGAACTACATTCAATATAAGCAGGAGCTCCAATCAGCTTTTTCAGCTCCTCTCCCTTTTAAAAAAAAAAAAGAAAGAAAGAAAATTAGGAAGTCAGGTTGACTTGGGTCCACCCCAAGTAAGAATACAAGCCCCAGATAAACATAATGGCTCTTAAAAGGCCTTTATGAACATGGGTTGTAGAAACATCTACCTGAGCAGTGGTAATGGGCACCGCACCAGGGTGGTCTACAAAGAACTGCTTATCATCCCGAAGATCTACGGGAAGCAAATTCAGAAGTTATCACCCCCATTGTAGAAATTCATACGGACATGCACGAAGTGAAGAATCCAAAATAACAATGATAAGGTAAGAGAATGAGCAACAGCATTGTTACTCCATTAACATTAATTAACATGAGTGCGTGTGCGTGCGTGCGTGTGTAGGTGTGTGTAGACACACATGCTCAAAAAAACATGTGGAAAATAAGAGCGGTCGGATAAGTACGACTACCGCTCTTCTTTTCCTTGTTTGGCCTACAAGACAAATTTTGGTATCTCCCCGTAGAAGGAATAAGTAATGTTAAGGCATACTTCATTGGAAGCACGGACACTTCTAGGAAGGTGATGTGTCGTCTCCGACTCACAGACACTTTTCCTTCCAGGCGTGCAATTTTTTTAGGCTTTTGTGTGTCAACTTGTCCGCACCATGTCGTGTTCATGTCAGCGTGCCCGTTTCCATGCTTCATTCCTGATTTGTGTTGACTATGTAAGAAGAAAGGAGGATCAGTTGATCACCTTCTCAACCAATTTGATATGCAGGTTTGGAATTTTTTTTTCCCTTTTGTTGCAGCCTATTGAAAATAAACATCCACAGATGGTCTATCGGTCGAAAGTCATACACATTCGAGATTGATGGAGACTTGTAAAATCCTTTTGCACTCTCCATCCATAAGTGGGGCAATTTTTTTACTTTTTATAATCTGTAAGCTACTGTTGAGTCTCATGGGCATTTTTTCACCAAGCAGTACAGATTTTGTCGCCAGTTGCACTTTACCTCTCATTGCCAACTGTGGAGGAAGATTTAGGTTGAGTTTAACAAGCCTGCCTTCAAGGTGGTCGAAGAGTCATTTTTATTGACTTACTAGGATGGTCAATCCCACACTTGATCAGTATTTAGAGCTCGAAAATAACATCGATTCTTTTGTTTCTCGTAAGAGTAGCACAGATAGTTTCATCTAGTATCTGGTTCTTCCACACGTTCCTACTCGGTCATTCAAGAATTAGCTAACAGTTTATTCAATGGATACTTCATGATAGATTTTATTTCTTCACATTAGGCTTTTCGATCATTTTCTGAAAAGATACTATATCTTTAGGGAATACTCTAAAATGAAAATTTGTTACCGCGGTACTACAACTACATTTCGCTGCTTTCTTAAAAAATAGTTTCAGAAAAAAGGAGACGAACAGACGAATTTCTAAACTTGTCGCTGATGGGAAAGAAAATTTAGTCATACAAAACCTAGTTATACTTTATATTTGATAATAAACTTGGACTTACTCACATGTACATTCATTCTTTAGCTATAAAGTGCTATTTCACAACAAAAACCTGGAAAAAAGGAAAGAAACGAGATTCTCGAATCACAAGGAATTGTAGATGTGGACATGTTGACAGAGGTCTTGACAATCCCTTGTCAAGGAAAACGGAAGAAACTCAGGTCAACGAAGCATATATATGAAAATGTAATTAAGGATTCTTTTTGGATAGGTGAAGTATCATTTAAAATTTAAAAGGGACCAAAAGGAGATCAGAAGATGCAGCACCTATGTACGCGAAGTATACCCCTACACATTATACAACATGATCTACAAGGGTCTCAGGTCATAAAAAAGAAAAAATACAAAAAAAATACAAAAAAAAATTAATAAAACAAAATAATCTACAATCACAGGATGATTGCCCATAGCCCAAAAATAGAAGATCTAAAAATTTTTTAAAAAAATCAAACCAACAGGATGGCATGCTAATCCCCCTAAAAAATTCTCCAATTTGGCTCACCCCAAAACACCACAACAGACGCAAAAGAATTGTAACCCAAATCTTCCTAGCCCTCCTATACACATCCCCTATCCCTCCATTGACCCAATCTCCCACTCACCCATAAAAGCGAAAGACCACATGCTCAGTGGTAGATCTAGAAAGTTGGGGTTGGTGGTGTACTTTGCCCCCCTCCTTGGTTCTTCCAGTGCCTATCACTGCTCCCACAACATCGCCACCCTGGAGACCAATCATCATGGCTCTCTACACACCCAAGAAAAAGTCTCATTTTGTAAAAGAACAAAAAATAAAAGAAACTATGAAGAAAGAAAACTGTATAATCTGAAACAAGCAGACAAGGCCATCAGTTTTGGAATCTAAAGCATCACCTAGCCAAAGTGCCCTGCCCTTAAGAATCCAACACTCCTCAGTCCTCATCAAGGCCTTGTTTCATTTAGCATATAAGCAAAACATCCAAAGAACCTTTCTTCCCTAGCCTAGTGAACATTGAAACCAGATAGTTCTTATGGTAGCACCCCCACTATAAAAATGTAGCAGGTAAAAGTCATTGTTATCATTAGTAGCAAAAGAAACATCTTGCAGTCTCTACCATATTCGTGTTTTTCTCCTTTTGTGCGCATTAGTTTTAGGAATTTGTTGTGCTCTTCATCTCATTGCAAGATGCTAAAGTTATAGCAGTAATCGGTATAGCTCTCTTGCCAAATCCCAGGGTGCTTGTGTTCTGTAGCTTTAAAGCAGATTATAATTTTGGAACCTCGCTAGTTTTTGTATTGGGCTAATGTGGCAGCTCATATCTTTGTTAACTTCAAAAGCAGAGGATGTCAGCGATCCTCTTGAAATGTCACTCCCAGTTTCACTTCATTTCTGGGAATCTAAAACGATTTGGTATTGGTACTTGGGAGTTAAAAAGGTAACATACACGAGCAACAGCTTAGCCTAGTTGGTAAAATGGCTCCGCATGCCACTCTCATACCAAGGTTCGAACCTTGACCCCCTCCCCCGGGCCCTGGCAAATACGTCATTGCACGAGACCAGTATACCAAATGATCAAATATATATATATATATATATATGCTCCAAGAAACATGACAAGATGATTGAACACATTAAAACATTAGTCTTGTCAAATTACCATATTATGAAGAATAATTGTTTTATCCATGTGGAAAATTATACATGAATGACTAAGAGTAGAACACAGTCGTACTTCATTAGCATGAGGATAAGGAATTCAAGAATCTAACCAAGCTTTGTTCCGACAAGAATTATTGGTACCCCAGGTGCATAATGCCTCAACTCTGGAATCCACTGAATCATTCAAACATTAGAAGTATCCATCAGCACACCATACAAATACCAGACAGCATTCTGAACCATCAATTTGGTTGGATTTGGAATGTCAACTCATGAGTATGAATTTGAGTCTTGAGGTTCTTGTTGCTTCAAAGGCCCAATTTTTTTAGAAAGATACAAAAAGGCCCAAATAAGACTGAGTCAAATGGTGAATTAAACTCAGTTAAAATGACATCATTTTTTAAGTTAAATTAAGAAAAAGTCAAATAGACATCTTGTCTTTTGGGTCCCAAAAAAAAAAAGGGATCCCTAAATCTTGTATGCTTTCATTTCTGCATTTTCTCAGCAAAAGGAACCAGTACAGAGGGATCGTATGAAAATAAGGAAAATATCCATCTCTACATGGTAAACAGCCTCACCTTTTTTGAAACATTTTCATAGCTTGCTTTGCTAATGAGAGAAAATGCAAGTATAAATACATCAGCTCCGCGATAGCTCAAAGGTCTTAATCTATTGTAATCTTCCTGGCCTGTTTCACGACAGAAAAAAAGTGAAACCCAACACCACAGAAAGCTTAAAGAAGAAGGAGACAAAAGAAAAAGGGATTCACTGGAATAAATTTACCTGCAGTATCCCACAACCCCAGATTAACTGTGCTCCCATCCACAACCACATTCGCACTAAAATTGTCAAAAACCGTCGGCACATAATCCTGTTCCCATACATCAAAAATGGTCAAAGTAAAAATTCTTAACTTATTGCACCTTATAGGTCAAATTGAACAAACAACATAACGATCATTCTACGAACACAGAAGCATATACTCGGCATTATCGTAATTTAAGCAAATTCAGACATGAATTGGAAAAAGCTTCATAGCTAGAAAGTTGAAGGATGCATATTTCTAGTTTCCTTAAACAAGGAAAGAACGTGTATACCCACCATTGAAGTCCAGATATTCGACACACGGAACATGTTATAAAGCACGGACACTGCTAAGAAGGTAACAGACAATTATTTAAGGATTTGCCGTGTTGGTGTGCCTGTGTCTATGCTTCATACGAATCAAAAGTCATAATTATTACGAATCATTGTTAAAACAGAAAAGTATGACAGAAGGCTTACTCTCTGTCCTTTCTATAAAGGAAGAACCATGGAAATCAATTCCTCTATGTATGAAAACTATTCCGTTCTTCCCACTACGTATCCAGTTATCCAAACATAAATTACTCCAAAAAGAGACCCACTTTTCTTCAAGAATGCGACGTCCAATAAGAGATCTTTCTTTTTTTTCTTTTTCTTTTTTCTTCATTCTCCTCCATCAAAAGAAAGAAGCAAATACAGGTCCAGAACAATAATGTGGAAGGGAAAAAAAAACCATACATCTTGCTTCCAGGATGTTGTGCATTCGGGGGGGAAAAAAAAGACCTAAATTTAACCTCTAAAACTATAACTGAACCCTACCTAAAAAAGACAAGCACTGCTGTTCAACAATCTCACATTCAGAGTCACCCTAAAAGACACAATTTTTTCTAACTCAAAAAACAGAGAAACAATGCTTTGATTAGAGCTTAAGACAGAGAAACAAGATACGAAATTGGAAAATTGGGAATACTCACAGTGGGAAAGGTATTGCTGGTGTAGGAGATGAGCATACAAGTTTTACCAACAGCTCCGTCGCCGACAGTGACGCACTTGATGAACCTAGACGCACTCATTTTCTTTGCCGGCGACGATAATTTGGATACTTGGTCTCCTCTTCTTTGGGTCTAACTATACATCGGAGTTCAAAGAAAACATTCGCATTACTCAAACAAACAACCCTACCACTACTATAAACCCTAATTTAGATACTATAATTTGGATACTTACAGAAGACCTAACAGCCAGGCCCATTGTTGATCAATCGAGAGAGAGAGAGAGAGAGAGAGAGAGAGACGTACCTTTGAAGTGAGAGAAGATGAGAGTAGAAAGTGAACGAGCCAGCTCTCAGCCAGCTATATCACATTACTTACACCACAACAAAACCGAGAAGTTATTCAGTGAGCCCGTGGTTCAATTTTATGGCAACATTTGGCATTTTTTTAAAAAAGTGTAGATGACATGTATGGAAATTGTGCCCCTTGAAATAAGGGACATAATTATTTAAAAAATCTTAAGGAGACATCATATCATATCCATATTCTCTCAAATGTCATATGCCGTCATATAATTAAGATGTCACACCATATCAACAAAATAATGTGATATGATGGACTCACTAAATAATTTCTCCACAAAACCAACCACTTGTTCTTGTTTTTTCTCTCTTATTGTTATTGGATTGTTTCCAAAAAAATTGTGGTAAGTCCAACTTTCCTAGTTTATATATGAGATTATTAAAAATCAGTCATTTTTATTTAAAAAATAAAAGGACAATCACCTATTTTTTTTCAAAATGAAAAAAAAAATTAAGTTAAAACTACAAAATTAAAAATACATCAACTTTTTGATTTTTTTAAAACAAAAAAAATAAATAAATAATATTTTCCCCCATCTTCTTCCTCATCACCACCTCCACCAACTGCCACCACCACCACCACCAGCCACCCCCCACCACAACCTTTCTTTCTCTCTCTCTCTCTCCCTATATATATATATATATATATATACACATGAATATGTATCTTATATATGGCCACCACCCCTAACCTCTCTCTATCTTTTCTCTCTTCGCACCATCACCACCACGCCCATCCTCCCTCATCCACCTCTGCCACTACCAAAAAAAAGCTACAGATTGGAGCAACTGTCCAAACGGTAGAAGCAACTCACCAAACTTATTGGGAGCAACTCACCAAACAGAAAAAGTAAAGTTGCTTCATATGTTTGCTGAGTTGCTCCCGGTATGTTTATTGAGTTGATCATTCTATTAGGACAATTGCTCTAAAAATCTACACCTTGCTCCACCACCACCGCCACCTCCACCCCCACCCCCACCCCAACCTCTCTATCTCTTCTCTCACTCTTCTCATAGCTACCACTACCACGGGCCACCTCGCTCATCCACCATCGCCACTACACACACACACACACAAAGGTGTAGGTTTTTGGAACAATTATCCAAACAGAAGGAGCAACTCACCAAACGTATCGGGAGCAACTCACCAAGTTGCTCCTTACGTTTGGTGAGTTGCTCCCAATAAGTTTGGTGAGTTGCTCCTACCGTTTGGACAGTTGCTCTAATCTGCAACTTTTTTTTTCTATAGTGGTAGAGGTGGATGAAGGAGGAGGGCCGTGATGGTGATGGTGAGAAGAGAGAAGAGATAGAGAGAGGTTGGGGGTGGTGGTGGTAGTGGTGGTGGCCACATATAAGATATATATATATATATATACTTATGTGTATATATATATTGAGAGAGAGAGAGAGAAAAAAAAAGAGGGAAAAAGGTTGTGGTAGGGGTGGGGTGGTCGTGGTTGTGGTCGTGGTCGTGGTATGGTTGTGACTGGTGGCCAACCATGGTGGTGGCGGCTGGTGGAGGTGGTGATGAGGAAGAAGATAGGGGGTAAATGTAATTAATTTATTTTTAATTTTAACAAAATCAAAAAGTTGATGTGTTTTTAAATTTTTAGTTTTAACTTGATTTCCTTTTTCATTTGAAAAAGTAGGTGACTGTCCTTTAATATTTCAAATAAAAATATACTAATTTTTAATAATCCCTTTATACAGTCAGGCTCTAAAGAGGGCACCCTCTTTTTATTAAAGAGATGACCTCTATTTTGGTCGTCGGATCGTGTTTTCATTAATGACAGTTTTGTCATTTTACGGTTTTTAAACACAATCCGACAGCCAAAACAGAGGCCCTCTCTTTAATAAAGAGAGGTGGCCCTCTTTAGAGAATCTTTGTCCCTTTATATATTTCCTTTTCCCAAATTCCTAAAAACATTTTTTTTTCCCTTTTGTTCAAAGGAAACAATTATATTTATAGAAATATATGTTTTGGTCCCTCAAAATTTAGTCAACACACATTTAGTTACTTTGACTTTTTAAACCCTTAAATTCATCATTAATCAATAAGATATACTAGGAATTAGTCCTTTCTCCCAAATATCTGTATTTTTTATGGACAAAATTACCCTTCGTTATATATATATACATATATATGTATATACCATCAACTAAAAATCAGGGATTTCAATTTGAAACCCAAATAAATCAAGATCCATTTATATCTATGTATCATATCTCACTCTCTGTCACAATCTTAAATTTTTTTTGCAAAAACCCTAAATCAAGAGAGTTGTTGGCTGAGTCATCAGATTTGGCACCATGATGATTTTAGAGTAATGCCCTGGTTTGATGATTTGGTATTCTACTTGCAATTACTCAAATGATTACACCAACGTTGTGGAGAGTTTGGAAACCATAAAGTGGTGGAATTCATGTGTTGTACAATGGCAAATTGGGTGAGGTTTTTGATTTATGTATTATGTGAGTCATGTGATCAGTAACCACTAACCCCCAGCAACTCTCTCTCTGTCACTATCTCTCTCTCTAACTAGTCTCTGTTTATTTTTTATTTATTTTTTATCTTTATTTTTTTTGTTTGCGCTTTTGTCTCCAAAATCAAGTCTACTATGAATAGAGAGAAGAGAGGGTCTAGTCTGGGTTCATGATTTTTGTTAGTAGGTATTTTGGAAAACAGTGGGTCATCTTGATAATTTAGTTTTTTTTTTTTTTTGTGAAAATTTTGTATTATTAAATTGGGGCACTCAGCCATAGCACCCTAAAATTAATACAAGGCTACATAAAACCCAAGACCCAAATATTTAACTCAATAACCCCTTCTTCAACCAAAATGACCTAATTTTCTAAGAAATCGAAAATGCCATCTCCTCCTACACAGCAAAAGTGACGAGTACGATGATGATAGTGGTGGTGAGGATGGTGGTGGTGGTGGTGGTGGTGGTGCGATGGTGGTGTTGTGATTTTGTTGGTGCTTCAATGGTGGTGGTGCGATGGTGGTGCTGTGATGATGGTACTGATGCTCCGATTGTAGATGGAGGTGACGATGGTGGTGGTGGTGGTGGTGGTGTGATGGTGGTGCTTCAATGGTGGTAGTGGTGGTGCTGTGATGGTGGTGGTGATGACGATGGTAATGGAGGTGAGAATGGGGTGATGTCGACGACAACGGCGATGACAACGGCAATGACAACGATGATACAAATGGTGATGGTGGCGCGGTGGTGGTGGTGGTGGTGGTAGTAGTAGTGGTGGTGGTGTGGTGCTGGTGGTGTTGGTGCTCTGATGGTGGTGCTGCTGCAAAATTCTGTTGTAGAAAACAGATAATATTATCTGTTTACAAAAACAGATAATATTGTGGTGGTGCTAGTAGTGGTTGTGGTGGTGCTGTGATCACAATGGTTATGAACTGTGCTGTTATAGGGGTATGGTGGTGGGGGTGCGGTGGTGGTGGTGGTTGTGCAAAATTATCTGTTTTGTGGTGCTCTAGTGGTGGTCATGGTGGTGCTGTGATGGATGTGGTTATGAACTGTGCTGTTAAGGGGGAGGTGGTGGTGGTGGTGGTGGTGGTGGTGGTGCAGTGGTTGTGGTGGTGGTGCAGTGGTGGAGGTTGTGAAAATTCTCAGTTTTTTAAAACAGATAATATTATCTGTTTGCAAACAGAAAATATTATCTGTTTGCAAAAACTGATAATATTGTGGTGCTCTAGTGGTGGTCATGGTGGTACTGTGATGGATGTGGTTATGAACTGTGCTGTTAAGGGGGAGGAGGTGGTGGTGGTGGCGGTGGTGGTGGTGGTGCAGTGGTTGTGGTGGTGGTGCAGTGGTGGAGGTTGTGAAAAATTCTCAATTTTTGAAAACAGATAATATTATCTGTTTGCAAATAGATAACATTATCTGTTTGCAAAAACTGATAATATTGTGGTGCTCTAGTAGTGGTCATGGTGGTGCTGTGATGGATGTAGTTATGAACTGTGCTGTTAAGGGGGGGGGTGGTGGTGGGGGTGGTCAGTGGTTGTGGTGGTGGTGCAGTGGTGGAGGTTGTGAAAAATTCTCAGTTTTTGAAAATAGATAATATTATCTGTTTGCAAAAAATTAATAATATTGTGATATTCTAGTGGTGGTCATGGTAGTGCTGTGATGGATGTGGTTATGAACTGTGTTGTTAAGGGGGAAGTGGTGGTGGTGGTGGTGGTGGTGGTGCAGTGGTGGAGGTGCTCCGATGGTGGAGGTGATTGTGAAAAATTCTCAGTTTTTGAAAACAGATAATATTATCTGTTTACAAAAACAGATAATATTGTGGTGCTCTGATGATGGTCATGGTAGTGCTGTGATGATTGTGGTTATGAACTGTGGTGTTAAGGGGGAGGTGGTGGTGGTGGTGGTGGTGATGGTGATGCAGTGACAATGGTGGTGGTGGTGGTGGTGATGGTGATGGTGATGGTGACGACGATGGTAGTGGTACTGTTATGATGGTGCTGGTGCTGGTGCTAGTGCTACGATGGTAGACGTGGTGGCGATGGTGGTGGTGCTGCACTGGTGGACACGGTGGGGTGGTGGTGCTATGATGGTGGCGATGGTGGTGGTGCTGCATAGTGGACAATGTGGTGAGGGTGGTAGTGCTTCGATGGTGGTGATGGTGGTGCTGCGATGGTGGTGATAATGGTTCTGTGATGGCAGTAGTGGTGGCGCGGTGGCCATGGAATGGCGTGGTGGCGGCGACGGTGGCGATCGTGCTGGTGATGAAGATGACGATTGTGGTAGTGGTGGGGGTAGATTTGTCATAAAAACAAAAAAAAAATTAAAAAGAAGGGGTTTAACTTTAAAACAAATCAACACTTTGGGTTTATATTAAAAAAATAACTTTTGTTGGGTTTTACAAACTATACACTAATTTTAAGGGGTTTATTACAAAATTTCCCTATTAAATTTCCATCAAAATTTTAGAATTGAGAATTTCTCACCAAATCCATATATATAGTTGTTACATTTTAGTGTTTTAACAGTTTGTGTATGAATTTTCGATAGTGTGAGAAATTTCTCACAAAGTGTGGAGTTTTTCTTTTGAGTTTTGAAGGGAAGAAATTTGTTTTAATTTGATTAGAAAAAAAGGTGAGAAATTTCTCTCAAAGTGTGGAGTTTTTCTTTTGAGTTTTGAAAGGAAGAAATTTGTTTTAATTTTATTAGAAAAAAAAAGGTAAGAAATTTCTCATTGTAATAGATAAATAAAAATAAATTTAAAAAAAAAGTGAGAATTTTGTTTTTGTTTGGTGAGAAATTTCTCATCAAATACGTTAAAAAATGTGGGTAAGAAAGTTAGGAATATTTATATTTGAATTCTAGCTTTCCATCTCTTTTTCTTAATTTCTCCGTCTCATTTTATGTGTCATTTTGGGAAATTCAATTATTTAAGGGAATAAAAAGAATCTACACTTACTTTCACAATTATCCATAATCATTGCACTTTCTTTTTTTGTTTTATTTTAGTGTTGATTGCAAGGTATGGTAGTTTAAGAAACTAAGTAAAATTTGCATACTAATTTAAGTAAGGAACAACAATTTTAGAATATCCCAAAAACAAAAAAAGGACACATAAAAATGAAATGAAAAGGGTACAATAAAAGAGAGAACTAGTGGTGTCAAACGGGCCGGGCCGGGCTCTGTCAAAGCGGGCTTGACCGGGCTTCGGGCCGGGCCGGGCTTCACCTAAAATCGGGCCGGGCTTGGGAAGGGAGGGGGGGATGTCCGCCCCGGACCGGTGGCCCGGGCCGGGCCGGGCTAGTGGACGGGCTCATGGACGGGCTCGTGGACAGGTTCGTGGACGGGCCCATAAACGGGCCGGGCCGGGCCGGAGTTTTGGGAGGGAAAAGTTTTAACTTTTAAAGTTTAATGTTTGGGAATTGGGGGGAGTTTTGACTTTTACTCTTTTTTTTTTTATATGTTTAGTTTATGCAATAATGATTAGTGATTACTAAAAAAAATTTGTTTAACAAAAAAAAAAAAGTAAATAATATTTATTATTCAATAAAAATTAATGAGATTACTATTATTTGATATTTAAAAATTATAGTCTAATAAAATATAAAGATTACTTATCATAGATTGTACAATAAAAAGTAAAGATTTATTCATTAATGATTACATTGATTAGTGATTACTAAAAAAAGTTCATTCAAAAAAAAAAAGTAAAGAATATTTATTATTCAATAAAAATTAAAGAGATTACTAGTATTTGATATTTAAAAATTGTAGTCTAATAAAAAATAAAGATTATTATCATTAATTTCAATAATTTGTATAATAAAAAGTAAATATTTATTCATTAATGATTAGTGATTACTAAAAGTTTAAAAAAAGTTCATTCAAAAAAAATAGTAAAGAATTTTTATTATTCAATAAAAATTAAAGAGATTACTACTATTTGATATTTAAAATTATAGTCTAATAAAAAATAAAGATTACTTATCATTAATTTGTATAATAAAAAGTAAAGATTACATTTTACAGAATTGGATTTTTTTTTTTAAAAAGCCGTTCACAGTTTATACTCATGCGGGCCAGGAGTATTACAATTGATTTGTTTGGAACTAAATGATCTTCAACTCTCATATTCATTCTTCAATTCTTGATTCTTCAATTTTCTTCCGTAACTTCCAAATTTGGGAAGTCTTCAAGAATAGGATCTTGGCGGTTTTGAGTTCGATATTGTGCACGGTCCCTATCCTTCAAGCACATCAAGCAGTCAAGCATATCAGGAGATAATCTGCTCCTCCTTTCCTCTAGCACCCTTCCACCTACACTAAAAGCAGACTCCGATGCAACTGTGGAAGCCGGAGGAGTTAGTAGATCACGAGCCATGATGGAAAGAACAGGGAAAGTTCTTACATGTTCTTTCCACCATGTCAAAAGATTTAAATCGACCATTTCCTCGTTGATTAATCGACTTTCCCACTCTGTTTCTCGATACTTATTTAATTCACCAAGAATGTTAGAGCTACTTACAAATGATTGACTAACACCCTTTTGTTTCTTTCGACTGAGAAACTGGCTCGCCCAAGAACCACCTGACGGTCCCGAACTTAACTCAATATTAGAAGTAGCACTTTCTTTATTTGTATATTTTTCATAGTAAATACGAAATAAAGATATATTCCAAAGTATTTTCCATTTCAGAAGTAGTTATTTCTAGACCAGGCTCACCATCTGGTCCTTGCATCAATTCAGATATTTGTTTAACCATTTCACAAACACCATCAAAATTGATTCTAGGATCCAAGATTGCAGATAAGTAAAATACAGGTGGAATGTAAGACCAATATTTTTTAAACTTTTTTTCCATTTTCTCGCAAATATCAATAAAAATGTCATTTTTTTGTTTATAACTATGAAATGTATGAGCCATATTATATAATTCCATAAGAACTAAACAAGAAGTAGAATAGTAAACACCGGAAAGTTTATTTGTAGCATTGTAAAATACTTCTAAAAATCCATGAAAGTCAAATGTCATATCCCAATCGTTTGAAGTCAAGTTTAGTGATGGATAATTAAAATTAACAAATTGAGTAATAATATTACTATACTTTTTACAAGAATCTATCATAAGATAAGTAGAATTCCAACGAGTTTTAATATCAGTTTGCAATTTCTTTGGATTAAGACGATTTTGTTTACAAACACCATAAAATGCTTGTAGACGCTTAGGCGTTGAACAACAAAAGACCACTGCCTCTCTAATTTTAAGTATGTGATCATCAATTTTTGTTAATCCATCTTGGATAATCAAATTAATGATATGACATACACAACGACCATGAAATAATTTTCCATTCAACATTGGGCGCATAAGATCTTTAAACATATTAATAGCATTTGTATTAGCACTAGCATTGTCAAAAGTAATGCTTATAATTTTTTTCATAATATCATACTCATTAAAAACATTGATTATATAGTTATATATATTTTCACTAGTATGAGGATAGTCTAATGCACGAAAAGCAATGATATTTTTATTCATATTCCAATTTTCATCTACAAAATGCGCCGTTATACATATATATCCCGTTTTATTACAACCAGTCCACAAATCGGAAGTGCATGCAATTGTACAATTAAAAGTAGAAAAATTCTCAATTAATTTTTTTTTGGTTTGTTGAAAAACAGATTGTATATCACTTCTAAGAGTATTTCTAGTAATAGGTTGGTAGGCTGGTTGTAAAAAAGTTTGAATAAAACGTGTAAAACACTCTTCTTCAACTAAAGTAAAAGGCATATCGGATGCACAAACAAATTTTGCCAAGCCTTCCCTCAATTTTTTTTTTATTATAAAGAAAAGTTCCAACACTTGTGCCAGTAGAAGCAGAAATTTGGGATTGTACTAGGCCGTCCGCTTGAGCGGTACCTGCTTCCCATGCACCTTTATGTTTGCTCATGATGTGCCTTTTAAGTGTATTATTTCCTCCACCTTTGTAAGAAAATTTGAGTCCGCATATTTTGCAAATAGCTCCATTTTTTTCGTCATTTAATTTAAAAAATAACCAAACAGGTGATTTTAATTTTCTTTCAGTGGTGGGACTTGGATCATTAGGATTTGAAGGAGATGGTTCAGATGGATTAGACCCCATAATTTCAACGTCGTCATCATCCTCCAATTCCAAATCATTAATCTCATTTCTTTCCCCATAATCTAAATTTTCAAAGTCATAAGTTGGACCTTCCCTAATTTTTGAAGATCTTGAGTGAGATGCCATTTTTTTTTTAAATAAAAAAAAAGAGGGGAAAGAAATATAAAAGATTAAAAATACTAACAATTAAATAAGCAACTAATAAAGCAAGAAGTGAAACAATAAATAAATTTACCTCAACTTATAGTAGTAAAAGAAGAAGTGAACAACTATAAATTATAATAAGACTTGAGACTTGAGAGCTTGTAAGTTCAAGTTGTAGAAGACTAGAAGTGCCTTTACAAATTAGAGCTTTGATAATTGAATCACCAACTTGTAGAGTAGAAGTGCTTGTAGACTTGTAGTTTATGGAGTAGTATAGAGAAAGTAGAGAATAGAGAGAGATAATTGATTTTTGTATGAGAAAATATGTTGTGGGAGGTTTAGTATTTATAGAAAATGGGCTAAGGGGTATTTTGGGAAGTCAAAAAGCACATTTACATTTTTACCCCCAAAACTAGCCGTTTTATAGCCGTTAGAGGGGTAAAAAATGGGAAAAAAAATTGAAAAGGGACCAAACTAGCCGTTATGGCCACGGGCGGGCCTACCGGGCCGGGCTTCGGGCCGGGCCGGGCCACAACGGCTAGCTTATCCGGGCTAGCGGGCCGGGCTAGCGGGCCGGGCCGGGTTTCGGGCAAAGGAGCAGACCGGGCCGGGCCGTGGACGGGACCAAGGGTGTCCACCCCGGACCGGACAAAAGTGCTCGGGCCTAGCGGGCCGGGCCTATGCCGGGCCGGGCCAGGCTTTTAGCCCGAAAAAATCGGGCCGGGCTCGGGCCGGGCCGGGCCAACCCGACCCGATTGACACCTCTAGAGAGAACTCGAACTTGCATTTAATACGTGAAAGAATTAGTGTCAGTCAACTCAACTAGGAACTCTGTCCAGGGAACATAGCTTAGGAATGGCAAGCTTAATAGTTAATAGGTACCAACAAAATTAGGATGGGATGAGTCTATAGCCTTAATAATGTATATTTATGAATGGGTAATACTTGAGATATACCTAAAAACATAATTTTTGGGACACAATCCAAGAGATGTGTTTATCTCTCCTGTGTCACTGTAGGGTCTAGTAACATTATAAGAAAGATATAAACACATCTTTTGAATTATGTCCCACAAATTGTGTATTTGAGTGTGTCTCAATTTTTACTCATTTGTGAATAATACTAGAACAAATAGATCCTTTTTTTTCAAATTTAAAATTAAAGGGCAGTCGTTCCTGCTTGGGTCGTTGGCTTCATCATTGACCCCATCTCCACCTTTCATCTCTATCTATGTATAAAAATAGCCATACATAAAAAATAATAATAATAATAATAATAATAATAATAATAATAAAAACTAAAGTACCATATCTACCATTTTAACTGCTACTAAAATGATTTCATTGTCCAATTAAGTTGACAAGTAAACCTATCAAAATTAAACAAGAGTTAATTAGTAATAAATCCAATCTACTCTAAGCTTGTTATAATTGATCCAACTCACACAACATTTTAATAATAGGTCCATATGTTTATTTAGTGACCAAACTACCCCTATGACTCATCAAAAGAATCATTCTCATTTAAACTCACCCAAAATCAAGGGTTTTTAAATTTTAAACACTAAATATAGATAATATCTATATATATTTCATCTTCTCCAACGTTTCATACTCTCTCTCTCTAAAAAAATGTACTACATATCAATTGATTGCCCATCTCCTTCCAATAACATATAGGGTTCTATATTCAATTGCAAGCTAAAAACTTCCTAGGCGTCCAAAAATGTGACGATGAGGTTCCGGCCATACGGCTCCGACGAGTAACAACAATGGAGAAAAAATATGAGAATTTTTTTTTCAGTCGTGTGAAATTTTGGTACTACATGTTGATGTATGATTTTAACGGATCAATCATTGTGGGATTGAAGACAAGATTTGGGAAAAAATTAGTTTTTGCGTGTGACTGCAGTTTGGAATTTAGCACTCACTATTGCATGTTTGGAAATTTTGTAAAATTCCACAAGAACTTTCGGTGGTGTGAAAATTCCCCAACAATAATTGACTTTGATGGATCGTTCATTCCGTAGTGCAAAATTTAACACTGCAAACATATTAAATTTCACACTATTGCTCTTTCGCAGCATGGCTTTGATGAAGACCAAAAAAGAAGCAGCTATCTTGGAGAAGATCACCAACACAGATTTGTCAACTTTTTTCGGCAGAGTCTTATTTTTACTTTTCTCTATTGGATGTGTTGGAGGCTTTCACAACCTTCGCAGGGATGTGATAGCTTCATAGTGGTGCTTTTGAAATGGAATTATCTGTTGTAGCTTCATTGTGGGATTGATGGTTTTTTGTTTTATTTAAAATTGTTTGCCTTTATATTGGTTTTATTTTTTAATGTGTATGGGGTGGATTAGCATGGTCATGTTGGATGCATGCAAGGTGTTTTGTCGAATAGTTTGTCTTGTGCTCTTAACTAGATATTTGAGAATGGCTCTTGGGTTAATTTGTTCTTAATCTTTCTGTTTTAGAGAAACAAATTTGATTTGTGGCAGTATGTAAAACATTTTTGATCTTAATAGGGTTTTCGTAGTATCAGTTTGAAATTTCATACTAGTCGTAGTGAAAAATTTAACCTAAACATTATTCAGCAGTGTGAAATTTCACACTACTCCCAGTGAAAAATTCGTTCATTTATTCCAATTAAGTTGATATTTTTTCCTCGATCTATTGTTCTCTCATTCAGTCTTAAAACTCTCACGAATGCAGTATAATACATACTGTCATGAATGATTATTGGTAGAACAGAAAACCCATGGATGAATGATTATTGGTAGAACAGAAACCCACAGATGGCATTAGCAAGATGTGACAAACCCATAATGTAGATACGTAAAATTCTGGGATTTTATTTTCGTTTATTAGATATCCAAAAATAAAGGGATAGGAGATCAGTTTTTTCAATAATTTTTTTTCAAAACCTAACGTGATTTAGGGCACAAACAAAAAAAACAGAAATCACTATAATTATGGGATATTAATTTAAAATGAGATATTAGCAAGTCAAAATCCTACCATAACTAACAGAATTAATGTGTATATATGGCAAGTCAAAATCGGATTTAATGAAAGCAGTGAAATTTTGCAGTGTAAAATTTCACTAATAAAACCTGTTGCAGTGTAAAATTTCATACTAATAAACCAGTTACAGTATAACAATGACCTATTTGCAATGTAAAATTCAATACCCGCAGAAAGACTCATTTATGATGTGATATCTAGAGTGAATATCCAATACACTATGAATTAGAAATGGTGAAACAATTTTTTTTTTTTTCAAAACCTAACGTGATTTATGGCACAAACACAAAAAACGGAAAGCACTATAATTATGGGATATTAATTCAAAATGAGATATTGGCAAGTTAAAATGCTATCATAACTACCAGAATTAATGTGTATATATGGCAAGTCAAAATCAGATTTAATGAAAGCAGTGAAATTTTGCAATGTACAATTTCAATAATAAACCGGTTGCAGTGTAAAATTTCACACTAATAAATCAATTACAATATAAAAATGATCTATTTGCAGTGTAAAATTCAATACCCGCTGAAAGACTCGTTTATGATGTGATATCTAGATTGAATATGCAATACATTGTGAATTAGAAATGGTGAAATTCGTTTGTGAACGTTTTGTAAAGTAATATCCTGCAATATTAGGATAAAATTTCTATATATATTGTAACCAATATCAATTGGGATTTGATAAGATTTGGTCAGATTTGGTAACTGATTCAATTAAATCTGAATTAAATATATGTATATATATACGGTTTTGTATATATAGGTTAGGGATAGAAAAGACATCTAATAATTCTATAATAGGAAAATTTGGACTAATCTCTAACAACATTTATAATTATAGGGTCTATCATTGAGAAGTACCAATTAGTGGATCTATTATAACAAACATAGGTAGAATGTGATTTTTCACTAAATTTTTCATTAAACAATGACTATCCGGGTTGTGTGTTTTGAATACGACTCCGTTTGTTAAACACTATGTTGTCTTGTTCCGAATCCAAAAAACAAGTCACATGTTTGTTTGCTAACTTTATCAGGTATAAACAGCTATAAGATAATCATATATATATATACATAGTATATATGTTAGAAAAATATACATTTTTTCAGTATCAAAGTAAACATTTGAAAAAATGAGAAAGAAGGATATCTCTTTTTTTTCTGTTTTTTTTTTTTTTGTTGGTAATTGCGACTTGCGGTTAACGCGTAGACATGTAATACCTGCATACAGGATTATATTGACTTATACTATTTAGTGTGTGCCTGTCGTATATAGTAGTACTAGTAATGACCCGTGCCTGTGGGCACGAAACAAAAAAAAAATAGAAAAAAGAAATTCAATACTTCAAAAGATCAAATCTTTTGCATAAAATTGTCCATGTCATTGCAGTTAGTGATATCTCTTTTATGTTTATAAAATTGAGTATGAAGGTTCTAGATATATGATACTCTCTGTGTAATAAATCAAGAGCAAAAATGCTTAAATTAAGAATAAAGAAAAAAGTTAAATGTTGTAGAGAGTAACCAAGTTTAGGTACCATTACTTCAAACATGAATAAAAAAAAAAAATAGATGTTTCTTTTTTTTTCTTCATGTTGTTTTTCCTTTTTTCCTTCTAAAGCCTGAAAAAAAGGCCAATATGACTGTTTCTTTTATATGTTTTATTTTTATTTAAGACCTAAGGCTCTGTTTGGCAACCCAACTTCCTAACACATAAAAGTCCGTCCATATACTGATTTCCCAAACTGGCCTTAACCCAACCTATCTTCTTCCTTGCGTGAACACACAATGAGTATATATATAGTAGCATGGGTGGAAAAAAAATGCGGAGTATAATGACTGTAAATATGAGCTGTAAATTTGTTAGGAAAAAAAAACATAATTTCACATGCATATCTCTTTCATTTCAGGTCATAACTTATTTAGCGTATTGAGTTTGCAGCAACCTACATGTCAATTTTAGTTTCAAATAACGCTATGCTTCTCAAATTTAGTTATTCCAATTATTTCTAAAACATGTTGTAGAGATCTTCAATATTATTGGATTATTTCAACACTCTCCAATGAAAAATCAAGTGGTCCCATTACGATACAAATCTGAAAAGCATAATATTACTCAGTAGTTTTAGATAGTTGTGCTGTGGCTCACACATCTCTTGAACTACTTAATCAATCTATACTTAGCCTTTTTTTCCTTCTAGAAACTTTTGAAAAACTATACTTTCCATGCATTTAGAAGGGGAAAAAAAGAAGAAAAAAGATAAAGAAGAAGAAAGAGCAAAGGCTTTTCCTAAGATTTTGGAAAGAACCAGAAAAAAAAAATTAAGCAAAATTAACCAATCTATACTTAGCCTTTGTTGGCCTTTTTTAAAGTTTCTGGAAGGGGAAAAAAACAAAGGCTTAAGAGACATGAGTGATATATGGGTCTCTCCATTTGGGGTGTGTGTGTGTGTGTGTGTGTGTGAGAGAGAGAGAGAGAGAGAGAGGGAGAACCGAATTGAAAGGTATAGGAGTAAACTGAAAACTGATTTGGTGTGTGCACATGTTATTATTTTTGGTGGATTAATAATCGGACGGTTTAAAATATCTAAACTTGTCTAAATGACTCGGATTGAAAGTTACTAATTTGAGAGGGACCCACACCGCTCTAACTTATTATATAGATTTTATCTCATGAGAGTACTGTTGCACTTTGTGTAAGGGTACTAACTATGATTCGACTGCTGTATATATAAATTTTACATATATTATGGAAACTGGCTAGTAATTGAGAAGTCACAATAGTCATGCTTTCTCTCATGTGCATGAAAGGGACCAATATTGTTGGAAAGAAACGAATACAATGACATTAACAATCTGGATTAGTTAGCATGACCATAGTATATAGTACTTTTATAAGCATTTTGAATCATATATAGTTTTACACCAAGTGTTAACTCATATTTAACGACCCATGCCAGCCAAGTCCTTTTCTTGTTCGATCTTTTCATAAAGAAATGGGTGGTTGAGTAATTTAATTACATCACGTCATGTGAACGGTTTCTCATTTAAATCTCTACTTAACTTGCTCTAATCCTTCATTTATTTATTTATTTAGTTATTTGCATGGAAAAAAAAATGGTTACATTTTCGAACGTACACGTGGCTCATGACTACTCTTTCTGTCAATCAGTAGTAGTGCATTAGTTGCTATCATGACTAACCAACATTACCTAATAACAGCTTCTCCACAGCGATGTATATATATATATATATATATCTTCTACTCTGATACATCGGTATATGAGTGTACATCCTAATTCCTAGATAGATCACATTTTTTTTTTTTTTTTGATAATCTAGATAGAAGATCAATATTGGTGTAGTCTTGGTTAAAGAACATTACCTATGCATATATTTATTAACAAACATATACATATATATATATATAGGGGCTGCTAACTTACAGCACCATGGTTGTAGGTTAGCAGCATACAACAACATCTTTAGCGACGAAAAGTATGATTTTAGCGACGAAATTTTTGTCGTTAAAGGTTCTAACTTTTAGCGACAAAAAATTTCGTCACTACAAGCCGTTTTTCGTCACTAAAAGCCTAAGTTAGCAAATCCCATATATATGTGTATATATATATATATATAGGGACAGGGACCTTAATGGGTAGCTTTGTACCGACTCCATGTGCATATATGATATATGCATAAGCAGCGTAACCAATTCTTATCTAGCTAACTGGGGAATCCATTTATTTGTATTTGATCATTTCTCTAGATTCCAATATGATTCCGTCTAAATGTATCTCACAAACAAGCATTCATGTGAGTGTCTGTACTTCATTTTTTTCGTCCCAGATATATGCATTAATATATAATAAATGAATATTCTGATTTCAAATTTGGTTCGCAACCTCTAATTAATGAAAATACTTAAAAGTTACTACAACCTCGTTGAGTGGATTAACTGTACTTGTACCATACTTTGATTAAGCTTATATGAAAATGATAGAGACCTACCTCCTTAATTAAAGTAACTCAACCACAACACCAATAAAGAGAAATGAACATCTCTTCAATAATTAGACTCCAGTACCAAACATGTGAAGATTTTTTTCTATTTGGGTAATTAAACAATTCAAGGTGTTAAACCTACTACACGTAACTGTTACATTTGATTATCAAAATTAGTTTTCTATTCGATCAGCAAACATGATTTCTTTTGGGTGGGTGGGGGGGTGGCAATCACCAACCCAGGTCTGTCTTAGATTTTATTGATTTCTGGTCATTTGTAAGTAAGAAACCTTCTATTTTTCAATTATTTTACTTTTGCTATTACAAAACAAAGGTGAATACCAATCATTTTGATGCTCATCTCACCATGGATGAGCTTCCAACATACCAAGCTTTGAGGTTTTTTTAATTTCAGCAGTTATCTACCTCATCATTGACCTAAAGAACCAATGATTGATAGAGTTGATAGTATATATACATTGTTGCGCCCAAACTCTAAAAGTTTAAACTTTTGGAGCAATTGGTGACAACATGGAATCAAAACCATGTTTATGGGAAGGTCTCAAGTTCAAGTCTATGTCCCCGCTTTCATGTGCATATTTGCACTTTGTTATGTGGCTTCACTGTGATGGAATTTAGTTTTCTCCACGTGCGAGAGCACATGAGAGAGTGTTGAATTAATATACATTGTCGAGCCCATTCAATAAAAGCTACAGTTTTTGGACCAAATGGACGGTGACTTTAACGGATAGGATGATCTAAGTAGTCTAATCAGTATTACCATATATGTAACACAACAGAAAACAACAAAGTTAAATGCATATAAGTCAAAGAGATTACATAAAATAGTGAAGAGATCACTAGAGGTATTGTGTCTACCATAAAATGTCATCTTCCAAAACAGTCCCTGGTAATTAACTCAAATGGTTCAGAGTTGACAAATACATTAGTAATCTCCACAAGGAGTGATAAATAGAAAGATTACATAGTAAGATTTACATGGTTTCTCCTAATACTTATGAAGCCAAACTACACTATTCAAGTTTCTGCTATTTTCCAAGTTACACTAGAAATATTGCTAATTAATAGTCACTAGAAGCATTCAATAGTTTGTGAGAATCATAAGATGCTAACAGTTGATGGATGAGATAAAACTCCACCACATGGATAAGTCCTCTTTATACAGACCTTTTACCTCTACGTATCTCTTTGAATTGCTTAGTATCATTCCCTCCCCAAAACGAGGCTCAACCGGACAAGCAATCAAGCGATGAAGATAGTCAAAGAGCAAATCACATATCTTCATCTGAACTGACAAAGTCTAGTTCAATCATCTTTTCTCTAACCTGTGTGGTTTTCTCCACTGATGAATGTTCAGTTTTCATTCTTTTTGCATTTGGTTGGTGCCCTCTGACCCCAGTTTGATCCAATTTCACAGTTGATGACCTTAATAAAATGGGCAAATCTTCAGCAAAATGAGAGTGCCTAACGAATGGCAAGTGGAAAATAGATTGTGATTATTATCTACCTTTTCTCTAAGCTTTGTAGTTTTGGCTTAGCAGAAACTTTATCGGTAGTTGTTGGACCCATTTTTGCTGTAATTACATAGTAAAAATATGTATGAGAAAATCACCTAGGATGACATTTACCACTAGCATAGATGAAATTCAATTATAACCTGTGACTTCAGCAAGAAATCTTATTCCCTGTGAGTGTATATTCGTTGTCACTTTGCCTGCATTGCTGTGGATTCCAATACAGCACAGTCATTATTAGATATAACGACGCATCATATGTAGAAGTGTGAGATCAGAGGTCTGCAACAAACCTTAACGCCTTTTTCAATCCATCCACGGAAAAGAACTTCATTGGCTGTCCAGGCTTTTTGAAGTTTGTTCTGTCAGCAAGAGGCTCGACCATGTATATTCCTTCTGAATTGAGAGGATCTCTGAAGGCTGTTCTCAAATTCCTGAAATTAAGAGCCCATTTGGGTTTGCTTTCAAAAAATCACTATTTGGTATAGGAGATTTAAAAAGCTACAAATTGAAGGTTTTTAAAAAAGTTGTTTTTAGATTTTAAAAGGAAGCAGGTCTTGAAAAAGCTAATCCATACGGTGATAGTTTTATAAAGTCCGCCCTGGAAAAGTTTTCCCAAACAGACGATAAAACATTTGCTATATTGCCAAAAAACAATAGAAATAAAAGAACTGACTTGTCAGCAAATTCTAACAATTTTTCTAAAATTTGAAAATGGGCACCTACCCTCCCTTGAGCTCAGTTCGTGTGACAGAATATTTCTTCGATGCTTTCTACAGAAAGGGTCAATGGTAAGCATAAGATAATGTATATCCTGCAAAAACTAGTGGCTAGGACAAGATTGAGGTAGTGAAATGTCATCTTTACCGATTTATGATATGTGCAGTGTACTCCACGGCGCCTGAAAATATACTATCAATCAAATTGATCAGAAAATACTTGGTCTAAATGACAATGCAAAGATAAATCAATGCAGATTAACTTCAGAATTCTGTCAGTATATTATCTCGTACAGATGTTTCCTAATGGAACTTCATGTAAATTGTAATGAAGTCCTGTGACCTTGAAAATAGAAAACAACGAATCAAAGCGCGGTCATAAGAACAAAACTGAACACGACAAACACAATTTATCACAGTAAAGTTTCTGCAGTTTCCGTCGTGATCCAATTAATGCTTCTACAATGAACATGAATATGTCACCATGATCCATTTTTCAACCAATTTTCTAACGGAAACACCTCTGATATGAGACCAGTTCATTAAAATATAGGTTTATAAGATCAGGTGTGTCTGAGACTATCAGATTTCAAAAAGATTTAGAAATGTGCTCCCAGAAAGTACCCTTGAATGAAAAAAGTGAAACTAAAAAACTATCCAATTAGGCAACACCACAAAATTGAATTATCACCAATTCAGTCAGTAAAACAAGAGCAGGAGTTAGATAACTTACTTATTAATGACCATTGTACAAACCATTCCATCTTTCCTTTTTCCCTTGCAAACACCGAAATCCACAGAAGTACCAACCTTTAAAATCTGACCAGCAGAATAAACACTCAAAGAAAACCCTGCACCCTGAAAAAGGAAATGGAGAAAGTTAAAAATCTTGCACATCTTCATAGAGCAAATTCCATTATGCCATATCTGTGCGCCCCATGAGTTTGTATGGACCGATACACAATTTGTAAAGCATTTCATTACTTCAATACATAAAGAATCATCATCTTGAATAGTCCGTTGGAGAAATGGTAATTATGTACAAATTTGTACTTAAAAAGATCAACTGAATCATTTTAAGAAAATTTTAGAGATGAGTACAACTAAGAAACTTGATGCACTCGTCCATTTTTCTCAATGGACTAATTTGGGATGAGGGATTAAGATGTTAAAATGCCATCCAAATATTGTATCAGCCAATTCAAATTCTCGGATCGCCCAAACAGGCCATTCGTGTATGAAAATATTATACCGCAGTGTCCTTGCGAACTCCACAACTAAACAGGGCAAAGACTGCTCCAACCCCCTCTTCACAGTTCTTCTGATAAGCATCACCAAACAAAAAAACAGAAATGGTATTTTCGTCTAAACACCCGAGTTTCCATATGCAATAGTCCGTCCCATTAGAACTGGTTCTTCGTTTCCCCTTCTCAGTCAAGACGCCGACAGTTGCCCAACAACCAGAAAGAGTGTCACCCACTAGCAGATTCCTATAATTCAGTAGGATATGATATAAACAACTGCATCACATCAATGAGATTTATAAGAAAAACATTTTAGCAGTTTATTACTTTATTGCTGGTAACCGAATGAATCGTATATCCGAAAAGCGGTTGCTCAGTTCCTCCGAAGAGACCAGTTGATTCCTGGACAAGAAAAGGTACCAGTGAAGGAACAAACAACAATTTCAGAAAATTTCTGCAGTACCCGAGAATCTAGTCGTTAACTTCTAAGACAATATTACAGCTACATACCTACTAACAATTCTAAGGCTTAGTTTGGCCCCTATTTTGGTGCTTCTCCTTTTTTAAAGCACAATTTCATGGTAATTCATTTGGTAATTAGTTTATGAGCTTTGTAAAAATTGAACTTAGGGCTTTTTTGGGAGGAGCTTTTAAAAGCTCAAGGTTGCTTTTTGGTTTCATAATGTTTTTTTGAAGAGTAATGTATCACTTGTACAAAATTATCAAACAACTTTATAATAAATTTCATAAGCTACTTTTAAAAAGCCACATGGGGGCCAAACTAAGCCTAAATGTCCTGAAGTGTTAAAACTGCAAACAGAAATATACATATTTTATGCACATATAAGCAGTAAACTTACATTTACCAAAATTACATTTATACATATATTATCAGTAAACTTACATTTATACATGTGCATGTGCATGTATATATGGGAAGTGTGCAACAATAAATAAGAGATTACTCAAACCAAAATTTTCAGCTCAGTCTGAGACCAATCCAACTTTGCACTTGCAATACTGCAATTGGTCAATCAGTCACTACTTGATTAGGCTGGTGAAAATTCAAGATTTCTTTGTTACTATTGAAAGGACAGTAGATTACTGCACATTCACCTTAAAAATTTGGATGTAAATCTTGACAAATAACTAACTATATCACAAAGAACAGATTAAGGTTGATGATTTTCATACACTTGTTAACACTAACACCAAATTCCTCACTAATGTTATATCCAATCTAACAGCTTATACTTTTACAATCAATGGTTGGTAGCGCTAACTTGGTGAGTTATTAGCAATGCTGAATTATTTTTTGTTTTGAAAAAAAAATAAAGCATTGGAAGAAAAATCTAATGGGTGTTTTCAAATTGCAGTAGAACAAAACCTACCGAATTCGTAGACCTGAAAACTTCTCAACCTGGGCATCATTTGAGTTATTCGCCCGATTGGTTTTGAGAGCTTTCTTGACATTTGAAGGCTCATAATCCATGCAATCTTTGACGGCATTTCGAAATACAGACATGTCCGCTTGTCCCACTCTCTTTGGGGACCCATCATCGGAAAGGAACCCTACAAATTAAGGGAAACTAATGAATACCCACAAAACTTTTCCTAAGAAAACACTCAAAAGTAGTGAAACCCATTATGAATTAACAGAAATCAGGCCGCCCCAGATGAGTTGGTAAGAGAGGGAGGGAGGGAGAGAGAGAGAGAGAGAGAGAGAGAGAGAGAGAGAGAGAGAGAGAGAGAGAGTTACCTGGTGAATGGGAGTGGGGGGCAGAAGGAGAAGCCGGAGGGGTTTCCAAAACCCTATCTTGAAGAGAGAGAAGGAGATCGAGATCGTCTTGATGCTTTGTCATGGTGTGCTTCTGCGTGTGTGTGTGTGTGTGTGTGTGTGTGAGAGAGAGAGAGAGAGAGAGAGAGAGAGAGAGAGAGAGAGAGAGAGATTAACCAGAGAAGGGGCTCAAATCGCCTGTCTTTGACTCAACTTAGCAAATTGTATTGTTTGGAGGGAGATTTGAAAATTTAGAGGGAAAAAATCGAAATAACACCAAGTTTAGAACAGGGTTGGACTTGGCATTGGATTGTGTCGGGCTTCCGGCCAAAATGGCTCTGTCAATTTCCATTGTTGATTTGTGAATCTGTGATGACCAAAAGGCTAGAATCATGCGGTAAGAAGACCAAGATTGGGTTAGGTATACTCCTATTAATTTGTCCCACATTATTTATATCTATCAATTTGTCCCACATTATCTATAGTTAGTAAGTGGATTTACTGAATTTTGATTATAGCATATTGAAGTGGTCTATTATTATTGATGAATACCACTAATTTCAATAGAAAATTCCACGATATATTATAATTTGGTTGTATCATACATATTAGTGATTTTGCGTGCTAAAATATTGTGATTGGGGTCCTCAAATATGTAACTGGATCCCAAAACACGGTAACTTTGAAACCACTTCGCTTAAATGGTACCAAACACTTTGAGACGCACAAATATTCTCCAGAGAGGGCGACCTCTTTTTATTAAAGAGAGGGTCTCTGTTTTGACCGCATAATCGTGTTTAAGAACTAGATTTGACTATCAAAACAGAGGCACTCTCTTTAATAAAGAAAGGGAGCCCTCTCTAGAGCCTGACTGTGTTAAGACGCAATCATGCTTTTTGGGACATAAGTAAAACCATTAAAATTAGATATGACGATCAAAACAGAGGTCTTTTTTTTTAATAATGAGAGGGAGCCCTCTCTAGAGCCTGACTGTTGAGACACAATCATGCTTTTTGGGACATAAGTAAAACCATTAAAATTAGATATGACGATCAAAACAGAGGTCTTTTTTTTTAATAATGAGAGGGAGCCCTCTCTAGAGCCTGACTGTTGAGACGCAATCATGCTTTTTGGGACATAAGTATAAATATTTTCATACCAAATTAGGATGTATGATACCATAAAAACCACTAGAATGTCATGCCTGTATATTTTGGGGCATGTAAAATTGGAATTGTTTCCACAAAAATAGCATAATAAATACTTAATTATTAAATCGGGGTGTTTTGAAACTTAATGACAAAAACAGAGTAAATCATTTTTACGGATAACGACTCTATAGAGTCATTTTTACTAAAAACGAGTTTATATTTAAAATCGATTTTAGAAATACCGAGTTTAAGTAAATCGTTTTTTTTATTTATTTTTCTACGAAAAATAGTATATTCTGGGGAAAAAAAAAAGAAGAAAAAAGAAAAATGGTTATAAGTCGCTTTTACAAATGACGACTTTTAAAAAGTCGATCTTAGTAAAAATGACTATATAGAGTCGTCATTACCACAAACGACTTTAAGTAAAGTCGGTTATACGAAAAACGACTTTAGTCGTCTCTATAAAGTGATTGGACATTTCTAACCAGTGACGTAAAATTAGTCGGTATTATCAAAGACGATTTTATAAGTCGTTTTTAGTAATCACGACTTTAAGTTAAAGTCGGTTGTAGCAAAAACGACTTTAAGTTAAAGTCGATTGTAGCAAAAACGACTTTAAAAAAGTCATCTTTACTAATCACGACTTTTAAGTCGGTTCACTTCCTTCCATTCTCATTTTCTTGGTTCACACACACACTCTCTCTCTCTCTCTCTCTCTCTCTCTCTCTCTCTCTCTCTCTCTCTCTCTCTTCCCCGACGATTCTCTCTCTCTCTCTCCGGCGATATCTCTCTCTCTCACTTCCATCCGACGATATCTCTCTTTCCGACGAGGTATGTATATATATATATATGTATATTTTGATATGTATATACATGTAGATGTATATGTATATGTATGAATTGATTACATTGACATTACCCTTTTATGCAACCCGTTGTTAATAATTTATTAGTTTGTTAATTAATTCAATTTACCGCTTGTGTATTTTTTTTTCATATGAATTTATGATGATTGATTGTTATTTTATTTAGGGTTACCTTCAGTTAATTGAGCTCTGTTTAGTTTATTAATATCATGTACTCATTTTTTAATGGAGTAATGTTAGGCACACGTTGAAATTTAAACTAAATTTGACATCTAGCTTTAAATGTATGTACCCCGTGCTGTGTAAGTGGCACACTGAAAAGTATGAAAAAAATTCAAACATAGACTCAAAAAAAAAAAAGAAACGAATTGTCCTTTAAACTTAATTAGTCTAAAACGAGGGACTTTTGTACCAAATTTAAAATTTTTAAAAGATAAAAGGCCTTGGGGTTAGCCTTCAATGTTCAAATCCTGAAATATCAAGAGAATTAAACAACATGGGCTAAACTAAGCATACAAACAAGACAACCAATACAACCATCACCTCGGATTTTTTCCACAAGACACTTAGTTGCTTCCAAGACCAATGTGCAAGGTTTTAACAGACGAAACCTTATAAATCCTAAGTTCTGTTAGGACTAATGGGTTGCTATATTATCCTACGATTAATGAGGAAAAGCATGTTAACCACAAGAAGATATTGGATGTACGGAGTAACGGAGATACCACGTATATTGCTATAACGTACTAACACACCTAGACATAGTGCTTAGCTCGACAGATCTTCTCCAAATTAGGGGGGACAAATATACGAATTGCTGAGTTTGATTGGTTTGTGAAACCACGTCACCCAAATAACTGTGATAATGTATATTTTCTTGTTAATCAGCATCATGAAAACTGTGTTTTGCAATTGTAACATGGATTGCTTCAAAACTATATTATTTATCAAATACCTGTTATAAATCAAAAACATTTGAAAGTACAATTAAACAAAACATTTACATCACTTGTGCACCCGAATCCATCATTGGAGTTGTGGTAACGTATGTACATAAATTATTTTGGCTCAACAACAAGATTAGAAAAACATGCAAAAACAAAGCTTAATTTAGCAATTTGAAAATAAAAAATAAAATAAAAAAACAATACCTACCAACCTCGCGCTTTGATCAAAATCTAGATCCATCAGAAGTTAAGTTGAACCTTCGTTTTGATTATCCACGAACACGAACAAACACGTGATATAAATAAAATAAAAAATATGTCCTTTGTTAGATAATCATAAAATTATTATCTGTTAGATGCATTTTTTATAAAAATTATATCGAAAATAAAATATAAAACTATTTTTTAATAAGTCCTTTGTTAAATAATCTGTAGACACCCCAATTTTGACCAAACGTCGGACGAAGGGGAGTATTACCTCCAAATCCAATAATGGCAATGTCCGAACTAATCTAAGACTTCCAAAGATGATTCAATCTCTTCTCCAACTTAAACAAAAAAGCATAAAGAAAAGGAAAAAGGAAAATAGAGACAAAACGACACCTGGGCCCACACGCGACAATCACAGGTTGCCATTGCGACACTTCCTGACTGCCGGAACGGCATTCAGTGAGAACCGCACCGGCAGCCATTAACTGCCGCTAAAATGTTTCAAGTGCTGCTAAAATTGGAAATCCTGAAAAGACGGCAGTCCATGGAGTTGTCTGCGACATTCATTGAGTGCCGCTGCGGCATTCAGTAGGTGTCATACCGGCACTCAGTAAGTGCCGCTTCCATCTCCATTGAGTGTCGCGATTTTGTAACAGCCAGTTGTAATACAGCACATTGTACTACCAAAGGACAGTCCGAATTATGATTTTCTGCTCTGAAATGACTGAAATACCCCTTCAAATTTGTCTATAAATAGAGGATGAATATCCTCTTGCATGGGATTGAAATTTTTCTTTGAATCTAGAGGTTGTATTAGTTTTCCAAGTCATAAAACTTTCAAAATTTCTTCTCAAACACAATTAGAAGTGAGTTTTAGAAGAGTTAAAGAGGGTGGGAAGCTTGATTAGTCTTTGGAAGTTCTTCAAAATCACAAAGTTGATGAATATTTTGGAGGTAAAACTTTATGTTAATTAGTCTTAAATATATTCTAATCACAAATATACTTAGAGTCTTTGAATTTTCTTTTTTCTCTTCCTTTTAATCTTTGAGATTCATAAGACCCTCAATGTCTTACTTGAATCCTTAAACTTGAAATCCTTTAATTCTTTTATAAGCTCATGATTTACAAGAAGATTGAAGTTGATATTAGTACACTTGATTAATAATCTAAACCTATCTTCATGGTTTAGGTTTGTTATGTTTAGGTCTTATGGAATTTTTCCATATTTCTTTGAGACTTTCAAGATATGAATATAGTTAGTCTCCCATGACCATCAAATGGTAGGAGAGGTAGTGTGGTTCGAGCCAAATTCCATGGCTCATGGATGAAATTAATTAACAAAGTTGTATTTGATAAATGATGCAATGAGTTCACAATCTGTTTTTGATCATAGATTTTTAGTTAAACATCGAACCGTTGGAACTGAATGAAACCAACGGGAAATGTTTATAACCCAAAGTTCTACCACTCTAATTTTTTTTTAAGGAAATTTCATGTTTAGAGTGGTTTGGTCAAGGGTTTTGTGGAACAATTATAATATGTCCATAGTTTCAGAACAGTAACACTCTTTTGAAATAAGCAAATCAGAACCTTAATCAAGCGCTCTTAACCCAAAATAAATTTTTCTATGTATTTTAATGTGTTAGGAAGCTACCCTAAAAAAACCAAAGCATTTCAGATTTTTTTTACTATTTTTAGAAAATCATACAAAAACTCTGGACGGAGAGTTGTAAGTCCCTGAGTGACATCTAGTGTTTGTCCAATCACCGGAGATCTAACCGTTCAAACCTTGATTTTCTTTTTGGGTTAAAAACTAGACTCATATAGGCACCTTGTGTCCAAAAATCATCAAGATCAAACCATGGGAAGCATGCTTTTTATTTTGTTGAAGTTCTGACCCGCTCTCAGCAATTTTTAGAATTCTGTCACAATTTTGATATATTTTGCAAACAATGGTCCAAATGATCTTTCCATGACCTAGGGCTTAAACCATGTGTTAATAATGATTATTTAAGCTTAAATACAGAGGCTAAATGATCCAAATCAAGGAATAATCCAATAGCTCATTCTTGTTCACATCTATGTAATCATACACATTCATCCATGTAGATTGGTATTAGAATTCATAATTGTGTTATTTCTTCTACTTGATAAAATTAAGCTAGACGTTTAGGAATAATTATTTGATACTATACATTCTTTCTAAAGTATGTGGACTAACCTTTTTTTTGTTGCACCTTTGAGGTACAATTTCTCAGCCCTTTTTCTAGTTTATTTAATTCTTTGATTTTATTGATTTTATGACCTCATGCGCGACACTTTAAAATTAGGATCTTGCCTTATGTGAATACGTGTGATTAGAGACCTTTTCTTAGGTTTTACTTTCTATTCGTATGCATTGCACGTTTAATATTCGCGACATGGATTCCGGGTAAGTTCTATAGTTCCCTATTAGCATATCATATTGCTTGCTACTTGAATTATGTGGTTTTTGAATGATATTTTATCACTTGCAATCTTACACCCTTTTAGACATGCTTTTGTAATGTATATTTATACATATGTATTAGTTAAGGACATGCTTAGATTATTAGTTCGATTAAAAGAATGTCAAGTAGAGGCCCATCGCAAGATAGGATGAGAGGGGGTATTTTAGTCCGACGGGCTCCTTCCCCTCTCATTCCATAATCCCCGGACCTAGAAAATCTCTGGTTTCTTAAAAGATCAGTTTGCTTTAAAATGGTTACTTAATTTTCCTTTTAAAATTAAGTGGCAACTCTTGGTAGGAAATTTGGAAAATGTTTTAAAATTAAAAAGTTGTGGTTAAGAAAAATGTGATATTCATAATCTGGCGACTCCGCTGGAGATCGAACCCCAGAATCTCTGGTTTCGCAAACCAGGATTTCTGATTTTGGGTTCACTCGAATATTAGACTTGAAAAATATCATTTTAATCAAATTAATTAATCTTTGTGTGCCTGTTGCATTTCACTTACATGTCTCACCAGTCAATTGCACGGAACTATGACCTTGGAGGCTTGGGGTAACCTGGTCGGTCAAGCCATCATGGGACTGTGTGATCACCCTTGATCTCGTACCATGATTTGATATATGAAGCACCCTATCGGATGTGTGTCAAGGGTCCCTTATTTGACCAAAACCCAGCCTTTGCATGTACACCCTACGGATCGGTGTACAAGGCTAAAGCACAAAATCTAGGACATCATTGATAACAAGGTGATTTCAGAGCCGCCTGTCAAGACTCCTAATGTTACTAGGAATCCGCTGCCAAACCATCGTGTTGTGCCACCACCGCAGGGTCTTTATTTCTTGGGGGTAGAAGAAGTGACATTTGATCCATCCAAGCTAATCACAGAGTTGGGGAACTAAGAAAGTTTTGTCAGTTGCCGAAAGATTTGGGAATCTGTACACTGGAAGATCTATTAGGGATATGGGAGGATGAAATGACAAGGCAGTCAGATTGGTGGGCTCATAAAAGTAATGATCAAAACATAGGCCAAGTAGAGGACGATCTGTGGTATGGGAGCGACGAAGAAGTAGAGATTGAAATCGACGACTTGTAGGCAAGAGAGGAGGTCAGTTACCTAACTCGATCTGGCAGACACTTCAAGCCGCATGAACTAGAAGAGGATCACCCGGGAAGGGAGTTAGAAAAGGGGAAGGGAAAGGAAGAAGATAGGGTTCTAAAGAAAATGAAGAAAACTCAAGCTAAAATCACCATCGGGTTTATTGATCGCTTCTAAACATCACAGGCAGGCAATCCTAGATGCTTTGAATCAATCCAATGTTTCTATCGACACAGCACCAGAAGACCTCGTAAGAATGATCAACAGAATTTTGACTCTGGCTATTACCTTCTCATCAGACGACCTACCTCCGGGAGGGCCTGTTCACAATAAACCGCTATATGTCACTGTTGAATGCCTAGGGAACATTGTACCTGCTTGTCTTGTTGACAATGGATCCGCTCTAAACGTGTGTCCGTTCCAAACGGCTAAGCGCATGGGTTTGGATGAAACAACGTTCATACCATCTGAGCAGAAGGTAAGGGCATACGACAACACTCAGAGAACAGTCAGGGGAATAATTCTCCTTCTTCTAGTTGTCAGGCCTGTGGAAAAGGAAGCCAAATTTTAGGTCATCGACATACCTGCTTCTTTCATTTTATTGCTAGGGAGGCCGTGGCTAGACAGTCTGGGTGCCATACCATCTACAGTTCATCAGAAAGTCAAGTGTGTCTGGAAGAGCAAGGTCTATGATATTCTTGGGGATAGGTGGCTTCGTCCATCTGAAGCTTCATCGAGCGCACTGGTTGTAGAGGTACAATTCCAAGAAGAGGAGACAAGTCTAGGGGGGTTCAAGTTCATTAACATGTTGGAGGGAGAGAAGCTGAGAGAGTTCCTGCCACTGTATTTCGATCAGTACGCAAGTCCGTTGGTCGTTGGGATCATGAAAAAGATGGGTTTCTTTCCAGGCATAGGATTGGGTAAGAATCATCAAGGTCTGCCATAATTTCCAAAGATCGCCATTCAGACTCACACTCATGGTCTGGGCTATCAACCATCCAAGAAGGAGTTGAAGGAAAAGAAAAAGGTTGCCGATGCGCAGATGACTCCGTACCAGAAAACGCTCAACGGATACTTTGTGAAAGAGGGAGAGGATTTCCCCTTTTGTGGCTTTCTAGAACCATGGGTAGATTAGAAAGATAATTGTTTGAAGCCAGGGTTTGAGATCTTTTTTCCTCATAAATTCTCCGAGTATCAAGATCCATATCTACAGGTACTCGTGAAGTCAGCTGCTGCAAAAGATTGGGTTGGTGCGCTAGACGGCTCGATCATGAAGAATTTGTTAGGCGAGAAAAGCACAAAGACCAAGGAAACGGGCCAAGAAAGGGTCGTAGAAGACAAGGCCGGAAAAGAACATGCTGAGGGATTGGTAGAAGAGGTGCAAGACGAGGAGAATGACATGGGAAAACTCGAGAAAGGAGAAATGGAAGAGATTACCAAGACAGGGGAACTAGAAGAGTGCTTCATCACCGATTTGGGAGGAGAAAGTAAGAAAGAGTGGGTTTTTGAGTCTAGTGATAAGTATCCCCCACACCCAAAGTCTGTAATGGCCCAAATGAGGCGTCTTTCAATTTCTATGTCTATTGTAATTGCTCCAAAGAAAATGAATGAAAGCATGACCAATTCTGCCTACTCGAATGCGCTTAATGAATGTGATGATCATGAAATACCAAATAAATTGCAAAAATTAATAGAAAAAGAAAAAGAATCTGCATGCAAAATTATTGAGAACACTCTAATAATCAATCTAGGAAATGAAGATAATCCTCAAAATGTTTTTATTGGCTCTACACTTAGCAAAGAAGAAAGCAAAAAATTAATCAATCTATTAAATGAAATCAAAGATGTTTTTGCATGGTCTTATAGTGATATGCCAGGCATTGATCCAAAGATAGTCTAACACCACATCCCCCTCTTCCCTAATTTAAAACCTGTAAAACAAAAATTGAGGCGAATGAGGCCTGAATGGGCACTCAAAGTCAAAGAAGAAGTTGAAAAGCAGTTAAGAGCCGGATTCTTAATGGTCATCGAGTATCCAGAATGGATCGCCAATATAGTGCTTGTCCTGAAAAAGGACGGTCGTGTTAGGGTCTGTGTCGACTTCCGGGATCTGAACAAAGCCATCCCTAAGGACGATTTCCCTTTACCTCACATTGATGTGTTAGTGGACAATACGGCGAGACATGAACTCCTATCTTTTATGGATGGGTTCTCAGGGTATAACCAGATTCTAATGGCACCCGAGAATAGGGAGAAAACCACTTTCATCACACCATGGGGTACATACTGCTATAGAATGATGCCATTTGGGCTAAAAAAAATGCCGGCGCAACTTACCAACGGGCCGCTACAACATTATTGCACGATATGATCCATAAGGAGGTAGAGGTATATGTGGACGATATGATTTTAAAATCTAAGGAAAGAAGAGGTCACTTGGAGGCGTTAAGAAAATTCTTTGGGAGGTTGAGGGAATTTAAAATGAGGTTGAACCCCCAAAAGTGCACCTTCAGGGTCACTACTAGAAAGTTGTTGGAGTTTCTCATCACTCAGAGAGGGATGGAGGTGGACCCGACCAAAATAAAGGCCATAGTCGAAATACAGTCGCCCAAGAACGAAAAAGAGTTAAGGGGATTTCTGGGTAGAATATAGTTCATAAGCCGTTTTGTCTGAAAACTCACCTTAACCTGTGACCCATTGTTTAGGTTACTCGGAAAAGGAGAGAAGTTCGAATGGGATACCCTGTGTCAACAAGCCTTTGATAAGATCAAAACCTACCTCCAAAACCCACCTGTCCTGTCACCACCCTCACCCGCGAGGCCTTTATTGCTGTACCTTTCTGTGTCCGAGGATTCAGTGGGGTGTATGTTGGCCCAAGAAGGGGAAGAGGGGTATGTGGAAAAAGCCATTTATTATTTGAGCAAGAGGATGACCAGATACGAGCTGAAATACTCACCTTTAGAAAAATCATGTTGGGCCCTAGTCTGGTGTATCCGTCATCTTAGGCACTACATGTTGGCCTTTCCCGTTGTCCTAATCTCCCGAATGGACCCACTCAAATACCTATTCGAAAAGCTTGTCTTGACCAGTAGAATTTCCCGTTGGACCATGATGCTGGCCGGATTTGATATCAGATATGTCACTTGTAAATCTGTTAAAGGAAGAGTCGTTGCTGAATACTTGGCCGACCTTGTCATAGAATATGAGGAGAAAGGGGAGTTCAAGTTTCCCGACGAAGGGGTAATGGAGTTGAAAGAGGATATGTGGACGATGTATTTTGATGGAGCCGCCAACCAATTAGGCTACGAGGTTGGAATCATTCTCATAGTACCTGGTGGGACCCCTACCCCACTGGCCGTCAAACTCATGTATGACTCGACCAATAACACCGTAGAGTACGAAGCATTCATAATTGGGAAGGAAGCATCCTTAGCCCTAAAAGTTGAAAAGATCGATGTGTTCGGAGATTCCAATTTGATTATATCTCAAGTGCGAGGTGATTGGATGGTGAAACACGAAAAGTTGAGACCCTACCACGATTATCTAGAGAGTCTGAAACTACGGTTCAAAAAGATATCATTTTACTACCTCCGCCGTGAAGAGAACCAGTTGGCCGATTCCCTAGCAACCTTGGCTTCAATGATACAAATCCCTTTGGGTGTCACCATGACACCATTATCCATAGAAATCAGAAACCAACCTTCGTTCGAGATGATCGCAATCATAGAAGAAGGAGGTGAGTTGCCTTGGTACGTGGATGTTTGGAATTTTATTAAGGAAGGAGAATACCTCGAGGGAGCTTCAGAGAAGGACAGAAAGGCAGTCTGAAGGTTCTCCACCCAATTTGTGATCTATGCGGATAAGTTGTGGAAGAAGTCGTATACCGGGTTCAATCTGGAGTGTTTATATGGAGGAGAGGCTAAGAGAATGATGGAAGAAATACACGAACGAGTCTATGGACCCCATATGAATGGACATATGCTGGCCAAGAAGATAATTCAGCAAGGGTATTACTGGACCACTTTGGATAAAGACTGCTATGAGTACGTCAGAAGATGCCATAAGTATCAGATCCATGCAAATCTTATGCATACTTCACCTTCCCAGCTCTATAGCATGACCACGCCATGGCCTTTCTCTATTTGGGGCATTGATATCATCGGTGAGATAGTTCCAAATGCATCTAATGGACACCGATACATAATCATGGCAATTGATTATTTCACCAAATGGGTATAGGCAGTCTCGTATGCGACTTTGAAAGCCAGGGATGTGGTAAGCTTCATCGAAAAGAACATAATCTGTAGATATGGGGTCCCAAATGAGTTCATTTCTGATCATGGCAGTCATTTCCAAGGGAAAGTCATCCTGCTGTTAGAAAAATATAAAATCACTCATCATCAGTCATCTCCGTATAGACCACAAACGAATGGAGCGGTAGAGGCAACAAATAAGAATGTTAAAGCAATCTTGGGAAAAATGACAGACACGTATAAAGATTGGCATGAGAAGTTGTTATTCGCGCTATGGGGATACTGGACTTCCATAAGAACTTCTACAGGGGCTATACCTTATTCTTTGGTTTACGGAATAGAAACTGTCCTACCAGTCGAGGTGGAGATACCCTCTCTAAGTGTTTTGGCCGAATGCGAAGTAACCGAGTTAGAATGGATACAGGGGAGGTATAAGGAATTGATGTTGCTTGATGAGAAGAGGTTGGCTGCAATAAATCATACTCGGGGATATCAAAAGAGGATAGCTCGTGCTTTCAACAAAAAGGTCCGCCCAAGGAAGCTTGCTGAGGGTGACCTGGTCCTCAAAGAACTGAAAGTGCCTGTTTATAACCCCAGAGGAAAATTCAAACCCAACTGGGTCGGGCCATACATCATTAAGACTCTCCTCTTTGGAGGAGCGGCCTATCTCATGGACCTAGACAGGGTTGAATTTAAACAACCAATTAACCTCGATCACCTTAAAAAATACTTTGCTTGAAACCGCTTCTTTCAAAACCTCCTGCATAGATGAACTACGCTTGACCTGATTTCTGCTAGGGGATACATAGGCAACCTGCTCGGTTCGGTCACTAATAATTGCCTAAAAGGCACTTCCCGTCGAGTCGTAAAAAACCGAACTACTGCGGATCTGATACCAGTTCGGGGATAAGTAGGTGGGCTCCTCAAAAGCTTTCGGTCCACCAAAACCCAAAAAGAAAAATCATGTACTAAACTAGGGGCAAACGAGCACTTGCCCCGAGCCACTTTGAAGCCCCAAAACCAGGGGCAAACTTTGTTTGCTATCCGAAGAACCCAGATATTTATCTTGAACCCATCTCTAGATCTCCTGACTATCATAATGAGTACTATAAAGAAGCAAACTTGAATTCATGGCATAGAATGAGTAAAGCTTTAAGCAAGATACAAAGCAAGATAAAGAGCCAAGAAAAGACATTAAAAGGGAGAATTTTCATAAAGGATTAATCGGAGGAGTGAACACTTTGATTAAACATGTTAGAAATATTCTTAAAGCATGAAAGCACTTTTTGAAAAAAGAAATAAGAAAATCACATTCAAAAGCATAAAAGGATAGGCAGGACTTGTCTGAAAATTTTACAAAATAAAGCTCTGCCCTTTTGTTTTATTTTTGTCCACGAATGTCTACAAAGTCTGTCCCTGGATCAGAGTCTGGATCTGGAGAAGGTACTCAGTAGTAGGCGCGATTGAAGCAGGGACCCTCCGGAAAGGAGCTGACACTCTGTCATGCCAAGCTTCAATGAAAGCCTTCACAATCGAAGGACGCATGATCGAACCTCTCGTAAAATCAACAGTAAGAGCCTCGATAATATCCTGGAGAAGCCCGTACTGATGAACCACTCGTCCGGGAATATAAAAATTAGTAGCGTGCAAGCCAGACAACCAGATACTGGGCTTCCCAGGAAACCGCACTGCGACAGAGCGATAAGACCAATTCGGGCAAAACCAGCGAATATCACCAGGAGAGGGGTTTTTGAGCCAATTAAGCCATGCATCATCCGAGCGGAACAAATGGTGAACCTCAATGCAATCATAGGGAAGTGACCCACGAAGGTGCAAAGGATGTACGAAGAGATCCAAGCACTCCATGAGCCAAAGCTGCAGGACGAAAGGGGCTCCCACAGATAACATGGCACCAGTAGCATGAGCCTGATCCAATCCTATCAAGGTCTCGCCAAGAACTAGCATGACGGCGCTCTTCATCTCTCGTAGACCACAGGCGATGGGTATGAGAATGTCGGAAGACGACTGGAAGAGGAAGTAAGAGAGCATGGCAATCGATAGTGCACTGTACCGGATAATCTGATATCCACTGTCATAAGGATCTCCCACGGGAGCATAGACCAAGGAAAGTCGCTCGAAGTCAATCTGTCTGTCACATATGAAAGAGCACACATCATTACGGGATATGTGGAGAAGGGTGGCCAAATCTTGAACATAGCCCGCATGCACTGGGGGAACCATCAGATCCACAAATGGGTCGATGTGGAGGATAGCGATGAATTCCTCGAATAAAGGGCAAACCTCATGGGAACCAAAGCGAAAGACATGAAAGGAGGGATCCCAACACTGAAGTGTAGCTCGAAGCAAGCCTTCATTCAAAAACATTCGTCAGAAAGAGAAGAGGTTGTTCAGTCTGAAACACTCGAAATTTAGCTTATCAATGCCCGAGAGAGCATCCATCCATGGGAAGAGGATTTGAGAGCTAATGGGGGTCATTTCGGGAAGAAGTGAAGAAGAGAGAAGAATGTTTTGCAGAGTATTGGAGAAAAAAAGTGGTATAAATAGGAGAATAAAACTGCCTACCTACCCACGACAGTCAATAAAGCAGAATGGCACTCAACGAAGTGCTGCGCGGTAGTCCGTGAATGCCGTTGCGACATTCACTGACTGCCGTTACGGCATTCACTGAGTGCCACAAAGGCCTAACCGAGTGTCGTTGGAGTTTTATTTTGGCAAAGGTCTATTTGTAGTATTTTTAGCACACCTGCAAACAGAAAACATAATAAAAGTGCGCATCATGCAGCACATGCAAGCAAGACCAAGCCATGGTCACATACATCCATTCATTCGTCCATTCATTTTAAATAAATAAAGAAGATAGAATCATTCAAGGTTAAAATAAAAGGGCCAAGCTATGATCACACATACGGAGAGCAATAGTAAAAGTAGAAAAGATAAAACATAGTCATAAAGCATGCAGGCACCTATATTACCACGGCTATCCAAAAGCCGTCAGCAATGGTAAACGTGTGTAATACAAACATCCAAATATAAGTATGTGTATGTATATATATACAATCATCTAAGTGTATATGTCTCCTCACCAGAACACTCAAAAGATAAAAAGGAAAGAGAGATAAGGGTGAGGTCAGCCCCGGCCCCGGCCTCAAGTCTGGCGAGTCACGCATCTGAGGGGCTCCTCTTTTGACTCCGCCCCGCTCACTCCGCCTCTGCCTCTATTGCCGCTAGTACCACCAATGTCGCACCCACCTCTGCTGCCATTGATGCCTTCGCCACTATCTCTACCTCATCCGGCGCCGCTACCCCCGAGAGCTCCTCCATAATCTCCATCGGGATCTATCCCAAACGGCAAAAGTCGCTGCTCAAGCTCCCTCACTCGCAGAGTCAGTCTCCTGACCTCATCATCCTGAGTAAAAGAAAAGTTAAATAACATAGTTTGTTTTGAAATAAAAGTGAAAGTGTGAATAAAAGGGGGGTAACTCGACTTACCCTGGCTCTCCCCTGAGTCGCTGCAGTCACTCGCGCCCCGTCAGCCTGAATAAGAATCAAATCAATCAATAAAAAGAGAAATCAGAACAAGGATGCAAGAATCGAGAATGGAGATTCTAGAAGCTTACCCTCCACTCCCGGCCTTGGACCTACTCTCTAACACTATGAGCATAAAGCTGACCCTCCTCTGCGTAGTCCCGCAGGACATGATCATACTGGAGTGGAATGACGGGAGCACCCGCAGGATATCGAGGGACCTCAATCACGACTTGCTCACCATAGAAAATGGTCCTGACACTCCAATCCCAAGGCGTAGGGCCCGAATCACAGTAGGAACAGGCTGCAAGTAAAAGAAATGTAATCAGTAGTAAAACACTTGGAAACTCAAAATAGAAGGAGTGCAAAAGCAAAGAGGACTCACCCGAGTCACTTTCATCAAAGGAAAGTTCTTCATCAGCCTCGCAGCTCGGAAAGTTGCGTATCCATCGGGAGACTCCACAAGCGCCTGAATCGAAACTCCCTCAAAAGCAGCCGTAAGCTGGGTGCCCTGGAGCGTATCCATAGCCCTCATGGAAGCAGGAGGGGGATGTAGCATGAAATAGTCAGGAGCCATCAGTGACTGCCTGGTCACTCTCTCGTCTAAGTGCCACTCCCTAGCGTCTGGACCGTCCAATAGGATCCTTATCGAGTCGTACCCGCCCGACCGCCGTATCCCGTCTGGAGCCTCAGGAAGCACATGTCACACCCGTTTCAGAATTTACATACTTTTAAAATAAGATAGGGTGGTAACACGTGGAAATATTAATGTTTATTAATATTGAGTTGAGGTTGACTGTAAGTCAACAATAAGGTGTCAATGAGGACACGGGAACATGGCATTTCATGTTGCATTGGCACGATTAAATGACATTTATATGATTTAAATGTTATTTGATATATCTGGTATTCTTGAAATAGTATATTTACCTGTGTAGGGTAAATTCTGGTAATTCTGATATTATTATATGTCACTTAGAGAATTGTGGTGAGAATATGAGTGTTACGTTAAATAAAAAGGCAGGTTGTATAAAGATTCCACAGAATTAGTTTTCGAACGTTATTTTTGGACCCAAACGAGAATTAGTCGAAAACTTTTGAAATTTATAATTTTCACTCGTAAAGGCATAAAATGGACGTGGGTGAAGTTTCAGGAATTTAATAGATGGTTGAGAAACTTGCGGGGAGGTAAACACGATTTTCGAGAAGATTCTCTATAAATAGGTGAGGGTGAGAATTCATTTCTCACAAACTTCATATAATATCTAAAGAGGAAAGAGAAAAGGGAGACTTGGAGCCAACGGGCTTTGCGACGACGATCGGCGACCTTTCGTCCGTCAGTTTTTCACCAAATTCAATAATTGAACTCATGGAGGTAAGACCTACGTTTTAATACTACTTAGGCCATGTTTGGCTAATTTTTATAAAAAGCTAATTTCTAGAAATTTGAAAAAAAAAACAGGTATAACCTTGTAGGAATCGTCTCAAATTCAAAATTCGATGATTATTTGGCCTCCTAGTCGATCCTTCAAAGTTTGGGGAAAATCACACGAGGTATGAAGTCCTAACTTGTGAAATATAGAGAAATACATGTTTTATATTTTGACGACAAAATTGAGATCCGAGCAAAATCCATGTATTAATTGTAGGCCTGTTAATTATGCACGCGCTAAATTGTGAAAAGCATGTCTAAATTTACGCGAGCACGTTGAGTTGTCTATGTGGGTCAAAGGGGGGTATTATACAAATTCATGCCGGAGTAAGCTTCTCGATGTTTGAGAATTTTAGTAGCAACGCCAGGGCACTTGGGGGATGTAATGGTTGTAGGCTTGGACTAGCCATTGACATCGCGGTTTAAGGCTTGGACTTGCCACTACCGGATGAAGGCGTATTTTTTTCTCTTTAGCGACTATTTATGTGATTTATGAGATTAAAGCATGTTTTGTCATATATTGCCTATGTTTGACTTGTACGCTCAGCATATAGCTGAACAGTGGAGATTTACTCTATTACAGGTAAGAAGAAAGACAAGAAGAAGCATGAGGAGTGAGGTCGAGAATCGTCGGGGAAATTACTTTGTTCATACTTTTGTTTTAAATCCTAAACTTGTAGTAAGGATTTGTGAATTTTAAAATACGTTGTAATAGAATCTTGAGAGTTAGTTAGTGGTACTGTATCTTGTATTTGAATACCGTTATGATATTTTAAATCGCTAATGTTTAGTTGTGGTTGTGTTGGGTTATATTTGGAGAGCTTGAATTGTGTTATAATGTGCAGGGGCTGCCCAGCAGGGGAGCAGTCGACTGGACCCTGGATCAGTCGACTGGATCCCGTGGGGTTTAGACACTGAAAGTGAATAATATTAGAAGCAGTCGACTGGGCTCTACATCAGTTGACTGGACACTGTGCTATTTTAGCTACTGATCCAAATAGTGGCCAATTCAGTCGACTGGACACCTGATGAGAAATGTGGTTTTGTTCTGCTAGAGGCAACAGTCGACTGGACCCCAGTCATTGTCGACTGAACGGACTGTCACTCTGTTTTAAACTTTCTGCTTTTGTCTTCAGTCGACCGGATCCCCGATCCAGTCGACTGGACCTCTGTTTTCAAAGCTGATTTCCTTTAGACAGGTTTTAATTGAACAAAACTTTTTATAACTCTGATTTTAATGGATTTTAATAATGTTTTCCACTGCTATTTGACTTTAATGGAACTGGATAAGCCTTGATGGCGTGCCACGTGTCCTATTTTTGTACGTAGCGGGATGGGTCGTGACAGCACGTCCCTCCAGGGCTGCCACTCCACATGCTGTACTCGTAAAGTTGTCAGGAAGTTCCTGAACGAGATGAAATTGTGGGCCTCAATCTTTTGCCCCACCCAGTCCTTCGCCCACTTCAGCCCCTGGGGCATTATGAGGGCATCCGATGGTCGCGTCTTAGGCGACATCATATGGAGATACTCGTGGGGACCAAATCTGCAAAACAAAAAAAAGATAGAAGTGTAAGGGTCACATTCTTTTGAAAATTGATTAAAAAGAAAAATAAAATAATATAAGATAAAAAAAGGTGTTGTATACTTTACATGCCCTCTAGAAACCACCAGTAGAGGTCGGCCGATCTCGAGAAATGTCCCCCATATGCTGATATAGGATGGCCAACCCAGCACCAGCCCAATCGTATTGATAAATCTGGTCCATGCGTTCCATAGACTCCACCAGCGCCACGGAGATCCGATCTCCCTTGGTGCTCAATAGAGAGCACCCTAGTACGTACATCAAGAAGCCCCGAGTCATCTGCGCATCCGTGAAGCCCTGCTGACCCTTGAATGTGTCCATGAACCACTTGGTCGTAACCAAGGGCTTCTCCGGGACTACTTCGAGTAACACCTGCATCTGATCCCACTTGATGACTGTGTCCAGATACCGTAAGAGCTCTCCTCCGAATGGGATCCCTGTGATCATGTTGAAGTCCAAGGGAGTCTTCGGCATCTCTCCAAAGTCGAAGTGGAAGGTGTTGGTGGTATCCTACCACCTCTCCACCAATGCATGGATCTGTCGCAGGTCGTTGGAGCTCTTCATCAGGATTTTGACAAAGTCTCCGAAACTTGTAGCCCTGACGAGTCCCTGCAAGGTCACGCTCAACTCCCCGTACCACTCGAAGCCATGAACCAGGCTGTCGTGCCCCTTTAGCACCTTGGGATGTAAGTGCAAGAAAGAATCACAAGATTTGATATCAGTAAATAAGGAAGAAATAGAAAACAAAAATGGGGAGAGAAAAGTAAAAATTATATATATGCATAAAAAATAATAATAAGGAAACAATATCCGCGTTTTCGAGATATAAGGTTTTTGAGAATGGCATAGCCATGAGGTACGGGTAAAATAAAAGATAGCTTTTTGGAGAACTCCACAAGCATAGATTTCACATTTATGAAAAGTTTGGTCGTCATTTGTAGAATAATAAAAAAGAAGCAATAATAAAGGATGAATGAATAACAAAAGTATCTAGAGTACTGGTTTATTAATTCATTAAGGGATGTGCGAGGTTTTGATTGGCATACATCGTAGTCAAAAGTCTTTAAGAAAAATTAACAAAACTGAATGTGCGCAGATACAGATGGGACACCCAAGAATTCGTAAGCATAAGCATTTATTTTCATATGAATTCTTGTCCCCGCATTCATGAAGTTCATAGGAAATAGGATAAAGAATACAAAATTAAATGAGCATTGGTTAAAGCATTCGAGACGCTCGAGAGCGCTACAAGCACAACATTTGCATTTGAAATAGGACATTTGAGGTTGTTATAACGGCACATTACATTCGTAAAGTTCATACGGAAAAAAAATTCCAAGAAAAGAAAAGAGAGGGGCGTATGTACCTCGCGCTTGAACGCGCGGGCGGACAACTGCTCATCCGGGTCCTGGAGCAAGAACGCAGGATCGGTCTGAGGAGTGGGCACATACTTCGCCTTCTTCCTACTGCCCGAACTGCTCGGCATAATCTGTCTAAGAGAAAAAGAAATTCGTGGTTAGATTCATGAAAATTTTAAAAAAATAATGAAAATGATGAGAATGATATACGTTTTGATCGATCAAAACTAACCTGTGAGTACTGGAGATCGATACAAAAGAGAAGAAAGGATGGGAAAAAATATCTCCAGAGAGGATTCGATTTGGAACGGTTGAGAGAATGAATGAAAATGGAATGAAACTCTCGGTATAAGCTGCCACCCGCCAAGCATGGCACTCGGTTTTCGTGCGCGACAGTTGGTGAACTGCTGTGCGGCACTCACTAAATGCTGCAGCGGCACTCCGTGAGTGCCATACGGCAGTCACGGACTGCCGCCAAAATCCAGTGTGTGCCGCGTTTGAGGCGGTTACTAGACCCTTCATTTTTTCCCTAAATTTTAAATTGGGACCCGAAAATTGAATTCTAACTCCTAAAATTTTGCCCTCATTGTGCTTTTGACCCCCGGAGATGGTTTTCAGGACCAGACTGGTCCTCGATTTTGTGAAGTTGAAATAAATTGGAGTATGTGGACTCCAAATTTTGAAAATTGAAATGAATTCGAGTCTGTCGACTCCAAATTTTGAAAATTGAATTGAATTTGAGTCTGTGGACTCCAAATTTTGAAAATTGAATTGAATTGAATTTGAGTCTATGGACTCCAAAATTCTAAAAAAAATTGAATTATAGTCTGTTCGACCCCTGATTCATCCGAATATGATTGTCCTGCTTTTTTTTTAGGGTGTAATGGATTTATACTCTCGGTTCTCGCAACAGATTTGCGTTAACCCTCGTTCTGGGAATATAACGGATTTAAATTCTCGATCCTCGAAATAGATTTACGTCGATCCTTCTGGATGCAATGGATTTGCACTCTCGGTTCTCACAACAGATTTGCGTTAACCCTCGTTCTGGAAATATAACAGATTTATATTCTCGATCCTCGTAACAGATTTACGTTGATCCTTCTGGGTGTAACAGATTTACATTCTCAGTTCTCGCAACAGATTTGCGTTAATCCTCATTCTGGGAATATAACAGATTTATATTCTCGATCCTCGAAATAGATTAACGTCGATCCTCCTGGGTGCAACGGATTTGCACTCTCAGTTCTTGCAACAGATTTGTGTTAACCCTCATTCTGGGAATATAACGGATTTATATTCTCGATCCTCATAGCATATTTGCACTCTCAGTTCTCGCAACAGATTTGCGTTAACCCTCGTTCTGGGAATATAACGGATTTATATTCTCGATCCTCGTAACAGATTTATGTTGATCCTTCTGGTGCAACGGATTTGCACTCTCGGTTCTCGCAATAGATTTACGTTAACCCTCGTTCTGGGAATATAACGGATTTATATTCTCGATCCTCATAACAGATTTACGTTGATCCTTCTAAGTGTAACGGATTTGCACTCTCGGTCCTCGCAACAGATTTGCGTTAACCCTCGTTCTGGGAATATAATGGATTTATATTCTCGATCCTCGTAACAGATTTACGTTGATCCTTCTGGGTGTAACGGATTTGCACTCTCAGTCCTCGCAACAGATTTGCGTTAACCCTCGTTCTGGGAATATAACGGATTTATATTCTCGATCCTCGTAACAAATTTGCTTTGATCCTTTAGGGTGTAACAAATTTGCACTCTCAGTTCTCGCAACAAATTTGCGTTAACCCTCATTTTGGGAAGTTAGAAATGCATTTTCTCGACCCTTGCAAATGAATCTTTACATCGGTCAACATTTGGTAATCTTCTCTGGCTAACGCATCATGAAATGTGCGTCACATATAGAGAAGACATGATATAGAGTAAGCATGACACCTGCTTGGTCAAGTTTATTTGGAAAATACCATTACATGAGCATGTGCATCACGACAGGATAGGTGCATTCATCCGTATGATTACTTGTGCTTGCATGTGTTTGACTCTTGCCATAACTACGTCTTGGTCTGATTCATGATAGGATACGTAGGTAGCTCATCCTGGAGCACGACCAATTGGAACTTTGCTACGCGCGTACTTTCTTTTGCAACACATTTTGTTTTTACCTAAATCCGACAGTTTGGTCAAAAGCTTGTCTTCACATAGGCTTCGGCGTTCACTTGTGATTCGCGTTGCTCCACAAGCTCCGTCGAAGAGGGGCAAACTGTAGACACCCTAATTTTGACCAAACGTCAGATGAAGGGGAGTATTACCTCCAAATCCAATGACGACAATGTCCGAACTAATCTAAGACTTACAAAGATGATTCAAGCTCTTTTCCAACTTAAACAAAAAAGTATAAAGGAAAGAAAAAAAGAAAAATAGAGACAAAATGGCACCTGGGACCACACGCGGCAATCACGGGTTGCCGGTGCAGCACTCCCTGACTGTCGGAACGGCATTCAGTGAGAACCGCATCGACAACCATTAGCTGCCGCTAAAATGCTTCAAGTGCCGCTAAAATTGGAAATCCTGAAAAGACGATAGTCCATGGAGTTGTCCGTGGCATTCATTGAGTGTCGCTGCGGCATTCAGTGAATGCCGCGCCGACATTCAGTAGGTGCCGTACCGGCACTCAGTAAGTGCCGCTTCCATCTCCATTGAGTGCCGCGATTTTGTAACAGCCAGCTGTAATACAACACATTTTGTACTACCAAAGGACAGTCCGAATTAGGGTTTTCTGCTCTGAAATGATTGAAATACCCCTTCAAATTTGTCTATAAATAGAGGATGAATATCCTTTTGCATGGGGCTTGAATTTTTCTTTGAATCTAAAGGTTGTATTAGTTCTCCAAGTCCTAAAACTTTCAAAATTTCTTCTCTAAACACAATTAGAAGTGAGTTTTAGATGAGTTAAAGAGGGTGCAAAGCTTGATTAGTCTTTGGAAGTTCTTCAAAATCACAAAGATGAGGAATGTTTTCGAGGTAAAACTTTAAGTTAATTAGTCTTTATTATATTCTCATCACAAATATACTTAGAGTCTTTGAATTTTCTTTTTTCTCTTCCTTTTACTCTTTGAGATTCATAACACCCTTAATGTCTTACTTGAATCCTTAGACTTGAAATCCTTTAATTCTTTTGTAAGCTCATGATTTATAAGAATATTGAAGTTGATATTAGTACACTTGATTAATAAATCTAAACATATCTTCATGGTTTAGGTTTGTTATGTTTAGGTCTCATGGAATTTTTCCATCTTTCTTTGAGACTTTCAAGATATGAATGTAGTTAGTCTCCCATGACCATCAAATGGTAGGAGAGGTAGTGTGGTTCAAGCCAAATTACATGGCTCATGGATGAAATTAATTAACAAAGTTGTATTTGATAAATGATGCAGTGAGTTCACAATCTATTTTTTATCATAGATTTTTAGTTAAACATCGAACCGTTGGAACTGAATAAAACCAACGGAAAAATATTTATAACCCAAATTTCTAACACTGTAATTTTTGTTTTAAGGAAGTTTCATGTTTAGAGTGGTTTGGTCAAGGGTTTTGTGGAACAATTATAATTTGTCCAGAGTTTGAGAACAATAACACTCTTTTGAAATAAGCAAATCAGAACCTTAATCAGGCGCTCTTGACCCAAAATAAATTTTTCTAAGTAGCTTAATGTGTTAGGAAGCTACCCTAAAAAGACCAAAGCATTTCTGATTTTTTTTACTATTTTTAGAAAATTATACAAAAACTCTGGACGGAGAGTTGTAAGTCCCCGAGTGACACCTAGTGTTTGTCCAATCCCCGGAGATCTAACTGTTCAAACCTTGATTTTCTTTTTGGGTTAAAAACTAAACTCACAGAGGCACCTCGTGTCCAAAAATTATCAAGATCAAACCATGGAAGCATGTTTTTTATTTTGTTGAAGTTCTAACCTGCTCTCAGCAATTTTTAGAATTCTGTCACAATTTTGATATATTTTGCAAATAATGGTCCAAATGATCTTTCCACGACCTACGGCTTAAACCATGTGTTAATAATGATTAGTTAAGCTTAAATACAGAGGCTAAATGATCCAAATCAAGGAATAATCCAATAGCTCATTCTTGTTCACATCTATGTAATCATACACATTCATCCATGTAGATTGCTATTAGAATTCATAATTGTGTTATTTCTTCTACTTGATAAAATTAAGCTAGACGTTTAGGAATAATTATTTGATACTATACATTCTTTCTAAAGTATGTGGACTATCCTTTCTTTTGTAGCACCTTTGAGGTACAATTTCTCAACCCTTTCTCTAGTTTATTTAATTCCTTGATTTTATGACCTCATGCGCGATATCTTAGAATTAGGATCTTGCCTTATGTGAATATGTGTGATTAGAGACCTTTTCTTGGGTTTTACTTTCTATTCGTATGCATTGCATGTCTAATATTCGCGGCATGGATCCCGGGTAAGTTCTATAGTTCCCTATTAGCATATCATATTTCTTGCTACTTGAATTATGTGGTTTTTGAATGATATTTTATCACTTGCAATCTTACACCCTTTTAGACATGCTTTTGTAATGTATATTTATACATATGTATTAGTTGAGGACATGCTTAGATTATTAGTTCAATTAAAAGGATGTTAGGTAGAGGCCTATCGCAAGATAGGATGAGAGGGGGAGTTTTAGTCCGATGGGCTCCTTCCCCTCTCATTCCATAATCCCCGGACCTAGAAAATCTCTGGTTTCTTAAAAGACCAGTTTGCTTTAAAATGGTTTCTTAATTTTTCTTTTAAAATTAAGTGGCGACTCTTGGTAGGAAATTTGGAAAATATTTTAAAATTAAATATTTGTGGGTAAGAAAAATGCGATATTCACATAATCATAAAATTATTATTTTGTATAAAAATTATATAGAAAATAAAATATTAAAAAAAAGGAACAAATTTGAGAGACGGGGATAAATCACTCTACCTGTCCTCCGCGGTCCTGAATTTAATAGCATTTTTCATAACGCGTCATCGACACCAATTTTTTTTGGAGTCAAACAAAGGGACAAATTCTGGATACGTGCACCGCCCCACAACATACACATCAGATAATTTATTATTTTTTAGTTTGTTAATTAATTCAATTTACCCCTTGTGTATATTTTTTTCATATGAATTTATTATGATTGATAGTTATTTTATTTTTGGTTAATATCATCTTCCACCCTTCAGTTAATTGAACTGTGAATGCCTGTTTTGGTTAATTTGTTGAAAATTTTCAAAATACCAAATTAATTTGTAAATGTATAATTAATGCAGTTTAGATGACGCGTCCGCGCTGGGGTCCTATAGACCCATCTGTCTTGACTTTACAATCGACCCACATGTCGCAGGATATATGGGAGCATCCCAGGGTATGTAAAAATCATATATATATATATGTATGTTATTTTGTACAAATATATTAAGTTCACAAATCTAACATAATTTATGCTATTGTAGGATTACGATGAGTTCGTTACAGTACGCAAATCTGATTATAGGCTATGGGAGTGGGGTGTTGATTCACGACTGATGCCTTATTTGATGCGAGCTGGGTTCTATGGAGTTTTCCGGGTCGGTTGGATCCAGTGCGACCACGCCCTCATCAGTGCATTACTTGAGAGGTGGCATCAAGAGACCCACACCTTTCACCTATCGGTAGGTGAGGCGACCGTCATACTTGAGGACGTCGTTGTGTTGTGGGGTCTGCCTGTGGATGGAGAGCCAGTCACATACAGGGTTGAGTCACATAGTAACGCGAACTGGCAGGCACTCTGCTTGGAGCTACTGGGTGCAACACCACCCCCTGAGAGGTTAGACCACGATAGGATATATCTCACCTGGTTAGCCGAGCATTTGGAGGCTATGCCGGCAGGTGTCTTGCCAATCCAAACACTTGAGCAGTATGCTCGTGTTGCCATATTGTGGCTGCTTGGAGGTCTCTTATTATCTGATACATCGGATAACAAGGGTAAGTTGATGTACCTTCCATTGCTATGTGATTTGGACACATGTGGCCGCATGATCTGGGGATGAGCTATATTGGGGTTGGTTGTACCGATGCTTGTGTCGGTCATCCCGTATGCATGTGTGCGACATTGGCGGTCCAGTTATTTTATTGCAGGTATGGTTTAATATCTCATTAAGTAAACCATATTTATATAAATAAATATATAAATAAAAGAACATATTAATTATGATGCATCTTGTTGTTGCAGATGTGGGCATGAGAGCGTATACCGTCGATTAGGCCGGACTTGTCAAGCATTACTCCCATTGGTTTTCAGCCGCTCCACGCCCATTCGGATCTTCCCATTGGGCCGCGTGGGTGCAGGTATTAGTGCGTGTTCCATTCAATTATGTTAAAATATATGATTTGTAGAGAGTACTATAACAATTAATTTTCATTTATTTGTTGAGGTGGACAGTTCCTTTGGAACTGCGTTTAGCACTCACGTGCGTCGGGTACACAGAGATCAGCTGGACCTGTTGGATGAGGCCCATTTTGAGTGGCGACCATACTTAGTGGAGCCGTCTGGTTACGTGTTGCCTGATGCGTACCAGGTTGGACGCGCGTTATGGAGAGCTCGCACGCCATTGATCTGTGTAGACACTGTTGAGTGGCTCGTACAAGATAGGGTCGTTCGACAGTTCGGATTCTGACAGACAGCCCCAGATCCGGTCGACACATCACGGTGCCTACATGGTATACATCGACGCGGACGGGCATCGCAGGATTGGACTGTGTTCCACCGGAAGTATATTCAGATGTGGGCATCCCGGAGGACCTCTATTGTCGGGGGTAATATATTAGATATGTGCATGGAGTCCACCGATCCTTACATGTGGTGGTATCACCGGATTACAGTTTTACAGGTCGGACACATAGAGCGAGCGTGAACCGGTTTCCACGGATAAGGATCTACCGTTGAGCTATTGGTACGTATGTAAATTAACTAAATTGTTTATATTTTATTAGTTTTTTAGACCGACCACAGGTTGCTTGTCTTACATTTGCATTCTTTCCGGTTTGCACTATTAGCACGGTGTTTCAGAATGCGCAGACCAGCTTACAGCAATATAGTGGTCATGACTGTGGTCACCATACTACGCTTCAGGAGATTGTTACATCATGTGCTGAGGTACTACAGTAGATACATTCGTCGATATCTCCTTCAGTTGTCACATCATCTGACGCCCCTAGCACTAGCAGGACAACCCCAGTCCCCGACCCTTTATTTGATGACCTATCACAGTTTCAGGGATCAGACTGTTACATCTTCTTGATGATATTCTGATAGATGAGATATATGATTTGTTTGGTACGATACCACCCCCTCCATCTACCACAGCTACCACCACCCCCATCATACGACCCGTGGCCCCAATAGCCACCCATCCCGCATCTACCACCACCACTACCATACCTCACTAGTCACTCCCCTCGCATATACCATCTCCACCACCCCCATCATACGACCCGTGGCCCCACTAGCCACCCATCCCGCATATACTACTACCATATATCTCGTGGCCCCACTAGCCACCTACCCCATATATACCACCACCAAACCATCGCTTACCCCCATACCACTGGCTACCCCCATAGCCACCCCCTGGCAACTATAGACGATACTGATATGGGTGAGGCGTTGACCCAGGTTCATGTTGACTCCCCTACCACCACTGCCACCATCACCATACCATCGACCATGCTGACCCATTTACCACACGATGTAGATATGGGAGATGTGACACAGATTGCTGTTGGTGGAGTCGTGGGTCGTGGGAGAGGGCATGGGAGAGGTCCCTCGATGAGACGTCATGGGAGACATGTTACTTTTGCTACACTGGCGGCAGTTGAGGCGGGTCCCTCGCAGCCATCCCAGGTTGCTCCAGATATTGGGACGGTGGCAGTAGAAGCCAGTTCTTCGATTTCGACCCAGGTTGATTCAGATACATCATCGGCACCAGTTGAGGGTTAAGAGTCGGAGTCCGAGATTATTGTAGATACACAGTTGGGCCCAGATGTGGGCCATGAGAAACCGTCCCTACCTGCTACAGATACCCTGGCAGCATCAGAGCCAGGTTCCTCGCAGTCGGCCCAGGTTGTACCAGATACACAGGTGCCACCGGAGGTGGCCCCAGATGTTGATGATGATGAGGATGAGGGAGATCAGAGAGGTAGACCTAGGAGGGTTATTGTTTCACGACCGTGTGGAACATAGATATGTTCCTTTGAAAATTGGTGTTTTGTACATTTGTTATATTTTGGTTTGGGTATGTTGTTTTGTACATTTGTTTGTACTTATGTTTTGAGTAAATCACTTTAACGTCAAAGTTTGTCATATGATATTATTGTAATATATTGCTTCAATAAAATTGCACTTACAAATTTGTTGGGACAAATATAGAATTGGCAATTGGGGTTCTTCTTCTTACATCACAATATTTATGAAAATATGTATTTATTTATTAAAAATAGATTACATACCACTACTTTACACTGCAGAAATAAAAAAGCACTACATAGATTGAATTCAACTAAGGGGAAAAAAAAAACAAAACAAAAACAGACACGTTAACAACATAAGGATGAAAGACATCTCCGAAAAACAAAGGCCACTGAAAAATTCATTCCTCATCCAATCCTATGACATTCTGAAGATTGTTGAGAGTTATATCCAATTTTCCATTGCAAGGAGGTGAACGCCATGCGACTACACTAGTTAGGATCAATGTGACACCTGGAACGATCTTTCTTTGCCATTTTTCATCCTCAAATATCCGTCGATCCATCTTACCACAGATCCTTCCCGTGTGATCCTTAATAACAAAGAGCTAAATGTCGTTAAAAAATCATTACAATCTATCTTGGTCAAGCTTTTCAACACCCCCACGACACAATCTGCCAGCCAAGGGCCATTCTGGGATAGGGATGGCAACGGGGCGGGTATGGGACGAGGCCTCCATACCCCGACCCCGACCCCGACCCCGACCCGCTAGAATCAACCCCCTCCCCGACCTCGCCCCGCCCCAAGGGGGAAATGGACCCAACCCCGACCCCGATTAATGCTCGGGAACTCGCCCCCGCCCCGCCGAAACACCCAAGACAGAATCACAAACAGAGACATGGTTTTTTTTTAGGAATGCATACTCTATTCAAGTCACAATAATTAGACTTGATGCAGATCAATTGAAACATAGACTAACTTTTGCCCCCAAACAAAAAATAACTTGATTCAAGTCACTTGAATCATAGGATTGAGTTTGCTTTTAGTAAAACAAAAAGAAACACACAAGCAGATATATATATATATACACACATACACATACACATACATATACACTGATACACAAGAACAAAATAAGAATGGGAAAAAATCAAAGCATAGAGTTTATAGAAATATGGGTGAAAATCAATTTATACAATTGAAAATTAAGAATGAAAAACCACAAGAGCATACACTGCACACACGAATCATATACACACAGACACATGAAACACACACACTAAAACACACACACATAAGAATCACACACACACGACATACCTAAATAAGAGTCATGACTCATGAAGTGAGGAAAGGGCCTTCGATGGTGCTGGTGAATGGTCGTCGGCAGCGCATAGTTGAGAGTGAGAGAGAGAATCACTTCGATCAACCCCATCGCAATGTCGAAATGCCGAAATGGGGAGTATTGTTGCCTTGCGACTGTCCAAAAATAAGATGCCCTAGTTTGAGTAAATTTATACATACAGTAGTTTAGGACATATAAGAAGAGAGGGCTAAATATGTAAATTAGTAACATATCCGGGGCGGGTTCGGGAAAATCAGCCCCTACCCCGACCCCGACCCCTACCCGAACCTGATTCGGGTTAAAGATTTATATCCCATACCCGCCCCTAACCCTATTGGACCACCCCCATACCCTACCTATTAGGGGCGGGGCGGGGCGGGGCGGGGCGGGGAACCCAAAAAACCCACCCCATTGCCATCCCTATTCTGGGATACTAATGTCTGGATAGGACACCAGTCTCTCATGTCTAAATACCCACAGTTGATGACTTTCAACCAAGGGTTCTTCCGGAATGTATCGTCCTCCGTGAGCTGTTGTTGTAATGCCCTTCGGAGAAAACTGGTTGGGCCCGAGATGTGCCTCATACCTCGAGATGAACCACCTCTTTCCATCTGCTAGGGTAGGGAGTTTGCAATAATATCTTAGATTGGTTAGGTACATCCTTAGAGTTAAAGAATCCATTATATATAGGGCATACACTGCAAGTCTTAATGTATGTATGGTGTTAGACGTTGCGAGTTGTCAAGTCATGCGACAGAAGTTAGTGAGTTGTCAAATAAGGCATCAGAAGTCAGTGAGTTGCCAAGTCATCTGTGCAACGTCAGATGCAATGAGTGTTCTAAAGTCATCTGGCTTACGCCAGCGAGTTGTCAAGTCAGGAGTATTAAGTCTGTGAGTTATCAAATCAAGTATCTGAAGTCAGTGAGTTGTCTAATATTAGTGAGTTGTCAGATTTACCATTACCTTTCCAGTTTGTATACAAAATTCTCAGCATGAACTTAATTTAAGAGAATAAACGATCATTATGATTAAAAATCCATACATTTAAGAGAAAAGAACAACATAAAATCACATAACTTAAGTTACATTTAAATATTAGAATCAGTAACAACCCGTGGTTGTGTTGGACACCGGCGTTGATCATGACCAGTTACCCTACAAATACTACATTGTTTGGGCACACAGGCCCTGGGTATATCCATGTCACTGTGGATACGTGCAGACTGGGGACAACCCGGCCTTATCACGCGCCGAGTGTTTTCATTCGGTCGCAAGACAGGTACATTAATTTGTCGCCAATAGTCCTCGTGCTCCAGGGGGTGGAAATTGCTCTCCCATGTATGAATAAAAGATTCCATGCTATACTCTTTCGCTACAAACTGGAAAGGATCTAGTTCTTGATTCGTTGTTACAACTAATATGTGCGAGCATGGATACTTATATATATCTCTCCTCCCAGAAGAGTAATAACTCAAATTGAGTCGCACGACCTGCCGGTTACCCCCACTTGTTTGACTCATCCGTGTGATAACTTCAAACTCCCCTATAGACCTATTAAAAATTTATTAACAGTGATTAGATTGTTTTCAAAAGCTAAATAAGTATGGTAAGTGAAATTTAGTAATGAAAAATACATGTCATACGCCCGTAACTCGTGGATATCAGTTTTCTTTTGTTCTTTATCAAGTTCATCTACCACGTGCTTCGTGAAGGTACGCCCATCTCTTAACCATTTCTGCATGGTTAACCTTCCTTCATCAAAATACTGCACAACCCGGTAAAATATGAGTTGGACGCATGCAGTTATTGGGAGAGCACGGGTCCCCCTTCAGTACTGAGTTAAATCCTTCGACGTGGTTAGTGGTTATGATACCCCAATGGTGACCACCATCATTCGCCAGAGACTACTGATTTGAGGGTACACGTTCTAACCAACGTCGTGCATTGGTATTTATTTTTCTAATATTCTCCATATCACGGTTGAACTTCCTAATCTGATGCTTGATCCCAGCTAACCAAAGTAGGTCCTTCAACAGGGTATTCTTGAATTTCTTGTGGAAGTTGCACTGAAAGTGTCTTAAACAAAATCGATGATTCGCATTGGGCTCATGCTACTCTGATAATCTCTGAACTGCATTGATTATAGCAGAATGTCGGCCAGATATTAGGCATATGCCCTGCCTACCACGAATAACATACGTACTTAGGTTCCTTAGGAACCATGACCAACTAGCAAGGGTCTCTTCATCAATAATTGCAAATGCAAGAGGAAATATCTTGTTATCAGCGTTTATCCCCATAGTTACTAGGATCTGGCCTTTGTATTTGCCATTAATATGGGTCCCATCGACACAAATTACTGGACGACAATGAGTAAACCCGTCAATTGAAGGTTTGAAGGCCCAAAACAAGTATTGGAACATGACCACATCATGGGTGTCCGTAGGATTCGTTTTCCATTGCACCACTGTCCCAGGGTTGTATTTTTTAAGAGCTAACATAAATCTAGGCAATTTTCTATAAGACTTGTCCCAGTCTCCAAAAACCATCTCTATAGCTTTTTTTCTCGCACGCCATGCCTTTTTGTACGAGATTGTGATTTTTTTGCTTTCCTTCACCCTTTTAATAACCAAAGTGATTTTCATACATGGATCATGTTGCATATAACCCATGATTAATTTTGCTATAAGATTCATATCTAGGTTAACGTGGTCCTGGCTATTGTACGGGTACACACAATGGTGGTCGCCGTTATACTGTGTAATTTGAAAACCACCCGTCATTAATTTTTTTGTTGCCCGCAAGCGCCATGTGCACCCATTTTTGCACTGAACCACCCAAAGTTTTGGATTTGTTTCAACTACCTCGTATTGTCGGTCATTCTTTGTATGATCAAACTTTACGCATTCCTGGAGATGCTGCTTATCTCTGAATGTCATTTTCTTCTTTAACTTAACTTTTTCAGAGTCCCATATTGGAAAAGTACGATTGCTGTCACGAGTAGTTACTTCACAACCCTCATACCCCTCATCAAGGTTAGTGAAGAAAGGTACTGGACTATGAAGCTCTTGTACATGAGGGGGAGATGGCGTTAGGACACTCTGTCCACCCATTGTTTCGCCTTCTGCATCAAAATCTGAACCACCCATCATTGTCTCTTCCTCTTCTTCCTCCTCCTCTAAGGGATATTCTGTGTGCACACCGGCGCTATCTGCAGTCATATCTTGAGCATTGTCCTCAAGTCTTACCAGCTGCTCAACCAGATTCATAAACCCTTCATCGGTTGACATCGTTTCACGTAGATTCTGGCTACTGAAATCATAACCACTCTCAAAGTTTGGAGTCCTGAAGCTAGGACCTGCACTTTGAAAGTTCGGAGTGCTACAACTAGGACCTTCATTTACATGAACTTCTGACAGATTGTTGTACCTTCCGTACGACTCCGAGCAATGTGAGCTTCTTCGATATCCATCAAAATTGTGGCCGTAGTCTTCGTTTAAATTCAATGGGGACAAACAAGGGGACTCAACATTAAAGATTTCGGGCCCTTGTGCCAACAGTCGAGTAAACGGTCCAGATTGTATCCTTTGCGGCACGGGTCTTAGAACATGATGGACCTTCTCGATATACACCTCAACACATCTTACAGCCTAATTAAGGAATATGAAGTACTTTATCTAATATTGAATCATCCACTATGGAAAGAGCCATTTAATTCATGACAGCTCCGTATTGGTTGATTGGAAATCTACAAGTGAATTTCAAATCGACAATTTCACCTTCACAGATTACTTTATGATATACCAACTGAACTGGTTGTTAAGTGATTCACTTCTTGAATATCCTTGGCTGGAATATTATATTTAACACCTCCTTCGTTGTGACCCATTATCATACTACCCCCCCCCCCCCCCCCCCCCCCCCAAATAAAATGCAATAAATGTTGACATCGTATAAGGAAGAAAATTTTAGAGAAGAAACCACGAACAAATAAGAAGACAGAGAAGAAAAAGAAAGAAAGAAGAAGACGTAAAATATCGAGCAAAGAGAAGGTCAGAAGATCTGTGATATACACAAACTGCCTAAAGTCGTTTTTACTAAAACCGACTTTAGGGTGGCAGAACTTTTTCACTCTGGCATTTGATTGACAACTCTCTTATCACACAGAGTATTTCTTTTAAAATCGATTTTACTAAAACCGACTTTAGACAAAAGGCGTTATTAGTAAAACTGACTTTTAAATCGTTTTTGGTAAAACCGACTTTAGGGTGACAAAGGGCTGCATGATTGAACAACACTCTGATAGATGTCATTTCCTAAATAAGTTGGTTTTACTAAGGACGACTTTTAAGTCGGTATTAGTAATACCGATTTTTATTTAAAGTCGTTTGTGGTAATAACGACTCTATATAGTTGTTTTTACTAAAACCAACTTTTTAACAGTCGTTATTTGTAAACACGACTTATAAACATTTTTCTTCTTTCCAGAAAAATACTATTTTCTTAGAAAATAAAAAACGATTTACTTAAACTCAGTATTACTAAACTCATTTTTAGTAAAAACGACTCTATAGAGTCGTTATCCGTAAAAATGATTTACTCTGTTTCTGTCATTAAGTTTCAAAAGACCCCGGTTTAATAATTAAGTATTTATTATGCTATTTTTGTGGAAACAACTCTGTAAAATTGGGGGGAACTTAGAAAAAATTTTAAATATAAAAATTATGTATACAATTTTTACATATATTAGCATAGGTTGGCATAGCTCAAGTGGCAAAGAGCTTGACATTTATAAGTCCCCTCCAATGCATAGGTTGGGTGTTCGAACCCCATCCTCTCCCCCATATAAAAAATAAAAATAAAAATTTACATATATTAAAAACCTTGGGGCCACTAGTCACAACGTTGCATTCAGATATTACTCCCTCCGTCCCTTTTTTTGAGTCCACATTTGGGAACTCAACTTATTAAGGGGACAAAAAGAATCTACACCTACTTTCCATAATTGCCCCTAATCATTACAATAATTTTTTTAGTTTTGTCTTGGTGTAGATTTAAAGGAAGGGTAGTTTTGGAAAGTAAGTAAAAATTGTATACCAATTTAGGAAAGTGGACACTAATTTTGGGACATCCCAAAATAGAATATAGGACTCAAAAAAAGGTGATGGAGGGAGTATGACTTAAGTGTTCCGTACATCGCATTACTGTCTTACATTAACAAAAGATCACAGTCCTGGCAAAAAAAAAAAAAAAACAAATACTGGATCACAGTCACACACACAGTACAAGTACAAGAAGGTCAAATTGGATTTTCTGAAAGAAAACCATGTGGAACCATTAAAGGTTCGCGCAACGGAAAACAAAAATTTAATGGTTTCCTAAAACCCATGATCAAGTCTATGATATATACAAAATACATACAACATCCATAGGGGGTTAATCGAATAGTTACCCTTGAAGCGTGCTTTACAAAATATTGAATCTGATTCGTCCCACGAACAGTTCACCAAATCGTCCAAGCGTCCGATCTCTAAAAGTATCCACATGAGCAAATCACAAGCAAGAAGAAGGTCCAATTTTTCTCCAAGTAATTGAAGAAAATTGAAGTCAATGTCTAAGGCCTTAAACTAGCCGTACGAATTGGTTGTGTTGGGAGATATATTATTGGGATATAATATGGTGCTAGCTCATCTATTATCTCCTATACCTCTTATATATAATAATGCTATAAGTCCCTTTCCTAATCTAAATAGGAAACTATATTTGATTGGAAGACTTTCTTAAATCAAATATAAATTAATAGTATTATTATACTACTTCCATATTAACAACTTAATATCAAGTAGACTCTCACAACTTCTTCCAATTACACATTGCCCTTTTGTGTGTGACCCCTTAGGTTCATACTAATATGGTAGTAGGTATTAACACTTTTAAAGTATTATAATTAGAACCCTTTCTAATTAATTTAAATTAGAACATCTTCTAATTCTCCCTTGTAGAAATAATTAATATTAATATTTATTATTTCTGGGCTTCCACTAGTCATGAGTGACACCTAGCAGTATATCATGACACACCCCAGACAGTCTGAAAAATAGTGAACCTTTCCGTTAACAGTTACCGTACAATTCAATCCTTCTATCACACCATGTCCCAATTAAATCTTTTAGGTAATGGACATATTTATCAAACCCAGATTTATTTATATGTTCTCGAACTAATTGATATTTCTCTATTTGGTGAAATTAGAAAACTCTTTCTAATTCTCACACTGCCCTAGCCAGGGAGCTTTACTTGAGATATATCATAGAAGATCACATAGGACATTCACTCTCGCACTTGAGAGTGATAGATTCCTTGTTGTACATTCACATGTCTCCATGCATGACTTACTATACCCAACAGTACATGAATATGCCTTTGATTAAAACATAAACACCGTGCACGTTAAAGTATAATAACTCATACACAAGACAATAGTAATGTCTCAGGTCTAAGGATTACTTGTACCACTATAACTAAGAACAATCCATTGACAAATAAGTAAAACTCCATTTGGATATTCCTAATAGTTGATCACGTTCAGTGAACTTGTTCTATAACAAGCACCCATATGTCTGTTCCAGTGTCCCCACACTAATAACTTAAGACTAGTCATATTTTATCAAATAAAATAAACATGGCACATGTTAGTCTAACTGGATTATCAAAGGCCCAATTTAATAATCCTACGACTAAGAACAATTTTAGAATAAAGCAACTGAGAAGTATATGGTCTTGTTCCTTAACTCTTTAAGTACATACCTTATCGACTTTAATTCTATGGACATATCATATAAATGTTAAACAACAATAATGATAAATAATAAACTTGCCCTTTATTAATATGAAACTGTTATTACAATGTAATATTCCTAAAATACTACTCCAATCTAATTGGCTTTTAGGTCATACTACTAACATTTTCCCCGGCAACTTTTGAATTCTCGTTGGAGTTGATAAGTGGGGAATCCAACACATCATGTGTCTTCTACTTCCAAACGCTCAACTCGTTCTCTCCCTCCCAAGAATAGAATAGAATAGATACACTCACATATAGCGAGAGAAAATGTGTTCAATTTGTTCCCTCCCTCTCAATGATAGACAGAGAGACATGAGTGAGAACTAACCATACTAATCACAACCAATAGATTTAAAAAAAAAAAAAAAAAAAAAAAAAGAAACAGCAAAAAAAAAATTTATCAGTGTTTCCCTCTAAGATTTTATATTCACCATAACTTCAACTACAACATCGGTAAATTGAATGGCTTATTCAAGACAGTTCTTGGGTACCTCCTCAACATAGGGAAGAAGTCCCAATTGGCTATGTCTCGCCAAAAAAAAAAACTATAATTGATTCAAACCCATATCGCAATTCTTTTTTCTTTTTCTTTTTTTCCCTTATCATATTAAACAAAAATGGGGGTTTCAAATCGAGCCCTTTCGTTTGCATTTTTTTGCTTTCTAGTTTCAACTGCGGCTGTTCATGGAAAGAAGAAGCAGAGTGTGACTTATGATGGAAGGTCTCTGAAGGTCAATGGATCTAGACAGCTCCTCTTTTCGGGTTCTATTCATTATCCCCGTAGCCCTGCTGAGGTAATTCAATATCAACACATATATTTCCTATGAGTATTATGGTTCGTTTGGAATGATACTTGTAGTCCCTACTAGGAAATTTGTATAAACAATATAAACTGATACTAAAAAAAACAGTAGGCAATCTGTGTAACCAATATAAACAGGTAACAAAGAAAACAGAAAACTGAACTAAACTCACTGTTATAGAATATAGAAACAATTATTTGAGAAAGAATCCGAGCCCAGTGAACTGTTTCCTTAAGACGAATTTGCTCCCTCTCGGTGCACAAGGTTGATGAACAATCGTCTCCCAAGATAGAACGGATTTTTCAATTCTGCAGAAGTTGCACTTCAATCTCCAAAATACAGTGAACACAAAAATGTATAATACTCAAACACTATGAAATGATATGCAGTGAGAGAGAGATATTAATTTTGTGCTGATGAAATGAAACCAGAGGAGACTATATAAACAGACTGGTGACTGTTCGAATCAACACATCCAAACAAAGCATTGCAACTGTTGGAGTGGTGACTGTACGAAAAACCACAACCAAACAGAGCCTTATTATTTTCTGGAAGGACATGACTGTTTGAGAAAAGGAAATAAAAACAAATTCAAATGAATTTTCTCCTAAAAGATTAGTTAATCTTCAAACAAGCCCAAGACCACGACCACGGACCGCGCCCAGCTGGTCGGTCGGTCGGAGGCGTCGCGCGTGTATGTGTGTGTGCGCGCGCGCGGGGGATAAATCCCACAAAGGCCTAGGTCCTCCCCCCTTAACAAAAGTGGGTAGGGCATGCCCCTTAGTTGGCTTCCCTCTTAAATATACCCTTAAGTTCTTTGATGTTTTTCTTATGTGGGACAACCAAGGTTTCCCACATTTTCCTCCTTCACCAATGTTTCACATGGGCCACTTTGGATGACAATTTCTCATTCATCCCTTATTGGATTTCAACATGTAAATATACGGCGTTCATCTCCTCAAGGAGGAGAACGCATTCCAATGTGGTCCTGCCCCTAAAGACGTGTGGGACCCACCTTAAATTGGAGCCAAAGTTTACATAAAACTTGTTATTTGAAGTCCAATTTTCCAACAATCCCCCACATGAATGAAATTGGCAACCTATATAACACCCACATTTGTGTTATGTCTTTTGCATTACATTGTCATGCATGATAATGTGATGTGGCGTGTCTTATGACACATGTTTGAGTGAGTTTTGACTCACGAGTTGATTTGGGTGTCTGTATTAGAGAACCCTCTGAGACTGTGGTGATTTAGAATTTTGTTGTTGTGACATCTCTCCGAGTGTGAGACGGTCACTGTGGAACACTTTAAATGTTTATCTGAAAATAAATGTTTACCTGTGTATTTCAATATCTGTATTATTTTCTGTTTTAGAATTTATTTCTGTTGTTAGATTTAGTATCCTGGTGAGGACGAATGAACACGCTATTAATTTGGTAGGCTAATTAGCAACTTCGGAAACATCATATAGAAATTCGCGTTTTAGCAACCAAACGAAACTTAGTCGAAAACTTTTATAATTTTGAGGTTTCACTCGTAAAGCTATGAATAAGCTGTATAGGAAGTTTCAGAGACTGATTAGGAGTTTGGAAAACTCGTGGGGAGGTAAACGTAATTTCCCAAGAGTATTGCCTATATATATAGATAGAGATGAACTTAGATTTTTATAAGTCTTAACCTAAAAAAACTCAAGAAGGAGGTCAAGAGGAGGCTAGAGGGAGATTTAGTTGCTTAGAGCTTTGCGACGCCAAACGACGACCTTCCGTCAGTTTGTTTTCTCCCAGATTTCATATTCGAGCTCCTTGAGGTAAGAGCTTCGTTTTGATATATGTTAGGGCCTGTTTGGCTAAGTTTTCCGAAAAGTTATTTTCTAGAATTTTTCATAAAAGTTGATAAATGGAATTCTGATCCATAGGAATTGTACTAGACGGACTTCTGCACGTTCCTTGTGCACGGGTTTTCTTCAGATTGAATTATAGGAGCGTTATTTAGAGGTGAGTGATTCAACTATGTTTTGGAATGATTTCTTGGCATGTATTCATGTTATGTTTGAATAGCATGTATAAATTCTTAGAGATATATTGTGTAGTTCATATTGGGCATTTATATTGATAAGTAGGCTCAATAGCACGGTGATATGTTTTAATTACCGCGAGCATGGTGATATGTATTTGAGCATGTTAAGTTGCTTATTTGGGTCAGAAGGAGCACGTGGTCACCGTGCCATTTTGTGGAGCCGATATAGGCATTAAGGTCGCACGATTGTTTGTAGAATCGTGGGTCTTACCCTTTCGCGTGGACTTATTGGCGAGGAGTCGCGGATCGGGAATATGGACGGGCACGTGAGTCTCCGGCGACTAGTATGAAATGTAGAGATGTGAATGCGGACATGTTTATCATTCATGTACATATGTTGATTTATTCACTAAGCTTTAGCTTAAACAAATCGAAATATGTGTGGTTATTCAAATAACCATTGCAGGTATAAATGCTGGCGAGGAATCAGAGAAGTGAGTACGTGGGTTGGGAGTTCGCTTGGAAGGCAAATTGAATGTTAATCTTGTAGTTTTGGGATCCTAGAAATGTTGTAATAAGAATTTGGTTGTTTTAACCCATGTTTAACTTAGTATGTTAGAATGGATTTTAAATTGTTGTAGTAGTTAGTAACATGTTGTAATTATGTTTGATAATGTTTTAATACAGCTAGAATTACTTTAGAATGAGTTCGGTATGAGTTTGTTTCGAGTGGTTGATCTTTGGGGAAAGTTAGAAAGCTTTTAAACTTGTTTTCTGCAGATTGGGCTGCTGCCAGGGGAGCAGTCGACTGAACCCCTGAGTCTGTTAGTAACTGCTTCTTATTTTAACAAAAGCAGTCGACTGGACCCCTCGGCAGTCGACTGGACCCCTCAGCAGTCGACTGGACCCCCAGTCTCAGTCGACTGGAATTTGATATTAAAATCCCTGCCCGCCTCCGTCGACTGAGCAGTCGACTGAGCAGTCGACTGAACCTCTGGTTTTAAAATGTGTTTTGTTTTCCGCTGCGTGTGTTCTTCAAACCTTAAATTTTGGGAACGTTAATGAATTGGTTTAGCCTCGGTGGCGTGCCACGGGCTCCGGTTCAGCTATTGTGGGACCGGGCTGTGACATTTAGTGGTATCAGAGCATAAGTTTAGAGCCTTGGGAACGAGTGACGTTATATATGCTGAGTGACGTCGAGTGGAGTGTGTAATTGTAAAGATAATGGTTATCATTGTAGAAATGCTTCATGTGTTAGCATTTGTTGATTGTGATGAACTGTGCACACATAACTATATTATGGCATAGCATGCATGGTCATTATGCATTGAACTCAACAGGAGAAATATTTGAAACGTTATGGCTGATCCACCAAGAGAATTATCACCGCATTCGCGGATGGACCAAATAGTGAATATGGTGGGAAATTTCATACAAGCGGTAAGTGAAAGAGAACAGATGAACGTTCAGCCTCCACAAGTGGAAATTCGTTATGTCAATGCACCATCGACACCGCGACCTCAACACACAATCGTGGAACAGTTTCATAAGCGAAAACCAACGTTGTATCATGGGCAAGTTGACATAGATTTGGCCGATCATTGGATGATGGACATGGAAAGACATTTCCGTCAGGTAATATGTACCGATGAGGAGAAAATTTTATGCGCATCCGATACGTTGATGGGCGAAGCATTGGATTGGTGGAACAACGTGCTTGAACAAGGAAAGCCAACCACATGGGAAGCATTTAAAGAGGAATTCAACAAACGTTTTTTCCCGCAATCTGCTTATACTCAGAAACGTCAAGAGTTTGCGAGTTTGATTCAGGGAGATATGACCGTGGGTGAGTATGTTTCTCGTTTTAATGCCTTGTTACGATTTGGGAAAACTACCGTTCCGACTGATAGGGATAAAGCTCGTAAGTTTGAGGAAGGGCTTAGAGAGAATATCCGTGGCCGTGTGGACATGTTACAACACCCGACCGTTTCTCTCGTTGAGGAAGCTGCTCAGATTGCTGAGAAAAGTGTCGACAGATATCGACAAGGACAACAAGGGAAGAGAGCAAATGACAGTCGGAGTAAGGGTCAAGGGAATGCGAAGAAACCGTTTACGCAAGGTTCAGGATCGAATATAGGTAGTCAAGGAAGAAGTGTGAGTTTTGGTTGACCGAGATAGCTTTCCTTGGACATATAGTGTCGGCAAAGGGAATTTCTGTAGACCCTCAGAAGATAGAAGCAGTTACCAACTGGGCGAGACCAACGAATGTGACAGACATCAGAAGTTTCCTAGGATTAGCTGGGTATTATTGGAGATTTGTGAAAGACTTTTCGCGTATAGCAATGCCGATGACACAGTTAATGAGGAAAGATATTGCTTTTGTTTGGAGTCCAGAATGTGAAGAAAGTTTTCAAGAGTTGAAGGGTCGACTGGTGAAAGCACCAATATTAGCCGTTCCGTCAGGGACTGAAGGGTTTATCATTTACAGTGATGCTTCATATAGAGGTTTAGGTTGCGTTCTTATGCAAGGTGATAAAGTTATTGCGTATGCGTCGAGACAACTTAGACCGCACGAGAAGAATTATCCAACACATGATCTAGAATTGGCCGCCGTGATTTTTGCATTGAAGATTTGGCGTCATTACCTATACGGGGAGAAATGTGAGATCTATACGGATCACAAGAGTTTGAAGTACCTGTTTACACAACGAGATTTGAATATGAGGCAAAGGAGATGGTTAGAGTTGATGAAGGACTATGACTTGTCAATTCAGTATCATCCGGGCAAAGCGAATGTCGTCGCCGATGCTCTTAGTCGCAAAGTACCAACCAATACCGCATCAGATTTGACTTCTCAGAAAGAACTGATACGAGATATGGAGAACTTAGAACTTGAAGTGATTCCGAGGATTGAAAGTGGATTGATGTCGAAGATTGTGGCACAACCACTCTTGATTCACGAGATCACGGAGAAACAATTTCAAGACGTGGCTTTGAAGAAGATTTGCGATGAGATTCCAATGGGCAAACAACCGGGATTCACGTTTGAGAACAATGTTTTGAGATTGAGGGGTAGAATTTGTGTACCTAGTGAGAAAGAGTTGAAAAAGAACATCCTAGAGGAAGCACACAACACGAAGTATACCGTTCATCCGGGAAGCACCAAGATGTATAGAGACTTGAGACATGTTTATTGGTGGCCGGGAATGAAGAGGGAAATAGCACGTTATGTGTAACGCCCTGTATTTTATTATCACTAATAAATAAATATTGCATTTTATTTTCATGAGTAGTTGATTTAATTTCTATTTATAAATATTTATCTGGGGTCAAACTGTAATTTCCAAAATACTTTCTATGGTTTCAAAATCGATATCTATATTTTGTATAAACTGGGAATTTAATTCCTACATTAGTATAATTTTCTGTATTTTATTTTAAACCAGAAAATACCAGTTTATGATTTAGTCTGCGCCTTATACCGCGTTTGGGGTGTGGGAGCACGTGAGCTCAACCACACCGGGCGAAATCCGCCCATAGCTTGGAGCCCAATCATATATTAGTATATACGTTGGTGTCTCTCTCTCTCAATCACTCACTCACAGTCTCTCATCTCTCACTCTCAAACTCTCTCAAATTCTCTCAACCTCTCTCAATCTCTCAAAGATCATCACACAACACACACATACAGATTATATACATATATATTCAGTCACATACACAGACATATATATATATATATATCAAGAGAGGAAGACGGAGGAGTAGAGTTGGACGACGGAATTCGACGACGGAAACTCTCGGTCTCAATTTCTCTGTGTAATTAACCTCAGTGAGTAATTTAAACTCACTCTCAATGTCTATATATGTGTATTTCAGTGTATATATGTGTGTATAGGTGTATATATATCAATACACCATTAAAGCTTGGAAATTGAAGTTTTAGAAATCGTAACCAAAATCGATTCTGTAAATTGGAAATGAAAGATATCGATGCCAATAGGCTACGGTTCGAATCCTACGACTTAATTCATCCGTATCGCGACGAACGGTTGATTTAAAGTTTTGACACCCTCCCTTTAATCGCGAATATTTAGAGATATAATTCGTATTAGTTAAAATTGATCGCGTATTCTTAATCTACACGGAAAACCGAGAAGAACCATATATCACTTGTCTTGGTACGAACAGAATCTGAAACTGGGTAATTTCAGTCCAGAAACTGAAAACAGGGGAGAAGGCGAAGAAGATGGCATTCTGCAAGAACTCGCGCGCGCGACCCGCTCGCGCGAGGTTCGCTCGCGCGGCCCGCTCGCGCGGACCTTTCCCCCCCCTCGCGCGCGCGATCCGCTGGCGCGACCTGTCCAGCCCCTCCGCGCGCGCGATCCGCTCGCGCGATCTGCCTTCCCCCTCGCTCGCGCGATCCGCTCGCGCGAGGTAGCAGTTTTGGCAGTTTGTGTGATTTTTGGTAAGGGACTGTTTGGAAAATATTTTGGGAGATTTCAAAGAACTGTTTGGCAAAAATATTATTTTAAAGGTCTATGTTTTAATGATTGTACGAAACAAGAACAACTTAGGCCGAAATTTTATGCTCGTACGATTATCCGGCTTTGTGATTTATTAATGGTGTTATTTATGAAACATTGACATACATATTAGGGTTGAGGTTGTGTCAACATGCATGTGTGTGAGAAGCGTGAAAAGAGTAAAGAGTAGCGGTCTGGTGTGCGACCTCAATATCGATCGGATAGTATTCCTGGTATTGGAGGCGACAGTGTCGTGTACGACTTAGATATCGATCGGATAGTATTCCTGGTATCTAAGGCGCGCATTTCGGATATTGATCGGATAGTATTCCTGATATCCGAAGCGATGGTGATAGTGTTGTGTACGACTTAGATATCGATCGGATAGTATTCCTGGTATCTAAGGCGCGCGTTTCAGATATTGATCGGATAGTATTCCTGATATCCGGAGCGATGGTTGGTTGTGATCAGTCTAGATATCGATCGGATAGTATTCCTGGTATCTGAGGCAGTAGTGTGGTGTGTGACTTCAATACTGATCGGATAGTATTCCTGGTATTGGAGGCGATAGTGTAGTGTGTGAATTGGATGACTGAATACTTATTACTTCTGGTAGCTGAAATAATGTATTGATTTAAGTGGATTGTTCTAAAGGAAAGAATTGGCAAAATAAGATGTTTCACAATTCATGTACAATTTCGTATTTATTTATTACTATATTCCCCCGTGATTATGTTGGAATTGGAACCTTGAATATATTACTGTTAAAGTTAAATGGTACCGTTGTTTATTTGCTTATATATACATTGCGAGCACTTGTTTATTTTACTCACCAGCTTTCATAAGCTGACGGCGTTGATGCGTCCTGGACTGTATGTCCAGATTTTCAGGGGCAGGAGCAGCTAGGGTACTTCGACTATGCTAGTTAGAGGCAGGGAACTTTCCAGGAGGCTGCTTATTATTTTCCTATGTCTTTCATTTTCTGAAGTTGTAATAGACTGGAGAATAGCTTTTGAATAAGGGCGTTTTGTGCCTAAGACATTGACTTATGTAATAGTTTAATAAGTTTTAAATTTCAGAGCTTATGTTTATTAGTATCCTTTGCTCTAGAAATGTTTGTTAAGTTATTTGTTGCAGGGACAATTGGTCATACTCACTTGTCACGACCTACGAGTCCATAAAGGAAATTAAATGCTTTCCTGAATTATGCTACGTCGGGGCGTGACATTATGTTTCGCGTTGTACTAGTTGTCAACAAGTAAAGGCCGAACGCCAAGTACCCTCGGGATTATTACAACCGTTACCGATAGCCGAGTGGAAATGGGAGCACATAACAATGGATTTTATTAGTGGGTTTTCGAGATCGAAGAGATCGAACACTATTATTTGGGTGATTGTTGACCGTTTGACGAAGTCGTCGCACTTCCTACCGCTTCGAACAACTAAGCCAATGACGTTAGCTAAGTTGTATATTCGCGAAATTGTGAGACTACATGGTATCCCAGTTTCTATCATTTCGGACAGGGATAGTAGTTTTACATCGAAGTTTTGGAGAGCCTTGCAAGAAGCAATGGGTACCAAATTGCACTTTAGTACAGCTTTTCATCCTCAGACCGATGGTCAATCAGAAAGAGTAATCCAGATTTTGGAAGACATGCTTAGGCTATGTGTACTTGATTTTCAGGGTGATTGGGAAGACCATTTGCCGCTGATTGAGTTTGCATATAACAACAGTTTTCAGTCGAGTATTGGGATGGCTCCTTATGAAGCTTTATATGGTCGTGTATGTCGTTCACCGATTAGTTGGACGGAAGTCGGAGAAAGAAAGATTGAAGGGCCGAAAATTATACAAGAGACGACGGATAAGATAAAGGTGATTAGACAACGATTACTGACAGCCCAGAGTAGGTATAAGAGCTATGCCGATAAGCGCAGACGGCCGTTGGAATTCGATGTAGGAGACTTAGTGTATTTGAAGGTGTCACCTTCAAAGGGAATAACCAGATTTGGTAGATACGGGAAACTCAATCCGAGGTTTGTAGGACCTTTTGAGATCATTGGGAGAGTTGGACCCGTAGCTTATCGTTTGAACTTGCCGAGCGAGTATGCTCAAGTTCATAACGTGTTTCATGTATCGTTGTTACGCAAACAATTAGTGGAAGATAGAGATCAAGTGATGACTCCGACGCCGAATGAGATTCAGAGTGATTTAACATATGCCGCATATCCGATAGAGATCTTAGATCGGAAGGATCAAGTCTTACGAAATAAAGTAATATCGAAAGTGAAAGTGTTATGGCATAGTCAAACTACGGAAGAGATGACGTGGGAGATAGAAGATGAGATGCGTACTCAGTATCCGCACCTTTTCGAGACTTGAGGTACAAGTTTGGGGACAAACTTCTTTTAAGGGGGAGAGTATTATAACACCCACATTTGTGTTATGTCTTTTGCATTACATTGTCATGCATGATAATGTGATGTGGCGTGTCTTATGACACATGTTTGAGTGAGTTTTGACTCACGAGTTGATTTGGGTGTCTGTATTAGAGAACCCTCTGAGACTGTGGTGATTTAGAATTTTGTTGTTGTGACATCTCTCCGAGTGTGAGACGGTCACTGTGGAACACTTTAAATGTTTATCTGAAAATAAATGTTTACCTGTGTATTTCAATATCTGTATTATTTTCTGTTTTAGAATTTATTTCTGTTGTTAGATTTAGTATCCTGGTGAGGACGAATGAACACGCTATTAATTTGGTAGGCTAATTAGCAACTTCGGAAACGTCATATAGAAATTCGCGTTTTAGCAACCAAACGAAACTTAGTCGAAAACTTTTATAATTTTGAGGTTTCACTCGTAAAGCTATGAATAAGCTGTATAGGAAGTTTCAGAGACTGATTAGGAGTTTGGAAAACTCGTGGGGAGGTAAACGTAATTTCCCAAGAGTATTGCCTATATATATAGATAGAGATGAACTTAGATTTTTATAAGTCTTAACCTAAAAAAACTCAAGAAGGAGGCCAAGAGGAGGCTAGAGGGAGATTTAGTTGCTTAGAGCTTTGCGACGCCAAACGACGACCTTCCGTCAGTTTGTTTTCTCCCAGATTTCATATTCGAGCTCCTTGAGGTAAGAGCTTCGTTTTGATATATGTTAGGGCCTGTTTGGCTAAGTTTTCCGAAAAGTTATTTTCTAGAATTTTTCATAAAAGTTGATAAATGGAATTCTGATCCATAGGAATTGTACTAGACGGACTTCTGCACGTTCCTTGTGCACGGGTTTTCTTCAGATTGAATTATAGGAGCGTTATTTAGAGGTGAGTGATTCAACTATGTTTTGGAATGATTTCTTGGCATGTATTCATGTTATGTTTGAATAGCATGTATAAATTCTTAGAGATATATTGTGTAGTTCATATTGGGCATTTATATTGATAAGTAGGCTCAATAGCACGGTGATATGTTTTAATTACCGCGAGCATGGTGATATGTATTTGAGCATGTTAAGTTGCTTATTTGGGTCAGAAGGAGCACGTGGTCACCGTGCCATTTTGTGGAGCCGATATAGGCATTAAGGTCGCACGATTGTTTGTAGAATCGTGGGTCTTACCCTTTCGCGTGGACTTATTGGCGAGGAGTCGCGGATCGGGAATATGGACGGGCACGTGAGTCTCCGGCGACTAGTATGAAATGTAGAGATGTGAATGCGGACATGTTTATCATTCATGTACATATGTTGATTTATTCACTAAGCTTTAGCTTAAACAAATCGAAATATGTGTGGTTATTCAAATAACCATTGCAGGTATAAATGCTGGCGAGGAATCAGAGAAGTGAGTACGTGGGTTGGGAGTTCGCTTGGAAGGCAAATTGAATGTTAATCTTGTAGTTTTGGGATCCTAGAAATGTTATAATAAGAATTTGGTTGTTTTAACCCATGTTTAACTTAGTATGTTAGAATGGATTTTAAATTGTTGTAGTAGTTAGTAACATGTTGTAATTATGTTTGATAATGTTTTAATACAGCTAGAATTACTTTAGAATGAGTTCGGTATGAGTTTGTTTCGAGTGGTTGATCTTTGGGGAAAGTTAGAAAGCTTTTAAACTTGTTTTCTGCAGATTGGGCTGCTGCCAGGGGAGCAGTCGACTGAACCCCTGAGTCTGTTAGTAACTGCTTCTTATTTTAACAAAAGCAGTCGACTGGACCCCTCGGCAGTCGACTGGACCCCTCAGCAGTCGATTGGACCCCCAGTCTCAGTCGACTGGAATTTGATATTAAAATCCTTGCCCGCCTCCGTCGACTGAGCAGTCGACTGAACCTCTGGTTTTAAAATGTGTTTTGTTTTTCGCTGTGTGTGTTCTTCAAACCTTAAATTTTGGGAACGTTAATGAATTGGTTTAGCCTCGGTGGCGTGCCACGGGCTCCGGTTCAGCTATTGTGGGACCGGGCTGTGACATTTAGTGGTATCAGAGCATAAGTTTAGAGCCTTGGGAACGAGTGACGTTATATATGCTGAGTGACGTCGAGTGGAGTGTGTAATTGTAAAGATAATGGTTATCATTGTAGAAATGCTTCATGTGTTAGCATTTGTTGATTGTGATGAACTGTGCACACATAACTATATTATGGCATAGCATGCATGGTCATTATGCATTGAACTCAACAGGAGAAATATTTGAAACGTTATGGCTGATCCACCAAGAGAATTATCACCGCATTCGCGGATGGACCAAATAGTGAATATGGTGGGAAATTTCATACAAGCGGTAAGTGAAAGAGAACAGATGAACGTTCAGCCTCCACAAGTGGAAATTCGTTATGTCAATGCACCATCGACACCGCGACCTCAACACACAATCGTGGAACAGTTTCATAAGCGAAAACCAACGTTGTATCATGGGCAAGTTGACATAGATTTGGCCGATCATTGGATGATGGACATGGAAAGACATTTCCGTCAGGTAATATGTACCGATGAGGAGAAAATTTTATGCGCATCCGATACGTTGATGGGCGTAGCATTGGATTGGTGGAACAACGTGCTTGAACAAGGAAAGCCAACCACGTGGGAAGCATTTAAACAGGAATTCAACAAACGTTTTTTCCCGCAATCTGCTTATACTCAGAAACGTCAAGAGTTTGCGAGTTTGATTCAGGGAGATATGACCGTGGGTGAGTATGTTTCTCGTTTTAATGCCTTGTTACGATTTGGGAAAACTACCATTCCGACTGATAGGGATAAAGCTCGTAAGTTTGAGGAAGGGCTTAGAGAGAATATCCGTGGCCGTGTGGACATGTTACAACACCCGACCGTTTCTCTCGTTGAGGAAGCTGCTCGGATTGCTGAGAAAAGTGTCGACAGATATCGACAAGGACAACAAGGGAAGAGAGCAAATGACAGTCGGAGTAAGGGTCAAGGGAATGCGAAGAAACCGTTTACGCAAGGTTCAGGATCGAATATAGGTAGTCAAGGAAGAAGTGTGAGTTTTGGTTGACCGAGATAGCTTTCCTTGGACATATAGTGTCGGCAAAGGGAATTTCTGTAGACCCTCAGAAGATAGAAGCAGTTACCAACTGGGCGAGACCAACGAATGTGACAGACATCAGAAGTTTCCTAGGATTAGCTGGGTATTATTGGAGATTTGTGAAAGACTTTTCGCGTATAGCAATGCCGATGACACAGTTAATGAGGAAAGATATTGCTTTTGTTTGGAGTCCAGAATGTGAAGAAAGTTTTCAAGAGTTGAAGGGTCGACTGGTGAAAGCACCAATATTAGCCGTTCCGTCAGGGACTGAAGGGTTTATCATTTACAGTGATGCTTCATATAGAGGTTTAGGTTGCGTTCTTATGCAAGGTGATAAAGTTATTGCGTATGCGTCGAGACAACTTAGACCGCACGAGAAGAATTATCCAACACATGATCTAGAATTGGCCGCCGTGATTTTTGCATTGAAGATTTGGCGTCATTACCTATACGGGGAGAAATGTGAGATCTATACGGATCACAAGAGTTTGAAGTACCTGTTTACACAACGAGATTTGAATATGAGGCAAAGGAGATGGTTAGAGTTGATGAAGGACTATGACTTGTCAATTCAGTATCATCCGGGCAAAGCGAATGTCGTCGCCGATGCTCTTAGTCGCAAAGTACCAACCAATACCGCATCAGATTTGACTTCTCAGAAAGAACTGATACGAGATATGGAGAACTTAGAACTTGAAGTGATTCCGAGGATTGAAAGTGGATTGATGTCGAAGATTGTGGCACAACCACTCTTGATTCACGAGATCACGGAGAAACAATTTCAAGACGTGGCTTTGAAGAAGATTTGCGATGAGATTCCAATGGGCAAACAACCGGGATTCACGTTTGAGAACAATGTTTTGAGATTGAGGGGTAGAATTTGTGTACCTAGTGAGAAAGAGTTGAAAAAGAACATCCTAGAGGAAGCACACAACACGAAGTATACCGTTCATCCGGGAAGCACCAAGATGTATAGAGACTTGAGACATGTTTATTGGTGGCCGGGAATGAAGAGGGAAATAGCACGTTATGTTTCGCGTTGTACTAGTTGTCAACAAGTAAAGGCCGAACGCCAAGTACCCTCGGGATTATTACAACCGTTACCGATAGCCGAGTGGAAATGGGAGCACATAACAATGGATTTTATTAGTGGGTTTCCGAGATCGAAGAGATCGAACACTATTATTTGGGTGATTGTTGACCGTTTGACGAAGTCGTTGCACTTCCTACCGCTTCGAACAACTAAGCCAATGACGTTAGCTAAGTTGTATATTCGCGAAATTGTGAGACTACATGGTATCCCAGTTTCTATCATTTCGGACAGGGATAGTAGTTTTACATCGAAGTTTTGGAGAGCCTTGCAAGAAGCAATGGGTACCAAATTGCACTTTAGTACAGCTTTTCATCCTCAGACCGATGGTCAATCAGAAAGAGTAATCCAGATTTTGGAAGACATGCTTAGGCTATGTGTACTTGATTTTCATGGTGATTGGGAAGACCATTTGCCGCTGATTGAGTTTGCATATAACAACAGTTTTCAGTCGAGTATTGGGATGGCTCCTTATGAAGCTTTATATGGTCGTGTATGTCGTTCACCGATTAGTTGGACGGAAGTCGGAGAAAGAAAGATTGAAGGGCCGAAAATTATACAAGAGACGACGGATAAGATAAAGGTGATTAGACAACGATTACTGACAGCCCAGAGTAGGTATAAGAGCTATGCCGATAAGCGCAGACGGCCGTTGGAATTCGATGTAGGAGACTTAGTGTATTTGAAGGTGTCACCTTCAAAGGGAATAACCAGATTTGGTAGATACGGGAAACTCAACCCGAGGTTTGTAGGACCTTTTGAGATCATTGGGAGAGTTGGACCCGTAGCTTATCGTTTGAACTTGCCGAGCGAGTATGCTCAAGTTCATAACGTGTTTCATGTATCGTTGTTACGCAAACAATTAGTGGAAGATAGAGATCAAGTGATGACTCTGACGCCGAATGAGATTCAGAGTGATTTAACGTATGCCGCATATCCGATAGAGATCTTAGATCGGAAGGATCAAGTCTTACGAAATAAAGTAATATCGAAAGTGAAAGTGTTATGGCATAGTCAAACTACGGAAGAGATGACGTGGGAGATAGAAGATGAGATGCGTACTCAGTATCCGCACCTTTTCGAGACTTGAGGTACAAGTTTGGGGACAAACTTCTTTTAAGGGGGAGAGTATTATAACACCCACATTTGTGTTATGTCTTTTGCATTACATTGTCATGCATGATAATGTGATGTGGCGTGTCTTATGACACATGTTTGAGTGAGTTTTGACTCACGAGTTGATTTGGGTGTCTGTATTAGAGAACCCTCTGAGACTGTGGTGATTTAGAATTTTGTTGTTGTGACATCTCTCCGAGTGTGAGACGGTCACTGTGGAACACTTTAAATGTTTATCTGAAAATAAATGTTTACCTGTGTATTTCAATATCTGTATTATTTTCTGTTTTAGAATTTATTTCTGTTGTTAGATTTAGTATCCTGGTGAGGACGAATGAACACGCTATTAATTTGGTAGGCTAATTAGCAACTTCGGAAACGTCATATAGAAATTCGCGTTTTAGCAACCAAACGAAACTTAGTCGAAAACTTTTATAATTTTGAGGTTTCACTCGTAAAGCTATGAATAAGCTGTATAGGAAGTTTCAGAGACTGATTAGGAGTTTGGAAAACTCGTGGGGAGGTAAACGTAATTTCCCAAGAGTATTGCCTATATATATAGATAGAGATGAACTTAGATTTTTATAAGTCTTAACCTAAAAAAACTCAAGAAGGAGGCCAAGAGGAGGCTAGAGGGAGATTTAGTTGCTTAGAGCTTTGCGACGCCAAACGACGACCTTCCGTCAGTTTGTTTTCTCCCAGATTTCATATTCGAGCTCCTTGAGGTAAGAGCTTCGTTTTGATATATGTTAGGGCCTGTTTGGCTAAGTTTTCCGAAAAGTTATTTTCTAGAATTTTTCATAAAAGTTGATAAATGGAATTCTGATCCATAGGAATTGTACTAGACGGACTTCTGCACGTTCCTTGTGCACGGGTTTTCTTCAGATTGAATTATAGGAGCGTTATTTAGAGGTGAGTGATTCAACTATGTTTTGGAATGATTTCTTGGCATGTATTCATGTTATGTTTGAATAGCATGTATAAATTCTTAGAGATATATTGTGTAGTTCATATTGGGCATTTATATTGATAAGTAGGCTCAATAGCACGGTGATATGTTTTAATTACCGCGAGCATGGTGATATGTATTTGAGCATGTTAAGTTGCTTATTTGGGTCAGAAGGAGCACGTGGTCACCGTGCCATTTTGTGGAGCCGATATAGGCATTAAGGTCGCACGATTGTTTGTAGAATCGTGGGTCTTACCCTTTCGCATGGACTTATTGGCGAGGAGTCGCGGATCGGGAATATGGACGGGCACGTGAGTCTCCGGCGACTAGTATGAAATGTAGAGATGTGAATGCGGACATGTTTATCATTCATGTACATATGTTGATTTATTCACTAAGCTTTAGCTTAAACAAATCAAAATATGTGTGGTTATTCAAATAACCATTGCAGGTATAAATGCTGGCGAGGAATCAGAGAAGTGAGTACGTGGGTTGGGAGTTCGCTTGGAAGGCAAATTGAATGTTAATCTTGTAGTTTTGGGATCCTAGAAATGTTGTAATAAGAATTTGGTTGTTTTAACCCATGTTTAACTTAGTATGTTAGAATGGATTTTAAATTGTTGTAGTAGTTAGTAACATGTTGTAATTATGTTTGATAATGTTTTAATACAGCTAGAATTACTTTAGAATGAGTTCGGTATGAGTTTGTTTCGAGTGGTTGATCTTTGGGGAAAGTTAGAAAGCTTTTAAACTTGTTTTCTGCAGATTGGGCTGCTGCCAGGGGAGCAGTCGACTGAACCCCTGAGTCTGTTAGCAACTGCTTCTTATTTTAACAAAAGCAGTCGACTGGACCCCTCGGCAGTCGACTGGACCCCTCAGCAGTCGACTGGACCCCCAGTCTCAGTCGACTGGAATTTGATATTAAAATCCCTGCCCGCCTCCGTCGACTGAGTAGTCGACTGAGCAGTCGACTGAACCTCTGGTTTTAAAATGTGTTTTGTTTTCCGCTGCGTGTGTTCTTCAAACCTAAAATTTTGGGAACGTTAATGAATTGGTTTAGCCTCGGTGGCGTGCCACGGGCTCCGGTTCCGCTATTGTGGGACCGGGCTGTGACAACCTAACAATGTAAATGAAAATGTTGACACAGTTCGAGTATCGACGAAGAATTACTGCTTCAGACTAAGTAGCCTAGTGGCTTTGAACTTGCCCTAGTGTAAAACTATCGGATTTACTAACCAGTGAGTAGATGAGATTATCTTTGAACTTGTAGTCGTTTGTGTAAACCTAGACAATAGAATTCACACAGCAATTCTTCTTACAGATTTGGTTCTCACGTTTGTGTTCGTTTTGGCCTTGAACACCTCTTGGTTCCGTGAGTATTTTAGAGAATTCAGCCTTTAAATTCTCATAGAAGTGGCCCCTTCTTACTCACGTAGGTGGTATCTATGAAGAGTATCCTGCAATACCCCACTTGGACGTTATCCAAAGTATAGAGACCATTAAAAACATATCTTATCCTGTTTCTCGCGGTAGATAAACACTGACTCATCTTTGAAATGGGAGAAGGAAGATATAATTCTTCTCAGTGTATTCCGAGTACTACATAGTTCGGTTTGCCCATTGAACCTAGATCTTGGGATCTCCAGTCAACTAGGTTGGGTTGCCACCATGACGACTCTTGTTTAATGCATAGGCTTTAACCCCATTCCCCTCGATGAACTTTCCACTTGCTCTTTCGTTAGGCCTTTTGTAAGTGGATCCGCTATGTTTTCCTTTGACTTCACATAGTCAATGGATATGATCCCATTTGAGAGCAACTGTCGAACGGTATTATGTCGTCGACGAATATGACGAGACTTACCGTTATACAGTGACTCTGTGCTCTACCAATCGCAGATTGGCTATCACAATGTATACATATAGCAGGCACAGGTCTTGACCAGTTTGGAATATCCTCTAGGAAGTTACGAAGCCATTCGGCCTCTTTCCCAACTTTATCTAAGGCAATGTATTCGGATTCCATTGTAGATCTTGCAATACACGTTTGTTTTGAGGATTTCCAAGATACGGCTGCACCTCCAATTGTAAAGACATATCCACTTGTGGACTTTGAGTCTTTAGAATCAGATATCCAATTTGCGTCACAGTAACCTTCGAGTACGTGTGGATATCTGGTAAAGTGCAGTCCATAGTTTTGAGTTTCCTTTAAATATCCCAAAACTCTTAGTATAGCCTTCCAGTGAGTTTCTCCGGGATTACTTGTAAATCGACTTAATTTACTCACTGAGTATGCTATGTCTAGTCGAGTGCAGTTCATAATGTACATTAGACTGCGTATGATACGTGAATATTCTAATTGAGAAATGTTTATTCCTTTATTCTTAGCTAAGTGAAGACTCATATCGATTGGAGTCTTCTTAGGTTTGATCTCATATTTCTTAAGTTTTTCAAGTACTTTGTCAATGTAATGAGATTGAGACAATACTAGTCCTTCAGATGTTTTAGAAATTTTAATTCCTAATATAACATCGGTGACACCCTTGTCTTTCATGTCAAACCTATTAGATAAGAATTGTTTAGTAATTCTTATCATCTCGGTATTGCTACCTATAATAAGCATGTCATCAACGTAGATACATACAATGACATATCCTTTTGGAGTGCTCTTCACGTACACACATTTGTCACACTCATTGATTTTGAATCCATTTGATAATATTGCACTATCAAATTTCCCATGCCATTGTTTCAGTGCTTGTTTTAGGCCGTACAAGGACTTAACAACCTTGCATACTTTATTCTCTTGTCCAGGAGCTACAAACCCTTCGGGTTGTTCCATATATATTTCTTCTTCTAATTCTCCGTTCAAGAATGCTGTCTTTACATCCATTTGGTGGATTTCAAGATTATTTAGTGATGCTATAGCAATGAGCATCCGAATAGACGTTATTCTTGTAACGGGAGAATAAGTATCGAAATAATCCAGTCCTTCCTTTTGTCTATAGCCCTTGACTACAAGTCTAGCTTTATACTTATCTATTGATCCATCTGCTTTCATCTTCTTTTTGAAGATCCATTCATAACCCAAAGGTTTTGAGCCAGGTGGAAGATCCACCAATTCCCAAGTATGGTTTTGCAGAATAGATTCAATTTCACTATTGATAGCTTCTTTCCAATATGAAGCTTCTGGAGAGGACATTGCTTCCTTGAACGTTCGAGGTTCATCTTCTACCAGATTTGTTAGAAAATTAGGGCCAAAGGATGTCGCCACTCTTGCCCTCTTACTCCGTCTAGGTTCCAAGTCAGTAGGGTCTTGAACTATTGGAGTATCATTTGTACTATCTAGAGGTCTTTTGGACACTCTTGACTCTGGTGCATTCTTATAAGGAAATATATCCTCAAAGAATGTGGCATCCCTTGATTCTATAAATGTATTGATATGAATATCGGGAATGTCAGATTTGTATACCAAAAAGCGATATGCACTACTGTTATTGGCATAACCAATGAATACATAGTCAATGGTTTTGGGTCCTATTTTCACCCTTTTAGGTTTAAAGACCGCCACTTTTGCTAAGCACCCCCACACTCTTAAGAGTTTGTAACATGGTCTGTGACCTTTCCATAATTCATAAGGTGTTTTCCGGGTTTTCTTGTGAAGCACTTTGTTGAGAATATAATTTGCGGAGAGTATCGCCTCCCCCCACAAATTCTAGGGTAGTCCAGAACTTAACAACATAGCATTCATCATTTCTTTCAATGTTCGGTTTTTGCGTTCAGCAATACCATTGGTTTGAGGTGAATAAGGAGCGGTAGTTTGATGAATGATTCCATGTTCTCCACAGAACTCCTCAAATGGTGATTCATATTCACCACCTCTATCGCTTCTTATTGCCTTAATCTTTTTGCTAAGTTGATTCTCAACTTCATTTTTATAATGTTTAAACATTTCTATTGCTTCGTTTTTGCTTCTTAACAAATATACATAACTATATCTAGTGCAATCATCCACAAAAGTAATAAAATACTTTTTACCCCCTCTAGTTTGTACAAACTTTAAATCACAAATATCACTATGTATTAAATCTAAAGGTTCAGTATCACGATCAACATATTTAAAAGGAGGTCTTGTCATTTTAGATTCAACACATATCTCACATTTATTCTTCTTATCAATGTCAATTTTTGGCAAAAAATCTAGATTACTTAATCTACGCAAAGTATCATAATTAACATGACCTAATCTAGCATGCCAAATATTAGAAGACTCAAGCAAGTAAGAAGAAGCATTATTATTATTATTAATTGCATTAGGAACAACAGTCATTACATTCATCTTAAAGAGCCCATCACTAAGGTAGCCCTTTCCTACATACATATCATTCTTAGTGAGTACAAACCTGTCGGAAACAAACACCAATTTAAAGCCATTCTTGCTAAGCAATGACCCCGAAACCAAATTCTTGCGAATGTCGGGCACATGAAGCACATCATTGAGAGTTAATTCTTTTCCCGAGGTCATTTTGAGGATCACTTTCCCATGTCCTTCCACCTTCGATCTTGAAGCATTACCCATATAGAGTTGTTCTTCGTGAGTCACAGGCTTGTAAGTAGAGAACATCCATTTATTTGAACAAATATGGCGCGTAGCCCCAGTATCCACCCACCATTCTTTGGTATTGCCAACTAGATTGCATTCGGAAACAACCGCGGAGAGGTTGATGTCAGAAACACCGTTGGAAAGTGTCTCCACCTCGGCCACATTAGCTTGTTGATTTGGCTTCCTCTTTGGCTTACGACAGTCCTTTGCACGATGTCCATTTTTGCCACAGTTATAGCACTTGCCTTTAAACTTCTTAGGACCATGAGTTCCTTGACTTGGACCTCCACCATCATGCTTTATTTTCTTTTGACCATGTTCCACAACATTGGCCTTTGCTCCAAGAGAAGAACTTCACTCTTCTTTTCAGATCCACGATCATCTTCTTCAATCCTTAGTCTCACAATTAACTCTTCAAGATTCATCTCTTTGCGTTTGTGTTTGAGATAATTCTTGAAGTCTTTCCAAGTAGGCGGCAATTTTTTAATAATCGCAGCCACTTGGAAAGAATCACTTAGAGACATCCCTTCAGCATGAATATCATGTAGGATTACTTGAAGATCTTGAATTTGGCTAATAACAGATTTTGCATCTATCATCTTATAGTCAAGAAATTTACCAACTATGAATTTCTTCATGCCGGCATCCTCAGTTTTATATTTCTTGTCTAAAGAGTCCCATAGTGCTTTTGCTGATTCCATTTTACAATATACATTGTAAAGAGTGTTGTCTAATCCATTTAAAATATAATTTTGACACAAGAAATCGGAATTTTTCCATGAATCAACAGCGGCACTATTGGTTCCTCCTTCTACGAGTTCCAGAGGGTCCTCGCGAAGAAACTTAGCCAAGTGCAATGTGGTTAAATAAAAGAGCATCTTTTGTTGCCAACGTTTGAAATCAGTTCCATTGAACTTTTCCGATTTTTCTCCATGAGACAAATTCACAGTAGGAACAGGAATAGATGAAGTAGTTGCCATTCTGGAAAAGAAGTTTTACAAAAAAAATTTGTTTCTTTATTATTACAAAATTAAATTTAATAAAACTGAAAATAATTTCCAGTTTATCAGATATTTTTATTAAACAGTTTATAATCTATAAAACAATTTTAATAACACAACAGATTTAAATAAACAGTAAACAGATTACAGTTTTATAATAAATCAGGAAAGAAAAAAAAAACAGATTACTTAACAGTACAAAATAGAATTACTATTTCAGTTTTGTTCAGATTACCAAAAAAGAAATTCGTCTTAAGATTGTAGTCCCTACTAGGTAATCTGTATAAACAATATAAACTGATACTAAAAAAAACAGTAGGCAATCTGTGTAACCAATATAAACAGGTAACAACGAAAACAGAAAACTGAATTAAACTCACTGTTACAGAATATAGAAACAATTATTTGAGAAAGAATCCGAGCCCAGTGAACTGTTTCCTTAAGACGAATTTGCTCCCTCTCGATGCACAAGGTTGATGAACAATCGTCTCCCAAGATAGAACAGATTTTTCAATTCTGCAGAAGTTGCACTTCAATCTCCAAAATACAGCGAACACAAAAATGTATAATACTCGAACACTATGAAATGATATGCAGTGAGAGAGAGATATTAATTTCGTGCTGATGAAATGAAACCAGAGGAGAATATATAAACAGACTGGTGACTGTTCGAATCAACACATCCAAACAAAGCATTGCAATTGTTGGAGTGGTGACTGTACGAAAAACCACAACCAAACAGAGCCTTATTATTTTCTGGAAGGACATGACTGTTTGAGAAAAGGAAATAAAAACAAATTCAAATGAATTTTCTCCAAAAAGATTAGTTAATCTTCAAACAAGCCCAAGACCACGACCACGGACCGCGCCCAGCTGGTCGGTCGGTCGGCGGCGGCGCGCGCGTATGTGTGTGTGCGCGCGCGCGGGGGATAAATCCCACAAAGGCCTAGGTCCCCCCCCCCCTAACAAAAGTGGGTAGGGCATGCCCCTTAGTTGGCTTCCCTCTTAAATATACCCTTAAGTTCTTTGATGTTTTTCTTATGTGGGACAACCAAGGTTTCCCACATTTTTCCTCCTTCACCAATGTTTCACATGGGCCACTTTGGATGACAATTTCTCATTAATCCCTTATTGGATTTCAACATGTAAATATACGGCGTTCATCTCCTCACGGAGGAGAACGCATTCCAATGTGGTCCTGCCCCTAAAGACGTGTGGGACCCACCTTAAATTGGAGCCAAAGTTTACATAAAACTTGTTATTTGAAGTCCAATTTTCCAACAATATTTGCCAAATGTATCCTCGCAAATTATAAATACATTATCATCTTCATTTTCAACTTATTTACAAGATGTATTCTATTACAGTTTTTGCTTTTTCAAACAAACAAGTCTTACTTGTTTCTGCTTGTAAGTTGCAGGAGGTGTTTCGCATATATGGACATGGGTTGGGGTTGATGGAATACTCATTCACTTTTATAACAAAGAACTATCAATATTTCTATCTTCGTCTGTACCATTTTTTTCATCTTTTCTCTCTATATATATCTATTGTATATATATATATGTGTGTTGCAAAAATAAAAAAAATAAAATAAAAGAAGTTACTTCATACCAAAAGAAGCATAATGTTAGAGATGTGTGGATTACTAAATCTCTTCTTTAATTACAAAACAGAAGAACTTAATATTAGATTTTAATTCAAAAATGTTATTGACACATCAGTAGGTAAATAATTTAGGTGTTCCAAACTGGTGTATGTAATTTTTCATTTCTCATATATACATATATATATATACACACATGTTAGTACTAGCTTCCAGCTCTACAGGTGAATGACCGTTAAGTCAGTTGACCTAAATTTTTTAGTTTAAATGATTACTATAATCCAGTCAATCCAAATAAAAAAGTTACAAAAATAAAAAAAAATTCAACTTCTGTGAAGTTTAAGTTTAGTTGTCACACCCCAACCCGCCTCGGGCAAGTTGGGACACGTGTAACAAGCCCACACGTTCAAAACACCCTTAATTCCTTAAGAAACACCTGAATTAGACCTACTAAAATAGCTCCGTTGACACAAAATAGACCCAAGGGCAAAATGTTCAATAATAAAGTATAGAAAATTTTATATGGAAAGATAGCTCTTTGAGTCCCGGTTCCAACGCAAAAAACGGTGCGCGAATCCGAGTTTTCTAGAGAGAGTTATGCATGTTTCCGTAAAAGCTGACAGTCAGTTTTCATAGGGGCGGATCGATCCGCGAAAAGGGCGGATCGATCCATCTCACTAATTGTCAAGTAGAATGTCCCCGGAAATGGGCGGATCGATCCGCGGGAAGGCCGGATCGATCCGGCCTTGGCAGAACACCTCCCTGCTGCTAAAAACATCAGTTTTTCATGTCCAAAACCTTTCCTAACATAATCAAACTTTGTGTAAACATCCAAGAACCCTCCAAATTCAATTCTAAGTGTTTCTAAACATTGACATAAGATTTCCATATATGAAATGACAATCAAAACACCCAAATTCTTCCTATGAATCATCACTCAACATCAAAATCCATCAAAATCCACATTTTAACCCAATGCTTGCATAATTTCTCAACCAAAGAAAAACTAAGCTCAACTTACAACCAAATTTACTTACTACTCCAAGTTGCCTTTCCCATATACATAATTTGTGACTTGCAAATGCAATTTATACCAAAAGACCCTTACTACTCAACTTGAATTAACATATTACAAGAACTTTCAAAGCATAAGTTGTTTACAACACTTGAAGTGTAAGGATTACAACCAAGCCAAAACATCTATACATATGAACATGAAACACATCTCACAACCCCACGCCCAACCCGTCGTGCGAATCATTTCCTCTCATCTTCCCGTGCCGTACCTGCGATGGTTATTCAATAACCACAACAGAAAATATATTTTCGTTTAAGCTTTCGCTTAGTGAGAGAACTAATCATGCTATTGGAATGTTTAATAATCAAATGCAACAATCACTATGAACATCAACCAATTGATCTCCGGAAAGTCAAGTAACACAAGCCACCACCCCCGGGTCCTTCTCACCCCGTAATTTCTCACTCTTTTGGCGCATATAGCACAACACACGCTCTCTTGTGACCCCGAAGGCGTCACCGGCATTTCATTGTGGTCGTCACCACGTCCTACTCATTGAGGACTTCCTATCCCTTACATATGGGACCTATAAATGGTGCTCACTACTTGACTTACCTTTGATCCACATAAGCATTTAAGCAACTTAGTATATAAGCATATAAGCATATCAATTTCATAACTTTGACATGCTTTTACTCAATTTCAACAACACATATAAATATAATCATGGATTAAGCATTCTAAGTCAACAATTATCACACCAACATATCTAAACACCCAATTTTGGGACTAGAACACTCACCTCCTCGAATAACACGCGATTAAGCCTAGATTTTCCGAATCTCTTGCTAATTCCACCTCAAATCCTAACCGGTGTAATTCCTACATAAGTTTGGTACCAAAAACATCGTCTATCAAGAACGGTCACCGAAAAAACGTTGCCGAAAATGAAAACAAATTACGTGCATGTGATCCTCTTACCTCCACGAGTCCAAAAGTGGTCTCGGATCGTGAATCCGACGCCGGACGGCGAAGGAACGACGTCAAACGTCATCGGAGAAACCCCGTCGTCTTTGCCGAAGCTCTCGGTTCTCTCTCTACGTGTTCTTCTAGCTTGCTTGCTGTCAATGACTCTTATGAGTCATCAAATGCCTTACAAGAGATAAACATATCTTTTTTTTTCATATTTCCATTTACACCCCCAAACCTTTCTAATGGTTTATTATGACACCCCCAAAGTAATTATGTTAATTACCCACATTTTCTAAGTGGATTTAATCTAAGTCCCGCGTGGGTCCCAAACGTGGTCCCACATAAATTATGAGGTTGCTATTAAACCTACCAATTATCAATTATTTTCAAATATGCCCTCACATGGGTACCCTAACTGGTCCTCTTACCTATCATAAGACATCAAAATATCTTTAAGGATTTAAACAATTAATCATTTAAACATATAATGCCATCTATATGCAATTCACATCATTTAGACCTTCGTCAGGTCCCACTTTTATACCAGTCCTTCTTATCACAGGACTTTCATCTGTGTCCGCATTTGAACACCTTTTTACCTGTGGGTTCATAACCCCACCTTAAATCATTTTATGCACTAATTATCATTAATAAACACATGCTAATATCACACTAATCTTCTTTTCCGGGTACGGGTGTTACATTTCTCCCTCCCTTTTAAGAAGTTTGTCCCCAAACTTTTTCCATCTTATAGTATCAAAGAAGTATACACACATTGTTTTTTTTTTTTTCCTTAAATTTCCAACAGTCCACAATACATTCAATTCAACCCGACGCTTAACATCATAACACAAAGGCTTGAAATACATCACACTCCTGTGGTTGTTTCTAGTTGCAACCTTAATCACAAGTTACCGGTTACCAGTTCACATTCCTCTTTGACTTGGATTTGCAATGCTTTTCAATTCTTCAATTTACATTATTTACCAAACCATTTCTTTTCTCATAGTAAAAACCCTTCTTCAATTATTCTGAAAATAGAACCCAATTACATATGATGCTTTTTTTTTTTTTTTTCCTTTCCTCAAGCATCGGCTTGCGGTAGATCGTTCTACTACAACTCTGTTTCATTGTTATTACTTCTCGTAAAATTTCAGAATGTAAATACCTGCAAATTTGTCATTCTAGAATGGTAGGTATCAATGCCTACATAATCTCACAACTTCCTTTCACATATAATGCGATTACCCTTGTAGATCGGCAACTTTAACCAATAACCATTAACTGTCTAGTGCAATCTGTTCACAATCATTTATATATCAACATCTAAATCATACCAACTTGACAATCCCACAATGAAACTCATCACGACACATGCCCCTTTTTCATTGATCATCAATATCATTTGCACTAACTCCGCAAACCCTCGGTGTCTTCGCCTTATTTTCCCATTATACAACATGTCACATAAAGTACTTTACAATTCTCATCTGAACCAATCGTTACAGTATTTCAGCTTTTAATTAATAATACTCATATTCTGAGTCAATCTTCAAGAAGACTTGTACCCCTTGTAACCGATTATCATGTCATCACATACTAGTAAAATGCGATCAATACCATTTCATACTCAATCATTAACAACTTATTCTTCACAATCTCATTTGGGACTTCAATATTTCTTCTGAATCTCCTTCTTGAGCCATCTTCATTCGAAATATTTACATATAAATTTTAGATTCAACACGTTTTATTGTAACGCAGAGTTTATCCATTGTTCCTCAACAACTCATTACATCCCCTTTTAGAGCAAACAAACAACACGGATTCTGAGGCCAACTTCTGATAACCTAACACAATATTGTCAGTTGATTTCAAACTAGGACCACCTCTTCCTTTCACAATTTCCCGAGTAATTTCAGCTTCTAGCAACTCAAATCTCCATCAATTTACCTCAACAATTAGTTCACACATTATATTTTCCTCATCAATCACTAACTAGCAGCTTCAACAACCACTTGACTTTACTTGTCCAATGTTAGGTTTTCATATTGTTGCTAACCATGAATTCCAACTATTTCGTTTACCACACACTCAATTTTCCATTACATATGTCATATTTTGAATTCCAGCAGCCCTTGTTAACTCCTTACTTTTAAAAATACCTCTGCCTATTCCAAACCTTACGTCAAATAGTATACCCATCAGGTTCCAATCTTTTATGAAGCATAAGTAATCATTTTAACGTCATATAGTCCCATCTCTGACATTGTACTTCACCCGAATTAGCACATTTCTCAATGTTAATCAATCTAGTTAAGGTCATTTTCTTCCCAAATCAAGTTTGTATCTCCCAAAAGCATTCATACGTACTCCGAGTTACTAACCAAACCAATTTTGAGATTATAATTATTATCAACCTCTAGTCTTTTATCATTTCATTTCTTGTCCACAAAATTTTAACTGTTGCTAAGTATCAGAAACCTCATGATCATACTTCATTGGAATATAACCTAATCATTAAAACAAACTTTCACCTCGAATAAAATTCCCTCGATATCGTTATAATAGCTGATGTGTAATTCCATCTCAAGTTCATTTTAATACATCCCAAATATCCAGTTTGTAGCATCCATAGTTACGAAGGATACTCCAATTACTTTAACTGTCATTACAATCATCATCCGCTGCAATCTTCTACCAAACTCCTCATAATATCCCTTACCTTAATCTTTTGTTAACTATTCTCGGATCTTGATCAAAAGTACCGTCGTATGAGAGAGTAGTCAATAATTTGTTTATTCGCAATTTATCATCTATTTTCAATTGTAGCTTCATCCCATCCCAATTCTCAAAATCCAATCTAGTTGTTTCATTTGTATTTTCATAGTAATACCAATAATCCTCTCAATTCACTACCCAAAACATTGTGCAAGCCCTTTTGTAGTTTAGTTATCCTCTATCAAGCAAGTTATTCAATAAGTCTTCTCATCATACACTCAAAATTTAATTCACTATCAAAATATTCTCAAACTCAATTCAATTTCTACTTTTACTCTGATAAATACAAATTTTCTGGCATTTCTTCCCCACTATACGCTAAACTTTGATGATAGCACAATGCTAAATAATCTCATTATATCAATTTCTTAGAAAATAGAAGTTTGTTCAGTTCGACACTTACATCTTACATATTATACTATATTCACCTGATTGGCAATCATGTTATACCCAGTGCTTCCTCAAATGTTGAGTAGTTATCAACACATGCCCACAGCTGACAATATTATATTACCCTTACACTATATTTTCTTGATGCACATGAATCACTAGTAGAAACTTCTAACAATTTTTCCTCAATTAGCCGACAAATTCTAATGGTTTTTCACGTTATCGAATGACCACAATATCATATTGACCATCTGGAAAATAAAACCTCATTTGACTCAATACCCAATCATTAAACAATCAACTCTACAAATCTTGATTTGCGACCCCATCCATACCCAGTTGTGCATTCAAAGAACATCACTATAATCACTGCTAACGGTCTTGTATTATCCTTAAATCATTTACCCCTAGTATGCAAGAATTAATCACGTATACCCTCGATTAAAATATCACTTGTTAAACCAACCTCCCAAATTCTAAATAATACGCTTGATCATTCGACAATCGTTACGATGTAACCAGTACATAGTTCTTTCGAGAGCAGAAATGCTTACATTGATTGATAAATAAATAACCCCACACATTACCTGATATTCATGGTGACTCAAAGATGAGTTTTGAACTTGTACCTTCTCGTGCTTCTCTCCCCGTTATGGGTGAATGAGTTTCGAGTTAGTCTTAGATGTCAAAAAGCTTGGGCCCTCAAAATAGTCATATACCCAGTAGTCTCGTTGATCACATTCATAGAAATTACCTCTGAACCGTGTACCCCTATTTAGACAATTCTTCATAAAGTGCCCAAGTTGTCTACAAGCATAACAAATCGAGTAGCATACCCAGTGTTGCTTTTCATACACTACACAATGCGGATCCTTCACCTTTAGAACACCACTTACCGATGAACTTCCCACACATTTTTTTTTAAAGCCCACCTTGACTTCCATTTAACCTTTCTCCAATCTGCTACCCTCATGTCTTTGTCGAGACTTCTTTAACAACTTTTCTATGACTGGTGGTTCCGTTCTTACCTCTGAATTCGGAGTTTCCTGTGCTTTTTCCTACTACACTTACTATTATCTACACAACTCTTTTTACCCGTTTTACTCTTGATTGTGATATCGGTCTTTTCTCGAATTCCATTACTAATAGACAAGTAAGCCTGACATCCTCATAATCATTTACATGCATGTTAACATAAATAACATGCTATGCATGCTAAACAACTTTTAAGCATGCTAAATAAACGTGTATGCATGATTTACACATCTTTAATCATTTATGTTATTACGCGTCGTAATCGTGACTCGTCCCCAAGGCTCTAACCTATTGCTCTGATACCAAAAATTGTCACACCCCAACCCGCCTCGGGCAAGTTGGGACACGTGTAACAAGCCCACACGTTCAAAACACCCTTAATTCCTTAAGAAATACCTGAATTAGACCTACTAAAATAGCTCCGTTGACACAAAATAGACCCAAGGGCAAAATGGTCAATAATAAAGTATAGAAAATTTTATATGTAAAGATATCTCTTTGAGTCCCGGTTCCAACGCAAAAAACGGTGCGCGAATCCGAGTTTTCTAGAGAGAGTTATGCATGTTTCCGTAAAAGATGACAGTCAGTTTTCATAGGGGCGGATCGATCCGCGAAAAGGGCGGATCGATCCATCTCACTAATTGTCAAGTAGAATGTCCCCGGAAATGGGCGGATCGATCCGCGGGAAGGCCGGATCGATCCGGCCTTGGCAGAACACCTCCCTGCTGCTAAAAACATCAGTTTTTCATGTCCAAAACCTTTCCTAACATAATCAAACTTTGTGTAAACATCCAAGAACCCTCCAAATTCAATTCTAAGTGTTTCTAAACATTGACATAAGATTTCCATATATGAAATGACAATCAAAACACCCAAATTCTTCCTATGAATCATAACTCAACATCAAAATCCATCAAAATCCACATTTTAACCCAATGCTTGCATAATTTCTCAACCAAAGAAAAACTAAGCTCAACTTACAACCAAAGTTACTTACTACTCCAAGTTGCCTTTCCCATATACATAATTTGTGACTTGCAAATGCAATTTATACCAAAAGACCCTTACTACTCAACTTGAATTAACATATTACAAGAACTTTCAAAGCATAAGTTGTTTACAACACTTGAAGTGTAAGGATTACAACCAAGCCAAAACATCTATACATATGAACATGAAACACATCTCACAACCCCACGCCCAACCCGTCGTGCGAATCATTTCCTCTCCTCTTCCCGTGCCGTACCTGCGATGGTTATTCAATAACCACAACAGAAAATATATTTTCGTTTAAGCTTTCGCTTAGTGAGAGAACTAATCATGCTATTGGAATGTTTAATAATCAAATGCAACAATCACTATGAACATCAACCAATTGATCTCCGGAAAGTCAAGTAACACAAGCCACCACCCCCGGGTCCTTCTCACCCCGGAATTTCTCACTCTTTTGGCGCATATAGCACAACACACGCTCTCTTGTGACCCCGAAGGCGTCACCGGCATTTCATTGTGGTCGTCACCACGTCCTACTCATTGAGGACTTCCTATCCCTTACATATGGGACCTATAAATGGTGCTCACTACTTGACTTACCTTTGATCCACATAAGCATTTAAGCAACTTAGTATATAAGCATATAAGCATATCAATTTCATAACTTTGACATGCTTTTACTCAATTTCAATAACACATATAAATATAATCATGGATTAAGCATTCTAAGTCAACAATTATCACACCAACATATCTAAACACCCAATTTTGGGACTAGAACACTCACCTCCTCGAATAACACGCGATTAAGCCTAGATTTTCCGAATCTCTTGCTAATTCCACCTCAAATCCTAACCGGTGTAATTCCTACATAAGTTTGGTACCAAAAACATCGTCTATCAAGAACGGTCACCGAAAAAACGTTGCCGAAAATGAAAACAAATTACGTGCATGTGATCCTCTTACCTCCACGAGTCCAAAAGTGGTCTCGGATCGTGAATCCGACGCCGGACGGCGAAGGAACGACGTCAAACGTCATCGGAGAAACCCCGTCGTCTTTGCCGAAGCTCTCGGTTCTCTCTCTACGTGTTCTTCTAGCTTGCTTGCTGTCAATGACTCTTATGAGTCATCAAATGCCTTACAAGAGATAAACATATCTTTTTTTTTTCATATTTCCATTTACACCCCCAAACCTTTCTAATGGTTTATTATGACACCCCCAAAGTAATTATGTTAATTACCCACATTTTCTAAGTGGATTTAATCTAAGTCCCGCGTGGGTCCCAAACGTGGTCCCACATAAATTATGAGGTTGCTATTAAACCTACCAATTATCAATTATTTTCAAATATGCCCTCACATGGGTACCCTAACTGGTCCTCTTACCTATCATAAGACATCAAAATATCTTTAAGGATTTAAACAATTAATCATTTAAACATATAATGCCATCTATATGCAATTCACATCATTTAGACCTTCGCCAAGTCCCACTTTTATACCAGTCCTTCTTATCACAGGACTTTCATCTGTGTCCGCATTTGAACACCTTTTTACCTGTGGGTTCATAACCCCACCTTAAATCATTTTATGCACTAATTATCATTAATAAACACATGCTAATATCACACTAATCTTCTTTTCCGGGTACGGGTGTTACATTAGTGGACAATAAAATTGGGAAGAAAAACGTATTCAACCAAGTCGAATTCATGTGTTATGACCATTGACCATACCTTAGAAAAGGTCACCAAAATTTGGCTAACAGATATTTTAGCACCCTATAATTTTAGCGGAGTTTCACTTTCGGATAAATGTATGTATACCATGTTTTTGGATCTTAGAAGCATGAAGGGGTGACGGGGGCGGGGGCCGGAGCGGGAGCGAGGAAGCGTTAAACTTTAAGAGGTTCAAAGGTTGAGAGCATTTAAGAAGCGTCCAAATAGTTGATGTAGATATATTTTATATCTAATTATTTGCATAGGAATTTAGATTGACATTATATATGTTTATTATAAATTTTGTTTTTGAAAGTCGTAAGTCATATGTTCCGACATAAAAATATTTCTTCGGTACAATATTTGAGCAAAATAAGAACCTGAATCTATTTATAGGCTATTTTGAGACTTGGTTGTGATGGGAGCGGGGTGGGAGCGAGGTTCCAACAAGTTTCTTAGTAAGAAGCTCGGAATCGAGAATCTGAGGAGGGAGTATAACCAATTTAGAATGTTCCTGCTGCTTCTAAGTTTTGGACACGACAAAAAATTATTCAATTTGTTGAATTGGATGCAGATGTGGCCCGACATCTTGAAAAAGGCTAAAGAAGGAGGTCTGAATGTCATCCAGACTTATGTTTTCTGGAACCTGCATGAGCCTGTCCAAGGCCAGGTGATAAATAAATACTCCACTTGTGTGTGTGTGTGTATATATATATACACCTATATGTATTTAAGCCTAGCATGGTGATTATATGGGATTAATATGAATGCTGATTTAATTTGCAGTTCAATTTTGAGGGAAATAATGACTTGGTGAAATTCATCAAATTGATTGGTGAACATGGCATGTATGCAACCCTTAGGGTTCGGCCTTTTATTGACGCTGAATGGAATCATGGGTATGATTCAATTTATCATTTTCTTGCAACTCTCAGTTGTACTTTTGTAAAAATTATGGTAGTTCAGCATAATTTAGAGTCTCTCACATAAACATTTTGTGTGGGTGTTAATCTGGATGAACAGAGGATTTCCATATTGGCTTAAAGAGGTCCCAAATATCACATTCCGTTCTGATAATGAACCATTCAAGGTAAACACACTAGATTATATATAGTTATATACGCGCACATATATATATATATATATGTATAGGATTATATTGCTAATTTTGTGGCTAAAATTTTCCAATTTTCAGTATCACATGCAAAAATTTGTCAAGATGATCATAGACATGGTGAAGGAAGAGAACTTATTTGCACCTCAAGGAGGGCCCATCATTATGTCACAGGTTTGGTCCAGTCTAATGATGCTTAAAATAAGTAATTTTTGAAAATATTCTCAATGCTAATTTGTTCAATTATTCTATGTTTCTGAAATTGCAGATAGAAAATGAGTACAACAATGTCCAGCTCGCGTATAGGGAACGAGGAACGCGATACATACAGTGGGCAGCAAATATGGTCGTGGGTCTACAAACAGGAGTCCCATGGATCATGTGCAAGCAAAAGGATGCCCCCGATCCTGTGGTAAACTTATATATATATATATATATATGTAGCGTAACATATATGATCATAATAAAAAATAGAGGAATGGGTACCTAAAACACTTCTTTTTTGTGTGTGTGTGTTTTCAATCAAGATCAATACATGTAACGGGAGACACTGTGGAGAAACTTTCACTGGTCCGAATAAGCCCAATAAGCCTTCTCTATGGACTGAGAACTGGACTGCTCAGTGAGTACACTCCTTATAGTGTATATATTGTAAGCAAAACTATATATATATATATATATATATATCAGAGATTCCTTATGATGGTTTTTTATAAATTGATTTTTATTTCATCTAATATGATTGCAGGTATAGAGTTTTTGGAGATCCACTATCTCAAAGGGCAGTAGAAGATATTGCTTATGCTGTTGCTCGCTTCTTCTCGAAGAACGGGACTCTTACAAATTATTATATGGTGCATTACTGATTTCTCAAGAAAATTTCATCGAAAGCCAATCTAATTCCTCATAAATCCCATTTATTTTGTGTTTGTAGTACTATGGAGGGACAAATTATGGTAGATCGACCTCATCTTTTGTGACAACTCGCTACTATGATGAAGCTCCTCTAGATGAATTTGGTTCGAATCCACAATTTTTCTCTATAACGATCAAGAAAACGATGATCTTTTGAATAATTAATTAGTATGTTTCTGTGATTTTCAGGTTTGGTAAGGGGACCCAAATATGGTCACCTCAGGGACTTGCATAGAGTTTTAAAATTGTCCAAGAAGGCTTTGCTTTGGGGCACTCCTACTGTCCAAAGAATTAGCGCGGATCTTGAAGTAACCATTACAATGGCATCCAATCTATGCACATATACGTATGTATAAATATACACTGACAAGGTAATAAATAAGTTATCCTGTTATGCAGATTATAACTTATGAGAATACTGGAACCAAGATTTGTGCAGCTTTCCTGAACAATAACCACACAAACGTACTTAGCACAATAAATTTCAGGGGTGTGGATTATTACCTTCCCCCAAAATCCATTAGCATCCTTCCTGATTGCAAGACTGTGGTTTACAACACTCAAACGGTGTGCATTTGAAATATCTGGAGTCTGTATAATTTCCCGTTAAAATCTAAGGACGTGTTTACGGGGCCCACAGTGCCACTAGGAGAGAGAGAGAGTGTGGGTGTGAGTGTTAGTGAAATTTGTTACTGTCCCAAATATTACTCTTTATAAATTCGGCATATGCCAAACTGCGGGCCCCACAGTGCCACTAGGAGAGAGATAGAGTGTGGGTGTGAGTGTGAGTGTTAGTGAGATTTGTTAGTGCCGCTAGCATTGTTGATTTATAAATCAGATAGGATAGGATAGGATAAGGCATGATACAAACTATGGGAGTGGAAAAAGAAAAAAAAAATCGTATTTTTTTCTCCCGCTTCTTTGATTTTGATTTTGAAAACAGATTGTTGCACAACACAACGCAAGGAATTTCCATCCATCAAAGAAGGCTAGCAATCTTAAATGGGAAATGTCCCAAGAAAGAATTCCAACCATTAATGATTTGCCAATAAAGAACAGGACACCATTGGAACTTTATACCTTGACTAAAGACACCTCAGACTATGCTTGGTACAGCACAAGGTAATCATACTTCTAAATACCCAATAATCAAGATCCAAATTTTAAGTTTATTCGATTCAAAAATAAAATATAAATCTATGTTTTTCAATCTTTCTGAATCTATAACTTTTCTTTTTTCTTTTTTCTTTTTTCAAATTCTTGTTACAGCGTAAATTTTGATCGCCAAGACTTACCAATGCTTTCTGATATCCTCCCAGTCCTACAGATAGCAAATCTTGGACATGCAATGCTTGTATTCGTAAATGGCGAATATATTGGTAATAACACATACAAGTTGTTTTAATGCCGAGTTTAGACATGCTTGACTTGGGTTCCATTTGGCTAACAATTTTTGGAGTCCATAAGTATCACTTGAACTCCAAAAGCAATTATAAACTATTTGGCAAACTCAACTTCAGCAACTCAATCGCAAATAACTGTGATGTCAACTTCTAGCCAATCACACAAATAGAAACTTTTGCCAAATGGGCCCTTAAGCTGATACCAAAACAATATGTCAATATTCACATATCGTTAACGAAGGCTATGATTGTCAGGATTTGGGCACGGAAGCAACATTGAGAAGAGCTTCGTATTCCAGAAACCCATAAATTTGAAGCCTGGGGTGAGTCACATTTCGCTGTTGGGCATGACAGTGGGATTCCCGGTAAAGAAACACATAAATTACGTATCATTTGCAACAATTATATATATATATATATATATTTTTAGAGAGAAAGGGACTAACCAGACATTCTTAATCACCCAATGAAGGATAGTGGAGCATACTTGGAACGTAGATTTGCCGGACCCAGAGCTGTATCAATCCAGGGTTTGAACGCTGGAACTCTCGATGTAACACTCAACCATTGGGGCCATGTGGTATGAAAGTGTTTAATTCCTATATTTAATTAGCAGCAATTCCCTTGATCCAAAAACCCCAAATAATAACAACAACAATAATAATAATAATAATAATAATAATAATAATAATAATAATAATAATAATAATAATAATAATTCAAACGCTCATAGATTTAGTGAGAGTCCATTTTCATATATGCAGGTTGGTGTAGAAGGAGAAAAGCAAAAGGAGTTTATAGAGGAAGGATCTAAAAAATTAAAATGGACCGCTGCAAAGGGAGCAGGGCCACCTGTTACCTGGTACAAGGTAATGTGTGCATATATAGATGTGTACCTATGGGTGTATATAAATATATAAAAAGATATGTGTACATTTCTTTTAGTACTTTTCCTAATTTTTTTGGCTTGGGATTGGTCTACGTGTACAATTGATTTTATATGTGGCACATATGTGGGGTAGACTTGGACCAACAGAATAATAGAACAGTAGGAAAAAGATATAAGAAAATGTATCAACGTATATATGTGAGTATAATGTGCAAGTAGATAACAAATTGAGGTGTTTTGTGGCAGACATACTTTGATGCCCCTGAAGGAAATAATCCAGTTGCTCTAAGGATGACCTCTATGGGTAAAGGGATGGTTTGGGTCAATGGAAATAGCATTGGCCGTTACTGGTCTAATTACCTCTCACCTCTTGGACAGCCTTCTCAATCCGAGTAAGTAATACGCCATTCAGGAAAACCTAAGGTCTCGTATGGAAATGAAAACTGATGTGTGTGTGTGTGTGTGTGTGTGTTTTTGTGTGGTAAAAACTAAAAAGAAAAATGTTTGGTTTGGTACAACATTAGTTCTCCTGTCACCTTTCTTATTTCTTGATTTTATGATGCGCGTGAGGGTGGGTTTTGTAAGCGGCGGGGGGGGAAGGGGGAAGAGGGTGTAATTGCTTTTTAAGGTACTATAATAGCCTCGCACTATAAACTATGTACACTCATATATGAGATTATATTATATATTGTAGATTTGAAAATAGTTAGAAAGGATGGTATGGTACTAGCATACATGATTGTATTTGTATGACACGTAGTGGCAGCCTCTTAACTTGAACAAATCGTTGGCCGTTATGGTTAATTTTGAAAAACTATGAAACCACTTTCCCATTTTCACTTTAAATAGAAATTGAAACAGAAACATAAAACGAGAGAAACTACAATATTACCAAACGATTCAATTTTGTCTAATATAATATCAGGTACCATGTTCCGAGAGCCTTTTTGAAGCCAAAAAATAATCTGGTGGTTGTGTTCGAGGAAAGCGGAGGGAATCCGGACAGAATTGAGGTGATACTAGCAAATAGAGATACAATTTGTAGCTATATAACTGAGTATCACCCAGCACATGTGAGCTCATGGGAACGGGCCGAAAACCAACTCCGGGCTGTTGTGGATGAAGTGAAATCAGGAGCTCACTTGACTTTGTCCTGACGGCAAAGTAATCAAGGAAGTGGATTTTGCTAGCTTTGGTGATCCTTATGGTGTCTGTGGATCCTACTCACTCGGAGAATGCAATTCACCCAACACCCACAAAGTTGTTGAACAGGTAAAAAACCATATATACATATATATATAGATATATATATATACACGTATACTTGTGTATAGGTATTGTATTCATATCTCAAAGTACACATTTTAGATGGAACATAAATATCCTTACCACCTCATTAAAATAGAAGTACTAAAGTAAATTTGCAAGAGTAACGCTACTAACGATGCATTTGAGAACCAAATTTGCGATTCAATATGGGAAGCATAGCATTATTCAAGAAACAAATGAACCGTCACTTAATATAGTGCCGTAGCTTGTTACAAAATCATTTTAATGACGTGTATTTAATGAGGTGACAAAGGCACTATTTGGAATAAGTTCTCAAACTCATCCTTAGGCCTGAACGTGCTTCTGGGATCCAAACGTATGCATTAGTTTGTTTTGGATAAATTTTAAGCAGCAGTTTGGAACCCTTAGAACATGTTTTGGCTGAAACAGGTGTAGAGGTGTTTCTGTTCGAACGTGAAGCAAAAGCAGATTTATAATTTAATACTGTAAAAAAACTCTGATGGTGCCTTTGTAATTAGTGGCTTTCTGCTTCTGTTTCTACCTAACACGAAAGCTACGAACGAACAATCCAAACTGGACCAAAGAGACAAGATAACAAGCCCATATATATATATATATATACACACACATATATGTTTATGTGAAGACTACATAATTGTTTACAACACAGTCCAATAGTTACCTATGCCTGATTCTAAGCATTAACTGGTTTGTTTTGGACTATTTTGAGCAGCACTGCTTGGGGAAGAATAGCTGTTCAATTCCAATTGACAGAGAAGTTTTTGATGATCAGAAAGGCCACCACGAGTCTTGCCGAGATATTGCCAAGACACTGGCTGTCCAAGTCAGATGTGCCCATGCCAAGTATAATAACTCCCATTAGATAGTAATAATTAGGAAAGGGTATTGCTATGCGCAAATAAAGATCTGGGCCATTCATTTTGGTGGGGTCCATCCCTGCACACATGCCAAAATGAATGACGTAGATCTTTATGTGCACACTTCATGTGCACGAATCATTACTCATTAGAAAATGTAATAGATGGTTGTGATCAACCAATAGCTTGAGAAATAATTGATTTTACACATTAATGGCCTAATAGCCATGTAGTACATTTGTGAGTTTCAAATACATTTTATATTTGTTACAATAGTCTTTATGTTTGTTTTACTTTTTGTTTTGTTCATTGATGTTTACAATTACGCCTAAGAGCATCTCTAACAGACGCGTTAATCGGAGACACGCTCTTTAACTTGACGAGTGGTCAAATGAATATTTCACTCCTGCAATCTCTTTTTGAGTCCACAGCAAATTGATGAACCTTAAACCACTCCACAAATTTGTTGATCCAGGCTTCACTCATCAACTAACTATTTTGTAATGAACAATTGCAATGGAACAAATTGACAGCAACGGTCATTACTTGAATTTGAATACTAGTAAATTAAGTTAACTCAAAACGGAAAAAAGAGTCAGTTCATAATCCAAAGTTTATTTAAACAATGATGGTAAGAGAAAATAAGTAATAATTTCAACTATACTGACTTTTTGAAGCAAATTAGATTGCATAATGAAAAAACTGCGAAAAGGAAGAAAAAAAAAATAATAATAATAATAATAATAAATAAATAAATAAAATAAAATAAAATAGGTGAGCATGTATCCGTAGACTACTTTTCTCCTATTAATCCCACCACAACCTGAGAAAATATTGATGCACAAATGAAGGAAAGTGGATGTGGATATATAATCTTATATGTGAAGCTTCCATATACTATAAACTAGACTTTATTTGGACAAGATCATTATTCAATCTCATTCTGTTTGAGAATGAAGAAAAGTTGATGTAAAGTAAAGCTTTTAAAATAACTTGTTTTAAGAAATGTTTTATAAGTCGGGGCACAGACTCGTTTGCTCTACAAAACACACGATTTTATAAAACGAAGTTCACTACTTCAAACCACAAAACGGATTCTTTATCCCAAACAGCCCTGACTGATAATTAGTATTGTCGTACAATCAGTCCTCGGCCAATTAGAGTACTGCTACCTTACCATATTTTCCAACTTCAGTTATAAATGGAGTAACACATCATTTTGTAAAATCAAGCTGGAGTAACATCATACATCTCTTATCTTATCTTATCTTATCTTAGTTATATAAATGTCGTTAACACATTTATACTATTATTAAGCACATGAGCAATCAAATACTAAAATCAGTTTCTAGATACAATTCGTACTAGGGTTTAAATTGTGGTCCACAGCTCATACAAATTCTCCAACTTTCACTCCACTCCACCCATGTGAGAGAGAGTTGGAATTTCTTTATTCTTCCTCATCATTGCTGCAAATTATAATTACATTACAAGGTTTGAATTTCCTATTTTTGGATACTTCTCCAATTTTATTCTTGTCTTTTGATTTTGGGGCAAAATCTTTCAAAAACATAAACATTCGGATTTTCCAAGAACAGTTTTTTTTTTTTTTAATTAAAATTAAAATTAAATTTTTTTTACCATCAGAATCAATCTCACTCCCTAAATGAGAAAAATAAGTAGCCAAGGGCTAAAATGTTAATGCTGCCGACTTTCGGTTTTCGATTTTTGTTTGATTTTTGTTTTCAATTTTGGAGTGAATTCCTCTCCGTTTTAGAGTCAATCGTGAATACAACAAATGAAAACAAAAACCAAAAAATTACCGTGCAAGTCCCAAGATTTTGGTGGAAGGTCTATCCACAATGAGTATTTTGCTAGAAATATTTTCAATAGATCCAGATTTCATTTATCAATTAGTTATACACCATCTTTTATTTTCCTTACAAAAATATTCAGCCACAATATTGAGACGAGGGAAAGAAAACGATTCAAAAGGGAGAAACAAAATGCGAAAATTTATAAAATAAAATAAAAATATATTATGCACCAACAAGTATAATATTCCAGCCAATAAGTTCAAATAGAAAGAAGAATCGAAAATTCTAGTTTTATTTACATGCACTTGCAAATGAAAAGAGCTCCACTAATCCCTCCACAAAGCTTCACCGAAATTATGAGATGATCAATCAACTTGAGTGAGACTTCCACATCCAACCGACGTTTGAGAAACTAAAACATGATCATTTTACGAGACTGGTCAGAAATTCAAACACAAGGGCATAAAATAAAATAAAATAAAAAGTAGGAGCCTGATGAGTCTCGATCCCCACGTCAAATTGGGAAATTAAGATGAATATAATAATAACTAAACAATGAAAGGAAAGAGAATAGACTGCTTGAACATGAAAATGAATGAGAGCATTTTTGCTCACCCCAAATTTGGTACACCAATGCTCACCCAAGCATCCCATTGGCCAATGCAGTGGGGCCCAGGATTAAATAAATGTTGTTTAATATTGTTTAATCCTGGGCCCCACTGCATTGGCCAATGGGATGCTTGGGTGAGCATTGGTGTACCAAATTTGGGGTGAGCAAAAGTATTTTCATTCAGAAAATCTCCATGGATATGGTATAACTAACCTAGTTTTTGAAGAGGCAGCAAAAGGAATCCATTATTGAGCAGAGTTGTCGCTACTTCCAACACCAAAATTAGGCAGTTAAGAAATGACCCAGAAGTGTACCACTTTAATATACACAGTTCAATTGGTTAGTTTGAAGACTCATGACAAATCAAAAGATCCCTGCCCTTCATTGATGGCATAGAGTAGTTTCTTGTACATAATTTCCTGTTCAGAGGGTAAAAATCATCAAGCAAAATGATATCAAAAAACCGGTATAATAATGGAAAGAAATTTCCAGTTTGAAATAATTAGTCTCTCCCCCTCAATATTGAAACATACAACCAAATATAAGCTAGAAAAAGCATCATGAGGAAAGCTATAAGCATGGTTTGAAATAATTAGTCTCTCCCCCTCAATATAGAAACATACAACCAAATATAAGCTAGAATAAGCATCATGAGGAAAGTTATAAGAGATGAAGGAGGGGACTCCACAAGGTCAAATCTAAATAGTTTCCCATGTCGCTTTCTTTTTATTTCCCCTCCAAAATTGTTCCAAGACTTTGTTTGGGTCGCAGATTTATTGAAGAGAAGGAAAAGAAAAGGACAAACAAACAAGATGAAAAACTGATTCCATTTTGTTTTTCCTTCGTGTTCTACTCGATACGTAAATATTATTAAAAGTTGAAAACAACATTTAATCCAACTAATGCAACTTAATAAAGAACCAAGGAAAAACATTAAACACAATTTTAGAGCAAAATAGAAATGTAATGTTAAGACTAAAGTTCAGGAAAACACTAAATAACTCAAAGAAAAAATGTGATCGAGAGATTGATACAACGAAAAATTAAGAAGTAATTTTAGTACTGAAAATCTTAAGTTACTGAATTTGCAATTCTGAAAATAATGTTTTAAGGTGTGTTTTGTAAACATTTGGGATACAAAATTTGATAACAATCATCAAACACACCCGAAGACTAATGAAGTTTCATCACTTTAATTAAACGTGGAAGTGTGTGGAACTAATCAGTATGAGTCTATGACGTAATGGGAATTAAAAGTATATATGTATATATATATATAAAACATCTTTCAATAAAAATCAATTGATACAATTATAATAAAACGTGGTCCCACTACCAGTCTACACGTGTTGGAATCTAATTTGGTGATACATATTTGGCAACTATACAGTATTATTCTTAAGAGTAATGCTATGCTTCCCAATTTTTTCTCCTAAAAGTGCTTCCCAAATTTCTGTGGTAGTGGTAGGGGTGTAAATTGGTCGGTCGGTCTTCGGTTTTTTAGTGTTTTAAAAACCGACCAATAGGGTCGGTTGGTCGATTTTCGAAGGGTTCGGTCGGTTTTGGCTTGTACATACATTTAATAAATCGACCAATCGGTTTTTTGGTCCGATGGTTTTCAATTTTCGGTTTTTTCCTTACCGTTAACAACTTCCAATTCAAAATTCAACTGGTCCCATTTATTGCACCAATTGTTGTATAATTTCTGTTAAAGTCATGTGGCACAGTGAATTTCACCCTAGAATGCGTCTTATAGATGTAGTTTGTCTAACTCACTTCTCATAATCATTCATAGGTAAACAAATTAGCAAGATTATACATTGTTATATTCTTTGAAAATTAATTCAAATAAGGTACACGTCAATTTAATTGTATGATCAATTTATTTTACCGTATTTCATCTATCACAACTTATTATTCGAGGTTTAGATATCTATGATTCAAAAATCTAAAGTAAAAGTAGAAACATATAAGAAAGTTAGATCATGGACTATGCAACCTATTTCTAATAAGATCATACGAGATAGTTTCGTAGTTCAATAATATTAATACACGGTAAATGGCATCACAGATAGCCAGATAAGAAACAGGCATGCATTCTAAAGTGGTGAGCAAAGAAAACTATACATTCAAGATATTAGAGATGTAAGAAAGAATAAACTGAAGGACATGTGGTAACAATTTAATAGTAAGGTACAAAAATATTATTGGAAAATAAACAAGTGGAAAAGGAAAAAAGTAGTACTTAGATTTTTTTCCTTTTTTCGGATAAGGGTTAATCAAATAAAAGTACAAAAGATGCAGGGGGCATACCCCTGGATATACAAAGGAGATCAAACACATGCTAGGCACAGGGGATGCAGACCATTCTAAAGAACCAAAGAATAGACTCCATCCCAAACTAGAAACCTAGCCCTCAACCACATAAAACATGACAAATGCCTAAACAAAAGAGAACCATCAAGATCTATGGCGACCCTTCGGGCGGCTACCACTGAACTTTTTCTTCGCTTCCCGCTTTCTCTGTCTAGAGGAGAGGGAACTAGCAGGAGCCAGGTACCCTTCCTCAAAACCAGCCTCACAATCCTCATCCTCCCCTTCAGGAGGTACAATGTGTTTCTCGAGCAACTAAATCACCTACAACCTTTATGGACAACTTGGTCCAGAACTTCAACATCTCGATCCATAACCTCAAGGACACTCTCAAAAGAACCTAAAAGGAATTAAAGGAACGTGCAGAATCATTTGGAATTTCCTCCGAACAAGAGTTCAAAGAAGGGCCAATAATGATCCAGTCACAACACTACCAGAAGGGGAAAAAACATGGGACTCTTAGCATCCTCTATCCATCAACGTTTAGGTGTCAGGTTCTTCAATGGTCTGTTCCCTTTTATCTTTCTTGGTAACAATTTGTCACACACCAACTGCCTCCTTTTTCTTGTAGCGATTATGAGAGTTAGGGACAGGTAAGGGGGTCACAACCCTAGAGCAATCATGACCGATTGGGAGCATTTCTTGCATCTAATAGGAGTCCATTGGTATTCCAATGTATTCTTCGTCAAGACCGATTTCCCAATTTCCTCATCAAAGGCTTCAATGTTGAATTCATTAATTAACTCATACTCCGCACTAACCTCAATGCAAACCCTAGCAAAAGTGATGCGTCTTCAGCTAGCCGCCATTCGGTCAACCCGAATCGGCTTCCCAATGAAACTAGAGATAAAACTAATTCCCTTAGAATTCTAATTTTCCAGAGGGATAACATAGAAGTTAATCCAAATTGTTTCCTATGAATTGATTTCTATACGTGCTTTGTGTCTCTGTACTATATTTGTAGTTGTATTAAGTTTTCTTTTCATGATTTTGGTGTTTTCTATATTTCTTGGCTTAATGCTCCTAATTGATTTTTAGATGCACCATTCACGTTCTACGCACGTACAGGTCAAACTAGTATATATATATAGGGCTAATTACATTTTACCCCCCTATGGTAAAGCCCATTTTCACATTACCCCCCTGTGGGTGGTTCAAAAGTGGGCACTTAGCCCCCATGTGGCTTTGGACTACAGTGAAACCACTAAGATTCCCACTGTCTTTTAGGCTTGACAGTCAGCTCACTGGATAAGTTCACTCGACCCAATTCACTTAAGATCATCTCCCTATATATATATATATGTATATATGTATATATGTGCGTGTACGTGTGTGTGCGCATGTGTACTATATACATACAAAAACACATGCACGATCGTCGATGCTTAATATGAACAAAATAACTAGTAACTTTAGTAAGTACCAAAACAAGAGGGGCAAGTAAGCTCAAAATGTTGCAAGTTTCCCACTTTAAACTTAAAAACTTTGAAGTTCAAAATTATGAATCGTGAATCGTATCACTTTGTATGAAGCTCATATCGACTAGTAAGAATTGACTTGTGAATCAACAATCATGCTAACAAGTGACAAGTTCAATTCCCAAGTACCTTGGTAGAGTAGGGAGGAAGCTTCAGGTAATTAGCACATGTCATCACACTTGGCAAATCATCATCCGCAGACTCCGATGTCCCAGTCCCATTTAATGTGGTGCTACTAGTGGTTGAAGAATGCTGTAACCAGTCATCAAAGTGCAATGTTTGAATATGCAAGTATATGACATGAATATAATTGGAGTAATACTATAGGCTTGAGCACAAATATAACATACCTTCCTGACAATTGTCAGCTTTGGATTCAGTACTGCCAGACCACCAGATGGAAGACGGGGCGCACCAGTGACAAATTGACAAAAAGCGCGTTGCTGCTCTGGGGTGAAATCTCCCATAATCTCAAGTAACTAAAGACATCAGAAAACACCACATGGAAGGTGTAAGAATCAAACAAAAAACATTTGACAGAGATCTAGAGGAGGAAGAAGAAAAAATAAAGAAGAAATTAAAACAAAAACAAAAACAAAAAACAAAACAAAACAAACAAACAAACAAAAAGTGGCCTACGTTTACAATTGCAGGGCTCTTGGCAGTGTAACCATGATCGAATTTAATGTGATCTACAAGGGTCTCAGCCTGCAGTAAAAAGAAATAAGATAAATAAGTATGCTAGAGCAAACAAGAAAGGTTTTAATTGCAACTTATTCAGATCAAATAACAATATAAAAAATAATAATAATAATAATAATAGTAATGTTACCTCCCACAGTTCTCTTCGGCCGCAAAGCAAATAATCCAATTCATTTGGATAAAATATTTGTAGGGTCGAAATATCAAAGACCTGATAATCATGGAGCAAAATATTAAGCAGTAAGAATCACAAATAGGAAATTTAACCACCATACCCAACACAAAAATGGCCTTCCTATGAAAACAAGGGGGGGGAGGGGATTTTGAAATCACGACGACAAAACATTAATTCAAAAAAATACAAGAACTTGGAAAGTGAAAGATGACATCACACACATTTCAATTTCTGTTGAAAATCAAGGAATTAGATATGGACCAAAGAAAATTGCTAACCTGATTAAACCCAGCTCTAAATGCTTCCATTTGCCGCGTAATGCCAGTCTTGACAGTTGCGTCAACCACCAGGGATATGTAGTCCTCTAAGTTAATAATATCCACCTTCAAGTTTCCATGGAAAATAAAAATTACTTCAGAAATTGTTTTTAAGTATGAAAGATATCCACCTTCAAGTTTCCATGGAAAATAAAAATTACTTCAGAAATTGTTCAAGTATGAAAGATATAGAGTAATTCTATACTTCCCAAATTTCTATCCCAAAAGTGCTTCCCAAATGCTGAGGCAGTGGGCTAGGTAAACAACTTCCAATCAAAATTCAACTGGTCCACCTGGCCTCACTACCACATCATTTGGGAAGCACTTTTGGGAAGCATAGCATTACTCAAAGATACATCAAGTAAACGGGTATGCTAAGTACATTTTCATCTCCCGGTTTCAGAATGTAATCTGGATACCCAGGAAGGGTGAAATCCAAAAAGAGATCTTCAACCGGAGCCCCACGAAAACGTAAATCAGCAATTTCATCACGATTGCGGGCGCCCATGGATTCCGAATATTGCTTCCGAAAAACAAGGCCTTGCATCTCTTGCAGTATCTTTCCAAATTCAGTATCAAAAGAAAGGATATCATGTAAATCAAGCTCCTGCAGATATGTAGTGTCTAATGTTGTTAGTAAAACCAAAAAAATATATGAACTACTTCGCTACATTATTATCCAGAGGAAAATACAAAACTATTGAACTAGCTTACTTGACCAAGCACGAGCTTATAAAATGCTGTTGAAAATGGCAGGTCCAAAAGTCGCCCATCTTGAAGAGCTTTGGCCATCACACGTCCAACCAACCGGAAATATTCAAGAACTTTAGAAAATTGGCTACCATCGGAAGCATCGGCATTGGGAGCCCAAGGACGAGGAAACAACCCAAGTGGAGCTTGGACAAGTTCTCTATCACCCGCAGCAGAACCCAATCCAGTGAAATTATTAGTCTTCCCATTTTTCTCATCTCCCCCATCAACTTCCATGGAAGAATTATCCAATGAATTTGACCTCCACATACCCAATCCAACTTTCTGTAAGTCGTGACTTAAAAGGGTGTAGAATTCCAAGGTGGGACCTAGCCCGGTGCCAACTTCACCAAAATATTCTACTTCAAGAACAGCCTTCTGACTAGAATACATCTCCATGACCTTCGCAGCGGAATCTAGAATACGATTTCGGGAGACGCGAACTTTCTGGCGCTGCAACCTCCCAACCCTGACCTCTCTCTCATTGGTTGATCCATGACCATCTGCACCCTGCTGCTGCTGCAGCCGATGCAAAGCTCGGGACAATCCAAAAGCAGTAGAATAGAAGTACTGACGCCGAGTCTCGAAAGGAAACAAGAACGGACATGCTTTTGTCAACTGGGAACACCATGAAGGAAGACTCCCACTGCAAAGGGCAAGGGCGTCCTGAATTTGTCGAGCCAATTTTGGGGTGAGCTTACTATTTATGAACTCTTCAGGAGGAACTCTGACACCGGTAACACCGAGTCTGTCTATGCTTGAGATATTCCCTTCAGAGAAACTGTCGGTCACGGCCTGGATTCTTAACCGGGGCACAAGCTGATTCAAACCCTCTAGTACACGCAACAGCGCCAATATATTATAAGTGGGATTGTTTTTCTCCAGATCACAGGGAAGCTCCCCTTGCAAAATGCTATCAAGAAGTGAGACTCGATGCACTGTGGTATCAACGTTGGAATTGGATGAAGACCCCGATTTGTTAGATTTAGATGGTGGAGTAGAATTCCTCTCATTCTGGTTGTCTGCCCTTTGATACGTGATGGTGTATATATCGCTCCAAAGTTTGCTTCCATCATTAGATGCAAAATCACTGCCATTATACCTCTCATCATCTCCCTCATCCAACACGAGCTGCCGTTGGATAGCCTGATAGATTGTCAAGTGCCTATTAAGCTGCTTCCCACCTGCAGAGAATATAAGTCTAGGAGGATCGTTAGAACCAAATAAAGGGCGACCATGCCGATCTCTGCTGCCTCTGATGCCGCTATCACTGAGCCCAGCCATGGCAGCTGCGGCAAATGACATCGCACCCCTTGAACCAAAAGATATCCCGCTTCTGAAATCGGTAGAATCTGACCCCTTAACTGCAGCGGCTCTGCTACTAGACCCCGAACCGGGATTGGTTGGGCTATCGCTTGTTGCAGGACCTCCAGGATTATTATCCTCCGCAGAATCCCCCAGTTTCACATCATGTACTTTGTCAGCCATGCAGACAGGAAGAGAATCATCTCCCAGTACCTGGACAACGACAAACAAGAGATCCATAAGGCAAAATATAGATGTTCGAAATTCACACCATAGACCTGATTTTAGAGATATTAGCCATTCATGACGCAAATACGCAACGCAAGTTAGCTATTGATTGGTTGGAATTTTGTTTGGTCCAATTCATGCAGAAGCAAAAGTGGTCAGCTTGTTGCAATGCGGTCACTATCTCTCAAAATGTTGCAACTAAACCAAGTAGCACCTCAATACATTCCAAATTTTTCAGGATTGATGACCATTACAACTAAAAAAGATAACACAATAATTGAATTGCACAAATTATATATCTGCTAAAATAAATGAAATGCAAGATTTAAAAGTAAAAAAATGAGAAGAAATCAACAACGTACATCATCGTTGTCGTCCTCTTCGTCATCCGAAATGTCATCATCTTCAATCACTAATGCATCATCTATATCAACCGGAGATATGTCCAACTCTTCATCCTACAAAAGGGGTAGATTAGTCTGTATCGAACAATTACGATATCAACCTTATGATTTCAACATTATATTGAAAGTAGAGAACCACAAAAGCGAAGGAAAATAGTTGGCAACCACAAACTATACTACTAGAAACAATAGGTTAACAAAAACAAGAAACGATCATCACTTCCAGTGCCTCAATGAAGCTCATTATATTGAAAGTAGAGAACCACAAAAGCGAAGGAAAATAGTTGGCAACCACAAACTATACTACTGGAAACAATAGGTTAACAAAAACAAGAAACGATAATCACTTCCAGTGCCTCAATGAAGCTCAATAGAATCCACTATATATATGTCCAATTTACTTCCATATATTTGCTCATCTCATTCCAAGAAACGAAGCGGTTTAATTAGTTTAACGTCACAATGGTGAGACTAATACTCTTTTAGGCCTACTCACTAAAGTGTGAAACTACCCATGACTACTTGATTATTAAGAAACCATAAGCTTGGCCATCGGTAAACAGACATTCCAAATCAAGTACCATTGGCTACCGGAAGAAAATTTTGCAACAGAATAATAGGTTGAATTTAGAGAAAAGGTTGTTCCATTTGTATCAATTAGATTAAAAATGTCAAAGACAGTATCAGGAAACTTCTGTTATCAGAATCATGCGATTTGACACAATTCGACGCAATTCGACAAGGCAACGATACGAATAGGCATGGGACATGTAAAAAATGGAAGAGCATCTTGAGCTAGAATTTTTATTTTAACACAGGCCCCCACCCCCACACACAAAACAAGAAACAGAATATTGAAAACCTTAAAGAACATCCTTCCACAAGATCACTTGCTATTCAGAGCTTTCAGAAGTTCTCTGATACAGGGAGTGCATCGTTATCCAAAATCCAACAAAACAAGCACCTGAGATCATAGATGATCCACCTCTTTGGCATCTGCCACTGCATAACAGTTTGGATGTTTCACTCCCATGAAACAAGTTCATCAACCGTATATTTATACACACACATACTAAAAAAAATGCAGCTTCCATCATCACACAAGAATTCGAGGCTCACTAGGAATCTCTAGCATTGAAGTATAATTGGTGACCCGGTGCAATCAATAAGTTAAGGGAGAGCAAGCTGCAATAACATGTATTACTAGGGAACTAAGAAGTTTTGTCATCCTTTGTTTGGTTGAGGAATCAAAGCAGGAAGAATGGGATTGCTACGGGTTCGATCCTCTCAAATACGTAGCCGAGGGAACACTATCAATCCTTCACCTTTCCCTACCCTTCCTTTCCTTTCTCCCACACATGCTCCTACCAAAGGAACCAACAAAGACACGGCCATTACCAATAGAATCTCTAAGCCGTTTCAAGACTCGTTGGTGCAAAGAAAGATAATTTTAAGGAAAATGTGGGCTGGGTAGTGAAGGTATTGCTAGGGAGGAAGGGGCCTTTCATCCTTGTTTGGTTGAGATGAAAGCAAGAAGTAAAAAAGGATGGTGACGGCTGCTCCCCCACCCATCGCCAACAAAACAAATGAGGAAAAAAAAACAAAAAAACAAATAAGGGGCCACAGTTCAGTGCAATGGCACAAGCTTGGGCTAACAATTGAGCAGTCAAAGGTTCGTCACCGAGAGACACCACTTTGTTCAAAAAGGTCAAAGGTTAGACCTGTCTCCAACCTACCCTCTTCTACTTACGCGCTACCACTAATGACCCTTTCATATTTTAACAGCCGAAATCGGAAGGAAAAAAATATATAAGACCCAGCAGACTTCTGCCTTCCTAAACTCTCTCTTCCACAGCAATAGAAACACTTAACATGGTCAAACATCAGCAGAGACAATGAACATCAACGCACAAATATGCTTCAAACTAATGGTTTAAAGAAGTTAACTAAGGAACTCTTGAGGACAGAAGTAAGGAACACAGGACTGATATAACTTTTGCCCGCGGTACATATCCCACCAACAACAACTGCACAGAAACGATTAAACTCGTGACATTACTAGGGTCACTGCATACCACCATGTGAACCAAACTATCAGTCTTAAAACTAGCGCATATAAAGCATACCTCAGAACTAGACTCCCCATTTACAGGCTTCATTTGAGTATCTTTATCTACAGCTGCTCTTCGACGAGCAGCATTTCTTGTTTGAGGACCTCGTCCCTCCTCATGAGCTGGTTTGAGCACCGCTTTACCTTTTCCCTTTGATGAGCTTGCATTTTTCTCTTGCGACGACTCCTTTTTAGCTGTCTCCCCTATATTAACTGACATTCTGGATCTAGAATGCCGACGCGTTGTAGAAGCAGGAGTAGAAGATGATGGTGATGAAGTACCAGCTCCGGTGGGTGTGGTCCCGGCCTCGGACTTCTGGCCAGACTCACTTCGTTGAACTCGGGGCCAAAGGAAGTCTTCAACAGCTGCTAAACTTGCTAATGGATCAATTAGTACAACATTTGAAGAATAATCACGGAGAGCTTTTTCGCCTTGGGCTCTACAGAGACGTAACTTAAATGGCTGAGACAGAGCATTTAGACCCGAAGAAAGGCGTGCACTCCCACTAGATGATGACCTAGAAGAAGTATGGCTCAGAACTACTGGGAAGCGCTCCAACGAGGACAAAGCATTTTGAAGCTTCCGAACTATGACACTCATAGGAGCCACACTCTTTTCATCAATAGTCGAAGGGAGTGAAGCGGCTATAAATGACTTGTACCTTCGGATCGCATGTTGACGAAGCTTGGGCAGGTTAGCATCTGAAATTCTCTCCTTCGAAAAGTACCCGCAAGAAAAGTAGTTTAGTAAAGCAGAAACAACACCACTCCCAATAAACTCAAAGGTGGACACTCCGTCCCCTTTGCTCAGTTCTGCTAGCATCTCAGATATCACCCCAACCAGGTTCTCCTCTTTACTAGTAGAAATATCAGTAAGACGAGGACCAGAAGCTTTAGACTTCCCTTTCGATTTATTCTTCTGATCATCAATGCCAGCATTCAACTTCATGCAAAGATTCTTTAAGTGTAGAAGATCATCCGTAACTCCAACTTCGGAGGCCCCGGGATCTGAAGGGAAGTATTTATCTTTGAAAACTTTCGCACACGCACTGACTGCCATACGAAGACTAGAATTGACTGTGGGAACTTCTATCGAGCTTGGAGGTGAAGAACCAAAGTTTGGAAGTGGAGTTTTTGTATCTTCAGAAGAATGTACATCGGAGATTGGGTTGCCACGACGGCGGTAACGCCTAGAACGTGATGATGTACCGGGTATAGAATCATTATCCTTCTCACTTGAAGATGGTTGAGGAGGAGCCGAATTGGTAGACCCCGCTAGTATAAGTGCATCTACAGCATGAACCACGCCTTCTCTCACAAACACCTTGGAGAAAGTGCCAGGAAGCTTTTCCATCAAAATCTCTGCTATTTGAAGGGCCGGAACCAAGACTTGTGGATCTTTCCATGCTAACACCCCAGCTAAGAAACTAGGAACCAAATAATAACTCTCCATAATCTGGACAGACTTAAAAATGGAAGCCAAAATGAAAATACAAGAACAAAATATCTAAACAAAAAATTTATACCTTGATATGTTTGTCGAACTAATTAGAGATTGGATCATATCTGCAGTGCTGAAATACATTAATTTTCCAATAACCGAGAGACATTTGTGGCGAACAGGACCATTCACACTGGATCCATAAATCTGCTAAATGACAAATGACGATGATTAATGAGAAAGTGATGACAAGATGGTGAACGAGTTGTCTGAAAAAGAACCTGGATTAGAACTGGAAGAAGATCTATTCCAAATTGCTGCAATAGTTCTGGTTGCTCATTTAGTAATTTTTCACGAGCTGAAGCCTCAGTTGGGCCTCCATTTGTTTCTTCTAGTTTGGTGCCAGAAGGAGACTTCTTTGAAAGAGGTCCTTTGAAAAATAAATTAGAGCCGGCTGGAAGTGATATCGTTCCTTGAGGCAATGGGGGAAGAAGCTCATTTGCAAGATTCACAATCTCAAAAATCTAAAAAGTGAAACACAATTCTGTATAAGTAAATGGTAGCTGTACACAGAATCTATCTTACTGGTCAGTAAATTAAAAATCAAACGCAAACTGCTAGAATGTCAAAAGAAGGAAGAGAAAGAGGCATCGAAACATCGAAACATGTACTGGAAAAAGAAAACTCATTGGCATCACAACTCAGATGCAAGTTTGGGCCCGAACATGCTTTTGGGAGCCAGGCATATAGTTTGCATTAAGTTTAGAAACCACTTTAGAGCCCCTGAAACATGTTATTGGCTAAGTATGTCTAGAGGAACTCCACCCACAACGTGATGCAGAAAAACTGATTGTGCCCTTGTGTTAGGGCTTCTAATTCTGGCTTCTGTCTATATGCAAAAGCTACGACATGACCAAACAGACCCTTTGACACATACATTAGGCACATAAAGAATTAACTTCCACATACCACAGATAAATACCTAGCAAGGCAGTATTCTATGTCGCAAATGACTAACCATTGAAGTACAACTCTCTATATTTCTTTCTTGCCCAACCACGTACTAAGCAAGATCATGTGCAACTATCTAACATAATAACTTTTCGACAGAGCCAAATTAAATGAACCAAGTTATAAGAAGTTAGACATAAAAACGAAGCTTGCTTCCTTATGCAGTGCAATTACTTAGGATGAATGAAATAACACACTATGAAGGCCAGTAGTCCAGCTCAAATTACTCTCTTGGTTACTTAATAAAAGCTTGCTTCCTTGTGCAGTGCAATTCCTTATGATGAATAAATAACACACAATGAAGAAAAGTAGTCCAGTCAAATTACTCTCTTGGTTACTTAATAGTGCTAGAACATCCCACCGTTCAATATTTTCAAATCAACACACAACAAATGTAACAGGTCTGAGTGTACCTCAGGAAAACGGCAGCCAGAATAGAACCCAAAAGAAGATTAAGTACCTGCTCTGGTGGTTTGCTTAAGGCAGCTGAAACTGACATACTTGCAACAAGACCAGAACCCGATAGTATATCTTTCAGAATGCCACTAATACCGAGGAGTAACAGAGTTTTGGCTCCTAGAGGCGACCCACTTGCACACGTGGAAAGCAGTCGGACTAAACCCTGCACGACTTTAGGTCACAACTGAAGCTTCCAAATACAGTAAGCAATTGACTTGAAAGCTAAAAGAAGAATGCATATACCGTGTATGTAGGTGTGCTAAGGGATGCCTGACCACCTCCAGAACTACTGGTAGAAATGAGTGTGGCTGTTTGTGTAACCAGGCCATCATTGCATAATTCATCCAGCTTATCTGGAGATGATGCAAATGCCTCTGCAATTCGAGTCAAACAAACAGAAGCATGCTCTAGCACCTATAAGCACAACAAAACAAACCCAAGGACAAAAAGGGTAAAAATACAGGCAACCTACCAAAAGAACGACCTGAAATAGCTCATATTGGGTGAGCTACAAAAGCACCTCTCAACTCTCACCTTTGCATCGTGATACTGAAGAAGGTTAGTTAACAATGGAACAGCTTCCATCACAAAGTCAGATGCATCAGAAGGGAGTTTCTTGCACATATTTGCAGCAGTAGACAAAGCCACACGCTAAACATAGTAATACAAATGAAAATGAAGATCGTTGGTGAGGCTTCAATGTCTTGAAAAGACAGGCTTCAAATGAGTTTACATGCCAAATCAACCTGAGGTTGAATTCTTAAAGAAAGGTTTACCTGAACTCCAGTGGAGAAGAAGTCAAGATATGAAAGCACTGCCATGAGTGCGCCAGCTCTCAAGCAAGCAGTTGGGTGCTCCTGAGATATTTTCTTCAGAGCTTGCAGTGACTGTTACAATGAAAAATAGCACAGTACCAGAAAGCAAAATTTTTAAACAATTTTAGTTACCAATTGTTACCAAATGTGGAACCAATCAATGTCCTAAAAATGTGTGAGTAATATCTAATATCTACTCACTATAAGTAATTAAACATTACTTGGTGTTCCTTTTCTTTACTAGCTCACCTGTTCAGCCAAGTCCATATATTCAATCGTCAGCAGCCGGGCCACCAAGCATGAAACTGCACCGTAATGCACAACAGCAGCACAAGATGAGGGAAGCACATCACAGAGATGGGTCAGTGCCCTAGCTGCAAGAAGCATTATATCAGGATTGCTCTCATGGTTAAGCAACCCCACAAGTACAGGTACAAATGAGTCCACCGAAAATGTACTAAGTGACTCCTCAGTCCCAATTGACAGCATCTCACAAAGCTGAGTCAAGGCCTCAACTTGCTTCCCTTCTTCTCCATCTGCCCGCAACCCAGATAGTATCTTCTTGAGCCGCCCGCTCTGATGCGATGACGATGCCAACATTGCCGATGATGGAAGCAAATCATCCAAACCCGCCCCCAATTTTCTAAGAAGGCCTTGAAGTGCACTACTTGCAGAAGTCAAGTTCTGGTGCAACATGCCCACACCGCCCTCACTGTCGTTATCATCATCGTCTCCCCCACCGCCGTCAATGTTCAACCCTAGACTCCTTTCGGTGTCTCTCTCTATGTCTCTAACCCTAACCTCGTGCTCTTTTTCTTTCCCTTTGTCTGAATTGTCTTTATCGGAACCGTGATTCTTTCCACGGCGACCACTAGATTCGCGACGCGTGGCGGACCCAGAAGATTCGTTTGTTGAATCCATGGGAGCAGACGAAGCTAATGAGTCTTGAGAACGAGAAGTGCGAGAACGAGTCGATATCGGTGAAACAACGGCTGTGTTGGCGGCGGCGGTGATGGCGGCGGAGAGACGAGTTCGCTTGGTTGAACGGGTGGTGGGAACAGAGGAAGAAGAAGAAGGCGCTGACGAGGTGGCCTCCGCCCGCTTTCGGCTCCGAGTTTCCATACAAAACCCAAACCCCCCTCAAAACGCGAATCGACTCGCCGATAGACGGCGATCAAACGCAGTCCGATCCGTGAATTCCTATCATCTCATCAAACCCTAAATTCCCAAATAAAATTCTTCCTAAAAAGAAAATTCGAATCTTTATCGAATCAACACGACTATCGCCCAAAATTAATCAAACCCAGAAATCAAAAAGAGAATTGATTGATGTAGAATCGCGATAGAGAATGAAAGATTGAGGGTTTTGGTGGGTGGGGGCTGAGACGTCGATAGATATGCAAAGGAGAAGAAGTGGAGAGAGAAAGGAATAGCTGGTAGCAGTGGGGGAGGGGGAAAGGTTAAATAGAAAACCCTAAAATTTGAAGGAGGGATGGGATGCTGGTTGGTTATTTTACACTCTTATATATCTACGATACGATATACGTATGGTATCTCTATCTCTCTGTCTCTCTCTCTCTCTATATATATAAAATGTGTCGTGTAGGAGCTTCAATGGCGGTCAATACGTCTCCGGTACTATACGTACCCGAGAAATGCTACACACACATTCTAAACCACACCCCAAACCACACCCCTTGCTTTAAATGCATGTACCTTGTGCTGTTTGAATTTTCACACTTTTCTGTGCACTACTTACACAGCACAGGGTACATGCATTTAAAGCAAGGGTGTGGTTTGGGGTGTGATTTGGGATGTGTGTGTAGCATTTCTCATACGTACCCATCGGGTAAGGTGTAATTTTACTTTAAAGAGTGAGTTTTCCTCGCGATAAATGCTAGACCCACATCTCAAACCACACCCCAAGCTACACGCTTTGTTTTAAATGCAAGTACCTTATGTTATTTGAATTTTTCACATTTTTTTATGCACCATTTACTCAGCACAGGGTACATACATTTAAAGTAAGAGTGTGGTTTTGGGTGTGTTTTGAAATGTGTGCCTAGCATTTCTTTTTGCTCACTCCATTAGGGGTAGCTCTATTGGCACACACATATTTTGCTCTTTACATCCACCCGTTTGTGAATTTTTTTTCATTATATTTATATCCCTATACAAAATTTCAAAGACAAATGAATAACAAAATTTCTACAAGGAAAAATACTTTCTACACCCACCTACTTCTATGTACAAACCCTAATTTACCTTTCTTTTAATCTTTTCACTCTCATAGGATGATCAATTTCCCTTTTCAAATAGCATTCTCTGCTTGTATATTTCCCTGCATGTATATATAATGTACAAAGTAACTATATAACTCCATAATTAACCAATGTCATTGTGCATAACAGATCAAAGTTTGGGTTTTGATCGTTTTTTTCTTTCTTCTATGCAACAATTCATTGATATCATATTAATAATATACCAGACTTGACCATAAACAATATCATTGCGCATAATAGATCAAAGTTAGGTTTTGATTTAATTTTTTTCTTCTCTGCAGCAATTCATTCATATCATATTAATAATATACAAGATGTGATTGAAGACCAAATACGTCTCCCAATCAAACAAAAACTAGGAAAAGAAAATAAGAGTCAATCAAAATCAATACAAGATTCTCCAGCAACGATCAAAATGAGAAGTTCTATTCACAGCCACCACCACCATTGGTTACTCTCATCTCTATTTTTCTCTCCTCTTTTCTAACTTTGATCTCTCTCCCACCACTCTACTAGTACCCCTTCATCTTCTCAAATTCCTCGTGTGATCGAGCATGTAGGTGGATGCAGAAATTAATAAGAGCTCGTGAGAGTTTTTAAGATTAGGGCTATTTTGGATATATGGGTGGGTGTAAAGAGCAATTTGTTTTAACCAAAATTAAAATGGTGGGTGTAGAGAGTAAATGGGTGTAGTGATCAAAATGGGTGGGTGTGAATAGAATTTTCCCTCCATTATTGTTCAACTTTTGTTCGCGCTACATTTTCATTGGTTAATGCGATGGATTTTAGTACTTTACGCCATTATTTAATTCTCATTTAATCTTAAGTCCTACTACATTAGCCAATGAAAAATAAGAATCAGCAATTTTGGGATGAGCAAAACTGTACTTCTTTCTTAAATTTGTTTCCAAATTTTATTTCCAATAAAGTAATTCTAATGTTTTCCCAAATTTTGTCTCAAGTGCATTTTTGCTCACCTGTATTTTACTCACCCACACTAAAATTGTTTCGCCACATGTTTCATTCATGTCTTATTCAATAATTGTGCTGACAGAATAAAGGCAAAATAGGGATGAAATGGAACACGTGTTAGAAAAACTGTTAGTGAGTGAGCAAAAATAATCTCTTTTAGATCTTATTAAATAGTTCTCAAACACATGTTGCAATGTGTGCCCACTTGATTTTAATTAGAGAATGTTGAAATCGTCCAACCATCATTGAAAGTGATCAATCTCTTTGCCACATGTGTTTGAGAACTATTTAAAATACAAAATTTGGGTAGCATAGCATTACTATTTCCAATATATGGGGTAGTGGGGTCGCACTCAATAACAATTGGACCTCTTAAGATTTGTTTGGTTCATGGAGTTAGTAAGAGAAAAGTAAATAAAATGAAGAGGAAAATACCTTCCTTTGTTTGATTAATAAGAACTTGAAGAAAAATATTATTCAAAATAAAAGGGTAAATTACTCCAACACCCATTCAACTATAACCCATTTTCACCTAAATCTGTAAACTAAAAAGTTGAATAAAATGACCCCCTTAACTATAGGAATCAAAATATAAGTCGTTGTTGCCAATTGGGCGTACTGGACTTTGGTCCCCCGCTATGTATCTGATCTCGTGTTTGAGAACCATTCCCCCGTCCCCAGGTAAAAAATTAAAATAAAAAAAAAACTATAAGAATCAAAATAGCCGTAAACATCAGTAACGAAAGTTATAAAATGACTTATTTGCCCCATATCCATGTGTTAAACTCAGACTTATTTGCCTGAATGATGTTCTTGTACTCGCTACCAAACCCTCCATTATCGCCACTTCTGTCACGCCCCGGATCCACACATGTGAATCTAGGAACGTGACACACCATCAAGGCCCTCAAACACCAATTTACCAAATAAAAGGAAAGAAAATAAGTACAAATAAACCTCTGTACTAGACAACTTAATCCCAAGGGAAAAATTGTGTTTTTGAGATATGGCAAATTTATATTAAAAAAAAATAGCTCTATGAGTCTGGGTTCCAACGCAAAAACGGTGATCCGAATTCTCTAGAAATAGTCAAGTCTGTTCCCGTAAAAGTCTACGGTGCAGAAAAATACACGCAGATCGATTCACCCTTAAAACCCGAATCGATCCGAATTTGCAAATCTGGGTTGAACCTCCCCAAAAATGTTCGGATCGATCCGGGTTCTGCCGACTTGATTTTCTACTGCAAAAACTCAGTTTTTACAAGTTTAAAATAATACCAAACCATACCAAGCCTTATGAACAAGATTCTAACCTTTCAAAACCATTTTAAAACCATTCTCAAGAGGCTTTTAACATTATTATAAATATTAAAGCAAGATGCACAAGTAAACAATCCCCAACACATACCAAACCAACCAAAAACATGTTTCTACATCCAAATTCCCAACCAACATACCCAAGCTATATAAATAACTGTTTGAAAGGTTCCAACATTACTCTAAGTTCTGATACATCACATACGCAAGTCTTGGAGCGTTAAAACAAAAAAACTGGCATAAACAACTAAGGTATGTACATTCCCAACTGAAAACTGTGCAAACTCGGCTTACACCAAGTTACAATTTCTACACAAAACAACCATGAACATGAAGCTACACTATACACAAAACCACTTCCCTTGTGGCCGGATGGCAAGGCCTCTGGGTGTTATACTCAGAGGTCTCAAGTTCGAATCTCAAGGAGGGTGGCCACAGGTGATTCACCCGGACGCCCTAGCCTCGTGGGATTAGTCGAGGTGCGCGCAAGCTGGCCCGGACACCCACGGTTACCAAAAAAAAAAAAAAACTACACTATACACAAAGCATTCTCGACTCTATGATCCTCAATTCACCTCCCTGAATTATCGTCGTCGTGCTCACCTAGAATGATTATTCAATAATTACTACAATATATAAGTTATATGTTTAGTGAGAGATAACAATCAAGCATACAGATGACATATTAATGTTTGAATTCATCTCAACAAGTAAAAATAATCTCTGGATAAGCAAATACTTCATCCGCCACTACACGTAAGTCCACGACTCCCCCAATAGTCCACGGCACAAGCCAATGACCCACGCCTCACATGTGCGGTCTAATGTCGTTGACAACAAGTGGTCGTCAGCACGATGTAGTCTCATGGCGGATTCATATAAGCTTTCCATTAACCCAAATAGGCAACTAAGCATGTGTCACACCCTGGATCCACACATGTGAACCCAAGACACCTTGCACGCCACCAAGGCCTTCAAACAACAAGTTACGAATGAAAAAGAGGGGAAATAAGCACGTTTACACCATTATGTTAGACAAATCAAGCCTAAGGGAAAAATGGTCATTAATAAGGTATAGCAAATTTTATTCCAAAAGACAGATTTTTGAGTCCCGGTTCCAACGCAAAAAATGGAGCACAAAATCAAATCTTCTAGAAGAAGTTATGTACGTTTCCGTAAAAGTTGACGTGCTGTCAAATTGTGAGCGGATCGATCCGCTCTAAATGCCGGATCAATCCATCTTAGGATTTTTCAAGCAGAATGCCCCCGAAAAGGCTGGATCGATCCCTTCATTATCCCGGATCGATATGGGTTTTGCAGAAGTGAATTTTTGCTACAAAAACTCTTCTAAACATGTCCAAACATCACCAACATCATACCAAACCTCTTGGGAACTTCCAAAAACATTACAAAATCATTTCTAAACAATTTCAAAACATTCCCAAGAGACTCAAGCATGATTATATACATCAAACAAGATATGAGATGCAATCTCTCCCAAAAACTCCCCAAATCTCTCCCAAATACTCACCATTCTCACAAGATCAAACAAAACAAGTTTTTTAACCAAAATTTCCATTCAAACATGTCCCAAACTATATTAACAAAGCATGAAAGATACCATTAACATTCTAAGCAAGCTCTGATTACAATATTTACACGCGTCTTGGAGCGATTATACCAAAAACAAACATAATTTCCTAAGTTTTAGCAAAAACTCAAGTTAGCTATTACAAACTACAAGTTTTACACAAAAACAACTATAAACATAAGCTACTACAAATTTACAAGCTTCCTCACCACTCGAACCCCAAGTTCATCTCCCCGGATTCTTGCCGCCGTGCTCACCTACAATGGTTATTCAATAACCACTACAATATATAAGCTATATGCTTAGTAAGAGATATCAATCAAGCACATGGATGACATATCAATGCTTATATTCAACTTAACAAATAAAAATGATCTCCGGATAAGCAAGTATTTCCTCCGCCACTACCCGCAAGTCCGCGACTCCCCCAATAGTCCACGGCTCAAGCCAATGACCGACACCACACATGTGCGGACTAATGTCGTTGTCGGCAACAAGTGGTCGTCACCACGGAACAATCTCATGGCGGATTCATACAAGCTTTCATTTGATCCAAGTAGGCAACTATGCATGCTCACATAAACATAACACCGTGCTTTTCATATAATTATAGCTAAACATGGACAATCAAGCTAAATAGGCATGTAATTTACACTAAAATGAACATAAACACAAATCTCATCCAAATACAAGATTGAAACCACTCACCTCTTCACAATTCGTTCCTAATTGCAAAATTAAAGCCCAAATCTACTCCGGTTTCAAATCCTACATAAATTCAACAAACTACGGATTACCGCTCCGAATTGGGTCGCGAGAAATACGATGGTTAAGCTCAATAAAAACAGTTCCAAAACTTAGAACTCACCTCTACCAGTCCAAATCCGGTCTCAGAATCGAAATTGAGTGTCGAACGGCGCATCAAACGGCGTCGCAGAGCTCCGGCAAACCCCGTCTCCCTTTTCTCTCTCTCACCGACTCAAAAATGAAGAAGAAGAGATATGATCTCTACAGCTCATGTATATCACTTAGGATTTCTATTATGAAACCCACCCAACTTTTGATTATTTTTATTTACACCCTTGACTAGTTTTATAACTAACTATTTAATCCTCTAAACTTAAGTGGGTATTTATCCATGTCTCGCGTGGGTCCCGTAAGTGGTCCCACATACTTTTATGAAGTTGCTAATAAGCCTACCAATTATATAACGTGTTCAATTCGTCCTCACCAAGGTATCCCAAATGACCACATAAATGGTCTCTAAAAATAAGCGATATATTCTAAACAACATATAAATATTTCACATATGCCTTAATAAACATTTAAGCACATAAGGGTGATTCCACAACTTTGTCACATCACAATGGAACTTTCTCAACTCATGTCCCAATTTGGGACTGCCACATTGGCCAACATTGGGTTCTCAAACTGGACACCCACAATTAACTAGCGAGTTAACACTCAATTAAACATGTGTTAATAAACACCAATTATGTATGTTAATGCATGCTAAATCACGTTTAACGATAAATCGCGAGAGCGGGTGTTACAGCATGCTCACATAAACATATCACCATGCTTTTTTGCATAATTATGTCATATTAACTGATTAGGCGCAATTCTATACCATGAATCATTCATTATAACTAAATATGGGTAATTAAGCTAAATAGGCATGTGATTAACATCCAAATGAACACAAACATGAATCTCATCCAAAAACAAGATTGAAATCACTCACCTCTCCACAATTCATTCCTAATTGAGAAATTAAAGCCCAATTCTACTTCGGGTTCAAATCCTACATGAATTTGGCAAACTACGGATTACTGAACCGAATTGGGTCGCGAAAATTACAACTATTAAACTTAATAAAAATAGTACCAAAATGTTAGACTCACCTCTACGAATTTAAATTCGGTCTTGAAATTGAAATTGGAAGTCGAACGGCGCGTCAATCGTCATTGAGAAGCTCTGGCGAAACCCTCGTCTCTTTTTTTTCTCTCTCTAGCCGACTTAAGAAGGAGAAGAATAAGTGTATCTCCCCTTTGATTAACAACTCATGTATATAACGTAGCTTTTCTATTATGAAACCCTCCTAATTTGCAGTTATTTATAGTTTTACCCCCAACTAACTTTATAACAAACTATTTAGTCCTACAAACTTAAGTGGGTATTTGTTTGTCTCACGTGGGTCCTCTAAGTGGTCCCACTGTCACGCCCCGACGTAGCATAATACAGGAAAGCATTTAATTTCCTTTATGGACTCGTAGGTCGTGACAAGTGAGTATGACCAATTGTCCCTGCAACAAATAACTTAACAACATTTCTAAAAGAAAGGATACTAATAAACATAAGCTCCAGAATTAAAAACTTACTAACTATTACATAGGTCGAGGTCTTAGGCACAAACGCCCTTATTCAAATTCTAACAAGGTTTATTACAACTCTGAAAGGAAAGACATAAGGAAAATAAAACAGCTCTTCTGGAACACCTCCGGTCATCTAACTAGCATAGTCAACGAACTCTGGCTGCTCCTGACCTGGAAAATCTGGACATAGAGTCCAGGACGCATCGACGCCGTCAGCTTATGAAAGTTGGTGAGTAAAATAAATATGTGCTCGCAATATATATATATATATAAGCATATAGAACAAAGGTATAAATTAACATTAACAGTAATATATTCAAGGTTCCAATATCAACATAAATCACGGGGGAATATAGTAAGAAATAAATACGCAATTGTACATGAATTGTGTAATATCTTATCTTGCCAATTCTTTTCTTTAAAACAACCCAATTCAACCAACACATCATCTCAGATACCAGGAGTAATAACTACTCAGTCATCCAATTCACACGCTACACTATCGCCTCCAATACCAGGAATACTATCCGATCGGTATTGAAGTCACACACCACACTACTGCCTCAGATACCAGGAATACTATCCGATCGATATCTAGGCCGATCACAACCGACCATCGCTCTGGATATCAGGAATACTATCCGATCAATATCCGGAACGCGCGCCTTAGATACCAAGAATACTATCCGATCGATATCTAAGTCGTGCACAACACTATCACCATCGCTTCGGATATCAGGAATACTATCCGATCAATATCTGAAACGCGCACCTTAGATACCAGGAATACTATCCGATCGATATCTAAGTCGTACACAACACTGTCGCCTCCAATACCAGGAATACTATCCGATCGATATTGAGGTCGCACACCAAACCGCCACCCTTTACTCTTTTCACGCTTTATTCCACACATGCATGTTTGACACAACCTCGACCCTAATATATATGTCAATGTTCACAGTTTGTAGCAACAATTATTAATCTCAAGCTGAATATTCATTTCAACATAAATATCGGTCTTAAACATTCTTACAAGTCCAATTTCTAACAGTGAGCCTTTAAAACAGTATATTTGCCAAACAGTTCCTTGAAATTTCCCAAAACATTTTCCAAATAGTCCCTTATACAAAAATACAGAAACTGCTCCAGCTGCCAGATCGCGCGAGCGGGTCGCGCGCGCGAAGGGGTAGAACAGATCGCGCGAGCGGGTCGCGCGCGCGAAGGGGCAGAACAGGTCGCGCGAGCGGTCCGCGCGAGCGAAGGGGGGGAATGGTTCGCGCGAGCGGGCCGCGCGAGCGAGCCTCGCGCGCGCGAGTTCTTGCAGAATGTCATCTTCTTCGTTTTTCCCCTGTTTTCAATTTCAAAGCCATTACAGACCCATTTTCAGATTCTGATCGTACCAGGACATGTAATATATGGTTCTCTTCCGTTTTCCGCGTAGATTAAGAATACGAAATCAATTTGAACTAATACGAATTATATCTCTAGATATTCGCGATTAAAGTGAGGGTGTCAAAACTTTAAATCAATGGTACGTCGCGATACGGATGAACTACTGCATAGGATTCGAACCGTAGTCTATTGGGACAAAGATCTTCCATAATCAATTCACGGAATTGAATTTGGTTGAGTTTTGCAAAACTCCAATTTTAAGCTTCCATGGTGTATCACATATATATACACATATACACTCACATAAACACTGAATTATACATATATATATATATGTGGCGAGTGAGTTTATAATACTCACAGAGTCTAATTACACAGAGAATTGAGACCGAGAGTTTTCCGCCGAAGTTTCCGTCGTCCAATTCTACTCCTCCTTTTGTGATCTTGAGGTATATATATATATATGTATGTATGTGACTGAATATATGTATATATATAATCTGTATGTGTGTTATGTGTGTGTGTGATCTTGAGAGAGTTGAGAGATTGGAGAGAATTTGAGAGAAATGAGGGAGATTGAGAGAGACACAGTGAGTGAGAGAGAGAGACACTGTTATACACCCATATATATATAAACTGCCCAAAATTGGGCTCCAAGAAAGAGGTGGAAAACGCACGGTGTGGTTGAGCTTACGTGCTCCCACACCCAAGCCGCGGTATAGACGCAGATTGAAATTAAAACTGGTATTTTATTGTTGAAATAAAAAAAATGCAGAAAATAATATAAGTGTAGGAATTAAATTTCCGGTTTATACAAAAATATAGATATCAATTTTGAAACCATAGAAAATAGTTTTCTATATTTATGGAAATTACAGTTGACCCCAGATATTGTTATAAACAGAAATTAAATCAAATATTCATGGAGATGAAATGCGGTATTAATTTATAAATGAAAATAAAATACAGGGTGTTACACCCACATAATTCCATGAAGTTATTAATTAGCCTACTAGTTATGTAGCATGTTCAATTCGTTCTCACAAAGGTATCCCAAATGACCACATAATTGATCTCTAACAATAAACAATATATTATAAGTAACATATAAATATTCCACATATATCTTAATAAACATTTAAGCATACAAGGGCGATTCTAGAACCTTGTCCCATCATAATGAAACTTTCTTAATTCATGTACCAATTTGGAACTGCCACATTGGCCAATATTGGGTTCTCATACTGGACACCCATAATCAACTAGTAAGCTGAAACTCACCTAAACATGTGCTAATAAATACTAATTAATTATGCTAATGCATGCTAAATCATGAATTACGATTAATCGCGATAGTGGGTGTTACAACTTCATCATGGACTCATCAAACTATCATGATCCATTGCCATTGCTGCTACCGCCGCCACCACCACAGCTCATCTAAAACCACCACTTTCCCCCACCCACAACCCATCTATGCGCACCACTGCTTACCCCTATTCTCTGCACAATTTCAGTATGATTGTAAATGTGGTAAATAAGACCCATTGAAAGATGGGATTGTCACAATATGTCACAACCCGGAGTAGCAACAATAGGAAGAATAACATTTCATTTTGGATATGTAGGTCATAACTGGTGGAGTCACATTGATTGTCCACAACACACAATTATATAGAACATAAATATGGATACTGTAATAAAATATTCTAAGTTCAACATCATATAACATAAGGCTACTAAACAATTATAACAAAGTATGCAGAATATAAAAGAACTAAGGTCTTAAGGCACATATGCCAATTATAAAACATAAAAAGTCTTAAAACATAAAACATAGTAAACTACAACGTAGCCCCAATCTTCTATTGGCATAGACGTAGTTGTCTGCATAGTAGCTTTTTTCCCACCGGCCCTTCCTCGGGTAGCCTTCAACAGCATCACCATTGCCCGTTGTTAGCATTTTTGTGGGTTATGGGTCACCCACATAATCTATGGACCGGGTCCAAGGGCTTAACTTAGGGTCCAAGAAATCCTATGTGGATTATAACTTGGAGTCCTAGGGCATGTATATGTGTGTGTATATATATATGTGTATAACACACACATAAACACAACTCTGCACACAATAAGGCAGCCACCCTCTCTCCCTCTCTCTCTTTTAGTTACTTTCTCTCTCTAGCCAAATCACACTAGGGTTTGGGATTTAGCGCGTGGATACAAAGGGGGTGTCTCTAGTAGGCATTCTCACGACCCGTTCGAAGCACAAGAGCGTACACGGAAGCACTAAAGAGCAGCAGTTCGTGGGTATTATCGCCGGGCTTGTAACAACGCCGCCAAGACGATCCGTGATCGGGTATATTCCGCAAGGTATGTCCTTTACCCGACCCGTATGCATGTGTGTATGCATAATCAACATTGGTATCAGAGCCTATAGGTTGTTGATTCGCCCGTATTTTGCCCAAAACAAATCTACCATTAAAGCTTGGTAAAGCTTTTAACATAAACTTGATCAAATCGAATTTGAAGTGGGTCTATATGAAAACTCCAATATAAGTCCGAATTTTTTATATGGTTGTGTCCCATATGGTCCCTAGAGTCCCCCCACAAAGTCCCATGCCTTGATTATCTCAAACGAGTGAGATATAGCAAACCCTAGATTCGTTTTTGGGTTAAAAACGAAATTTTTTCATAACTTTGCTCTCTGTTTTCGAAAGATTTACTTATTTAATCGATCTGTTTTTTGGTATGATTTTGTAGTACTCCATAAGAGCTTTCCAACGGTATAAAATTTGTAAGTTTTCGACAAAAAACGAGTGAGATATGAGCTTGCAAAGTAGGAGGGTTGAGCAGCCCCAAAAACCCAGATTGATTTGGATTTGGGGAAGATGAACCAGAGTTTGGCCACGCCCACTCTCGCTGAGGAGAGTGGGACCCACTCGCTGGCCGGCGTTGGTCCGACGACCATGGGTCCGGAGAGTGGAGGTCCGTTTCTCGACCCCGGTCCTTAATATATAATTTTCATATTTTTGTTGCAAAAATATTTAATTATTTAGTAATTAAAACAGTTCTGTTAATTAAAAAATAAGTTTTTAATGTTTTAAATCTGTTTTAATTGCTTTAAAATTCTGAAAATTTATGGAAAATTCAAATTTTATTTTTCCTATATTAAGGACACTGTGTGGGACTAGAAATAATTTTGTGATAAGTTATTTCATAATTGTTTGGTATTTTAGAGCATTAAAGATGTGTTTTGTACGTGTTTTTAATTGCTTAAAATATCCTAAACAAAATGTTAATTTTTGTGATTAATATATAGTGTTTAGTACACTGTAAGGGACTCTAGAATAACTTTTGTGTAAATTATCATGTATTTTTGTTATTTTAGAGCATATAATTTATGTTTTTTTTAGACATTTATTTAATTGCTTAAAATAGCAAAAATGCATTATTAATTTTTGTAATTAATAAGGGACATTAAGGACACTGTTTTGAGACCATATGAAATTTAGTAGGACCCATAGATAATTTTTGATAAATTATCCAAATCATATTAATATTTTAGAGCATATAATTATGTGTTTTTGTACACGTATTAAATTGCTTAAAATATTTTTATTGATTGTTAATTTGTGGAATTAACACAATGTGTTTTATTACACTATTTGTAATATGAGAAAATTATTTAGCAAACTTTCTCATTTTTTTTGGGATATATTTTAGAGCATATATTGTGTTATGTGCACAATATTAATTGCTTAAAATATAGCAAATAAAGTTGTTAATTCTTGAAATTAATAAATAGCGTTTTGTACTCTACTTGGGGACTTGAGAAATTTTTTAGTAAATTCTCTAATATTTTTGGTATTTTAGAGCATAAAATTTATGCTTGTGGGCATCATTTTAATTGCTTAAAATATCCAAAATTAATTATTATTTTTTGAAATTAATATAGGGTGTTTAGAACACCATATTAGACCACTGAAAATCCTTGGAGTACAAATTTCTCAAAAGTTTTGTATTTTTAGGAATTTAGTTGCTCATAGTTAATTTGTTTAACTAGATCAATTTATTTGTTAAATTGATTCAAAATATTTTTTGGGCTCCAGTAATATTCTAGAAACTTTTATTTATAATGAACATTTGTTTTCATTTATTTAAATTTTTCTATGAGGTTTTAAAATTATTGTGTTTAATTTAAAAGCCATATTTAATTAGTTTTTAAATATTTGAGAGGTTTGGAAGGGCAAATTTAATGATTAGTTTATTATTTTACATTAGAGGCTCGAATCATTACACATATACTTAATGTTGTTTGTGATTGGATTACCATAAGACCTCTTGTCCTCTTCCTTAAATGGAGAGATGGATGAGTCCATTCATTCTTGTAATAAAGACCGCATGAGTGCTTGTCGTATGTGATTAATTAATTAATCTGGATTGAATGAATGGACGACTTAATTGACAATTTATTTTGAGCTTATGTTGTCACGATGTATGTTCTAAGGTTGTTTTTGTATATGTGTGAAAAACAAAGCATCCCTATTTTTTTTTATGGCTATAAATGTAAAGTGAGGATGAGTGTTTCTATTTTATGTTTTGGGTAAAGCCTATTTGTAAAGGGATGAATTTCTTTGTTTTCACAATATATGCATTAATTACTTTAGCGTGAGCTCTAGATTGTCAATTTGGGCCCACGCAGGGCCCATGCGCATTCATGTGTGTATGGCGCAATTATATTATTATTGTGGATGATGATAGATAAGTTTAGTACTATCTATGCATGTTTGTATAGAAAAATCAGTTATAAAATTTTTCTTGAGTTATAAGAGTAAAGTGATGACTACAAGCTTAGTGAATTTTCGATCTTGAAATTAAAATAAGGGAAAATATTTTGATAACTTGATTTTAAAACAAACATTTATAGAAAGATGTGCATCATAATAATGTCAACCTCTTGTGCATATTATTGAATGTAGAAATTGGCACTAAAGTAACATACACGTTTGAATGAGCTATGATCTCTTGGAGAACTTATTTCAATCAATGATCCAGCCAATTGATCCCATATTGGACCTAGGGTCAACGCCTATAGAATTTAATTCTAGTAAGACCATCACACGCACTCTATTTTGGTAAAGTAGCATGTATGATGATGTAATTAGGGAGTATAAGAACAACCCAATGACCTATGAATGTGGAACCAGCTCTAATTTGTTTTTGGAGCACAACCACTACTAGATTGAAGAATCTGGTAATGAAGTTCGAAGTGAGGAAAAATCCCAAACACTTGATGACCGTGAATCTAAGGTTGAAATCCGGTATGATTCAAGATCAATTAGGGATTTTACCTGCACTGGTGAACATCAGGTTCAGGCTGTGATATGTTTTCAGTCTGACTCATGGATACACATGAAATAGGTCATAACATAGAACGAGATAATTAAGATTTGTTCTAAATTATTCTCGGCATGTTTACCTGGCAGCGGACCGCCATAAGGGAGGTTGTATGCATGACCAGTATTTCCATAAGTGGAAGAATGCGCGAGGTCGGTGGGCCCATGTGCATTAAGCAAGTTAAGAGGCAGGTGGGACTACAATAGGATGGATATTATGTTACATAGTTTATTTTTATTGGACATGGTTATTTATGTAATAATTTTTTAAGAGTTAAAATGTTAACTCTACTTTCTCTATTTCTTAAGTTACTAAGTCATTTGTTGATTCTATGACTTGGCATGCTAAACTCAGATACGTAGGACAAGAAAAGGATGACTTGATTAGCTCGTAGTGGCTTGTGAGCTCACTTGCTAAAGTTAACCTGCCCACGTGTGAGTCTTGCCTAGGTGGCAAAGCATACCGAAAGCTTTTTCAAGTAAAGCTATAAGAGATAATCAACCTTTAGAGCTAGTTCACTCACACCTTGGACTTATGTTTGTAAAGGCATGTTATGGTAACTCCATTTTCCTCACCTTGTCATCTCACCGCTATAAAACACTAGATTACATCAAATGCTTTACAGCTGAGGTTGAGAATAAGATTCGAGAAGACTTTTAAGTCATCTCGTACGCCAGTATTTCTCTGATTAGTTCAGAGGAATTGTGTTAGTTTCTCTGATTAGTTCAGAGGAACTGCATTAGTTTCTCTGATTAGTTCAGAAGAACTGTGTGAGGACAAAGGGGTACATATACAACTTTCTATTCCGGAAAATTCTGCAATAAAATGTTATTGTAGAAGGGAGGAATAGAATGCTTCTGGATAAGTCTGGATCATTGACGGTACAAGCTAGCTTTCCAATTTTGGAAGGATGCACTCTTAGCTACTACCCTCATACGCATAATCGTGCCTTTTCAACCTGTTTTCCAAGCTTTACAGTCTGTTTGAAAATGTTTTCGCAGTATTGTTGTTGTTATAAGAATCTTGACCTCTATGAGTTAGAGAAATTGTAGATAACATACCATCTTTATGCGAGGGTGGGGAGATATTGTGATTCCACATTCAGTACTCGCTGAAAATGGTACTAGTCTGCAGCCGAGTGGGAGTACACCGCTAGACGCTAGTGGGAGTGTGCTAAACAGTGGTAGTGCACCACTGGTTACTCAAGATTCTTATATAGCACAGTGCAGTTGACGAGGATGAGTTCTCCGTTGGCAATTTGAAATCTGCAGGACATATTTTCATGTGCGCATTAGTAGATGATGTGGCGACAACTTCTTATGTAGAAGCGCTTTGTTCATCTGCTAAAACTGAGTGAATATTTGCTATGAAGGATGATATGATCTCTATAGACAAAGAATAAGGTCTGTCTGGGAGTCAGTTGATATTCCGTCCAAGTGTAAGACTATTGGAAACAAGTGGGTTTTCGAAGTTAGACTCAAGGCGGATGGTTCAGTTGACAAAGACAAAGGCGCACCTCATGGTGAGAGGTCAAACCCAAGAGTGGGTGTAGACCTTGAAGACAGAATCTCCTTAGTGGTGATATTTTGTTTTCATTCACCTTATCTCAGTGATTGTTGCACATTTAGTTTTAGAACTCTTTTCAAATGGATGTTGATACTGCTTTTCTCAATAGAGAGCCAAACGAAGAGATCTACATGGATCAACCTATTGGTTTTACGACCAATGGGAATGAGCCAAAGTGTGGCATCTTAATTGATCTATTTACGATCTCTAGCAATCGTCTAGGCAATGACACTTAAGGTTTCATGATTTGATCGATCTCTTTCGTTGAGATGATTAAAGAAGACCAGTGTGTATACATTGAGCAGTCCATTAAAGGTGTTCTAATTCTTATATTGTATGACAATAATATCCTTTTTATTTAGATAAAAAGGTATGGGTCAAACCAACTTTGTGTTGGGAGTTAGGATTGTGGGAACCGTTCATAAACCTATTTTGTTCGTCTCTAGAGACTTACATAATAGAAGATTCTTGAACACTCTCGCATACAGTACTCAAAACCCATAGATACCCCAGTTGAGAAGGGAATACCCTTGACCCTAATTCAATGTCCAGAAAATGATGAGGAAGTAAATGTCCAAAGTGCCATAAGCATCCTCATTGGGAAGCCTGATGAATACTATGTTGTATTCTTGTTCAGATATTTGCCATGCGGTTAGTTTAGTTAGTCGTTACAAGAGTAACCTTGGTCCAGTTCACTAGAGAGTAGTGAAGAGCTTTCTGCGATATGTTTGCATGATTGTGGATCTCACCTTATGGATGGTAGAGTTTTAGAAGTGATGAAGACGATGCGACGCTCATTCAGCGATTGAGACGAGCGCATGTCCATGTCTGTCTACGCATTCACATTAGTTGATGAAGCATTCGCTTGTTGAAGCGAGAAGCAGACATGCATCACCTTATCCATAATGATAGTTGAGTATGTGGCTTGTTCTACAGCCGTTCAGGAGGCTGTATGGTTAAAGGGTTCTTACATAGTGTAGGCTTCTTGCCTCAGAGCGATGAAGCAGTATTGGTCTATTGAGACAGCACGGCACCTCTAGTTTATGCAAAGGACCATAAGTACCACGGGAAGTCCAAGCGCATAGAGATCTACCACCACTACATTCGAGATATGGTTGCACAAGGGGAGGTTGTTTTATAGTACATCACTATTGGTGATATAATGGCTAATCTTTTGGATCAAGCCAATTTCTAGAGATTCGTTCTTGTCCCACATTAGTTGTATGGGACTCTGTAGGTTCTGATGTATTTTAACAACATTATTCTTGACATTATTATTACCAGATATTTATTAGTATAATAAAATCATTGGTTTTCCAAATTCATTATTTGTTAGTTGGATGAATGCACATTTTTTCTTTAAAGTGTCACCAGGCTTGAATCGACCTGCTCACACGGGTGATTCACCTTGGCGCCGAGATAGCGAAGTTGGACATGTGTGTCCATAGCGCTTAGATGGCGAGCAAGATGAGACATTTGTGTTCATGGCGCTTGGATAGCTAGCTAGGACATGTGTGTCTATAGCACTAGGAAAGCGGGCTAGAACACTTATATCTACGCGGTATAAGAATAGCGAGCTAGATATAAACCTTGATATCCTTATATGTCGCCTTAGCTTAGAGCTAAGATGAGACCTAAGCTTGGTGCTTGGTCGAACATAGAGAGCGCCCACTACTCTATGTAGCCTGTTTATAGCCGAATATGAGTTTTCAGACGGATGCTGGTTGTAGCGACTGTGCTGGAAATGTCAGGTTAGACGTTTATGGAACGTCTAGACTAAAATTCGTATGGCGTTACTTTTACCACGAAGTGACATGCCCATTTATATGGAAGAACGCCATAGCATACATATCATACTGTATGTGCTATTTTGCGATCGTTTGTGGAGCAATGGATTAATCCCTATTTCATTACTGTGTGAGCCACGTAGTCTCCCTGTAACGGGGATTCTACACAAGTTACCTTATGACCTGAGACTATGTCATGAAGAGGACGCTTGATGACGCTACTTTAGCGTACCATCCTGGGACGAAGAGACAAATACCGTCCTATGGGGCACGTCTAGGAAAGCGATCGAGTTAGTTGGATTGACATTAGTAGGCAGGGAAGACTCTTCGATAACACACCATGTTTTGTGACTCATTAGCTGGCCAGCGACAATCGTATACGTACTGAGTATTATGGGTACATTACATATTTGGGGGTGTAGCACTGCTTTCTGAGGGATTAAGAGTGCTAGATCCGGTGTGGTTGAACATGTCTGGGTAAATACATGAGAAGCTTCCGAGTGATGCGTTTTGCTAGTTATGTGATTGACTTAGCATCTCAGCTCCTGTCGCTGTACGTTTCTTTTCGTGAGGTCGCACGTTCTATTTCCCGTATGAGGAGAAGATGAAAGTTGGAATCTGAGAGATTTTGTTTTAGCACTAGCCCTATGTGGGTGAGTGGGAGATGTTAGCATTTTTGTGGGTTATGGGTCACCCACATAATCTATGGACCGGGTCCAAGGGCTTAACTTAGGGTCCAAGAAATCCTATGTGGATTATAACTTGGAGTCCTAGGGCATGTATATGTGTGTGTATATATATATGTGTATAACACACACATAAACACAACTCTGCACACAATAAGGCAGCCACCCTCTCTCCCTCTCTCTCTTTTAGTTACTTTCTCTCTCTAGCCAAATCACACTAGGGTTTGGGATTTAGCGCGTGGATACAAAGGGGGTGTCTCTAGTAGGCATTCTCACGACCCGTTCGAAGCACAAGAGCGTACACGGAAGCACTAAAGAGCAGCAGTTCGTGGGTATTATCGCCGGGCTTGTAACAACGCCGCCAAGACGATCCGTGATCGGGTATATTCCGCAAGGTATGTCCTTTACCCGACCTGTATGCATGTGTGTATGCATAATCAACACCCGTGTAGAAGTCCTCACCCTCAGGTTCTTCCCATGCATTACCATAACTAGAAGAGCTGGACATGGAATATCAAGGGCAAGTATATTATCAGCTTATGAAAGTCGAGTGCGTGAAATATTAATGAGGTATCATAATTATGAAGTGATTACAAGATTAAGACGTAACACATATATAATAAGAGTTAACAATATATTTCTTTGTTCATCTCCTCATTGATCAAACATTGTTCATCTTATTACGCAAAGACCAACAACACTTTGTGGATTGATGAACAGACTCGACAGTAATACTCTACGGATGCACCATTGTTCTTCCATCGCTTTTAAGGGCATATTCAATGCTCACCCCTTTTAAGGATCAAGTATAAGCAAGACATGTCATTCTATTGCCACAACCTACGCATCTACTAATGATCCCAACTCACTGCTTTTAAGTGTATATTCATAGTTCACTACTTTTAAGAACATATCATGGATCACCAGTCTATCTTAAGGCTAATTGGTCCAACTCACTACTTTTAAGAACATATGCACAGCTCATCACTTTTAAGAACATATGCACATCTCAACTCTTTTAAGAACATGTCGTGACCAACGCCCGACCATGTACAATCCCCAATTATAGCAAACCAACTTAGTTCCACACTAATACTGATACATGACATTTTCCATGTGGCCGACAATACTAGATGTGATAACTAACAACAGATTCAATTCATGGCTAGTTCATTATTAATATCATTAACAAAACGTTATTGCCTTACAACGTATCGTTATCTCTCATACTACTATAGTATTGCATGTGGAAAATGAGGTACAACGTATTACAGCTAAACAGTTCATAATATGAAACAACTTGAAAATAACAACATTTTGTAAGTAACAATCGATTCGATTGGGACCAATCGATTGAGTAAAATAGAACACATCCAATCAATTAGGATCTTTCCAATCGATTGAGTCCCTTCCAATCAATTGTGTAGGGTTCAATCGATTGGAACGACATCTTTTACCACAGACTGTGCAGTCCAGAAATTGAAATATTGGAAACGCATTTCTGCATCATTCATTCTTTTAAAACACATAAAAACTCCTTAAAATGCGACCAAGTGAGTTTGAAACTCACCTAGGTGTAGACTCTAGAGGGATGTATGTGTGAGTGTTTGGAAGCTTGAGGCTCTTCAATGGTGCGGGCTCTCTCTCTATCTCTCTCTCTCCATCTCTTATTTTTACTGCCATCCCTGTATTTTGGGCTAGAGAGAGTATTGGAGTATGTGTATGTATATATGTGTGTATATATGGTATGCGTATATATATGTCTATATGAGTGTATATATGTATTTGACACCGCTCTGTATCTCAAAAATAATTCCAGCAACCAAAATACAGGGATTTTGAAGCATACATATATATAAGAGATAGTAGACAAGTGTCAGCACGCCATGCAAACTTGGGGACCAAAGTTCAGTAATGTTCAATCAATTGTATGTGGTTCAATCAATTGGTGACAGTAGTCCAAGTACAATCGATTGAGTGGGGTTCAATTGATTGGTTAGGAAACCTTGGCAATCGATTGGATAGGATTTAATCGATTGAATGGGCTTTGCAAGAAAAGTTAGTTAAATGTTGATGTCACGCCCCAACGTAGCATAATTCAGGAAAGCATTTAATTCCTTTATGGATTCGTAGGTCGTGACAAGTGAGAGTGACCAATTGTCCCTGCAACATATAACTTAACAACATTTCTAAAGAGAATGGTACTAATAAACATAAGCTCCAAAGTTAAACTTACTAAACTATTACATCAGTCAAGTCTTAGGCACAAGTCGCATATTCAAATTCTAATAAAGTGTTTATTACAACTCCGAAATAAAAGACATAATAAATATAATATAAAACAGCCTTCCAGAAACGTCTCCCGCCTCTAACTAGCATAGTCAAAGTACACTGGTTGCGCCTGAGACTTGTTTCCACAAATATTGCTTTAAAAAAACTTAATTATTAAACTGGGGCATGTTTTAACTTAAAGACATAATATAGGTAAAACGTTTTTAACAAAAACGCCATTTAAATGACATTTTTTAACATACACCAGCAATAAGAATAACGTTATTTGAAATGGCGATATTACAATAGCATTCTTACAAATCACGACATTTAGTAATTGAATTTTTTCCATTTCCAAAAAATAAAAATATTTTATGGAAATTCAGAAAAATGAATTTAGAAAAAGACGAGTGGCAGTTTTATAAAAAACACCATTCACTTTTTTATTAATTTTTTTTCCATTTTTTTAAAAACAAAATGTATTTAATAAAAACAGGGAAGAAAATAAAATTAATAGTGACAGTATTAGAAATAATGCCATAAAATGGCGTGAAAATAAAATGTTTTTTTAGCCTAGACCTTCTTCTCTACTCTCTCTCTCTCTCTTTCTCTCTCTCTCTCTCTCTCACACACACACACACACACACACACACACACTCTGAAGGCTCTTTGAATACCCATTTATGACACTTATCAGAAACAACTTTTTCCATTAACTTGTTCAAATCAAACCAACATACTCAATCATTCAGGAACACAAACATCAGATTTTCTTTTCTTCTTTCATTTACATTTTTTTTTTCTCCTAAAAGTGTTCACATTCAATGTGTGTGTGAGTGTGTGTGTGTGTGTGATTACAAAATCAACCTAAACCACCTACCCAGTACCCAACCTTCTCCATAGTTAATTATATACTGAATTGACATTTTGTTGAAAGCTTTTCTAACGGGATCTTCATCATCAATCTCTTCCAAACACTGCGCAACTCTTCCTCTGCAAAACCCATCTTCCCACATCAACATCATGCAAAAATTACAGACAAAAACCCAATTCAAGAAATTACCCAGCATAGAAATCACAAAATAAAAATAATAATAATAATAATAATGACGTTTATGGCATTTTTCGTAATAACGTTATACATGTTTTTCTAAATTAGGGAAAACAAAATTAAAAAAAAATGCTAATGGCGATTTTCTAAATCACGCCATTACTATTTTTCTAAATTCTCCATATGTTTTTTTTAAAGAAACAAAAAAAATATATATATTGAATTGGGTGTTTTGTTAATCGCCACTTGTCTTTTTCTAAATTCATTTTTCTGAATTTCCATAAAACATTTTTATTTTTTGGAAATGGAAAAAAATTAAATTATTAATGCCTTGATTTGTAAGAACGCCATTGTAATAGCATCATTTCAAATAACGTTATTCTTATTATTAACGTATGTTCAAAAAACGTCTTTTAAATGGCGTTTGTGCTAAAAACGTTTTACCCCTATTATGTCTTTAAGTTAAAATATGCCCCAGTTTAATAATTAAGTTTTTTTAGGCAATATTTGTGGAAACAAGTCTTGCTCCTGACCTGGAAAATCTGGACATAGAGTACAGGACGCATCAACGTCGTCAGCTTATGTAAGCTGGTGAGCAAAATGAACATATACTCGCAATGTATATATAAGCATATCAATAACGGTATAATTTAAACTGTAAAAACAATAATTCAAGGGTCCAACTTCAACATAAGTCACGTGGGGATGTAGTGAGCAATAAACATGAAACCGTGCATGAACAATGGTTCATCTCATCTTTTTAACTCTTTTCTCTCGACACACTTGATTCAACTATCCCTTTACCTCAAATACCATGAATAATATCCGATCAGTATCTGGGTCGCACACAACAGATCATCGCCTTAGATACCAGTAATAATATTCTCTCGGTACCCAGCCCGTATACCATATCATCGAATCAGATACCAGGAATAATATCCAATCAGTATCCAAATCAAGCGCCTCAGATACCAGGAATAATATCCAATCGATATATAAGTCGTACATTACACCGTCGCCTCCAATATCAGGAATAATATCCGATCGATATTGGAGTCGCACATCATACCATCGATTTAGATATCAGGAATAATATCCGATCAGTATCCAAATTGAGCGCCTCAGATACCAGAAATAATATCCAATCGATATCTAAGTTGTACACTACCCCGTCGCCTCCAATACTAGGAATAATATCCGATCGATATTGGAGTCGCACACCATACCATCGATTCAGATACCAGGAATAATATCCGATCAGTATCCAAATCGAGCGTCTCATATACCATGAATAATATCCGATCGATATCTGAGTCGTACACTACCCCGTCGCCTCCAATACCAAGAATAATATCCGATCGATATTGGAGTCGCACACAAGACCGCCACTCTTTACTCTTTTCACGCTTTTTCACATACCATGCATGTCGATTACACCTCGACCCTATCATGCATGTCAATGTCCATAAAATCGTAACACCAAACAAACGTACGAGAATGTTAGGAAACTGCGTTCCCAGAATCCGTTGACAGTGGGTATAAGTTGGTACTGCAAAAAATTTCATGAAATCTATAATAACCCTATAAGGGCGGAACTAGGGTTACCTTGAACTGCAAAATTGGATTGATGTAGTAGACGAATCGAGAACACGGGCTCGATAACAGCTCACGATCTTCTACCGTATTCCTTTGCTGCCAGAATATCGAACTGAGTGTGGGCTCTTTCGAAATCCTTTTAGTTTTCTGCTCTTCCCTCTTTACGTTCTATTTTCTATTCCCAGTTATAACACTCTCTTTGATTGCTATGACGATTCAATCCTGATCACATTGATCCGACAAAGATGTGTTCGTCAGGAGGATCAAACGATCTCCGATTTACTTGAATTTTTAACAGCAGTTTCGTCTCGACGTCAGGAACGTTGTGTAAAAAATTCAGCAACTTTCGATCAGTATCGAGCAGTCCGAAGCTCTTTTAGTGAGCGTTGTCCGACGCTAGCGATCTACACTCCTATGTCTCTTGAATGCTCACAGAGACTAGGGTTTGGTGGAAACCCTTCTAGAAGAAAGCTAGGAGGTCAAGGGAAGCTTAGAATATGAAATCATGCAACCTGAGAGAAGAGTCAAGGCAGCATATATATAGGCTACGATAGGGACCATAAGAAGTCAATAAGGAATAGGCTTCCTTATGGAATTAGGAAACCCTAATTCGAACTGAATCAGATTCCTATTTTCATAAATTATAATTCATACCACTAAAGAATTATAATTGCACTCCTACCCTTATCTCAAAAATATATTTCGAGCTCCATGTTATTAAATGCTTATTATCTCACCATGTTAAGATTACATATATACATTAATTAAATATAATTACTGACAATCATATTTAATTAATTTCTTAAAATTCCTTGAGATCCTCTGCTTAACTTATCTGATATGTCGGATACAAAATCCACCTGCAGGGTTTGACATAATCAAAACTTAATAGCTTTCTCAAGGGGATATCATCAATCCCAAAATTGAGACATGGATTCCATCATTAATTAATATCCACCACACAATTAATATTGCCACCCAATCCAATGAGATATTGACCCATTTAAGGATCTCACCCTTTTAGGGATCAAAGTATAAATATCAAATGTACGTGTCTATAAATTAAATTAGGATTTAGAGCATAAGCACTCATAATAGCCATGAGGTATTAATTATCTTATAAGTCAGTATAAAGATAATTACCCCAAGTCGGTCCTGTTTAATACACAAAATGTACCAGCATGGTGAGTTGAAAATATACCGTTTCCCGCAGTCAAGACAAACCTACTTCAACACCATGCTGCAGTCCTACCGATGGTGTGTCCAATCCCATCTAAGACTGTAAACCAAAATCTTACATTCTATAATATCTGATGGCCTGATCTTCCGTGTGTAAGCCGAACTCTACACACCAAACCACCTACTATATAGAATGAGAGACACACATTAAATAAATAATATAATACAAACATTGCCCACACAGATTCTCATAAAAAATGGATTAACTGATTTTATTAAATGAATAATAAATCAACTACATAAAGCATGACTTTTAGTATATATCCCTAACAGAGAAATCAAGTCTTTTTATTCTTCTTTTATTAACAAGGTACAGTGTACTTAAAATCATTGAGTTAGCACCCACAATCTAAATTATCAGGTCATATATGAAACAAGAGGTAAATTCATCAAAGACTACTTTAATACGCTTTTATAGCTACTAGTACATAAGCAGGTTCACTTTGAAGCAATGCCCTTAAAAATGAATTATAATTTTTATGGATGAATTACATATCAAATGAAAGGTCTTTAAGTCTAGTTTCCAATGCTTCAAACGGTGCGCATTTTCGAGTTTTTAAGAGGAAGTTATGATCGTTTTACTAAAAGTCGTCAGTGTTGAAAAATGACAATCGATTGGCAAAAGTGGCAATCGATTGGCAAAAGTGGCAATCGATTGGATGACATGGCAATCGATTGGATATGTTGCCAATCGATTGGAACCCCGTCTTCTTCCACAGTTTCGAAATTAAAAGCTAGTAATATATGGATTTATTCGTTTTTCCGCAAGGATCATGAATACGCGATCGATTTTAACTAATTTCAATCGTAGCTCTCGGATTTCACATAAAACCGAGAGGTAACAAAACTTTAAATCAATGATACGTCGCGATACGGATGAATTAAGCCGTAGTATTCGAACCACAGCTTAATGGGACTAAGATCTTTCATTTTCAATTCCCGAAATTAATTTTGGTTAACTTTTCTAAAACTCCAATTTTCAAGCTCCAATGGTGATTATACACATATATACGTATATACACGTATATATATACTGAAAATATACATATATAAACATTGGGAGTGAGTTTATAATACTCACAGAAGCTTTTAAACTGAAATTTAAAGCGCCGATAATTGCCGCCGTGAATTCCGTCGTTAAAAATTTCTCCTCGGTTCTTCTCTTGATTTGATATATATATATATCTATGTATGCGTATGTGACTGCATATATAATCTATATGTGAGTGGGTTCTTGAGAGAGAGCAAGAGAAAGAGAGAGTTAAGAGAATTCGAGAGAGATAGAGAAAGTGTGAGATAAATGAGACTGATGGCATATACATATAGTGTATTGCTAATTTGGGCTCCAAGCAAAGCCATAAGAAACGCACGGTGTGGTTGAGCTCACGTGCTCCCATACCTAAGTCACAGTATAGTCACAGATTAAAATAATAACTGGTATTTTATGGTTGAAATACAAATACTGAAAATCATATAATCGTAGGAAATAAATTCCAGGTTGTACAAAAGTATAGATATAGTTTTCAAAACCATAGAACGTATTTTCTATATTTATGAAAATTATGTTTTGACCCCAAATAAAAATTATAAATAGAAATTAAAATGAAACACTCATGTATTAATGAAAATAAAATAAAATACAGGGTATTACAATTGAATTTCATTTATATATAAAGGCATACAAAAATACATCAGGATACGGGTATTACACAATAATTCGTCCTCTTCCATTCTTGTTTTGAGAGTTTAAACAGAGCATAAGGATTTTGATGTCACAGCCCGGTCCTACAATAGTGGGACTAAAGCCCATGGCACGCCACTGAGTCTAAACCAATTCAATTAAAGTAATTAGAGTGGAAAACATAAGTAAAATCCATGCAATTCGATGTTATAAAATGTTTTGCACATTTGAAAACACTTAAAGAAACACCCCTTTTGGAACCAGCAATCTAGTCGACTATTCCTTCATGTCCAGTCGACTGGGGGGTCAAATTTCCATTCGACTAGTACTGTTCGGTCGCCTAGACTCTGGTCCAGGCAAAAAGCTTGATTTTAAAACACACTTCGGTCGACTGTTTTTACACCTACAGTCGACTGAATCTTGATCCGGCAGAACCTTCGATTTGTGGACACAAATCAGTCGACTGTTTCTGGGTAATCAGTCAACTGTTTTTTTACAAATTGATGCAGTGTCTCGTTTAACAACCTAATCCAGTCGACTGACACTTGGTCCGATCGAATGGTTTACCCTGCAACAGCACATTCTGCAGAATGCAAGGCTCAAGGCTACTCCCATCCATTCTGGGACTACTTACATACTCCAAACACATTCCAAACCGACGGCAAAATACAACAAAAATATAACGTCACCAAAATATAAATCCTAACTGAATTATAACGTCACCAAAATATAATTACAAAAGATTACTATCTATTACAATATCACGAGTTCGTTCTAAGATACCAAATTAAACATAGTTTAAAGTCATGAAATTCTTATTACAACATTTCTATTTCAAATCTATGGGGTAAACATGCTCAGTTGCCTTCTAAATTTCACTCTCCATACCCCCGTGATCACTTCTTCGATTCCTTGCCTGCACTCACACCTGTAATGGTTATTTGAATAACCACATATATTTTGATTCATTTAAGCTAACGCTTAGTGAATAAAACAAAGATGCACATGAATGATAAACATGCATGCATTCACGTATCTACATTTCATACTATTAGTAGCACTACGTTCTATTGTTCATAACTGGTAACTACTTTGTATCTATAAGACTGTGTTTGTCACAGCCCAATCCCACAATAGTGGAACCGGAACCCGTGGCACGCCATCGAGGCTCTTACCACTCATTTAAAAGTCATAACAGTGGAAACAAAACTTTAAAGATAGTAATGAGTAGTCACTCTTTTAAAACAACACAGTCGAAGTTGGTAAAATCCGTATAAATTTGAAAACGTAATTATATTTTGAAATAAATAAATTTATATTCAAAGGGGCCCAAAGACGCCCTAAGAACCAATCAAAATATTTAAATAAGTTGTGGAAGGGGTATAAAAAGTTTTTATGCAGGGGTCATTTCCACAGGTCGAGTTGCCCCGTTCGACCGGTCGGATGACCCCTTGGCAATAATCCTTCATAGTAGAGGGCACTTCGACCAGTCGAACTGTCTCCTTTGACCGGTCAAATGACCCCCTGAAAGCAATCCTTCTTGCACTAGAATATTGTAGGAAAAACAGGTTTAAATGGAAAGTTTAAACGCGCAGCGGAAAAATCAAGTTATGAAACTTTATTGGCATGCCTGGATCTACTACTCGTCAATTCTACAGATACGCACAAGAGGGGACACGAGTTATACCTTAGTGTCTTGAACCCAATTCTGATCTTCAACTTCCAGCAACCTCCACTAGATGATCTTCACCCTTATGACTCCTGCGGATGCCTGCCAGAAAGACTAGGGTTGGTGGGAACCCTAATGGAGAGGATAGAGAAGGTTTTGGGACTCCAAAACAGTTTCTGCAGCTTCTGACGTTCAAAACGACGAACCACCTTTTCCAGAACGCAGCTGCCCTATTTATAGATTCCCAGAACCGACCTAGACTTCGAGCGATCGAAGTGCCTTCGATCGATCGAACATTCGATCGATCGAACCATCTTCGATCGATCGAACCTTCAGACTTCAATCGATCGAGACATGATCGAACCTGTCTGGACATCATCCTCAAGCATCTTTCCAAGCATCCTGGCGGAGCTAAGAGTGGGACCTCCTAGGCTCTTTATTGTTGGCTCAGACCAGTTTGTTAATTACCATGACCAAACTCTTTGATCAGCAAACTAACTAACTGGTCAGTTAAAGTTTACTCCACTATAAAACGATAACTGAACTCCAACGCAAAAGAACATATCCGAAGCGATAACTAGACTTGTATGGTGTACTAATGTCCCTCTACCGTCAGCATTCGTAATCATATTCAGGTAATCGGATAACTGTTACTGTCAACCTGAATCATGATTACTTCTTGTATTCCTTGAGTCCCATTCACCTCTCATGATTACCAAACATGTTGATAACTCTTATCAACAAGACTGCAGTACTCAGTAATCGACTTGGTGACATTCTCAAGGGAATGCTTACTCTGAAACAGAGGGTAGATTCTATCTTGACAATGCATGTTCACAACCCTATGAACATGACATACCCAAGATACCCAGGTGTTGATCTTTTATAGACCTCACTGATTGGTAAATCAAAGCAGTCATATCCACAGTCTGTGTTCATAATCGTCTCAAGATTGAGAACACGTACCTTATACAAGTTATGAGTTCCTATTGACTGTTTGACAGTCTTAAGCGTCAATAGGAAACTCAGGTCCGTCAATGCACTATAAGCACTAGCATATCAACTAAGAGCTACACTCTAGTGATTGAGATTAATCACTCCATCCAATGGTAGTTAATTATGCTACAGTGTAGACTTGATGAGGTATCCAGTCTCATCATCCACTGTGACACATTCTAAGTATTAAAGAATAGTAATTCGTATCTCACTTGTGTGCATCTCATACACACACGAATTACTTACTATAATACTTAAGGATTAACAATCATCTCATGAAAAGAACATACACAATAAAATGTAAAGCTGATATCCATATATTAAAATGTCAATGTCTCATACAGAAAGTAATGGTTTGAGGGCACAAACCCAACAAACTCCCACTTGCACTCATAACCATTCAGAACTACATCTAAGACCTAGACTATCTAGATGACGATCAAAGACCTTCTATGGCAAGGCCTTTGTAAACGGATCAGCAAGATTGTCAGCTGTGGCAATCTTGGTGATAGTCACATCTCCACGTTGAACAATATCTCGGATAAGATGATATTTCCGCTCTACGTGCTTTCCCTTTCCGTGGTTCCTTGGCTCCTTGGACTGAGCCACTGCCCCACTATTATCACAATAAAGCGTAATAGGCGACAGTGACGCTGGTACCATCTCGAGTTCCATAAGGAACTTCTTGAGCCAAACAGCTTCCTTTGCGGCTTCACAAGCAGCCACATACTCAGCTTCTGTAGTTGAGTCTGCAATGCATTTCTGCTTAATGCTCCTCCAACTGACAGCACCACCTCCCAAGGTAAAGAGATGACCGGACGTCGACTTCCTCGAATCTTTATCTGTCATAAAGTCCGAGTCAGTGTATCCCACTGGAATTAACTCACTACCACCGTACATAAGCATGTAATCTTTAGTTCTTCTCAAGTACTTAAGAATGTGCTTAACGGCTGTCCAGTGCTCTGGACCCGGATTCGACTGATACCTGCTAACCATGCCAACGGCAAAGCAGATATCTGGTCTAGTGCATAACATCGCATACATGAGACTTCCCACTGCCGAGGCATAGGGAATTCCTGCCATGCGATTCCTCTCCTCTTGTGTCTTTGGACACTGGTCCTTGGAGAACGCTAAACCATGCCTGAAAGGTAACAAACCTTTCTTCGAATTATCCATTGAAAACCTAGTTAGCACTTTCTCGATATAACCAGCTTGAGATAATCCCATTATCTTTCGCTTGCGATCCCGAAAGAGCTTTATCCCAAGAATATAGCTCGCCTCTCCTAGATCCTTCATATCGAAAGTACTAGCTAGCCAAACCTTGACCGTTGACAGCGCCGCTACATCATTCCCAATGAGTAGAATGTCGTCAACGTAAAGCACAAGAAAAGCCACTACTTTCCCTTCACATTTCTTGTATACACAAGGCTCATCCAGATTCTGTATGAAACCAAACGACTTGACCGTTTGGTCAAATCGGATGTTCCAACTTCTGGATGCCTGCTTAAGCCCATAAATGGACTTTTGCAACTTGCATACCAAGTTACCTTTCCGACCAGCTATGAACCCTTCTGGTTGTTGCATATAGATGTCCTCCTCAAGATTGCCATTCAAGAATGCAGTCTTGACGTCCATCTGCCAGATTTCATAATCTAGGCATGCAGCAATGGATAAGAGTATTCTGATGGACTTGAGCATGGCTACCGGCGAGAAGGTTTCCTCATAGTCAATGCCCTCCCTCTGAGTATAGCCTTTCGCCACAAGCCTTGCCTTAAAGGTCTCAACCTTTCCATCAGATCCTCTTTTCCTCTTGTAGACCCACTTACAGCCAATGGGTTTAATATTGGCTGGAAGTTCTACAAGATCCCAGACTTGATTAGAATCCATAGATTCCAATTCAGCCTTCATAGCTTTAACCCAATGAGCTGAATCAACATCAGCCATTGCCTCTTCGTATGTGGTAGGATCAGATTCAGATTCTATGGAGACAGCTTCAAAAACTTCTCCTAAGAACATGTATCTATCAGGCTGGCTGATAATCCTCCCACTACGACGAGGTACTGGTGCGGAAATAGGTGAAGAAGTGGTGTTTTCCTGATTTACATCGTTATTAACTACGGGTTGGACTGAGGGCTCTCCTTCTATCTCTCTAAGATCTATCCTTCCCTTAGGTTTATGGTTCATGATATAATCATCCTCCAAGAAAATAGCATTCGTACTGACGAACACCTTCTGTTCTCTTGGATCATAAAAATACCATCCATAAGTACCCTTTGGATACCCCACGAAGTAACATACTTCCGATCTAGAATCCAACTTGCTCATCTTTCCTTTTAGCACATGTGCCGGACATCCCCATATCCGGAGATGTTGCAAAGAAGGCTTGCGCCCAATCCACATCTCTCGTGGTGTCCTGGGAACAGATTTGCTTGGTACTAGATTTAGTATGTAAGCAGCGGTTTCCAAAGCATAACCCCAAAGAAATAAAGGTAACTCAGAATAACTCATCATTGACCTAGTCATGTCTAAAAGAGTCCGATTCCTTCTCTCCGCTACACCATTTTGCTGAGGCGTGCCAGGTGCAGTCAACTGTGACAGAATCCCATTCTGTACGAGGTGATCAATAAATTCATTAGAGAGGTACTCGCCACCTCGATCAGATCGAATGGCCTTGATATGTGTGCCCAATTGCTTCTCCACTTCAGCCCTAAACTCTTTGAACTTTTCAAAGGCTTCAGACTTGTGCTGCATTAGGTACACATATCCATACCTAGAGTGGTCATCAGTAAATGTTATGAAATACTCATAACCACCCCTTGCTCTAATATTTATTGGTCCACACACATCAGTATGAACTAATTCCAACAATGCATTGGTTCTATTGCCCTTTGCAGGAAAGGGCCTTTTGGTCATCTTACCCTCTAAACAAGACTCGCAGACTTCTATTGGTTCGAGAACCAAATCGCCTAAGACCCCTTCTTTGACTAGTCTGCCAATCCTATTTAGATTGATATGACCAAGCCTCATATGCCAAAGCTTTGTTGGATTAGTGGAAGGTCTCTTTCTTTTAGATGGTACAGTTACCACTGAGTTATTAAGTTCCATACAAGAATCTTTAGAAATATTGGGAGTAATCACATATAAACCATTTGATTTAACACCAGAACATATAAAAGAACTATTTCTTTTAATCACAACTTCAGTTCCAAAATGAAAAGAATAACCATTATTCGATAAATTAGAAACTGAAATTAAATTACGTCTCATTGAAGGGACGTAAAGTACATCTGATAAAATCAAAACTTTATTGTCTAGAAATTCTAAAACTACGACTCCTATAGCAACCGCAGAAACGGTTGCGCTAGAACCTAGAGTAAGTACGATTTCCCCATCACTGCACTTCCTGGTTGATCTGAACCCCTGCAATGAATTACAGATATGGTTAGTCGCACCAGAATCAATGCACCAAGTGTTTGAAGTATCCGTTATAAAACTTACTTCAATCACATGTGATTCAATCATACCTTGAACTCTTGTAGCTAAGAATTCTGGACAGTTCCTCTTCCAGTGGCCCTTCTCACCGCATTGGAAACACTTTCCTTTGCCTTGGCCACCCACCTTCCCTTTGCCCTTACCTTTTCCCTTAGATTTTGCAATCTTAGGGACTGGTCCAACACTTGAACCACCAGTGCTAGCCTTCTTCTTCCCTTTCTTTCCTTTCGGCATAGATCGGGAAGAGGAAGCGCTTTTCTCAACGTTTAAAACGCTGCCCCCAGGTTTGATCACCCCTTCCGCTGCCAATAAAGAGCTCATCAATTCGCTCATTGAAAAATCCATTTTATTCATATTATAATTCAGTTTAAATTGAGCGAATGATGGCGACAGCGTATTGAGGATCATATCAACTTGGGTCTGTGCATCGATGTTGGCACCTAGGGTCTCCAGCTCGTTTAAATAACCAATCATTTTCAAAACATGTTCTTTGACTGGAGTCCCTTCCGACATCTTAGCACTCATTATCTTCTGCATAGCTACCTGTCTGGCAGGCCTGCCATGCTCCCCAAACATCTTTTTCAGGGATTCGATAATGTCACTGGCGGAATTGTTCGACTGGTATTGGTGTTGTAACACATTAGCCATAGAAGCCAATATGTAACAGCGAGCCATCCCATTCGACTTTTTCCATTTATCGAACTCGCGTCTAGCAGCAGCCGAAGCATTTGCAGCGGGTTCTTCGGGGCATGGGGTGGTGAGGACATATATGTGATCCTCCGCAGTTAACACGATGTCAAGATTACGTTTCCATTCAGTGTAGTTGTTTCCAGTTAACTTGTTTTGAGTGAGTATGGTGGCAAGTGGACTAAATGCAGATCCAGACATTATGATTTACTGAAAAAATCAAAACAAAATAAATATGGATATCAGTATTTGACAGTTTGAAATAAAAGAATCCTTTTAAAACTCTTATTTTAAAACAAAGTCGCCGGAATATCGAAACGAAAGAATAAAGCCTCCGTATGGTGGTCAATGTTCGATCTTTCGATTTATCATAACTTATCCGCTATGCAACTCTTGCAAAACAAGTTATGACTTCCGAACCTATTTGATCTCTAAGTTTTTGAATAATGCTTCGTGTGGGATCCCTTATCCATAGCTTAGCTAGTGTGTACCATTAACTAGGATCCAATCATAACCGTCTCAAGTAGCGCCTCCGTATGGTGGTCACCCTCTAACACGTCTGATTGATCTTATCAAAAGAAGTTCACATCTAGTAACCAATGAGTAATGCACCCTCCGTATGGAATGATCACCCCTAGCGAGGTGACACAGAATGCATCACTCATCTTACAGTGAACCGTTAATGGAAGATCGTGGGTGTAATAAATAAGACCCTCTCCCACTAGATTTAGTAAAAAGGATTTTGCTTTTTGAGAAAATCTGTTTCTACACACTTCCCATAAACATCTAATGTTTACTAATGTGTTGAAAACGGTTTTTGAATTTTATTTTAGAAAACTTGTTTTGCGTGCATGCAACAATGTATTATACGCCAATCACAAACAAAGCACATAAAACAAAAAACTAAAATGAAATAAAAGACATCCAAACGATGCCTCTATCTCCCATGGCTCTATCTCCATAGAACCTGCTTTTGGTTTGATCGCCTCCAGCTCCATCTTCATGGACAACGGCTCCTTGCTCCATCTTCATGGATATTCTAATTCTATTACATTGAACCTATGCCTCTTTTGAAGCTTACAACTTATCTAGAAATAGAAATAGCAACAACAAAATAAAAGGCTAGGGAAACCGGTGCGACTTTCCTTTTCGTAGGATTGAAGTCGCAGCGCCCTTTACATATGCCTTAAAACCAAACCAAACTTAAAACAACACACCAATCTAAAAACATTCAAACACAAAATTAAATGCTCTTGGCGTCATGGGAGATAGCGACTAACTTTTGCTGCAAAAGGTTAGTTGAACACACATCCACGCATATATATAACAAAATATAACTATTAGAACCCTTAATTGATTCACACAGTATATAAACTCTTTACATACTGAATTAGAACTCAAAACAGCATCTAACTTCTCTGTCATAGTTCGATCGATCGAAGACCGTTCGATCGCTCGAACCTTCGATCGATTGAACACTGTTCAATTGCTTGAACATTCTATTTCACAGAATGATTAAAAATTTTGCAGAATACGTTAAAATTAAACTTTTAATTTCAAAATACTTTTAAAACTATGAAACAGAAAACCTGACAAAGAGTCTGTCTCGATCGATCGAACTCAATTCGATCGCTCGAACAACAGAATGTTTCGATCGATCGAAACCTGTTCGATCGCTCGAAGACAGAGCGTTCGATCGATCGAACATTCTTCGATCGATCGAACCCATCTTGCATCCAATGCAATCACAGATTTGTATACTGCTGCGATAACACTGCAGAAACAGATCTGTGACGATGCAGTTTCGAAAACAGTTCTAAAATCAACATGCAAATCAAAATAGTGTTCCAAAAACCGCATCTATAGATCCAAACGAGCGTGGCTCTGATACCAATTGTAGGAAAAACAGGTTTAAATGGAAAGTTTAAACGCGCAGCGGAAAAATCAAGTTATGAAACTTTATTGGCATGCCTGGATCTACTACTCGTCAATTCTACAGATACGCACAAGAGGGGACACGAGTTATACCTTAGTGTCTTGAACCCAATTCTGATCTTCAACTTCCAGCAACCTCCACTAGATGATCTTCACCCTTATGACTCCTGCGGATGCCTGCCAGAAAGACTAGGGTTGGTGGGAACCCTAATGGAGAGGATAGAGAAGGTTTTGGGACTCCAAAACAGTTTCTGCAGCTTCTGACGTTCAAAACGACGAACCACCTTTTCCAGAACGCAGCTGCCCTATTTATAGATTCCCAGAACCGACCTAGACTTCGAGCGATCGAAGTGCCTTCGATCGATCGAACATTCGATCGATCGAACCATCTTCGATCGATCGAACCTTCAGACTTCAATCGATCGAGACATGATCGAACCTGTCTGGACATCATCCTCAAGCATCTTTCCAAGCATCCTGGCGGAGCTAAGAGTGGGACCTCCTAGGCTCTTTATTGTTGGCTCAGACCAGTTTGTTAATTACCATGACCAAACTCTTTGATCAGCAAACTAACTAACTGGTCAGTTAAAGTTTACTCCACTATAAAACGATAACTGAACTCCAACGCAAAAGAACATATCCGAAGCGATAACTAGACTTGTATGGTGTACTAATGTCCCTCTACCGTCAGCATTCGTAATCATATTCAGGTAATCGGATAACTGTTACTGTCAACCTGAATCATGATTACTTCTTGTATTCCTTGAGTCCCATTCACCTCTCATGATTACCAAACATGTTGATAACTCTTATCAACAAGACTGCAGTACTCAGTAATCGACTTGGTGACATTCTCAAGGGAATGCTTACTCTGAAACAGAGGGTAGATTCTATCTTGACAATGCATGTTCACAACCCTATGAACATGACATACCCAAGATACCCAGGTGTTGATCTTTTATAGACCTCACTGATTGGTAAATCAAAGCAGTCATATCCACAGTCTGTGTTCATAATCGTCTCAAGATTGAGAACACGTACCTTATACAAGTTATGAGTTCCTATTGACTGTTTGACAGTCTTAAGCGTCAATAGGAAACTCAGGTCCGTCAATGCACTATAAGCACTAGCATATCAACTAAGAGCTACACTCTAGTGATTGAGATTAATCACTCCATCCAATGGTAGTTAATTATGCTACAGTGTAGACTTGATGAGGTATCCAGTCTCATCATCCACTGTGACACATTCTAAGTATTAAAGAATAGTAATTCGTATCTCACTTGTGTGCATCTCATACACACACGAATTACTTACTATAATACTTAAGGATTAACAATCATCTCATGAAAAGAACATACACAATAAAATGTAAAGCTGATATCCATATATTAAAATGTCAATGTCTCATACAGAAAGTAATGGTTTGAGGGCACAAACCCAACAAATATTGCCTAAGGTCAAGCGACCCTTGTGATCGTTAACTACCTCAACATTAAATCAAGACATGAAGTTGACAAGTAAAACATTTCAAAACGTGAACTCTAGGTTTAGATTTATAATAACTTAACTAACTCAAACCATGTTCTCCAATTCAATACAAAATGTAGTTCTAGTTTACTCAAAAGTGATTCCTTACAAAGTTTGGAAACGGAATAAAACATACACAAGACTATTATCCATTTCTATTACAAGTTCCTTAACAAAACAAATGAAATAGACGATTCGATTACAAAACTATGGGATAAACATGACAAGTCGTCTTCTAAGTGAACTCCCGACATCTCGTGATCATTTTCCCGATTCCTCACTGGCATTAACACCCGAAATGGTTATTAGAATAACCACACATATTCGATTTGTTTAAGCTAACGTTTAGTGAATAAAACAACATATGCACATGAATGATAAGCATGTCCGCATTCACATCTCTACAATTCATACTAGTCTCCGGAGCCTCACGTGTACGTCCCATACTCCCAATCCGCGACTCCTCGCCAATAAGTCCGTGCGAAAGGGTAAGACCAATGATTCTTCTCTTCAATCGTGCGACCTTAATGCCTATATTGGCTCCACAAGATGGCTTAGTAACCACGTGCTCCTTTGATCCAAATAAGCAACTCAACATGCTCAAATACATATCACCATACTCGCGGAAAACAAAACATGTCACCGTGCTATTGGGCCTACTTAACAATATGATTGCCCAATATGAACTACACAATATATGTATATGAATTAATACATGTTATTCATATTACAACATGAATACATTTCAAGAAATCATTCCAAGAACATAGTTGAATCACTCACCTCCGAATTACGCTCCTATAATTAAATCCGAAGAAAACCAGTGCACAAAAAACGTGCAGAAAAGCTTCTAGTACAGTTCCTATGGATCAAAAGTTCGATTATCAACATTTATGAAAAATTATAGAAAAAGACTTTTCAAAAAACTTGGTCAAACAAGGCCTAATAGGTATCAAAACGACGACCTTACCTCGAGGAGTTTGAATATGGAATTTGGTGAAAAATCAGCGGATGAACGGACGTCGATTGGCGTCGAGAAGCTCTAAGCAACTAAAATCTCCATTTGGCCTCTTTTTCAAACTTAGGCTAAGCTTTATGAAAAATATCAAGATCATCTCTATCTATATATAAGCAACACTTTCAAAAATTGTGTTTACCTCCCCACGAGTTTTCAAAACTCCTAATTAGTCTCTGAAACTTTTTACACAGCTAATTCGTAGCTTTACAAGTGAAACCTCAAAATTATAAAAGTTTTCGACTAAGTTTCGTTTGGTTGCTAAAACGCAAATTTCTACATGACTTTTCCGAAGTTGCTAATTAGCCTACAAAATTAATAGCGTGATAATTCGTCCTCACTAGGATACTAAATCTAACAACATAAATATATTCTAAGCCAGAAAATAATATAGATAGTGAAATACACAGGTAAACATTTATTTTCAGATAAACATTTAAAGTATTCCACAATGGCCGTCTCATACTCGGAAAGACGTCACAACATCATAACATTCAATCAACACCGTCTCAATGGGTTCTCTAATACATATACCCAAATCGACTCGTGAGTCAAAACTCACTCAAACATGTGCCAAGAAGCACAACACATCACATTATCATGCATGACAATGTAATGCAATGCAATAACACGCATGCGAGTGTTATAATGTTAGTTTATTCTCACTCATCTTTCAATAAGCTGACTGCCTTCAGTACCTGGACATTCCCCGTCTAGCCTACCCTGTATATGCCATTGCAGGTAACGAACTGGACAACGGTGGCTACTACCCGGAGGAGAGCTACGCCGAGGGTGAATCTATTGAAGTTGGATAGGCTGGGGAAGACTATTACGCGGACGATTACGTTTATGCGAGATGAAGAAGAAGAAGAAGACAGAGTTTTAGCTTAAATTTCTGCTAACTTTATTATAATTGGTACTTGGGCTTCTGTTGCTTACAAACTTTTATATTTTCTGTAGCGCACTCCAATGATATTGTAATAGCTAGAACTTTTGTAATATATTCAATTTGATATTATTACTGTTCTTATTACTTTTAGTTGACAAGTAATGTATGGTGTGGACCAAGTAGTGACATTCACTCATCATTCCCTATGGACCCAAAAAGGAAATTTAATTTTATCTATTTTTGCTGTTCTGGGGCGTGACATGTATTAAGTGTAGTTAGTTATGTTGGGATAACTAACCACACGATAAAAACAATGTAGTATTATTTTTATACTCTGTTTGGTGCGTACCGGATTATACTAGGAATAAAATTGAAATACTAGTACAATACTAAGTTTGGATGGCCATGGTATAAGCTTAGATTAATCTGTAACTTTCCCAAATTGCCATGCAAGTGAAAAACAACCAAATTGCTAGCGAAATAAGAATTTCTATATGACATAACTACAAACAAAATATCAAGCTTTTTTTTATATATTAATTTTCAACAATTTCTAGATACGATTACAATGAAAGAAAATAAAAGGATATAAATCTATAAAGATTTTTGCACCAAAAAAAAGAAAATTTTGGAATCAGTAAATATTACAATATATGAACAAAAGTGAAAATTTTTCTAGGTGATACTCTTTCACTCCTCTCTGCTCATATACCTGCAATTAGAAAAGTTTCAATTAGGCATTATCTATTTGAGTCCAACATGAAAAAAAAAATCAAAATCACATGTAAAAAAAGAAACCATGTAGATCTACCATTCCAAGCATTGTACCAACAAAAGAAAAAGAAACGCATGTAGATCTAAAAGATACTAATATTGAAAAATCAACGTTGTTTTCTTGAAACAAACAAAATGAAACCAAAAATTTATGGGAGTCAAAACTGAAAAAAAAAAAAAATTAATAATAATAAAATGAGGGAGCCTCTGCCCTTTGCGTAGCCTCTGCGTCGCTTGTCGCCTTTGCCCTTTGCTCTCTTTCGTTCAAGAGAAAGACATGATTTTGGGGAATAAACAATGTTGTGGGCTATTTATATAGAAGGGTTAGTTTTGACCTATCAATCCTACTAAGTTCTTATGCTCACGTTTTTTTATACCAACCCCCCCCCCCCCCCCCCCCCCCCCAAATATTATTTTATCCCTCTCAGATGGCATAAAATCTAACCACATTATATAATCCTTTGGGTTATATAATACAATCAACACCCAACCAAACGCAAAATAAACTCAGATTGGACTAAAATAGTCAAATCTGGCCCAATAATCTGCCAAACAAACGAGCCACTTCTTCATGAATTCTAAACTCAACCTTATTTGGACATGCAATAGTTCTCGTCACGACTTTGAATTTCACCACCTCCATAACACAAGTGGGTATGTTGAAATTTTATCACTTGTGATCTTACCAATAAAATTACCTTTGAAATACGCCATATCTAAAATAGGTGAAATATCACCACAATGAGGTACAAATAAATACAACCACAACTATTAAAAGTGGTGAAATTTCATGGATTGGTAATAGAGTGGTAAAATTCTACAATTTTGTAATGTGAATAACATAAACTTTACCACTTTGTAATCACAAATCTCACCAACACCTTAGTATATAGGATAGAGTAGGAGTATTTCCATTACAGTGGCCAAATTTCACTACTCTCGCCATTTTATTAAACGCACTTAAGTTTTTTGTTACTCGAATTTCACCACTTTGTTCAAACCATATAGACCACCTATCAAACCAGTGAAACATAGTGAAATTTAATCACTTCACGAAACATGGTGATATTGCACCAATGTAAAGCACATGCAATAATTCATGATGATAAATAAGACCATAGGCATTCCCTCCCCAATGGATGGATAGGATGCTTTCAATCTAACGGTGGCCAATGAGTCTTCAGAACATTATTGAGCACTATAGGCCTAACCAACAAAGAAACCCACACATGTTTTGGGTTTGAGCTAAACCCCTTCGGTAATTTTTTGGTACCAATTAAAACCCATTCGTTCCTTTTATTTTATTTGTTGACATTTTTATCCCTGAAGAGTTAGGTATGCCATGTAATCATTAGTTTCTTTAAATTTAAAAAATTCTATAAATTCAAATTTTCAAACCCTTTTTTCACAAAATTATATTAGAATCGTGAAATCGAGATCTTCAAGATCCAATTTTGAATTTTATTTGTTGTTTAGCAGTTTATCTCTATACAAACAAATAATTATCTGTCTATTTGAAAAATGTCAACTTTAGATGCCCATAACTTCTTATTTTTTAGCCTTCTTGGGTGATTTTTTATAATATTTCATCTATTTTTTCTAGATCTAAGCATTGAGCTTGGAAATTGTGCATAAACAAATTATTTGGAGCCTTGTCTTGAGCTTTTATCTATTTTAACATATAATATTATTTGTTTGAGTTAAAGGACAATAACTTTACCATTTTTGACAGTTTTGTGCGATTTTTTTAGAAAAATTTATTTCATGTATTTTTTCGAGATCTAAGCATTGAACTTTAAAATTGTGCAAAACCAGGTAATTTGGAGTCTCATTTAAAGCTTTTTTTTCCCTCTTTTTTATTTATTTTTCCCCTATTTGAACAGATAAAATTGCATGTTTAAAATCAGATAATCATAACGTTCTCATTAGTTGGCATTTTTAGCTATATATTTTTTTAATTCATGTATTTTTTTAGATTAGTTGTAGATGTAAATTTTGCAAAAGGAGTATATATTTATTAGATTCCTGCAAAAAATATAAATATATATACATTTTTATAGTTTAGCTTGAATTTAAGTTTTTTAATCCCCCTCCACGAGTTCATAGTCAAGATTAATTTTATTTGATAGATCTTATTTTATCTGATTCCAAAACAACAAAATTTACAAAAAATGGACTCGTAGAATAAAAGTTATGTTGCATAAAAGGGTATTTTTTTTTACCAAAAGGGATGCAAATGATCTAATGAGTTAAATAAAACGTGCGTGTCCTTCAGCTTACTGAAGTTTGTTTTGTTTTGAGGGGGTTATGGCTGAAGCTAGGGATGAACAAATAGTTCGGTTAAGCGAAAACCTAATTGCAATGACCCAAAAAATCTATTTCAGTTCGGTTGTGTCACGACCCATCCCATTACGCGTGGAAATAGGACACGTGGCACGCCACCAAGGCTCATCCAAACATCATTTAACGATACGCAGCGGAAAGAACTTTAAAACAACCCTGGGTATTGTAAAACTTAGGGAACATTACCCTCTGAGTTTGTAAAATCATCCATAGAAATCAGAGTTATAAAAAGTTTTGTTCAATTAAAAATGTTCACAAGAATCCATATCAAATTACAGAGGTTCAGTCGACTGTCCAGTCGACTGTACTAGGGTCCAGTCGACTGTGTCTGACAGAAACTAAAACCCTAAATCCATAACAGAGGTCCAGTCGACTGCACAGTCGACTGCTTAGAGAAAACCAGTCGACTGCTTTTCTGTTCTAAGAAGCAGTGGCCAAAATTAACAGTGTTCAGTCGACTGTCCAAGGGGTCAGTCGACTGGTTCTCTTATAATATACTATCAGTGTCTAAATTCCACGAGGTCCAGTCGACTGACCCTGGGTCCAGTCGACTGCTCCCCTGCTGGGCAGCCTGTGTTGAAAATTAACAAGTCCTGCTACTCAATACCAACAACAAACACAACCACAACGGATTTTAACGTATTAAAACATAACTACAGATGTTCATTTACAAGATTACAATACTATAGAACTAATCTATGGTTCTATTACAACATATTACAAATCCTTACACAAGTTCAGGATTTAAAACAAAACAACCAAAACATATACAAGTGTGAAATCCCCGGCGTTCCTCGGCCTCACTCCTCACGATTCTTCTTGTCTTTCTTCTTACCTGCAATGGAGTACATCTCCACTGTTCAGCTATATGCTGAGCGTACAATTATAAATATATGCTTATATGACAATTCATGGTTTAAACATCTAAAACACATAGAAATAGTCTGTGGGGTGAGTGGTACGCATTCATCCGGTCGATGCCGTAGGAAGCCCACCTCTCCCACGCATCTCGTACACTGGTTGGGCCTTCCTCCATACCAGGTACCGTGTACTGGTTGGGCCCACCTCCAATCCAGACACAACCACAAATTCCAATTCCAACAAGATCGCAATCCTCAAGGTTCGAGGAGCTTACTCCGAATGAATTTGCACCAAACTCCCCTTTGACCCAAGTAGACACATAACATGCTCACATAAACAGTTATACGTGCTTTTATCATAATTTCACGTGCATAATTAACGGGCCTAACTAACACATGAATTTCGCCCGGATCCAAGAATATCAAAAGTGATGTCCAAAACATGAAAATCCATATATTTCATAGATCTAGAATTCATACCTCGTGCGAATCTCTTCAAACTTTGAAGGATCGTCTAGGGGGCTAAATAAACGTCGGATTTCGAATTTGGTATGATTCCTACAAGTTTTGCCTGATTTTTCCCAAAAGTCCAAAATTAAGATTTTACAAAAACTTGGCCAAACACGGCCTAAGTGGTACCAAAACGTAGATCTTACCTCCACGAGTTCAAATCTGAAATCTGGAGAAAATCTGACGGACGAACGGTCGCCGTTTGTCGTCGCAAAGCCTGTGGCAACAAAATCTTTCTTCTCTCCCCTCTCTCTAGATATTTAGGAGTTGTGGATGAGATTTCAATCTCATCCTCATCTATATATAGAAAAACTCTTTGGAAATTACATTTACCTCCCCACAAGTTTCTCAAACTTCTAATTAGCTCTCTAAACTTCGCACACGTTCATTTTATAACTTTACAAGTGAAAACTATAAATTTCAAAAGTTTTCGACTAGGTTTCGTTTGGGTCCAAAATAACGTCCGAAAACTATATTCTGTGAAATCTCTACACAACCTACCTTTTTAATTATCGCATCTCTCACGTTCTCACTACAGTTCTCAAAATGATACTATCATATCAAAGTTTATCAGAATTATACTACACAGGTATAATTACTATTCACAGAATTACCAGATAAGGTCAAATAACATTTAAATCATATAAATGTCATTTACTCATGATTATGTAATATGAACTTCCGTGTTCCCGTGTCCTCACTGACACCTTACCGTTGACTCACAGTCAACCTCAATCCACCATTATCAATTAACATTGATAACCTCTCAATTTACAATTATGCATGATAAAACTATAAATTTTTGGAACGGGTGTGACAGGTTGCAAAATCGAATTGAAATAATTAATTCAGTTCGATCAATAGCACAAGTGTAAATCGAATCAAACCGAAAAAATCAAATATATATACTACTACTACTACTAATTATAAAACCCTAACCTAACTCATTAGTTTCAATACTGATACGCCCAAATGTTCCAGTAATCTAGTGCTCCAAGTCTGACCCCGACTGACCTCCAGTGCTCCGGGTCCAACCCCGATCGACCTCCAGTGCTCTGGGTTTGACCCTGACCAACCTCAGGTCAGGCTGGGCTCGACCCAGTCTCCTTCAGTAATACGACTGTCCTCCAGCAGGCCAAGAAAACACCCAGCGAGAAGCAAACACTATCCAGGACTGCTTGGATAAACACATAGTTGTCACCTGAAATAGTTTCCTAAACTACTCACAAAATAATATATTTGCTTGGTGTCACCAGAGATAGTTTCCTAAACTACTTAGGAAATAAAATGTTCACTTTGTGCGTGGGATGACTTTTCATGCTATAAAATGAGTCCCCCACACCCCAAAAAGGGGATCACGATCAGAAGATGGTCAGTCTCTCTACAAGAGAAAACCCTATTCTTCAATACTGTTAAGAAACCTTAATATCATTCCCTTGGTAGTTTCAATTACCATCGTTGGATTACCAATGTCCATGTAGCAGTTTATTACACTTAGTGGAGTGCTCAAACACACGCATGGACGTAAGTTCCTTCATTAATATTGTCGAATCACATACAAACATGCTGCCTATATTTCTCTCTCCCTTTCTTCCATGCTTTTAATATGCTCTTAAACCATAAATCTGACTAGAACAAAAAATTGCATCATCAAATACTATGAGTAGTGATTGAGATGAGAATTGAGAACACGCTGAACATCCCAAAAGGGCCACCCACACCCATGGGAAAACAGAAAGAAAACAGCTTAATCGAATTATTACAAAACGAACCGAATTTGTATTTCAGTTAACCGAACCGAAATATATCAGTCCGCTAGTTCTCAAATCGAATCAGGCAAAAATTGAAGCTTCTTAAAATTAGAGAGTAAATTGCACTTTTCACCCTAAAGTTTCAAATGTGACATTATGATCTCTAAAGTTTGGGATGAGTCGCAATTTGTTCTCCCAGATACTTTTTTGCAACAAATTTTTTACTTTTAATGACGAAATTATTCGTCACTAAAAGGATAATTGGACTTATTTGCTTGAGTTGTAAAAATTTAGGGACCAAACTATCACATTTGAAATTTTAAGATCTAAAGTGCCAAACCACCTAAACTTCAAAGGTAAAAAGTGCAATTTACCCAAAAATAGAAGGAGGCAAATCAAACTCGACTTTAAGTTTAAGGGAAAGTGTAAGAGTGTGTTTGATAAGCTAGTTAAGTGGTGCAAATGAAGACTTTCAGCATTTTTTTTTTCCAGTGCATTTAATAACGTTCTACTTAATTGAAAATGCAATAAAAAAATCACTGAAAATATTAAGTGAATAGTTTTTACTGAAAATAATTACTAAATGCAGACTATTTCAATAGTTAAAAAACTATTTTCAATATTATAAATTTAATCGCTTAAAAATTTCAGTACTTAAAATCCAACGCTTAATTTTCAGTAATTTTATCAAACTTACCATAATTCTTCCATTTATTTATTTCCTTTTCTGGCAAGCACACGTCAATACTATTTCACCGCCAAACATGTCACTAGTCAAAAAAGTCATTTTCTCTTACCTACCCGTTCCTATTTGACTATTTCACTCGCCACGTTTGGATGTGAGGTGGGGTGGCCCAAACACACACCCAAAGAATAACGTGTTCCGCTTGCGCTTGGAATTTTGGAAAACGCCGCGCTTTTATTTCCCTCCTCCTCCGTCACTCCCCACACTGAGTAAACAACACACACACACATACATGTTCATCTCTATATCTTATTCATTCGACAAACCCGCATCGCCAAATCCAATCAGAAAAAGTCTCTGTGTGGGCAGGTTTGCTCCAAAAGTGATTACTATGTGGAGTAATTTGGATCTATCGAGGAGAGTTGAGTCATTTTGTATTTTAATCATTTCTTTATCGAAAACTTGTGGATATGCGTGATTACTGTTTGACTTGAGGAGATTTCGAGGAGTTCTGAGATGGGTTTTCTTCATTTTGTTTGATTTGACTTTGGTTGGCGAAAATATTGTCTGATTGATTGATGAGAGAATAAGAGAGGTTTGCTTTTATATTGATTTGATTTTCTGGAAGTGGCGAAGGAAGAATTTGAAATTTGAAATTCGGCTGAATCTGAAATCAGTTTGGAGATGGGTTTCGTTAGTACTGTGATGGGTTTTACTGGATTTGGAGTTGGGGTTTCTGCTGGTCTTGTAATTGGGTATTATCTTTTCATCTACTTCCAGCCCACCGATGTCAAGGTTCCTCTTCCTCTCTCTCTCTCTCTCTCTCTGTATATATATAAATATATATACATGTGTATACTCGTTTGTTGCACTGTGTTTGTTGTTCTCGTTTTAAAAGATAACAAGAGAAAGGGATGATTCTTTTCATTATAATATGATCCTATCTATACAACTCTAAAGAGCAATAATAAAGGAAAGATAATCAAGAAAATCAGAGAAATAAAAACTGCATTTAATTAGGTCAACATGACCAATATGGAAACTAGTAAATGCTGAATTGTTTCCTAATTTCAACACTCCCCTCAAGCTGAGGTGAAGATATTAACAAGTCCCAGCTTGCCAAGAGATGACTGAAGCAATCCTGGATCAATTGACTTAGTGAACATATCCGCAGTTTGATTGGATGATGACACAAAGCTAGGTTTGACAATTCCAGACCGAACTTTCTCACGAATAAAATGGACATCAACTTCTATGTGTTTCGTTCGCTCATGAAGAACTGAGTCGGAGGACAGCATGATAGCAGACTTATTATCACAAAAAAGAGTGGATGAGTCTTTGACTGGGAAGCCCAACTCATCAAGAAGTGAACGAAGCCAGAGAAGTTCACATGTGCCCTGAGCCATGGCACGATATTCAGCTTCGGCTGATGAACGCGAGACGACAGCTTGTTACTTACTTTTCCAGGATATAAGATGATTACCACGAAAAGTACAGAAACCAGAAGTAGAACGTCTATCACCTTTGGAACCCGCGTAATCTGCATCAGTGAAACAGGAGAGACCTGACTGTGCTCCTGATTTAAAGAAGAGTCCAAGACCCGGACAAGTCTTGAGGTATCGAAGAATATGATATACAGCATCTAAGTGTGAAGTACGCGGTGAGTGCATAAATTGACTTACAACACTAACAGCAAATGTAAGATCCGGACATGTATTTGTCAAGTAGATGAGACGACCCACAAGACGCTGGTACACTGAAGGATCTGGTAAAAGATCCCCCATCTCAGCAGTCAACTTGAGATTAGGATCCATAGGTGAGGAGGCTGACCTACACCCAAGCATACCAGTATCCTGAAGAAGATCTAGAGAATACTTTCTTTGTGAGAGAGAGATACCATAACGAGATCTAGCCACCTCAATACCAAGAAAATATTTTAGAGGACCCAAATCCTTAATATCGAACGACATCCCAAGATTTTGCTTTACTTGCACAATACCTGATGCATCGTCACCGGTAATGATAATGTCATCGACATAAACAGAGAAAATAATGCACTTTCCTTGGGAGTTACGGCGAATAAAGCAAGTATGGTCGGAGTGACATCGAATAAATCCCATAGTAAGCACCACATCACTAAAACGGCTGAACCATGCACGAGGCGATTGTTTTAACCCATAGAGAGATTTGAGAAGGCGACATACTTTACCCAAATACTCCCCCTGAGCCCGAAAACCTGGAGGAGGGTCCATGTAGATAACTTCGGACAAATCACCATTAAGGAAAGCATTCTTGACATCCAGTTGATGAAGAGGCCAAGAATAGGATGCAGCAAGGGAAACCAGGAGGCGAACTGTAGTAAGCTTAGCAGCAGGTGCGAAAGTAGCACCAAAATCCTTACCAGGAACCTGAGTGAAGCCTTTAGCAACCAAACGAGCCTTATAGCGATCAATAGTCCCATCCGCTAAATACTTCAGGCTGAAGACCCATTTACAACCAACCGTGCGCTCACCAGCAGGTAAATCAACAAGTTCCCATGTCTGATTGCCATGAAGAGCATCCATTTCCGCTTGCATGGCAGCCACCCACTGAGCATCCTGAAGAGCTTCATGTACAGAACGAGGAATAGGAACCGAATCAACCTGACTTAAATATGACTGATAAGAATGAGACAAACCCTGATAAGAAAGATACTGAGAAATGGGGTGGTTAGTACTATCAGATAAAAGAAAGCGAGCAGGGAGGTGGCGAACACGAGATGTATAACGGGGAGGAACAGGAGCAGGAGGAATAATAGGAGATAAAGGAGAAGAAGTAATACCTGTATTCGGAGAAGACGTTGGCAGAGGGTCAGAGGGTCGCGGCCGGCGAGAGTAGACCTGGGAAGGATCACTAGTAATGACAGGAGGTAAGGTTGCATCGGTGGAGTCAAGAATAGGAACAGGGCGTGGGAGGATAGAGTCATCCACGACAACAGGAGGTGCCACCGGTGCAAGCTCTGCAGGAGAAGAAGACCCTGGAAAAAATGGAATAGTTTCTAAAAAAGTAACATCCAAGGAATGATATAAATGACGAGTGACTGGATCATAGCACCTATACCCCTTGGACATTGAAAAGTACCCCAAAAACACGCAACGAGTAGCTTTATTGTCAAGTTTTGTGCGGGTAGGACTCCTATTTTGAACAAAACAAGTGCACCCAAAGACCCGAGGTATAAGAGAAAACAGGGTGCAAGATGGCTTAAGAACATGAAGTGGGGCCTTCCCATCAAGGATACGACTTGGAGTACGGTTAATAAGGTAGGTGGCAGTGAGGACAGCCATGTGCCAAAAGTATTTAGGAACATTCATTCCACATAGGAGACATCGAACAACAGCCATGAGGTGGCGGTTCTTACGTTCCGCCACACCATTCTGTTCAGGGGTGTAGGGACAAGTAAGTTGTTGAAGGATTCCATCTTTGTTAAGGGCAGCCCTAAATTCATCAGTTATATATTCACGACCATTATCAGACCGTATGTTACGAACAACAGTGTGGTATTGGGTTTTAATCATTTGTAGAAAAGTTCTAAAGTGAGTGAAAACTTCAGATTTTTTCTTCATAAGGTAGACCCATGTACAACGAGTGTAATCATCAATAAACGTGACATAGTAACGGTGTTGTGACAAGGCGGTGACAGGTGAGGGCCCCCACACATCGGAATGAATAAGATCAAATGCACTTGGCGCTCTATGCATGCGGGGAATATAAGATGTGCGAGTATGTTTAGACAATTCACAAACCACACATTTAAAATCAAAATCCTTGCAAGCTTTATTCAAAGGAGGAAAAAGCCAACATAAATACTGGAAATTCACATGTCCTAGGCGGGCATGCCACAGATCTAAAGTTTTAAGATTAAAAACATATGTATTAGAATTTGGTAAAACATAATTATTAGTAGAGACTGGCAAAACGGAGGCTTGCAAACTGGAAGAGGACACCCTGGAAGACGGAGGATCACCAAAGTAGTAGAGACCGTCACGCTCATACCCCCTGCCAAAAATCCTTTTCGAATTCAGGTCCTGCAAATAACAACAGGTGGGTAAGAACACAACGGCACAGTTAAGGGTCTTGGCAAGACGATTAACAGAGAGAAGGTTATAGGCAAAATTAGGTACATAATAAACAGAGGAAAGAGTAATATCGGGGGATAGACGAGCATCACCCTGACTGTGAATGAGAATAGATGACCCATCAGCAATACGAACAGATTGGTCAATTTGAGTAAAATGAGACGTGAAAGATGAAAGCTCACCAGTCATATGATTATTAGCACCAGAATCCAGAATCCATGTGGGATTTGCTGACTTACCATGCAGAGCGGTTGGATTACCTGCAGCAATAGCAGCCGTGGGACCTGAAGATGAGGAAGAAGTACCAATGCCTATCTGGGACTGTAACTGGGCAATTTGAGCCTGAATGTGATCAAGATCCGGTGGAGTAGGAGTAGAAACCATCTCAGCAATAGCACCAACACGAGAAGCTCCTCTACCACGGCCAGTGGGACGATTACGATATTGCTGCTTCAACTCAGGATGAAGGTCAAAGCAACGTTCAATAGTGTGACCCGGAGTGCGACAATGCTGGCAAAACGGACGATTACCCCCAACATAGGAACGATGACCACCGGGAGGGGGACGATTGCCCCCAGGACGAGAGCCAGAGGGAGCAGCAAATGCCATCTGATCTGGAACCGTAGGAGAAGGCTCGGGAACCCGAGAGGGTGTTAGGATTCGACGTCTCCGCTCATCTCCATCTACAGTAGCAAATGCCTCATAAAGAGAAGGCATAGGAGTGGTATTCAGGATTTGGGTGCGAAGAGTTTCAAATTCGGGCTTCAAGCCCATCAAAAACTGATAAGTATGGCGACGATCCAGGCGCTTTGACTCAACAGCACCATCAGTAGTAAACTCACTAAGGGGCTCATATTGAGCCAATTCCTCCCAACGTGTATGAAGGTACCCAAAGTAATCAGCGACTGTAAGACCCAAAGTCTCCTGAGAGGCGTGAGAAATATCCCGGTAGAGTTCAAAGATACGGGAATCATTATGAGCGTGAGCATACATTTTAGACAAAGCGGTCCACAAACCATGAACGGTATCGTGATACATAAATATATGATAGACACGTTCCTCCATAGAATTAAACATCCATCCCAAGATAATACAATTATCAGTGTACCATTCTTCATACTTAGGATCCGTCTCAAGAGGAGTAGGTACTTTTCCAAGAAGCCACCCAATCTTACGTTTACCACCAAGATAGAGACGAAAAGAGCGAGACCAGGCATGAAAATTCTTTCCATTTAACAGCACGCTCGTAACACGTTGAGCCAGTGTTGTAGGATGGGAGAGAGATATATCTTGGAGAGGAATCAGAGCAATTGGGTTTTGTTGAGTAGGATTGACAAGGTCGTTGCCCGAATCTTTACCGTCGGTTGCCATTAATTGCAATAGAAATTAGTAACACCAGATTATGGAGGAACGGAGACAGCCGGAGACTCGGCTATTGATGACGGGGGTAACCTGACGAATGGTTACCCAGACTGAAGACAAAGAGTGCAGAGAGAACTCTAATACATCATGAAGAAAGGCCCTACAAAGGGCTTAACAGAGCAGCCAAAGAGCTGCGACACCAGGCAGTGGCCTGGGGGAAGGGGAGCTGCGGTACTGCTGTGGTGGCCTGAGGGGCTGCGGCACTGCTGTGGGGGCCTGGAAGGCTGCGGCACAGTCTTTGATGAGAGAAGAGAGTCACGGCTAGGGCTTGTTGCCCTCGGCTAGAGCTTGTAGGGTTTGTCGCAGCTTTGGCTGGGTGTTGAAGGCTGCGGCAATGGGTGGTGATGTTGGGTGATGATAGTTTGCTCTGATACCAAAAAGATAACAAGAGAAAGGGATGATTCTTTTCATTATAATATGATCCTATATATACAACTCTAAAGAGCAATAATAAAGGAAAGATAATCAAGAAAATCAGAGAAATAAAAACTGCATTTAATTAGGTCAACATGACCAATATGGAAACTAGTAAATGCTGAATTGTTTCCTAATTTCAACAGTTTTCATTTGATATGACGTTGCAGTGAAGTTTGGAATGTTAAATCGATTATAAGGGTTGAAAATTTTCAATATACTGTATTGCCTAATTTTCTGAAGAATTCTGGAATATATATACGGGTTTTAGCCTTTTAGGAGAGCCTCAGTTTCTTGGAAAGTAGATAAACATATTCTTCCAGTTGGATGCCATACCAACACTTTCACTTTCTCTCTCACTGTTTTTACAGTACGTGTAATGGCTTTGGAAAGAAATTTAAATATCAATGGGAATTGAAAAGAGTGGTGTTGTTTGCTGAAATATCCTTTTGGACCTGATTGTAATTTGGATATCGGTTATTGATTAGAACTAATTGATTTTTTTTGAGTGGTTTGAGTTTATTTCATTCTTATACAATAGATAAAAGAAGTGCTTCTGAAATTTGAGTGTCTCAAGAGATTCAACCATGACTCCACACGTGTTGGAACACAATCATGTTTGTGGCAGAGGCAATGATGTTTTAGAAGTTGCTGGCTGGAGCTCTTTGCATGATCAGTGATCACACTTACAATTCAATGGAGTGCATTTGTTTGACTTTCTTTGTTTTAGCATGCATAAAGTTGTATTAATTTTTCCCTTTCTTTTTGGCTGAGTTATGTCAAGTTGTCTGGCCATTAATGGTGGTGTGGTGTGTTTGTTTACTCCGCTTTGGAGGCTCGTGCTTATCATTGTGCTGGAAAAGCTAAGTTTTGTGAAACTTATACAAGTACTTATTCACGATCAGTTGGGCTGTTAGCTAATAGAATATACGAGAGTCTTGTTCCCTTGATGTGTGTTAAGTAGTTATATAGTAATAGATATGGAGGTGAAGTTGACACTTCGAAAATAAGATCACGGTCATGCATAAAAAATCTTTAGGGAAGGGGGATGTATGGTAAGATGCAAGTACTATCCCGTGAAGTGGGGCCCTAGTTGTCTTAAGGCAAAATGGCTGATACATGGTGGGCGTTTGTGGTGACCGGAAAGGTATTAGAAGACTGCAAGGTCTATCCTGAGTTTGACAGATGTGTGACCATTCAATTCTTATTTTCTTTTCCAATCATACAGTATTTTTTTTTACATAAAGAAAGTAAATACAGGGTAAAAGAAAAAGACACTGCCAATTTTGTAGTTTGGGTTTAACAAATTTTCTTCCCAACATTCGAGGTGGCTGAAATTTAACCCAATTCGATTTTTGGCTTTTTCAGGATCCTGTCATCCGTCCACTGGTAGAGCAAGACTCCGAAACTTTGCAACGGATGCTTCCTGAGATTCCCCTTTGGGTGAAAAATCCAGATTATGATCGTGTATGCATTTATTGGTTCTTACTACCTCCCAAATCTGTTCCTTGCTTGGTTCTTGACCTGCACTAGTTTTTGACAACTTTTCGTTCGTTGTTTTTGTTCTTTGAAGATTGACTGGTTAAACAAGTTTATTGAATACATGTGGCCTTTTCTCGACAAGGTAATTTGCCGTGGATAACCATGTTTGAATCTTTATTTATATCATCCTCTTGTTCTTAGCTTTTGTCATATTGTCTATAGATGTCTCAACACTCATAACTTTTTTTATAGGCAATATGCAAGACTGCAAAGAACATTGCAAAGCCTATTATTGCAGAGCAGATTCCAAAATACAAAATTGAATCAGTTGAGTTTGAAGCTCTTAGTTTAGGGTCTTTACCGCCGACTTTCCAAGGTTAGTGAGTTGTTTATGTCCTCTCTCTTTTGCTATTGCAGTAGATAGATGTTTGGGAGTTTGATGATACTATTTGATTTCCGTTCGTAATAGATATGGAAGATGTTGTGCTTCCAAAATTTGACAGTAGAAGATATGTGGAATTGAGTATTGGGGCCAACTTCCAATTGCCCTCCATAGGGTTGTCTTGTAAAGCCCAGCCCATTCAACTCCTTAAAACCCAGGTGTTAAAGAGAGGGGAACTAAGGCCTTATAAACCGCACATGCAACAACACATCTAAGCGATGTGGAATGACAACACGCCTCCGTGCGTGTGGCAAAGGCACACACGTGGATTACAGAGATAGGGGACTGATAAGGTTTTGATACCACTTGTAAGGCCCAGCCCATTCAACTCCTTAAAAGCCAGGTGTTAAGGAGAGGGGAACTAAGGCCTTATAAATTGCACATGCAACAATACATCTAAGTGATGTGGAACGACAGCAGGTTGATATGAATTTGTTGCATTGGCTGCATGTGGTTGTAGCCATGTCATGTCATTTTACCAAGGGGCTTAACTAACACATTATAAATACGTTGTAAAGCAAGTATATTGTGAAATTGCACAGTAATATATGGTATATTCTTTTAAAAATATGTTATAGGAAACAATGCAGGCCATGCTGGCGATACTAGGAGGAAAGTCTTTTGAGGTGGTCGTTACTGGGGAATATGACATAGGGTTATTATGTCAGTCTTGAAAAAGGAAGAGGATTGGTAGATACGAGGACATGCAGCTTCACATACGTAGTTTGAAACTGAATTTTCTTTAGATATACTTTTTAAGTCACAAAAAATGCTTCAGGTAGTAGTCATTTCGTAAATATTTAAAAAAAAACGGGTAAATGTAACTTAGGGGCTATTTTTAGAGTATGTACCTCACTTGAACATGGTTTGCAATCCCTCTTGGCACTGTCAATGATATCACAGTAATTAAATTGTGGGAGGAAATGCAAATTCTGTATCCACAGGTAACTATCAAGATAGTTTTTGGTTTTTCTTTTGTCAGAGAAGATCAGTTGTTGCCTGAGCTGTTGATACTTCATGACACCGAAGAAAGTTGGAGCCTTTATGGTGCCTATCATTTGCACAGTGCCATTGCTGCCTGAGATCAGAGGCCACAAAATCTCTCTCTCTCTCTCTCTCTCTCTCTCTCTTAATTCGTTTGATCAGTCTTTAGAAGTTTACAATATTGTTATTGGATAAACAAAAAGGAGAAGAATGGTCACAATTTGCCTTCTGATTTGGGTAAATAAATAAGACTACAAGAGGACGCATAGAAGAACGCTTGCATAGACAAGTTGTTGCTTTGGTAATGGCAGATAGTGAAGGCAACTAGGCAGCATGCATTTGAGCAATCATATCTTTCATGTTCGATGTTTATCATCCTATTGTACCATTTCACTCAATAGAATGCAATAAACTTGCAGTTCCTACCATTTTGATAATTTCTTTGTACTGGAAATCTCCTTTGGCTATAGAAATTGCTCTTCCTTTGCATACGTTGTAATGGCAGTGTTGACCTAGCTGAATGTATTGATCTAAGTTCAGGGAGGCGGTTGTGTCACCGAATATTGCAGAGGAACTTCAATGTTGACTTGCGATCTTGATGTTCATTTTCCATTGTGGGACTTTCATTTTCTCCTTCTGTTACAAATGCACTTTTTCATAGTTATTCAACAAAAGATGAATAACTTGCACCGTATATGCAATTGATAGTGTTGGTGTATCAATTTGGGTGGTAACTGCAAATATTATGCTCATAAAACTTTGCACTCAATTCTTTCTGCAATATATTATGTTTTTCCAGGTATGAAGGTATATGTTACTGAGGAGAAGGAGCTGATAATGGAACCGTCCTTTAAGTGGGCCGGAAATCCTAGTGTCATCGTTGCTATCAGCGCATTTGGCTTGAAGGGGACCGTTCAGGTTTGTTATATTTCTAAGAGAGAAAAGTTTTTCGCATGTTCTATTATAATTTTTGTGGGAGTCTCAGGTGGTGGATTTGCAAATCTTTGCCGCACCGCGTGTCACATTAAAGCCGTTGGTTCCAAGCTTTCCTTGTTTCGCCAATATCTGTGTCTCTCTCATGGAGAAGGTTTGTGATTGTGATGTTTGTATCAGTGGTTTGTCTTTTTCTTGCGAATTACATGTCTTTGTGTCATGCCACGATTTACCAAATAATTAGAATATATTTAGTTATTCATTTATAATTAAATCGTAGGTAGTGACAGGTTTAAGATTTGTCAGAAGAGTAGCATTCACCGAATTAAATAAACTTATTCTAAGTCGATACAAAAGTCTCGGTCCCATCTAAAGCATCCACAATAGAAATATTACAATCCGAGAATTTATTTGTAATTATACAAAGTAGTTTAAAACTAAGGTCTTCACTATCCAGAATTAGGACTACTCCACTCCTCGCTATTTATTTTTTTGCTCATCAATTCCTGAAATACAACACAACCATGGAATTTTTAACGAGGACCAGTAATGAATATTGGTGAGTGACACATAAGCTTTCCTTTATGCAAAATATACAACAGTTTACTAAATAACAATTTATTTTGTACTTGAGCTTTGCTTTGGTTACCTGTATTATATGTGTTAACCTGCATGCATTCACAAACTCACATTATTTATTAATTCTGCTCACACTTGATTGTACAAGAAACGCCCATAGCACCCCAACCTACTTGCTTGGAAGGTGTATAACATTCGCTAGCCTACTTGCTAGAGTCGAATGGTATATGAGTACTCACTGTAAGGCACTCTCCGTCCTGGTCACTTATGGACTATCTCAGTCTTCTCAGGTTTATGTCTCTTGACATAAAGTCTCAACTATCTACCCTAACTCCAGAGCGGTAATATAATATGAAGGCATGTTAATGTTACCCAAGTCAAATATATAATTAGTTAATAGTCAAACAATTATTATCGACAATATATAAGAATGGTTACAAATGACTTACTTTGATTTATGTTTAGACAACAATAGTCCTAGCAATTGACATAAATTTTCCATAAATAATTACCAATTACTTAATCCTTTGTTCATTGGTTGGAAATTAATGCAACCAAAATAAATCAGAGTTTAAAAAAAACATAATGGAATAAAAATATTTATATATTAAGTAGAGTATCTGCTTTGACTCCAATTACTTCAAACCCCAAACAACCCCTAGTTGGGCATCCGTACATGAGTCCATTCAATGGACCTAAGCCATTCTTTCCATAAAAAAATATGAAACTATCATTGCTGGGGACAAGGTTTGAATTCCAAAACCTTGGTACAAAGACATGCCCCCCCCCACTACGTCACTTGCAACTTTGTTAATCACTTGCAAATATTATGTATTCAGAACAAAAGAGAATGGGTAAAAGATATATTATTACTGTACATCCCCCAATAATATATAGTGTTACAAGAAGAACGAAGAAGGAAAGCAAATCAAAGCAAATCAACAGAAAAGGAAATAAAATAAACTGCATTAATATGGTCAACATGACCTATAAAGACACACTAAAATCCGGGGATAAAATCTCCTAATTTCAACACTCCCCCTCAAGCTGTGGCGAAGATATTGACGAGACCAAGCTTGCTGATAGATGACTGAAGAAGTGTTGGACCAATGGATTTAGTGAACATATCTGCGGTCTGATCTGATGAAGGAACAAACCTCGGTGTGATGACTCCTGACCGAACTTTTTCCCGAATGAAGTGAATGTCAACCTCTATATGCTTAGTTCTTTCATGAAGAACTGAATCAGATGATAACATGATAGCAGATTTGTTATCACAAAATAACTTGGATGAGTCTACCACAGGGAAGCCTAACTCATCAAGAAGAGAGCGAAGCCATATGAGTTCACATGAACCCTGAGCCATGGCACGATACTCAGCCTCAGCAGAAGACCGAGAGACGACAGCTTGCTTTTTACTTTTCCAAGAGATAAGATGACTACCTCGAAAAGTACAGAAACCAGACGTAGAACGTCTGTCACCTTTTGAGCCTGCATAATCTGCATCAGTAAAACAGGAGAGACCTGATTGAACTCCTGTCTTAAAGAATAGACCAAGGCCAGGACAGGTCTTGAGATATCGAAGAATATGATAGACAGCATCAAGATGTGAAGTACGTGGTGAGTGCATAAATTGACTCACGACACTAACAGCAAAAGTCAGATCCGATCTTGTGTTCGTCAAATAGATGAGACGACCCACAAGACGTTGATATATCGAGGGATCTGATAAGGGCTCTCCCAGTTCAGCAGTCAGCTTCTGATTCGGATCCATAGGGGAAGAGGCAGGTCTACACCCAAGCATACCTGTATATTGGAGGAGATCAAGAGCATACTTCCGTTGGGATAGCGAAATACCATGGTGGGACCGAGCCACCTCAATTCCAAGAAAATACCTCAGAGGACCCAAATCTTTAACGTCGAATGATATTCCAAGAGAACACTTCACTTGCACAATACCAGACGTATCATCTCCTGTGATAATTATATCATCAACATAAACAGAAATAATGATACATTGCCCTTTGGAATTACGACGAATAAAACACGTATGATCGGAGTGACACCGAATAAATCCCATAGTAAGCACCACATCACTAAACCGGCTGAACCATGCACGAGGAGACTGCTTCAATCCATAGAGAGATTTGCGTAGGCGACAAACCTTCCCCGAATACTCCCCCTGAGCCCGAAAACTAGGAGGGGGATCCATGTAGATAACTTCAGACAAATCACCATTAAGAAACGCATTCTTGACATCAAGCTGATGAAGAGGCCAAGAATAAGAAGCAGCCAGAGATACAAGAAGCCGGACCGTGGTGAGTTTAGCAACTGGTGCAAAAGTAGCCCCGAAATCCTTACCTGGAACTTGTGTGAAGCCCTTAGCCACAAGACGGGCCTTATACCGATCAATGGTTCCGTCCGCCAAATACTTAACACTGAAAACCCACTTGCAGCCAACTGTACGTTCACCATTTGGGAGAGAGACAAGTTCCCAGGTTTGATTGTTCTGAAGAGCACTCATTTCTGCTTTCATAGCAGCCACCCACTTTGGATTCTGAAGAGCTTCATGGACCGAGCGAGGAATAGAGACAGAATCAACTGCACTAACAAAGGAGCTAAATGGTTTTGACAGACCCTGATAAGAGACATACTTAGAAATTGGGTGGTTAGTACTACTGGAAAGAATATAGCGTGAAGGAGGGCGACGAATACGAGTAGGATAACGAGGAACAGCAACATCAGAAACTAAAGGAGGAGATGAGATACCTGATTCCGGAGAAGACGTTGGCACGGGGTCTGGAGCGCAAGGACGACGAGAGTACACCTGTAAAGGATCACTTGTAACAACTGGGGGCAAAGGGTCACTAGGTTGATCACTGGGTATATCAAGAATAGGCACTGGACGAGGCAGAACTGAGAGATCAGTATCCACGACATGTTCTACTGGAGTTTCCAGAGAAGAAGAAGCACCTGTAAAAAACGGAATTGTTTCCAAAAAAGTGATATCCAAAGAATGATACAAATGACGTGTGACAGGATCATAACAACGGTATCCTTTGGACATGGAGGAATACCCCAAAAATACACACCGAACAACCTTATCATCAAGTTTAGTATGTGTACGGCTGCGATTTTGGACAAAACAAGTGCACCCAAAAACCCGGGGGACAATGGGAAAGAGTGTACTACCAGGCCTAAGGACATGAAGTGGGGCCTGACCTTGTAGAATACGGCTAGGAGTACGATTAATAAGGTAAGTAGCAGTAAGTACAGCAAAATGCCAAAAAGACTTGGGAACATTCATACCACGTAAGAGACACCTAACCGTAGCCATGAGATGACGGTTTTTACGTTCGGCCACCCCATTTTGTTCGGGGGTGTACGGACACGTGAGTTGTTGAAGGATCCCCCCCTTGTTAAGTTCGGCCCGAAATTCATTAGTAATATATTCCCTACCATTATCAGACCGAATATTACGTACAACAGTATGAAATTGAGTTTTAATCATTTGAAGAAAATTTCTAAAATGAGAGAAAACCTCAGACTTTTTCTTCATAAGATAAACCCAAGTACAACGAGTATAGTCATTAATAAATGTAACATAGTATCGGTGCTGAGACATGGATGTGACGGGGGAAGGTCCCCACACATCGGAGTGAATAAGGTCAAAGGCACTAGGTGCCCGATGCATGCGAGGAATATAAGAAGTGCGAGTATGTTTTGACAATTCACAAACCACGCATTTAAAATGGAAATCCTTACAAGCTTTATTTAATGGAGGAAATAACCAACATAAATATTGAAAGTTGACATGACCTAAACGAGCATGCCACAAATCTAGAGTTTGTAATGAAAACACATATTTATTTGAATCAGGCAAAACAAAATTAGGAAGAGCAGGTAACACGGTAGCTTGAAGACTGGAAAACGTCCTTGACACCGAAGGATCACTGAAATAGTAAAGACCGTCACGCTCAAACCCCCTGCCAAAAATCTTCTTCGTAGTCAGGTCCTGCAAATAACATGAATGAGGTAAGAAAACAACAGAACAGTTATGGTCTTTGACAAGGCGATTAACCGAAAGCAAGTTAAAAGCAAAATTGGGAACGTAGTACACAGACGAAAGAGTGATATCAGAAGATAATCGGGCATCACCCTGACTGCAGATAGGAATAAAAGATCCATCTGCGATACGAACAGACTGTGTAATGGAGGTAATAGGTGAAGTATAAACAGAAAGCTCACCAGTCATATGATTATTTGCTCCAGAATCGAGAATCCAAGTAGGGTGGCCGGACTTACCATGAAGAGCAGTAGGAGTACCTACAGCAATGGCGGCTGTGGGGCCAGTGGATGAAGGCGGAGGAGGAGCTCCCAAACCTACATGAGACTGAAGTTGAGCAATCTGAGACTGAAGTTGATTATAATCAGGTGGAGTAGGAAGCATCTCAACAACCGCTCCTGTACGAGGTGCACCACGGTCGCGACTAGTACCACGACCAGCAGGTCGAGTCCGAGTAAACTGCCCTTTCAATTCTGGGTGAAGGGTGAAACAGCGATCGATGGAGTGACCCGGTGTGCGACAATGCTGGCAGTAAGAGCGATTACCTCCAGGACGAGCACCAGAAGAAGCAGGAAAGGCCATCTGGTCAGGGACAGGTGAAGGAGAGGGCCTAGGATCAGGAGCAGATAGCAGGCGACGACGTCTCTCATCACCATCAACGGTAGCAAAGGCCTCAAATAAAGAGGGCATAGGGATGGTATTTAGAATCTGAGTGCGAAGGGCCTCATACTCGGGCTTTAGGCCCATCAAGAACTGGTAGGTACGGCGGCGATCAAGTCGCTTAACTTCAACATCTCCATCATTGGGAAAGTCAGTGATGGGCTCATATTGAGCTAACTCCTCCCACCGAGTCTGCAGGTATCCAAAGAAGTCGGAAACAGACAGTCCCAAAGTAGTCTGGGAAGCATGAGAGATATCCTGGTAGAGCTAAAAAATACGCGAGTCAGAATGCGCATGATCATACATTTTCTTCAAAGCTGTCCAAAGTCCATGAACAGTATCATGATACATAAACATATTATAGGTCCGTTCATCCATTGAATTAAACATCCTGCCCAGAATAATACAGTTATCTGTAAACCATTCCTCAAACTTCACGTCTGATTCGGCAGGTTTAACCTCGTTCCCAAGTAACCACCCAATTTTCCGTTTGCCTCCAAGGTAGAGGCGAAGGGAGTTAGACCATGCGTGGAAATTTTTTCCATTGAGAAGAACACTGGTGACTCGGTGAACGGGAGTCGGATGAGATACAGAGAGATCCGAACGAGCAGTGATTGGATCAACGGTCTTATGAGTCATGATGCTGTGAAGAGTGACCAAAAAACAAGACGGAGACTGCTGGAATAATCTGCTGGTATAAACACACTGATTTTGTAGAATCAACGGGCACAGCCGGAAACTCGGCGAAGGAGAAAAATAGCAACCGGAAACTCGGTCACCGCCGGAAACTCGGTGGAAGAAGGGGGCAACCGGAAACTCGGTTACCCAGACTGAAGACGGAGAGCGCGAGACTGGCTCTTTAGCACATCACAAACAGGCCCTCACAAGGGCACAGAAGCAGCCTAAGAGCTGCAACACCAAGCCGAAGGCTTGGGAGGGTGCGCCGCACAGAGGAGAAGCCCCAGGGGCTGCGGCGCAGTGGCTGAGGGTGGTGGGTGTTGTCGCCGAGGGTTGGGAGGTGCCGGCGAGGTGTGGTGGTGATGGCGCAGGCTGTGGGGGTGGTGGGGAGTTGCGGCGCAAGGGTGGTGGTGGTGGTGGATCGTATGTTGCTCTGATACCAAAAAGAGAATGGGTAAAAGATATATTATTACTGTACATCCCCCAATAATATATAGTGTTACAAGAAGAACGAAGAAGGAAAGCAAATCAACAGAAAAGGAAATAAAATAAACTGCATTAATATGGTCAACATGACCTATAAAGACACACTAAAATCCGGGGATAAAATCTCCTAATTTCAACAAGAACTAGTTCAGTTAGCAAGTTACCACCATCCGCAAGGAAAAGAAAAAGAAATAGTAACCTCAGATAACAATTTTACTGTTCCTATATATATATATATTAAAACACTTGTATTAAGAGTCCAAAAATGTTTAGTCTCCAAAAATTTAGTCTGTCAGAAATATTTTCTCTCTTTCTTTTTATTTTTTCCTAAAAAAGGAAGAAAAAGAAACTCAATATTGCTAAGTAACTCCCAAATTGTGGTCTTTTAATGGCTAAAAGAAAATAACCAAAGGTATAAAGGCATATCATTCTTTATCAATATATACCTATATATGTATGTATGTATATACATAAAAGTGAAAGTTCTGTAGGCCCTCACCTTAATATATCGGTTCAAGTTGCTTTGAAAGAGACCTTCCTATTTCCAGCTCCCACTACTGACTTTTAAACCACTTGAGCCAAACAGCCAAACAGAGCCTTACACTATTGGGGTCTTTCTGTATTTAGTTTTGGGTGTGCAGTGAAGCATAAACAGTCCCTATTTATAAGCACAGTTAGTACGTGTATAATGTAGTATAAACCTTACGTGTATCCCCCATGATGTCAGGACATTATCCTATTCACCTAGCCACCTCACCTACCTAGGCTATCAAATATTATAAAACTAGAAATATCCTTAGTTCATTGTACAGAGAGCTAAATGGTCCCTTATTTGTTACTCAAGTCCTTTGTACCAAATTGTTTCATCATTTTTTTTGGGTTAATTTCAAAAACACCCCCTCAACTATGACCCGTTTTCAACTTGCTCCCCTGAACTTTTTTTTCCGACAAATTGACCCCCTCCGTTTGTTTTATTCGACAAGTTGACCCCCTCCGTTAGTTTGCAAAAGAAAATGGGCATATGCCCATCACGTGAGAGCAAAAATGGACACTTTTACCCTTTGTGCCCAAAATGAGTTTGATCTCTCTCTCTACAGTCTACCCTAATTTCTCACTATCCCCTCTCCCTCTCTCTCTCATTCCCTTGCCCCACACCACCACGACTAGTGGCGGATGTCGGAAATTTTTAAATTTTATTAAGCTTAGTCCCCGCAAAATAAGTAAACTTGTTATATAGCCCCCCCAAAAATATCAGTTAGGCTAAAAGAAAATGATTTTACATGTAAGATGTTGGTCTAATTATACTTCATTCTCCCAAAATTTGAAAAAAAAAAAAAACTTATCATATGTAATATATTGGCTTAATTACAAATAGACCCAAAAAACCTTATTATATGTAATACATTGGCTTAATTACAAGGAAAGAGTCATGCTATGCTTCCCAAATGAGTTGAGACAAATGTTTAGGGTGTGTTGGATTACAGTTGGACCAATGTTTTACATGTAATTATTTTTTTCTAAATTGTGGGGTTGGTCTTTTGGACCAACATATTACACATAGTTTTTTTTTTTTTTTTTGTAAATTGGGACCTTATAATTTAGAGAGAGAAGTTGCAGAGAGGGGGGGGTGGGGAATGGGGTGAAGTTGTTAACTTTTTTTAGATCAGGGGGTGTACTCGAAAATAGGTCATAGTTGAGGGGGTGTTTTTGCAATTCAAAACAAGGGTATATGCGTCATTTTATTACTTCCGTTAACGGCGTTTGCGACTAAATAATTTTTGATAGTTGAGGGGGTGAAGTTGTTCACTTTTTTAAATCAGGGGGTGTACTCAGAAAATGGTCATAGTTGAGGGGGTGTTTTTGCAATTAACCCTTTTTTTTTTCCTACTACAATAACCTTAGAAATTTTTGGAGTATTTATGATCTGTAAGTGGTCATTAGCTAATATAACCAATTGTTATTTACTTGTACCAAATTAAATATTTTGGCGTATAGTTACTAAAGTAAGAATCTACGAAAAATTTTATTGTTTCCCCCCAAAATACATAGAAGTACAAAAATTATAAATTGGACAAAAAGATACCCAAATTTACAACTATTGCTACTTTTACAATTTATTAGTACGTGCCTATGAACTAATAGATGAATTAATAGTAATAAGGTTAATTATGATAATAACACTAAACTTCTTGTAAATTTAATGTGTATTACACTTTGTTCTTGCAGCCACATGTTGATTTTGGACTCAAGCTTCTAGGGGCAGATCTTATGTCAATTCCTGGCCTGTACAGGTTCGTCCAGGTACAATTCCTTAATAAATTTTGCGCAATTCTTTTTCTTTTTTACTCTTTTGTGAATTAAGTATCCTGGTTTATTTGGCTTACTCATCTACATGCTAGTTGATGAAATCTTTTAGACAGGACGATTCACACATATATTTCTTTTAACAATAGTGTTCCACGTCTTTTTTGTCATTATTATTATTACAATTGAATCATGCTAGATCGTAGCTCATATGAGATTCCATGTTTGCATACTGAGAGCTATTGTTTATATTTTTTGTTTTTCTTGTGTAACCAACCCATTCAACTTGTTACCGAGGAGAAAACGGATCTCTTTTGCTAATTTGTCACATTTAATGTGGTGAAGAGCAGATAGCAAAATACACTACTTGGTATTAGATCCCATCTTCGTAAGCATTTAGTTTCAAAGTCAGAGTTGGGAAACAATGAAAATTTTCTAATGGTGAATCAGTCGGTTTCTTTGCCCACGTGCCTAAGAAATACGGTGAAGGGCACAAACACAACACGGGCACACGGACAAGGCATAAACAGAGCGTTACTTCCAACAATTTTGGCATAAAAAAAAACAAATTTTAGCAGTATTGTTGGTATCAAAATAATGAAAAAGAAAACATGTTCCAAAGTTTACAAACCCTCAATTGCTGTCATAGTCATAGTAGTTAATAAAAAAGCATAACTTGCAGTGTAATTCAACTGAAAAGTCTACTGTACATCACGAATTGAATTTTACACATCATTGTCTAGGACCTAGGCACAAATCCGCAAATACCATAAAATAAATTGCAATTTGAAAGAGAAAATTTTCCCCCTAATTTGGGGCCTAAATTAGAAAAATATAATCTCTAATTTTAGAAACAGCAATGAGCCTGGGACGTGTCCTGTACATACCTGGAATTCAGACAAACGTGGACTCTGTATTTCACATGTTGGACACGTGTGTGGAACTTGTCCAACATGTGATACAAAATTGAGTGTCGGTGATTCATAGCCACCCACAGATGTACTATTATGCATGATCTAGTGCTTCCTTCCCTTTGCTTTGACTGGAATCTTTTTTTTTTTTTGGTAATCGGGGGTGTCCGGGCCAGCTTGCGCGCACCTCGACTAAACTTTGACTGGAATCTGCTAATGGTGCTTGTGTATTCAATTTAAAGAAAGCTTGCGGATTAGACATTTTGTGCTGAGAGTACTAGGGCTGCTCCATTTATTGTCTTCATGTCATTTTCCTTTCGAGAGGAAGTCAGACAAGTTGGTGTGTGCAATGCGAAGGTGGCCATTTGTGCCATATTCCCTCAATGAAAGAAACCATTTATTATTTGTATTTTAAAATTTTCACAGGTTTCGTGAGTTAAAGTTCTTTATTTTCACAGGAGCTCATCAAAGATCAGGTTGCCAACATGTATCTGTGGCCTAGAACCCTAGAAGTACCAATCATGGATCCAAATAAGTATGTTGTCTTCTACATCCATACTTCCTTTTTTTTTTTTGGCTTTTGGTGGGATTCTATATTATTCATTTTACTTATTTTTAGATATTCACTCTGTTAACTCACATCACATGGAAACTGCAGAGCCATGAAGAGGCCAGTTGGAATTCTCCACGTGAAGGTTCTGAGGGCAATGAAACTTAAAAAGAAAGATCTATTGGGCGCATCAGACCCTTATGTAAAACTGAAGCTCACTGAAGATAAGCTTCCTTCGAAGAAGACTACTGTGAAGCATAAGAATTTGAATCCTGAATGGAACGAGGAGTTCAATTTGGTAGTTAAGGATCCAGGGTCACAAGCTTTAGAGCTCAATGTTTATGACTGGGACCAGGTATATATGTGTGTCTAGACTCTAGTTGTACAGTTACGAAGTGTCTCAAAAGTATTAAGGCTTAGTTTGGCCACCATTTTGGTACTTCTCCTTTTTTAAAGCAAATTTCGTGTTAATTCTTGTGGTAACTAGTTTATGAGCTTTGCAAAAATTGAACTTAGGGCTTTTTTCGGGGGAGCTTTTAAAAGCTCTAGAATGGAGCTTTTAAAAGCTCAAAGTTGCTTTTTGATTTCATGATGTTTATTTGAAGAGTAATGTATCACTTGTACAAAATTATCACACAACTTAATAATAAATTTCATAAGCTACTTTTAAAAAGCCACGTGGGGGCCAAACTAAGCCTTAGAGCTTGTTTGCGATAGCTTTTTCGAGCGAACAATCACCTTTAAAAATCTGTGACCTTTTGATTTAGCCTTGGGTTAATTATATTATACCCCCATGTGGTTAGACCCATTTCACTTTACCCCCTGTACTTCGAAAGTGGACATTTTACCCCCCTGTGGTTTCAAACTAAAGTGAAACTGTAAAGATTTTTCTCAAAATAGCCCCATACAAGGGATTATTGTTAAAATTAGCCCTACTAAGGAGAGTTTAAGTGTCAAAATTAACTCTACATAGGCAGTTAACCCCAAAACTAGCCCCATAAAGGGACTGAGTGCTAAAAATTAGTCCCAAATAGTTGGGTTAAATGGCAGCATTATCCCCACATAGGGGTTTTGTTCACAAATTAACTTCACAAAGGCGGTTAAGTGTTAATAGTTTTGGCCAATTTTAGAATTTTTATCAATTTTGAGGGAAATCTTTACCGTTTCACGTTAGTCCAAAACCACAGGGGGTTAAGTGTTCACTTTTGAAGTACATGGGGGTAAAGTGAAAATGGGCCTAACCACGGGGTGGGGGGAGGGCAAAATGTGATTAACCCTTTAGCCTTTTCACAGATGTTTAAGAAGTCAAAAAACAGGATTTCAAAACATCGCTTATTTGTTAAAATAATTATTATTTTAAACTCTAACCCAAACAGGCTACTACTCGGCGTATCTTAATCCATTTATACTTTTTCGTAGGTTGGCAAACACGAGAAGATGGGTATGAATGTTGTTCCTTTGAAAGAACTTCCCGCCAATGAGCCAAAAGTAATGACTCTTGAGCTCTTTAAGAATATGAATCCGAACGATGTTCAAAATGAGAAGTCACGTGGTCAGCTTGTGTTGGAACTGACATACAAACCCTTTAAGGAGGAGGATATGCCAAAAGATATTGATGATTCATCTACAGTTGAAAAGGCTCCTACAGGGACACCTGCTACTGGAGGCCTGCTTGTTGTAATAGTTCATGAAGCACAAGATGTCGAAGGAAAGCACCACACTAATCCGTATGTACGAATCCTTTTCAGGGGGGAGGAGAAGAAAACTAAGGTATATGGTTCCTAGATTATTGCCTCTTTCTTATATTTGTCCTACATTATCATTAAAGACTTTTTATTTTTAAGGCTCTTTTTGATTCATGGAATATAGCTAGGGAAAATAAAATAAAAGAAAACACAAGAGGAAAACACTTTCTTGGTTGGTAAGGAAAATGAAAATAGGAAGTAAAAGAAAATGGGGTGAAAAATAAAATAAATATTTGGAATATTTTTTTGTCTCTCTTCCTTTCATCTTTTATTGATTTCCGTTTTTTTCCCCCTAGTGTTATTCAAGTACGGGGGAAAATAAAGGAAAACCGTAGGTAAATAGTATTCCTTCTCGTTTTCCTACTTTAGATTCGCAAATCAAACACAGCCTAGGAATAGTTTGAGGTGTTTAAACTTGAAAGTTTGTTTTTAACCTAACTCCACAATAAAGGAAATGTAATTTACTTCCCCTTTGCAATTAGAGATTTAGGCTTTAAAAGGTTAAGTGAAATTGATTCTACATCTATCCCCTTCGAGCCAATTTGGAAAATGCTTTCTCCAAACAGAAGTGAAAGCATTTTCCGGAAAACATTTTACATCAAACCCCACACACACACACACCCCCCCCCCCATACACACACACACACACACCAGTTTTCCTTTCTCATATGCTCTATTACCCGGTTTTGGTCACCTTTATTCAAGAACTCTGGGAAAGCTGGATTGTGTGGCCACCATCAATTTCAAGCCAATATTGATTTCGTGCTATTTACAATTTGGTTAACACTTTCACCAAAATGTTGGACCAGCTTGCTAAGACGGGGTTGCATACTTCTAATAGCCTGTTGGTTGTCACTTGAATTTGCATAGCTTCATTCATAATCTATATGGTATTTGTTGGGAAATCTATCATGATGAATGAAGGCATTAGAAAAATAAGGGACCACCATATTTGTCCTCCTATGGTCATTTCTATGTTTCCTTGAAATGTCAAAGCTTATGATTTCTAGTCTTCGTTTTGAACTTTAACATTGTTTTCTTAAATGGATCCACTAAAGATGACAATTTTTTGAATTAAAAATCTCTTTAAATTTATGAATGCAATTATCTCATTCAATGCCCTAAAAGATCTGGATTATGATGTGTTCTACGTGCAGCCCATAAAGTGACTGTTTCATTGTTTGTTGGTACAGCATGTAAAGAAGAACAGAGATCCTAGATGGGAAGAGGAGTTCCAGTTCATGCTGGACGAGCCTCCCGCTAATGACAGGCTACACTTGGAAGTTCAAAGCAATTCATCCAGGATTGGCCTGCTTCATCCTAAGGTACAGAACACAGACTTTTATGTCTATGGTAATGGAATGGATCATTGTAGGTTACCTAGGTTTACAAAGACGGTGAAAACTGTGGTCAGGTGTATAGCCGTGCTTTCGCGAACTGATGTTAAAGTCTGAGACTACTTTTCTGGATGTAATTGTAGTGCAAGTAAATATATAAATTCTTAGCTGCACGTTTCTTGTTTTATCAAGTAAATCAATTTCCTGTAGGGAGCCATTGTCGAAGTATAGTTTGGCCTGCTGCTCTAACTTCATCCACACCCTTAAAAACATACCTTCCTGCCAACGTCAGTCAGTATGGATAGGATCCGACTGTAGCAGACGTAGCTTGGAGTGGGAGTGTAGTGGAGGGGTAAGGTAAGGAAAGTGGCCGCCAGATAGGAAGCCGAACTGGCCTAAGTCAGATTTGTCAAGGGGATTCACCGAGGTAAATAGGACTAGAAGTCCGATCACCCTATCTGAATCCACAAAGTCTGCCCCAACATAGTGGGCCTATTTTGGACTAGGCTGTTAGGGGAACACAACTACTTCTTTTGTTCGGGAACGACATGTTCTAAATAGTATTATGTTGTGTTTTTTTTGGCTACATAGAAGTCCTTTCCTGACTTTAAAATCCTCCTAGAACCGGTTCTTTATCAAACCAACACTACATAGGTTTTTATAAAAACCCCAGATAGAAGTGAAACTTGGCCTGATCATGTTTGAAGCAGTCACTAACATACATCATCCTATTTCTAGATTTTGTGTATAGTGTAAGCAGTGGAGGACCCAATGGGGGCCATAGCCCCTCCAATTTTTTCCAAAAAAATTGAAACCTATTCACAGTTTTAAACGATTTTAAAATTTATTAAAATGCAACTGCCCTAACCAGGGGGAAAAAAAGAAGCATATTGAAACCCAGAAAAAAAACAAAAACAAAAAACAAATCGAAAACAAAATCGTGCTATAAAGAATGGCCGTCCTAAAATTTGTGATAATTACGTTGGCTCCTCCTAGGATCCACCACTGAGTGTAAAGAAGATTTTTAGATTAAACTTCATATGCATTCTTTTGGTTGGTTGATAGCTGCAATTTTTTCAAGAGATGACGCTTGCAAGGGGCAAGGGCGTTCTAATCAAAATGCTTACCATTTAATTCATGCATCTTTGAAATGACTGGATTCTGTTTAAGTTGTTATTTTATTTTATTTTATTTTTGTTGTTGAGAGTTTTAAGTTGTTACTGAGACTATATTTGTTTGTATTCCTTAAGAAAAGAAAAAGAAATAGTAATTAATGTATATTTATCTTTCTGGAATCAGGAAACTTTGGGGTATGTTGATATCAATCTATCCGATGTTGTTAGCAACAAGCGCATCAACGAGAGGTACCATCTCATAGACTCGAAGAACGGACGGATTCAAATTGAGCTGCAGTGGAGAACTTCTTCTTGAGCCAACTTCTTTATTTCTTTTTCTTATTTTCGGTGACGTTTTTTCTGAGTGTGGAATAGCTGTGTGATGGGTACAAACAACATTTTTACTTCGTTTCTTTGCCACAATGCGGAATTATTTGTGTGTATGAGCTGAGTACATCAACTACCAATAACCACATCAAACCATTTTCACTGGTAATTAGTTTTTTTTTTCTCACTGTTGTCCATTTAATGTTCAGCTTCTCCTCTTATGTTTTGGTTTTGGTATTGTTATTGTTACATGTTCAACATCCGTGTAGCTAACATGTTTAATGTTTATATCTTATTGATTGATTTTGAGTAGCTAGTAAAACTGCAATTTAAGAAGGTGCTTTGACAACAATTAACATCAGGAAAACTTCCTAAAAAAAATATTTGCAATATACCTCTAACATGCTAAGTGTAATTTGGCTACTTGTGTTAAAAGCAAATTTGGGAAGAATAACATTACTCTGAGATATGGTATGACAGATTGTGAGTAACTTATGTTAAGCATAGTTATTAATTTTAATTCTAAGAGAAGATGAGAACAAAGCTTTAAACATGAATGGATATATATGTTGATTAATACATCACACCCATTAATCAAAAAAACATTATGAAACCAAAAAGCAACCTTCAGCTTTTAAAAGCTCAATTCTAGAGCTTTTAACAGCTTCTCCCAAAAAGCCCTAAGTTCAATTTTTGCAAAATTCATAAACTAGTTACCAAATGAATTAACATGAAATTGTGCTTTAAAAAATGGGAAGCACCAAAAATGGGGGCCAAACTAATCCTTAGCTCTGTGGTTGCCTTACAATAGTCTTTTTTTTGTGAGATTAAGGTAATTGGACTATTAGTCCAATTTAATAGAAATAGCTTGGAGTTTGGCTTTTCAATCTTGAGTAGGCCGGCCTATTAAGGCTTAGTTTGACCCCCATTTTGGTGCTTCTTTTTTTTTAAAGCACAATTTCATGTTAATTTATTGGTAATTAGTTTATGAAATTTGCAAAAATTAAACTTATGGCTTTTTTGGAGAGAGCTTTTAAAAGCTGTTGCTATTTGATTTTATGATGTTTTTTAAAAGAGCGATGTGTCATTTGTATAAAATTATCACACACTTTAAAAATAAATTTCATAAGTTGCTTTTAAAAAGACAAAACTAAAACCAAGTCCTTTTTGCTAATGTTCCAAAATTTTGGTCTCTAAATTACCCAAAGAGTCATTGGTTTTATTAGTTCCAGGCATATCCGATTAAGAGTAATAATTTGGACATAATTAAAAGACACAATCTTGGGACACAACCTCTATTTTGTGTCTATCTCTCTCTTGACGGGCTCCACAGTGCCAGTGGATCCCACAGTACCCACTAGGACCACTAGGAGAGAGATAGACACAAAATGGAGATTGTGTGTCAAGGTTGTGTCTTTTAGTTGTGTCCTAAATATTACTCGCCAATTAAAATGGATTTACCATTCCATCCCCTGTTTGGCCTTTAAGGAGCCGTAAAGCTGTCAATGATGACCCGAGAATTTTGCCGTATAGGCTATAGCAGTCAATGATGACTCGTGAATTTTGGCCAGTTTGTTAGCGAAGGATATCACTTCGGTGCTTTTTCGTAAGTCTATTTTGTGTTATTATTTCCTGGGGTAATATTTGGGGCACAACCAAAGCCACAACTTTTTTTGCACAACCTCCATTTTGTGTCTATCTCTCTCCTAGTGGGCACTGTGGGGTCACTGGCACTGTGGGACCCATCAAGAGAGAGATAGACACAAAATGAAGGTTGTGCAAAAAAGGTTGTGGCTTTGGTTGTGCCCCAAGTATTACTCTTATTTCCTGTTAAGTATTACGAGTATTTCTTTTGTTCTTTTTTTTAGAGTTTTCTTTTCTATTTTGAGATTTTTTAAAATTAGTGTCTATTTTCCTAAATTGGTATACAATTTTTATTTGCTTTTCAATACTACCCTTTCTTGTAATCTACACTAAGATAAAATTAAAAAAATTATTATAATAATTAAGGACACATCACCTTAATAAATTGAATTCCCAAAGATGAACATCACCTTAATAAGTTGAATTCTCAAATATGGACTAAAAAACAAGTACTCCAAATACCGGGTGGAACAAATCAAAAATGGTCTGAAATGCAAGTGTTGTCCAAACTCCAAACCCATCCACACCCCCCTTTTTTTTAAGACCACCAAAAAAAAAAAAAAAAAAAAAAATATCGAGAAGAAAGAAGCAAAAGCGGTTAATTTAAGAACGGAAACAGTCCATATTTATCTATTGGGTGAAGGAGCGGCAGACTGTTGTGTAAACCAAGAAAAAAGAAAACTGTGTTTCCACTTATTACACCGTTGGGAGTCGGGAGAGTATAAAATATAAATAGTGGAGTACTCCTGTTGATAGATGAAGACCTGTTATTTCCATTTGATTGTTGACACGTAGCAATTTTCAATCATTAGTCGGTGATCTCGAGTGCGTCTAAGTATTTCTCACTCCCATTTATCTTTTTTTTTTTTTTTTTTTTTTTTTGTGGGTGGGGGGGACTCGCATTATCTTCATCATTCATGGAAGTAATTTACTACTGTAGTAAGGTGTTCGGCTCGTCTTTCTGAACCAACCAAATCTTGTTTTTTTCTCTCTCTCACATCACAGGCTTGAGTTTCAATGGCGATCCCTATCGTCGACACAGAGTACCTGAAACAAATCGACAAGGCTCGTCGAGATCTTCGCGCTCTCATCTCCAGCAAGAACTGCGCCCCCATCATGCTTCGCTTGGCGTACTCTCTCTGTCTCTATCCTCATTTTTTCTTTCTCACTCTAACAACCACCATGCTTGAGTTCTTGAGAGAGTTCGAAAACGGAAGAAAATTAATGAAAGTAGAAAGATGAATGAAGTGATTATAGTTAGTATAATCTGGTCTTTGATCTTGTAGGTGGCACGATGCAGGGACTTACGATGTAAACACTAAAACGGGTGGCCCTAATGGGTCGATCAGGACTGAAGAGGAATACTCTCATGGCTCCAACAATGGTTTGAAAATCGCAATCGACTTTTGCGGTACGATTCTTTCTTTCTCAGTTTCCAACCTTGATTCTTGTATTATATTGGGGCAATCCTAAAGGGTTTTATATATTGGGGCTTTGTTATTGATATCAATTAGTGATTTAAGGGCTAAACTGTTGTTGTTTGAGTAAGTAATTTGTTTCCGAAGGCGTTCGATAATTGCTTATGTTCAGAACAGTTAGTAGCTAGATTACCTAAAATCTTCTTTTCTTCGCTGTGTTCTTTTCCTCTTTCCTTCTTTGGTTCGGAGGGTTTCTATTGTAACATTCAGATTGTATCCCTTGTCCTCCTAGTTCAGAGGGTATACAATTGATGATCACAACGGAAGGCTGAGTGCCAAATGAATCATACAACAATTGTCCTTTTTGAGACATTCTTGATTCATCTTGTTCATACGCTTCATCTGGCACTCCTTGCACATACGTCACGTTTTGGAAATCGCCAATTCTCCCTGTTAATTACATTATCCACTGTGAGGTATTTGTCTATACCGCACCTTGGTTGCTTAGACAGATGTGTCCCTGATAGGACCTTCGGGTTTGTTGGTCCTGAATCGCTGTGGTGCTTTGTTCTCGGATATTCCATGACCTTGTGAACATTTCTGGACAACCTTGCTCATTGGAAGTTTCATCCTTTCTACTTTTCAAGTAACTGGCGTGAAATTAAATATTTGTGACATTTTTTAATGTGTGTTTTTTCTTTCGGTTGGCAGAAGAAGTAAAGTCTAAACATCCAAAGATCACCTATGCAGACCTCTACCAGGTGATTATTATTGTGTTGAAAGAATTCTTGCGTCTAATTGGTTTGGCATATCTGTCGTTGGATTCTGTGATGACGATGAAAAACAAGGATACATGATTTTGCTTCTCGGATTTTATGACTGACAGAAGCTGAACAAATATTTTAATCTCTTTGACCGCTTGAATTTTTTTTATTTTTTTAAGTGTGGATTCATGGAAAACTGTAGCCTTGATAATTGGAAAATTTCTGTTAAGGACTGCCAAACCTAAATCCATGGGGAACAGAGGCTGCAATATCTTAATGGAAGTAGAAGTGGATTTTTTCATTTGAAAACAAAGTATAGCCAGGGAATGCTTGAAAGTGTCTCTTCTTTGAAATGAGAGATTGATGCTTTGTTAACTGTCCGAAAAGAAGAAAAATGAATATGTTTTATTTGTTGTTCATAAGCTATTGTTAGATGTGCATCTGCTCTATGCCTTTCAGCTGCCCTGTATCTGGGCGAGCAAGAGTAATGCCTTATGTTTTTTGACAAGTACAGTTAGTTGTCTATTTATTTTTGGCAGTTACTTTTCAGAATATATGTTGGTTGCATACCCTTATTTCTCAATCATGATCTGCTTTGTTGACACACATAAATAACTACAGTCTTCTGATGTGAGTGTGCGAAAGGTGAGTTAATTCTGTTTAGTACTATTGCACCATTGGTGAATCTAGTGATGGGGTTTGCATCTAGCTTCAAAATGGATAATCAAGACTGAGCAAGACATGGTGGGTGTTTGATGCATGTATTTTGGAGGAATATGGAATGGTAGGTTGCATTATTATATAGAGATGAAAACAGTTTTATATCCGTAGACATACTCGTAGTTTAAATACCTCGTTGATGCATACATATACTTGCGGGTGGATATAGTTCTTTGTTTTTTAGTGAAAAGAAAATAACGGGTGGATAGTTTAGTTGTTACTTGGGCAGCTAATTCAGCACAGATAAAGACTATCAAAGGACTACATGAATGAATTTAAGTAATATTCCCCTTGTAGTGCCCGTAGACGAAAGATTACTTTTATAAAAAATAGAAGAAAAAATTCGCCCAGGCTTGTGGTGAAAAATCTTTGTTCACTTGTTACCTCTTGTCCTACATATTGTTCTATATGGAATGTTTCTTCAAAAAGAAGTTGATGCAGAACACTAGGCATCCGCAGCTAAAGTGGAGGGAGAAGTTGGAATCCACACCAACACAATAGTTAAAAAGTATTTATGTATCTAATAATAATTAACCCACCATTTGGAGTTGGCTTTTACAAGCAACAAATAATGAAATCAAGATAACAATTCCCTATAGTTACATCACCGACGCACCGATATAAAATCTAAATAAATTAAATAAAGTCAAATAATCAGCATTTATTAGCTCCGGGCTTCTATCAGACTAGCAGAATCACCCCACCATAGAGCATCGCCAAGGCCATACTCTGGGAGGTACACCCCGAAAATGGGGCCCTACCAAGGTCTGCTTTTCATGGACACTTTGTAATATGTTGGAGTACCTGTGTCGGACACTCGACATTCGTACATGGGTATGGGATGTGCCTGACACTTATCGTGGACTACCATAAGCATGTTAGCTAGTTGTTTAATATTAATATATTATACTAAAGTGTCTAATCATATTCCCTTGTGTCTACAAAGTTCTTACGAATGGATGAAATAGCTCATTCTTAAGTCACCAATTGCTCCGAAAGCTTAAGCTCTTAGAGAATGGGCCCAAACTAAGCGCATATCAAGCTTTTCAACGCCCCTCGGCTCCTTCTCTTGCGAGGCCATCTCGCACGTGGTAAGGCAACAAACGAAACTCCATCATCGTGGAGACAAAAAACAAAGTGCAAATATCCGCACCCAAGCGAGGAAAGAGACTCGAAGTTGAGGCCTCTCTCAATCAAGGCTCTGATGCTATATTAAGTCATCAATTGCTCCAAAAGCTTAAACTTTAGAGAATGGACCCAACAATGTTTGTCAAGCATCAACATTCTCCCTCATGTGTGATCCCCATCTTGCACGTGGAGAAGCAACAAACTAAATAGACCAAAGTACTCCATCGCAGTGGATACAAACAACAAAGTGCAATGTACACATTAAAACGGAGATGGAGAATTGAACCCATGACTTCCCACAAAACAATGATTAATACCATGTTAAGTCACCAACTACTCCAAAAGCTTAAGCTATAAGAGAATTGGCCCAACAATGTAAATCAAGACTCAACTCTCATGTTAATCTCTTATTATTCAAGAAAACACAATTTTCTATTGGAAATATAAGAAACAGAAACTTGTTACCGTGTCCCTGTGTCGTTAGATTCTTGAATTTGGTAAGTCCGATGCTTAGACATGTACCCGAGTTCATGTAACATGGGCCCGAATGTCGAAGGAGGTACCCTGGTCTTAGATGCCATAATCAAGAAGGTCCAATGCTTTGGTTAATCAGAGCAGTTTTATCACTAAACGCTTGAAACATAGGTGAGAGTGGGGGCAAGAGTGTCAATCGCCAAATACAGCTTTAGTCGAGGCTTTATTATAACAAACAAAAAGCTATTGATCATCTTGCATAAGTTTTCATCCAAGTATGTTAGGAGTAAGCTTACTTTTCTATATGCAGTTATATTGAGTATTTGCAGCAGTTATAAATGCTTGAAGTATGACAAATTATGTCTATCGTTGTATACATTCAGTTTGTCTGTATGTGAAGAGTAAGCTGACTCATGTGAAACCAATTTTGCATTTAGCTTGCGGGTGTTGTTGCAGTTGAGGTCACTGGTGGCCCAACCGTTGAGTTTGTTCCTGGTAGAAAGGTATGTCTTTGTCGGGTAATGAGAAAAGTACTTGTCATAAGTGTGCTCTTTGTTAACTGCTTGAGTTTTCTTCCAGGATTCGAAAATTTCTCCCAAGGAAGGACGGCTTCCAAATGCTACTAAAGGTAGAGTGTCTGTGGTTTGTAGTATTTTTGGTTGCATGTATCGTTGTGGCAATCATTCTTAGCATTAGAACATGAGTTGTGCTTGTATTTGGAATCTTCATTCACTCATCTCACTGTTATTGATGATTTCTACACCTCTCACAGGTTTGGATCACCAAGTCAGATTGTCTAATGTTATTTGCAAACAGTGTTGTTAACTAAAGTAACTCGAAGCTGCAATGTCGTGTTGTATTTGTATTAGTGACGGGGAACAAATATGAGGTGTTTGTAAATATGCAAAGTGCATGCTAGTGACATACGGCATGCATCAAATGTTCTCCTTACACCACAATTATTGGGACATCATCAAAATATTTTGCATGTTAAAACTTATGATAAATCACCCAATATGGTTGTTAATGAATAAACATCGAGGCGAATTTATTGTGCATGAACACTATTGAGGTCACATATTCTTATTTCCATAACTGTTCTTTATTAAAGACTCTTCCGGAGGAGCGATGCTATGCTTTCCGAATTTGCTATCACAAATGTGGTTCCGATTCCGAACACTTGGACCACCTTCAGTAATGGTGGGGCCACTTCAACATCCTCCAATGAAAATCAAGTGTGCCCACTGCCACGTGTTGGGAATCACATTTGGATCCAAATTTGGGAATCATAGTATAACTCCCGGAATATGCATTTGGCAAGTCGACTCCAGTGGTTGAATTTGGATTAAGTTCATCCTGGGGTCACAATGCATTTTTGTTTGTTTAGTAGAGGACACAAGTGGGATAGTATAAGTTCTGGCTCAAATGCTAAAAGCTACAAGATGTTCCAAGAACTAGTATAGTGTTTTCTTCTGACTCACAAAGATAAACAGAAAAACACAGCTGATACTTATTTGTCTACATGAATAGGAAGTAATGAGTGTTATTACTATGATTGATTGCTTGTCGTCAATACTAATAATCACATTCTTTATGAATACCAGGATTATTGTATTGTCATCTCCGTCATAGAATTCTTATAATTCGGCTATGGCAGCTTGTGAAGCTTTTTTGGTTCTGATAAGAAAAAAATTATGCTGTTAGGTGAAAGTAGAACCCTCCCTTCTGAGGGGAGTTGTTCTTGAATCACCCTGACGGGGGACCTGAAAAGGCTGAAACTACTTCAATTCCTTCTCGTTTCCCAATTCTCTTAGTCTTAAGTGAATTGCATGTATACATGATTGTGTATCTGTCTGTGCAATTTAATGTGGTCTCATGGCATGCTGTGCGGAAGTTGAAGCTTTTTTGTTGTGTCTGTTGATGGTAGGTGCGCCACATCTGAGGGACATCTTCTATCGGATGGGTTTATCTGACAAGGATATTGTGGCACTATCTGGGGGCCACACTTTGGTAATCTCTTTACCTTATTATTGAGTGATTGGTATTATAGAATTGCTTAGCTTGCTTTCATACTTTTGCGAGCAAAACGAATGTACCTTCTGATCTTGAAAGCAGAGTATTTATTCTCAAGTATAATCCAACTTATAATATAAGTTCATTTGGCATATTTATTATGGCTGGTTGCTTCTTCTTGTTGTAGGGAAGGGCACATCCAGAGAGATCAGGTTTTGATGGCCCTTGGACTAAGGAGCCTCTGAAGTTTGACAATTCATACTTTGTGTAAGACTTAACACATTAATTTTCCCCCTACTATTTTCCCTGTTTTATGGACTTGGGATGGAGAGGCCTTGGAGTTTTCTAACTTTCTTTGCAACTAATAATCTGAAACCAGGGAGCTGCTGAAAGGTGAGTCGGAGGGGCTGTTGAAACTTCCAACGGATACGGCTTTGTTGGATGATCCTGCTTTCCGTCCTTATGTTGAGCTGTATGCTAAGGTAATGTAGGTTTATTTCAATAACATGAAGTCGCCATAAATTTTCACTTTGTGATGCCATTATTTATCTGCTTCAACTTCTAGAAGGTTGGACCGATTATATGAATGGTAATAATTGCCTGATTGTTTTAGCGGACTTAGGGGCCTGTTTGGGAATACTTGAAACAGGATTAGGTTCAGTCTATTTATAACCGGTTGTTTTGTGAACCACAAAATCAATTCTTGTACTGCTCAACAGCCTCTTAGTTTTAGGTCAATGTTTGCCATGATACTTTATACATAGCCCTGTGGAGGTTGGTGGTGCTAGAGGCTGTAAGATGACCAAGTTACTCGACCTGCTTGAGTTTGACTCGTATTGCTGCATGAACAACACTTATGGGTGGGTTAGTTTTTTGAGCTGAGAAACCCAGTGTTTGGCTTAGCTCAGCTCAGCTCATTAACAGTGCTAGGTGATGCATCTGCAGGGGTATGAATGTGGTCCATTATGATATAAAGGTAATAAAACCTAACCAAGACCTGGCGATCCACCCGAAAATTGAAATGCAATGGTTAGAATTGACCTGTTATAATGACCAGTTTGGGAAACCAACTTTAACCCGATGTCAAGCAGGTTTGTGCTGACCAGAATCTTGATCGACTGGCAGTAGATTTTGTAGATTATTTAGAAGAAAGAAATTGAGTTGACCCCTTAATTATTGTTTGGTCGGAAGAGTCTCTCACTTTTTCTCATATATATATATATACTAGTTTATATCGCACGTGCGTTGCAAGTGAATGATGTCTTTTTTGTTATATATCTATAACTTAAAGTAAATAATTTGTCAATACTTAATGCATGAAACTGGAAATATTAAACAAAATACATAGAAAACTTATATACGCAATTATTCTTATAACAATATTTTCTTTTCTGTGGAGCATTTTGATTATAAAAAAAATGTAGTATTGGAGTATGTATTATGATATAGTATCATAATAATTCTGGGAGAAAATTAAAAAATGTTTACTGATTCTGTTATTAGATATAATATTGATTCAACCAAGTTGAATTTAGTTGTTATTAGTACTTTCTTATGAAAACACGATAAGGTGAATATTATTGTTTTGAACGTATGTATTATAAAATAAGCATTTGAGTAGTTCATTCTATTGACTATTGTACTTTTAAATTTTCAATGGTTAAAAATAAAGCAATAAATCAAAAATTCTAACATTGTAATTTTCCATTATCATAAATTAAAATTAACAAAATATTCAAAGTTATAGGATACTCTCAAAACCAATCATTGTAGACTATTTAAATGTAGTAGCAAAAGTGCATTCACTGTAAATAATCAAATCAATTCTTTGAGGGAAAAAGATCTAACATGAAATTGCTCAATTATTGCTTTTAAATATTAGTCAAGTATCTTAGGAAAGTATTGTAATATGTTTTTTTATTTTTTATTTTTTGTATCTTAGATGTTATAGTCTGACCAATATTAATTCAAAAAATACAATTAGCTTTTTTTTTTTGTTTGTCATCATCTATTGTCATACCCCTACTTATTGTTTTGTTTTATTTTTCGTATGGTAACATTGAGTTGATGTGTTTAAAAGTAAAAACTTTTTACATGACAATTGAGCCTTACTTGCAGAATAAAGTTCAACTACACCACTTTTGAAGTACTTCATTTTTCTTCGATGAGCACTTTTGAAATGATGACTATTAAACAACAAGTAAATGAAAATCATTAATTATTGGAAATAAAGAATCGGAAAGAAAAAAAAACAATAGATATTGTGTGTTCATTAAGTGGAACGAGCCTAATTGAAAAAAGTGAAACACTAAAACTAACGATAGATATTGCAATGCACGCGATTAGTACACAAGTGGCTAGATAACAACAAATTGAAGGATCAAACTGGCTGAACAACTATTACATACTTGAACACTTATCGCATGCTTACCATTTCTTAACTTATTTTAGAGAAGTATCATCTCAGATATATATATATATATAGTTTTGAATTATCTAAATTGTAAGATATCACCAAATTGATATTTAAAATATCCTTTTAAGTATTGAGTGAAGTACTTTTAACACATTAGTCTTTCATTTTTCTAATTTTTTCTTACCATTTTGACTATGTTGCTTTCTTTGATAACTATGTGGTCACGTTCTTTGTACATTTTATTTTAAGTAAAAATTATAACTGTTATATATCCTGTTTTTTTTTTTTCTATTTTTCCCCTATAATGGACATGCAATAAGGAAAATATATAGAAAGTAAGTATAGAGAGTTCTTTTTAAGAGTAGAAGGAGAGTATGAATGGTGCAAAAAACTGCATAGCCAGTTTACTTTGGCAGCCATAATTAATTGATAAAGTAATTATGTAATCAACAATTTCGTGTCCTTACGTGATTATACTGAAGTAGGATTCCTAAAAACTAAAACATACAACATAAAATTCTAATCAATTGGAATTGTGGAAAGAAATGTACAACACTTATAAGGGAGTTGGTACATATATAATATAGATATTATTATTTCTATTATAGATCATTTGCGATCTGATTTTACTTATTTTTTTCAATAAAGTCTATATGGATAAAGTTTTCTATTAAATTTTAAAAAGGGCAAATTACATTTTAATCCATTAAACTATAACCTGTTTTCAATTAGGTCCATAAATTTTTTTTTTTTGCAATTTGGTTCTTAAAGTTTAAAAATTCATTCAATCAGACCCAAATTCTGACACTGCTAGCTTAAACTATTAGAAATTGTCACGTACGTTGCACGTAATGCTTACCTGTCACATATTAGGATAGACAAACACGGGAGATTGTGAATAGTGCAAAAAATCGCATTCAATCAGATCTGAAATCGCGTTCAATCAAATTCGACAACACGTTTGACTAGAACCAAAATTGCATTCAATCATACCCAAAATCACATCACTTTTTAGCCATTCACAGTCTCCCATGTTTGTCTTAACATAACATGTGACAGGTAAGCATTACGTGCAACGCACGTGACAATTTCTAATAATTTAAGCTAACAGTGTCAGAATTTGGGTCTGATTGAATGAATTTTTGAAGTTCAAGGACCCAATTGCAAAAAAAAAAAAGTTTATGGACCCAATTGAAAATAGGTGTATAGTTTAATGGACTAAAGTGTAATTTGGCCTTTTAAAAAATATGCATATTTCTATCCACTTTATTAGTGTAGTCATCGCATGTAATTTTTAATGATCATCAAGCATACAATAGATAATACTTTGCATTTTATCTGCCCATTTTATCGTAAACTCACCAATACAATAACAAATTAAGCTAAAATTTTACACTATCTTGCTTTGTTTACACATATAATTTTTAATTATCATCAAGCAGACAATTAGGAAAAACTTTGCATTTTATCTAGCATTTACTAAAAAAAGAACAAAATCTAAATTTCAAATTATCATGCTTTTTAGGAAAATTATTAATCTATCTTCAATAAACAAATTACTACCCTCTTTGGAAGTACTCATGGGTATTAAAAAAGGAACAACTATCTTAGTCTTATTTTTTGTAGTTTATATTGATATTGCTATTTTTGATAAGCTTTTTTTATTTTTTTATTTTTTATTTTTTACGCAAGTTAGTATATAATACCGTAGATAATATTGCTCCAAATTAGTTACTTACTATAATACCAATCATGTATATTAATTTTTAGAAAATGTTAACTAAACCACTAATGACTATTTTTTTATTTTTTTAATTAAAATACTAAAATCTACAAAGAAATGAAAACTAATCTACCCCCAATTTTGGATATGGTTTTTAGTTGAATTTGAGAAGATTTTTGGATTTAGAAACCTATTTGGATAAAATTGGCAGATTTAATAGCAATAGTAATATTTAATGTAGCATGTAAACAATCCTACATATTATATAATGTCTGGTAATTAGAGAATATAATCCGTGTAGGTTGAGGAAAAAAATAAATAGAAGGGAGTTGATAAGAGGCATGACTTAGTAGATGTAAAGGTCTTTTTCTAAATAAAAAATAAAAAAATAAATCTAAAAGTCTACTTTGAATTGTGTATTTTATTAACAATAGGAGTTCATATATTTTATTAAGAAATAGGTTGTATCATCAATTGCCTCTACATATCTCTTTGAAAAGAATAAAATTGTGGTTAAATTTTAGTTAAACTCTTTTTTAATAATCGACTCTTTTCAAAAGTGTATTCAATTTTACTCTTGTAAAAGTTATCAAAGGGAGGACATCTTATGGACAGACAAAAAAAAAAAAAAAGGCTTTTAAAAAAAAGAAGAAGAAGAATAAGAAAACAAATCGGGAGTCTTTTAAAAAGAGTCATGTAATACTAAGAATTGATATCAGGATTATAGCGAAGAGTCCTATCATTTTTATAATAGATATTTACTACAACTATTAAGAGATATATGTTACTAATCCTCCATTGGAGTCCATCAAAAAGTTAGCAATGGTATGCTAAACGTATCTCAACTTTGTACAACACATAAATAGGATGTAAAAAAAAAAAAAAAGAGAGAAGAAAAAAATGAAGACTTTAATTAATCGATGAACCAAAAAAAAAAAAATGGCACACCATAAAATAAAAAAGGTTATTAAAATTCTAAGAAAATCACTTAAGTAAGTGCACCGATTGATAAAAGTGTAACATACTGAAGGGCTTCAGTGCAGTTATATATAAGATGGTACTAAGAATTGATAATAGGAGTATAGTTAAGAGTCCTAAAATTCTTCATAGACATTTATTATAACTCTTTAAGAGATATATGTTACTAATCCACCATTCCATCAAGCAACTTAAAAACGTAATCCACCATGGAGTCAAGAAAGGGGTAACTATGAACTTTTTTCAACTACCCCCTCTACATTGTAACTTTTAACTAACACCCCTTCTGTTATGTTGTCGTAAAAAAAAAAATAATGCTTTTGTATCATGTTACCAACACATGATCTAAAAGTGTTAGCAATATAACATTTTTCTCTCTTCTATGAGTTGTTGAAAATTTTAGAGCGAAATTGCCTAAAGTTTGGTGTACAATCAAGGCCAATTATGTGTGCAACCAAATTTGGTGTACAATCAATGCCAATTATGTGTATAACCAGAGCCGGGGGGGCGGGGAGGCATTTTTTCTCATTTTTGCTTTCGGGCCCCCATGAAATTTTCATAATTACATTTTTAACTTGAGATTTTTTAGTATTTTGCATTTATTAGGCTCCCCTCAATAATGTGTAGGCCCCCTTAACTTATGTTTAGGCCTTCCAAAGGGGCCCAAGGCCCAATTTAGTGACATCAACTATATATAGAGCTGGCTCCAGTGCGCACTGGGTAAGGGCACTGGGTGTTCGCACTTAAAAAAACCGTGGGGCAATGGGGCGGTGGGACTGGGCACGGGTCAGTGGGGAACCCCGTGGTTTATTTAGGCTTAAAAATCCAGTGGGTTCACCCAGTGCGCTTACCCAGTGTGCACTGGAGCCACACTTTAGTGTAAGAATTTTTTGAAATAGCCCCCCTAGAATTTTAAAAGACACCATACAATATTTAAGTTTCACAAATAGACTATATTATAAGTAGAACCCCAAAAAATTGCCAATTATATTCAAGTAGACACCCTAAAAAAATTGCCAATTATGTATAAGTAAATCAAAAAAAAAAAAAAATCGCCTCAAAGGCACCCGTATAGGGGGCCTTTTAGTAGTTCATCCCGGGCCTCCAAATACTCGAGACCGGCCCTGTGTGCGACAAAGGATAATTTTGTCCAATATTACGTAATGGCTAAAAGGATGAATAAATGAATATCAAGTTGTTAATATTTTGCATCATGTGTTACTCACATGATAAAAAAAAACATTCTTTTTTGGGATGGTATTTTAATGGAAGGGGTTTTGAAGGGAGTTATAAGTTTGTACAAAAAAAAAGGAAAAAAAAAAAAATAAATAAATAAATAATTGTTAGACAAAATTAAAAATTTTTAAAAAAGAAAAAAACCTTGGACAAAAGTGGCCGGGGGGAAGAATTCCCCATATGAATCTAGGATAAAAAAAAAAAAACCACCGCCATGAGTTCACTTAAAAAAAGAAAAAGCGAAACCAACCATGAACTAAAGTGTGATTAATTATTTTTTTTATGAGTTGTTTTGGAAGAAGTTGTAACATAATAGGAATGTGGTATGTCATTATATAAATGAGTTGTTAAACAATAGGGATTGTATAAAAAGAGAAGAAGAAAGGATAAATTTTTATTTACATCCTATGGAATTATATAGTTTTAATAGAAGAGAACCAAAAAAGAAAGAAATAAAGAGAAATAAAATCATATCATCACTGGTCAACATGACCTCTAAAATTACGGACAGAAAATACGTTGATTATAACTCTTAATTTAACTTTTAATTCCAACACTCCCCCTCAAGCTGGGAGCTATGTTACCTGGACTCTCCTACTACCCCCAAGTACCCGATCCCCATGTCCGACACCCGTACCCAATTCAGACACTCGGATCCTCCACAAGTGATGTTGTAAAGGCAAGTAGAAGCTTAAAATTGTGGGCAAAGAGGTTTCTAACTATTGATAATAAGAAAGGTAGTATGTTTATACGTTCAGAAGGTGTCCGCATACCCATATCCAACGTTTAGACACATATCCCCGGGTCCTAAGATTTGGATTTAGAGGAGGTCCGACACTTAGATACACACCCGCACCCGACACCCATACCCGAGTCTGGGTAACATAGGCTGGGAGCGAAGACATCGACGAGCCCCAGCTTGCCAAGAGAAGACTGCAAAAGCGTAGGGCCAACGGACTTAGTAAACATATCAGCTGTTTGATCAGTAGAAGGAACAAAACTTGGAGAAATAACTCCGGTCCGAACTTTTTCCCGAATGAAGTGAACATCAACCTCAATATGCTTAGTCCTTTCATGAAGAACTGAATCAGAGGACAACATAATGGCAGACTTGTTGTCACAAAACAGTGTAGACGCGCCTGTAACAGGAAAACCCAACTCCTGTAGGAGAGATCGAAGCCAGAGAAGCTCACAAGTGCCCTGGGCCATGGCACGATATTCTGCTTCAGCCGAAGACCGAGAAACAACTGCTTGTTTCTTACTCTTCCAAGATATAAGATGACTTCCGCGAAAAGAACAGAAACCAGAAGTAGAACGCCTATCACTTCTAGAACCTGCATAGTCGGCATCTGTAAAACAGGAGAGGCCAGTCTGAACTCCTGCTGTAAAGAAAAGCCCAAGACCAGGACAAGTCTTGAGGTACCGAAGAATATGATATACAGCATCCAAATGAGAAGTACGCGGTGAATGCATGAACTGGCTCACAACACTAACAGCAAATGTGAGGTCTGGTCTTGTGTTCGTTAGATAAATAAGACGACCCACCAGACGTTGATATACTGAAGGGTCTGGTAGGAGTTCTCCCATCTCTGGAGTTAACTTAAGGTTCGGATCCATAGGGGAAGAGGCAGGCCGACACCCAAGCATGCGTGTATCCTGAAGAAGATCAAGGGAATACTTTCTCTGAGACAAAGAAATACCTTTGCGTGACCGAGCAACCTCAATACCTAGAAAATACCGAAGTGGACCCAAATCCTTAATATCGAACGACACTCCAAGAGACCGCTTTACTTGAGTAATACCTAGCACATCATCCCCGGTAATAATAATATCATCAACATAAACAGAAATAATAATACACTTTCCCTGAGACTGACGGCGAATGAAACAAGTGTGATCAGAGTGGCACCGGACAAACCCCATGTGAAGAACCACCTCACTAAAACGGCTAAACCATGCACGAGGAGACTGTTTCAGGCCGTAGAGAGATTTACGAAGAAGACAAGCTTTCCCCGAATACTCCCCCTGAGCCCGAAAACCAGGTGGGGGATCCATGTAAATAGTTTCAGACAAATCACCATTAAGGAAAGCATTTTTAACATCTAGTTGATGAAGCGGCCAGGAGTAAGAGGCAGCCAACGAGACAAGAAGACGAACCGTCGTTAACTTAGCCACAGGAGCAAAGGTAGCACCAAAATCCTTACCAGGCACCTGAGTAAAACCCTTAGCAACCAAACGAGCCTTATAACGATCAATGGTCCCGTCAGCTAAATATTTCAAACTAAAGACCCATTTACAGCCAACAGTGCGCTCCCCTACTGGAAGGGGAACAAGCTCCCACGTTGCCCTGAAGAGCATCCATTTCCACCTTCATAGCAGCCACCCACTTAGGATTCTGGAGAGCCTCGTGAACAGAACGAGGAACAGAGACTGAATCAACCTGACTAATAAATGAGTGAAAAGAAGCGGACAAGCCCTGGTAAGAGATATACTTGGAAATGGGATGGTTAGTACTAGCAGAAAGAAGATAACGTGCAAGGGGGTGACGAATACGAGGAGAGACAGGAGCTAAAGAAGGAGGAGAGATACCTGAATTCGGAGAAGACTGAGGCAGGGTAGCAGAGGAGCACTGACGGCGAGTGTACACCTGCATTGGATCACCAGAGATAATCGGAGGCAATAAAGTATCCGTAGAGTCAAGAATAGGAACCGGACGAGGTAGAATAGAGTCATCGGGCATAACAGGCTCCACAGGAGCGGGCCCTGATGAGGAAGAACCTGGGAAAAAAGGAACAGTTTCCAAAAAAGTAACATCCAAAGAGTTATAGAAATGACGAGTGACAGGGTCATAACACCTATACCCTTTAGACATAATAGAAGAATAGCCCAAGAATACACAACGAATGGCTTTATTATCAAGTTTGGTCCGGGTAGGACTCCGATTTTGGACAAAACAAGTACAGCCAAAAACACGAGGTACAATGGGAAAAAGACTGCAATCAGGCTTAAGAACCTGAAGAGGGGCCTTCCCTTGGAGGACACAGCTAGGAGTGCGATTAATAAGATAAGTAGCAGTAAGAACAGCCATATGCCAAAAAAATTTAGGAACATTCATCCCACACAAAAGACATCTAACAACAGCCATGAGGTGGCGGTTCTTACGTTCTGCCACCCCATTCTGTTATGGAGTGTAGGGACATGTAAGTTGTTGGAGAATCCCATCTTTATTAAGGGCAGCCCTAAACTCATCAGTAAGATACTCCCGACCATTATCATACCGAATATTACGAACAACAGTATTATACTGAGTTTTAATCATTTGAAGAAAATTCCTAAAGTGGCTAAAAACTTCAGATTTTTTCTTCATTAGAAACACCCAAGTGCAACGAGTGTAATCATCAATAAAAGTAACATAATAACGGTGCTGTGACAATGCAGTGACAGGAGAAGGACCCCATACATCAGAGTGAATAACATCAAAGGCACTAGGTGCGCGGTGCATACGTGGAATATACGAAGTGCGAGTATGCTTAGACAATTCACAAACCACACAATTAAACTGAAAATCTTTGCAAGCTTTATTTAATGGAGGAAATAGCCAACACAAATACTTAAAATTGACATGACCAAGACGGGCATGCCATAAATCCAAAGTTTTAAGAGAGAAAACATATTTATTAGAATCCGGTAAAACAGAGTTATTCGGAATAGAAGAGACAATAGCTTGCAAGTTGGAGGTCATCCCAGATGCTGGTGGATCCCCAAAGAAGTATAGACCACCCCGCTCATACCCCCTGCCAAAAATCTTCTTCGAAGTCAGGTCCTGCAAGTAGCAACCATGAGGTAAGAAGACAACAACACAATTGTGGTCTTTAGCAAGACGGTTAACAGACAGAAGATTATAAGCAAAGTTGGGAACGTAATAAACAGACGAGAGAGTAATATCAGGAGTTAAGTGAATATCACCCTGACTATGAACAAGGATAGTACTTCCATCCGCAATACATACTGACTGATCACTAGGAGTGCAAGAAGAACTAAAAACGGAATACTCACCAGTCATATGATTAGAAGCACCAGAATCCAGAATCCATGTAGGAGGGGCCGACTTACCAAGAAGAGCAGAAGATGTACCAGTGGCAACAGCAGCCGTGGGGCCTGAAACGGTAGAGCCCGAAGCAGAGGAGGAAACACCTAAACCCAAATGGGACTGAAGCTGGGCAATCTGGGACTGAAGTTGACTAAAATCAGGGGAAGGTGAAGCAACCTCAACAACGGCACCCATACGAGGAGCACTTTTCCCGCGACCAGCCGGGGGGCTTGTTCCTAGCAAATTGTTGGCGAAGTTCTGGATGCAGGTCAAAACAACGATCCATAGTATCTCCCGACTTCCGGCAATGCTGACAAAAAAATTTTGAACTTGTCGGACGAGAGCCCGGGGGGGGCAGCAAAAGCCATCTGATCCGGAACAGACGGAGAAGAACTCGGCACAGAAGCGACGGAGAGAAGACGACGATGACGCTCATCTCCATCCACCGTAGCAAAAGCCTCAAATAAAGAGGGCAAATGAATCGTATTAAGAATCTGGGTACGAAGGGCCTCAAACTCGGGTTTCAAACCCATTAAGAACTGGTAGGTATGACGGCGATCCAAACGCTTAGACTCAATAGCACTATCATTCGGAAAATCACTTAGAGGTTCATACTGAGAGAGCTCCTCCCAGCGAGTCTGTAGATACCCAAAGTAATCACCAACAGACAGGCCCAAAGCAGATTGAGAGGCATGAGAGATATCCTAATAGAGTTCGAAAATACGAGAATCACTATGAGCATGCGCATACATTTTATTAAGCGCAGTCCAGAGATCACAAACATTCCGATGATACATGAACATGTTGTAGACCCGTTCATCCATGGAATTAAACATCCAGCCTAAGATAATACAATTATCAGTATACCATTCCTCATACTTCTCATCAGATTCCCCTGGGGACGTTACCTTACCAAGTAACCATCCAATCTTACGTTTTCCCCCAAGAAGCAAACGAAGTGAATTAGCCCAAGCATGAAAGTTCTTACCATTTAACAAAACACTAGTAACCCGCTGAGCCGGTGGTGTTGGGGCAATATCTTTACCAGAAGTAGCCATGAAAGTCGATACAAACAAATGCTGAAGAGAATCAACACCAGAAGTAACAACAGACAAACTTTCCCAACCGGATACTCGGCTTAAAAAAAACGGGCAGCCGGACACTCGGCTTCACCCAACAAGAGACGGAGAGCACAAAGGCGGCTCTAGTGCATACCAACAGGGCAGCCGGACACTCGGCTTCACCCAAAACAGAGACAAAGAGCACACAGAGGGCTCTAATACATAACTAGGGTGCCCAAAGAGGGCAAAAATGCAGCCAAAGGGGCTGCGAAGACCAGACCGAGAGGCCTGAGGGCTGCGGCTGGCCCTAGTGGGGCTGCGGCTGCTGCGACTGGCCCTGGTGGGGCTGCGACTGGCTGTGGCAGGCCCTGGTGGGGCTCGGCTGGTGGTGGGAGGAAGAGAGGAGGGCTCGGCTGGTGGTGGGAAGCAAGAAGAGGCTGGGTTGTACGGCTGAGAGGATGTGGTGGTGGGTTAGGGTTTTGATTTTGGCTTTGATACCAAAAAGAGAAGAAGAAAGGATAAATTTTTATTTACATCCTATGGAATTATATAGTTACAATAGAAGAGGACCAAAAAAGAAAGAAATAAAGAGAAATAAAATCATATCATCACTGGTCAACATGACCTCTAAAATTACGGACAGAAAATACGTTGATTATAATTCTTAATTTAACTTTTAATTCCAACAGTATATAATTATAACATATATAACATGATATATCCAAAGAAGAAAAATCAAAAGTTAGGACTCTCATGGACGGACCAAAAAAAAAAAGTGGTATACTAATGTTGTTAAAACTCGAAAAAAAAATTACTTAAGTAAAAGTGCACCGATTGATAAAAGTGTGAAACACTTATGCACATTGGTACATTTATATATATATATATATTATAGATATATATATATATATATACAGTCAGGCTCTAAAGAGAACGCCCTTTTTTTCTTAAAGAAAGGGCCTTTGTTTTGGCCGTCAGATGGTGTTTTTATTAATGGCAGTTTTGTCATTTCATAGTTTTTAAACACGATCCGACGGTCAAAACAGAGGCCCTCTCTTTAATAAAGAGAGGACGCCCTCTTCAGAGAATCTTTGTGTATATATATATATATATATACAAAGATTCTCTAAAGAGGGCCACCTCTCTTTATTAAAGAGAGGGCCTCTGTTTTGGCCCTTGGATTGTGTTTAAAAACTGTGAAATGACAAAACTGCCATTAATGAAAGCACGATCCAACGGTCAAAACAGAAGCCCTCTCTTTAATAAAAAGAGGGCGCCCTCTTTAGAGCCTGACTGTATATATATATATTTTCCCTTTTGCAAACTGAAACCCATGTATAGATGATCCAATCTTAACCTACCTGACCCTTAGTTACCGCGCGATGTTCCACACTGGCTTAGGTGAGTTGGTCATCCAAACCCGAAACAGTGAATATTTTAGTCAATTCTGCGAATATTACCTGGACAAGATGGTTTAGAAGTTTTAACACTTATAGCCAATTCCTCCTGGAAAGGTTCAAAAACTTTCTTTTCTTGTACTCTCCTTAACAGTTCACTGTATTTATTTTGAAATTCTTGCTTCATGCCTGGCATATTGCAGGATGAGGATGCATTTTTCAGAGACTATGCAGTATCACACAAGAACCTTTCTGAGCTAGGGTTTACACCAAGCTCTTCTGGCTCCAAGGTAGTTATAAGAGACAGCACGATTTTGGCACAAAGCGCTGTAGGGGTTGCCGTTGCTGCCGCGGTGGTTATCCTTGGCTACTTATACGAAGTTAGGAAAAAGGGGGGATTATAAGACCTCCCTCCCCATTGAATTCTCATATATGTCATCCTTTATGAATCATTAGCATGAAGCTCATATCCCAGAGAAAAAGCTGATGCTTTCAATGATATTAGTTGTAATAATACACACTAAACTCCTTCAGTATGTTACCAAATAGACGAACTAGTTGGAAAATAGAGGTGAACTTTTTGCAATTTAATTTTGGCTGCTTGCGGTTTGAGTGTTTGTATTTGTGGTGGTTTTTGTAGGGCTAAAGTAATTAATGGTGGTGGTTTGATACAATTCAGAATTGGATGCAGGTGGTTTGTGTACTAACCAAAATTTGATTCAGGTATACTATACCTGAGGGCTTGTTTGGGAATTCCTAAAACAAGATCTCATGTTCAACTCCATTATCATATTTACCTGATTTTTATGAAAATCACAGGTGTAAGTTAGTTTGGAAAAGAATCAGTTCTTGGTGAGTTTTTAAGTCACGGACTCTTATTTAGCCAAAAGCAGTTGCGAAAAGAAACAAACTATCTAGAATTGATATATATATATATACACACACACACACACACACATTTCAATCACATAATTTGGTGTCATTCCTTGTGCAAATAAATGAGCTGTGTACTTACTGATTCTGTCAATGAACCAAGAAAGCCAAATTTAGGATGAAATGGCCGTCGCATGCAAATAGTCCTACCATTTTTTTGAAAGTCAATATTATTTTATTTGCATAAAGTACACATCATCAAACTTCAAAGACTCTTTAATTGTCAAAAAAGACGCTGAAACAAATGAGAACAAAAGGGCTGAGGAAGATCTGAAATGGCTCTCTGACTCCCAACAGTTATTAAACAAAAATACTAAAAGGAATAATTAGAAGGATGCCATTATCCACCACGTGGGTCAGTTGAAACATGAGCTAAGGTTGAGGGAACCCTCACATGGGGAGGTAGGTAAAATGGAGTTTTTATAGGACAAACCCATGAGTCTTGTTCACTACCTAAGCACATGACATTCACGAGTTGCTGAGTTGGCTGTCACAAACTACGATTGAGAGAGAGAGAGAGAGAGAGATTATTAGTAATTATTATTACTACTATTTTATCTACCCTAATGCCAACCCTTTTTTGAGTAAGAGCCAAATTCCCTATAACTTGATCAGCAACAGCAACCAAATTCATAATTGTAGCATGTGTTTTTGTGTACATTTTTTTGGGGAAGACCGATGAGATAGGTTAGAGTCATAGGACCAGAGTACCAAGTACCAACTACGTACTCCCTAGTGTTCACAACCACCTAGCTGGTCATTGACACTGGGGTCTACTGGGTTTGGGCGGTAGAAGCAATTAATGGCTCAAGACATTTTATCCGTCTTTTTGTTAAAAAAAAATAAAGCGAGGTGAAACCATATTTAATTATTTAGTAGTACTACTTATTATTTTGCTTTTTCTGTCTCTTTAATTAAGCATCATAGAGAGATAGGTTTCTTTTTTTCTTTTTGTTTTGTTGATTCAATATTTGAAAATAATGGAATTTTTTTTACCCCACCCATCACTACGGGGCTAATATATACACAGATCCATCACAGTTTTAACTTATTTAGCAAATTCATCGTTTTTTTAAAGTCGTTAACTAAAGTAGCGACTTCACAAAAAAAAAAAAAAAAAAAATCTGTAAAAGTCGTTACTACAACTCGCGACTTTTGGCCAAATGAGAAACGCTAGTTGAACTAGCGACTTCTACTTTTCACTTCTTGCTCCTTTCTTTATATCTCAAGAAGATGTGAGAGATATATGTATATCAGAAGTCACGAGTTAAACTAGCGACTTTTATAGATTTTTTTTGGGTAAAGTCTATACTTCAACTAGTGACTTTAAAAAGTGATGGGTTTAAGAAATAAGTTGAAATAGTGATAGATCGTGTATATATTAGTCCCGCAGTGTTGAAAAGGGTAAAAAATTCCAATGAAGGAATAAGCTTTAGTGAATTTTTTTGGTGAAGAAAAGATGATATACGTGTGGAATAATCACAAACTGAGCCACAGTTCAACAGGTGGAGCCCTGTTTTGGGAGAAATTGTTCTACAGTCTGGCCGGGATCATGGCCAGCAGAGTGATTCTGGCCTCTATATATAAGGCACTTTCACGTAGTTAAAATTGCCCGAGTAATTGAAGACATAAAATCTGTATTTAACTATGTGGTAGCTCTATATATATTGGTAGAAACTACCACATTAGGTACCTAAGGTCCAGGGCCAGAGGTGCATGGGGTTACACTTTGTTTTGTGAGATCAACTAAATTCATTGGAATTTGGTAACAACACATTTATATATTAAATTTGATGCTTTAAAAATTATTACTCCCTCCGTCCCATAATAAGTGTCCACTTCCATTTTGCACAATGTTTAAGAAAGTTGTATTATATTAATTTTTTTGGTTCATTAAAGAGTCACTTTCCAATTTTACCCTTAGATGTGATGGGTGCTTGACTTTTTGCTTGTTTTGGGACCACAAATAAATGCTACTTTGTCTTTATTATAAGGGTAGTTTTGGAAAGTAAGTAAAAGCTATATACCAATTTAGGAAAGTGGACACTTATTGTGGGACATCCAAAAAAGGAAATGTGGACACTT